>OV277719.1:6512436-7812424 GCA_922987775.1 Agonopterix subpropinquella
TCCTAAGCATGCATGCATAATGGAACTCATATCACCTAATTAGGTAGGTTAGTATGTGAAAGGACATCTGGCACATAATACCCAAAAATTATTATGGACTATGGAACACTAGAAACTAACTGCAGGCATTAGTTTATTTTATAATGATTTATTAGTTTTTATCATTTTCATATAAAAAAAACATTGTGCTTGCAACACCTCCTACCTCCTCCTACTAAACAACATTGACAGCCATGTTGGGGTTGCTGCTTTTTTATAATTTATTAATAATAAATGATTAAATAACTCGTTAAATAAAAATAAATGATACTATCTGAGTCGTTTTTATAAAACCTCATAATTTATTACACATTTGACTTCAGTCAAAACTTCTATATATTTTAAGGTATTTTTTCAAGGGAGAGCGGCGGTTGTCCTTTCGAGAACGCTTCGCTCGCTCTAACATTTATATAGTGGTTTAAGCATGCGTAGGCTAATTTAATATCACCCACTTTCGTTTTGAGTCATGGTGTGTGAAATTTCAAGCTCGCTTCTCTCGCTCCAACCTTTGAATAGTGGTCTAAGCCTTCGTAGGCTAATGTTATGACATTAGGTGATGTGTCACCCACTACTGTTTTGAGTTTGGTGTGTGAAATTTCGAGCTCGCTTCGCTCGCTCCAACCTTTGAATAGTCGTTTAAGCATGCATAGGCTAATTGACCTTATACCAGCCACCACTGTTTTGAGTCTTGGTATGTTCAAATCTTTTGCTTTCTATATTTAACGATCCACTAACGATCATTTTCAAGGGGCGCAGTTATAGAAGCTCGCACCGGGCGCATTGAAGGCTATTTACGGCACTGCTTGCATGCTCACACAAGCTGAGCCAAACACCCCCTTTTACACGCTTGTAATTGTGAATGTTTGTCGAGGCTTGCCAAGCGAGTAAACGAAGCATTAAGAGGGCTATCACAGTCCAGTGTCCAGTCCATGTAGTCCTCATCACATTAAAAAAGATTTCTCAATAAAGAAAGCCTAAATTAAAAAAGTGCTCAACATTAAAACTACAAAAGCCTTCAAGCTATTTTCATAGAATACTTTTAATTTTTGTCACACCTGTATAAATAAATATATTATAAATAACGCTCACAGGCACATACATTGTAATGATCCCAAGTAAGCCTAAAAAAAATTAAAAATTATTAAAAAAATAATGACTTTTGAGTATCCTTTAGAACAGGACTTCCCAACCAGTGGGGCGCGCCCCCCTTGGGGGGCGTAGTGATATCGTAGGGGGGGCTAAGAGCGTTCGCATTTTGAAAAAAAAATCCAGTTAATGACGTAAATTCCACTCATTAATTCATTTTATTAATGAACTCATTCATTCAGTTACTAATTCATCCATTCGTTTAATGTTACTGACATGTTCAGGCTCAGCAGGACTCAGATAGCACCTTTCCACCCGCGCTTGTCGTTAAAATTTCGATAGTGCATGCATATATATGCATAGATAGGGGCATGCAAATATTACTTATTATACCAGGGGAGGCGTGACGCAAAAAAGGTTGGGAAACCCTGCTTTAGAAGATGGGAAATTTTAGTTAAAATACAATTTGTTCTTTCAAATATCTGTATTGAAACAACTTCATTACAAAACATAAAATAAAATAATATATAAAAATTAAAAAGTAGCATAATCGTGTAATAGATAAGTATTTACAAACCTCGCTTACAAAATATTTAAGTTAAATATGACCTAAGGATTCATGAGAAAAATAATGTCATTTTAATACTTAATAATTAAATTTACTGTACGCACGGCGACAGATCAACCTACCCATAGTTCGACCCTATGTCTATGAGAATAGAGTTCAACTGGGTAGGTCGATCTGTCGCCGTGTACATGGTATAACAAAATACCCTAGTAATATTTAAAGGCGTAAAACGATCAAACTGAACCACTTTCATTAAAGAGACGTCCAAAGAAACAGCTGTCCCATACATTTGACTCGAGTAGGTAGCAGTTTTGTACGAAACAGCAGATTTTTTGATTTTTTTTCTCTCGATGTTGACTCTACAGGGTGAAATTGATATCATTGGCATACTTTTAAACTAAGAGTCTACCCATCAAACTGAACAACTTTTACTATGGGAGCAAACGAATCGGAGCAAAAAAAAATCTGCTGTTGCATACATTTGAGTCGAGTAGGCATTGCAGTTTAGTATGGAATAGCTGATTTTTTAGTTGCTCCGATCGGTTTGCTCCCATAGTAAAAGTTGTTCAGTTTGATGGGTAGACTCTAATAATATAAATTTCACCCTGTATAGTGAAAATTTTTCAGTTTGATTGTCTAAACCACACCTTTCGATATTACTAGGGTGTTTTGTTACACCCTGTATAATAAAGGAAGCCAAATGCAACAATCCTGGGAAAACACTAACCATCCTTTTTAAATAAATGGAAATTCAGATAACACCAATTTTTCTTTCTCTCTCATTAGCTGAAAATTTCAAAATTACTATGGAGATACGCATCTTTCTACTGCTGATTTGACTTTCAAAAATCGCACTCCTGTAGTTGATTTATGAAAGTCAAATCAGCAGTAGAATGATGCATATCTCCATAGTAATTTTGACATTTTCAACTGCTGAACTCAGCGAATGAGTTTCAAAAAGCGCAGTCCTGTTTTGCATTTCAATATACCAGTTCTAATGCCGGCTCTTCATTCTCGCCGAGAACGGGCGAGACAGGCCGAGAACGAGAGTGTGGATGCCCTTCATTGTTCTCGTGGCGTCGTAAGCCATAGTAATTTTCCTTGAAAGTTCTCGCCGAGAGTTCTCGGCGAGTGTAAAGAAAGAAAGAAAGAAAGAAAGAAAAGTATATAAGAAATAATAAGAAAGAATAGTAAGTGTAGTGCGGGGTTAAGGGTCAGCGCACATCTGGCGGAGAACTGCTCGAGCATTTTCCAGTGCTCAATGAAAATACAGGATTATCCGGATATCTGACCACATACACCTAGGTAGCATTCCGATCCTAGCGACCGCGACCGGCGACCGCGACGCGCGACCGCGACCGGCGACTGCGACCCACTGCTTTCCCACACGTCGCGCGACTCGGTCGCTTGCATCCGTCAGCACTTCATATTCATTCATATAAAGCAGTGGGTCGCAGTCGCCGGTCGCGGTCGCCAGGATAGGAATGCTACCTTTAGACAATTTATATAGGGACTCGCCTTGCGGTAGCATTTCCCCTTTGCCACGGTATAAGAACAATTGATCTTGTGCATTTGTGCATTGAGACAGCCTATAATAGCGAAACAATAATTTTGAACTTAGAACGTTTGGGGTTCACACGAGACTACTTTTCATGATTTTTAACATTCAAAATTAGAATCTAAACTTATGAGGAATAAAATCCAAAGTTGTGGATTTCATGTTACCTCGCCCCCCGCAAAAAGTGGCAGAAATGTTTCTTAGTGGAATGACACGCGTAACTCGTCCCTATGTAAATTGCCTAAGACATAAACGGATATAAATTTCTAGGTGTTAAAAAAAATTCATTGAATTTATTTGGTTCGTCTTCAAAATAGAATCAAACTTCGTTTGTAAGGAGCGCGATCTGGAAGGAATATCCTCTTAAATTAGCTCTTAACATCATCTCTCCCTACATAGACCGAGATCCGACCGTAAAATTATGCACCTATTTCATTGGCGAACGAAATGTGATTCCAGTGTATGTTTACACAGTGGTTAATTCAACGCCAAGTTGCCTAGAAAAATCTTGCCGCAAGTACCTTTTCCATTATGATTTTTGGTATTACTATTTCCACCTGTATGTTAGGGAAGAAAATGAGGTGCCATCGGAAGGAGACTGATCTAAAGTACTGGACAAACTAGGGTTGCCACCTCTCGATCTGCCTCAACTATAGGGTAGCCAGGTTAAAAAATGACTTCTTTGAATTCTTTGAATTTGGACTAACACATGTTTATTTGTGCTACAAAAAAGCATAATTTTATTAAAATTAAAATTTAACTCTATTTAAGGCTTTTTTCAAGTAATTGTCACAACTGTCTCGTTCATACTTTTGACTGGATATTGAAGTATAAGTGAGACAGAAAAAAATGACAATACATTTGATAACTTCAGTCTTATTCTAAAACTTCATGCTATAAAATTATAAATATCGCTATCCTTGTTACTCTTTAAGATTAAGTAAAAGAGTGAATGAGACAGAAATGGTATTTTCAAATAAGAAAATTAACCATTATGACTAATTATGAACAAATTACTAAACATTTTTCCCATTTAAAATGACGAAATAATCATTAAAATGGGAAACTAAAATGTTAATATATCTACATACATATAATAAATTCACGACTTCTTCCTTTTATGGGTGTTTGGAATCTTATCAACAGCTACCAATCATTTTTTCTAGTAAATTATCAAGGCTAAAGTTCATCTTTCTTTTTCCATATCAATAATAATCAACCTCAGACCATATAACTAGGGACCAGCCTCACGATAGCGTTCCCATCTGCCAAGTTACACGATCAATTGACCATGTGCATTTACATACAATTTTATACCTTATCACTAAACGAGACAGCCCATAATTGCGGAACAATAACTCAAACTAGTCTCGTTTGGGGTTCACACGAGATTATTTTTGACAATCAAAATTATAATCTAAAGTAATGGAATAAAATTCAAAGTTGCGGATAAGTGTCAGAAAAATTTGTTCACGTCCATAGTTACATGGTCTAAGTAATCATCTGATATAAACAATCACAGATTTCTCAGGCATCTCTCTCCAATACTTGGACATTAATATCTGCCTATCCTTCTCTTCTCCAAACGCATTACAAAACATTGAATTGACTAAACAAAGACTTTCTGGACGACGTAGGTCATTCATCATCATCTCAGCGAATAGACGTCCACTGCTGGACATAGGCCTCCTCCAAGGATCGCCACAACGACCGGTCATGTGCTGCCCTCATCCAACGTGTTCCCGCCGCCTTCACCAGGTCTTCAGTCCACCCTATCGGAGCTTACTGCCTACTTACGCTCAGCTTTCCGATACGTGGTCTCCACTCGAGAACTTTTCGACCTTATCGGCCATCGGTTCTGTGAGCAATGTGCCCCACTCACTGCCACTTTAGTTCAACAATTCTTTGGGCTATGTCAGCTACTCTGGTTCTCTCCATTTCAGATTCGATCTCGCAGGGAAACCCCGAGCATAGCTCTCTCCATTGCCCTTTGCGTGACACTCAGCATTTTATGAGGCCTTGAGTGAGCGACCACGTCTTTGTTTCTCTACCATTATTAGTTATTATTGGGACCTGAGACTATCGCTGTTCTTTTGTGAATGCCTCTTTATAGTTCCCTACTGATTTCCACAGCATTCAGGAACAGCAGGTTCCAAACAGGGAGGCATATATCGCATCTTGTGCGACTTATCTACCTATATGGATACTTCGTTTGTACATCAATGAGCCACACTCACAAAGAAATTCCAGAGGAGTTTCCATTTCCTCTTTTGCAAAATCTGCAGCCGGTCGAGTTTCAATGTATGTTTCTACCATTAGGTCAACCCAAATATGCACATACCTGTCTGTCTACTGTTCTAATACTTGTCTATTTATATGGATAATTAGTTCGTAGATCAATGGGCCACATTCAGAAAGAAATTGCAGAGGAATTTCCATCTCCTCTTTGCAAAATCTGCACGAGTCATTTAGTTTCAGTGTATATTTCTATCATTAGGTCGACCCAAATATGCTCATATCTGTTAACCCAGATGGATACTTAGTTCGTACATCAATAGGCCACATTCACAAAGGTGCAATGGAGTTTCAATCTCCTCTTTGCAAAAATCTGCAGCTGTCCTTTAGTTTCAGTGTATGTTTCTTTCATTATCTCGACCCATATTATGTCGTGTTTCTACCATTACTTCGACCTCACCTGACATGTCAATCCTCACCAATTCTTCCAAGGTAGCCAACCCATTTCCTACTATATATAATTGTCTTTATTTCCATAAATAAGATACCTTCATATACCATCACGCTACAGCATAAAGGGTGTTATCAGTAAGGTAGCGCATCGTCCATAAAAACGGTCATGAGCGAGTCTTCTGGGTGTACTTCTAGAAGAGCTTCTGTTCCATCGTTGAAGGGAAATGAGACGCTTCCATCTACCACTAGACCTGCAAACAAAGAGTTTTGGTAAGAGTTAACAAGGTCCACTCGAATAGCAACGAAAGTTGCCGTCTGAACCTTAATCGTATACAGCATTCATCATCTTCCTAGCTGCTGTCCCGCTGGGTAGCAGGGTCTGCTTTCCTAGTCTGTTTCTTCCACTTCGCTCTATCCTGAACATCGTCGACGGAGAGCTCGCAGCTGTCCATTTCTTTCTTTACAACATCAGACCATCTGAGTTTTGGCCTGCCTACGCCACGTTGACCTGGTAGAGTTAAGTCCATTGCTCTGTTGCCTATCAGGTGGTCTTCTTTTTACATGACCAAACCATCTCATTGGCAAACAGCATTGGCATACAAAATAAGGTATGTCGGGTTTAGTACAAAATTTTCGAAAAAAAAGTGTCCGAGACTAACCTATACAAGCCAAAGTATGTTTTAGTAATATAAACTAACTATCTATGTACCTATCTATCTACAGGGTGAAATTGATATCATTGGCATCCTTTTGAACTAAGAGTCTACCCATCAAACTGGACAACTTTCACTATGAGAGCAAAGCGCTCGGAGCAAAAAAAAAATCTGCTGTTGCATACATTTGAGTCGAGTAGGCATTGCAGTTTAGTATGGAACAGATGATTATTTTTTTGCTTCGATCGGTTTGCTCCCATAATGAAAGTTGTTCAGTTTGATGGGTAGACTCTTAGTTTAAAAGGATGCTAATGATATCAATTTCACCCTGTATAACGTCACGCCTCTTTCCCAGTGGGGTAGGCAGAGACCAGGGCGCGCCACTTACTACGATCCTTACATACCTCTTTTGCCTCAAGCACATCCATACATCTCTTCATACATGCCCGTCGGTTTCGAGTACTCCGCACCTCCCCTTTTTGTAGGACGCAACTGATTTGACCAGCATACGTCCTACGAGGGCGCCCTCTGCCGACACTTCCACTCACATTAGCAACATATATCGCTTTCGTACATCTGCTGTCACTCATCCTCTCCACATGATCAAACCAACGAAAAATACCTTTCTCTATTCTTGTCACAACATCTTCTTTAATTTACATCGACTTCTTACTACACAATTTCTCACTCTATCTCTCAGCGTGACACCACACCTACTTTGCAAGGAACACATTTCAACAGCATTAATTTTACTTGCATGCTTCTTCTGCCATACCCAGCACTCACTGCCATACATAAGTGTAGGCACCAACACATCACTGTGTATAGCAAGACGCGCCTTTTTGGACACTACTTGGCTAGCCACAATGGTATGCAGAGCACCGTTTACTTTGTTTCCCGCTGTTACTCGCCTATGCACATCACCCTCACTTTTCCCATCTCTAGTAAACATGCATCCTAAATATACACTCATTCACTTGTTGCACTTTTTCATTCTCAATCATTATACTTCAATCAGTCACACATTCATCCCTCTCCATTACCATTAGTTTAAACCAACTTCTTCTTCGTATCGTGTGGGCAGAGCTCTGGTGTCAGAGTTTTTTCAGACTGCCTTACGGCCTCTGACGTGGTTTTCATGTAACGACTACTACCACCAGAGATAGTAGCCGGGACCAACGGCTTAACGTGCCATCCGAAGCACGGAATCATTTTTCTTTTCGGACAATCAGGTGATTCAGCCTGCTATGTCCTAACCAACTAGGGAAAAACGCACAAAGTGACATATCACTAAGTGTCCCCCGTGGGAATCGAACCCACGACCTCCGTGTTGAGAGCCAATGCTCTTGACCATTAGACCACGGAGGCAGTTTTGAACCAACTAGAAACATTGAAAATGCTGAAATTCTTTTTCATTTTGCTTGTGTAGTTTTTACAACGAAGACTGTCGCGTAATTGGTTCTCTTGATACATTTTGGTGCTCTTTTGGTTGGGACAATTTTGAGCGCGGACCCGACGTGCGGTAGCTGGTAAGACAATGGTATACAGAATGGTGTGGTCGTATGTGGTGCTTTAGAGCCTAAAGAACCCCTTTAATTAACTCAAACTTTAACTTTTTTAGGGTTCCGTACCAAAAGGGTGAAAACGGGACCCTATTACTAAGCCTACGTTGTCCGTCCGTCTAGTCTGTCCTAACTATTTAGGGCTGTAACTTTTGACCCGTAATAGCTAGATAGTTGAAATTTTCTCAGATCATGCGTTATTATGGCGGATTTGTTAACAAATAAAAAAATGTCCAAAAGTAAAAAATTAAGGGGGGTTCTCAACAAGAAATTAGTTTTATCAACGTTTTTTCTTCACGCTCTATCGTAAAAACGGTAATACATGAAAGCGTCAAACTTAACGTGATTATAGAGCAAGCTCTACAGAATAACAACAAAAACTAAAAACTTTCTAAGTGTGAGTCGGTCTCGCGCTAAAGGTCCCGGACAAAAAAGTTTTTTTTCTATGTTAATAATGTTGTGTTCTGTGGTGATGTGGTACGGAACCCTCTCGGTGCGCGAGTAGCCCGACTCGCACTTGACCGGTTTTATTTTAAATTAACTGGTAAGCACCTCCTGAATACAAATCCTGGATATGATATGGGCCTAAGGGCCCTCCTAATCACGCACGCCGCTCTATTACCGCGTGATTAAAGGCCAGGTGACTATATCAGTACGTTATGCTTACCAGCATCGATGCAGTGTGATTTAACCCTGACAGCGGCGGCGCGGTCTCTAACTCTCAAGCCGCGCGGCGCCGGCCACTCCTCAAACGTTATGTATTCACGTACCGAATACGCCAGTTGCTCGGAATCTGTAATAAAAAAAATATACGGTCGAATTGAGAAACCTCCTCCTTTTTTGAAGTCGGTTAAAAAAAGGTTCATTTTTGTTAGAAAACGTAGAAATACAAGTCTGACTAACTAAAAAGCTAAAAATACAGGGTAAAAATTCTATATTTTTAACAGTTGGTCTATTTGTCAGACTAGAACACCAACATGTTCTAGACTGACAAATAGATTCTATTTTAATGCTTCCAGCTTGACTCCAAACTCGTCTCTCAGCACCTTCATCAGCTCCAACCCCGAGTGTGTTCGCAGGCAGTTTATGCTGTAAACAAACGTACGAACCTGGCGCGAACATTAGCCTCTGATTGTAGGTCTCTGCCACCTCCCTAGCCTTCTCCAGCCTGGTGTCCAGCTTGACTCCAAACTCATCTCTGAGCACCTTCATCAGCTCCAACCCCGAGTGTGTTCGTAGGCAGTTTATACTGTAAACAAACGTACGAACCTGGTGCGAACATCAGTCTCTGCCACCTCCCTAGCCTTCTCCAGCCTGGTGTCCAGCTTGACTCCAAACTCATCTCTTAGCACCTTTCTTCAGCTCGAACACTGAGTGTGTTCGTAGGCAGTTTATACTGTAAACAAACGTACGAACCTGGCGCGAACATTAGCCTCTGATTGTAAGTCTCTGCTACCTCCCTAGCCTTTTCCAGCCTGGTGTCCAGCTTGACTCCAAACTCATCTCTCAGCACCTTCATCAGCTCCAACACCGAGTGTGTTCGTAGGCAGTTTATACTGTAAACAATCGTACGAACCTGGTGCGAACATCAGCCTCTGATTGTAGGTCTCTGCTACCTCCCTAGCCTTCTCCAGCCTGGTGTCCAGCTTGACTCCAAACTCATCTCTGAGCACCTTCATCAGCTCCAACACCGAGTGTGTTCGTAGGCAGTTTATACTGTAAATAAACGTACGAACCTGGTGCGAACATCAGCCTCTGATTGTAAGTCTCTGCTACCTCCCTAGCCTTCTCCAGCCTGGTGTCCAGCTTGACTCCAAACTCATCTCTGAGCACCTTCATCAGCTCCAATACCGAGTGTGTTCGTAGGCAGTTTATACTGTAAACAAACAAGTGAAATATTTATAAATTAAAATATACAATTCGGTATGTCATTTTTTTTTATTTTGTCTTTATTTTATATTTTTAACGGATAGTAGTATGTTGTTTGCGATACATCGAGTTATTCAATATAAATTAATTTTGTAATCTCTAAATACAAAAATGTTTGCAAGAAAATCATTCGAACTACAACAAGGAAACAGAAACGGCAACATCAAATGTCAAATTCTGACACTGTAAATATTTTTAGGTACAGATTGGGTACAGAAATAAGCACCTACACTTTCACGCATGCGCTTGCTTAATTTCTGCCACTCGTGCCAGACGGCAACGTCGCATACGTCGTCGTTTGAAGTTATTGATCAGCAATTATAGGCTATCTAAATTACAAATAAGGTATAAAATTATATGTAAATGCACATGATCAATTTTATTGATCTTGTAACTTGATAGAGGGAAATTCTAACGCGAGTCTGGCCCCTGAAGTCTATGACGGAAGGCTACTTGCCACAGATACACTCTCGACACGTCACGCTCTCACCTATGAACACGTGCGTGGGAGTGAGAGAGAGAGGTTATCATGATGGATATCTAACCTGAAATGCCACTAAGTGCTGAAAGTGCCAGTGGCGACAAATACACCTCTCGCTCTCTCCTATGAACACGTACGTGGGAGTGAGAGAGAGAGAGGTCATTATGATGAATATCTAAACTGAAATGCCATGAAGTACTGCCGGTGCCCGTGGCGACACATAGACCTCACGCTCTCACCTATGAACACGTACGTGGGAGTGACAGAGAGAGAGAGAGGTCATCATGATGTATATCTAACCTGAAATGCCACGATCTGCTGCCGGTGCCCGTGGTGACACATAGACCTCACGCTCTCACCTATGAACACGTGCGTGGGAGTGACAGAGAGAGAGAGGTCATCATGATGTATATCTAACCTGAAATGCCACGAAGTACTGCCGGTGCCCGTGGTGACACATAGACCTCACGCTCTCACCTATGAACACGTGCGTGGGAGTGACAGAGAGAGAGAGGTCATCATGATGTATATCTAACCTGAAATGCCACGAAGTACTGCCGGTGCCCGTGGTGACACATAGACCTCACGCTCTCACCTATGAACACGTGCGTGGGAGTGACAGAGAGAGAGAGGTCATCATGATGTATATCTAACCTGAAATGCCACGAAGTACTGCCGGTGCCCGTGGTGACACATAGACCAGAACTCTTAGTGTGGGTCCACTTGCCGTTGTCTATCTGCAGCCGGAGCAGAGACACTCTTGACGTCACGCTCTCGCCTATGAACACCTGCGTGAGAGAGAGTGGGAGGTTTGATGACGTATTTATTGAATTTTGAAAGTACACATCACATATGCGTGAACGGTGCGTTGCGGAGAGGTCTGGACTAGAGTTTCAAATACCGCATACCCACCCTTGCGGGATCTCGATATAAGAGAGATCAAAAATTTGTAATGGTGCGGGATCTTTGTATAACGGGATCCCGCATTTCACGTAATACCGACTGCTCTCAAACGGTGAAGGAAAACATCGTGAGGAAACCTGCATAGGCTGACGAAGAAATTCTGATGCGTATGTGAAGTCTTACCAATCCGTACATATACACTAACGTACATACACCCTCCCTGAGGGTAAGCCTGTGCCTTGCAGTGGGACGTATACAACGTGTTAATGACATAATCACAATAAAGAATTATGCATATGCATATGCTCACGACTATATTCCCCGAGGGGGTAGTCAGAGATATTCTGAAACTTCAGAACATCCACGTTTCACTAGTAGTACTGAAACTCTGTCCAGTGTGACGGGGAGTGAGCCCGTCGCCACTTGTAATGGACAGTAGGTACGATACATGCCTCGAAATTGAAGCATGCAGGTTTCCTCACGATGTTTCCCTTCACCGAAAAGCCAGTGGTGTTACAAATCGTACATAAATTCCGAAAAACTCATAAAGAAAGAATAATCAATAAATAATTTATTATGAATTATAAATAAACTAACGCAAGACATCTAAAGAATCGAGAGCAGAATCCAATTATCATGGTTTCAACATAGGAATTTTTTTTCAAAATATGAAATAATTTATTTGTAAAATTTAAAATTTATTGAACCCGATGTCAACCCACCGCCGCACGGGCACACTCACCCTACTTACTACCAAAACAAGATTATTAAAATGTATCCATGAGTACGTTAGCGCTTTCATTCATTGCTGAAATGATAACAAATAATGTTTGCCTCAAAACTTAAAATGCGAATAACTTTTAATTTTACTATCAAAATAATGAAATTATTGTTTCAATCTAATTATTTTGTTATAAATCAGTTGGGGTGTAGGTATGAGGTTTTGCGCTAATTCATTAACACGTTGTATATCGCAGTTTGATCCTTACCTCGTTTAGTGCTAAGAAGGGTAGAACCTTAGTGGCTAGTGGTGGGTTGATGTCTTTAACTTCTGTGTTTATCTGTCGCGGGTTCGACTCCGGACTGTCGTGCTGCTGCGATACTGGTGGATATCTGTGGAGTTATACATATTTGTTACGATTACTACTGGTACTTTCGCAGTTATCGATTACTATTGTCACAGAATAGGTAATAGTATACAATACAGGGTGTAAGTGACAGCCTAGCAAATACTGAAACGGTCAACTCAGAACATCAAACTGAATAACTTTCACTATGGAGCCTACCTTAAAAAATTGTGATTTGGAATTAGGGATACCTGAAAACGATATCGTAATCTTTTTCTTGTAAATATCTCAAATGTACAGGACACACTGAGCTCAGCAGTTGAAAATGTCAAAATCACTATGGAGATATGCATCTTTCTACTGCTGATTTGGCTTTCAAAAATCGCACTCCTGTAGTATGATTTTTGAAAATCAAATCAACAGTAAAAAGATGCATATCTGCATAATAATTTTGACATTTTCAGCTGCTGAGCTCAGCGAATGACTTTCAAAAATCGCACTCCTGTTCATAAAGTTATTATACCTGTCGGAATAGAGTAACTGACATGAGTTGTCAAATGAAACCGTTTTTTGTGAATTTGTCGGCACTTATCGGCACCCTAAAACTTCGAGTTCTGTGTATAATTGTGAATCTAACGTGAAATCGTAGGTAATTTAATGAAATAGTGTTAGTATATTTCACAAAATAATCTACGATTTCACTTTTGATTCACTAATTATTCACAGAGCACGAATATTTACCCTGTCGATTGTGCCGACAAGTTCCCAAAAACGGTTCTATTGTCTCGCGTCACGTATCTCTTTCTATTATACAGTGGCGCCGCTAGGTACATCTCGCTCTCTCAGCTGTCAGTTCCTCTATATGATACCTTTATGCTCCTGTTACAGTTTTATAATAGTTTAGATTATGTGGCCGTAATATAATTTACCTGGAGAAATGCAATGTGTGTAGATCGACCGGTGTGATGGTGTCTAAAAGTTTGGGGTCGCACGTGATCGTCGTACGTATCCTCGACCGCCGCATCCATCTGAACCTGCCCTGTAATAAACATTATCATTAACTATGCATTTTGGTCAAATTCTTAACAATTACAACCTGCAGAGAGCCAAGCAGTCTTGCGCATGCGCATGACAACGTTATTTCGCGCCTTTTGCTCTCTCTGTTTCGTTCCAAGTTAGACAAAAATTCCCTAAGGACAACCGCTGCTCTCCCTTGAAAAAATACCTTAAAATGTATAGAAGTTTTGACTGAAGTCAAATGTGTAATAAATTATAGGGTTTTATAAAAACGACTCAGATAGTATCATTTATTTTTATTTAACGAGTTATTTAATCATTTATTATTAATAAATTATAAAAAAGCAGCAACCCCAAAATGGCTGTCAATGTTGTTTAGTAGGAGGTGTTGCAAGCACAATGTTTTATTTATATAAAAATGATAAAAACTAATAAATCATTATAAAATAAACTAATGCCTGCAGTTAGTTTCTAGTGTTCCATAGTTCATAATAAAAATAGAAGGACGGTTATACATTTTTAGGTATTATGTGCCAGATGTCCTTTATGTCATCATTGGTATTGATAATTAACAAAATTATTATTATCGTACGTATCGTAGGCGCAGTGCGCGGGGCGCGGGCGGACATTGATCTCAGAATCATATGACTCGGCGGCGAGTCATTATCACGCAATTGTACTTAGTAACAGATACCAAATGCGTTTGTTTTGTTTCGCCAACTAATTAGATTTAACCTTATACATAATATAGAACCACGTACCTCTTTCAAGGCGTGCAGCGCCCCCTGGACGTCGTTGGAGCACCAGGTGGGAAGGCAGAGTCTACCCACAGACTTGTGAGGCGAGCTGTTGAATCCTATCACTGGTTTACTGAAACAAACCAGTTATTTCAAAAAAAAATGTAGTTTAAGACCCTTTGTATTTCTCCCATAAAGTTATTATACCTGTCGGAATAGAGTAACTGACATGAGTTGTCAAATGAAACCGTTTTTTGTGAATTTAACGGCACCCTAAAACTTCGAGTTCGAGTGTGTATAATTGTGAATCTAACGTGAAATCGTAGGTAATTTAATGAAATAGTGTTAGTATATTTCGCTTAAGAAGGGCCAGGTCAGATCTACCCGAAACCGACGAGCATGCATGAAAGGTCTTATGAATGTGGAGGAAGCTAGAGAGGTATGTCAGGATCGTAGCAGGTGGCGTTCCGTTGTCTCTGCCTACCCCAGTGGGAGACAGGCGTGAGAATATGTATGTATGTATGTATGTATGTATGTATATTTCACAAAATAATCTACGATTTCACTTTAGATTCACTAATTATTCACAGAGCACGAATATTTACCCTGTCGATTGTGCCGACAAGTTCCCAAAAACGGTTCTATTGCCTCGCGTCACGTATCTCTTTCTATTATACAGTGGCGCCGCTAGGTACATCTCTCTCTCTCAGCTGTCAGTTCCTCTAATGATACCTTTATGATTTCTCCACGGTTTTTAATATGTAACAAAACACCCTAGTAGCATTTAAAAGGGTGGTTTTGACCATCAAACTGAACAACTTTCAATATGGAGCCAACATCGAGAAAAAATATAAAAAAGCTGCTGCTTCATACAAAACTGCAGTATCCTATTTTTTTCTTTTTTTTTCTATCTATCTATCTATCTATCTATCTATAACGTCACGCCTCTTTCCCAGTGGGGTAGGCAGAGACCAGGGCGCGCCACTTACTACGATCTTTACATACCTCTTTTGCCTCATGCACATCCATACATCTCTTCATACATGCCCGTCGGTTTCGAGTACTCCGCACCTCCCCTTTTTGTAGGACGCAACTGATTTGATCAGTTGTCTAAATAGTAAAAGTTGTTCTGTTTGATGGTCTACCTTTAATCTTTACCTTTCTAAGCGTAATATGCTCCTAATACGCTAACGGTTTTTAAGGGGATCATTAGACCATCAAACTGAACAACTTTTTCTATGGGACCAAAATCGAAATATCAAAAAAAATCTGCTGTCCCATACATTCTGGTAGAGTAGGTTTGCAGTTTTGTATGGAACAGTAATTTTTTTTCGCAAATACAAATTTTAGTAAGAATTAGTAGTAAATACTCACTTAGCGTCCCTGACCCTGGAGGCGGCGAGCAGAAACGTGCCGTCACCTCCGCAGGGAACTACCACGTCGCACCATTTTATCAGATCTTCGTTATATGTCAACCTGTAACAACCAAGTTAGTTGTGTATTCGCAGTGTGCACGACATAAGCGCCATCTAGCTTCATTCCGAACACGTGAATCGTGAATTACTTCCATAGATTAATATGTTATATTGGCTATAGATAGGTAAGTCGCCTTGAATTTTAGGACGTCCTAATTATTTGCGTTGTCGCATATTAGCACGGGGGGAGCCACATTATGAAATAAAATTGAAAAAGACAGCCGGCCGACACGAGAGGCTCGAACCCTAGCACCCAAATCGTGAGCCGGTTGTCTAGACCACAAGACCAACAAGACAGTGATTGATACGGGCGAAATCTCTCACTAGTGCAGCGCAGCGGTGTGCCGGTGAGGTGTAGCGCGCTATCGCTTCAAGAATCAAGATACGAACCATTTAGTTCAACACTTAGTGCTTCGAAACGTAACCGATAGATGGCGGAAGCTGTATATCGGCGTTCCACTTAGAATGTTCTAAGATAACATAGCATGATTACTTCCGGAACCGTACAATTTTCTGCCACAGCGTACGCTGCGATCCATTTGGCTGTTCCCACCACCCACTTCTCACATAGCCAATCATCATCATCCTATATAGGGTCCTTCTTAATATGCTGACGGTTTTTCAAGGTGATCAGACCATCAAACTGAACAACTTTCCCTATGCAAACAAGGTAAAAAGAATAAAAAAATCTGCTGTTCCATATAAAACTGCAATTCTACTGAACCAAAATGTATTGGATAGCAGATTTCTTTTTTTTTTATATTTCGAAATTGGTCCCACAGTAAAAGTAGTCGTTTGATTTGATGGTACGGTCAACCCATTAAATAACCGTTAGGATATTAAGTTGCACCTTGTATCACTGCAGGGCACATGTCTACCCTCTGGGCGTTAGTCCACCACGCGTGCCCAATGCGGATTGGTAGACTTCAGCATCAGAGAAATGTAACCTTGCACTAATAATGATTAAGACAGCGGGGTCAGGTTTCTCTGAAGCTAACTGTACGGCATGTCGTCCGTGCCGATTCGAGTCCAGACCCTCGTGATTGAGTGACCATACCTCTCCGCAACGCGCCACCGACGCTCCGCTGGCTGATGTAGCCATTGATTTACCAGCTACTGGACATAGGCTCCACGCTCAAAAGTGTCCGAACCAAACGAGCACCAAAACGTAGCTATAAAGAGAACCAATTATGCGACAGTCTTGGTTTGATCCAACTCCGCGCACGCGCGGGTGAAAAAGAGTGGGATGAAAAAGAATTACAGCATTTTCCATATTTTTAGTTGGTTTATATTACTATACTTAGATTTGTGTAGGTTAGTCTCGGACATTTTTATCGAGAATTTTGTACTAGACCCGGCGTCTATTATTTTGTCTGTCAATGGATGTAGCCAATAGAGTTTGATGATCGGTAGTCCAAGAGTAGGTATTGCAAATAACTATTTGTTTTCATTCATCGCAATAAGGTAACTGCACTCAATACACAATATCAAGGGCAAAACAATCAAAGAAAAATACGTGAACACCTTATCTAGAGCTAATAAAAATATATGTATAACACGCGCATGACATTGAAGTATTATTTTGCAAAGTGATTCAATAACCGATAGTGACGGAGGCCACGCCAGTGGGGTAATGCAAAGCAGTCAGTACTCGGTCACTCGCATACTTCGGTTACGTCTCACAGAAAGATGATTTCAGATTTATTTATTCATGAACAACTTACAGTGTGTTTGAATTCAATTAATATTAACCAAAAATATTACATCAGAATAACAAAATACCGAACTACCTTTTGAGTTAATCTAAAGATAAAACCTAATAAGTTACATAATATCTAAAGTATTATAAAACTGTAACAGAAGTGTATCTGTACATTGAAGATATTTACAAAAAAAAATACAACATGGTTTTTACCTGTCCCTGATTCCAAATCACCAATTTTTGGATTTTTTGTCTGTCTGTTTGTTTGTTTATTTGTCTCGGTTCCGACCGATTTTAATGAACCTTTTTTGTTTGATAGCTTATCATCTGACTTAAAATCTGGTATATAATTTATGCGGACGCAGTTGCGGGTAAAAGCTCGTAAGATTATAAAATAAAATCTAGTTTATACAATCTTTTATAATAGCAGTTCAATATTTAATTCATAATTTGCAACTATCTTTCCACATCGAAAGGATACCTATGCATGGATGGATGGATGAGGTGCGAATAGGGTTGGCAGGCGAGTTTTCCATAAAACCGGACCGGCCGGCCTTTGAAAAATCCGGACATTTGGGTTTTGGAACCCGACTATGGTTCTCCAGCCTTGGGGCTCCGAGAACCATAGTCAGTTTTTCTTCAGAAATATTTTGTCTCGTCAAACTCATCAAACTGAAAACTTTCGTTATGTGACTAACATCGAAATAGCGATAAAACTGCAGTTCCATACAAATCTGCTGTATACACGGCGACACATCAGGTTACGCACCCTATATACCCATAACTACACTACGTACAAAACACAAAATAGTGCGGTAGAGAGCCTGCATAGACGCGGCTGCCGGCGCGGGCGCAGCGTGCTGTGAGACGAAAAAACAACAACATACCGCACCCTTTCAAAGTTCAAAGTCCAAACAAGCTAACCTGACCTGTCGCCGTCTTAGACAATTTAATAGGGACGAGTTACGCGTGTTATTCTTCTAAGAAACATTTCAGCCACTTTTTGCGGGGGTCGAGGTAACATGAAATCCGCAACATTGGATTTTATCCCCCATAAGTTACAACATACCGCATACCGATTCTAATTTTGAATGTTAAAAATCATGAAAGTAGCCTCGTGTGAACCCCAAACGTTCTAAGTTCAAAATTATTGTTTCGCTATTATAGGCTGTCTCGTTTAGTGTTAAGGTATACAATTGGGTGTAAATGCGCAAGATTAATTGATCTAATACCGTGGCAGAGGGGAAATGCTACCGCAAGGCGAGTCCCTATTAAATTGTCTAAGGTCGCCGTGTGTACCTCAGGAATCAGGATCCAAACGAGAGGAATAGCTGAATTTTTTCCCGCGATATTCAGTTTAACAGTCTGAAGACAGACAGTCAGACAGTCTTAAGTAGGTATGTAACGCATTTACCCTGGATTGTTCAGTTTGCAGACCAGCAAACTGAACAATCCTGAACTGAACTGAACAACTTTCTCTAAGGGCCCAACGTCGACATCGCGAAAAAAATATACTATCTATCTATCTATCTATAACGTCACGCCTCTTTCCCAGTGGGGTAGGCAGAGACCAGGGCGCGCCACTTACTACGATCCTTACATACCTCTTTTGCCTCATGCACATCCATACATCTCTTCATACATGCCCGTCGGTTTCGAGTTCGAGTACTCCGCACCTCCCCTTTTTGTAGAACGCAACTGATTTGATCAGCATACGTCCTACGAGGGCGCCTAAAAAATATACTGTTCCTTATAAACCTGTAGTGACAGCTGATTTTTATTTCGATGTTAGTCCCATAGAGAAAGTTGTTCAGTTTGATGGTCTAATCATCTTAAATAAAAACCGGTCAAGTGCGAGTCGGGCTACTCGCGCACCGAGCGCTATTCCGTACCACACCACCACAGAACACAACATTATTAACTTAGAAAAAAAACTTTTTTGTCCGGGACCTTCAGCGCAAGACCGACTCACACTTGGCCGGTTTTTAGTATTTTTTGTTATTCTGTAGAGTTTTCTCTATAATCACAATAAGTTTGACGCTTGTATGTATTACCGTTTTTAAGATAAAGCGTGAAGAAAAAACGTTGATAAAAACTAGTTTCTTGTTGAGAACCCCCCTTAATTTTTATCTTTTCGACATTTTTATTATTTGTTAACAAATCCGCCGTAATAACGCATAATCTTAGAAAATTTCAACTATCTAGCTATAACGGTTCAAAAGTTACAGCCCTAAATAGGTAGGACAGACGGACGGACGGACAGACGGACGGACGGACAGACGGACAGACGGACAGACGGACAGACGGACAGACAGACGGACGGACGGACGGACGGATGGACGGACGGACGGACGGACGGACGGACGGATGGACAACGTAGGCTTAGTAATAGGGTCCCGTTTTCACCCTTTGGGTACGGAACCCTAAAAACCGTCAGCATATTAAGAAAAACCATTGTATGAATGAACAAGTCGACTCGAAAAAACAAACAATTCATAAGAAACATCTTGTAAAGTAAACGTTCTAGAATGTACGATACGTTAATAAACTAATTTCACCTTCTCACGTGCCGATTAATACCTAACGAGTAGCGAGATAAGATTATTTTTTGTTTACTAATGATATTTCAGCATATTTTTATCTACTGCGAATAAATAAAAATGGAGGGCATTATGATTTGTGCTATTGAGAATGGAGTGAGAGATACTCAGGCGCATCCAGTGCATATTAGAGGAAGATAGTTATTTAAGGTGCTGTTTGAACAAAAGTGACGGGGCGCGGACGTGGCGCGGGCGAGGTGCGGCAATATAAACCTTATAGAACGCAGCATAGCGTCGTTTGGAGAATTACGCCCGCGCCTCCATGCGACGTTGCCTGGTGGCGCGGGCGATTTTCCTTTACGACAAAAACGACGCTATGCTACGTAATATAAGGTTTATATTGGTGTTACTTTGACTATCCGCACCGTACCAAAAGGGTGCCAACGGGACCCTATTCATAAGCCTACGCTATTCGTCTGTCCGTCCGTCTGTCTATAAAGGGCTGTATCTTTTAAACAATAATATCTAGACTGCTGAAATTTTCACAGAATATGCGTTATAGCAAATAATTAAAAACAAAATAAAAAGTAATAAAGTAAAAAATACAAGAAACGTGTTTTTATCAACGTTTTTTGTTATTGCTCTATCCTAAAAACGTGTTATTTTATATTTTTTATGTTAACACTTTTATTATACAGGATAAATGTTTAGTCACTGCGAATACCTCAAATATGCATTCTACTCATAGAGAAATTACACGTTCCCTAGGATTCTACTAATCAATTAGAGCAACGCAAAAACAATCTAGTTTCATAGAAAATTGCCAGCTCCGGACGATTTTTCCAAGCCGGGGAAAAAATTGACTTTGGCGCTCCCATGGAGGGGTCCAAGGGAGTAGCAATAACTTTTTTCAGGGGTGGCTGGGTCCAGCCAGATTAGGTTATTGCAACAATATCTAATATTACAATTTAAAAAATGAAGAGCGAGCGAAGTGAGCTCGAGATTTTTTTGCAATATTTTCATTTTGTTGCATTATTTTTCTTTTCAAACTCTTCATTTTGGCGCGCCTTTGACCTGCCGCCCGGGGCGTGGACCCCGGTTTGCCCACGTGCCACGCTCTCTTCGAAACTCTTCTGTTCGCAGTGGTTGTTACAGCCTGTATGTATGATGATGATGATGATAAATGACTTACCTACTAGCCATTTCAACCTTGACCCCCATATGCTTCAGTCTCCGCGCCACGCCCTCCTCAAAGCTCTTCTGTTCGCGGTGGTTGTTCAACATAGTGTCGTAGTCTGACCCGCGCTTGCGCAGCACCTTCTCCAACTCGTCATCCGATATGTTGTCGTGGCTGTGCCTGAGAAAAGGATAAAAGATAATTTTAGTAATAAAAAAAATAGAATAGAAAAACTATACTAGAATGGCAAATGGCAGCACGCATAAAAGAGTTAAAATATAGTTGGTGTTGGAGCAATGTTTCTGACCATCACGGAAGGGATTATGGTAGTGAGATTACGTCGAGCATTTTCAAGAAGAGAATCTTAAATCTGTATCTGTGTTCAGGAACATTCCAAATTATTAGGTTCACTCATTCATAAGTCATAACCTCATAAGTATTCACATGTTTCGATCAAAGTAAAAGGACTTCACAGGTAGGTAAGTATTAAGTAAGTAGTAACGTAAGGCCCGGTATCCACCAGAGCGGAGATAGGCGGAGCGGAGAAGAGCGGAAATGCCGGCTAGGTTTTATCCACTGGAGCTGAGCTGAGCGGAGATAGACGGAGCGGGGTCGAGCGAAGACGTGAACTGGCTTGTTGACAAGCGACAAGCGGCTTGTTGACAAGCGACAAGCGACTCGCTCGCCGTTCGCTGCACACCGCTTACATTTCCGGGCCCTTCGGCTCTCCGCTCGCTTCCGCCCATCTCCACATTAATTGGGTCATACAAATATGGGAAATGTCTTCTTCGAAGCTGAGCGGAGTGGAAATGGGTAAATAAAGAAATCTAATAGCTTGTTCACATCAGAATACATCTCCGCTCTTCTCCGCTCCACCCCGCTATAGTGGATTCCGGGTCTAACTATTGAAATAGAAAAAAAACGTATCGTAAAATATATACCAATCGATCGGCGCTTATGATGTTCGTCAAGACTCGATGCATGTATGTTATCTAAATGATCAGAATCACGTATGTCACACTATATCGACGAGTGTCCAATTATAACCAGTTATTAAAGTTGACCCACTGGTTATTTAACGATATAGTTTATCTGCTCAAATATGTGCTGTATGATATTACGCGTAAATAGGAAAGAGTGAACAATTGATAATAATTACGAATAGATTATTATGCAACAATTATACAATTTGCCTCCACGTGCGCATAGCGTGTTTAATAAATTAATGAATCAATTAAATCAGCCCATATTAAGGGGGGGTGATACCTATTTTGTCTGTTTTCGAACCGATTTTTGATAACCAAATTATTACATTTAATTTAATATATTATATAGTTCAAATAACAGTGTAGATACGTTCTTTCTGCAGTGAATCTAACCGTTGAAAACACGATTCTATTCAATTTTCTCGATAGAAAAGAGGACCAAAGTAAGTTCGAAATCAGATTTAAAACAAGTTTTTACAAGAATCACCATATACCATTTCTTCTGAATATACCATCATTTGAAAGGTAATTAATTATAGCAGTGATTTTACCCGATGGATTTTACATCAAACACCCAAGAGAAAAGATATTGCTGAATAATAACTTTTTTGCGATCTAGCTTTCAATTGAAGCGGGATGGCTAATTGCAAAAGTTTGCTTGTTGCACTATGGATACCTAGCCTTAACCCGATGCTGGGCAAAGGATCAATCTGAATATGCTGATAGTTTATCGGGATGACCTGACCATAGGACTGCCATCTTTTTTTGTCCAAATAGAGAACTATTCTCGAATAGAGTGCCCAAACATATACAGGGTGAAATTGATATCATTAGCATCCTTTTAAACTAAGAGTCTACCCATCAAACTGAACAACTTTTACTATGGGAGTAAACCGATCGAAGCAAAAAAATAATCTGCTGTTCCATACTAAACTGCAATGCCTACTCGACTCAAATGTATGCAACAGCTGATTTTGTTTTTGCTCCGATTGGTTTCCTTCCATAGTAAAAGTTGTTCAGTTTGATGGTTATACTCTTAGTTTAAAAGGATGCTAATGATATCAATTTCACCCTGTAGTAGATCGGGGGAAAATAAGAAAATATTAGTGTATTAGAATTTTATAATCTTTAAATAATAAAATTCTTTAAATTATATTTTTTTGTGTATACCTACAATTACAGGGTGAAATTAATATCATTGGCATCCTTTTAAACTAAGAGTCTACCCATCAAATTGAACAACTATGGGAGCAAACAGACCGGAGCAAAAAAAAATCTGCTGTTGCACACATTAATTTGAGTCGAGTACGCATTGCAGATTGCAGTTTAGTATGGGACAGCTGATTTTTTAGTTGCTCCGATCGGTATGCTCCCAATGCTTGCTAATGATATCAATTTCACCCTGTATATTAATAAGGTTAACTCGGGACACTTTTTTTCGTGAATTTTGTATTAGATTAGACCCGCGTCGTTCATTTCTTGGTAAGTAATAAAATAAGTGAATCATTTGCTTCAGACTAAAAACGTTGTGCTTGATTACTTATTCAGATTTCAGTGCTTCGGACACTTTCCGCATTCTACCCAATAGATAAGATTTCTTTTCCAGCATTTTCTTTGCATTAATGAACAACCACTTACTAAACCGATAAGAATAGACAATTGAAAAAAATCAAAAATAATTGAATGACAAAAGCAAGATAAGATAGAGTAAGGTAAGCAAGAGGAATTTCCAAATACTTTTTAAACACGATAAGAACATATAATGAAAACGTAGTTACTTTACTACTTTCGAGGTTTGACATCATCATCAGCCTTTATACGTCCCATTGTAGGGCACAGGCCTTCCTGATTGTATTTAGTATAGTTTCCTATAGTTTTCTTTGGGAAAGTTGTTCAGTATCATGGAGTAATGCAAATGTTTACCCTCACTATCACCCTGTATACAGGGTGTAACAAAACACCCTATTAATACTTAAGGGGGTGCTTCAGACCATCAAACTGAACAACTTTCACTATGGAGCCAAAATCGAAATCGCGAAAAAAAAATCCGATCTTTCATACAAAACTGCAGTACTGTCTCGACTCAATGTATGGGGCGGCAATTTTTTTTTATTTTTTCTCGACCTTGGCTCCATAGTGAAATTTGTTCAGATTGTTGGTCTGAAGCACCCCCTTAAGTATTACTAGGGTGTTTTGTTACACCCTGTACATATTTTCTACGTTAAAACTATGATGATGAAAATTTAGTTTTCTATAAAAAAAAAAAGTCAACTAACTTTTCATACTCATATCTGGTGACCTTTGACACGATGAGGCACTTGTCCATCTTCAGCCGTGGTACCGGGTCGTGCTCCTCCTTCGATTTGGTGCTCCCCTTCCTCGCCTTCCCGGGGAGGAGTTCATACAACTCCTTCGTTTGTTGGAGACCTGGTGGCAGAACAGTGGAATTAGTAGTCATTACATATCTTAAGAAAGGTCATTGTGCGAAATCTGACCCAGCTAACTAAATTTTTCCTACAAAAACCAAATTGTTATTTATTTTTTAAACCATGGGAAAATGTACTAAATGTACTATAATACTAAAATGTACTAAATGTCCAAAAATGTACAAAATGTACGAAAATTCTCAAAATTAAGAAAATGTACTAAAATGTACTAATTGTACTAAAATGTACGAAATGTAAGAAAATGTATTCATCATCATCATCACCATCAGCCTATAAACGTCCCACTGCAGGGCACAGGCCTACCCTCAAGGAGGGTGTATGGGCATACATAGTCCACCACGCGTGCCCAATGCGGATTGGTAGACTTCACATACACATCAGAATTTCTTCTTCAGTGTATGCAGATTTCCTCACGATGTTTTCGTTCACCGTTTGAGAGCAGTCGGTATTACGTACATAAGTTAGAAAAACTCATTGGTACATGGCATGTTGTCCGTGCAGATTCGAACCTGGACCCCCATAATTGGGAGTCCATACCTCTCCGCAACGCGCCACCGACGCTCTGAGAAAAAAAAATGTTAAAGTAAATGTATTAAATGTACGAAAATGAAACGAACATTTTTCTTTATTTGTTTTTGGCCTGAATCCCATGGTCTACATTAATGCGACATATATGTATATTCAAGAACTAGAGATATTTATCTAAAAATCCTATAATTTTTTTTTCTGTAGGTCGTGGGCATAGGTTTCACACTAAGGTGCCCAGTGACCTTTACATGTCAATTCATGCAAATGGGAAAAATTTACAAGAGTGAAGAGCAAAACAGGAATATGCCATTGCCTACATTTTTCGCCACGCTTCCCAACAAGCGGAGGTGAGGTTAAAATTGGCGGAGGGCAGGGGAGTGTACTGTATGTAGTACCATACTCTTTCTTATATTATGACCGAGGTAATTCGGAAAAAAAAGTTGTTGCATACAATCAGTATAATTAAAATGTATGGAACAGAAGATTTTTATTGCGATTTCTAATTTGGTCCCATAGTGAAAGATGTTCAGTTTGATAATCTGAAGCCCTCTTTATAATATGAAACGTATTTAAATTCACACCACAATTTATTGTATACTAGCTGTTGCCCGCGACGTCGTCTGCGTTACCCGTATAAAAAAAGTACCCTATGTGTTAATCCAGGCCATGGTCTATCTGTATGCCAAATTTCATCAAAATCCGTTCAGCAGTTTTTGCCTGAAAGCGGAATAAACATCCATCCATCCATACTTACAAACTTTCGCGTTTATAATATTAGTAGGATTTGATGGCATTTTTGTGTTATTAGACTTATTAGACATTTAATAATGAAGTTAAGCCCACTTTTAATTAATAATTATTATATTTTTGGGGCCTACCGAATATTTTCGGTATTTTTTTTCACAATCATTAGTCAATGTTACTTGATATAAATAAATGATAGATTGATTGATTGATTTATCAGCTTTCAGAAAAGTATCCATTGAATGTCTTTTAGATATGGAATTAAGGACCTATGTGAACAAAGTCGATAGTTCGGTACAATACATAAAGTTATTATACCTGTCGGAATAGAGTAACTGACATGAGTTGTCAAATGAAACCGTTTTTTGTGCATTTGTCGGCACTTATCGGCACCCTAAAACTTCGAGTTCTGTGTATAATTGTGAATCTAACGTGAAATCGTAGGTAATTTAATGAAATAGTGTTAGTATATTTCACAAAATAATCTACGACTTCACTTCAGACCCACTAATTATTCACAGAGCACGAATATTTACCCAGTCGATTGCGCTGACAAGTTCCCAAAAACGGTTCTATTGCCTCGCGTCATGTATCTCTTTCTATTATACAGTGGCGCCGCTAGGTACATCTCGCTCTCTCAGCTGTCAATTCCTCTATAGGATACCTTTATGGTACAATAGTACCTAAATTAAGAACTGTCTTAATAGGCTTTGTAATTCGGTACAATCGAAAATCAAGACCTGTCATAATTAGACTGTGTATCAAAACATAACTCAAAACGAAAACAACAATACGAGAGCAATGAATAAGTAAATAAACAAAGAGCTCCCGATCGATCGTAAATCACAAGTAAATTATATCAAACTGGAAAACTTTCCCAAGATCCAGTAACATACTGACATCTAAGACAATTAAACACAATACGCTAATCAAGCAGTAACTATAATTTCAATACCGATAGGACATGGTCATAAGCACAGTCAGGGTTTTCATGTTGCCTTCATTCGATGAACATAGGATCTGATCATTTAAGCTGAAATGATAGAGATCCTACGCTCTTCTAAAACGCCTTATCACTATTATATTAGACGTCCACAGCTGGACATAGGAGTAGGCCTACCCAAAAATCGCTACAACGACCGGTCCTGTGCTGCCCTCATCCAACGGGTTCCCGCCGCCTTCACCAGGTCGTCGGTCCACCTGTCTGCCCACGCTACACTTTCCAGTACGCGGTCGCCACTCGAGAAGTTTTCGGCTCCAATCGGACATCGGTTCTGTGAGCAATGTGCCCCGCCCATTGCCACTTTAGTTTAGCAATTCTTTGGGCTATGTCGGCTACTCTGGTTCTTCTGCGGATCTCCTTATTTCTGATTCGATCTCGCAAGGAAACTCCGAGCATAGCCCTCTCCATTGCCCTTTGGGTCACTTAAAATGCTTGTAAATGCGACGGAATGTGCAATAACATGGTGGCTCTGCAATTTGCGCGGCTCAAACGACGGAGGGGGTGAAGTGAGATAAGATAAGTTACTCAACAAGTGTTTGTGAGTGGTATCTGTGAGACCTGTGTCGATAATCTTAAGATAATAAACACAGCGTGCGTGTTATGTGCTTCAATGTACTACATCCAAGGCATTAAGCGCCAGATCACCAGTGCTGCCCTCAATCATTATATATTTCCTATTCTATTATAATTTTAAAATTATGGCGTCATCTTGGTTTTAAGGCTCTTACAGACGAGCGACAATTTGCTGTCGCGGTGGGTCGCAGAGCGGCACCGCGACACCCGGCGACCGCAAAGTGTAGCTCGTCTGTAAGAGCGCTTAGATGATTAAGGCCGAGATTCAGAGACGATTTTTAAGTCATAGTTCGAACTAAGTAGGGTCAAAAATGTATGGATTTTTGCATACGGGAGTTTGAACTTCGGCTCTGATACTCGGCCTTAGTTCGAACTCCCGTATGTCAAAATCCATAAATTTTCGACCCTATTTAGTTCGTACAACTTAAAAAGGGTCTCAAAAAAAAAATAATAATAATAAATAACATAAATAATAATGAAATTATATTTATTGCTTGTTTTCAACCCATTTGGAATTTTTTACGTGTAGGTACTTTATTTTAGTGCCAGTACTGTTCAACTAGTAGTATTGTGGTAAAATGATGAATGAAGAGGAGCGGAATATTTTCACACTGATAAGCAGAATTAAGTGATAATTTTATACTAAACTTGGACATAACATGTTTGTTTATACTTAGCAGTAATAATAATACTGTGACGGGACAAAAATAGTATTACGTTATTATAAAAAATTAATGAATTGTTTACTGAACAGTGTGGATTGGAAAAAAGCATTGGGGGACTATTGAATTAGTTGGGTTCTGGAGTGCGATTTTTGAATCTCATACGTTGAACTCAGCAGTTGAAAATGTATGGGGATACGCATCTTTCTACTGCTGATTTGACTTTCAAAAATCGCACCCCAGGAGTATGATTTTTGATTGTCAAATCAGCAGTAGAAAGATGCGTATCTCCATAGTAATTTTGACATTTTAAACTGCTGAACTCAGCGAATGAGATTCAAAAATCGCACTCCTGGCCCATGGAAGAAAATAATAATGAGAAAGAAATAATGTATGTTGTATATTATAGAAAGTGTAGAAACATATTAGCAAATATGTTATTATTAGATTATATTCTACTGCAGAATCTACAAGGAAGGTGTGGTTTCCATCATAACAACGTAATCAAATATTATCAATAGATTACTATAAAGTGCAATGGCATTAGAAATAAACAATATTTACATACATAATGTACGTGTGTGTATGTTTTGTTAACATTGACTTCGTAACATGACCGTGTAGTGTCATTACCAGTCATTAGTCCTATTTACAAACATGCTAGGTATTTTATATTATGAATTTATGATGGACATAAACTCTATATAATGAAACTCGAGTTATTCTTTCGTAATATGGAGTTTTTGTTATATGGAACGAAGATATAAATAAACAAACTATTGATTTTATACTGTAGTAATGTCTACTTTATAGAGGGTTTTTGTTATTTATAACAAAGTTTGTTTTAAGAAGTTTACAATTTATTTTTTTTATTAATTAATTGATGGACTTTTGCTTGTGCATTAGCACTGCATTTCAGATGATTTCTGCAAGTGTCAAGTTGGTTGGATGGTTGGTTGGTTGGTTGGTTGGTTGTTTTTTGAACAAAAACACGGTTGAGAATGGCGGAGCCTCATGGCAAGCTCAAACACGAACCGCGCGAAAACCACGCGAATGACAACCGCTTGCGGGAAAACATGCAATCTGACTCTCAGTTATTTATTTTAATTATGCATGTTTACTTTAATAATCTTCATGGAATGTAATAAATCAAATACGCTTATGATAAATAAGGAAATGCATTGTTAAAATAATATAAATAAGCTAAATTAAGTAAACTATAATTAATTATAATTATAGTAAAAACATTCATATTATCATAACATGCTTAAGATGAATCAAAACAGGAAATTAAATAGACATGAGGTAAATACAGTAAGCAGTGCTCACACTACACCACAGCGTGCAGTGCACTCCGGGAAGGCAAAAAGACAGTGAATCCCTAATCTAAACTATTATAAAACTGTAACAGAAATGTGTCTGTACATTGAAGATATTTACAAAAAAAAATTACGACATGGTTTTTACCTGTCCCTGATTCCTAATCACCAATTTTTGGATTTTTTGTCTGTCTGTTTGTTTGTTTGTTTGTTTGGGTGTTTGTTTTTTCGAGTATCACGCAAAAACTACTGAACCGATTTTGATGAAACTTTTTTTGTTTGATAGCTTATCATCTGACTTAAAATCTGGTATACAATTTATGCGGACGAAGTCGCGGGTAAAAGCTCGTAATTTCTAAAGTAAAAGCATTTTGTTTACTAAATGACTTTGATTTGTTTAAATATAAATACAATTAAAAGACATTTATTAAACGAAATGCAAAATGGGTTTGCTCTTGACTTCAATTCAGTCCTCAGGACGAAGATGGGGTCGAAGATGTAGCGAGCTTACCCAGAAGATGCCTATTCACTCGTACTTTAAAGGAATTCGGGTTGTAAGTGCTCGGAAATACTGACGCAGGCAGGGCATTCCACTCCTTGGCTGTGCGCGTTATAAAAGATTCAGAAAGGCGCTTGGTGCAGATATATAAACATCAAATTTAAGTGAGATACTACGGAGATAGCCGCCATCTCACTTAAATTTGATGTTCGAAGTGACCTGTGTCGTTCTTACCCCTGTCATGTTACAGGAGCTGGAGTGCATGCCACTGACAGTAAGTAGACAGTAACTTACAAGTATGATGATATGGGTTACTAGTTGATTTAGACCAGGGGTGGCCACACTTCAGAGGGCTATCGGAGTCCAGTGGCGCCCTCGCCACAATAATAAAGATTTCTCAATAAAGAAATCCTAAATTAAAAATGTGCTCAACGGATAAACTACAAAAGCCTTCAAGCTATTTTCATAGAATACTTTTATAGGTTTTATAAAGGTCTAAACATATCAATTTTGAAAAAAGAAAAAAAACGGTCGCTTTTGTTTTTATTCGAAATTATCTAAAAGTGGAATGTTTAGAACCTATAAAAGTATTGTATAACAATGGCTTGAAGGCTTTTGTAGTTTATCTGTTGAGCTCTTTTTTAATTTAGGCTTTCTTTATTGAGATAAAAAATCTTTATTATTGTGACGAGGGCGTCACTGGACTCCGATAGCCCTCTTCATACATTGCGCGGTCTACATTAAAATTTTAAATATACCTGGCAGTCTATCTTCAATCGCAACAGGTTTAGAAATGAATGTATACGAATAGCTTGCTTCTGATAGATATACTGTAATTTTTTTTCATCTTTAATTTAGTTATTAATCTGTTTGAGAGACTACCATAAAAGTCGACCGCGGGCGACCGGGTAGACAAGGGTCGACGTCTTGGCCACCACTGATTTAGACTATAGCTACTGATCTTTATAGAAAAGCAGCCAGGTACACAGGATATTTTAACGTGCTTAAGTGAGCGCACTAAACACAGATGTACCCTCTTGTCCTTACCCTCTTATGTCTGATGGAACGGGAGACCGATACGATCAGAGGTGGGGTGCAGTGGCTTTAACTGGCGGCCATACGGTTTGGGCGTCAAAGATGTTCAAGACGCCTGAAGGAACCAACAACCACCAACAATTTCCTCACAATTCGTTGCCAGTGCCGCAAAGGGCGAACCTCAAACGGTCAAAAATGTAGGATACGAAAATATTTGTCGAGCTCTGTCACAAAAAAAAACATGGGCTGCCAAACATGGGCCTTAACGGAAAAACAAAGAAAAGCTTTACAAGTATGTCAAAATAGGATGGAGAGAAGTATGCTGAATATTAAATTAACACATTCACGGACACTGAACGAAACACAATAGAACTTTTATTGTTATCACTGCTATAGCCGGTCACTGTCCGCGAATGTTTTAAAAGACAAAATTAAACTGATAAATATCCGTGAAAGGACATAGGCCGGTAGAAATCGACACTAAAAAACCCTAAATTAGCAAAGCATGATGTAGTGCTGCATTTTTGGTATGTTGTTTGGATCAGTTAGGGTGATGTAAATCCCAATTTGCAACTTCGAAAAAGTTGTGCTGCGCACCACGTGATAAACTGCGAAAATTTTCGACTTATTTCACTTTTTGCTCTAAAAGTCATAAACTATGCGTTTCCGACAACTAACATTCACTACATAGATGAAGCTAATTAAATTGGCAACAATTTAAGCCTAACCGCAGCTCTCTAAACCTTATAACAACTAAGCTGTGGCCCTTCAAAGATGGTCCGTTTTTCCCGAAAATTTGAAATTTTTTGTTTTGCTCCCGTTTGAAGCAAAATATTGGCAAAACCGCTCGTTCTATGAGAAGGTCGTAAAATACAGTTGTAGTACATTTAATTTTCTTTCATTAGAGCACAGAACAAAGTCTGTTAGACAAATAGTTCACTCACAATATCTGAAAAACAAAAAGAGGGTAGAAATAGATTTTTAAAGAATTGAAACAGAAGGCATATAAAATCATAAAAAGGATAATACTTTTTCATTTGCAGGCTAGGTAAATCAACAAAAGTACAAAATTTGGGAAAGTAAAATCAAAGTTTATTTTATTTACTTTTATTTTATTTATTAAAGACAACCAACAAGTTAAACACCAATACATTGTTATGTTACAGTGGTACACAGTAGGTATATAGACTAAGTGCTAACTTAATTATAGGCTGCCACGACATTCATTCTCCTTTCTCCTCAGGTTTGTCACGTTCCTCTGGTTCGTTAAGCTCTTCACTTTCCTGTTCTTCCTCAGCTTCCTCGGGATCATTATCATCTTCATCTATAAAAATCAAGGCGACGTTATCGCATGACTTTCCTGAGCAGTTTAAGCATAAAGCCGAGCATTTGAGCCCAGCTTTTAGGCAAGAGCATGCCCCCTACATCCCTTTTTACATTTGCAGGCTATGATTTTGAGAAGCTGTGGTGGGGCTGGCTCTTTGTGGGTTGTTATTGGAATAAGGCCGCAAGAGCTCATTTCCCAACCTCTTTCTGCAAGCATCGTGAACACTGACTTCGTCTAGCTTTTTCAAAAAAGTTCATCATCTTTGAGGCCACGCTCCACACTCGAGTTAATTAGAGTTTAGATGCCACGTTTTTTTACAATTACCACTGTACTGTACTTGTCACCTTCCTTGAGTGCCAGCCGACACACAAAGCAGACTCCCGGTGGAACCGACATTTTTATGACTGTTTAGCCTGACTTCGTTCGCGTTAATAAGATAATAGTTTTTTTGGCTGCTCCCCTGCGTTACCGGGTAGGCTACTTCCAAGTACTATCTTGTGCGAAAATTAAAACCAAAACATAAGTCCGAAGGCATTTGTTTAGTTAATGGGAGTTTTAGCCAGTTTACACTGTTACCGCCTTCACCGTGTGGAGTTAGGTACTCCCAGCTTATGTTTTGATATGCAGATTGTGAGTGATTGTGTTGTGCTCTAATAAAAGAAAATTAAATGTACTACAACTTAATTTTACGACCTTCTCATAGAACGAGCGGTTTTGCCAATATTTTGCGTCAAACGGGAGCAAAACTAAAAATTTCAAATTTTCGGGAAAAACGGAACGCTTCTACTTAAACATTCAATTTGCATATAAACTTTGATTTTACTTTCCCAAATTTTGTACTTTTGTTGATTTACCTAGCCTGCAAATGAAAAAGTATTATCCTTTTTATGATTTTATATGCCTTCTGTTTCAATTCTTTAAAAATCTATTTCTACCCTCTTTTTGTTTTTCAGATATTTTGAGTGAACTATTTGTCTCACAGACTTTGTTCTGTGCTTTAATGAAAGAAAATTAAATGTACTACAACTGTATTTTACGACCTTCTCATAGAACGAGTGGTTTTGCCAATATTTTGCTTCAAACGGGAGCAAAACTAAAAATTTCAAATTTTCGGGAAAAATGGACCATCTTTGAAGGGCCACAGCTTAGTTGTTATAAGGTTTAGAGAGCTGCGGTTAGGCTTAAATTGTTGCCAATTTAATTAGCTTCATCTATGTAGTGAATGTTAGTTGTCGGAAACGCATAGTTTATGACTTTTAGAGCAAAAAGTGAAAAAAGTCGAAAATTTTCGCAGTTTATCACGTGGTGCGCAGCGAGCACAACTTTTTCGAAGTTGCAAATTGGGATTTACATCACCCTAACTGATCCAAACAACATACCAAAAATGCAGCACTACATCATGCTTTGCGAATTTAATGTTAATTTGCACCGGCCTAACAGGTGTATCGTATGTAACATATTATACAGTGAGGAAACTAAAATGGAAATGGATTGGTCACACACTCCGAAGCAGGAAAAACAAATGGTCTAAAGACATCACTGTATGGTATCCTCGCGACGGAAAAGGGAGAAAGGGAAGACAGAGAAAGAGATGGGAAGATGAAATTAAGGAAATGGCTGGCGCAACATGGAGGAGAAAGGCAATGGACAAAGGGTTATGGCGAATTCTAGGGGAGGCTTTTGCCAAAGGGCAGACTGGCATAATTGAATAAGCAGAACCATTCTGGATGTCAGAGATAAATAAATATTAAAATAGAATAGAAGAAATAGAATGTAAGATCTTTAATATGTAAATTGTCAGTAATAAAGGCTTTATTTATTTATTATGTCACAAAAAGATGAAGCTCAGACGAAGATAGAGTGACGACGTATCTCAAAATATGGCCAAAATAAGCGCGTAATCGGGGAAAAGACGATTGTTGGATGTGCTGTAAAATTCCCCCCTGCCGTCTAAATGTTTGTTTATGGATATATAATAAATTCACGGCAGTAGTATATACAGCGGAATTAAAAGGAAAACTATCACCGCTAAGTAGGCAATTACAAGTTTATGAGTAATAGTCTTATAAAATGTACTTTTTAAACTTTATTACGTTGTGATGGGCAACTAAGGAACCCTAACCAGCACGTGGGTCGACACGGACTTCGCCGGTTTTTTTACAATAAGAAGGAACTGCCAAGGTTTGAAACTCTCTCCCTGCATCTGTTCTTCCAAGCAAAGACAATCAGGATATGGAGAAGAGTCCGTTTACCGTTTTCAGCGGCTCATCACAATATTTAGGATTTGTCAGTCAAGAAAACCTAAAATAAAAAAGTGCATCAGTCTCCAACTGTCTCCAGCTTACTACGAAAACCCAAAGGCTATTTTTAAGGTTCCGTACCCAAAGGGTGAAAACAGGACCCTATTACTAAGCCTACGTTGTCCGTCCGTCCGTCTGTCCGTCTGTCCTACCTATTTAGGGCTGTAACTTTTGAACCGTAATAGCTAGATAGTTGAAATTTTCTCAGATTAAGCGTTATTACGGCGGATTTGTTAACAAATAATAAAAATGTCAAAAAGATAAAAATTAAGGGGGGTTCTCAACAAGAAACTAGTTTTTATCAAAGTTTTTTCTTCATGCTCTATCGTAAAAACGGTAATACATACAAGTGTCAAACTTAGTGCTATTATAGAGTAAACTCTACAGAATAACAACAAATACTAAAAACCGGCCAAGTGTGAGTCGGTCTTGCGCTAAAGGTCCTGGACAAAAACAGTTTTTTTTCTAAGTTAATAATGTTGTGTTCTGTAATGGTGTGGTACGGAACCCTCGGTGCGCGAGTAGCCCGACTCGCACTTGACCGATTTTATTATAAAATCCTTTTCTACAGGGTTCGAAAGGATAATTAACAAGGTAATAAAAACTCAATCGTAATGTTTTATTATCTTGATAAATAAAAGTAAAGTAAAAACTAAAAAGTATTAGTTTTCTGTTGTTCTTCCCAATTATTTAACCTTTTCATCTGATATATCAGACGTTTAAGTTTCGTGCCCTCGCCGCCAAAGTCTGATACATCAGACAAAAAAAATTGTTGAGAAAACCTTTTATTATTATCACAAATAAACTTATCAACGTACGTAATATGTTTTCCAGATAGTGACAAATTTTGGGTTGTGGTGTGTGATGAGCGTTTTCTAAATAAATCCGTGGCGTGGAATGGGTTAATCATTTTGAGACGAAACCAAAAAAGGTTGAAGACCAGACGCTGTTTGGTCAAGATACAAGAGCATTAAAACAAAAATAGCAATTTTAGAACTTTTAGTTAGAAATTTTAGTCAAAAATAAGAATTTGCTGTGGTCAGTGGAACCTAAATTGTAATGTACATAGCATAAGCATAATGCTCACGACAATATTCCCAGAGGGGGTAGTCACAGATATTCTGAAACCTCAGAACATCCATGTTTCACTAGTAGTACCGAAACTCTGTCCAGTGTGACGGGGAGTGAGCCCGTCGCCACTTGTAATGGACAGTATATACAATACATGCCTCGAAATTGTAATGTAGTAGAAATATTATCAAATATATTTTCTATATAATCTCCTAAGCTTTTTGGTGATTTCTGAGTTTCTTTACTGACTGACTTGACTTTAATAATTTGTATAATATATGTAACCTATTGAATAAACTTATTAAGCCCAGATTCCTGAATGTTGCAAAATGATCAGCTGTTCAAATAACTGAAGTATAAATTATTTATAACAGAAAATCGTAACTGTACTTACGTCGCAAAGTTTTTGCTACCGAAACACTGAAATTATTCAGCAAAGACATCTTGTTAGGTCTTACAGATAGTACTAAGTCCACTTCTTCAATTAAAACTGGCACTTTCAATGCTAGAACACTTGTAAAACGTATTGAATCGAGTTTCAATAAACAGTGAATGCGATACTAAACTGGTTATCGTTCGAGAGCCGTGGCGCTAAGATTAAGACTGGTTATAGTTTCTCAGCCGTCTTCACTCGACTCGCTCGCTTTATAAATGAATACTGATAAGTTATCTAATTATTTATAGAGAGGAATTAAAACTCCGGTTATCTTTCGATTCGCACAAAAAATTCCACAGGTGATGACAGCTGACAAAAACGATTTGACATTTGTGATTTGAAGTTTCGTTCAGAAATTCTGTAAAAAGTCCACGGAACAAATCATTCAACCTCTCGAAAGTACTTCACTATTATCATGATTTTTTTACGGAAAAGAATTTTGCTATAAAGTAAATGTGAAAAGCATTGACCCTTTGCATTGACCGTACGAGTTTTTGGCGGGATTTGAACAGATACGTTAGGAGTCCTCATATTTCATCGAATTTTTATTGTTTATAGTGAGTTTTGGTTCGTAAAATCGGTGTTGTTTTGCGTAACAAAGTGTCGTGCAAGTGAACAATATACAGTTCAGTGAAATATGATGGTGTGGGTCGTGAACAAGAAAAGTGTTCCGTTCTTTTGTAGCGCGGCAAGCGGTCGGTTCACCTCTTTCCTGTGGACTTCTCTGCATTTCCTGCGTTTCTCGATTGCCTCCAAAAACTCCAAAGAAGCGTTGAAACGTCGAACACCAACGTTTTAATTACTATAAATTAGAGTATTTATTGAAGACATCGGTCATATGGGATATTATATCTCTTAAACCTTGAACAGAACCAAAAAAAAAAAAAAAAAAGCATTGACCGTACGAATAGGAACAAGATTTTTACATAAACAGTTTAGTTCGCCGACTTTAAATTACATTACATACCAGCGGCCGTAGCATGATGCTCGCGATAGTGCAGGATTAAGGCTCCGGGTGTGCATGCTACCAGTGCAGGAGGCTAACGACACGGCCACAATAATGGTTGTCAGAGGGAAAATAATACAGTTTAATTTTATGGTATATCTGCAACGATGTGGCGCCAACACAACGATTTGAAACCACTAGAGTGCTTCTACTGTGGGTTTAGCATGACCGCGCGACGTAAGCTCTGTCGCGCCTTCGCTTTCTTTCTGTTTGAGCATATCTGAGCGAAATAAAAGGCGCGACATAGCTTTATCATATTATACTACACCTTAGGGTCAGCGCACACCTAGCGTAAAACTGTTCGAGCATGCGTGAGCAGATTTCATTGATTCAATTGATAATGAACTCTATTCCCATTGAAATAAAGTCGAAAATAGCTTGCAAGTGATTAAATCCCTTCAGCGTCTGTTCGAGTATGCTCGCGTATGCTCCTCGCGGCGACGCGAGCAGTCGCGAGCATGCTCGCGCATGCTCGAGCATGTTCGAGCATACGCCCGTGTCGATGCTTGCGATCCGTCGTAAGTGTTGCCACCTCTGCCGGTTTCGGACTAAATCTAGCATATTTTTTTACTACTTTAGCCCGAAAAGGGCAATTTAGTACAGAAAATATATAATAATCTAACTCTTTTTGAAAATACAATGAAAATCTCAAAGGTCGAAGCAAATTTAGTAGGTTTTCAAATTGTTCATATTCCATTTTATAGTAGTCATAAAATAACTGTCCCTTGAACTTTAAACCGTAGCACAGGGTGTGGTATTCCCCAAATGTACATCTTTCTTGCCAGGTTGCTTCAGCCCATATTCTTCTTTCAATTTTGTGTCGTCCTCTTTTCATTTTATTGATGTGCTCTTCATGCTCCTCTTCCTCTGCTAGTAACCCAATAATAACCAAATCCCAGTCCACCATACTTTAAAATTACTCTTCGCACGTCTTTACTTTAAAATATTGTAAACACAACTGCAAAATTCACTGTCAACTGTAGCAACACGGGAGCATCCGCGAGACTGTTCGAACACGCGCGAGCATGCTCGCGCATGCTCGAGCATCCGCCGCTGCCGCCGGCGGATTTCGCCTCTGCCGCCGGCGGATTTTGCCGCTAGGTGTGCGCGACTGCAAAGAACATGCTCGAGCATGCGCGAGCAGATTTACGCTGGGTGTGCGCTGACCCTTAGGATTACCTACCAAGAAAAACCTTTTCAGACAGAGTAGCGTTATCATCGATTGATAGAGCGTTTTTGCGTCCCGTGTCCTTCCACACAGATGCGTTTTTGCGATCCGTGTCCAGCGTCCATCCCGCCACTGAATATAGTCTAAGAAATAGTCATACTTTTTGTACTCTTTTGGTAAGTGTCGTTGGAAAGACTTTCCTAAAAAGAAAGAGTTCCATCGTACGGAGACATTCCTGGCTTCAGAATCATATCTGGGTAAAATGTTAGTAACCTGATCGTGTACCTACTGAGTATTGTCTCCCCTGCGAACTACGAACTCTTCAAAACGGTTACTAGCACTGACTTCTTTGTCATCAAATCATCATCATCAGCCTATAAACGTCCCACTGCAGGGCACAGGCCTACCCAAAGAGTATTTTTTTTATACGGCCGGCAATCGGCCTTCAATGGGCGTTAATCCACCACGCGTGCCCAATTGGTAGACTTGTTTCCTCACGATGCTTTCCTTCACCGTTTGAGAGCAGTCGGTACTTATTTGTATCGCGCGCAAATTGAAAGAGCGTTAAGGCACGATATCACGCTGCCATACTACGGCCACTGGTCTCTGTATTGTACTTTGAAAAATAACAGAATGAGTATTATTCAAGGTATTATTATTATTAGCTATGGATTTAAATGGTTGGGAAAAGAAGTAACACGACTAAAGGTTACAGACACATTCATCGGCGCGACTGTTTCTCCATACAAAAAAGCACGATTAGTATGGGACGCCACACGCATGAATCCTTTCGCATTTCGCATCAATGTGGCGAACGGTGACCATACTAATAGTGCTTTTGGTATCAAAAAACCGTCAATCGCCGTCGATCAATGTGTCGTAACTTCCTGTAAAATAGTAGCTTATCTATGGTGTAACTTTTATCCAGTGAAGTTAATGGGGCACTCGGGTATATCAGAAACCACTATAAAGCAAAAATGAAGCTCGAACTAGATAAAACAGCTTCCGTAACCGTAATCTATCAAATTACTTCCTTATTCTATCATATCGTAAAGTATCTATTCAAGAATGTCTTATCATGGGTAATAAATAAAACGATAAACAACTGGGTACTTGTATATTAGTTCCATTATAAAATAGCTAATCATAATCAACGATACAAGCAATAAATAACAAATTTCAACAACACTATTCACTTGACTTCTCATTATTTACAAAATATGAGGATTCTTCCGCCTTTAAAAAACCATTGACAATTTTTTACAGTAGTTCGAGAATTAATGAAGCCCGTAGAATTACTAAACAACTATTAAATTGGGGTCTAAATTGAGAGTATGTCAAATTTTTATTAATTGAGAATACTTCGATTTTCCCTATTGGTGGGGAATTATTTTATATGGCAACAATTTTTCATATCAACGCTAATAATGTTGCCATGTGTCCCACAGTTTCCCCACTATTTTAAAGAATATGTACCTACAGAGCCAAAAGAAGTATTTATATTTTGAACCTGTTAAAGTTTAATGGTGAATTAAAATTTGACATACTATTCTATCAAAATGAATAAGTTATTATTTAGAACAATATTTAATATAAAAATGGGGAAGACAATCGTTTAACTTACAATTATAATAAAACTGGGTGGAAAAGTAGCTGTAAGAATATTAATATACAAAAACAAAGCATTTTTTATTTACTACCTTACTTATATTTTTGCCAAGTTCGAATGTTAACCAATTTTATTTACTTTTATACTTGCCGGAAGCAGTAGGTATTAGATCATTATAATTTGGCTAGGTACAACTTATAAAACATACTCACAAAAATCAAAACGCAAAAAAATCGCATTTTTGTTTCATCATAGTTTGCTCCCAGCTACTGAATTTGCATAAAATTATGTAAATAATCTTCCCCATTGTAATTAAAAATAAGATATTCAAGTTTTCTACTAAATAAATTACTACACCGTAAATAAAGACATGAACAAAAAGAAACTATAAATACTGGTTGCCAATTTTGAATAGCACATTTAAGTAGGATTTTACCTCTTAATCGATTTAAATATTAATCGATTGGCACAAATACCAATTGAATCCAAGCCGAACATCGATTTTTTGCAATGTATGCATACAATTAAATTTGGCAGTGTAATTCTATAAAATAATTTTAGCATTTCACAAAACAAAAATGTTAATAAAAATGGGAATGTCTGGGGATTACACTAAATGTCATAAAATACACAAAGATTAAATACAAAACATCAAAATTAAAAATAATATTAGTACACATTCCTTTTTGGGACATTTTTGAAAAACGTGTTATTTTTTAGGATCATTCAAATAAAAGATCATTTATGCCCTGAACAAACGACGGACTGTTTTGTTCGCGGACACGTTTTCTGCATAATAGAACTCTACACATGAATGCGTAGGTAGCGCACACGTCTGTGCTAAATTCAATATTGCGGCGGTCATTTCTGACCGCTGCGGACAAAGTACCCGCTGTGTGTATAGGGCCTAAATTGCGTGCTTTTGAAAATAAGGGTTTTTGAAACTAACAGGGTTAGGTATTTAATTTGTTAGTTTAAATGCAATCTACGTTCCGAATCCTAACATTCCAAATGACTAGAAAAAAGCATTTTGAGTATAAATTATTAATTTTACAAAGGAGTATAAATAAGGGAGTGTCAGTCCAATCAAAGATACAACTTTTGATCCCAAATACATGGGTCATTCGATCATGAAACCATATACTACTAAAAATGAACAATGCTACAACTGTATACCTAAAAAAATAGTTGATAGTAGTTGAAGCGAGGTTTCTGACTATGCCGAAAAAGAATTACTGTCGTGAATATGTATTTAAAGAAGTAAGATATTTATTTTACTTTACGATTTTGTTTGTATTGTAGGACGCACTCCCATATGCAAAATCCCGTGTAGACAAAATTTTGGCAGGTGTAAAATTTCTTTACTACGCAAATTGAAACTGCTAAATGATTAAAATCATGCCAAGGGTTTTACTAAGGAAAGTGTAGTAATAGTGGATGCCATATAAATCTGCTTGACTAAAGATTTTAACAAAAAATTGCAGAATGTCTCTTTTGGTCTTTTACCACGATAAAACACGATGCGTCCGTTAAAACGATACTCGTTTCCGATCAAAGGAGAACATGGTACAGAGTGGCCAACGACCTTTTATGCGTATTGGTATGGCACCCGCTATATGCGTTCAATTATAAGTCTAAGAATGGCCTCGATTCGGACTGTGCCACGACTTAACTAAATTTATTCCTGTGACTTTCTAAAATAAGATTAAGAAAAGAGACAGAAAACCAACAGCTGACTTTAGTGCTGTCAAAGTGACGTTACACGCCCAAAAACGCCATAAATAAATAAATAAATATCTTGGACAATGTCACACTAATTATCTAGCCACATTTAAAGTACCAGAATCTAGCCTGGACTTGTATTACGATGACTAGACAACGATATAGAATACATATACAACGTGTTAATGAATTAGCGCAAAACCTCATACACCCCAACTCATTTATAACAAAATAATTAGATTGAAACAATAATTTAATTATTTTGATAGTTAAAATTTAAAGTTATTCGCATTTTAAGTTTTGAGGCAAAAATGATTTGTTATCATTTCAGCACTGAAAGAAAGCGCTAACGTACTCATGGATACATTTTTATAATCTTGTTTTGGTAGTAAGTAGGGTGAGTGTGCCCGTGCGGTGGATTGCCATCGGGTTCAGAAAATTTAAAATTTTGCAAACAAATTATTTAATATTTTGAAAAAAATTACCTATGTTGAAACCATGATAATTCGACTCTGCTCTCGATTCTAAACAAAGTACTTTCTAGTTTTGCGTTAATTCATTAACACGTTGTATAGATACAAACATCCATGACTCGGGTACAAATATTCATATTCATCATACAAATATTTGTCCCTTACGGGATTCGAACTCGCGACCCTCGGCACGGCAGGCAGGTTCACTACCGACTGTGCTACCGGGCTGTTAAATAAGATGGCGCACATTATGATGGCATCTTATTTTGGGCGTGTAATGTCACTTTGACAGCACTAAAGTCAGCTGTTGGTTTTCTGTCTCATTTCTTAATCTTATTTTAGAAAGTTTATTGTGTTAAGTCGTGGCACAGTCCGAATCGGGGCCATTGTTTTTTCGAGAATTAGAGAGACCAGTTTGTTAATATTAATTTATATTTGTTCTTAAGTTTTTGTTAATCAAGCCCATAGAATATAAAACATAAGAGGAACTACTGTTAAGGTTAAATAAATGACGACTGTTTTAAAACGTGAGGAAACCTGCATACGCTGAAGAAGAAATCCGTATGTGAAGTCTACCAATCCGCATGGACACTTGTGGTGGACTAACGCCCATACAGCCTCTTCGAGGGTAGGTATGTGCCCTGCAGTGGGACGTATACTATAGACTTATCAATCTTAAGTCGGCTATAATTCCTGTCATGTTTGTGATTCTGTACTAAAACCTAAGAGCAAGGTTCTCCTTTATTCTAAAGCATAGAGACGGCATTACTACGATTGTAGTTAGCCTCTTTTGTCTTATGACGTACCTTAAATAGTAGAAGGAGACGGAACTATAGATATTTGTTTATATACGGCTGTCCACTTTTCACTTGTCACTTTTGTGCTAGTGTGTGTGAAAAGTGACCGTAAACATTAGGGCAGATGTCACTTTGGTCTAATTGGTCTCTTTTGTCCATACTACTTGACATCACACAGTCAAACACAAACGTCAAAAAAGTGGACATTCTTGCAATGGTATAGCTCCCTCTATGCCTTTAAAATAAAGGAGATCCTTGCTCTTAGACTAAAACCCTTGGCAAAGGACAGTTAGTAGGTAACATCTCAAATTAAGTAACAGGCCTGAATAAATTGCAACTAATATTATAAAATTAACATAACATCAAGCTAATTCTAAGTAGATTCGAAATAACTTAAATTATAAATTAAAAATAAATTATAGTGTTTTTCGCGTAAATGTTAATAATTAGTGACAGCAATTTATTAATTTACAAGGCACGAAATTGAGCCTTAATTTTTTTAAATATTAACTCATAGATACGGCTTTCGTCTTGTCAAAACTTTTTTATTATTAGAACCAATAGCGGCGACCATACATAACACTATGCAATTAATTATAGTAGATTTGTCAAAAATAAATCTTCCATTCAAAATCAATTGTATGGTAGAATGCTTAGGGTAGAATGGAATATTTTCCTTATGAAGAATCATGGAAATACCATCTTATCGTTTTAAAACACCATAAGTGCGATTTTTGAAAATCATACGAGCGACTTGGCAGTAGAAAGATGCATAATCTCCATAGTAATTATGACATTTTCTACTGCCAAGTCACTCGTATGATTTTCAAAAATCGCACTTCAGGTATGCTTTTAAAACACAAGAAACTCAACACAGCAAATAAATATGATTGATGCTACGGTTCGAATTATGCCAATAGTACAAACGCTATGCACACGCTTTACCGGTCGGTCCAAATTAGTAAGTACGAATACACTGCTAAACAATTTGTACAATTTGAACCAGCTGTCAATTTGGCATGCATATGCTGCACTACCTATTTTTCATGTGCGGTGTAAGCGCAAGTTAGTGACGTCACTGATGACGTCAGACAGCAAACGTATCCGCACATTCGCGCATTATGAACCGATTGTGTGCATGCTATCTGTACCGATAGCGCATATTTGCGCATTTTGGACCGTAGCATGAAAGTTCTTCTTACTTGACAGTTGCAACTGTCAAAAAAACCATATCTATGTGTTAATACTATTATCGATTCCAAAAGTAAAGTTAAAAACAAAAACGCTATGCACAAACTTAACCAATAAGTGCATCGATCGTGTCGTCCGTCGATTCGTTAAAACTGTTCATAATTATTGTCTTTTAACTCTGATAATCATAGGATTCACAAAACTAAATTTGTGTTTTATCAATAATCATTTTCAGTCCAAAAGACATTGCCCACGTGACGAACTGTATTCGTTTCACAACCAACGAATGAGTATGATCAAAGAACAAATACAAATAGTATGATAGCTAAAATTATACACAAATAATAGGAGGCATATCATACTTCCCAAGGAAATGCAAATTATTCTTTTCTATCGTAGCATTTCTTATAAAATTCAAATTCACCAGTTTTGTAGGCGAAACGGGGTTGGGCAATGTCTTTTGTATTTTATTAGTCAACTTTGTTTGGCAAAAGATGCTTGTGTCCACCGTGGTCTCTTAGAATCGGGCCACTGATCACCCATTCGAGTTTTTTATTAATTCGATAATATTCGAAAAATTCGTAGTTTTTCGACATCGTACTATTTTCCACAAAATTCCAGAGTTCCCATACAACCATTTGTTACCAGTTCGGTCGACGTGTAGTAATGTTACTACGTGTAGTAATGTTACTACATTGTGCTACACAAAGTAGTAACATTACTACACGTCGACCGAACTGGTAACAAATGGTTGTATGGGTTATTTTTCTAAAGAACGTATGAAAAATGTTTCAGTTTCTCCGGTTTTTGTAGAGTAAGAAGAAAACTCGAATGGTTACGAAACTAGAATTTTCATAATCTGTAAATACAGATTAAGGAAAATACTCTTTATATGGAGTCTTATTCTGACTGATCATGATTTTCAAATGTGATTGATTTCCCATGATTACCAGAGTAAAAAAAACACAAATTCCCCATAATCGAGATCGTATTCATTCCCATATTAATGCCTCATTCAAATAACCAAGTTGTATATAAAATCACAACTAATTTGAACAATACCCTCCTTTGCTCCACAGTCGGGTAATCTAGGAACATAATCAACATTACGTGTTGATACAATTTTGTACGTATCGCTTCACAATTTTTTTAAATTTTACTACTTAATTATTTGAAAGAGCATTTTTAAAATACATTTTCTAGTTTTTAGGTCGAGTCAACAAGTGTTCTAGTCGGATATTTTTAATTAATAATCATCCTTATCAAAAAGGACCTTATGCGTGTCAATTTAAGATGCATTTTTAAACACCTAATACAAATAGCATTAATTCAAAAAATTCGGTCGTTATTTCGAATTCAGTCGAATTTTCGAAAACCATTGGATTTCAATTTTATTCATCTGTAGCTAAAATAAAATCACTATTTTAATATTTCGATATTTCAGATTATTTTGTGTAGATTAAGGGTTGCTTGCACCAAAAAGTATTTAGGCTATAAAACATGTTTAAATATGTTGCTGTCACCATCATCAGAAGAACCAGTGTAAGAGACAGAAAATACGACACAAAATGCCTACATTTAAGCCTAAATATTTGTTGATGCAAGCCTGGTTTGATTATTGAATAAATTTTTATTTTAAGTTAGTTTTTTCGAAGTCAGCTTTGGAAACATTTGATTATTTCTTCATTATTTTAACATAAGACCATTATTGACATCCCATTCCCACAAACTAGTATCGCATAAGCTAGAACGAGACTCGTTGACTCGACTTTACCAACCACAATCTCTTACCAAAACATATCCTCAATTGTCACATTTACACAGATAAGTCCCGTATATTGAACCTAAGTAGCAATTACGCCTGTTTCACACGACACACCCTAGACACTTCATACAAATGATTCGCACTGACATGAGCATGAGCGATACTGAGTGCGAGAGGACCATTGCTTACGGTCGTCTTCCACGAGGGGGTGAGGTAAAATTGGTGGGAGGCAGGGCGTGTCCGTACTGTATTTAGTATGTATTACTGTAGTAGGCAGAGTCCATACTAATATTTCTTATATTGTTGCAGTGTTGTTATTGATATATACGATTTGTATAATTGTAGTCTGTCAAATTTCCGATTGATGGCATTGATACAATTTAGAGTTTGTTCGCGGACGGTTGTGTGGATTGTGCGCATTCTGGCTTGCCACGAGGTTGCGCCATTTTGTATTTATCTCAAGTCATAGTGTAATAAAAACTACTAGTGGTGAAGCTCGGCGGTCGCGGCGGGTTTATGCTCGCGCGGTATGCAGGGAAAGTCCCTATGCTCTGGCACACTGTCACAGTATAAGACAGTAGTCCATCTTCATACATTGGTACCAAACGCGGCTTGTATGTGTGCTTGCCAGTACGTACGCTTCGTAGCACGCAAAGACTGACAATATCTCAGCGTGCCACGAATGCGCCAGACGGGGCTACGCGGGGGATATTGTCAGTGTGTGCGTGCTACGAGGCGTACGCCATTGTATGAAGATGGTTTACTGTCTTATACTGTGACACCGTGCTCAATTGACCTGTCGCAACCGCTGAGTATCAAATAGGGCTGCCATTTGGCCGGAAAATCCGGGAACGTCCGAAAAGAACGAACGAATTTTGCGACTGGCCCCGTGCCCAGTTGATTAGACTATTATGACATTAGACTGTCCAGGAATTCCCGAATACTAGTTTTTTGTCGCAAAGTTACGAAACCATGACGGCAGCAGTTTTTTCAAGACTTTATGGCCTTCATTACCGTTCACAACCAATTCTCAATCCTCAACTGAGTCTACACTGAGCCACAGAATAGGTAATACTATACTTCACTGTATTACTACTTCAGATACCCCACCTCACCTCACCTCACACTTTCTGGGGAAACTTAAGGGGAGCCGAGCAAGGGAATGCAGTCAGGCGCACGCACCCTTGACTACATAAAATAAATTTTATTGTTATCCTCAGAGTTAAAATAAACGATAAGTTCACATTTTCTGTGATTATTTAGCTTAAATACTATTTTAAATAACAGAATTAACTATAAAAAGTAACGAGACGTAGAATAATGTTCATACGATGCGTGATAAGTCAACCCTACACATATGTCATGCACAATTTTGCTCAAAGTGCGCATGTGCGAACGTCACCATGTCAAATCTAAAACGTTATTTGAAGTGCCGAACCTGAGACTGAGCGTCAATGTTTTAAATTATCGCGATGGGCCCTGCACTATCGATTACATCAGTTGTAAATCAGGCATAATAACGTAGGTTTATACGGGAGCTTCGCGTGTAAACTGTAGGATATAGGTAATAATAACGAGTGTTATCTAATTCGACGCCCGCTTCAGTCTTGTTTCTTGTCTTCGTTGGATTTCGGTGCCGCCTGCACTGGGGAGGGAGACCGATCCGATTCGCCACCCGAATCTGTTGGAGAGAGGGGTTTGTTATAATACAATTTTTCATTCCCTTATATGGGTACTATACTATTCCAAGAGCCCGTGACGATCAGGAGTGCGATTTTTGAAACTCAGCAGTTGAAAATGTAAATATTACTATGAAGATCTTTCAACTGCTGATTTGACATTAATTAAAACCGGTCAAGTGCGAGTCGGGCTGCTCGCACCGAGGGTTCCGTACCACACCACCACAGAACACAACATTATTAACTTAGAAAAAAAACTTTTTTTGTCCGGGACCTTTAGCGCGAGACCGATTTACACTTGGCCAGTTTTTAGTATTTGTTGTTATTATGTAGAGTTTGCTCTATAATCACACTAAGTTTGACGCTTGTATGTATTACCGTTTTTACGATAGAGCGTGAAGAAAAAACGTTGATAAAAACTAGTTTCTTGTTGAGAACCCCCCTTAATTTTTAACTTTTTGACATTTTTATCATTTTTAAACAAATCCGCCGTAATAACGCACATTCTGTGAAAATTTCAATTATCTAGCTCTTACAGTTCAAAAATTACAGCCCTAAATTCAAATTGAATTCAAAATTTTTTATTCAAAATAATATCATATAGATAGCTTTTTGACGTCATTTTTTGACTCTACCACCGCGTCGGAAGGTGTTCTGTTGAGAGAAGATGCGGCCAGAAACTCTACAACACACATCTTTTAAACAAAACAAAATGTACAAAGTACAATTAAAATACAATATTGCATTACATAGTGTAAAATTGTCAAGACCAGACATTTTGGTCATTCAAATAAGCATCGAGTTTATAGTAACCTTTTTTACAGAGGACTTTGAGACTTAAATTTTTTGTCTGGTAAGTTTAGAATATCCTCTGGTATCTTATTAATCTTATTATAAAAGCGTATACAGTGCCCCATGAAAGATGTGTTGACTTTACTGAGTCGATAGGTCGGACAGACGGACGGACGGACGGACAGACGGACAGACGGACAGACGGACAGACGGACAGACGGACAGACGGACAGACGGACAGACGGACGGACGGACGGACGGAAGGACGGACAACGTAGGTTTAGTAATAGGGTCCCGTTTTCACCCTTTGGGTACGGAACCCTAAAAATGATACTGCAGGAGTGCGATTTTTAAAAGTCAAATCAGCAGTAGAATGATGCGTGTCTATATATACATTTTCAACTGCTGAGTTGAACGTATGAGATTCAAAAATCGCACTCCTGATCTTCGTTATTTTTGAAAAGCTGAAAGTTTCTCATAAGCAACGCGAGTGAGCGAGCACGAAGTAGTGCGACCTTGAAATGGCCAATCACGTTGCATCGATTCGTGCCTCGCTACCCGCACCTACCGCCAAAAATGGTGACTTCGGGCGTGTACAAAATTTTCATCATGCGGTATCTATTGGGGGTTATCTGTGCTATCCACCAACGCCACACGTCTCTTCTGTACAAACAGCACCTAACTACCTATTGACAAAGGCGACCTATCAAAGTAATGTTCACCAACCTGCCGAAGAGAAGTGGACTATCCTTTTCGTGGGAGGGCCATCAAAACCCGCAAGTCTATACGCTGTGTGGGAGGTTAAATGGAAGAAGTGAATATCAGATAATTATTTTTATAGGTGGACCAGAATCTGATGAAAAATAGGGGAATCAAAGAAGAACGACCACTTCCCATACATTCGATTACCTGTCAAAATAATTTTAATTTAGTTGAAGTCGTATAATACTCAAAGGTTGAAGTACAGTTAATATTGATATAGGAAAACTATAGGTTGATTCTATTTACATCGGTAATAATTTATTTTAATTTGATAATGAGGAATAAAAGTTATTCACGTTTTTAGATGTTAAATTATTTGACAGGTATAAAATGGACATCCTTCTTTAGAGTAAGCAACACTGGGGTAATTAGATTAGGGCCTTTTACACACTGCGATTTTTTGCAGCAAAGAAGTGCTGCAAAAAGCATCGATTGAGTCGCGATGCAGCATATCGATTCAAATACATAGATGCAAACGCGGTACAGCCATGATGCAAAACTTTCGTAATATTTGATAAATTATTTGTCGACAGCCTTTGCCACAATGCATACGCACGTGTGCATCAATACAAACATGGTGTGTGCATCGCTACAATCATGCGTTTGAATCGGTACAAACGCCTATTAATTGCTAGTGAAGCGATTAAGTCACGCGATGGACAAACGCACGTTTTTATCGCTGTAAAAAGGCTCAGTCTGTACAGGGCCTACTTTGAGTAGACAGATGAAATATTTTTTTCATTTCATGAGATTCTGGTCGACCTATACTACTGTTAGTGAATATGCTAAAACGGAATCGTGCTAAAACTGCACTGTTAGGGCAGTGACGGAGGGCGATAGAATACAAAAATGGATAACATGAGTTCTAGGCTTCAAAAATCATTACCAGCGCAGTGCAATATGGTTATAATAAAGATCTATTCGAGTTTCCTAACTTGTATTTATTAAAAAAAACAGACAAAATATTAATCGATTATTTAGTAATCGATTATTAAGTCCATTAATGAGCGTTTTTCTTTTGGTTTTCTAGTGGATCGATAGATGGCGTTACGGTCTGTGCGAATAAAGGTCAAAATATTAAGAAGTGTTTCTTTAAAATAATAAAGAGGTAGAAGATGATCAAAAAGATGCCAACGCATCTTTTGATTGAATATTTCAATATTTACGAATCATTTTAATCGAAAATATGAAACTGTTTACGTCTGACATGTTTGTAGGGGCTCGATCCCTTTGCCTTTGAAAAAAAGTCAGGCACAGTCTTGACATGATTTTAACAGGATCTCGCCTACGTCTCTATGGAGCAATAAGCATGTCATCTGTCGAGTTTTTTAGGAACTAAAATTAAAAAAGAAAAGAAAAACGCTCATTATGGAAAATTACAATTAAAAAAAAAACCCCAACGCCAAAAACAAACATTTAATTTTGTTATTACTTCTTACAGCACGCGACGCATGCGACGTTGCCCTCTGACGCGAGTGGCAGAAATAAATCAAGCTCATCACTTACGATGCACTTACGACCGAGTGACGGAAGCCTGGTTTTAGGGCTCCCTCCCACACATAACTGCGAATTGGCTATTTGACAGTTTTTCTTTAAAATATACGTAGGTTTATGTTATACCTCTTACAATTATATTTTTCTTGAAAAAGCGTTATTTATAAGTAAAAAAAAATTTTTTCATTAAGTAATTTGAAATTCGCGCACAAACAGCCGATCACGTGACTTTTGTGGCTGTGACGTCATATTTCAATAAAGCTAACTACGAAGCTATAACTAACATGACGTTCTATCTCGTTCTATTGTTTGAAATGTGACGTCACACGATTATCAATCAGTGCGCCCGCGCTTCCGTCTTTGTAATCCACAGATAAAAAAATTCGTAATTTATTTTCCAAAAATAATTCACTTTAATACAAAAAACATATTGTATGTTTATTGTGTACCTATAAGCTACTATATCTAACATATTTAATATTGTATAGTAACAATTGTCAAAAAAGCCAATTCGCATCGCATCGCAAATATCTGCGAGCGTTACAATTGACAATCATACATAAGTCATCGTAATAAGAATCGAGCTCTCGCAGATATTTGCGATGCGATGCGAATTCGCAGTTATGTGTGGGTTTTATGCCCGTACTGCTTATGCTCGGCGACCGCGAGTGTCCAGCTATGCGGGGTCTTATAGTTTATCGGTTTGCGATAAGGAAAGCAAAAAAAATAAAAATAAAATACTTACTGCCCATTTTAGAAACACAATTCTTTTTTTCGTCTTCACTGTCACTCCCAGAACTTGCTGCGGAGGAGTCATCGCCTGCACCTACAAATTAATAAAAAAAGGAAAAATAAACCAGTGTTTTGGATATAAAAAATAGTACATTACGATACGTGTGACCTAAGTAGTCCATTATTGCACGGCGTGAATTATCGCCCGAGCGCAGCGAGGGCGATAAACGCCGTGTAATAATGGACTTACTTAGGTCACGAGTATCGTATACTATTTTATAGCTCGTGTGACCTAAACCCGCCAACTTTTGTGTGTGTGTGTGTGTGTGTGTAATGTATTGACATTCTCTTTCATGTTGAAGTTTTTAATTCTACGAAAACGTATACTAACGAAAAGGGCAGAAAGGGGGACCGGGGGCGTAGCCCCCGGCGGGGTGGAGGGGCGGAGCCCCCCCGGGGGCACGGGGGGCGGAGCCCCCCGTAGGACACAACCATGACTTTAAAATCTTCGTTCTTATATCGCAACCACAATCAATAGATACTCACCTCTAATCACATCTACCGTCACATCATCATCAGCCCCTACTCACCCCCTACGCACGTACGCACTAGGTGGCACGTAATCACATCTACCGTCACATCATCATCAGCCCCTACTCACCCCCTACGCACGTACCCCTAATTACCCCCACGAACTAGGGGGTACACCCCCTAATCACCCCCACGAGCTAGGGGGTACACACCCTAATCATCAGCACGAGCTAGGGGGTACACCCCCTAATCACCAGCACGAGCTAGGGGTACACCCCCTAATCACCCCCACGAGCTAGGGGGTACACCCCCTAATCAGCAGCACGAGCTAGGGGGTACATCCCCTAATCACCCCAACGAGCTAGGGGGTACACCCCTAATCACCCCCCACGAGCTAGGGGGTACACCCCCTAATCACCAGCCCGGGCTAGGGGGTACACCCCCTAATCACCCCCACAAGCTAGGGGGTACACCCCCTAACCACCCCACGAGCTAGGAGGTACACCCCCTAATCACCCCAACGAGCTAGGGGGTACACCCCCTAATCACCCCACGAGCTTGGAGTACACCCCTAATCACCTCCACAAGCTAGGGGGTACACCCCCTAATCACACCCACGAGCTAGGGGTGCACCCCCTAATCACCACTACACACCCCTTACGCATTAGGGGGTGTACCCTCTTATCACCCCTATGCATCCCCAATCACCCTCTACGCACTAGGGGGCGCATCCCTTACTCGCACCCTACTACCAACATACTAATAAGGTGTGAGCAGGGGGTGCGGGTGTAAGTAGGGCGTACGTAATATAATTAAAGTAGGGGGGGTAACTTGGAGTCAGTTGGGGATTTCGCAATTTCAATGTTGGTCACATTGATTGAAAGCACATTTAAAAGTACATACCTTCTTTTGTTTATTATGCATCTGTGCAATAAAGTAGATTCATTTTCGAATGGTGTAATGTAATCCGTGTAATAATGGACTACTTAGTAACGGAAAAACCGTGACCTAAGTCCGGGTTTAGGTCACGGAATGCTATAAAAGAACCTTCTTTTGTATATTATGCATCTGTGCAATAAAGTGGATTCATTTTCGAACGGTGTAATCCGTGTAATAATGGACTACTTAGGTAACGCAAAACCTGACCTAAGTGCGGGTTTAGGTCACGGAGTGCTATAAAGGTATTTAAACTCGGTCTTTCTTGAGACACTGCGGTATTTGGGATCAGAAGATACTATGTAGTTTCCCGAACGCTGCCTAGCTGAGTTGAATTCGACGGTTGACCTCTCTCTCGAAGTTGGATCTACCAAATTGGATAGTTTGTCCCAGGTAACTTATTTATTTAAGGGGCTATGTAAAAAAAATAGGATTCTTCAAAGCTCCATATATCATGAAGTACTAACAGTAGGAGTATGATTTGCGGATATGTGTAAATTGAACATATAATTGAAGTTTTGATTAGAGCCAAAACACGATTAAGACAAATTTTCTCGATAGAAAAACAAGCCAAAGTAGCCTCCGTTTTTGTCTATAAACGCTTGTAACTGCTAAACGGTGAATAATAGAAAAATCAGACTTGATTTAAGAAAAAGAGATTGCTATTATCTAAGTTTTGATTAGAGCAGAATTGAACTAACATAAATAGTACAATCACAATTAAATAAAGTTTGTTTTTTCGCTTGATTCGTTCCAGGCGCGCGCGCCGCCCCATCTCTTTCTCTCGCATCTGGCAGTAATATAAGCTATCACACGTCCGTTTCGCTAAAATTATTTTTCGACATAGGCTCTTAATTTATAATCGTCAACAACTTCGATTTCGAACTGTCACCCTGTATAATCAGTCCAGGAATTCGAGACAAAATGTAAACAAAAAAACTTCACTGTCAAAGTGACATTATCTAAATGGTCAAAACCTTTGGTAAATTTTTTTAGAATAAAATTAGGTCGGCACGGCGGCACTTAATAAATTGCGTTGATATTAGCAATTTTATTGTCTATCTATAAATAATAAAAAACAATGGTGACATTTTCTAATTATACTACCGCTACTCTGTCTGCGTGGACTTTTGTGCTATGCGTAACGTCGGCGCATAGGGTACGGACTCAGAGGACGGTATTAAGCAATCAAGAGACGCGTTTACGTTATTGTGTACACTAAAAAATATTTTTCTTTAAGAACTTTGTTAATTCGAACCAAAGGTCTAATATATCTGATTGTTACCAGACCACAAAACAAAATATTTACAGTCACGCTTTCTTTTATTCTGAAATAAATTATAACTTGCGTATTTTTAAATTATTTTTTATACAAAATTAACATATCATTTGTCGGAATCCTTTGTGAGCATAATGGATAATTTACTGTTATTCATTCCGGAGATAAGTTTTCTTCCGCCTCGAGATGGTATTTTCTACATTGGTATCACCGTTGCTTAGATTTTGTCTCTCGAATTCCTGGACGGAGCTCGGTATAGTATACAGACCGGTGATAGCCTGCCTGGCGGCGAGCAGGGCGGGGCGCGGGGAGGTGAGGGGCGGCGCGGAGGGGCGCTGCTTGCAGTACATATAGTATAGTATAGTATAGTATAGTATAGTACAGACCGGTGATGGCCTGCCTGGCGGCGAGCAGGGCGGGGCGCGGGGAGGTGAGGGGCGGCGCGGAGGGGCGCTGCTTGCAGTACATATAGTATAGTATAGTATAGTATAGTATAGTATAGTACAGACCGGTGATGGCCTGCCTGGCGGCGAGCAGGGCGGGGCGCGGGGAGGTGAGGGGCGGCGCGGAGGGGCGCTGCTTGCAGTACATATAGTATAGTATAGTATAGTATAGTATAGTATAGTACAGACCGGTGATGGCCTGCCTGGCGGCGAGCAGGGCGGGGCGCGGGGAGGTGAGGGGCGGCGCGGAGGGGCGCTGCTTGCAGTACATATAGTATAGTATAGTATAGTATAGTATAGTATAGTACAGACCGGTGATGGCCTGCCTGGCGGCGAGCAGGGCGGGGCGCGGGGAGGTGAGGGGCGGCGCGGAGGGGCGCTGCTTGCAGTACATATAGTATAGTATAGTATAGTATAGTATAGTACAGACCGGTGATGGCCTGCCTGGCGGCGAGCAGGGCGGGGCGCGGGGAGGTGAGGGGCGGCGCGGAGGGGCGCTGCTTGCAGTACATATAGTATAGTATAGTATAGTATAGTATAGTATAGTATAGTACAGACCGGTGATGGCCTGCCTGGCGGCGAGCAGGGCGGGGCGCGGGGAGGTGAGGGGCGGCGCGGAGGGGCGCTGCTTGCAGTACATATAGTATAGTATAGTATAGTATAGTATAGTACAGACCGGTGATGGCCTGCCTGGCGGCGAGCAGGGCGGGGCGCGGGGAGGTGAGGGGCGGCGCGGAGGGGCGCTGCTTGCAGTACATATAGTATAGTATAGTATAGTATAGTATAGTACAGACCGGTGATGGCCTGCCTGGCGGCGAGCAGGGCGGGGCGCGGGGAGGTGAGGGGCGGCGCGGAGGGGCGCTGCTTGCAGTACATATAGTATAGTATAGTATAGTATAGTATAGTATAGTATAGTATAGTACAGACCGGTGATGGCCTGCCTGGCGGCGAGCAGGGCGGGGCGCGGGGAGGTGAGGGGCGGCGCGGAGGGGCGCTGCTTGCAGTACATATAGTATAGTATAGTATAGTATAGTATAGTATAGTATAGTACAGACCGGTGATAGCCTGCCTGGCGGCGAGCAGGGCGGGGCGCGGGGAGGTGAGGGGCGGCGCGGAGGGGCGCTGCTTGCAGTACATATAGTATAGTATAGTATAGTATAGTATAGTACAGACCGGTGATGGCCTGCCTGGCGGCGAGCAGGGCGGGGCGCGGGGAGGTGAGGGGCGGCGCGGAGGGGCGCTGCTTGCAGTACATATAGTATAGTATAGTATAGTATAGTATAGTATAGTATAGTACAGACCGGTGATGGCCTGCCTGGCGGCGAGCAGGGCGGGGCGCGGGGAGGTGAGGGGCGGCGCGGAGGGGCGCTGCTTGCAGTACATATAGTATAGTATAGTATAGTATAGTATAGTATAGTATAGTACAGACCGGTGATGGCCTGCCTGGCGGCGAGCAGGGCGGGGCGCGGGGAGGTGAGGGGCGGCGCGGAGGGGCGCTGCTTGCAGTACATATAGTATAGTATAGTATAGTACAGACCGGTGATGGCCTGCCTGGCGGCGAGCAGGGCGGGGCGCGGGGAGGTGAGGGGCGGCGCGGAGGGGCGCTGCTTGCAGTACATATAGTATAGTATAGTATAGTATAGTATAGTACAGACCGGTGATGGCCTGCCTGGCGGCGAGCAGGGCGGGGCGCGGGGAGGTGAGGGGCGGCGCGGAGGGGCGCTGCTTGCAGTACATATAGTATAGTATAGTATAGTATAGTACAGACCGGTGATGGCCTGCCTGGCGGCGAGCAGGGCGGGGCGCGGGGAGGTGAGGGGCGGCGCGGAGGGGCGCTGCTTGCAGTACATATAGTATAGTATAGTATAGTATAGTATAGTATAGTACAGACCGGTGATAGCCTGCCTGGCGGCGAGCAGGGCGGGGCGCGGGGAGGTGAGGGGCGGCGCGGAGGGGCGCTGCTTGCAGTACATATAGTATAGTATAGTATAGTATAGTACAGACCGGTGATGGCCTGCCTGGCGGCGAGCAGGGCGGGGCGCGGGGAGGTGAGGGGCGGCGCGGAGGGGCGCTGCTTGCAGTACATATAGTATAGTATAGTATAGTATAGTATAGTACAGACCGGTGATGGCCTGCCTGGCGGCGAGCAGGGCGGGGCGCGGGGAGGTGAGGGGCGGCGCGGAGGGGCGCTGCTTGCAGTACATATAGTATAGTATAGTATAGTATAGTATAGTACAGACCGGTGATGGCCTGCCTGGCGGCGAGCAGGGCGGGGCGCGGGGAGGTGAGGGGCGGCGCGGAGGGGCGCTGCTTGCAGTACATATAGTATAGTATAGTATAGTATAGTATAGTATAGTACAGACCGGTGATGGCCTGCCTGGCGGCGAGCAGGGCGGGGCGCGGGGAGGTGAGGGGCGGCGCGGAGGGGCGCTGCTTGCAGTACATATAGTATAGTATAGTATAGTATAGTATAGTACAGACCGGTGATGGCCTGCCTGGCGGCGAGCAGGGCGGGGCACGGGGAGGTGAGGGGCGGCGCGGAGGGGCGCTGCTTGCAGTACATATAGTATAGTATAGTATAGTATAGTATAGTATAGTACAGACCGGTGATGGCCTGCCTGGCGGCGAGCAGGGCGGGGCGCGGGGAGGTGAGGGGCGGCGCGGAGGGGCGCTGCTTGCAGTACATATAGTATAGTATAGTATAGTATAGTATAGTATAGTATAGTATAGTACAGACCGGTGATGGCCTGCCTGGCGGCGAGCAGGGCGGGGCGCGGGGAGGTGAGGGGCGGCGCGGAGGGGCGCTGCTTGCAGTACATATAGTATAGTATAGTATAGTATAGTATAGTACAGACCGGTGATGGCCTGCCTGGCGGCGAGCAGGGCGGGGCGCGGGGAGGTGAGGGGCGGCGCGGAGGGGCGCTGCTTGCAGTACATATAGTATAGTATAGTATAGTATAGTATAGTATAGTACAGACCGGTGATGGCCTGCCTGGCGGCGAGCAGGGCGGGGCGCGGGGAGGTGAGGGGCGGCGCGGAGGGGCGCTGCTTGCAGTACATATAGTATAGTATAGTATAGTATAGTATAGTACAGACCGGTGATGGCCTGCCTGGCGGCGAGCAGGGCGGGGCACGGGGAGGTGAGGGGCGGCGCGGAGGGGCGCTGCTTGCAGTACATATAGTATAGTATAGTATAGTATAGTATAGTATAGTACAGACCGGTGATGGCCTGCCTGGCGGCGAGCAGGGCGGGGCGCGGGGAGGTGAGGGGCGGCGCGGAGGGGCGCTGCTTGCAGTACATATAGTATAGTATAGTATAGTATAGTATAGTATAGTATAGTACAGACCGGTGATGGCCTGCCTGGCGGCGAGCAGGGCGGGGCGCGGGGAGGTGAGGGGCGGCGCGGAGGGGCGCTGCTTGCAGTACATATAGTATAGTATAGTATAGTATAGTATAGTACAGACCGGTGATGGCCTGCCTGGCGGCGAGCAGGGCGGGGCGCGGGGAGGTGAGGGGCGGCGCGGAGGGGCGCTGCTTGCAGTACATATAGTATAGTATAGTATAGTATAGTATAGTATAGTATAGTATAGTACAGACCGGTGATGGCCTGCCTGGCGGCGAGCAGGGCGGGGCGCGGGGAGGTGAGGGGCGGCGCGGAGGGGCGCTGCTTGCAGTACATATAGTATAGTATAGTATAGTATAGTATAGTATAGTATAGTACAGACCGGTGATGGCCTGCCTGGCGGCGAGCAGGGCGGGGCGCGGGGAGGTGAGGGGCGGCGCGGAGGGGCGCTGCTTGCAGTACATATAGTATAGTATAGTATAGTATAGTATAGTATAGTACAGACCGGTGATGGCCTGCCTGGCGGCGAGCAGGGCGGGGCGCGGGGAGGTGAGGGGCGGCGCGGAGGGGCGCTGCTTGCAGTACATATAGTATAGTATAGTATAGTATAGTATAGTATAGTACAGACCGGTGATGGCCTGCCTGGCGGCGAGCAGGGCGGGGCGCGGGGAGGTGAGGGGCGGCGCGGAGGGGCGCTGCTTGCAGTACATATAGTATAGTATAGTATAGTATAGTATAGTATAGTATAGTACAGACCGGTGATGGCCTGCCTGGCGGCGAGCAGGGCGGGGCGCGGGGAGGTGAGGGGCGGCGCGGAGGGGCGCTGCTTGCAGTACATATAGTATAGTATAGTATAGTATAGTATAGTATAGTACAGACCGGTGATGGCCTGCCTGGCGGCGAGCAGGGCGGGGCGCGGGGAGGTGAGGGGCGGCGCGGAGGGGCGCTGCTTGCAGTACATATAGTATAGTATAGTATAGTATAGTATAGTACAGACCGGTGATGGCCTGCCTGGCGGCGAGCAGGGCGGGGCGCGGGGAGGTGAGGGGCGGCGCGGAGGGGCGCTGCTTGCAGTACATATAGTATAGTATAGTATAGTATAGTATAGTACAGACCGGTGATGGCCTGCCTGGCGGCGAGCAGGGCGGGGCGCGGGGAGGTGAGGGGCGGCGCGGAGGGGCGCTGCTTGCAGTACATATAGTATAGTATAGTATAGTATAGTATAGTACAGACCGGTGATGGCCTGCCTGGCGGCGAGCAGGGCGGGGCGCGGGGAGGTGAGGGGCGGCGCGGAGGGGCGCTGCTTGCAGTACATATAGTATAGTATAGTATAGTATAGTATAGTACAGACCGGTGATGGCCTGCCTGGCGGCGAGCAGGGCGGGGCGCGGGGAGGTGAGGGGCGGCGCGGAGGGGCGCTGCTTGCAGTACATATAGTATAGTATAGTATAGTATAGTATAGTACAGACCGGTGATGGCCTGCCTGGCGGCGAGCAGGGCGGGGCGCGGGGAGGTGAGGGGCGGCGCGGAGGGGCGCTGCTTGCAGTACATATAGTATAGTATAGTATAGTATAGTATAGTACAGACCGGTGATGGCCTGCCTGGCGGCGAGCAGGGCGGGGCGCGGGGAGGTGAGGGGCGGCGCGGAGGGGCGCTGCTTGCAGTACATATAGTATAGTATAGTATAGTATAGTATAGTACAGACCGGTGATGGCCTGCCTGGCGGGGAGCAGGGCGGGGCGCGGGGAGGTGAGGGGCGGCGCGGAGGGGCGCTGCTTGCGCGCCGGGTTCAGCTTGCCGCAGTATGCGCACGAGTACGACACGAACTCAAACTCTTCCACCATCGCCATGCCTGCAACACAAATATTACATTTCTAATACATTCATATCGGATAAAAAGGAAAAGAACTCCGTACGATCATTATCTTTCACCGAAAAGACATTTACTACCGTTTCGCAAGCAAAGCCGCCATGGAGAAGAAACGGTAAGAAAATCACAGCCACAACCAAATAATATCAAATAGTGGTGGAATGTGTCCGGTATCAGTCGCAGAGGCGATTACTCTATAATAGTCTAAATCTAAATATTGTAAATGTAGGCCCTTTCATCACCATTTTAGCTGCCCCTTCGTCGGGAGAGGCTAAAATGGTGTACCTTTTTATTTATAGTACTAGTGTTTAGTTGTGTTTTCGGTAGGAAGTGTTAGGTTTTCATTTTATTGTTGAGTTTTGTTTTGTAGAGTCAAGGTTAAGGCACGATGGGGCTGACATAACCTCAGGGTTAAAAGCTCCAATTAAAATAAAATAAAAAACAATAAAAAAAAAAAAAAGGAAAATAATTCCGTATGACCATTATCTTTTCGTACTTTAATTCTATTTCTTTCTCTGACTCGAAATTTACTACTGTTTCGCAAGCAAAATCACTATGGAGAAGAAACGGTAAAAAACTCAAAGCTACAACCAAATAATATTGGATAGAAAGGAAGAGAACTCCGTATGCTCATAATATTTTATTATTTCCTTTTATTTCTCTCACTAACGTGACATTTACTACCGTTTCGCAAAAACCGCAATGGAGAGAAACGGCAGGAAACTTCATAGCTACAACCGAAATATGACCTGAGAGAAATACACCATTGCTTACTGTTTGCCTCCATGTACCACAGAGGGCGTGACGTCAACATTGGTGAGGGGCACAGAGTGTCCGTACTGTACGCAGTTACGCATTCTTTCTTGTCGCTGTCATCGCGGGCGAGGACTTACCTATCTAACCGATCTACATTGCGCAATCTGTACCCCTTTCTGTTACACCCTCTATAATCCCTTATCGAGGCATACTGACCGTTGTGAGAGTGACACTCGCCGCAAATGAGCGCCATGCGATGATTGGGGCCATCTTTCAGCAAGTAGTCCACAACTTTGTCCAGCGCTGTGCGATCCTTGCCGAGAAGCGGTCGCGGGAGTTGGTCTGACTGTGAATGGAAAACACTTATTAGTTTTAACTAAAAACAGCAACAAAGATTTAAGTTTATAGCGATCTGGAACATAGCTAGTACAGCTTGGCCGAACGTAGTACAAAGGAGAATCCCGTTTCGCCTACAAAACTAGTAAATTTGAATGTGAATTTTATAAGAAATGCCACGATAAAAAAGTATAGTTTTCATTTCCTTGGGAAGCACGATATTCCTTCTATCCTGTGTATAATTTCAGCTATCATACGATTATGTTTTCTTTGATGAAAAAAAAATTAAAACATATTATCCATATAAGAATTACTTGTAATAACTTTCTCCTAGACAAATTTCTTGTAAAGGTACCGTGCGGGTGGAGGCCTGGTGTCCTGTGACACCTTATTCAAGCTCACCGCAAGGTGAACTTAGTCCAGGCACCAGTCTCCACATTACTATAATAATGTATTTAATATTAGTTCAGTTATACCTAAACCACTTGTTGTATATTATTGTATGTGGAGAGAAATAAACTATTTTTATTTAAAAAAAAATGTTTTCTTTGATCATACACATTCGCCAGCTGCGAAACGACCCGAAACGAATACACTTCGTCACGTGGGTAATGTCTTTTCTGCCACAGCGTGTGCTGCGGTCGACTTGACAGTTCCCGACACCCACTGTGTCGGCAGCACAGCACACAGTCAAGTCAGTCTGGAGCAGCGTAAATAATAAAATAACAATATACTCACTCTGAGCCTAGGTCCGTTGTACATAGGTGTGTTAACAGACATCAGCTGCATATTATTCGAGTTGGAGATGGGGGTCGACGTCTGCATGGCCAACTGACGTTGTCTCAGTTGACCAGGAGTCGCTGTAATCAAACGTTGCGGTTGTTATAATACGGTACGCGAAGTCCCTATTCGTCCATAGTCCCACGCAAAAATGGTCCAGTTGTCGGCATTTTAACCCAGCTTTTTTATTGTTCTATTTGATCATGTCACTGATCTAGATGCAAAATCTACCCTGAACTCAAAACTTTTGCGTGGACGTCCACATTAATTTTTTTCCTTACAGGATGTAAGGGACAACTGGACAATTCCGAAGGTAGGCTGCATAGTGAAAGTTGTTCAGTTTGATGGTCTGAATTCCCCGTTTCAGTATTTGCCCGGCTGTCCGTTATAACCTGCATAAATTAAAGGGCATTTTGCTTGTCTGGCACTGCATTTCTGTCAACGTCTCGTGAGTTTTGAAGGCATCGTAATTTCAAGAATTGTTTTTTGTAAAAAAACATATTTGACCTAATATAAAAGCCTCGTGGCAAGGCAGAAAGTATCCGATACAGGACCGCCTACTAACAGACTCCGGGCCCTATTTACTAAACGATAAAAGTCGACTTATTTGTTAAAAACTGACACAATTGCAGATTTTTCTATGGCCCAAACCGACAATTATATCGGATTATGACAAATAAGTCAACTTGTCAGATTGCCCTCACTCTACTCATGTCCCTTTTGCATGAGTTTAAAGGTTTTAGGAGGTATCGATAGCTTAATAGGACGACAGCACAGCCCCAGATTGCGAGTTCGAGTCCCATCCGATACTAAATTCTAGAAAAGGTGCTTGTTTATCGGCTAGGCGGGAAGATACGCTGGAGCCCTATTTTCTATTTAATTTCACTCATATTCACATCCTAATTCGTATGCTTAAATCATCATCATCTCAGCCGATAGACGTCCACTGCTGGACATAGGCTTCCCCTGCGGAAGGCCACAACTTGCGGTCCTGCGCTGCCCTCATCCAACGGGTACCCGCCGCCTTCACCAGGTCGTTGGTCCTTGTGGCAGGCTCACTGCCTACCCACGCTGCGCCTTCCGGTACGCGGTCACCACTCGAGAACTCTACAAACCCATCGGCCATCTTATCAGCGAGCAATGTGCCCCGCCCACTGCCACTTTAGTTTAGCAATTCTTTGGGATCTGTCGGTCTTGGTATCACAATCGCATGAGCAGCAGTTTTAGCAGAAAAGTTTCTGACCGCCCCGATAGGGATTACGGTCGTGACTTTATTGATATCATTGTCAATTTGATGGTAAAAACTACCTATCAATATGTGAACACTAACAATATATATAATCACGCCATTATCCTACGGGAGTAGGCAGAGACTACGGCTCACCACACGCTACAATAGGCTACTTGACAACTAGTCAAATCAGCTACTCTTTATCGGATGTCAAAACGTGCGCTTTGTATGAAGATTTGTACTAAATAATGAGTTGTGACGTCATCAACATTTCATTACTTTTTAAAGTTTATCTATTAAAAATAGCATTCAAGCTAAAAACTCAACAAAAATGGGAGTTTAGCGTTATTTTCTAACCCTATTTTTACTAGGTCGTAAAAGGCGACTAAGGGATTTTTACTGAGAAGATAAAAATAAAATATATTGTATGTAGTCAAATACCCTATTCTAACATACTTCTCTCGTCTCATCCACTTTCATACATCTCTTTATGCACTTCCATCGGTTGAGGATGCTACGCACTTGTCCTTTTCGGAGACCATTCATTTAGTCGTGGTAAGCAGACATGATCGACTCCAAATCTTACGGTAAGAATAGGATACTGGAACACAAACTATGGCACGGGAATTCCCCTATTTAAGACTCCATGGTAGGTGCTTCCCCGTTTTCATCAAAATAAGTTATAAATAGAAATGCAATTTAAGCACCCTTTAGACGGGCAACCAACCGCATGCGGCCTGCCAAGGCCGAATCGCGCGGCAGCAAAATTGCCCGTCTAAAGGCCGAAAGCACGATCGCAAATCCGGTCTCAGCCAATAGGGAGAGCGCGTTGATCCCCTCCAAAATTTTTTGCGTTTGGGCCTTGATAGAAAGCAGCGTTCAGTTGCCCGTCTAAAGCACCCTTTATATTTATTTAAATGTTTAATACGTGTTTTGGTCTAACCATACTGCGGTTGAATTGGGGTTTCCCCGTTCAGTAAGTATCATCTAATTTGAGATCTAACCAATTGTTTTAAAGTTCTTTTTCGAATGCATTCGTTTTATACATTAATCAGAGTCACGGGAAGTAACTATTTATAGAATAATAATATCTTCAATAACAATCCAGGCTGAATCACCTGATTGTCTGAAAAGAAAGATGATTCCGTGCTTCGGATGGCACGTTAAGTTGGTCCCGGCTACTATCTCTGGTGGTACTAGTCGTTAAAAACCATAAAAACCACGTCAGAGGCCGTCAGGCGGTCTGAAAAAACTCTGACACTTTGCCCGAAGAAGAATAACAATAACTATAGTAGTTAGTTTTATTTGAAGCAAATTTTCTGACAATCTTAAGCTTACATGATCGTGAATTTATGTTTTAACTAGCAACAAAAACCTGCCTCGTGAATCAGTCTATCTATTAGTGAAAACCGTATCAAAATCCCTACAGCAGTTGCTGAAATTAGACTATCCTATACAGACAGACAGACAAAAATAGGCGGCGGGAGCTTCGATTTATAATTTGTAAGCTTGTGTATTTATGTGTCCCTATTAAATCTTTATATAATATACTTTTCTAATTTAGACTATGGGTTGAATTGTGTCAAATCTGCGACCAAATATAGGATAGACGTACAGTCTTATGCAAAACCACACCGAATCTGCGGCGCCGCGTCAATTCATACTTATTCAGGTATATACCTCGTCAGCCTTTCATCTTAACATAGACCTTAATGCGCAGTGATAACGTCGAAAGCCAGTTGTTTCACTTTTTACTTATTAAAAAATATTCATTTTGAAATGACCTTTACGGTTAAAGTAATAAAGTACAAAATCGTCACAAAGGATATGCGTGTAACGTCATTTTGGAACTGCTTACCAAACCGTGCACACGCAGGAGTGAGACGTGCTCATTTTATTGGACGTGCGTTAGAATAGTAAGGCGATATATAGCCAATGGCGGCAAAATGGCAGTGCGCCGCCGGAATCCGTGCCGCCGCGCCATGCAGTGTGACCAGATTCTGTATTTTAATACTTTTTTGGTATATTTTATCGACTTTTCCGAGCATCAGTATTTTTGTAGATGTAGTGGCGGAAGTCAGTATTTTTGGGTATATTTTGCATAAAAAGTTATAGCAGCACCGTAGCGATCGTCCTCGTGAACATTTTCAGGGAATCCCGGATTTAGTCCACATTTTCATTCTGGAGCAAAGATCCCCAAATTTATAGTACCTACGTTTTTGTCATTTTAATCCTCCGAACCGAATATAATGTTAAAATATCCATTCTAACATTTATTGTGATGTTAAATGAATAAAACTTGATTTGCAAATCAGTATTGTTATTGGTATATTTTCCCTGTGCAAGTTGGTATATTTCAGTATTTTTGAGGTGCCTCGGCATGCATGCATGCATATGCTCACGACTATATTCCCCGATGGTAGTCAGAGATATTCTGAAACATCAGAACATCCACGTTTCACTAGTAGTACCGAAACCCTGTACAGTGCGACAGGGAGTGAGCCCGTCGCCACTTGTAACGGACAGCAGGTACAATACATGCATCGAAATTGAAGCATGCAGGTTTCCTCATGATGTTTTCCTCGGTGGCTCGGTATTTTCGTAAAATTGTATCTGGTCACACTGGCGCCATGTGCTTGTCACTGTGGCTTGGAACATGGATTATAGGAGGTGTGGAGTCGCTGAGATTTTTTTTTTTTAGTTTGTAATAAACTAATAATACGTGATAAAATTACAATTTCATTAAACAAATCTCATCAGAAGAGCGATTCTTTGTGATAAGATTTTATGTAAAGAAAAAATATTGGATGACACTGAATGCATCTTTAGCCCTATCTAAACTATTATAAAACTGTAACAGAAGTGTGTCTGTTCATTGAAGATATTTACAAAAAAAAAGATTACGATATGGTTTTTAGGCTTCGCTGATTCCAAATCAAAAATTTTGTCTGTCTGTTTGTTTGTTTGTTTGTTTGTTTGTTTGTTTGTTCGTTTGTTCGTTTGTTTGTTTGTTCGAGTATCACGCAAAAACTACTGAACCGATTTTGATGAAACATTTTTTGTTTGATAGCTTATCATCTGACTTAAAATCTGGTATATAATTTATGCGGACGAAGTCGCGGGTAAAAGCTCGTTCCCTATAAAACCTTGTATTTCTTGGGGTGAAGAATTATGGTGCTTCCCTGATTACCTGATTAAGTACCTACCTTTGTTTTGTACTTATTATGCAATTGATTAGGGTGAATAGTAAACTTGAAGTAATATTGCTTTGACTCTCAAATATTAAAGGAACGGTTGTAGGCTGCGATCAAATACAGGGTAGATAAATAGTAGGGCTAGCATTCCACGCACGACAAAGCGACAAAACGAGAAAACCATCATGCGCGCTCGCTTAAACAAAACCCAATCTGCGGCGCGCCGCGTCAATTCTTACTTAATGGCCGGTTCACACAGAGGCGGTTTTGCGGGAAAGCGGGCCGGCGGCGGTTTTGCGGAAAGCGAAGGCGTTCCGGAGCCTGCCACACAGGGTCCGCGCGGCGCGGTAGCGGCGCGGAGGCGGCCGGTGTGACATCCAAAGCGGCGGCGGTGCGGCGCCGCTTTTTTTTTAACGGCTCTGGAATCGATGACTGAATTTTTTTGTTTCTCAACCGATTGCTTCCAAAATCGATATCTAGCGGTCCGCGTGGACTCCGAACACGAATCCGATGTCAGATTTGAGAAAAGTGGCCGCCATCTTGAACTTTTTTGTTTCTCAACCGATTGCTTCCAAAATCGATATCTGGGGGTCCGCGTGGACTCCGAACACGAATCCGATGTCAGATTTGAGAAAAGTGGCCGCCATCTTGAACTTTTTTGTTTCTCAACCGATTACTTCCAAAATCGATATCTGGGGGTCCGCGTGGACTCTGAACACGAATCCTATGACAGATTTGAGAAAAGTGGCCGCCATCTTGAACTTTTTTGTTTCTCAACCGATTACTTCTAAAATCGATATCTGGGGGTCCGCGTGGACTCCAAACACGAATCCGATCTCAGATTTGAGGAAAGTGGCCGCCATTTTAAACTTTTTTGTTTCTCAACAGATTGCTTCCAAAATCGATATCTGGGGGTCCGCGTGGACTCCAAACACGAATCCGATGTCAGATTTGAGAAAAGTGGCCGCCATCTTGAACTTTTTTGTTTCTCAACCGATTGCTTCCAAAATCGATATCTGGGGGTCCGCGTGGACTCCGAACACGAATCCGATGTCAGATTTGAGAAAAGTGGCCGCCATCTTGAACTTTTTTGTTTCTCAACCGATTACTTCCAAAATCGATATCTGGGGGTCCGCGTGGACTCTGAACACGAATCCTATGACAGATTTGAGAAAAGTGGCCGCCATCTTGAACTTTTTTGTTTCTCAACCGATTACTTCTAAAATCGATATCTGGGGGTCCGCGTGGACTCCAAACACGAATCCGATCTCAGATTTGAGGAAAGTGGCCGCCATTTTAAACTTTTTTGTTTCTCAACAGATTGCTTCCAAAATCGATATCTGGGGGTCCGCGTGGACTCCAAACACGAATCCGATGTCAGATTTGAGAAAAGTGGCTGCCATCTTGAACTTTTGTTTCTCAACCGATTGCTTCCAAAATCGATATCTGAAGGTCCGCGTGAACTCCAAACACGAATCCGATGTCAGATTTGAGAAAAGTGGGCGCCATCTTGAACTTTTTTGTTTCTCAACCGTTTGCTTCCAAAATCGATACTTGAGGGTCCGCGTGGAATCCGAACACGAATCTGATGTCAGATTTGAGACGTTATCAGTTAGTCAGTTAGTGATTTTGGAAGCAATCGGTTGAGAAACAAAAAAGTTCAAGATGGCGGCCACTTTTCTCAACTCTGACATCGGATTCGTGTTCGGAGTCAACGTGGACCCCAGATATCGATTTTGGAAGCAATCGGTTGAGAAAAAAAAGTTCAAGATGGCGGCCACTGTTCTCAACTCTGACATCGGATTCGTGTTCGGAGTCCACGTGGACCCCCAGATATCGATTTTGGAAGCAATCGGTTGAGAATCAAAAAAGTTCAAGATGGCGGCCATTTTTCTCAAATCTGACATCGGATTCGTGTTCGGAGTCCACGCGGACCCCCAGATATCGATTTTGGAAGCAATCGGTTGAGAAACAAAAAAGTTCAAGATGGCGGCCGTTTTTCTCAAATCTGACATCGGATTCGTGTTCGGAGTCCACGCAGACCCCCAGATATCGATTTTGGAAGCAACCTGTTGAAGAAACAAAAAAGTTCAAGATGGCGGCCACTGTTCTCAACTCTGACATCGGATTCGTGTTCGGAGTCAACGTGGACCCCAGATATCGATTTTGGAAGCAATCGGTTGAGAAACAAAAAAGTTCAAGATGGCGGCCATTTTTCTCAAATCTGACATCGGATTCGTGTTTGGAGTCCACGCAGACCCCCAGATGTCGATTTTGGAAGCAATCGGTTGAGAAACAAAAAAGTTCAAGATGGCGGCCACTTTTCTCAAATCTGACATCGGATTCGTGTTCGGAGTCCACGCGGACCCCCAGATATCGATTTTGGAAGTAATCGGTTGAGAAATAAAAAAGTTCAAGATGGCGGCCACTTTTCTCAAATCTAACATCGGATTCGTGTTCGGAGTCCATGCGGACCCTCAGATATCGATTTTGAAAGCAATCGGTTGAGAAACAAAAAAGTTCAAGATGGCGGCCGTTTTTCTCAAATCTGACATCGGATTCGTGTTCGGAGTCCACGCAGACCCCCAGATATCGATTTTGGAAGCAACCTGTTGAAGAAACAAAAAAGTTCAAGATGGCGGCCACTTTTCTCAAACCTGACTTCGGATTCGTGTTCGGAGTCCACGCAGACCCCCAGATATCGATTTTGGAAGCAACCGGTTGAGAAACAAAAAAGTTCAAGATGGCGCCCACTTTTCTCAAATCTGACATCGGATTCGTGTTCGGAGTCCACGCGGACCCCCAGATATCGATTTTGGAAGTAATCGGTTGAGAAACAAAAAAGTTCAAGATGGCGGCCACTTTTCTCAAATCTAACATCGGATTCGTGTTCGGAGTCCATGCGGACCCTCAGATATCTATTTTGAAAGCAATCGGTTGAGAAACAAAAAAGTTCAAGATGGCGGCCGTTTTTCTCAAATCTGACATCGGATTCGTGTTCGGAGTCCACGCAGACCCCCAGATATCGATTTTGGAAGCAACCGGTTGAGAAACAAAAAACTTCAAGATGGCGGCCACTTTTCTCAAATCTGACATCGGATTCGCGTTTGGAGTCCACGCGGACCCCCAGATATCGATTTTGGAAGCAATCGGTTGAGAAACAAAAATTTCAAGATGGCGGCCACTTTTCTCAAATCTGACTTCGGATTCGTGTTCGGAGTCCACGCGGACCGCCTGATATCGATTTTGGAAGCAATCGGTTGAGAATCAAAAAAGTTCAAGATGGCGGCCATTTTTCTCAAATCTGACATCGGATTCGTGTTCGGAGTCCACGCGGACCGCCAGATATCGATTTTGGAAGCAATCGGTTGAGAAACAAAAAAATTCAGTCATCGATTCCAGAGCCGTTAAAAAAAAGCGGCGCCGCCCCGCCGCCGCTTTGGATGTCACACCGGCCGCCTCCGCGCCGCTACCGCGCCGCGCGGACCCTGTGTGGCAGGCTCCGGAACGCCTTCGCTTTCCGCAAAACCGCCGCCGGCCCGCTTTCCCGCAAAACCGCCTCTGTGTGAACCGGCCATTATACAGATATAAATACATATTTTCAACTTCAACATTAATTTATTAGAGTTAAGTTTCATTTTGCGGAAAACAATAATGATCGAAACATTAAATCAAATAAGTCAATAAAATGTAACACATTAAAAAGAACGAAAAAAAAAAAAGTTATGACGACTCCTTCGACCTTGTTCTAAGGCATTATCCTCGGTTCTTTCTCACTATTCTCGCGTAGGCGAGAGTGAAAGGGATAGTTGCGTGCTTGCCGCGAGGTTGTAAATGAACAAAAATATTAGAAAAAATGCGATTAAATGCCATGATATATAAAAAATATTGAAGATAATGTGATTACAAAGCGATACTTACTGAAAGTATGACACTCCGTCTTGTTTTTTGCACTTTTCGTGAGTTGTTTTTGCAGGCACGGTCGATTAGCGACTGAGAGCGATACAAGCCACGCTGCCAGATTGTGCATTGCTTTGATGGTGCCATTTTTCGAGCGGCGTTTCAAAATCTACCTACTATACTTGATCGAAGTGTCAAATTATATTAAAAATTGTATATAAATCGTTTATTTTGTAAAAATTACACTAAAAATTTGAAACAACATTAACTTACTTTAAACTATCGATAAATAATACAGGACGCTTAGCCCTAATAATACGCTATTGAATAAAACCCCGTATATTTTATAATATAGGTACTTAGACAAGTCTAAAATAATGTTAAAATAAAAATAAGAATAATAAATGCGATTAAATGCAATCTCCTGAGATTCGGTCGAGTATAAATAGCTAAATAGCCTCTTTAGTCGACTGGGCCTCCTCGGGACAGTGCGGTGGCCGAGTTGACGAATTGTATTTATTTTATTATTTTTCTTTGTCAACTGGGCCCTCGTGTTGTTAGCAAGAAATTTATTGCACATCTTTTATTCATTTTTTGAAAAAATTTCATTGTATTATTAAAATTCAAGTATAGAAAAGTTTAAAGTGTTTAACTTATACAGTAATTAATACAATAAATACGGGTAAAACAGAGAACCTTTTGTTTAAAAGACGGTTTGGGTAAATTAAAAATAACTATACAATATTTAAACTACACCGGCCCAGTCAATTAATAAAAAAACATATATTAGTCTAATCGGCTACTGGGCCCAGTCCCAAGGAGGCCGAGTTGACTAAAGAGCTCTAAATAATATTATTAGTAAAATTAATTAATCTAAGGAAGATCTACGGGAGCTTAGTAAATTAATTTACGTAAATAAAGCTTTTATATAAGATACTTTTAAAGTCCTGATGCCTTTAATAATAGATTTCTTCTTATCACAGATTTGAATTTTGGCTTTGAGCTCAGATATTGCTATGCTGACCATAAAATTTTAATTTAATATTCGTGATATTTAAAGGCAAGAAAGGAGACCATTCTGATAAAAATCAGAATTTTATGGTTTTTCTATTTGGAAAACGGATAAACCCTACAAACAGCAATCGGACGACATAGCTATTATGTCATTGTACCATATAGGTAAATGTCACTAATGGATGTCACATTTTCATCCAGAAAACTTTGAATTAAGTTATCTCAAAACTATACTTTGGATTTTGGTGACTTACTAGTTTGGGGGCATCCATAAAACACGTGACCTTTAATATAAGGTGGGGTTGTCGTCCAGTGTCACTTAGAGTCACCCGGGAGTAGGGAGTCTGAACGATGAAAATGTCATGTGACAGTTTTGTGTTATAAACGAATTTGAGATAGAATGTCGCGACCGGGAAGAGATTTCTCTTTCCGTTGTACCTAAATAAAATAAATAAAAATAAATAATTATGGTGGTGTAAGACTCAGTAGTTCTTGGATGCAAGAATTTTCATATTTTCCTCCTGATCTTTGTGTTCTAAGTTCTACAAGTTGTATTCATTTAAAGGCTACTACACACATGCCGGCGGCATGCCGCCGCACACTGGTCCGCTTTGGCAAAACGATGGACTTAGGAAACGATGTAAGTCAATGTTTATATTTTGATTTGATTTTTTTTTTACGTATTCCTCTTTTGATTACAAACAACCTTTTTTAGTCACATTTTTCAAAAAAAACCTACTATTTCCGAGAAAAAAAATGTTGAGTGTTTTTTTTGTATGGGAGGATATGGAAAGCGTGCGTGAGTCAAAATGAAACTTAGTAGGTATTCAAGAACATGTCATTCCCAAAGAGAAATTACAAAGAAATGTTATTGTATCCCTGCCGGTTTTGGAGGTACGGGCGCTCAAAGATTTGAAAAAAATAAAATATTATGTTTCGACTAAAAGAGCAATGAAAGCTGAAAATAACGTTTAAGATAAATTAATTTTAAACATCGCAGCCCCCAACATCATCAAAACATGTGTATCATATTTTAACAGGTGTATTATACCTAACAAAATCTTGAACATGAGCCTACATGTGACTTTGTGAATAATACTAATAAATAATCAATTCTTTTCCTAAAAATAAACTGTGACTCAGTGCGATAAAACATGACGTCATTATCATGGAATGTGCGGCTTGCAACTACAATAGGGTAGTCATTAGTAAAGTGATTTCGGATTGGTTCTTATGTTTGGTGCGCCGAATGCCGGTATCGACTACCGCAGCGCAGCAAGTTTTAACCAGTCTCAGACAGAGTGTGCTCCTGTGTTGACGTGCTTTCCATTCTGTGACTACGTTCGCTTCAAAATATTTAGTTTTTGTTGCTTGTTTCGTTATTAATATTGTTACGTTTTCGTTGTTATTATTGTTTTGTTCACGTTTTCGTGTTGTTTGTTTTGTTATGTTACGAATTTGCATTCTGTTGAATTTTTGTTTTTCTTGTTGCTGACAAAAAAGTCAGAAAGTCTCGTGGTATTATCGACTACCGACCTTTTTGTTCGTTTAACTTGTTGTTTGGTTTGTTGATGTATTGATTTTAAAAAGTTTCGATTGGTTTGTTTTGGAAATGGCCCAGTATGTTTCCAATTTAGATTTTTTCATTGAGTTGCAAAAATGTACAAATGATAATGAGAAATATGAGTACCTATTTAATTTGCTCTCAACTCGTTTACCTTTGGAAATTTCTGAAGGAGACGTAAAAATCATAAAAAACTTTATTAAAAATTTTATCACCAACTTTAAAAAAAGATGGTTAAAGGCACACAGAGATGCCAAAACATTTCGAAATCAAAATTTGTCTTGGTTAGAGTCTCATATACGTTGGCCTTCTTGTGCATCAGTTGATTTGCTGTCTATATTTAGTCAAGAAACTATGGACACACAAGAAGAGTTGAGTTCGTCAACTCATTCAATGGAAGCTGGACCATCTTATGGTGATGTCAGTATATCGATGGAACATCTTCCATCAATGACCATCGATATACGGACATCTGATGAGATGGACCATCGTCCATCTAGTTTTGATAAAAGTACAAATACTCTAGTTACACGAAAGGCTTTTGTTGATTTGACGAACAAACAAAAAAAAAAGACGTTCGGGGAGACTTTAGGTATAATACACCTGTTAAAATATGATACACATGTTTTAATGATGTTGGGGGCTGCGATATTTAAAATTAATTTATCTTAAACGTTATTTTCAGCTTTCATTGCTCTTTTAGTCGAAACAAAATATTTTATTTTTTTCAAATCTTTGAGCGCCCGTACCTCCAAAACCGGCAGGGATACAATAACATTTCTTTGTAATTTCTCTTTGGGAATGACATGTTCTTGAATACCTACTAAGTTTCATTTTGACTCACGCACGCTTTCCATATCCTCCCATACAAAAAAAACACTCAACATTTTTTTTCTCGGAAATAGTAGGTTTTTTTGAAAAATGTGACTAAAAAAGGTTGTTTGTAATCAAAAGAGGAATACGTAAAAAAAAATTCAAATCAAAATATAAACATTGACTTACATCGTTTCCTAAGTCCATCGTTTTGCCAAAGCGGACCAGTGTGCGCCGGGTTCATGCCGAGCAGCTATGCCGCCGGCAATACAAGCCGCCGCCGGCACAAGCCGCACAAAGCCGCCAAGCATCATTCCGGTTGTGACAGTCACATAGAACCGCACACCACTACCGCTCGAATGCCGGGCACGAACTGACGCCGAGAAGTCGCGTAACCCGCCGGCACACCCCGGCGGCTCTTTTGTGCGGCAAAGCCGGCGGCTTTGTATGCCGCCGGGTGATCGGCGGCTTGCCCGGCGGGCATTGCCGCCGGCATGTGTGTAGCAGCCTTAAGGGGTGATTGAACTCACGATACTGAATAATTTTCCCTAAGAAATCTATAGAAAAAAATTCGGTCTTTCCATACGCTTGTATGAAAAGTTAAAAATTGTATGAATATTTTGTTGCGAATTGTCGTTTGTTCCTTTGGGAAAGTTGTTCAGTACCATGATAACAATCGTCCATTAAAGTAATGCAACTGTCTTGTCTACCTATGCACAGATTACCCCTAATAGATACCGCATACAGGGCCACCGACGCTCGCCACACATCTATGGTTTTTCACTGATATAAGCAACGCGAGTGAGCGAGCTAGAAGTAGTGCGACCTTGAAATGGCCAATCAAGTTGCATCATTTCGTGCCCCGCTACCCGCACTACCGCCAAAAATGGTGATTTCGGGCGTGAACAAAATGTTTATTATGCGGTATCTATTGGGGGTAATCTGTGACCTATGTCACCAAGATATCACTAGGGAGAGCGTGGGGGTCAAAATTCAACCAAATACGCGTCACGTGATTTATGGACGCCCCATTGTTGCAGTATAAAGGCTGTAAAAAGGCGAATGTTTATCAAAAACACATTCACTGCTAAGCTCAAAACAATGATCTTCGCGCAATGCTAACACTGTGATATGCAATACAATTCTAACTCACCGGGCGAGTCGTGCGCACTGTGGCCTATTTGTTGCTGGCCTACCAGGTAGGTCATCAGCAGTTATAGTGTTAAGCGACATGGTGCTCAGAGGCAGGCCTGCGGAACACACTTTTGACAACGACATACAAGCTATGTACAAGGGAACTACCTGGGGGCGTGCTAGGTTTACCGGGCACATTCTGCGTGGGCACGAACGTCTTCAGCAGTTTGTTATCCTCCCCGTATTTGTCTAGTATCTCTTTCGCTACCTGCAAGAGATGGTTCATATTAAATAAATAAATATCTTTTTTTTTTTTTTTTTTTTTTTTTATTCATAATGGGTTTGCGCTTGGCTTCAGCTCACCTGATGGAAAGTGTAGATGAAGCCGAGGATGTAGCGCGCTCGCCCAGAAAAAGCCTATTTACTCTTCTTTTAAAAATATCCTGATTGTATTTGCTTGGGAAAACAGACGCAGGGAGAGAGTTCCAAACCTTACCGGTTCTCATTATAAAAGAGGATGCGAACCTATTTGTGCGGATTGTTGGAATATCGACAACGTATGGATGCAGTCTCGCACTACGTCTTGTCGTACGATGATGGAAGGGGGATGGTGGAATCAGGTCATGTAACTCCTGGGCACATTCGCCGAAGTGTAGCCGATAGAATACCGACAGACAAGCGACCAATCGTCGGTGCTCCAGACTGTGTAACTTAGTCTCGACGAGTGCATCGTCATCGATGAGTCTCTTGGCTCGACGCTCAACTGAGTCCAGTGCGTCAAGTTGGTATTTCGCAGAGCCGTCCCAAAGGTGACTGCAGTACTCCATGCAAGATCGCACTTGGGCTTTGTAGAGAGTAAGAAGCTGTGCAGGCGTGAAGTACCGCTTAACCTTGTTCAGGATACCAAGTTTCTTGGCTGCGGTTTTAGCTTTGGACTCAATCAAGCGGCCGAAGTTCAGGTCCGACGTGAGTTCGAGACCCAACAACTCTAGACTTTCGGAAATCGGAATGGAGACACCCCGGAATGTAGGAGACACATTAGGACGAGACCTTTTTGCGGAAAACAGACAGGCCTGTGTTTTAGTGGCATTGAATTCAACCAAGTTGGACAATGCCACACAAATTATCTAGTCACATTTAAAGTACCAGAATCTAGCCTGGACTTGTATTATGATGACTAGACAACGATATATAAGACATATACAGGGTGAAATTGATATCATTAGCATCCTTTTAAACTAAGAGTCTAACCATCAAATTGAACAACTTTTACTATGGGAGCAGACCGGCACAGCAACTAAAAAATCTGCTGTCCCATACTAAACTGTAATGTGTACTCGACTCAAATGTATGCAACAGCTGATTTTTTTTTGCTCCGATCGTTTTGCTCCCATAGTGAAAGTTGTTCAGTTTGATGGTTAGAGTCTTAGTTTAAAAGGATGCCAATGATATCAATTTCACCCTGTAGATACAAACATCCACGACTCGGGTACAAATATTCATATTCATCATACAAATATTTGTCCTTTACGGGATTCGAACCCGCGACCCTCGGCACAGCAGGCAGGTTCACTACCGACTGTGCTACCGGGCCGTCAAGTCATATTAGTTTTGTATTCACCATCATCACAGCCCGGACACTGCATACAAAAATTTGAAATTGACAAGATGACGTCAGCACATGTGAAACCAAAGAAATTGAACCTTAAGTCTTCTTCGTAGGTAACGAGTAACCAGTGCGCGGTATAGACAGAGATCCGACCGTAAAATTATGCACCTATTTCTTAGGTGAACGAAATGTGATTCTAATGTATGTTCACCCAGGGGTTAATTTAACGCCGCCAAGTTGCCTATAAAAATCCTGCCGCAAGTACCTTTTCCATTATGATTTTTGGTATAACTTTTTCCACTTGTCTTTTTGGGAAGAAAATGAGGTGCCATCGGAAGGAGACTGATCTAAAGTACTGGAAAAACTAGGGCTGCCACCTCTCAATTTGCCGCAACTATAGGGTTGCCAGGTTGAAAGAAGTCATTTATGAACCTGGTAACACTAGAGTTGCGGCAGACTGAGAGGTGGCAACCCTAGTTTTTCCAATATTTTAGATCAGTCTCCTTCCGATGGCACCTCATTTACTTCCCAAACAGACAGGTGGAAAAAGTTATACCAAAAATCATAATGGAAAAGGTACTTGCGGCAGGATTTTTATAGGCAACTTGGCGGCGTTGAATTCAATGACATTAGTAAACAAGAATGGACGGGCCTTATGCGAACATTTCAAGCCAGAAAAATGAGGCAAAACAATTGACAGTTTTACTTCGAAAATGTACCGAGATGACAGACCAAGTACCCTAATTTGTATTGAAGTGCCCTAGTTTTGCGTGCTTCAACTTAAAGCGCTTTGGGCCTATCCATTCATTTTACTTTGATCTAAGGTTGAATTAACCCCTGTGTAAACATACACTAGAATCACATTTCGTTCGCCTAAGAATTAGGTGCATATTTACGGTCGGATCTTGTTCTAGTAACCAGAGGGCAATAGAGGGGGTGAGGTAAAGAGTTGGTGGGAGGAAGGGAGTGTCCGTACTGTATCTAGTAATAGATACTCTTTCTTATACTGTGCCATCATCACCCTTATACAGGGCCTGTACAAAAGTACAAATAAACATTTCAAACTTTTATGGGGATTGTTGAGACCATCAAACTGAACAACTTTCACTATGGGACCAATATCGAAATCGGGGAAAAAAATCGGATGTTCCATCTTCATCATCATCATATCAGCCGATAGACGTCCACTGCTGGATATAGGCCTCCCCCAAAATGGGGAGATTTGCCATAATCGCCATGATGCGATGCGTTTGCAATGTTCCATACTAAACTACAGATTTACTTGAGATATATGTATGGGACCAAATTTTTTTTTTTTCCTGATTTCGATGTTGGCCCGGTAGTGAAAGTTGTTCAGTTTAATGGTCTCTACAATAAGAGTTTGAAATGTTTATTTTTACTTTTTTTATTTTTTTTTATTTTAATTGGAGCTTTTAACCCTGAGGTTATGTCAGCCCCATCGTGCCTTAACCTTGACTCTACAAAACAAAACTCAACAATAAAATGAAAACCTAACACTTCCTACCGAAAACACAACTAAACACTAGTACTATAAATAAAAAGGTACACCATTTTAGCCTCTCCCGACGAAGGGGCAGCTAAAATGGTGACGAAAGGGACATTTACAATATTTAGATTTAGACTATTATAGAGTAATCGCCTCTGCGACTGATACCGGACACATTCCACCAACAAATGCTGGACATCCTCCACAGTACCGCACACCTCGCAATTAGGTGAGAGTGCCTTTTTCATTAAAAACGCAAATTTGTTTAGTGGAACGTAACACCCTGTATACGCCCCACTGCGAGGCTGAAACACTGAACAGAAAGTGTTGTAACACTTTCTGTTCAGTGTTTTTTGTGTTGTGTTCATGTCATACTTACAAACATTATTATTATTATACATAAATTCTTCTTCTTCTCTTATCTCATAGCCGATAGTTCAATATGCAAGGTAAAATGCCGCGCGCTGCCGGCCGCTGCCTTTTCCGTGGGAATTGACCCTAACTAAAAAAAGCTTACCTTATATGTTTCAGTGTTCATGACCTCTTCTAGAATTTTCTTTTTTTCCTCTTTCATCTTGTTGAGTTTTATTCTGTTCTTACATAGAGTCCGGTTGTAATACCAAGATATACCGGAGCGGAGGAATATTACGCTGCAAACAAAGATTTATATTAGCTAGATAACAGAGGGCAACATTATCAATGCGTGCGGCAACATTATCACGTTTTTCTCTCGCCGCTACGAGCCAAATGAAAGAGAAATAAGACTTTCTTATGCCGCGGTCCCATCCTAGCACAGATAAGGTAAGCACATAATACGCGGGCCACAGCGCTAAAATCCGTCCAAATCGCTTCTATTCAATTTATAGCGTGTTAATGTTAATGAATAAACGCAAAACTAGAAAATAGTTTGTTTAGAATCGAGAGCAGAATCGAATTATCAAGTAATTTGGGATGTATGAGGTTTTGCGCTAAACTACCGCATGCATACAACGCCGGGCGGGACGAATCGGACCGCATTTTTGCGCGACGGATTTCCGTCCGTGCGATGCGGTCCGCCCCGCCCCGATGCGGCCCGTCGCAGTGTGCCATACCAAGCGGAACATTTTACGTCTGCCAGTATTACATTCAACCAAAAACCCGTCAATGCGTTGCGACTCGGCCCGCTGTTGTGTGCGAAATACTAATTTTCCGCTGCGATGCACATGCGCTTAATTGCGCTTACTTTTAGAAGTCAAGTATACTCACAGTATAGGCAACACAAGCAACGGCGATGCGTACAATAGCGAGTGTACCCAATGCTGACTCCTACCAGCATACATGTAATAGTACAGCACTGCGAACAGTACATAGAAGCCGACCGAGTACGCCATCATATAGCCTATGATGCGCTTGTGTGCCTGCTCTTTCGACTGCCCCTCTTTCTCTATGCTTTTGATGTTAGTTTCGAGGTGTTCGAGGATCTCTGACGTCGCTTTCTTGCGCTGGAAAAGAAGCATCAGATTTAATATGTATCGTTCTTATACAGAGGTAAGTCGCCTAGGATTTTAGGACAACTATTTCGTCGCTTATTAGCACCAGGGGGGCCACATGGTGAAATAAATTGAAAAAGACGATCGGCCGACACGAGGATCGACCCACAACCACCCTAATCGTGAGCCGGTTGCCTATACCACTATACCAGGCATGTCAAACATGCGGCCCGCAGTGCGTTTTCTTGCGACCCTATACAATATTAAGAATAGGTTCCCGATGCGGCCCGCAAGCGTGCAGACTTGACGTAGTTACTCGTATTATGACGGTACCACCACTACATTGAGTTATGATGTGAAAAATTTCTCACTGTTTTTATGTAATGTGTAGCGTCTTTTACCAGGGTCCTGAAAATTTTGCCCTCGTTATATAAGTACTAAGTAGGTACCGTCCTGTTCTACGATAGATGCAATATGGATACAATGACTCTTATTTCTTTATATTCTTTGCGGCCCACTGATTCTAATATCGTTATGAATTTGGCCCACCAGTGACTTTGAGTTTGACATGCCTGCACTAGACTAACAAGACAGTGTTTGATATGAGCGAAATCTCTCACTACTGCAGCGGTGAGGTGTAGCGGTGTGTGTGTGTGTGTGCGTTCTTGCACTGGAAAAGAGAATATGTTTTACTGTTTGTAAACTTATTCATACTTCAGGCAGAATGGTATACAGTTTTGTAAGGAAATGATCAGACTATCAAACTGAACAACTTTCTCTATGGGACCAACATCGAAAATTTTCCTTCGCGATTTCGATATAGGTCCCATAGAGAAAATCATTCAGTTTGATGGTCTGATAATCCTCTTAAAAACCCGTCAGCATCTTAAGTTGGACCCTGTATAGTTCTAAATACTAGACTGCGATTTTTGAAAGTCACACTTTCAAAATCATGATCATATGATGCAAAATCTCCATAGTAATTTTGACATTTTCTACTGCAGATTTGAACGTGTGACTTTCAAAAACTGAACGCCAGAACTGGCAATTCCTGCTTCTCTGACATTGTACTTCCTTTCTATGGAGTACCGGGGGTGTTCTTTAGGGCCAAACCACACGATGCGGCACAGCAGAAAGGCGCCTGTGCGGTGCCGTTGCGGCATTTTACATTAAAATTATTGTTATGCCATATGCTGCGTGTGGGGATACATATGAACATTTTCCTCTGCGGTTTACTGACGAATATGGAACCGCGGTTTTGAAAGAAGCAAGGGGCAAATGCCGAAATAAATCAGTACACAGATACTCCAATCGTTTCACTTTGCTGCCCTAACCAACCTCTCCCCGAATGATGAGAGATCTCTCAATCCGTTCCTACCATCATCATCAGCCTTAGGTCCCACTGCAGGGCACTGGTCTACCCTCAGGGAGGGTGTATGGGCGTTAGTCAACTATTCCAAAATTTCCAAATCCAATGCGGACTGGTAGACTTCATAATTATGTGGAATTTTTTTATATTTTTTTATTTACGTACTTTAGTTACAAAAACTCATTGGTACATAACATGTCGTCCGTGCGGATTCGACCCTGGACCTCAAGTTTAAGTTTCCTTAGCTCTCCGCAACGCACCTCCGACGCTCTTGCGCATTGATGCCTTCATCATTTTTATTAGGTACTATTACAGACAACATAGGGTTATCTGTGGTACTATGAATAAGCTTTTTTGGTAAGAAGAGAAATTTAAATAGCGAAAAGACCATTACGACGTGACAAAAGTGTCATCAACCAAGCACTCTAAGAAAAAAAACTAACAAGAAGTCATTCATAAAAATATTTTTTGTTCAAATTTGAAAGTCTCAAGTATACGGGAATTAGAGCGTGAAATGTTTAATCATTAAGTTTATGGTCTTATAGAGTTGTGTTAAGGTTCAAATTCCATTGAATATGAGCTCTGAAAGTGACAGTAATTTTTTTTCGAACTTTGAGTATTAATTTTCTGCAAAGAAAGTGTTTAAAAATAACCTTCAGTGTTAAATTTCAAGACATTCTAGACGCTACACATTAGAACTGAATTATGTCTATAGGTGTGACAGATTTATTTAATACGAGCTTTAACCCGCGACTTCGTCCGCATAAGATGATAAGCTATCAAACAATAAAAGTTTCATCAAAATCGGTTCAGTTGTTTTTGCGTGATACACGAACAAACAAACACCCAAACAAACAAACAAACAGACAGACAAAAAATCCAAAAATTGGTGATTTGGAATCAGGGACATCTAAAAACCATATCGTAATCATTTTTTTGTAAATATCTTCAATGTACAGACACTTCTATTACAGTTTTATAATAGTTTAGATTGGACCTATCTTAATCTATCTTCTATTCTACAGGATGTTAGGGTAAACAGATGCATTACTTTAAGGGGTGATTTTACCCATGATACTGAACAACTTTCCCTAAGAAACCAATAGGAAATTCGTAAAAATTTTTTTGGACTTCCCATACTAAATGCAATCAGCTGATCGAACTTTTGTATGAAAAGTCGAAAAAAAAAAAACAAATTTCCGATAGGTTTCTTAGGGAAAATTAAATAAATAAATAAATAAATAACGCTCACAGGCACATATATTGTAATGATCCCAAGAAAGCACTATTTATAGGCTGTTTGTTATGGAAACCATACAACAACGGCACAAACATATAAACATCCATGACCGAACCGGGATTCGAACCCAGGACCCTGGTTTGGCAGTCCGGCGTGGTAACCATTACACCAACCGGGTCGTCAAAATTGTTCAGTATCATAGGTAAAATCACCCCTTAAAGTAATGCAACTGTTTACCCTAACACCTTGTATACATACAGGGTGAAATTGATATCATTCGCATCTTTTTAAACTTAGGCCTCGTTCAAGGAGACGATGCACTTCACGCGGCGCGGCTTGCCGGAAAAACAAACATATGAAGATGTATGAGAGCGTTCACGGAGAAGCGTTTTTGCATGCTTTTGTTTGATTTGAGGCGTCGCATGTGGCGGCAGCCGCGGCAGGTGACGCGGCGGCTGACGCGGCGGCTGACGTGGCAGCTGACGCGGCGGCTGACGCGGCGGGCGCAGCGGCGGGCAACACGGCTATAGTTGTAAACGGGCGGTTTTAAACCGGTTCAAAACGAAACGGGCGGCTTAAAACGAATTCCTACGGATAAGACCATGTAGCTTATACAACGTTTTAATGAATTAACGCAATGTGTCTAAAATTTAAAATTTACTGAACCCAACGTCAACCCTCCGCACAGGCACACTCACCCGACTTACTACCAAAACAAGATTATTAAAATGTATCCATGAGGTACGTTAGCGCTTTCATTCATTGCTGAAATGATAACAAATCATTTTTGCCTCAAAACTTAAAATGCGAATAACTTTAAATTTTAAGTATCAAAATAATTAAATTATTGTTTCAATCTAATTATTTTGTTATAAATCAGTTGGGGTGTATGAGGTTTTGCGTTAATTCATTAACATGTTGTATAAAGAAAAGACTGACAGAATGCAAAAAAAAGCTGCGGTAGCCGCGGCGGGCGACGCGGCGGGTGTAGCGGCGGCTGCCGCGGCGCGTGTAGCGGCATCTGCCGCGGCGCGTGTAGCGGCAGCTGCCGCGGACGGAACCATGAACGGAGAATACGCTTGAAGTGCCGCGTGACGTGCCGCGTGAAGTGACGCGTGAAGTGCATCGTCTCCTTGAACGAGGCCTAAGAGTCTAAATCAAGTAATCAAATCATATACCGCTTGGATTACAGGTTCAATGTACAAAAGTAAAATTAATAAGCAATTTTTCTTTAAAATTGTCCATGTGGTGTCTGCTAGGAATAGCTCCACCCCACTTCCTCCCGTGGGTGTCGTCAAAGGCGACTAAGGGATCTACCGGAGGATGTGCAGCAGCATCCTCTGAGTACACACATTCAATCCAATTGCGATCGCTAACCCGCCTGCCAAGCTTAGCGATTATGGCAAATCCCCCCATTTTGTCCAGCGGTGGATGTCTATTGGCTGATATGACGATGATGATGATGATGTATAGAATGTATAGTACAGGTGTAGATAGTATCATCATAATTAATATCACAAACAAGAGATGACTGTATGATACAACAAACAACTATAATACACAGTCATATCTATGAACGTATGTATACAAATAGTTGTCCTTTATTTACTCGGGAACAATGGATATTATTGAACGCATTGGAATGAATTATTTACAATACAGTCTTCAGCAAATTGTGAAATTCAACCTTGACTTTTGTAGTACTATTTAAATTTAATTAAAGTCAATGAATGTTTTTGTTATTTAATCGGGCTACCGGGAAACACGCATACATTGAAGAAGAAATTCCAATCTGTATTTGAAGTCTAACAATCCGCATTCTGCTAATTCTCCTAATTCTTCCTTAAATACGTTAAGAGCCTATGTCGAAAAATAATTTAAGCGAAACGGGCGTGTGATAGCTTATATTACTGCCAGATGCGAGAGAAAGAGATGGGGCGGCGCGCGCGCCTGGAACGAATCAAGCGAAAAAACTAACTTTATTTAATTGTGATTGTACTATTTATGTAAGTTCAATTCTGCTCTAATCAAAACTTAGATAATAGCAATCTCTTTTTTTTACATCAAGTCTCATGTTTCTATTATTCACCGTTTAGCAGTTCGAAGCGTTTATAGATAAAAATGGAGGCTACTTTGGCTTGTTTTTCTATCGAGAAAATGTTTCTTAATCGTGTTTTGGCTCTAATCAAAACTTCAATTATATGTTCAATTTACACATATCCGAAAATCATACTCCTACTGTTAGTACTTCATGATATATCAAGCTTTGAAGAATCCAATTTTTTTCACATAGCCCCTTAATTACTATACCTACTTAAGTATAATCCTAAAGAGTTCTGACTTCTGACATCAGCTAAGACGTAATGCTTAAAATGTCGAGCTTGCTTCGCTGGTTCAGCTTTTACTTACGTTACTTTGCACTTGTTTTGTGTGTAAAAAGCTCTGTCTCCAACCGATTCGTATTGAGGAGAAAAGTCCAGGTCGCTTCGCTATAAGTTTCTATTTATGCATGGATAAACTAAAAGATTTAGAGAAGAAACCCAAAGAATTGCTAAACTTAAGTGGCAGTGGGCGGGGCGCATTGCTCGCAGAACCGATATGGCCGGTGGGGCCGAAAAGTTCTCGAGTGGCGACCGCGTACCGGAAAGCGCAGCGTGGGTAGGCGCTTCACACGGTGGACCGACGACCTGGTGAAGGCGGCGGGAAAACATTGGATGAGGGCAGCGCGGGACCGGTCGTTGTGGCGATCCTTGGGGGAGGCCTATGTCCAGCAGTGGACGTCCGTCGGCTGAGATGATGATGATGATGATGAAACTAAAAGATGTCTAGCCACAAAAATATTGTGCATAAAAATTTCGTGCTCGCTACGCTCGCTCCGTTTTTTTCGGGGTAGGTCTTCATAAGGGGGCGGCAAAATCATTCTGTGCCCCGGGCGGTAGAAGCCCACGCTACGCCACAGAGGCAGGTGCTTCATAAACTGAGCTATTGGGAGTTACATTGAACTTGAATACAATAAATGATATTTATGAAATATGTCCAACGATTATGATTGATTAAAGAAATGTGGTGATAAACAATCTACTGATAATATTTCAAAACAAAGAAAATAAAATGTTAAATCAATAAGCAACAAAAGGTAAATAAAAACAAAGTTTTCATGTATATTGTAATGTCTTTTTATTGGACTATGAAGCATCAAATCTGTTCTCATTTACCTATTATTTTATCATGGTCAATAATGAGGAGGTTCTCTATTACGCTAGCTACTGCCGCAACATCGTCCGTGTGGATGTAGGAATTTGGATCCTTTGTTACCAAAACAATAGGCCAGTGATTTTACGGAGTTTTGTTAGGCGGGGTAGGGAGTAATTATTAATTGGACTTTTAAACTGCAACCGGCACCATTTAGTGACAAAAATACTATCCTAAACCTTATTAAAAAAAAATTTGCTACGCAACATAGAAATCAAAATTGTGTGTCCCAGAAGGCTTTTGAACACTATGCTGTGGGGCTATTGCTGGATCTTAGTAAAGCGTACGACAAAGTGTCATATAGAATATTGCTAAACAAACTATACGCATCTGGCATCAGAGGAATAGTTCATAACTGGTTTAAATCTTACCTTGAAAAACGCACACAGTATGTCCAAATGAAATATCTAAAGAAATACAAACTTTCCGTTCCGACAGATGTGAATTAAAAGGGGCAATACCACAGGGAAGTGTACTTGGCTGCGTGCTATTCCTGATGTACATAAATGAGTTGCCGAACATAATAAATGAGCGCTGCGTTTTATTTGCGGATGATGTCTCAATACTATTTAGAATCAATAAAAATGACGACCACATTACTAAAATAAAAAAGTCCATAGATGTTATTATTAATTGGATGACTAATAATAACCTAATGATTAACTTAAACAAAACAAAAATTATACAATTCCATCCTCACCAAAGACAACCACTGGATATACAAATAACTATTAATAACAAAAAAATTGAAGAAGTGCACGAATTCACCTAACAACCATTCATTCTAATAACCATTGATAGACACATAAACTGGAAACAACATATTGCCAACACTAAAACGAAATTGTCTAGATTTTTATATGCACTTTACTATCTAAGGAGAAGCACAAACTTTGAAATGGCATTATCAGCATATTACGCTTATGCAGACTCCTGGTTGCGTTATGGAATTATCTTATGGGGAAATAGCACTAACGCACATGATTTGTTCGTTATGCAAAAAAAATGCATTCGAATACTATTGGGCCTAAATTGTCGAGAAAGTTGCAAACCTCATTTCGTGAAATATAAAGTTCTCACACTCCCCTCACTATATGTACTTCAAATGGCGTTACTTGCCAGAAAAAACTTCAACTTGTTTAGAAAACAAAAAAAAGATCACCTTATTCATACAAATTTAAGATCCAAAAACGAATTAAACATAGTAGCCACAACCATGGAAATGATGAGAACTAGCCCATATAATACAGCAATAAAAATCTTTAACAAAGTACCTGACTTAATAAAGGCGGAGACCAAAGACCATATATTTGCAAAACGTTTACAACAATTACTTATCGAAAAGGCTTACTATGACTTTGACGAATTCCTAACTGACAAAATCTGATGACTATTTATAATTTAAAACTGATTTGACATGGACTTATACTAACCTACTAATTATAAATTGACATTGTAAAATTGTGTGATTAATTAATACATAGCTATAATTTTTATTGACTTCATAACTTATTATTAATTGTAAACTTATTTTATTATTAATTCGCAACTACTTAATTATAAACTGTAAACAAATGGTGAATGCATAAAATTTAAAATTTGTACTGCATGCTATATAATTGTATATCTATATTCGAGAAATTGGACTGTACTCTCAAATTGCAATGCCTTTAACTTATAAGGTTCACAGATGTAACTTATTAACCTATTGTTACCACCTATCATGTACTCTGTGTGAGCAATAAACGATTATGAATTATGAATTATGAATTATGAATTCATAATATTAATACCAATGCACTCATTTGAATAAGATTTAACAATATACATTATTTTTTAGCAAGTAAATAGGCATTAAAATTTAAAAAATGAGGTATTTATTACAAAATACGAATGTATTTTTCAAAACCTTCTAAGTAGAAAAAAATATTTACACCATGTTTGAAGTATGTATAATGGTAAAGCCTTCATTAGGTGCAAAAAAAAATTTATCATTAGGTTTTTTAGAACGATTTAATATCTAAATTTTAAAATTGGAACTGTTGCTGACGTGATTTTTTTTTTAATTTTGGTACATTCCTAAGCTCAAATTGGCTCTTCAATACTATAGCGAAAAAAAAAATTCAATTAGTAATTAATTAGTCCTGGCTCAAACCGTAAAATGACTGGGCTACAAATTACAAAAAAGAAATAATTTAGAGTCACATTATAGTAATTTTATTTTAATTATTCAACTACCAAAATCAGTTACTTTATTATTAATTATACAACTTAATATGTTGACGGTTTTTTAAGAGGATGATTATACCATCAAACCGAACAACTTTCTCTATCACACCAAAATCGGAATCACAACAAAAAAACTGCTGTCACATTTGGGTCCAGTACGATTGCAGTTTAGTATGGAACAGCTGACTTTTTATCGCGATTTGACAATGGAATACAGAAAGTTGTTCAGTTTCACAGTCTGATCATCTTCTTAAAAAACCATCAGCATATAAAGTAGGGCCATATATTTATTCACTTCTAAAAGTCTATAAACTTTGAATTTGATGGCCCGGTAGCACAGTCGGTAGTGAACGTGCATGCTGTGCCGAGGGTCGCGGGTTTGAATCCCGTAAGGGACAAATATTTGTATGATGAATATGAATATTTGTACCAGAGTCATGGATGTTTGTATCTATGTATGTATTGTACATCGTTGTCTAGTCATCATAATACAAATCCAGGCTAGATTCTGGTACTTTAAATGTGACTAGATAATTTTTGTGACATTGTACAAGATATTTATTTATTTTTTATTTAATTTGGAATGTAGGCATTTTTCTCTTGGCTTCTAGCATGGACTTACAAAGATAAAGGATGCCAATCCTCCTTACAAGCATGGAAACACGAAAATTGGCCGTGACGGTCCTTAAAGTTCAACCTATTTTCGTACGTCTCCATAGGCGATGTTTCCAACGTTTTTGTGTCCCTTTCTATCCAATAACGTATGACGATGAAAGGAGCTACAATTTTTTTCGCTGGATTAGAAACGGACAAAGTAACGTTGAAAACATAGACGGGAATTTATGAAAGAAGAACGATCATAACGTTGGTAAGGAGTATTATCGTGTTTCACCGCTTGTTAGGCAGTGTGCAATTTATTATTTTAATTACAATTTTACACTATGTAATGCAATATTGTATTTTAATTGTACTTTGTACATTTTGTTTTGTTTAAAAGATGTGTGTTGTAGAGTTTCTGGCCGCATCTTCTCTCAACGGAACACCTTCCGACGCGGTGGTAGAGTCAAAAAATGACGTCAAAAAAGTATCTATATGATATTATCTCGAATTAAAAATTTTGAATTTTTCTTTCCAAGTAATAGACAATACATATTCCAGCTTCCTGGCTTCTAAGGAGTTTTTGAAATTCAACCTCAAAAGGTGAAAATGAAGACAGAATATTACTAATCACCATAGAAGTGATCATTGAACTGGTTTACAAATCATTACAGCTTCCAGACATAGTTGTGACAGTTTGTTTGAAATAATCAGTCTACTCTCCAGCACTTTTGAAGACTTTTTTAAACTATGACCTGCATCAATGATACATTTAGTTACCTACAAGATATTATCTATAAGTTAATTACTAGATCACGGCCACACAATTGAATTGCGGCCAAAATATTACACTATTAAAATAGTCTTGGCTTCGGCACAAAATACAAAAGCCTATAGTTCGAATATTACCAAAAATACTCACCCGAAATCTTGAAATTATCAGCCCCATTTTGTATGGAAGTACTCGAACAAAACTTGTTTAGAACACTTGAAACACTTATAACCGCTCCGTTAAATTCGATTTCGCGATCTAAAAATAAGTTTGGCATACGATGAAATAGAAATTGATGACGATTTTGACGATTTTATAACCTAAAGCGCCGACTGACGCATACAAATATTTAAGGATCTAAACTATTCAGATGAGAATTAAAGCGTATAATCACATATCAGCGTACGTTATTTTGTATAAATCGCCTATTTTCTACTTCATAAACTTTTGAGAAACAAATAAAACTCGAATTCGAGAAAAAAACATCCTCTTTCGACGTTGACAAGACAAATTGACATGACAACAGAAAATGTTTTTTTTTTTCTGAAAAATGACAGTTGAGTTGAGGGATGGAATAGTGTTGTCTGTAATAAGTGATAACGACACACATTATATTTTAATAGTTTCTACGTATAACGTTTTTATCGAAGTAATATCAAGCGTTAATATTGACTGAAGAAGTACTTCAGAGTCCGTTTCAAAACGTTAAAATCGTTCTCACTCTGCGGGGCTAGTACGCCAACCCGCGATAGCGTGATATGGCGCTATCACGCTTCCGCTCTCTTTCTATTTGCTCGCGAACGAACGAGATAAAAGACTAAATTTAACGGGTGGATGTGTTAAACGTCGCTATCGCAGTTGGGGTACTAGCCCCACTGGTGGCATACTTGCATCTTCCTATTTCTCTTTCGTATACTTCGAGTGTTTTTCACACGTTATGAAGCGAACTTTAAGGTAGGTACTACTTTAAGGAATTACTTGTAGGAATCAAAAATGCCAAACTTTTCTGTTCTACTTCGTTTTTTTACATTAGATTTTTTTAACTTAGAAAGTCACATTTTTATTGGCCATTCTGAAGTTATTTATATAAAGTGATAACAGATTTTATACAATACCTGAAAATGGTTTAACCAAAGTCTATAACAAAACAACATATAATAATAATATACCGCATGCTAATATTATAATCTTAATAATGTATTGTTGCTGTTGATGTACCTTAATAAATAAAATAAAATAAAATAAATAAATAAAATATGGTACCATCTATTAGGCCAGTCATTTTACGGAGTTTTGTTAGGCGGGGTAGGGAGTAATTTTTAATTGGACTTTTAAACTGTAACTGGCACCATTTAGTGACAAAAATACTATCCTAAGCCATATTAAAAAAAAATTTGCTACGCAACATAGAAAACAAAATTGTGTGTCCCAGAAGGCTTTTAAATTAATAATATTAATACCAAATTATTAATTCAAATGAGTGCATTTGAATTAGATTTAACAATATACATTATTTTTGATCAATAAAATAGGCATTAAAATTTAAAAAATGAGGTATTTATTAGAAAATACGAATGTATTTTTCAAAACCTTCTAAGTAGGCAAAAATATTTACACCATGTTTGAAGTATGTATGACGGTAAAGCCTTAAATATGTGCAAAAAAAATTATCATCAGGTTTTTTAAAACGAGGTAATATCTATATTTTCGAGATTTTGTTAACACCTCGTATAAAGATTGGGGCGAGACGTATAAAGCCGGGTCCGCTGCGCCATGTTATCGTGTTTGCTAACATCGTTTTCTAACTTTGCGCTCCCACCTCAGGCGAACGCCGGTGATGTTATCAATTTGCATCGGATAACATGCTCCGCGTTCGCCTGCGGGGGAGGGGAAAGTTAGAAAACGATGTTAACAAACACGATAACATGGCGTAGCGGACCCGGCTTAAAAATAAATAAACAACACGATTTATAAATTGTATTTATTGTACGATAACGTTATTTCGTTTAGGTACTTATTTTATAAGTTTACATCGTTACATCCCTATTTCGGGGGATACCATACCACAAATTACAAACAAATGTTACCATATTAGAAAAAATATTAAACGGCTTTGGATACACAGGCTTTGAGCAAAATTTCTTGAAAATAATTTAACAATTCCTCCAATCTTCAGAATAACAAGACAAAGTAGTCACATCGGTAGATTCCCTCTCGATTTGTCGGCCATCGTTGTCCACGCAGCGGCAAGTGCCCCGTCGGCATTGGATCTTTCTGAAGTTGCCGTTTTTGCAGCAAACTGGGCGCTCGCTTGATGCAGCCATCAGAAAAGATGTTTGGGCGCATTCTGGGAAAATAATTTACCAAATAAATAACATAACAATAATACCTATTCCAGCTTCCACCAATCAAGCCCACCCAACATCGCCAAGCAAGAGTGATGTCCTGTCGCTTTATGGTGGACAGGATAGTGCACTTATAGACCTTAATAGCATCTAGCGCCGAATAGCAAGGACAAAGGTCAGTCCAAACCAGTCACTCGCTATTCGCTAATAGATGGCGCTGACAATAAATTTATTTACTGTCCTGGCGAACAAAGTACCTAACTGAATAATATCTGCGAAACCAGATATCGTGGGTTCGAATCCCGGTTCGGTCATGGCTGTTTGAAATGTTTGTAGCGTTGTCTATGTTTCGTAATTAAAAAATCATGAGGTCATTTCATTCACCACACATTCACAATGTAAGTGCCTATTATGAGTTTTATATATTTAGGTAGGTAATTACTTAATTAAACGAACTAATTATGTCTAATCATTGCGTTAGTCTTACTGCAATCCATGGTGTCGTATAGTGGACTGCTTGGTTCGACCTCGTAGTCTTGTATCTGCACTCCACGCTCGTCGACGCAGATTTTACTAGACATAAAGAAACGTTAAATATTATAATATTTGGATGAACTAACTAACCATGCTACCGTTGGGGTGGGCAGCAAGTACGGGGTCTACCCGCGCTTTTCGGAGAGCGAAAGCCTCGCTTGCCGCGACATGTAGTAGGTATGGAAAAAAGCCGATTCGCGCGCAAGTAGAGAGAAATCATACCAGCGGGGCTAGTACGCCAACCGGCCATAGCGACATTTAACACATCCATCTGTCAAATTTAGTCTTTTATCTCGTTCACTCGCGCGCAAATAGAAAGAGAGGAAGCGTGATAGCGCTGTATCACTCTATCGCGGGTTGGCGTGCTAGCTAGGCAGGAGTGCGATTTTTGAATCTCATACTTTGAACTCAGCAGTTGAAAATGTATGGACATACGCACAGGGCCGTAGCTAGGGGGGGGCATCGTGGGGCAATGCCCTACCTTAAAATTCCAATGCCCTACCTTAGAAATTACCTACTCAAACATTTTTATAGTCTTTACAGTATGGGCAAGTGGGGCACATTCCCTTACAAAATTGACGTTACTCTAGCCGCAATCACGCATCTTACGGCTGGGAAATCAGTGTTGCCACCTTAGTTTTAGTAATAGGGGCTGTTGAAGAAGCTAAAAAGGGCAAGATCGGGCTCTATGACTTCTTATCGGGCTAGATGGAGCACAAATTACCAAGAAAACACTTGGTGTAAAAAAAAGAGGCTAAAAAAAACACCTTTCTAATGATGATGACTACTGATTTCAATTATGTATTTATTGAATCACAATAACATTTTTCAAAATTAAACAGAATTTGAAGAAAAATTTTACCAATTTAATAGGTTCAAAAATTAAAAATATTATTTACTTAGTTATTTAACAAACCAAACCCGGATCGGCGCGGCGTAGAAATGCGGTATGTTACCATAATCGAAGAAATACCACAAAAAGTATAAATAAATCAATGTATGACACAAATCGCCAATGTTATTGCGATGCCATGCATGGCGCAAATTTCAGATTTTGGTGCAATATTTTTAAGAAAATGAAAGGTCTGAAAAGGGCTAGATTGCCCTTTCTGGGCTAAATCATTAAACAACGAGTTCACCTACAGTAAAAAGTGCTAGATCTAGCCACAGTAGCTTATCTATGATCTAGCCCCAAAAGGGCTAAGGTAGCAACACTGTGGGAAATTTCGAGCTCGGTTCACTTGCTCCTGCTTATTGATTTTGTTATATGAACCGGTAAAGCTTGTTACAACCTACTCCTACCTCATCGTGAAATTTCGAGCATACCTACTCTCCCCCTCTAACTCCGACTTTAGTAAAATGTTGGGAACTGACAGAATTTTGGTTACAACAAAGTTACAGTGCTGTGCAATTTCGGACTCGCTTTGCTCGCGCCTTTGAATGGTGTTTTGAGTCTTGGTGAGTGAAATTTCGAGCTCGCTCCACTCGCTCTAGCGTTTTAATGGTGTTATGATTATGAGCATAGAAAAGCTAATGGAAGTCATATCATCACCGTTTTGAGTCTTGTATTGTGAAATTTTGAGCTCGGTTCGCTCGCTCCAGCCTATGTAGGCTAATGGAACTCATACCAACACCGTTTTGAGTCTTTTAGTATTAAATTTCGAGCTCGCTCCACCTTTGATATTATGAGCGTAGGTAGGCTAATGAAACTCATACCAACGCCGTTTTGAGTCGTGTAGTGTGAAATTTCGAGCTCGCTTCGCTCGCTTCAGCCTATTGGCGTTGGTAAGCCAGTGGAACTCATACCAATTACAACACAGTTTTGAGTCTTGTAGTGTAAAATTTCGAGCTCGCTTCGCTCGCTCCAGCCTATATTATGAGCGTAAGTAGGCTAATGGAACTCATACAACACTGTTTTGAGTCTTATAGTGTGAAATATCGAGCTCGCTTCGCTCGCTCCAGACTTTACATGGTGTTTTGGAACTAAGTAAGCTAATGGAACTCAATATCACCACAATTTTGAGTCTTTCCTGGAGAGAAAATTTCACAGACACTGAATTATGTTACTCATACAAAAAACTAGCCTTTTGCTTCCGCCCTACCTTAAAACTCCTATGCCCTACCTTCAATCCAGTTCTAGCTACGGCCCTGCATACGCATCATCAGCAGTAGAAAGATGCATATCTCCATAGTAAATGGCATTTTCTACTGTTGAGTTCAACGTATCAATTTCAAAAATCGCACTCCTGGAGTATAGCATAAGCATATGCTCACGACTATATTCCCCTAGGGGGTAGTCAGAGATATTCTGAAACCTCAGAACATCCACGTTTCACTAGTAGTGCCGAAACTCTGTCCAGTGTGACGGGGAGTGAGCCCGTCGCCACTTGTAATGGACAGTGGGCACAATACATGCCTCGAAATTGAAGCATGCAGGTTTCCTCACGATGTTTTCCTTCACCGAAACGCCAGTGGTGTTACAAATCGTACATAAATTCCGAAAAACTCATTGGTACGAGTCGGCCTGGACGGGGATCGAACCATCGCCTCCTGCACGGCAGGCAAGGTTACTCGCCACTGGACCACCACGGCTTATGCGACCACTCCTGGAGTATGATTTTTGAAAATCAGCAGTAGAAAGATGCGCATCTCCATACATTTTCAATCTTGAAACTGAGTGAGAACTTGAGTGACCTTGAACGGTTTTAAAAATTCGGATTTCCGGGGGGGGGGGGGGGGGGGAATAAATCTCACCTATTCCACCCCCTGGGTACTTTCTGATATCGTATTAAAACACTTAATAATTGCTTGAAACTTCCAAATATATTTCTCCGAACACCAAGTACATACATTCATGACACACAGATAAAATATCGTTTTTAGGGCGCGAAGTAGTGTTGCCATAATATACCACATTCGTCCCTCCTTTGAAAAGATTAGTCTTACAACTTAAAAATTACTATAATAGGTTAACATTTTACAGTTATAATTTCCATCCCGATTTTTGTTTTATAAATCTAATCGATCTGGAGCTTTCCTTAACCTAGTTGATCTCCGGATGCCAGGTGAAGTTAACCCTGGGACCGATCCATCCGTTACACTAACACTTTCATTCTGAACTTTGTTTCCTCTACTTACTTCTTCCCTTTCTCTAAAACTTAAATCCTCCTGCACTATAATTTCGTCTTCCTTAGTATTAGAATTATGAGAGTCTAACGTTTCATCTATGGTCTCACAGGGTTCCTTCAACGGCTCCGGCACTCTTTGCAGATCATGCTGAAACGGCTGAAACTCCACCTCCTCACTAGCAGCAGTGTAAAGTCTTAATGATTGTGCATGATAATGTTTGTAGAATCCACCTACATTAACTAGATATCTTACTGTACTTAACCTTTCCACAATGGTCCCCTTTACCCAGCCTTTTCCCTTACTTAAATCTTTACACCATACCTTTTCTTCCTTCTTAAAGGTTATAAATTTTTGTGTGTTCTCTTTACAGTTTTTCTTTGAAATAATATTATGTGGTTTCATCAAATCAAATTTAGTTCTGGGTTTTTGTTTAAATATCATCTCGTTTGGTGACATGCCCGTTACATTAGGAGAGTTTCTATATGTAAAAAGAAAATTTTGTAACATAATTTCTTTACTCAATTTAGGATTCTCACTTTCCAATCTACTTAAACTCTTTTTTATTGTTTGTACCATTCTCTCTGCCATCCCATTGGATTCATGGTGATAAGGTGGAGTTTTAACTGCTTCACATCCATTAGCTCTTAAAAAATTTACAAATTCTGTAGAATTAAAGGGAGGACCATTATCACTCACCAACTGTGCTGGCACCCCAATAACAGCAAAAGTTTTACATAGTTTTTCTATTACATTTGATGCAGTTGTACCTTGCATAATGTGTACATCTAGCCACTTTGATCGTGAGTCTACTATTAATAAATAAGTAATAGACTTTATATAAAAAAAATCAACATGCACTCTTTCAAAATTATTTTTAGTTTTTATCCAAGGATTAAGTGAACATGAATTTGTAAAATCTCTACTTGCTTGACAAATTTCACAAGCTGCTATAATTCTTTCAATATCTTGTCCTAAATTTGGCCACCAACAATATTCTCTCATTAGCATTTTTGACTGAACCACCCCTTGATGAGATTCATGAAATAAATTAAGGACTTTAGATCTTAATTTGGATGGTATAATAACTCTACTACCCCAAAGTAAACATTTTTGTTCAACACTCAATTCTGCACGTTTGATAAAATATGGTTTTAAATTTTCTTCACTAACCATTCTTGGCCATCCCGTAGTAACATACTCATAAACTTTGCTCAGAATGGAATCTGTTCGAGTACACTGTGCAATTTCTTTAAAATCAAAGGGGGTTTCCTCAGTAAAACTCAAATAGTTTACAGTGTCTGGCACTTCAGCAATCTCAGGTAGAGGTAAACGTGACAAAGCATCTGCATTTCCTAACAAAGTTCCTTTTCGATACACTATCTCATATGTATAGCCCGATAGTAAGAGAGCCCATCTCTGAAGTCTGGCATTAGCTGTCACTGGTATTCTTTTTAGGGGATCAAAAATAAACTTTAGAGGTTGATGGTCAGTGACCAAAATAAATTTGCGACCATATAAAAATTTATGAAATTTCTTTATGGCAAATATAATAGCCAACGCTTCTTTCTCCACTTGTGAATAATTTTTTTGGGCACTATTTAAAGTCCCGGATGCAAAACTAATGGGCTCTCCATCTATTTTATGGCTCAAAACTGCTCCTACCCCATACTCACTTGCATCAGTTGTCAAATAAAGTTCTCGTTTACAGTCATAATGAACCAGTAACTGATTTTCTACTAGGATCTTCTTACTTCTCTGAAAAGCTGTCTCACAATTTTCAGTCCACTTGAAAGGAGTATCACTTTTTAACAGCTGATGCAAAGGTGATAAACATTCTGACAATCTAGGTAAAAACTTACAATAGTAGTTTAAAAGTCCAAGATAAGCTTGTAATTGAGTTACAGTGGTGGGTGCAGGGGCCCCCAGGATGGCTTCAACTTTCTCTGGTAAAGGTTTGATTCCTTCTTTAGAAATTTTATGTCCTAAAAACTTTATCTCATTACAGAAGAACTGACATTTGTCCAAATTAACTTTGACATTGTATTCCTGTAAGCGTTCTAAAACCTCAATTAAATTATTGTAACAGTCTAGAATATCACTCCCTTTTATTACTACATCGTCTATAAAACACCTAACATTCTTTAATCCATTTAAAATTTGATCCATGGCACACTGAAACACCGAAGGGCCACTGGACACACCAAACTGTAACCTAGTAGGTCTGAACAACCCCAAATGTGTATTTATAGTCATATATTCACGTGAAGAATCCTCTAATAATAATTGTTGGTATGCACCACTTAAATCCAATACACAGAAAACACTACCTCCATTTAGTTCAGTAAAAATATCCTCAGGTATAGGCAAAGGGTAATGTTCAGTGTCAAGTACTTTATTTAAGGTTACTTTATAATCCACACAAAGACGCGGCTTCTTATCTCTTCGTAGTGCCAACAATATCGGACTGGCCCACTTACTGTGCCTAACTCTTTCTATAACTCCCGCCTTTTCTAAACTTAATAACTCTATCTCTACATCTTCTTTCTTAGAATAAGGGATTGTATAAGCTTTGTGAAAGATAGGTTCTGCTCCTTCTTTAAGTTTTAGACTAGCTTTTAAATTCAAGATGTGTGAGGACCTATCTTTCTCAAATACTTTTTTATATTTCGTTTTTATAGTTTGAATCAGTTTGTCTTTCTCCCAACCATCGGATTTAATATGTTTTAGTTCAAAATACTTTTGCCACCGAGGAAATAATATTCTTAGCCAGTTTCTTCCTACCAAAGGTTCAAAATATTTCTCACAATCAATCACAATCAAATAAAGTTCTTTTCGTAGATTACTCACCACAATTTTCACAGAACCCAAAACCTTTAGAGATTCCCCTGAGACCGACTTTAGTTTACACTCACACTTTCTTAGCTCTTTGTTTGCAAAATACTTATAATAATCACTCTTATGTATAACGGCCTTGCATGCACCCGTGTCCACTTGCATCTTAATAGATTTTCCATTGCCTAGTCACAAAGGCATCCACGCCGCTTCTTCCTGACCTGTGATCTGCTGAATGCTACCCAGAATAATCTCTTCCTCCCCTTCCTTATTATCTTCTTTACGTCCTTTGTCCTGCTCATCTAGCGACCGTACATTTCGTTCCCCGTGTGGTTTAAAGTGGCATTTAGCAGCAATATGCCCTTGCCTTTGACAGTTGTAGCATGTCCACGTTTTTTTGAAGCATCTGTCGGCTGGGTGATTACCCCCACAGCGACTACATTCACCTCCATGTGTGTTCTCTCCTCTTTTGTAACCTTGTGGACGTCCCTGCATAACTACTCGTTTCTTTATATTATGTACACCATCCAGAGGTAAATGCATGTTTCTAGTTTCCTTTTCCGCGCTTTCAAAAGCCGTTGACGTCTTGACGGCGTCTTCGAAAGAAAGTGCATCCCCAAGTGTCAAAAGCTTCTTAACCAGCTGTCCATTTGCTAAACCGCATACTAATTTATCCCTTAGGGCCTCGTTCAGAAAACTCCCGAAATTGCAAACAGCTGCTCTTCTTTTTATTTCAATGACATAATCATTCACCGTCTGGCCATCCTTTTGTTGGCACATGTAAAATTCGTATCGGCCCGCAATGGCGGACTTCTTTGACACATAGTGTGCCGTTAGAACTGCAATTATTTCTTCATATTTTTTTGCTGTCGGCTTCAGTGGAGACACTAGGTTTTTGAGAACATTGTATGTTTCTGGGCCAATTAAAGTTATCAACATCGGCACCTTCATAGAGTCCTCCACAGCATTTACTACGAAAAACTGCTCCATTCGTTCACTGTAATCCAAAAAATCTTGTTTTTCTGCATTAAACTGTTCTATACTGCCTATCAACGCCATTTTTCTCGTCGCCAGTTTCTGATATCGTATTAAAACACTTAATAATTGCTTGAAACTTCCAAATATATTTCTCCGAACACCAAGTACATACATTCATGACACACAGATAAAATATCGTTTTTAGGGCGCGAAGTAGTGTTGCCATAATATACCACAGGTACGTGCCTGGGTGACTATATGTATATCATTTTACTCAGGCAGTGACTTTCAAAAATCGCACTCCAGTACCTACCCTATTTTATTTATGAATGACTTCATGGTCGATGGGGGCCGACAAGTTCTCGAGTTGCTACCGCGTACCGGAAAGCACACCGGCACCGTGGGTAGACAGTGAGACTCGACAAGGAAGGCTATTCATTTTATAAAGAGTTTCGGATGGTTTAGGTGAAAACGAACTTACGACCCATTCCTCGTCGTCTCAATTCTCCCATAGGTTCCATCAGGCATACATTCAGGGACCTCGCTGAAGAAATCCACGATGAACCCTTCCTTTTCACTCTTCAGGATCTGGTCTATCTTCTCTTGCATTCTGTCCAGACATGGCGTGGTGTAATTGTAGGGAGGTTCTCCAACACTTAGTTGGGGGAAAAGATCTAGGGTGGCGTCATCTGGAAAGAAATGCAGGGCAGAATTTTTTTTAAAAGTAGCACAGAGAGCCGTGGAGGCATATCACTAATGGACTGAGTACCTAATGTCGAAATCCGACGAAGAACGAAAGGTAGAAGACGTGGGTAAGCGGATTACAAGTTGAAGTGGAGATGGGTGGACTTGGCTACAGAGGCGGCTCTAGCCCTTGTGGCCCCCGTGTGCAACGAGTACCCTGGCGCCCTCTAGAGCCGTAAATAGATTTTAAAAAAAAACGGGCAAGTGCGAATCGGGCTACTCGCGCACCGAGGGTTCCGTACCACATCACCACAGAACACAACATTATTAAAGTAAAAAAAACTTTTTTTGTCCGGGTTCTTTAGCGCGAGACCGACTCACACTTGACCGGTTTTTAGTATTTGTTGTTATTCTGTAGAGTTCGCTCTATAATCACACTAAGTTTGACGCTTGTATGTATTACCGTTTTCACGATAGAGCGTGAAGAAAAAACGTTGATTAAAACTAATTTCTTCTTGAGAACCCCCCCTTAGTTTTTAACTTTTTGGCATTTTTATTATTTGTTAACAAATCCATCGTAATAACGCATAATCTGATAAAATTTCAACTATCTAGCTATTACGGTTCAAAAGTTACAGCCCTAAATAGTTAGGACAGACGGACGGACAACGTAGGCTTAGTAATAGGGTCCCGTTTTTACCCTTTGGGTACGGAACCCTAAACAGTAACCTTTTGGTGTCTTTGGATGTGTCGCCCCCTTAGACCCGGCGCCCGTGTGCGCCGCACACCCTGCACTATAGGTAAGACGCCTCTGCTTGGCTAGACGAGAAGACGGTCGATGGAACAAGGCAATAACAGAGTGGTGGTCAAGAGAGAGACGGAGGTCAGTGGGCTGACCACCAGCACGTTGGTCTGATGTCATTGTGAGAGTGACGGGTTCGCATTGTGCATGGTTACAAATAAAATTCAAGGTTCTTAAAAAAACAGTTTCCATTGCACCATGCGCGAGGAAGGCCGAAACCAAGATAGACTATTATATCAAAGAGTAATATAAGTGGACTATATGTAAGCCTGTATTCTACCGGTCGAAGTCGTAGACCACTACATATATTTGGGCCACAAAATTACACTTGGCTCCGAAAACCAAACAGCCGAAGTCGATCGCAGGATAGCTCAAGGCTGCTCCGCATATGGGGCAAATAAACATATACTGGGCTCCAAACACATACCACAATACCTCAAGACGAGAGTGTACAGCCAGTCTATCCTCCCGGTACTGACCTACGGCATGGAGACTACTACACTGACGGAAAAGTCCGCCAAAAAACTCCGAGTCGCGCAACGAGTAATGGAGAGAGCAATGCTCGGCATCACGTTGCTAGACCGTAAGCGCAATGAGTGGATTCGGCGAAATACAAAGGTCGTGGATGTGGAGCCACTATAGAACGCCGGAAGTGGAGATGGGCAGGCCACGTTGCTCGTATGGCTTCTGAGCGTTGGACCAGAAGAACACTGGAGTGGAGGCCCAGAGAAACCACGCGAGGTAGAGGCCGCCCACCAGAAAGATGGGTCAATGACATTAGGACGCACGCGGGTCCGAACTGGATGCAGAGGGCGAGGGAAAGAACGTCATGGAGAAATATGGAGGAGGCCTATGTCCGAAGACGGACTGATCAAGGGCTGTGATGGATGGATGGATATGTAAGCCTACCATAATTTTGCTTCAGTGAACACTTTTTATATTCCGAGAGATAAGTGTACTTTTTGCAACCATCAGCAGCAAGGCTGATTCAGTGTTTATGGGGTGTAGAGCTTTTCTGTGATGGGGATGGACCAGGTCTGCCTGCATAGCTCCAGTCGGTTTAGGAGTTACTGATGATTAAAGGTCTGTAAAAAAATAACGATCAGCTGCAAGGCTGATCGAATGTTATTGTTGTAGTATGCACTGAAGCTATGTGAACTGTACAAAAACTGACATAGTTCATAAGTCGGTTTAGGAGATACAGCCGTTCAAAGGTTGGAACTTTGACTGGCTGTATCTCCTAAACCGATTGACAGAACTTGACAGTTTTTGTACTGCTCACATAGCTACAGTGCATACCACAACAATATTATACGATCAGCCGTGCAGCTGATCGTAAATTTTTTACAGACCTTTAATCATCAGTAACTCCTAAAACGACTGGAGTTATGCAGGCAGACCTGGTCCATCCCCATCACAGAGATGCTCTACACCCCATAAACACTGAATCAGCCTTGCTGCTGATGGTTGCAAAAAGTACACTTATCTCTTATACTATTAAGAGCGCTATTCGAGCTCAGTGGCGCCCTCGTCACAATAATAAACATTTCTCAATAAAGAAAGCCTACATTAAAAAAGTGCCCAATAGATAAACTACAAAAGCCTTCAAGCTATTTTCATAGAATACTTTTATAGGTTTTTTAAAGGTCTCCACTGAGCTCCAATAGCCCTCTTAAAGAGTGAACAAAACGAGAAAAGAAAACGATTGTTATCTTCTATAACTTACAACACGGCAATTCTGTCAATGGCTTCTCATCCAAATTGACAGTCTTCCCTTCTTGTATGGCCCCTGTGATTCTGTTCACACAAAAACATGTCCTATCAATACATTGCACTCGGTTGAAATTCCCGTCTGAAGTGCACCTGGCGCCGACGACTGGAAACCGTACTCCTGGCGAAATTATCTTCTTTATTTTCTCGTAAAGACGTGAGCATCCTGGAAAGAAAGTACAGAATAGGTAAATGATTAGAATTGCTAAGCTAAAGTAGCAATGAGCGGAGCACATGGCTCGCAGAGCAGAACAGGCCCTGTACCAGCTCTTTTGATGTTCACTATATCGCCACTGTGTCGGACCACACTTCATTGGAATAGAGTTGACATTGGAACGAAAATGTTCACGTAATTGCGAAGTTCGAATCCCGGAGTAGACCCTCAGATGGCTGAAGAGTTCTCTAGTGGCAACCGCGTACCGGAAGGCGCAGCGTGGGTAGGTCCACAAGGTGGACCACTCTTTGGGGAGACTATGTCCAGCAGTGGACGTCTATTGGCTGAGATAGTGATGATAATTATAGCCAACAAAATATCCAACGCTTTTACAACCAATCCCAACTATGAGCAAAGCTCGGTTAATCTTAATTTAAACCTTTAGTAGTAAAACCTTGAGTATCAAGACCATAGCTCCAGGAGTTTGCTCTATTTTAGTTTGATCCAGAAGGAGTGGAAGGTGAAATCTTACCACACTGCATATTTTGCGCTGTCGCAGCCCCTAGATTCAACACCTCGCCGAATATCCTCTCGCCTTCTTCCGACTGACAGAAACATCTGAAAAACATTGAGAATGAGAGAATCAACTTCTCAAAACTATTTCTACCACAGTTTATCTAATTCTTTTTATGATTACTTGCGGTACGTACGTACTATCCCTCTAGCTAGGTGATCTTAGCTCGGTTGCATATACTTCCCCAGTTTCAGTTACTTGGGCCGGTAGTTTCACCTTCCAACAGTGCCGGATTTATATTTTTATGAGTATAGGCTACTTTATTTCCGCCGCCCCAGGTACCTTTCTAAATTAATAATTTTTCAGTTTTTGAGAATTACGCGGTTATTATTTAATCTAGAATCAAAAATCAATCAAGAATCAATTTCTCAAATTCACTAAAATGCGGTAAGAACCCGTTAAAATGTTTAATTCTAGATTAAATAATTTTCCATTTGTAGTAAAAAGTTTGAAGGCATAAATTTTTTATAAATGAATGTATTAGTCATTAGAAAAGAGCGTAATAAAGAAACAAGAATTAAAAAAAATTACGGGACTTTTTACACGGTATTGGACGCAGTAATATCTAGATAAAATAGGTACAATAACCGTAGGTACCTAAAATTGATAATTTTCTATAGGAATGAGTTTATATTGGGATTTAACGCATTAAATTCAAAACCATGAGAAAACCAGTGAACTTGTTTGAGTTATTTTGTAATCGAGTGAGCGTCCTCTGAATTCTGGTAAAGTTTTCATTTCATTGTTATGTAGAGTCCCAAGGTTACTAGGCACAATGGGGCTGACATAACCTCAGGGTTAAAAGCCCCAATATAAAAAACAAGAATGAAAAAAAAAGAGATTACATCAGATCGAGTATGGGCGTTACTCCACCAATATCTTCTTCACATATTCATCTGAATTTCTTCTGCTTATGTAGATTTCCTCAAAGCTTGTGGCATCCAAACTGCTTTTAACTTACGTCTGTGTGGGCACGCAGTCGAAAGCAGCGTATTTCCCCTTGCCATCGCACAAGGGTCGGGACTCCAGCGCACCTATCAGGCCATTCTTATGCCTCTCGTCGTAGTCATCTTGTGCGCTATGACATTTTGAGTTCACTGGAATACATTATACTACCATCATCATCAGACTACATACGTCCCACTGCAGGGCACAGGTCTATCCTCAGGCGTATGGGTGTCAGTCCACCACGCGTGCGCAATGGTAGACTTCACAATACGCACCAGAATTTCTTATTCAGCGTATGCAGGTTTTTTCCCGATGTTTCCTTCACCGTTTGAGAGCAGTCAGTACATAAGGTAGAAAAACTGTGTCCGTATAGCTAACGTACACATGAAAGGGATTTGGCTGGGACTAGTGCCAATAAGTAGTTCCTAAATAGTGCCTAATTAGTACCTAGGTCAAATAAATAGTGCCTCTATACGTTACGAGATATCGATTTTTTTTACCTGGTACGCTGGCTTGACGTCAAGGTAGCGTACACATTTTTTTTCTATGGCTAAACGGCTTACATTGCAGCATCGAATTTACACTCAAAAAATAGTTCTCAAATAGTGCCCTAGGCATCCAAAATCTCATGAGGCTAGGTCTTCAGGGAGCGGAGATATAAATAAGTCTTTTAAATAAACCAAGGAGCTGGCGTTGCGCTGGCGTACACACGAATTAACTAGGGATCCGCAAAAAGTATCGATACCTGAGTAGTATCGATACTTTCTCTTCGATACCTAGTATTTTTGTACTCGATACTTTGATTCCGATACTTTACTAGGTATCGATACTTTTCCACATACTCGATACTTTTGTCTCCTCACCTCAGTTGTGTAGTTTTCACCATTTCTCTTTCAGACCCTCTAGCATGATTTCTCTACTTGGGCGCGACTCGGCTTATTGCCATTCTATAAGTCGCGGCAAGCGCGGCTTTCGCTCTCGGAAAAGCGCGGGAACAGGTATTTTGTATGCAGCGAAGGCGCGTCGCGCGCGTGTTGAGAAATCATGCTAGACCTGCTGACGTGTAACGGTGTCCTCTATAAAGTTTGACAGATTTAATCATTGGAGTGAGATGAAAGCAGTTTTTCCAAAATTATATGGTTTGGCAAATCAGTATATTTTGTTAATACCAGGCACTTCAGACCCATCTGAAAGGCTTTTTTTGAAAGCTGAAGCGACGGTAACAGTAACAGCGACTCGGAACCGGCTCACTGGGTCGCGTATCGACAAATTACTTTTTATGTCTGATTGCATCGAAGAAGATTGGAAATTTAAAAATTAATTTGTGTTTTTACTTTACAAAAGAGTACTTATATGCACTCTTAATCAGTGTTTACAGTAAAACACAAATATTTTTCCCTGCTATCTGCTCTCCGAAATAAAAAATCAATTTGATTTGATTGATATAAATGATACTTTAATGACAATTTTGTATGTTTTTAAAACAAACAATAATAACTTGAGTATGTGCTTGTTTATTACTGTTTTTTTGCGATTATTTACAGTTTCTAAGGTGATCAAAAAAGTACTCGATACTGAGTAGTATCGATTCTTTTCGTTCGATACTTTTATCGGTATCGATACTTTCTTCTGCGATACCAGTATCGAGTAGGTATCGATACTTTTGAATTTTTGCGGATCCCTAGAATTAACAATTTTTTTCTTACAGAAGGAGACGTTTCTTTTTATAAAAACTACATCAAATAAATAGTTCCTGAAATAGTGCCTCTGCCAGTACTAATATTTTATGTAAAGTCGTAGTGAAACAATATAAAAAATCGATGCAAAGTTCTACGTACTAAACTTTAGTAAAATCTCATACCGAGAGATGGCGCGTCATTTGGCGCACACAAAAATGGACTCTATTACAATGTCTAAACTAAAGTCTGAGTCTAGACTCGCTTGAATGAAAATGAAGCGCCATCTCTCGGTATGAGATTTTACTAAAGTTTAGTATGTAGAACTTTGCATCGATTTTTTATATTATTTCACTACGACTTTACATAAAATATTAGTACTGGCAGAGGCACTATTTCAGGAACTATTTATTGCCACACAAAATGTGTACGCTACCTTGACGTCAAGCCAGCGTACCAGGAGTGCGATTTTTGAATCTCATTCGCTGAGTTCAGCAGATGAAAATGTCAAAATTACTGCGGAGATATGCATCTTTCTACTGCTGATTTGACTTTCAAAAATCATACTTCAGGAGAGCTATTTTTGAAAGTCAAATCAGCAGTAGAAAGATGCGTATCTCCACAGTAATTTTGACATTTTCAACTGCTGAACTCAGCGAATGCGATTCAAAAATCGCACTCCAGGTAAAAAAATCGATATCTCGTAAAGTATAGAGGCACTATTTATTTGACCTAGGTACTAATTAGGCACTATTTAGGAACTATTTATTGGCACTAGTCCCAGCCAAATCCCTTTCATGGGTACACTAGCTATACGGACACGAAAAACTCATTGGTAAATAACATGGCATAAAAGCTCATATAAGTTTGAAAAACTCATTGGTACATTGGCATGTCATTCGTGCGGATTCGAACCCGGACTCCCATGACTGAGTGACCATATCTCTCCGCAACGTGCCATCAGCCTTATTTAAAAAAACGGAAACGTTCGATCATCTGATTGCATCTGTGTGGAAAGTCCAATTTTTTTCTTGCGAATTCCCTATAGGTTTCTTAGGGAAAGTTGTTCAGTATCATGGGTACAATCACCCCTTAAAGTAATGCAACTGTCTACCCTGACTAGGGTATATTTTTAAGGATCCTTAAGCTATTACAGTGATGTTCACTAACTGCCTCCGTGGTCTAATGGTTAAGAGCATTGGCTCTCGATACGGAGGACGTGGGTTCGATTCCCACGGGGGACACCTAGTGATATGTCACTTTGTGCGTTTTTCCCCAGTTGGTTAGGACATTGCAGGCTGAATCACCTGATTGTCCGAAAAGAAAAATGATTCCGTGCTTCGGATGACACGTTAAGCCGTTGGTCCCGGCTACTATCTCTAGTTGTAGTAGTCGTTACATAAAAACCACGTCAGAGGCCGTAAGACGGTCTGAAAAAACTCTGACACCAGAGCTCTGCCCACACGATAAGAAGAAGCAGTGATGTTCACTGAAATATATAGGTAGTATACCTATTGTGTAATTGGGTGTAGATGTCCGACCGATCCGACCACTGTAGGTACACATGTCATAACAGTACCTAAATGAGTTGCGATCTTTCTCTGGTCTCATCTGCATGCTCAGTGGACATTTGTGCCGACCCCAAGACGCTGCCAACTGTCGTAGGGCTGAGCATGGGATGGGACCAATTATTTAACAATATAAAACACACTCGCAAACTTTTACATATCATACATATTATGTTATAGTGTACCCTAAGATCTTTTATATTGTATAACTTGTATATTTGTAAAACCTGATACGCTGTAAAGCGACTCGCTTCCTGCGATTAAACCTTGTAAGGTTTGCAGTAGGAAAGCTTAAGTAGGAAAACAAATATGTAACTTTTTCTTTGTAAAATAAATTGAAAAAAAAAAATGTAGTAAACTATGTAGCAGGACCATTTTGTTTGTCAATTGACAGAGTAGACTTATTTGACTTACTTCTCCTACAATAACTATGGCCGTCAGTCTCCGTAGAGCATGTCAGTCCGTCACCGCATCGTCCCACCGTCGTGCCAAGGCCTGGACCTCCTACACTGCAGTATTGGTCTTTACCTGGAATTGAGGAAAGAGTTTATGAATTGTATTATGGCAGATTCGTTTCATCTTCTTTGTTCCCAACGATATCAATGTACTGGTATGTTTGTTCCCTATACCACATCACGTGTTCATCCAATCCATCCGGGGTCAATTTTCATTGGCGCAGACCAGACCCGATAGTCCGCGGAAAAACCCGAATGTAATCAAAGGGTGCAAAGCGTAGACGAAGAATTTTTCGCTTACGCTGGTAGACGGAATGTCAGTATAACCGGGTATGAGATAGCGATAGTCATAAAATCCTATACAATTTATATGAAGTGACATGTCGGAGTCAGGTGGAGTCAGTAAAAAAAAGTGGTTACGCCGATAAGGACAGCAATAAGGTAGCGATCTCCTTTTTTAACTAGAGCGAATTTGCTATGTGCATCTCTTATTGAGTGAATATGACAGATACGTGCTTCCTTTTAGTACCTTCTCTTTCTACGGTGCAAAGTCGGATTGCAGCGAAAACAATTAGCCAATAGTGACAAGGGATTGCAGGTCCTGATTGGTCATTGGTCAATATAATTTCGCGCGCTATTAAAATGTGTCAACTGCGCAGGTAAATCGGCAAGACTTATAAACCTGGTACTACTGTAACATGTCAGAGATCCTCATCAACATCTTCATCTCTTACCGATGCGTTCGCGACCGTCTACGTCCTAATCGATGGACAACACCCTTGGATACTGGACGGACGGATTTGGATGAACAGAATATGTTCTGGATTCATCATCATCATCTCAGCCGATGGACGTCCACTGCTGGACATAGGCCTCCCCCAAGGATCGACATAACGACCGGTCCTGCGCTGCCCTCATCCAACGGGTTCCCGCCGCCTTCACGAGGTCGTCAGTCCACCGTGTGCGGGGCCTACCCACGCTGCGCTTTCCCGTAAATCGGCCCCATCGGCCATCGGTTCTGCGAGCAATGTGCCACTGCCACTTTAGTTTAGCAATTCTTTGGGCTATGTCAGCTACTCTGGTTCTACTACGGCTCATTTCTGATCCGAAACTCCGAGCATAGCCCTCTCCATTGCCCTTTGGTTGACTTTCAGCCTTTTTAAGAGGCCTTGAGTGAACGACCACGTCACTGTTCCATATGTCATCACTGATGTTCTGGATTAACACATCTAGTAATATATTTTTCCAGACTTCTAAATATCTAGATTAGATCCTTACCAAAGAAAGGTAGGCAATAATCACAGCAGTTGCAGGTGGTAGGTGAGGGTAACCACATGCCGGTGTGTGTTGCATTGTTGATCCTGCAGTTTTGTGATGTGGCCGTGCAGCCTACTTCGAATCCGTAGGTCTGTGGAGAGTGGCAAATATGCAATATAAGGCCCCTATTCTTGTCTTATTGGTTTTTGAACGATTAGGTAGGTTTAGGAAAGCTGGGCATCTTAAACAAGGTGAAGCGGTACTTCACTCCTGGACAGCTCTTAGTATTGTATAAAGCTCAGGTCCGATCATGTATGGAGTACTGCTGCCACCTGTGGGATGGCTCAGCCAAGTATCAACTTGCCGCACTCGACTCGGTTGAACGCAGAGCCAGGAGGCTCATTGGCGATAGTAAGCTGGTGGAGGCCAAGCTTCATAGCCTAGCCCACCGCCGCAGAGTGGCCTGCTTGTCGGTCTTCTACAGATTGTACTTCGGTGAGTGTGCCCTAGAGCTGCATGAGCTCATCCCACCTTCCCCTTTCTACTATCGGACTTCCAGACGCACCGCGGGATATCACCCCTTCTTGGTTGACATCCCACATATCCGCACCAAGCGCCTTTCTGAATCTTTTATAATGCGCACAGCCAAGGAGTGGAATGCCTTACCTGCGTCATTATTTCCGAGTACTTACAACCCGAATTCCTTTAAAGTACGAGTGAATAGGCATCTTCTGGGTAAGCTCGCTACATCTACGACCCCATCTTCGTCCTGAGGACTGGATTGAGGTCAAGAGCAAACCCATAGTTAATAAAAAAAAAAAAAAAAAAGATTAGGTACCGCCACGGACCTATCATCTACCATGTAGGCTTTGGGCCGTCGTAGGTATGTTATGTTACCCTGATGTTATTAAATATACCTCATTGCATTTATTCGTTAAGGCTATTCTACCGTTGGCGCGCTCCATACAAACGTAGTATGGTGATATGTTCAATACTATCCAATTAAAGTCAATGAAATTTTTCAAAAACAATCTAGTAACTAATTTCTATGTCAATATGAAGTCAGATTTTCGATAAAATTTATAGTTTTAAAGTTACAGTGCCACAAATATTTCCATACAAATCTTAAATTAATCCTAGCATTGAAACTGTATATTTTAACGAAAATCTGACTTCATACCGACATAGAGATTAGTTACTTGATTGTTTTTGAAAAATTTTATTGACTTTAATTAGATAGTATTGAAAATATCACCATACTACGTTTGTATGGAGCGCGCCAACGGTAGAATAGCCTTAACTTGACTTCATAAAATCATTACATACTTACATACAGTTAACTACTAGAGTGCAATCCTCTAAGAATCACATCGCTGTCGAAAACATCGACGAGCTCACAAATGTATCATCCTTCTTGCATCCTTCAGATCGTCGAAGTTTTTATATGAGTTTGACACATAATATGATATAACCATAGCGAATACCGAATTGTCAGCTTTTTTTTTTCGTCTGTGCGACAAAAAAAATCTTTTTTGTGACCATAAAGTTACTATACGTTGTGACGATGTTTGCGCTTAGTGAATTGCATTCACAATCGCATTGCAGCAATCCCTTTCGGGCAAAGAGTAGGTACTGTAAACTTCAGACTAGATGAACTGAGCTGAGACAGCGAGATGTACCTAGCGGCGCCACTGTATAATAGAAAGAGATACGTGACGCGAGGCAATAGAACCGTTTTTGGGAACTTGTCGGCACAATCAACTAGGTAAATATACGTGCTCTGTGAATAATTAGTGAATCTAAAGTGAAATCGTAGATTATTTTGTGTATACTAACACTATTTCATTAAATTACCTACGATTTCACGTTAGATTCACAATTACACACAGAACTCGAAGTTTTAGGGTGCCGATAAGTGCCGACAAATGCACAAAAAACGATTTCATTTGACAACTCATGTCAGTTACTCTATTCCGACAGGTATAATAACTTTATGGGGTAGACAGAAGCATTGTATATAACCCACCGCACAATGCTGACACATTTTGCATATTGTATTATTGCAATGAACGCGTAGTAAATACTCACTCTACAAAATCCAGCATCACACAAAATCCTGCAATTAACTTTATTCACTAAATAAACTAAATAAATAAACAAACAATTCTTTTTAAAAGCCATTTTGTCAAAGGCTGCGCATGCACTGATTTGGTGTCTTATCGAAATTATTGTATTAATCGTTTATAGATAATCTATTCATTGTTCGGGGAAGTGGTTCATGATGACGAATGTGTGATAATAACTATTAATAATGTGAATTGCATATTTCTTTTTATAACGCAATTTAAGTAGACGGTAGTGACATCTACAGGCAAAAAAGAAAAATAACAAAATGTTTTGTTCAAGACATGCCCGAGGGAAGGGAAGCAAAGCGTGAGTCAAACAAAAGGAGAAGAAGATAATCATGACCAATTACAGAGGTCACAAATAATAAATAAGTATACTTAGGTCGGAATTATAGTACTCTGTGAGTATAGCTTCGATTTATTACTTAGTACATTGAAGTATAGAATAGACCGCGGGTACATACACACAATAACAACTCCAAAAATGGCAAATACCTACAATTTATAGCACTGCGGTAAATCCGGTTACAGAAATCTAAAAGTTCGTAGATATGCCAATGAAATAGTGTATGAAGTCATTCATGTCTTTACTTGCGCCAACTCAAGTTTTTGTTCACCCTGAAAGGAAAACAGTCTTGAAAACATGTAGGTAGAAAATATTCCAGAAAAACTCAAAACTATTACGTTCAAATTAAAAAAATCTCGTAACAAACTTCATAAAGCCAGTCTTAAATGACTTAAGTATATCAAAGTGGAGTACCAAAGTTGACTTAATAACATTCTTTACACTATCTCGTTAGATAAGACGAAGTGGTGAGATCTAGCGACTACTGATAATGAGATAAGGTATCTAAACATAGATAGTGGGTAACCTGTGTTGGTACTTGTTAGTTTGCTTTGACGGTTTCGTTTATAGGAAATTTTATAGAATGAGAAATGAAGTAGAACAGTCGAAAAAGGGCGTCCCGGAGTGCTATTTTTGAATCTCATTCGCTGAGTTTAGCAGTTGAAAATATCCGTGGAGATATGCATCTTTCTACTGCTGATTTGACTTTCAAAAATCATACTTCAGGAGTGCGATTTTTGAAAGTCACATCAGCAGTAGAAAGATGCTCTCCATATACATTTTCAATTGCTGAGTTCAACGTATGAGATTCAAAAATCGCACTCCAGGTCTTAAACCGATATGACATAAACATCCATGACCGAACAGGGATTCGAACCCGGTACGTCTAGTCTGGCAGTCCGGCGTGGTAACCCATTACAGGAACCGGGATGTCGAACCAAGAGGTCAAAGGCCTCTGGCAAAGGCTCTAGCTAGGGTATGGTAGGAGTAGGAGATACTCCACCACGCGGGTGCGGATTGGTGGAGGCACAGAACATTATAAGAGGGGTTAGAATTGCAAAGTAGGCGTGGAACGTGTCGCCACAGGTTATGCAATGATTTGCATAACACGTGGCGTGGTGCGAGCGAGAGGGCATGAGTAATTGTAGCAGCGTGAGCGGGAAGACAAGTGGCGACAACCGTCTCCAAAGCAAAAATGCATTCTCCACAGTTATTTTGACATTTTCAACTGCTGAACTCAGCGAATGAGATTCAAAAATCGCACTCCTGTCCCCTACTGACTTGCAAAATATTAACGAAATATGTTATGATAAGATTGCTTATCACTTTGGAAGTAGATGTTAGCATCTACCGGCATTATTTCATTACCATTTAGACTCTAAATAACCTCTATAGAAACCATTACTCGGTACAAGACGTTTCACGAATTTTTATGTCTTTATCTTATTGTAGCAACATAATAATTACTATTTTATATGTAGTATCAGTTTTCCTTCCATTATCGTGCATACAATCTCATAATATGTTGAAATAACCAACACCATCTCAAAAAAACAACCATAAAGGATTAGAAATCAGTTCCACTATCATTGTTTAATTAAATTATACAATCAAACTGATAAAGTACTCATATTGTAGCTAAATATTCATATAATTTCATAAACTTAACCAACATCGTAAAGATAAGGTTATGACATTATCTTAATTAAATAGTTACACTTGAGACATGTCAAAAATGTCCTCTTACATGTGTAAGATATGACCGTTTCAAAATAGTGTCAGTAGGTATCTGGGAATTCTAGGGTACCTATATCAACATCATCATCATCATCATCAACACTGCAAGTTAAACAAGCATCTACACAGAATGGGGCTTGTAGATTCACCCACCAGATTCTGCTGTGAAGCAGAGGAAACGCCCATACACCTCCTCTGCAAATGCGAAGTGCTCATTCACAGCAGGAGTCGCCATCTAGGTGGATACGTACACCTACTGACATTAGGGACCTCCCCTCCAAAAGCATAGCACGGTTCATGAAGTCCGTGGGCCAAGGAAATGAACTTTATGTCTAGGGTGACAACTACAATAGATCTATTCAGGTCGCAGTAGCTATTGGTCATTGACCAAGCAACCAAAACCAAAATAAAAATCATCATCATAGGCCTTAACTGCCTCCGTGGTCTAATGGTTAAGAGCATTGGCTCTCGACACCGAGGTCGTGGGTTCGATTCCCACGGGAACACCTAGTGATATGTCACTTTGTGCGTTTTTCCCCAGTTAGGACATTGCAGACTGAATCACCTGATTGTCTGAAAAGAAAAATGATTCCGTGCGTCGGATGGCACGTTAAGCCGTTGGTCCCGGCTACATCTCTGGTGGTAGTAGTCGTTACATAAAAACCACGTCAGAGGCCGTAAGGCGGCGGTCTGAAAAAACTCTGACATCAGGGCTCTGCCCACACGATAAGAAGAAGATAACCTTAGCATCTATTGCAGATGATTTAATAGGATAGACTAGTACCGTTTTGTCCATACAAATGTATTTCCCTGTGTCCTCCCTGGATAATGACACTAGACCTAGATTAAACAATTTTTTATCATACAATCTTGAGTATCATACAATTTTTTTACCATCAATTTTAGCTCTGCTATGTCTCTATGTTTTGCTTTTTTTTTGCTTTAATTAATTAATGTAAGAACTAGGGACCTTCGAAAATGACAGATTTTACTGCCCGTTTTCAGACATCCAGCCTACATCCAGGGCCTCTACCCGCACATTCGAACTTCGTAATTGCGTGAACGTCTTCATTCCAATGTCAACTCTATTACAATGAAGTGCGGACCGAAACAGTGGCGATATATCGAACATCGAAAGTCCGGGTACAGGGGCAGCAAACTTTGACGAACATGAACAAAGACAGCAAGACATACATACAGACATAGCTAAAGTATTTCTCATATTATTGTTAAAAGAATACTGAGTTTTGGAGGAGGAAACAGGAATATGAAATGCTGATTTCGTCCATTTTATGTTATTAAAATCAGTCTGAGCTACAGTTGTCCTTTCGCACTCTTGTCGACGGGGTGTGGGAAAAAATTGGTTGTTCTATAGAAAATGTAAAAACTCGATCCAAAATTATAATGAAATCAATTGGAAAGTACATATTAAAAAAGTAGAAGCAAAGTTATCAAAATTTACATACGCACTATTTAAACTAAAAAAGACCACTGATTTCAAAACGTCGCTTTCTGCTTATTACGCTTACGCACAAGCATGGCTCAGCTATGGAGTGATCATGTGGGGAAATAGCACTGACGTGTCCAAACTGTTCATCTTACAAAAAAAGTGTATTCGGATTTTAGTTAACGCGGATCAAATGACTAGTTGCAGAGAATTTTTCATAAAACATAAAATATTAACACTAACCTCTCTATACATTTTAGAAAATGCAAAATTCGTAAGGAAAAATAAACATCTTTACATTACGATGAAAAGTACCGGCAGAAAGACTAGGTACACAAATAAATTGAAAGCCCCCTTCTCGAAACTACAAATGTTTAGATCTGGTCCCTACTCAATGTCCATACAAATCTACAACGCAATCCCTGATAATATACAACAGGAAGATAACATTAATAAGTATATTCCTAAACTCAAGGAGTATCTAGTCCAGAAATGCTTTTACAATTTAGATGAATTTTTAAACCCCTGTACCTAAAATTATAAATAATTTAAATTTGTTATGCCTAGCTCTTAAGAATGTTTATGTAATTAATAATTAGCGCCATCAAATTGCAGTGCCCCACCGGGGTCCATATTGTGTTCTGAAACCTATTGTAAAAACTAATGTACCATATGGAAGCAATAAACAATTTGTATTTGTATTTGTATTTGAAACAGCTGATTTTTTTTGGCGATTTCAATACTCTTTGGAAAGCAAACACGAGCCCTTAAAATTGCGTCTACTACTTACCTGCCAACTTATTAATAATTACTCAAAGCAAAAAAAATAAAAAATAAATACGCCGCATTGCGAACACACAAAAAATCGAAAAGTGCAACAAAACAACTTAATTATTGTAGAAAATATACTTTTTAGAGTAAATACAGGATTTAACACAGGATTTATTATACAGAAAAGTAGCTAAAAGCTCAACACTCTACAGAAATATCACACAATTTGTAGAAAACGATGCTTCAGTCAATTCTTCATTGGAGTCTTACATTCACAGTCTTCTGTGTAGGTCAATAAGTAAACCAAATGTCGACTGTCTGAACGAACAATCAGCATTCGGAAATACCAAAATATTATGTAAGTAGATTCTAGAAAATATAGAATATTATTTATCGTATCGTCAAAGTATCAAATGCGTCCAAATTGTTCGTACGCTACGTACGAAAACAAATAAGCGTTGCTCCATTTGACATTTAACATCACAGAAGCTCACAACCGTTCGGGATGGTCGACAGAAACATTGCTACAGAAATCCATCTTTTTTAATTAAAAGGTTCACTTTAATAAGACATAAGAGATATGAAGACCATTATAGTGCCTATTGTGAAAAGTAAGACGGGTGATATATCAGATAAGACCAATTACAGGCCGATTTCATTGGCAACTATAACTGCCAAAGTTTTTGACGGGGTGCTTGACCGCCATCTTGAAAATCATATTAACTTACATGATGCCCAATTTGGTTTCAGAGCGGGCTTATCCACAGAAAGTGCAATTCTGGCACTCAAGCATACCGTTAGATACTACACTGACAGAAACACGTCTATTTATGCGTGCTTTTTGGATCTTTCTAAGGCTTTCGACCTGGTCTCATATCCCGTTTTGTGGGACAAGCTTGAGAAGATAAATCTCCCGTCAGAACTCATCGGAGTATTTAGGCACTGGTATGACAACCAGGTGAATTATGTGAGGTGGGCGAATGAGTGCTCGGACATGTACAGGTTGGAATGCGGCGTGAGGCAGGGGGGACTGACGTCTCCGAAGCTTTTCAACCTGTACATGAACCAGCTGATTGTTGAACTCAGCAGCATGCATGCAGGATGTTCGATAGATGGCATCAATGTCAACAACATCAGCTATGCGGATGACATGGTGCTGTTGAGTCCTTCGATCAGCGCGCTCCGGCGACTGCTGTCCGTATGTGAGGCCTATGCGTTTAAACATGGTTTGAAATATAACACCAAGAAAAGTGAGCTGATGGTCTTCGCTGCGAACAGGGGTGCGCCGGAATACGTACCACCAGTTAGCCTAAATGGAAATGTTTTAAAAAGAGTACAACAGTTTAGGTACCTGGGTCATATTGTAACACATGACATGAAGGATGACCTCGACATTGAACGGGAGCGTAGGGCGTTGGCGGTCAGAAGCAATATGTTGGTCCGCAGGTTTGCTCATTGTACAGAACAAGTAAAGATTACATTATTCAAAGCGTTCTGTCAATCTTTTTACACGAGCAGCCTGTGGGTTCGATATACGCAGAAGGCCTACAACGCCCTACGTGTCCAGTATAATAATGCTTTCAGGATGTTGTTGGGACTGCCACGTTTCTGTAGCGCTTCAGGCATGTTTGCAGAGGCTCGCGCCGATGGCTTTCATGCTATCATGAGAAAAAAAATTGCCTCCCTAATAAACAGAGTGCGTGGAAGTTCGAACAGCATCCTGAAGGTGATAGGTGATAAGTGCGAGTGTCCAATCATGAGGCACTGGACTGCGATACTGGTGGAGTGATCTTGCTCACACGAGATAATTATGTGCAAATTTGAATTGACATTGTGTATGTACCTGGAGAAATTGGACTTATAATATAAATGTAATAATGTAATGTAATGTGTAATTTAATTTTAATTTTAATTTTAATCTATAATAACTTGATTCTCTGACAAACTACCTATGTAATGCTCTTTGTATGGGACCTGGTTTCCTGAAATAAATGATTTTTATTTTATTTATTTAATAATATTTGAGGTTTCAGTTTTATTTTATTTATGGTAGGTGAAGAAGAAGAAACCTTTTACTGATAATACCACTTATTTGTACCAGTTATACTTTTTGTGTTTGGTATGAATAATTTATTAAAGTAAAATTATAATTTTTATAAAGATTTTTGTATTATATTAGCTACGTTTCTGTCCACCCCAAAAGAAAATACGGAATTAATTTATCTATAAGTACATATACTACTACTACGATACTTTAACGTTACGATCGATGTTAATAATTCTTCTTCCCATGACCTGTCTTCAAACTATCAGACATATTCTCCATCTCTTCTTCACTACATCTTCTCCATGACGCAGCCATGATGAACAAGCATCCGTTCATAAAGAGAGCAACTCCATGACAGTGTTTAAACTCAATACTGTCGACGGATAGCTCTCTTCATTAACAGATTATAGTCCGCTACTGATGTTTCCTGTAGATTATATACAAAATACAAATAAAAAATGGTTCGGTATAAAATTTACGATACGCATGTTGCTGAAGGGAGTTTTGTAGGAAATTTGACGACGCATGATACTGAAGCAGTTTTTGTTTTTATTAAGATGGTTGACGACGCATGTTGCTGAAGTGAATTATGTGAGTAGTTTAATTTTGGTTTTTGATAATAAATACAAATACAAATATATTTATTCAACATTTTTGCAAAAGTTTTGATTGCTAATAATAACACACTTGCTGACAGTAACAATTTTCTTCCATGTTGTTCAGTAATTAGTATTGTTGTAGTAGTGATTAAAGTATAATATAAAGGATCAAAGATAATGAATATATAAAAGTTACAGCCTGTAACTGCAAAGCAAAGGCTTCCTTTAGCGAATAATTGTGAGAGAGAGTGGGCCAATATACAGGGTGAAATTGATATCATTAGCATCCTTTTACAATAATCTGTTGTTACATACATTTGTGTCGCGTAGACATTGCAGTTTAGTATACAACAGCAGATTTTTTATTTGCTCCGATCGGTATGCTCCCATAGTAAAAGTTGTTCAGTTCGATGGGTAGACTCTTAGTTTAAAAGGATGCTAATGATATCAATTTCACCTTGTATACTATTACCTATTTTATGTGCCAATGCTCCACCATGCAGGACCAATGTGGATTGGTGGAAGCAACTTGCTATCATAGCATTTTAAAGCCGCTTTAAAAGGCCTAAATGTATATTTAACGAAAATCTGGAAAAATAAAAATTAACACAGTTTTTTTTAGATTCGTAATGGATCAATGTGTTATGGCCTAAAACGCTTTTAAGTTTCGACAAATATTCGGTGCAGAAACTTTGGGACAAACACTATTATCCTGGTATAGCGGACACGTCACAGCATGCAAAATTAACTTGTCAGATGCATCATCATCATCATCTCAGCCGATGGACGTCAACTGTTGGACATAGGCCTCCCCCGCAGATCGCCATAACGACCGGTCCTGCGCTGCCCTCATCCAACATTAACTTGTCAGATTCAACAAGAATAAATAAAGCATCTCCTGTGTAAATGTGGTGATAAGTTCTAAGCCTATGACACTATAACAGACTGACAGACGAATTAATGGACTGGACGATCAAAAATGCCTTGTTTCCTTTGACTGACTACGAAATTCTAATACGCACAAAAAAGACACTCCATATAAAAGACATCAACGAGACCGACAAATTGTTTCAAACTAAAAATCCACAGAGTTTCTCTCTGAGCTCTCCTTCTAATAACTTGAGCTGGCATAAAATAGCCCAGGCCCATCCCAGCGACAATCCGCCACATAGTCCCAGCAACGTCCAACGCTGGGGTCCATACCACTTCTGGGTGCTCTAAGCTTAGGCTGGTTGCTTAAGTTCGTTGATTGGTTTGGTTGAGCAATCTGGACATATAGTAGTAATAATAAGAAGTACCTAGTTGCTCCCTGAGTAATGCTGTAATAATGACATTAGTAAACAAGAATGGACAGGCCTTACGCGAACATTTCAAACCAGAAAACTGAGGCAAAACAATTGACAGTTTTACTTCGAAAATGTACTGATGCCTATCCATAAGGCTGTAATCCTACTTTCCTATAATATGTCGTATTGGCTATGTACACGACACTAGCGCCACACGAGCGCGGCGTAGCGCATGAACTATGTCAGCCAGCCGTGAATTATCTGCACTATTATAGTACTGTAAAGGACTGTGTTTGTTCGAGGATTCTGCCAAAACTACTGGACCAATTTTGATAAAACTTTTTATATTTAAAACCTTATTATTAGTGTTAAAAGCTAGCTTATATTTTATCCCGGTACGATGACGGGAGCGGATGCGGACGAAGCCCCGCACAAAATCTAATTTGTATCGGAATTCCAATACAAACTTTTACCTCAGTTTTAACACCTTTGGGGGTTTAAAATGCGACAAGCCTTTTTTAAGTGAGCATCTAGATGCCAATAGAAACTTCCATGCCAAATTTAAAGTTAGTAGTCTTGACAGTTTTGGAGATTTCGTATTTGCATAGATTCAAGCAAATCTGACACAGCTTCATCGTCAGTAGTTCAAATTTCTGCCACAGCGTGCGCTGCGATCGACTTGACAGTTCCCAACACCCACTTCGCACATAGCCAATATCCTATCCTATCCTTATTCTATCCTATAATCTTAATAAATTAAAATCACGTGTCACTATATTCGTACAGTACGCTAATCTCCAAAACCACGCAACCGATTTCAATGAAATTTTGTGAATGTATATTATTGGTTCAAATAGTATAGTTTTGGACCCGGTAGGTGGCACCACCTGGGCGAAGCTGGGGTCGTTAGTAATATTATAAATATGAAAGTTTATATCGTTGTTTGGACGTATGATGTTTGCAGCTCAATCATGCATATACAGGGTGTCCGGTGGCAGAATTAGGATTTAAAATATAAATAACAAAAAAACTACGTGAAATATACATTTATATTTTTAATCATTATAAAGAAGACAAATGCGGGTTTTATTTCTTAAAAATTATGTCGTCTAAATGTTGACCGTCACGTCGGATACATTCATGGAATCTGGCTTCAGTATTTCTTGCCACTCGCTGGAGAAGTGCCCACTTTCACTTAAATGGCAGTGTAAACAAGCAGAATTGTCGTTATTGGTCTCCTAAAGGACAAAACCCCCACTTAAAACACCAAAAGCCACTTCACAGTCCCAAAGTGACGGTTTGGTGTGCATTATCAAGCAGGGGAATAATTGGACCCTATTTTTTTGAAAATGGTCAAGGGCACGCAATTTCTGTGACTGGTGTCGGCGAATGCTCAATGATTTTTTTTTTCCAACATTGAGAGACCATCCTTCCTACACTTCACGGACATGGTTTCAGCAAGATGGCGCCACCCCGCACACTGCTAGGGAGACCATGGCGCTACTGCGTGATTTCTTCCCCAACCAACTGATAAGTCGTTTCGGTGACATCCCCTGGCCACCCAGGTCACCGGATCTTACACCCATGGACTTTTTTCTGTGGGGATATCTCAAAAATAAAGTCTACGAAACAAACCCGGCGACTATCTCATCATTAAAAGAAAATATCGTTCGCGAAGTTCATGGCATCTCGGCGGCACTTCTCCAGCGAGTGGCAAGAAATACTGAAGCCAGATTCCATGAATGTATCCGACGTGACGGTCAACATTTAGACGACATAATTTTTAAGAAATAAAACCCGCATTTGTCTTCTTTATAATGATTAAAAATATAAATGTATATTTCACGTAGTTTTTTTGTTATTTATATTTTAAATCCTAATTCTGCCACCGGACACCCTGTACAACTGAATGGGTTTGGATGCAATTTAGGTACACCTGTAGAATAATTATGTTACGGCTTATAATAGAATGCATTTTTAGTTTTCAGGTTCGGTACCCATAGGGTGAAAACTGGACCCTATTATTAAGCCTAAGTTGTCCGTCCATCCGTCTGTATGTCCTACCTATTTAGAGCTGTAACTTTTTAACTGTAATAGCCAGACAGTTGAAATTTTCACAGAATATGGGCTACGGCGGATTTGTTAACAAAATATAATAAAAATGATAAAAAGTTACAAATAAATAAATAATAATAAATATCTTGGACAATGTCACACAAATTATCTAGTCACATTTAAAGTACCAGAATCTAGCCTGGACTTGTATTATGATGACTAGACAACGATATAGAATACATATATATACAAACATCCATGACTCGGGTACAAATTATTCATATTCATCATACAAATATTTGTCCCTTACGGGATTCGAACCCGCGACCCTCGGCACAGCATGCAGGTTCACTACCGACTGTGCTATCGGGCCGTCAATCGGATCGTCGGGGTATAATCAAGGGGGGTTCTCAACAAGAAACTAGTTTTTATCGTTTTTTCTTTTCACTCTATCGTAAAAACGGTAATACAAACTAGCGTCAAACTTGGTGTGATTATAGAGATAATTCTACAGTATAACAACAAATAATAAAAACCGGCCAAGTGTGAGTCTGTCTTGCGCTAAAGGTACCGGAGAAAAAAAGTTTTTTTTGTAAGTTAATATTTTGTGTTGTTGTGTGAAACCTGGAACGGAACCCTCGGTGTGCGAGTAGCCCGACTCGCACTTGACCGGTTTTTAACATCAACGCAAACAGCTAAGCATTTTATAAAACTAAATCTTGCAATACCCAACGCTACATTTTTTAAGTAGCGTCTCCAAGATAACGCAAGGCAAGTGTCCTTAGTCCAACAATTTGAGCTCTAGTGTAAATTGGTACAGCACGCCCTCTTATTTACTCTGTCACATATTTGGTTTACTACCAGCTTCTGTAGGTACCCCTTCTATCATCACACGAGACGAAGTACAGTAAGCTTAGCTACTTTGAGACTTATAACGTTGGTTTAAGAGTTTTGTAAGGGAATTTAGATACGGTATGGACTGATAGTTCATGTTTGACAAATAAGTTTTGATGTTACCGCCTTGGGTGTTAACGGTATTTTACGAGACACGAAAATTAATTAGGTTTTTGGAAACTCAAAATAAGTTAAAAGTTAAACTGAAATTTCTTTAAATAATGTAATTTATTAGCATAGAAAGCTCGTTATGCAGGGTCCTTTTTAAAATGCTGACGGTTTTTTAAGACAATGATCAGGGCCTCAATCGCCCTAAGTTTGAACGATACTACCAAAACAAAACCACAACCAAAAACGTTACGTTATACACAATTCGTATCGCGCAAATTATATTAACGGTAACGATTTAGCTTTATTTCGGAAGATACGTTGGCGTAACGTTTGATGTCCGTACGATCGAATTTTCTGTATTGTGCGATTTAACCGTTCAGAAAAAAATATCGCGATAGCTTTTTAACTTCAGCTAAACCAAATCTAAACCAAAACTAAACCAAAACTAAACCAAAACCAAACCAAAACCGTATAAAATTGCGCAATTGAGGCCCTGGAGTGCGATTTTTTAATCTCATACGTTGAATTAAGCAGTTGAAAATGTATGGAGATACGCATCTTTCTACTGCTGATTTGACTTTCAAAAATCGCACTCCTGGAGTAAGATTTTTTAGTGTCAAATCAGCAGTATAGAAAAATGCACGTCTCCATAGTAGTATTGACATTTTCAACTGCTGAGTTCAAAGAATGAGTTTCAAAAATCGCACTCCTGACCATCAAACTTAACAACTTTCCCTATGAGATCAACATTGAAATCGCAAAACAATCAGCTAATCCATACAAAACTGCAATCTTACACGACCCGTATGTCTGGGACAGCAGATTTTATTTTCCCCGTATAAAATTGGACCCATACAAGGTCTACACAGCTAAATCTCACTTCTAAGTTGTATAACCTATGTCAGAGTGAGCTTGAGATCTTTATAGCTTACATCTTGATTGCCTCACAATGTCCACAAAACTTTTTAGCATTTTAATAAATATAAATGACAGAGAATTATATAAAATACCCGGAAGACTAGATGGATGAACACAGTTCGTAGTGACATGACCGAGTGCAACGTCTCCGAACACGACGTCAGAACTAGGGCAAGGTGGAGAGAACAGACATGGATATGGCTGAAACCATATGGGATTAACAAGCTAGAGAGGGAGAGAGAGAAATAACAGAGAAATTAAATAAGAAGACTACCTGCATTACGTTATCTACGTTAGGTTCTAGGTTAGGTATTTGGTTATTTAATAAATCTGTGACGCAACTTTTAGAACAACAATGTATTAGAGACGCAAGAACAATTGTTAATAAATTATGAGCTATGCTGCATTTTATGACTCGACTTGTGTCTTGTTTGGATTATTTCAATTATTGAATGGGGTTCTCTTTGATAATTCGAAGCTACGAACGCGTCGAATAAAATATCAACCAAGTCTAGACTGATAAACCCTATCACGCACCTAATCTACGCACACTAACATTAGAAAGTTTGGCCCGTTTGTTTTAGCACTTTAGAAGCATGAGGACCATCTTGACATAATTAATCAAAGGGGGTTCTATAACGCCTGAATCTGGTCCCTTTTGACAAGTCCGGAGTCCAGAGAGAGCAGTGCATAATATTATAATTAATAATTGGACGCGTGGACACATTAGCCCCGTCTCACTTACAGGGCACGAGTCGAAGGGCTGGCGCGGCGGCGGAAGCGGCCGAAAAACGAAAGGCCTACTGGTACAGGGATATCGGCACCCAATATCACTTTATAGGTTTTGGTGTCGAAACTCTCGGGCCGTGGAGACCTAATGCACAGGCGCTTTTTAAAGACCTGTCAAAGCGCCTGAAAGACTCAACGGAGACCCAAGGGCTGGCACTTTCCTCGCTCAACGGATCAGCACAGCCATTCAGCGAGGAAATACGGCCAGCGTTCTGGGTACCCTCCCACAAGGACCGAACCTGCACCACATCCTAGGTTAGTTTAGTTTTAAGTCACTTTATTTATAATTTTATTTAATGTTACTATTTTATAGATCTGTCGAATAAATACAATTAACACCTAATTAATAATTATACAGATTAGGGTAGAAACCAACACCGTAATAGTACTTATGAAATAAACTGAGGAAGGTTGCGGTCAGGTAGATCTCGGGTTCAAGTCCTTTTGCTATACGGGCATGACTTTTATCTATTTGTAACTTGAAATCGAAACAATGTCATAACTAAAAATTTTACGCAGCCATTTTAAAATTAAATTATTTCGAAACGAAGAGTGATCTACAAAACGTTACAGTAAGCGTACCAACATTGTATGTAAGACATACTGTACTCCACTCCAATTATCATTCAGTATCTAACTATGATAATACCTCGCTCACGAATATAACTCTCAGGGTTACGGAACCGTTAGTTTTGACGTTTTGTACTTCTCTGCTCTTTTTGGAAATAACCAAAAGTTTGAATCCTAGTAGATTTTGACAATGGCTACTGCTAATCTTTACAGAAAAGTACCCAGGATATTTTGAAGTGCAAAGTGTACGCGCTAAACACAGATGCACTCTCTCGTCCTTACCCTCCTATGTCTGATGGAACGGGAAACCGATACGATCAGAAGTGCGATTTTTGAAAATCATACGAGCGACTTGCCAGTAGAAAAGGTCAAAATTACTATGGAGATTATGCATCTTTCTACTGCTAAGTCGCTCGTATGATTTTCAAAAATCGCACTTCAGAGGTGGGGTCTGATGCAGTGGCTATAACCGGCAGTCACACGGTTTGGGCGTCAAATATATGTAAATATATGTAAACTCTAAGGCGATTCTAGAGTAATTAGTCGCCTACTCTTAAGACACCCGACTGGGTTTGTGCTATTAGATGTGGTGTCCCACATGGCTAAACCATAGTCCCGTTAGGGGTAGTCAGAAAGTTCGCTGCAACTGCAGTTTCTGGCCGCATCTTCTCTCAACGGAACACCTTCCGACGCGGTGGTAGAGTCAAAAAATGACGTCAAAAAGCTATCTATGTGATATTATTTTGAATAAAAAATATTTTGAATTTGAATTTTGAATTTCAACTACCATACTTGTCCTTTTAAGACATTTGTAGCAAGACCTTTAGTATATTGGAGGTTTCAGGATATAATGTTGTGTCAAGTGGTGAATATGAAAGCCTTTCGTCCAGGAGTGCGATTTTTGAATCTCATTCGCTGAGTTCAGCAGTTGAAAATGTCAAAATTACTATGGAGATACGCATCTTTCTACTGCTGATTTGACTTTCAAAAATCGCACTCCTGAAGTATGATTTTTGAAAGTCAAATCAGCCAGTAGAAAGATGCATCTCCACAGTAATTTTGACATTATCAACTGCTGAACTCAGCGAATGAGATTCAAAAATCGAACTTCAGTGCTGAATTATTCCTTAGTCAACTCAGACGTAAGTCTGGTCCAAATGCAATCAATTAGGAAAACCTACTCAACACAAATACAAATTTAAAAACTTTTAAGGAGTTTAAACTTTAAGTACCCTATTGTTTTGAAATATCTGACCACGATTCTAATCGGGTATGCTACCGATATCCTTCCAGTTATTACCATAAGAAACACCATAAAATAGGTCACTCGTTGCATCACTAAACAAAATGGCTACTTAGTTAAACAATTGAAGACAATATATAACAAAACACATGCAAATGAACTAGGAGTTAGAACAATTTGTTAGTAAAGTTTCAAAGACATTTGCGTTTCAAAGGAAAGAATGCTGGGTTTCTGTTTTCGAAAATTACGACATACGTGGTTTAGTAGACCAATAGGGTGGGATATGTGCTTGTGATTGGTTGAGAAAATCCATGCTAGATTCATCGAACGTATACAAACAAATAATAACTTTATTATACACCAAACATTTAAGCAGCAGGAACAGACAGAAAATAAAGGATGCACAAAATAAGGCGGTCTTGTCGCTAAGAAGCTATTTCTTCCACACGATCTTAGGGTAGGGAAAATTGTTATGGTGGTGGTGGTTCATCGAAGTTGAACCTTCGGAAAAATGTGGTGTTCCATAGAAAAATTTCGATGCCAACGAAAATACAAACCACCAGGTTCTGCAATAAATCAGATTCCGATGGCTACCTACGACCGAAATGTATGGTACAGCTGTAATGTAATTTTTTTTTTTTTTTTTTTCCGAATTGACCAATACAGTATTGCTCATGGAGCAGCTACTGCTATTACTGCGGACTATGGGGGGACCACACCAGTGACGACGAAGCGCCCTGGTAGGTCTACCGAACCAATGAAAGATCTTAAGCAACCTGCCCAAGGGGCACCCCTAAGGGTTACGGACGTCGGCAATGGGCGTTGCTGGGACTGCGCGGACTACGATGGGGTAGCGGGGATCGGTGAGAGCTGTAATGTTACTGTCGCGATTTTGATTTTATATGTTTTATGGTCTGAAGTACGCCTTAAAAATGTAAAAGTAATAAACGAATCGCTATCGCAAAATCTGTTACCTACTGCTAATGCTGCTTTTGGTAAAATAGTCGCGTCTGTCGGGGCGCAATCAATTTGCAAAAAACTTGTTGATAATTTTGAAGTTTTTTATTTTTACAGGGTGGATAGGAAAATGACAAAATTACTGTGGAGATATGAATCTTTCTACTGCTGATTTGATTTTCAAAAATAAGTCTCCAGGAGTGCGATTTTTTAAAGTCAAATCAGCAATAGAAAGATGCATGTCTCCATAGTTATTTCGCAATTTTCAACTGCTGAGCTCAGCGAATGAGATTCAAAAATCGCACTCCTGTGCATTAAGTACAGCTTAGGACACCATCTGCAATGGCAAGTGTGGAAATCTTTAAATCGTTTTTTAAATTTTAATAAGTTGCAGACAAAATTTATGCAACTGGGGGTATAGGGATCCTGGCCTAACACAATGTGATTGCGGCGAACCTATACAGTCGATGGGTCATCTGCTAGAATGTCCACTGTGCCCCAACATCTGTACGAGAGAGGATTTGAACACAGCTTCACCTGATGCTGTCAGGCTAGCCAAACACCTGGCTAGTAAAATATAAAAACACCATTGAAGAACTATTGACACGAAAAGAAGAAGGTATTTCCTAATATTTCGCGTAGAGAATTGGCAACACTGAAGGCCAAGTACAAAAATACAATAAGTTCTTTATTAAAAGTAATAAATAAAACAAGGACACTGTAAAAACGTGGTTTTACAGTTTTAACGTGTCACGCAAACTGATTAGCGCTGAGTTATTTCAAATAATTCTCACACAAAGTAGGTATTGCAAATGTGGAGACCTCGAAAATGTTTGTTGCTATTTCAATATTATACCCAGCACTTTTTAATATTACGAAGTATATGTTGAGTATTAGAAGCAAGCAATATAATATTGGGACAATATGGGACATCGTGAGGAAACCTGCATACGCTGAAGAAGAAATTCAGAAGTGCGATTCTTGAAAATCATAGAGCGAATTGGCAGTAGAAAGATGCATAATCTCCATAGTAATTTTGAGATTATCTACTGCCAAGTCGCTCGTATGATTTTCAAAAATCGCACTTCTGATGCGTAGGTATGTGAAGTCTACTAAACCGCATTGTGCAAGCGTGGTGAACTAACTTACCTACCTACTCGTACATACGTCATTGAGGATTAGGCCTGTGCCCAGCATTGGGACGGGAATAATTTTTATTTAAAACCATTTTAAACCTTTTCTTGACTATTCAATACTGATTTGGTCGCAATTTTGAATGTGCAAAACTGCTAAGGAATACTTTTTGAGACACTTGTAGTAAAGTATGCTGTACTTGAAAACTGCTAGATATGAGAATTTATCATTTATCGTACCTAAGTCGAGAAGAGCTGCAGGGATTTTGATATGGTTTTCAAAGATGTAGTTACCTAAGCCGCATATAAAGTCATAGAGCTCGTATTCATCAGACCTAATGCTGTAATAAAAGGAAGCCAAGCCTCGAGTCGCGTTACAACAAAAACGTCCCGAAATGTGACAAACTGGTGACAAAGTAGTAACATATCTTTTAAAAATGCCATTGAATCATTTTCAAATCAGCTGTGCGTACACCGAAATGTATGGACAAACAAAAATGACGATGTCATACTTCATAATAAACCTTATTCAATTGTAATAATGGCTAATTTTAATCGAGGGCCCGAATCACCTGTTTAAATAGAGGAACAGAAATGTATTGTGCTTATGAGACTTGTGAACAAGCGAAGAATTCTACTTGATGAAGAATCTAATTTAAAATGAAATTAAAATAATCATAACACCTTTGTGTTTTGAACTAAGGACAATTAGGGAACAATAAAATAATTATTTTAGACGAGAAATGACGATGAAAAATTTATAACTATCATAAGTTCTCGCACGATGCTCAACTATAAATTTATTGCAGCAAGAGAAAATAACACAAAAGAAGCAAAGGTAGAAAAGAATGGATAGATGAGCCAGATTATAAGATCTCAATCTGCATGTGAAACATTGACAATAAATTGATCGGCACATCAACTACAGATTTGCCCGGTTAACTTTATACGCCCTTCCCGAGTGACGTGCTCAACTCCAGCGCACACTGAGCATATTAGCAAGCTTCTAACACTGCTGGACGAAATCTCCTCACCAACGCAACGGTGGCACGACAAAAGAAAAGCCGTGACCAACTCAGATAATGAGTATTTGTACAAACTGAGAAATTGTACCAACTGCTCGTAATTCATCATCAACTAGCCTACTATTGTGTAGTTTCCGATGATATCGTTAACAAGATCGGTTACGTATTATGACTGTGCTAGGCAATTTTTACGGGATATTTTATTTCTGTGATCATCATTCCATTTTTTGATATGAAATATTAGGTAGCAGAATTGCTAAGAAGTTCAGAAAACACCGTGTCGATTTGATACCGTTATTGAATGAATCGGTTACTAATTATAAGACCTATGGACAGATGTCGTCACAGAAGAGTCTGTGGGTACTCTAAGAGAGTGATCCCTACACGTATCAGAATTCCATAGAGTCCCTACTGTATCCGACCCCATGTCTGAATGGGGCAGTTTCCCGTTCCTATGCTGTATCTACTTAAAAAACTGTATCAAAATAAACAATTTAATATTAAAATATATAATGGTTCGTATCGTAGATAGACAATCACTTTTACAGTGTCAATAACATGATTTTCATGCTGATTCGTATGAGATGGATATAGATACCTTACTTATCTATATACCTTACGTATATAGGTACCTTATTAAGATCACAAATGTACCTTATTCTCTACTTAAATAACATCCAACTCATCATGACTTCGTCAGATTCAGGATAGTGTTGATAAGAGAGTGCATCTGTGATAATCATAGAAATAAACTATGTAGTAGTGGTAGTAGCATAAGCATATGCTCACGACTATATTCCCCGAGGGGGTAGTCAGAGATATTCTGAAACCTCAAAACACCCACGTTTCACTAGTAGGACCGAAACTCTGTCCAGTGTGACGGGGAGTGAGCCCGTCGCCACTTGTAATGGACAGTAGGTACGATACATGCCTCGAAATTGAAGCATGCAAGTTTCCTCACGATGTTTTCCTTCACCGAAAAGCCAGTGGTGCTACAAATCGTACATAAATTCCGAAAAACTCATTGGTACGAGTCGGACTGGACGGGGACCGAACCATCACCTCCTGCACGGCAGGCAAGGTTACTCGCCACTGGACCACCACGGATTCGTAGTATTATCATAATTCGATGTAGTAGCATAATTAACAACATAAAATTGTTCATGTTCAGATTTTGTTTCATTTAAAGGATCTAGGTTAAAGCGCCATCAAAAACACCTGCGTTTACATATACATACGTATTATTTACTTATAAAAAACAGTAAGTATGCGAAACCAATTACAGTACGTATGCAAACCGCACTATTACAAAATGTTATTGTTAGTTACTTGTGTAACACTAACATATTCGTACCTCAGATTGCGAGGCTACCACATAAAATAGGTTCATGGTCTTTCTTAATATGCTGACAGTTTTTAAAGGGGATGATCCGACCATCAAACTGAACAACTTTCTCTATGGGACTAACATCGAAATCGCGAAAAAGTCTACTACTCCATAAAAAAATTGCAAACCTACTCGACCCAAATGTAGGTATGGGACAGCTGATTTCTTTTTTGTGGTTTAGGTGTTGTGCTGCTTCGCGTTTCAGTTCAGTCGAATGACGTAAGAGTTGACTAGTTAATTCCTTCAGGGATCTTAAACATATTTGACCCCCAAACCGTGTGGCTGCCGGTTATAGCCACTGCATCTGACCCCACCTCTGATCATATCGGTCTCCCTTTTCATCAGACATGGGTAAGGACGAGAGAGTGCATCCGTGTTAAGCGCGTACACTTATTAGCGATGCCCGATATTTTGCTTTGTATCGATATATCGTATCGTAATGTATCGTTACTGCTTGTATCGATATGCGATATTATCGTATGGCTTTGTATCGATATCGTGAATCTCGATATAATATCGTATCAAAATTAAAAATTAAAACTAAAAACTAAAATTTACGTAGTTTTGCCTTTATTCTTTGGGTTCCATTTCTAAAGGTTGGCAGTCAGCTCTGTATATCTCTTCATTGAATGCGGTATGCCTACAATTTAATAATATAATTAATATCCTGACACTTTTTAAAGGGCATGATCAGAGCATTCAATGTTGGTCCCATAGAGAAAATTTTTCAGCTTGATCGTCTGATCATCCCCTTAAAAAGTGTCAGTATATTAAGAAAGACCCTGTAGGTATTCTAGATTAAGGATAATATGGAATATAATAAATATCAAACAATGGCATTATTATAGATGCCAATGTACTATATCCGAGCTGTTTAAAAATTTGTATAAGTATCTAGTCTGTTTCGATTTTCTGTAAAAGTAATGATGAAGTGAATGCTCTGACAGCTAATGATGTCGCAATCGCAACCACTAACTAATATTTTAGAGCTAAATTACTGCATGAAAATAAGTTTGTTTCCATTTTGAACCTTGATTAAGTATAAATTTAATCATAACAAAGATTCAAGTCTTCAAAGATCTTTTTAAACATTTCACTGTCCAAATATTACTATATTTTAATTAATTTTTAATGCGATATTTTTGATGCAATATACCTGGGAATAGCGATGCCCGATACGTATCGATATTTTGGTATATCGATACAACGTGGGACCAACATTGAATGCTCTGATCATGCCCTTTAAAAAGTGTCAGGATATTAATTATATTATTAAATTGTAGGCATACCGCATTCAATGAAGAGATATACAGAGCTGACTGCCAACCTTTAGAAATGGAACCCAAAGAATAAAGGAAAACTACGTAAATTTTAGTTTTAATTTTTAATTTTGATACGATATTATATCGATATTCACGATATCGATACAAAGCCATACGATAATATCGCATATCGATACAAGCAGTAACGATACATTACCATACGATATATCGATACAAAGCAAAATATCGGGCATCGCTACCTGGGAAGCGATACGATACAGCCACATATCGAATTGGCGTGTATCGATACAAAATATCGAGATATCGCATTGCGTTGTATCGATATACCAAAATATCGATACGTATCGGGCATCGCTAACACTTATGCACTTTAAAATATCCTGCGTATACCTGACTGCTTTTCTATAAAGATTAGCAGTCGCCGTCGAAATCAATTAGGAATCCATCCCATCATCATCATCATCGTCACCATATTAAGAATGACCCTGTTTAAAACAAAACTATGTAAGCTATGTATGCTACAGAACTGAATAATTTAAGGGGATATCGTTGGCACGCTCCATACAAAAGAAGTTTGATTATATTTTCAATACTAGTTAACCAATTAAAGACAATGAAATTTTCCAGAAACAATAATCTCTATGCTTGTATTTAGTCAGATTGTCGTTTATACAGTTTCAATGCTAAGATTTATTTAAGGTTTGTACGGAAATCCTTGAGGCACTGTGACTTTAACGCTATACATTTTAACGAAAATATGACTGAATTAGCTGTTGCCCGCGACTTTGTCTGCTTTACCCGGATAAAAAGTACCCTATGTGTTAATCCAGGCCGTGGTCTATCTGTATGCCAAATTTCATCAAAATCCGTTCAGCAGTTTTTCCGTGAAAGCGGAACAAACATCCACGTTCACGTTTATAATATTAGTAGGATGCAAGCATCTAATAGACATTAGTTTCTAGATAATTTCTGGAAAATTTCACTGACTTTAATTAATTTAATAAATAAATTAAAAAATTTACTTGTACTTAAATAAATAAATTAAAAAAGACATTGTAACTACACCCCCGATAGACGTATACCTAACCCTAATCGACTACTAACTTTTTAAAGTTACTTAAAAAAAGAAAATAACCGTGACAGGTTACCGTAAACGGTCGCCAGTTTAAATCGTAACTAAACAAACGTAATGTCCCATTTTCTGATAGTTGTTATCGGTGTATTTTACAGTGTAATCAGAGATATAAACCTTTTTTATTTGCTTACCCGCTACGTGAATGTGACCCCGGTTTTTATTGACTATTTTATGGAGAAACGGATTAGAAACTGTGTCGTTTTTGTGTAGGAAATTATTAATTTCTGAAATATGAAATAGGTATGGGTACCTGTTAAAAAAGCTTATTTGTAATTTGGTACCCAATGACATTTTGTTTAATTTTAATTGTACTTAAAGTATGAAGATAAAAAAGGACCTATTTGCCAACCTAAGTCAAATCAACGACTCTTTATTGAAATTCAAAACGCGCGCTTTGTATGAAAATTTCACCATAATTACTTAATGAGTCAATGGTAAGAAAAAAAAAGTGAGTTTTAGTTTTGATTTAAAAAAAATAAAGTTTATTTCATTTAGTCAAATACTTACCATATTTAATTTTTTAGTTGGTACCAAGATAGCAGGCTGAATGTATCCATGTGACGTAGGATTTGTGTATAATGCACTATTAATTTAGAGGTCTTATTATTCCATAATAATAATACCTAAGTTTAATTTTTAGTGTTTCGTACCAAAATTGGCTAAACGGACACTTATGGAATAGGCTCGGTGTTTTTTTTTTTATTATACCAAGCAAGCACGTAGATTTTCCGAAAACTTAGACAAACTTTACGTAAGAACACCTTACCTACAAAAAAACAGGTGAATCTATCCAAAATAATTTGTGATTTATTGTTGCGTTGTGTTATTTTAAGTTTTTAAATTATTTTTGAGGTTAGTAAAAAAAGGAAAATTCTCACCAAAGTGCTTCCTCTGCAGTTTCCCCCCTGAAAATGGGCAGCCATCTTAAATCACATGTTATCTTTTTAAAAGACTATAGATAAAGATAGATAAAGATGCTGTCAATCATGTGACCAATCACAAACGAGGAAAACCCGATATTATCTCGATTTTCACGATGAAAATCTAGTCCAATCAATTTATTTTCAATAATCAATTTATCTTTCTTTTATTCCGATAACGTATTTCCGCTAAAATGTGACAGTTGAAAACTCACAAATGAAAAGACACTTTAAAAACTAAATTACATAAATTAACACAAATTTGTTCCAAATTATAGTTAATTACGTAATAGTTATTTGAAAGCGTAATTCTAGGCTTTTAAAAACTTATTTTCGACACTAATTTGGTGATAATTATGTTAAAAAGTATGTAAACGTTCGGTTACTCGCTCTGAAAGAGTCACAGGTAAAATGGCGTCTCATGGTACACGTTGTGAGTTATATAGAATCTAACCTGTTACGTCACATCGTTGGACATGCTATTATTCATATTTTCTTATCGTTTCTAGTACAGGTCAGAGGAAAATCAGCCATAAAGAACGGAGTGGAATCAGGAAGTGGGCTTTCAATTTTCAATACTATTGTTTTGTGTTGGTTGACCAAGTGAGAATATACTGCAAGTTACGTGCTTTGTTGTAAAGTTACATATTGGTATTGTAATACCTACTGTAGTTTGTTCAAAAGTCCTTTATGTTTTTCCAGGTCTAAAGAAAAATACTGTCAAACCTAATGGAGTTTTATTTTGTTGACTATACATAGTTTATATCTGTTGTAGCTAAGAATTTATATTGTAATATCTAGTTTATAAGAAGTATTATGTTGTAGAGTTTCTGGCCACATCTTCTCTACAGATTTCTACATCTCTACATGCGGTGCCTTTGGTAGCTTCAAGAAATCTAACATATAGGTTTAGTAAGTGTTTGTTTATTGGTTTTGATTTCTCACTTTGGGTTTAGCTGTTTCTTCCAATATTTTCTCAAGATTTTTTACTAGATGCACGAGCTTACTAAATAGTTCTAAAAAAATCCTTTAATTAAATAATAAAAAGATTTACTTAGGTTTTTAGAGACCACAACTGGACAAAGAATGATAAAATGATTAAAGTAAACTTATTTTATATTGCGCTTTTAAGGTATTTTTCGACATGTCCTTTTTATCCTTTTTTCCGGGCTTTGCTACATCTCGCCTTAATTTTAAATGGCGGAAGGTGTAGATCATGTTTAGAAGCTGGTATTTTCAATTTTGTTTTTAGCCTTGTTCAGTGCTAATCGGTTGAGCTGTTTCCGGAATGCTCAAATCTCAACGCAACTTGTTGATTTCGCTCACTATTGCAGCTAGAAACTTACATAGATTGAGCTGAAATTAGTCATTTTCCATCGTGAATAATTGAACTATTTCTTGAATTCTGAATGAATAAGTCTTTAATATCTGGAATTAAGTGAACATAAACTTCTTATTTGTTAATAATATAAAAAAGAAAATAGAATTCTTCTTTTGATTACCAAATATCCAAAACAACTACAACAAACCAACAAACCTAAGTATTATGTTAAAATTTAATTTCATAAATGATAATTTTGTTTCTTTATTTTATACTAGCGGCCCGTCCCGGCTTCGCACGGGTGGACGTCTAATCTTTTCTAGCAATAAATATAGCCTATGTTACTCAGGGTGAATGCAGCTTTCTAATGGTGAAAGAATTTTTAAATCGGCCCAGTACTTTTTGAGCCTATTCATTACAAACATACAAAAATAGGTACAAATCTTTCCTCTTTATAATATTAGTGTAGATTTATTATTGTATGGAATCTCAAATTTACAATTGATTAATAGGATTAGTATGACATTTGATTTTAGTTTTAGGTACATTTTTGAATTTTATATACGTTACATACTTAGTTGAATTTTATTATTGATTTCATATAGTTAATTAATTACATTTCTTATAAATCTCAATAGGTTTTTTTCAGGTATAACAATACCTGTATATTTTTTGTATGCCTTTTGGTAGGCCACAGAGATACATTTTCCTACTGTAATATCATACTTTACCTGTGTGTCACAATAAAAATATTTGTATTTGTATTTGACAAAAAACTAAACAATTCTGAATAAATGAATAAAATATTTCTTTCTTGGTCCTTTTTTTTTCATGGTTTACGCTACGACGAGGGACGAGGCGACTAAGGCTAAGAATGGCTGAGATTCAGAAAGGTCTTTTGAGTAAGTCTGGGCTATGGATATTAACTACCTATCATCATCATCATCAGTCTATCATCGTCCACTGCTGAACATAGGCCTCTCCTAAAGCTCGCCACAAAACTCTGTCCTCGGCATATCTGTGCCTCGGCCTTCCTCATCCAGTCGCTTCCCGCAACTTTTTTTAGGTCGTCTGTCCAGCGGGCATCAGGGCGTCTCACGTATATCTATACAGGGTGAAATTGATATCATTGGCATCCTTTTAAGCTAAGAGTCTACCCATCAAACTTGGTGGTCTAAAGTCTAAACCAACTCTTTAAATATTAGGTACAGTACCTACACCATGTTTTTTTAGATCCTGGCCTGTACGTACTATTAGCCATGTGCTGGTTCCGGCTTCGAATATAATCTTCCCATGGTAGGTGTCCTATGAAATGACTAAGATATACAACGTGTTAATGAATTAGCGCAAAACCTCATACACCCCAACTGATTTATAACAAAATAATTAGATTGCAACAATAATTTCATTATTTTGATAACATTTAAAGTTATTCGCATTTTAAGTTTTGAGGCAAAAATAATTTATTATAATTTCAGCACTGAAAGAAAGCGCTAACATACTCATGGATACATTTTTATAATCTTGTTTTGGTGGTAAGTAGGGTGAGTGTGCCCGTGCGGTGGTTTGACATCGGGTTCAGAAAATTTAAAATTTTGCCAAAAAATTATTTAATATTTTGAAAAAAATTACCTATGTTGAAACCATGATAATTCGATTCTGCTCTCGATTCTAAACAAACTACTTTCTAGTTTTGCGTTAATTCATTAACACGTTGTATAAGAAACTTTCAATATGCGAAAGGCCCTACTACCTTCTTGCGGGGCTTATACTACTAGAGTGTTTTGTTATACCCTGCATTCAAAGTCTAGTCATACTTAGGCGAAGTTCCTGCCCACCCCGCAAGCGATCATAGCTTGAATTTTATATAGGTAGATGCTTTATTTTCTCGTCAGTAATTCAGTCAGCATCTCAACATCAAAAATATCTCGCCCTCATTTCATTATCAGAGAATATCTCTCTAGATACACTATGTAAACTGACTCTATTCTACATAGTATAAGACTCTAAACATAATTCTTATGTCTACAACATTAGTGTCGAAATGGCATGATTTGCGGGACAATGTGTGTCTAATGTAAACCTAGTCGTGTTTGTATTCAGATAGTGACAAGTTGAAAATTAAGGTGGATGTTGGAATGAATGAAATAAGGTTAGATTGTTTGATTAACATTTTATTGTGCATACCTACTGAATTTTATATGCCTTGAGAAACCCAGCTGGTAAGAAGTCCACTGTGAGGCTATATGTAAAACGAAAAGTACAAAGTGCTTATCCACGACATGCTTCGTCAAAGGCAATAGGTACAACATTCACATCCACAACAGGCTTCGTCAAAGGTAATAGGTACACCAATCACATCCACAACAGGCTTCGTCAATAAATACATACCATATATCCGCAACAAGATTCGTCAATTTCTATACCTACAATCTATAAACCTCCTCCAAAGCCTATATGTCAGGCTATATGTACTATAGTACAACATAGATAATTGCAATAGTTATACAGGGTGTAACAAAACACCCTATCAATCTGAACAACTATGGAGCCAACGTCGAGAAAAAATAAAAAAAATACATTTGAGTCGAGACGGTACTGCAGTTTTGTAAGAAAGAGCGGATTTTTTTTTCGCGATTTCGTGTTGGCTCCATAGTGAAAGTTGTTCAGTTTGATGGTCTGAAGCACCCCCTTAAGTATTACTAGGGTGTTTTGTTACACCCTGTATTGTACGAGGTACGGGGTTGTATTGTTGTCGTGTTATATTGTAGAATATGTAGAGTTTCTGGCCGCATCTTCTCTACAGCGACAACACGCGACGCGGTGGTAGTTTCAAACAAAGATTTGACGTATAATAAGAGTAGCATGGTATTCACCTTCACGCCAGTAGAGACGGGAAGCTGTTTAACATCTCCCTTCTGCGGTCGAAGGGGAAACGTGACGATGCGTTTATCGTATCGCTCCTGTTCGCCGACGATGCTGCTTTCGGACCCGAATCTCCGCTTGAGCTCCAATCCCAGCTGGTCAAATTGCTTCTGCATGTTCTATTAAAATGTGACATACCTATATGACAGTTACAGCTGATGTTTATATCTCAGGCAGGTAGTCCCTGCCTTTCATGGCATCAGCTGAACTTACCAATATGCCTAGCCTATTATTTTAATATATAGGTAGAGCATCAACATTATAATAGTACCTAATCCTTCTGTAAATGGCTTTTTGTGATCAATAAATATTATTCTTATTCTTATTCTCCATGTCCATAAATGCCAAAAAGACCATTGTGATGGCGCAGTACCCCAATGATCCTGTTGGACGGGTCGCCCCTGGAGGTCGTCGATCGATTCTGTTATCTTGGGTCGACCGTGTCGAACAATCTCTCCCTGGACGTGGAGATCGGTTCTCGTATCGGCAAGGCGGCCACGGTGGCCACGACGTTCGGAAAATTCAGTACAAGAGTATGGGATAATAAACACCTAACTACGAAGACTAAGATGGTATCAGGTATCAGGAGTGCGATTTTTGAATCTCATTCGCTGAGTTCAGCAGTTGAAAATATCAAAATAACTACGGAGATACGCATCTTTCTATTTCTGATTTGACTTTCAAAAATCGCACTCCTGAAGTATGATTTTTGAAAGTCAAATCAGAATTAGAAAGATGCATATCTCCAAAGTTATTTTGACATTTACAACTGCTGAACTCAGCGAATGAGATTCAAAAATCGCACTCCTGGTTGATCTGTCCTTTCTTTTTTACTTTTGCTTCTTTTGTGTTATTTTCTTCCTGGAGTGCGATTTTTTGATTCGTTGAACTCAAGCACGTCGCCAAATTTGGTTCGTATATGTGCGTCTAGGCCTTCCCCTTCCAACATTTCCACTTACGCTTGCCTTATAGATTGCCCTCGTCAATCTGCTCTCATCCATTCTTTCCACATGACCAAACGATCTCAACATACCTTTCTCTATTTTTGTCACTACATCCTCTTTCAGACCACAGCGTTCTCTGTAAGTACCTCCTAAAATTACATCGTGAAAATAAAACATTCTGTATCTTTTTTTCTCTCTAAAAGATATTGGTGCCGCATATAAAAAAATATTCTATACGAGCTTTTACCCGCGACTTCGTCCGCATAAATTATATACCAGATTTTAAGTCAGATGACAAGCTATCAAACAAAAAAAGTTTCATCAAAATCGGTTCAGTAGTTTTTGCGTGATACTCGAACAAACAAACACCCAAACAAACAAACAAACAGACAGACAAAAAATCCAAAAATTGGTGATTTGGAATCAGGTACAGGTAAAAACCATCTCGTAATGTTTTTTTTTGTAAATATCTTCAATGTACAGACACATTTCTATTACAGTTTTATAATAGTTTAGATTATACCCCCAAACGTAGTATTCCACTTATGAGCGGGCTCTTGAACCACTTTTGCCCTCTCTCCTTCATAAAATTATTTAAATCGTATAGTGCCATCTATTGTCGAATAGCATTCCACGCCACCTATTGATGAATAGCGTTAACTAAAAAAAGCAGTTTCAACGCCATCTCTTGACGGCAGCCAGAACTATAACTAAAAGGTCTTTTATAGTACACAATGTAAATAAATTCTTCTTGTGATATAATCGAGGTATGTTGAAAGCCCCTTTTATTCGAATGTTGGTAGCAATGCTGTTTTTGGTGTTGTCATTTTAAGAAACCTACCTTATTTTAAGTGATATTTTTTTTCCTGACTGCCCCAGAAGGAGGATTTTTTTTTGTATTTATGTAAGGTATGTATGTATGTATGTGTGAGATTGACAAGTCGTGAGATTATGACGTATAATTTTAATGGACTCTTGCTAGTGCTTTGGGTTTGTGTGCACCGCAATGAGGCGTTTTCCAAGAATAGTAATACAAAAAATTACTAGATGACAATTATAAAAGTTCAAAAAACCTGTCAAATTAACAGTAAAAAGTGCTGTTTGTCTATGGTTTGCACATAGATATAGGATTTGCACATAGATATAAAGTGCGATTTTTGAAAATCATACGAGCGACTTGGCAGTAGAAAGTGTCAAAATTACTATGGAGATTATGCATATTTCTACTGCCAAGTCGCTCGTATGATTTTCAAAAATCGCACTTCTGGTAACTAGATGAAACCATACCGTGGCCGCACATGAAACAGCAATAGTGTGACTTTTGCATACAAAAAGACGGTTTGTTTGGCAAGATGTCATCAACATTCCATAGGTTTGACAATGGTTTGACATCTTGCCAAACAAAAAACCGGCCACGGTGACCGAAACAAAAAATAATATTTCTGTCTTTTTTGTTTACATAAGTTTTTATAACTGGCTATCCCACTCTCTCATTTCTTGGCTCCATCTTTCAGCGTAAGCGAAAAGTTTTTAATCTAAGGATTTGCATAATGTCTGACCGGTGGTGTTGCCAATGGATAAATTGTTCACTACCAATAAATACGCAATAACACCGCAAATGTTAGTTTGTTACATACTGAGTGTAAGTGACAGCCTAGCAAATACTGAAACGGTGAACTCAGACCATTAGACTGAACAACTTTCACTATGGAGCCTACCCCAGGAAACGCGAAAAACAACCAACTGTCCCTTAAATTTTAGTTGGGTAGATACAGCAGTTTTGTATGGGATAGCAGATTTAGACTCTGAGTTTACCGTTTCAGTATTTGCTAGGCTGCCACTTACAGCCTGTATAAATTAAAATTCACTGTACACACGGCGACACATCAAGCTATACAAAACCAAAATAAGCTGGCCGCGCGTAGGTCGAGTAACGTATAATGTCGCACGGCCAGCTTATTATGGAAGTCCCAACTCTCATAACCAGAGATCGGAATCTGGGTGCTATTTTAGACGTTATCATTAACATGGATATGACTTGGAAATCCCGGAATTCCGGGAAGTCGAGGAATTTATTACCTAATTTGAGTTTAAATAAAAGCTGTTATATTTTGTTCATATTTATATCGAGAAAAATATACCCTGGATATCACATGATTGTTTTATTTACTTAGTTTAGTAACCAGTTTCCTGTTATTCATTTAAAGGGACAGTGTTTGTATACAACAAAGCAGTAGAATCATGTTCATTCAGAATCCTAGTAATGTATTTACATCCGTTACTAAGGTACCGAATCCCGGGACACCCTGGGAAATCCTGGGATTTTTGGTCATATCCATACTTTTAATGAATTTTTGAATGATGTATAATTGATTTATTTATGACTCACAACTATTATTTTGATTATGATTTATGATAATACTATTTAAATTTATTGATTGTATCGATTGACATTATGCCTATGATTACTTCCAACGATATCAATGTACTGTACCAGATTACTTCAGATAAAGTCTATAGTATTGAATTAATTATTAATGTAATGATTATTTTCTAAATATAAGTGTATAAATTTAATGTATATGTACTTAAATACCTATTGTATGCCTTCTGGCGGATCACAGCGAACATAATATAATGTAACAACCTATTCAACCTGTGTATCACAATAAAGAATTTATGATTATGATTATGATTGATAGTAATCGCACCCGTCGTTCCGATCTTTGCTCATAACGTAGGTAGTGAGTTACATTCTCTTTGACACTTTCGTGCCGACAGCTAAATGAGCACGATTGTTTTAACGCCATCCTTCCAGAAGTGCGATTTTTGAAAATCATACGAGTGAATTAGCAGTAGAAAGATGCATAATCTCCATAGTAATTTTGACATTTTCTACTGCCAAGTCACTCGTATGATTTTCAAAAATCGCACTTCAGTGTCTTCGCGGCAAAACATGCAACGTGATTCATGGGAAATTTAGATCCTTTCAATAGCAACATTGCTAATCTGTCAATGTCACTTGTCAACAAAGATTCTTCGAAAATCTCCCGAACCTTCGTAATTTTCTTTCATTCGCAGCTAGCAGCGGGTGCTTGTACGTAACGTGAAATTAAATAAATTTCTATTTATCATCCGAAAAATATGCAAAACAATCAACACCAAGTCTTTTAAACAAAATTACCTATCGATTTGTGAAAAAAAATGAAGTGTAACTTAAAAAAATCAATTCAAAATAGGTTATGTAAAAGGTGCAAATAGTTGTTGAAAAAATGTGGTTTTTCTTAGATTTGTAAGTGAATTTGTGTTTTTATTACGTGTTTTTGAGCGTGTTTTATCTATTTCAGCCTATACCCTGGTTCGGACAAGATGAAAACGACACAAATTGCCCAGTACGCGCTAAGACTCACATATTCGCAGGTAAGACTTTTTATTACTAAAACTGCCTCCGTGGTCTAATGGTTAAGAGCATTGGGCTCTTGACACGGAGGTCGTGGGTTCAATTCCCACGGGGGACACCTAGTGAAATGTTACTTTGTGCGTTTTTCCCCAGTTGGTTAGGACATTGCAGGCTAAAGCACCTGCACTCTAGCATGATTTCTCTTCTTGAGCGCGGCTTTTGCCGTCCGAAAAGCGCGGGAGCAGGTTATTTTCTGTGGAGCTAAGGCATGTCGCACGCGTGTAGATAAATACTATACATGCTGATTGTGTGAAAAGAAAGATGATTCCGTGCTTCGGATGGCACTTTAAGCCGTTGGCCCCGGCTACTGTCTCTGGTGGTAATAGCTGTTACATTAACACTTTCGCTGCTAAGCTCAGAACAATGATATTCGCGCAGTGCTAACACTGTGAAATGCTTTACAATTCTGACTCAACGTTTGAGTCGTGCGCACTGCGGCCCATTTGTCGATGACCTACCACGTAGGTCGTCAGCAGTTAAAGTGTTACAATGGTTTGTAACACTTTTTGTGACATGGTTGTCAGAGCCCACATGACAAGAAGAAGATTACTAAAACTAGCGACTTAGCCTGGCTTCGCACAGGTAGTCAATTATCACAAACCTTCCCGTGAATCAGTCTATCTAAAACCGTACTTGATTCAATACAGATATAAACTGTCAAAAGTAATTTAGTAAATAAGCATAGGTATAAGCCAGCGTTGCCAGACGTCCCGATTTTTAGCCCAAAATTAAATGTCCCGCGCGGGACAGGCTTAGTCCCGCTTTTCGGGAATTACTCATCCAATTCTATCTGGAGCTATCCTGTGCAGAGTTCTTCAACTATATTTAAGGAAAAAATTGAAACTGCAAGAAGTTAAATCTTCAGAGAAATATAATAATTAAAATATCTACGTTTTCTATGGCTATCTATCTTTTTTTTTTTCCCTTTTTTGCCAAGGCTTTTGCCACGCGTGGTGACAATGTCAGCCTCATGGGGTAGTACATTTTTTTTCTTATCGATCTAGGGCAAGGGACAGCCCAACAAACTGGTATAAGCCTACTGCTCTGCTAGACAGAGGGTCAGCCAACCAGCAGTTGAGCTGCCCATTATAACAGTTGTTTGCAATAAACCTAGCTCTCAGATCTGCATTCCGGACACATTCCAGCATTACATGTATCTCTTTTTCGGTCCTCCACTTTATTGCACACTGTGCATAGTGGGGAGGGTTTAATACCCATTAGATGATGATAGTAAAAAAACTACTAATTATTTAAGTTTTTTTTTTATTATTTCCCACTCTCGACAAAAGAATCCCGGTTTTTTACTCAAAAAGTGGGTGAACCCTGCTTTGCCCGAACGAAAAAAAATTTGGCAACGCTGGCATAAGCATACAACTATATTCCCCCGAGAGGTTAGTCAGAAATATTCAAAAAATACAGAACATCCACGTTTCAATAATACTGAAACGGGGACGAACATCTCTGTCCAGTGTGATGTGGAGTGAGCCCATCGCCACTCATAATGGACAGTGGGCACAATGCATGTGTCGAAATTGAAGCATGCATATTTACTCACGATGTTTTCCTCCACCGAAAAGCCAGAGGTGTTACAAATCATACATAAATTCCAAAAAAAGCTCATTGATATGGTTCAGCCTATGGATGGGAATTGAACCATAGCTTCCTGCAAGGCAGTCATGGCTACTTGCCACTGGACCACAACTTCTTGAGTTAATAGACAGAATTTAGTAAATAAAATATGATAAATGCTAGAATTTATAATGGTACCACTGTTGTATTGTGTCTATATGGAGTGCAGTAGACACACATTCTCATTTATCCACAACTCAAAAAAACTACTTCTTTAGGCTTTACCAGTTCAAAAACATTGTCAATGTATAATTTATTTATTTCCATTTTGGAGCACTTACAGCTAAATAACAGTTTGATTTCTACAAAGACAAATTGATGATCAGATGCTGACAAGTTTCCATTTCCCAACAAGTATTGCTGTAGCAACCTAAACACTTGTTCATCCTTAAACATACATTTCTACAAGCAAGTTAATAATAACGTAATCTAACCAATACAATATTACATCATATTAGGTAACATATTAACTCTGTCCAGTCCATTAACACTGTTACAATGCATACAAAACATTGTATGTTACAAACAAGTAATGGATAATCTCTCTACTGTGACTGTGACCAAATGTTTTAAAACCTGAAACATGATTATATATTATAAGAAATGAGTGTACTTTTTGCAACCATCAGCAGCAAGGCTGATCGTATGATATTATTGTAGTACTTATGCTCTGTAGCTATGTGAACAGTACAAAAACTGACATGAACTGCCAGTCGGTTTAGGAGATACAGCCGTTAAAAGGTCCAACCTTTGAACGGTTGTATCTCCTATACCGACTGATGAACCATGTCAGTTTTTGTACTGTTCACAGAGCTACAGTGCATACTACAATAATATCATACGATCAGCTGCACTTAAATTTTTTACTGACCTTTAAACGTCTTTAACTCCTAAACCGACTAGAGTTATGCAGGCAGACCTGGTCCATCCCCATCACAGAGATGCTCTACACCCCATAAACAGTGAATCAGCCGTGCTGCTGATAGTTGCACAAAGTACACTTATCTCTTATACTAATAGACACCAAGGGATATCAGATATCACACTTCACTTTTTTAACGACACCATGGAATCAGGGTCATTTTGAAGCAAAAACGGGGTGCTTCAGGCAGTCAAACTGAACAACTTTTACTGTGGGATCAACTTCGCCATCGTAAAAAAATAGCTGTTTCATACATTTTCGCCAAGAAGCTATTGATATTTTCTATGGAACAGCAATTTTTGTTTCACAATGTTGATATTCGCTCCATAGGGAAAGTTGTTCAGAACTGCGATTTTTGTATCTCATACGTTGAACTCAGCAGTTGAAAATGTCAAAATCTCTATGGAGATATGCATCTTTCTACTGCTGATTTGACTTGCAAAAATCATACTTCAGGAGTGCGATTTTTGAAAGTCAAATCAGCAGTAGAAAGATGCGTATCTCCATATATTCCGAGAGACAAGTGTACTTTTTGCAACCATCAGCAGCAAGGCTGATTCAGTGTTTATGGGGTGTAGAGCTTCTCTGTGATGGGGATGGACCAGGTCTGCCTGCATAACTCCAGTCGGTTTAGGAGTTACTGATAATTAAAGGTCTGTAAAAAATGTACGATCATCTGCAAGGCTGATCGTATGTTATTGTTGTAGTACGCACTGTAGCTATGTGAACAGTACAAAAACTGACATGGTTCATCAGTCTGTTTAGGAGATACAGCCGTTCAAAGGTCGGAACTTTGACTGGCTGTATCTCGTAAACCGACTGACAGAACTTGACAGTTTTTGTACTGTTCACATAGCTACAGTGCATACTATAACAATATCATACGATCAGCCGTGCAGCTGATCGTTAATTTTGTACAGACCTTTAATCATCAGTAACTCCTTAACCGACTGGAGTTATGCAGGCAGACCTGGTCCATCCCCATCACAGAGATGCTCTACACCCCATAAACAATGAATCAGCCTTGCTGCTGATGGTTGCAAAAAGTACACTTATCTCTTATACTAATAGTAATCTCCAAAAAGACATTTTCAACTGCTGAACTCACCGAATGAGATTCACAAATCGCACTCCTGCCTGCGTAACATGACAGGGGTGAGAGCGACACAAGTCACTTCTAAACGTCAAATTCGAGTGAGATACTATGGAGATAGCCGCCAATTTGACGTTTAAAAGTGAACTGTGTCGCTCTCACCTCTGTCATGTTACATAGGCAGGTTTGATTTATTTTATTTAGCAAATGTATTTCATTGCATGATGGCTTGATGGTCTGATTATGTCTGTGCGATTTTTGAACATCATACGAGCGACTCGGCAGTAGAAAATGTCAAAATTACTATGGAGATTATGCATCTTTCTACTGCCAATTCGCTCGTATGATTTTCAAAAATCGCACTTCTGCTTCAAAACGACCCTGATTCCACAGTGTATAATTCATCATCATCAGCCTATAAACGTCCCACTGCAGGGCACAGGCCTAACCTCAGGGAGGGCGTATGAGCGATAGTCCACCACGTTGGTGTATAATTAATTAAACTAAATTCTTAAATAGTATTTTAGTATTCAAACCTAGTTCTGCCTCTAAAAGGAAGGTGTAATAAAGAGGAAAAATACAGCTTCCTCATTTTGCACTTGGTAACAGATTGCTAAAGTAAAATATTGAAACAGGAAAAGTTTATTTTGAGAATAAAACGTTTATTTTCACAATAAACTTTTCCTGTTTTAGATTTATTTCAGCTTTACCTCTTTTTTACATTTTCCTTAAAATGGTAGAAGAGTTTGCTAAAATACTGTTTAAGAATTATGTTTAATTCATTAATAGGTCGTTAAATAATAACATTGAACTCAGGGTTCGAAATTATCAAGATAATAACGAGCCGTGATAATTATCGGATAATTATCCGATAATTATCACCATTATTAAAATATCATTTGTTAAATTGTTTCATAAGAAATATCGATGGTTTATTATATTTATTATTTATTTACAACCCAGTATTTTTTGTCTTAGTGCAACTAAAGTATGACCACACAGGATCTTTTCGCGCGGCATTGTTGAAATTCAACACAATAAACAATATTTAACTTAGTAAAACAATAACATTCGAGTTCACTTGGCTTTACGTACTATCGGTTTAAAATAACAATGTGCATGACCTCGCTCGCAAATGTGACGTCACTCAATCACACGAACTTCACTCGAGTCATTCAAATGATTATTTCCTTTGCATAGAGTCTATATTCCTTTATCAACCAAGTGAAGTTATCCGACGGCCGTTCAAGGTCATGCACATTGTTATTTTAAACTGATAGTAACACCAACTGACATTTTTTGTGAAGTGGGGGAATTCCCGTGACGCGGCTAGACGTGCGTTCGGATACACGCAATAAGTGCGGAAATACACGTTTGGATACTTAGAATATAGTTCTATTTCACGGGCGCAATTTTTTGTTATTATCAATTGATAATTATCAACCTGTTATTATCATGATAATTATCGTGATAATTATCATTGATAATTATCGTGATAATTATCATTGATAATTATCCTTTCGAACCCTGATTGAACTTAAACATGTTTATAGATAATAAAGTTGTTTAATTTGATGGTCTGATCATCTCCTTAAATGTTGTGCATCATTTTAGAAGGACCTACATTTTGATTTGATATGATAACAGATTTTAATTAATTCCTTATTGAAATCTGATAATTTATTCAATTGATTATCTTGATTTTACATAACAATAACAAAAAATATATTGTATCAGTGATATATCCGAAGAACCTTTAACCTCTCAAATCCAGGCTTTAAGATCACAATAGATAAACAATAGGTGGCGACTAAAAATAGATTGCCAGGACGTAGAGGTACTAAAAAATCAGCAATTGCATACATTTGAATCGAGTAGGCATTGCAGTTTAGTATGGGAAAGCAGATTTTTTTGTTGCTCCAATCGCTTTGCTCCCGTAGTAAAAGTTGTTCAGTTTGATGGTTAGACTCTTAGTTTAAAAGGATGCTAATGATATCAATTTCACCCTGTATAGCGATTACATAACAATAAGAAGAAAGATACTATATTAATGAAATCCTGGAATAACCTTTAACCTCTCAAACCTTTAAGATCACAATAGATAAACAATAGGTGGCGGCTACAAATAGGTCGCCGGGACGTAGAGGTTGATACAGCGATAACAGTTTCCATATCAAATGATTCGTCGTTATCAAATGACACCTCTAGCTAAAGGGAAGGACAACCAAGTTAAACTACCAATTAATCTATTAAATAACACTAAACGGCATTTAGATGCATAAAACATGCGTCACACGCAGTCTATAGATAGAACAGCGTGAGATTGCATTCATGCACTTGCTTGGCTGCGGGGAAAGCATGCAACGTGATTGCGCGCCGTTCATTTGACCGCACGTGGCTTCTTGCCCTGATGGGGAGATGTGAGGGTCGGAAGAAAACTTAGAAAAAGTACAGAAGTGCTATTTTTGGATCGTGACATTCATAATCATGATTGAATGATGCATAATCTCCATAGTAATTTTAACATTTTCTACAGCTGATTTGAACGAGTTACTTATTTTCAAAAATACTCGAGGAAGTTTACAGAAATTAAATTTCAAAATGAGCAATTCCAAAACGAAATCTCTCTTAGGAGGGTACCGAGCCTATTGTGCTGCCCACAATCGTATTTTTTTTATTTCTAAACAATTAAACAACATTTCCAAAAAACAAGAATGTCACATTGTAGTCCTGATTGGCTTTCAATTTATCGAAACATTACGGATTATTATGTTATATGCTTGTAGCTATTATCGTTAAAACCGCCAAAAGTGGCCACTTTTGGTTTTAAAAATAATAACTACAAACATTATGAAATAAAAACAAATCCGTAGTGACCCGAGAAATTGAAAATATGCAATGACTACAATGTGACATTCTCGTTTTTTGGGAATATTGTTTAATTGTTAAGAAATAAAAAAATACGATTGGGGGCAGCACAGTAGGCTCAGTGCAGCCTTAACTTCCCATTATATAGCAATTAGTAGAAAGAAGTTAGATAACCTGCCTATCTAAATTGTAAACCAACAATGTCTACAATATGAGATTCTTGTTTAATAAAAATTCCGTATAATTGATTAGAATTATTCAAAATGTTATTGAACAAAATGTCGTAAACCATGGTACAATAATATATGGTCGTAAACTAAACCACAGCATATTCGTTTAAAGACAAACGTCGCAAGGAATCTTAGGTAGGTAAATGTTCCAATTAATATAGACGTTTGCTGTCCGATAATTATTTGATAGTATCTTATATTTATCACGATAATTTTATCAGGCACCCTAATTGTCTAGCATTCTTCATAACCTGGTATTGTTAATTCCAAATACGGCGTTGACATCAATTCGGCGTAATTATCTAGTAATTTATTAATTAAATTCCAAACCAGTTTCGGTACAAACTGGCACGTTCCTATTCTATTTCTGGTTTATTCTGAAGAGACAATGGCCTCGATTCGGACTGTGACACGACTTAACTTAACTAAATGTATTCCTGTCACTTTCTAAAATAAGATTAAGAAGAGAGACAGAAAACCAACAGCTGACTTTAGTGCTGTCAAAGTGACGTTAAATGCGCAAAATAAGATGCCATCATAATGTACGCCATCTTATTTAAAGCGTTTTTGGGTGTTTAACGTCACTTTGACAGCACTAAAGTCAGCTGTTGGTTTTCTGTCTCTTTTCTTAATCTTATTTTAGAAAGTGACAGAAATACATTTAGTTAAGTTAAGTCGTGTCACAGTCCGAATCGAGGCCAACAGCACTTTATTTCGACAACTGCGCCGAAATTTTTGAAAAGAAATGTTAATTCGAATCGATTCAGAACGTTGAACTTCTATTTGGCATTGGTACAATAAATAAATTTATATTATATGTCATACAAGCTTATACAGTTTATTATTAGCACGCGTGCTTCACAAATGATATCTATGACATTTTGACCTGATAATATTATCTTTGGATATTTCTTAGTTCATAAATTGGATAGGGCAAAATTTTTTCTTTTCGTTCAGTTGTTGATCCTAAAGCGTGAGCCCAATTAGCCCTTTGATGTTTTGCTGTAGAGTTTGCACTATAATCATACAAAGTTTGAAGCTTGTATCTATTACCGTTTTTAGTTTTTTACGATAGATTAACAACAAAAAACGAATAATTTTTTTGCCGTTTTTATACAGGTTGAAATTGATATCATTAGCATCCTTTTAAACTAAGAGTCTACCCATCAAACTGAACAACTTTTACTATGGGAGCAAACCAATCGGAGCAAATAAAAAATCAGCTGTTCCATACTAAACTGCAATGTCGACGCGCGACTCAAATGTATGCAACAGCAGATTTTTTTTTTTGCTCCGATCGGTTTGCTGCCATAGTTAAAGTTGCTTAGTTTGATGGGTAGACTCTTAGTTTAAAAGGATGCTAATGATATCAATTTCACCCTGTAGATAATGGTACGGAACCCTTCGTGCGCGTCCGACTCGCACTTGGCAGGTTTTTTCGATAACTAAAATCATGGATTAACATAGCCCAGAGTTAATTGCTATCCCAGGTTGACGCAAGCGGGGCTAAGGGGTTAAAATGGGGGGTAAACCTTTGTAATCCACGCGGACAAAGTCGCGGGTGAAATCTAGTCCTGTATATTCACAAAGTGTACTTAGTTTACTGCATATTGATTTATGTTTCAAGGTTTACCGCAATGCACTCTTCTACCTCACACAGTATGCGCCAAATATCTATCTCATTTACTCATGCAGAACTAGGAAGTAGGAAATATCTATCATAGTCTACTGCAGGAACTTACCTTTATCTTTGGATACATTTATCATTAGCATTTTTTACAAATACAATACAAATATTTTTATTAACAAAATAGAATTTCAGTACACAAGATACAATGTACCCCGCATGCGGCAAGCCAGAATCTCGGGAATCTTCAGGAAAAAATTACTAATTTTAGAACAGAGTGAGCGAAGTTAATATGAGATTTAACATTTGAAACAATTTAACAAATAAATTTTAAGTATCTACAGAAAATGAAATTAAAACTAATATTGGTAACGAAGACAGTGAAATTCAATAATCTACCGATTTATTTAACAATTTTGAAATATAAGTAAATTTAAAATGTGTGTGTGTGTGTTAGTGAGTTGGTGTATTAACAAGGAACGGCTAAGAGTGATTCAGTGGCAACATACCTAATCATCAAATTTTGAGTCATATAATTTGTGAATGATTAGATAAACACGAGCCGTGGTGGTCCAGTGGCGAGTAACCTTTCCAAGAGGGCATGAGGCGAAGGTTCGATCCCCGTTCAGGCTGTCTCGTGCCAATGACTTTTTGGGAATTCATGTACGATTTGTAACACCGCTAGCTTTTCGGTGAAGGAAAACATCGTGAGGAAACCTGCGTGCTTCAATTTTGAGGCATGTATTGTACCCACTGTCGATTATACGTGGGGACGGGCTCACTCCCCGTCACACTGGTCTGCACGGCTAGCATGCCTCCCACGACCAAAGACCCACGACAAAGCGTTTGAACGAGAAAAACGTGATGCTCGCTCTTTCTGGCATACGTTAAAAGATGGAGGCACATCTCGATTTTTATCGTTTTCTCGGGGGTGGCATGCGAGGCCTACTGGCATGCTTCGACCACTGTACTCTACCAAAGAAGATGGAAAAGCATAGAATGCTATTTCCTTGTATAACTCACAATAATTTTTAAAATGTCACTAGATGGCATTACTTGGTCCGCTAGAAGTAAAATTTGTCTGAAATCGACGAAATATCGCATTTTACTGTTCTGGTTCATCATATTTATTTATTTTGAGCAACATAATATATTATTTTCATAACATCACATTGAAAATAGCAATTTCATAAGCAGGTTTTTTTACATTTTTTTCATTGATCTACAATACGGTATAATACTAAGCGGGAGTAGCATGCAGTTATAGAGAATTCCGGTAGATGGCGCACATTTCAAAATTCATACTAAACAAGATTGCTAGGAGTGCGATTTTTGAATCTCATTTGCTGAGTTCAGCAGTTGAAAATGTCAAAATTACTATGGAGACGTGCATCTTTCTACTGCTGATTTGACATTAAAAAATCATACTCCAGGAGTGCGATTTTTGAAAGTCAAATCAGCAGTAGAAAGATACTTATCTCCATAGTAATTTTGACATTTTCAACTGCTGAACTCACCGAATGAGATTCAAAAATCATACTCCAGGCTATTGAAAAATAAACTAAATTTGAAATTGTTAAGCTTGCGTATATACTCACACATTTAAAAAAGAAAATATCAATGAATAAAATATTTTAACGCGTGGTGGACTAACGCCCCACCCGCCCTGTTCCCTACACGTTCAGTTTTGATAGCAAAACATATTTAACCAGGATCTGGTGCTGTAGACAGGAATGTCTCCGTACGATGGTACTCCTCAACGGTAAAGAGCGTGGGCTTGATTTTTTTTTATTCTTGTAAATTCTTGTTGAAAAATACATTATTTAATCGGGAACTGGTGCTGAAGCCAAGAATGTCTCCGTACGAGGGTACTCCTCAACGGTAAATAGCATTGGCTTGAATTTTGTTTGTTCGCGTTCAGTTTTAATAGCAAAACACATATTTAACCAGGGTCTGATGCCGAAGCCAGAGATGTCTTCGTACGAGGGTACTCCTCAACGGTAAATAGCATTGGCTTGAATTTTGTTTGTTCGCGTTCAGTTTTAATAGCAAAACACATATTTAACCAGGATCTGATGCCGAAGCCAGAGATGTCTTCGTACGAGGGTACTCCTCAACGGTAAATAGCATTGGCTTGAATTTTGTTTGTTCGCGTTCAGTTTTAATAGCAAAACACATATTTAACCAGGATCTGATGCCGACGCCAGAGATGTCTTCGTACGAGGGTACTCCTCAACGGTAAATAGCATTGGCTTGAATTTTATTTGTTCGCGTTCAGTTTTGATAGCAAAACACATATTGAACCAGGATCTGATGCCGAAGCCAGAGATGTCTTCGTACGAGGGTACTCCTCAACGGTAAATAGCATTGGCTTGAATTTTGTTTGTTCGCGTTCAGTTTTAATAGCAAAACACATATTTAACCAGGATCTGATGCTGAAGCCACAGATGTCTTCGTACGAGGGTACTCCTCAACGGTAAACAGCGTTGGCTTGAATTTTGTTTGTTCGCGTTCAGTTTTGATAGCAAAACACATATTTAACCAGGATCTGATGCCGAAGCCAGAGATGTCTTCGTACGAGGGTACTCCTCAACGGTAAACAGCGTTGGCTTGAATTTTGTTTGTTCGCGTTCAGTTTTGATAGCAAAACACATATTTAACCAGGATCTGATGCCGAAGCCAGAGATGTCTTCGTACGAGGGTACTCCTCAACGGTAAACAGCGTTGGCTTGAATTTTGTTTGTTCGCGTTCAGTTTCGATAGCAAAACACATATATAACCAGGATCTGATGCTGAAGCCACAGATGTCTTCGTACGAGGGTACTCCTCAACGGTAAACAGCGTTGGCTTGAATTTTGTTTGTTCGCGTTCAGTTTTGATAGCAAAGCACATATTTAACCAGGATCTGATGCTGAAGCCAGAGATGTCTCCGTACGAGGGTACTCCTCAACGGTAAACAGCGTTGGCTTGAATTTTGTTTGTTCGCGTTCAGTTTTGATAGCAAAATACAAATTTAACCAGGATCTGATGCCGAAGCCAGAGATGTCTTCGTACGAGGGTACTCCTCAACGGTAAACAGCGTTGGCTTGAATTTTGTTTGTTCGCGTTCAGTTTTGATAGCAAAACACATATTTAACCAGGATCTGATGCCGAAGCCAGAGATGTCTTCGTACGAGGGTACTCCTCAACGGTAAACAGCGTTGGCTTGAATTTTGTTTATTCGCGTTCAGTTTTGATAGCAAAATACAAATTTAACCAGGATCTGATGCCGAAGCCAGGAATGTCTTCGTACAAGGGCACTCCTCAACGGTTAACAGCATTGACTTGCATATACCGTTTACAGTTGAGGAGTGCCTCCGTACGGACCATTCCTGGTTTCAGCACCAGATCCTGGTTAAATGTGTGTTTTGCTTTCAAAACTAAACAGGAAGAGATAAAAATCAAGCCAATGCTGTTGACCCTCGTACTAAGGAGTACCCCCGTACGACGACATCCCTGGCTTTAGCACCAGATCCTGGCTCAATATGTGTTTTGCTATCAAAACTGAACGTGAACAAAAACATTTCAAGCTAATGCTGTTTACCGTTGAGGAGTACACTCGTACGGAGACATTCCTGGCTTCAGCACCAGATCCTGGTTAAATATGTGTTTTGCTTTCAAAACTAAACAGGAAGAGATAAAAATCAAGCCAATGCTGTTTACCGTTGAGGAGTACCCTCGTACGAAGACATCCCTGGCTTCAGTACCAGATCCTGGTTGAATATGTGTTTTGCTATCTAAACTGAACGCGAACAAAAAAAATCAAGCCAATGCTGTTTACCGTTGAGGAGTACCCTCGTACGAAGACATCCCTGGCTTCAGCACCAGATCCTGGTTCAATATGTGTTTTGCTATCAAAACTGAACGTGAACAAAAAAATTTCAAGATAATCCTGTTCACCGTTGAGGAGTACCCTCGTACGGAGACATTACTGGCTTCAGCACCAGATCCTGGTTCAATATGTGTTTTGTTATCAAAACTGAACGTGAACAAAAAAATTTCAAGACAATCCTGTTCACCGTTGAGGAGTACCCTCGTACGGAGACATTCCTGGCTTCAGCACCAGATCCTGGTTAAATATGTGTTTTGCTTTCAAAACTAAACAGGAAGAGATAAAAATCAAGCCAATGCTGTTTACCGTTGAGGAGTACCCTCGTACGAAGACATCCCTGGCTTCAGTACCAGATCCTGGTTGTATATGTGTTTTGCTATCAAAACTGAACGCGAACAAAAAAAAATCAAGCCAATGCTGTTTACCGTTGAGGAGTACCCTCGTACGGAGACATTACTGGCTTCAGCACCAGATCCTGGTTCAATATGTGTTTTGCTATCAAAACTGAACGTGAAAAAAAAAAGTGCAAGCCAATGCTGTTTACCGTTGAGGAGTACCCTCGTACGGAGACATTACTGGCTTCAGCATCAGATCCTGGTTCAATATGTGTTTTGCTATCAAAATTGAACGTGTACAAGAAAATTGCGAGTCAATGCTGTTTACCGTTGAGGAGTACCCTCGTACGGAGTCATTCCTTGCTTCTGCACCAGATCCTGATTAAATATTTGTTTTGCTATCAAAACTGAACGTGAACAGAAAAATATCAAGCCAATGCTGTTTACCGTTGAGGAGTACCCTCAACGGTAAACAGCAGCAGAGTAAATTTTTGTATGTAGATAAAACATGGTAAGTCGTAGTGATTCATAAAAACAAACCCCTGCTGTATTAAGAATTATCAAGCAGACACTTTAACCACTAAGCCAAGGTGTACTCATAAGGTACCTTTTACCTACCTACTTTATAAAATTGCGAATGTAATCTTTCTTTCAACTCGAGAAGCTAAAAGACACACACACTCCTATGTCATCTTACGTCTACGCACACCTGCATCGAAGTTGAGTTTCATCAAATTTTTCGATAGATGGTACTAGGTATTCCACTTATAGGCGCGACTTCAGCTAGTATAGTAACGCCATCTAATATAATAAGTCGAACTACGAGGTACCGGCGACAATAATAAGTTTTACGAGAGCTTTGTTCTTTGTTTGACGTGAGCAATCTTGCCTACTTTAATTTATCTATGACTCTACAAACGTCACTCCTAAAGATTTGCAGCTTATTTAATACGCATTGAATTAAACCAAATAAAATCGTCCGTCATTGTAGTTTGTGTTATCGTAGTAGCGATAATTTTTCATCTGAATTTCAAAGTGCGTAATGACTAAAACGTCACTTGCTAAAGTTCAGTGTCTACTCACGTGCTATCAATTTAACTGGTTTGTTTGTTTTGTTGTCGTTTCTGTTCATAAATAGATCGGCTATGCTTCCGTCACTTCATGAGCTTGGCTTTAGGAGTAGGACCTAGAGAATCTTAGACAATTTAATAGTATGGACGCGTAACGCGTGTCATTCTCCTATCAAAATTTTCTGCCACTTTTTGCGGGGGGCGAGGTAACATGAAATCCGCAACTTTGGATTTTATTCCCTATAACTTTAGATTCTAATTTTGAATGTAAAAAAAATCATGAAAAGTAGTCTCGTGTGAACCCCAAACGTTCTAAGTTCAAAATTATTGTTTCGCTATTATAGGCTGTCTCGTTTAGTGATAAGGTATAAAATTGAGTGTAAATGCGCAAGATTAATTGATCTAATACCGTGGCAGAGGGGAAATGCTACCGCAAGGCCAGTCCTTACTATTTATTTGTCTAAGTAGAGAATATCTAATATCAGTCGAGGTTCCAGTACCTACAATAATCGAGACTTCTCGTTGCGACTGTTTTTTTTTTGGATCACAGGTCGTATTTTTAGAGGTTCAGATAATCAACAAACTGAACAACTTTTTAAAGCGGGAGCTACTAACGCGAAAAAATACTTCACATCATGGTACAATAATATACTGCGCCTGGTATTCTCTTCCGATCACGTGACTGACACAAGCCTACGTCATCATACCCTTTTACCATGTTTAGCGGCCATTTTTTTGTGACGTAGGCTTGTGTCACCCTTTCCAACAAAAAAAGAATCATCGAAATCGGTTCATAAACGACGAAGTTATCCGCGAACACAAATAAAAAAAAAAAAAAATATATATATACGGTCGAATTGAGAAACCTCCTCCTTTTTTGAAGCCGGTTAAAAATGATTAATTTTAGTTTAGAATAAGAGTAAGGATATATGACAAAGCTCTTCAATAAGGATTTAAAAAAAAAAAAGGATAGTACAATCACGACGTGACTGGAAATGTGTCCAGCGTGCTGCCTGCCATAGGGCTAGCATGCCTGCCAAGCACGACAAAGCGACAAAACGATCATACTTGCTCATTTTGGCATACGTAATGTAATAACAAAGACAGAGGCACAACTCGTTATTTTTCTCGTTTTGCTAGCTAGAACTCACAGAGGTGGGAATGAGTGGGCCAATGTCCGCTTAGGCCAGTTCCTATTATTCCTAATCAAAGGCCACAAGTCTCTGAGGTTAAATGTCAGCTGTCGCGTAAAACCCAATAGGTATATTATCGCTCCAAGATAGACAACATTTGATAACTTATCGTCGTTTGATAACAAGGTCCATTTGCAAGAACTTTTTTTTTCAATCTTGTCTGATTATGGCATCTTAAAATAAATAAACATATTACCCTTCCTTTGCGTCGCGCAGTCGGGTAATAAAATACAGGGTGTAATGGACAGCCCTCCGCAGAGAGCAGACTAAACGTTGAACTCAGACCATCAAACTGAAAAACTTTTACTATAGAACCTACCTCAGGAACGGGAAACGCGAAAAGAAATCAGCTGTCCCATATATTTGAATCGCGTACATACAGCAGTTTTGTATGAAACACCAGCGTCTTATGAAGTTTATAGGGAGAATACAAGTAAAGTCCCCGCAATGAGCGTTTTTCTTTTGGTTTTCTAGTGGATCGATAGATGGCGTTACGGTCTGTGCGAATAAAGGTCAAAATTTCAAAATGTGTTTCTTTAAAATAATAAAGAGGGAGAAGATGATCAAAAAGATGCCAACTCATCTTTTAATTTAATATTTTATCATTTAAAAATATGAAACTTTTTACGTCTGACATTGTTGTATGGGCTCGATCCCTTCGCCTTTAAAAAAAAGTCAGGCACAGTCTTGACATGATTTTGACAGGATCTCGCCTACGTCTCTATGGAGCGATAATCATGTCATCTGTCCAGTTTTTTAGGAACTAAAATTAAAAAAGAAAAGAAAAACGCTCATTGCAATTTCTCCAAGTAATTTCTGAATGCATTTCTACAAATACAAATCATACATTCACCTGCTTGCAGAATTCCACCGTTCGTCTTTCATACACTGGCGGACTAAGGGGGGGGGGGGGGGGGGGCGGAGGGGCGGTCCGCCCCGGGCCCCCAGTCCTGGGGGGCCTCCGAATCTCGAGAAGAGAATCCCTTTTTAATCAAAACCAAAATAATGACGTTTATATAGCAAGTAAAGACACAGTTTAGAGTTGGAGGCCCGGGCCTCAGGAGGCCAGAAGCAGAACAGGTTCTGAGACTGCAGTTTGAAGTTGGAGGCCCCGTACGTTAGTCATTGAAAGTCAAGAAAAGAAATAGAGTCAAAAATACTGCGAATTTGCGAGCTCGCTTCGCTCGCTAAATCTTTTGTCAAGTTGTTATGCAGTTAGCATAATTATGAGTTCGCTTCGCTCGCTCCGGAGGCCCTGGCCTCCGGTACTGGGACTGCAGTTTGAAGTTGGAGGTCCCGTAAGTTAGTCATTGAAAGTCAAAGAAGGAAATAGAGTACAAAATATTGCGAATTTGCGAGCTCGCTTTGCTCGCTCAATCTTTTTCAAGTTGTTATGCAGTTAGCATAATTATGAGCTCGCTTCTTGAAAGGTCAATGTGGTTGGAATTAGAATGTGTTTCGAAAATTTGAGCTTGCTTCGCTCGCTTGGTTTTTTTGATAGCTTTCTGTGCTTTGAGACTGAGTTCATGCTACAACCCAGTCATAATTATAGAATCGTTCGCTCCGGTTTTAATTTTATACGCCAATATACTCACCTACTCTATTTCAAGATGAGCTCTACAATCGAGTTATTATAAGCATTATATTATAAGCTCATTTCAGCTATTTGTTTAATACATCAATCGCCTCGATTTCGGCATGAGCTGAAAAAGTCGAGTTATAATGAAGCAAAATCTCGAGCTCGCTACGCTCGCTCCTGGCTAGACACATTGCACTAAAATCTTGAGCTCACTTTGCTTGCTCCAGAATTCAGTGAAGTCTCGAGCTCGCTTCGCTCGCTCTTGGTTTTGGATGGTACCTATGTCTTTTCATAGGATACAGTTGCAGTTGCAGTTGCGCTGTTGGTGTGCAGTTAAATCTTGAGCTTACTTTGTTCGTTCCAGATTTTAAGGGTGCCTGTCCATTGAAGCTGTGCGAGCTGTGCGAGCTGTGTAGCTGTGTTTTTTTAACCAATCAGGAGCTCGAGCGAGATCGGCCGCGCCTCGCCCGAGCTCCTGATTGGTTAAAAAAACACAGCTACACAGCTCGCACAGCTCGTACAGCTTCAATGGACAGGCAGCCTAAGTCGTAAAAAAACTCGAGCTCGCTTCGCTCGCTCAATGATTTAAATCTTATTCGACTGATCTCATTATATTGCAGTAAAATTTCACTTAGCTTTGCCCTCTCCAGAATTCAGTGAAATCTCGAGCTCGCTTCGCTCGCTCTAGGTTTTACATTGTACGAATGTCAGGCTCGCTTCGCTCGCTCCGTGTTGTAGGACCTGGATCTCCCTGGGACAAAATACTTCCTACCTATGCCTATGGAAGGAAGGGGCTCCGATGTTAAGTTTTTGCCACGGCTCGAAAGAATTGTAGATATCAATTTCTGGAAAGACCGGGGGCCTCATTTAGTTTTGCCGCCCCGGGCCTCCGGCGGGCTTAGTCCGCCGCTGCTTTCATATCATATCATATCACATGTTTTCGCAAGTATAATGCGCGGGAGTCAACGGCGCCAGTGTCATGCGCAAGATACGCATAAATGATGATAAATTTAGATTTATGACTTACGCCGGCGCAGACGCTGAAATGATCTTGTAGTTAATCACATTTCTTTGTCTTCGAGATTGATTGGTATGAACCGAAATACATTAAGCACACTACACCTTCCGATTACTTATTTTTATCTTTGTTGTGTGCATTGCTGTTGCAATATTATATGAATTTCACTGAAGGAGCAATTCAGAGGACAGAATTTTATTAGACATGATTTGTAAGTCCACAGGATTCCTGTTTTGAGATGCCGAAAGAATATTTCGTCTGTTGTAAAAAAAAAATAGACAGCCTCGGTTATTGATCCTGCCTGAAACTTGCCTGAAAAGATGATCTTTGCTGGTTTGAGTCCCAAAGCGGAAAATATAAATACGTACCGTGGTGATTCTTGTTGCCAAGTCTTGGATGCATAATTAATTATGCATTGCATAATAATATTATAGGTTATCTAATCATCATAAGAAAAGTCTAGACTAAATTTTATTGTATTACTACAATTGGGGATGGATCTATGTCCTAAGTGGCAAATTGTATTGTTCCATTCTTATGACAGTCGCGGCATAAAGGTCCCTTAGTAGCTGAATTTATGTACGGTTGTATTATGCCATTATCAAAAGCTCGGCGGTGAAGGAAAAACATCGTGAGGAAGGAAACCTGCATACCTGAGAACTAAAAGAAACAGTGTTGCCAGCCGGATCTTGTCAAAAGTAACCGGAAATAGATAAAAAAGTAACCTTTTGTCGTGAAAAATAACCTTTGATATTTTTTCCAGTAATAAGGTATTAAAAGTTGATATGAATTTTAAAATTGATTATACAAATCCTGTAAAAAACACCTAAAAGTAGTTAGAAATTTGTTTAATAATCTTTTATTTTACTATAATAAGTTTTTATTCAAAGTAACCTTTTGAATCGTATAACCTAAAAGTAACCTGACAGAGCCAAAAATCCCCTGAAAGGTTACAAAAGTAACCTTCTGGCAACACTGAAAAGAAAACTATAAGTTCGGAGGTACTAGTCATTCACCTCGAGTTGGCCGCTACCTCCCTTCCCGCTTCCCCGCACTGCACCCCTAAGAGACCATATTAAACGCAATTTTATAACCTTTAGCAACGCAACCACGTACGGCACATCCGTCCCGGTCACTAATATCGCTTTTAATTTTAAATTTTTATTTGCCTTTTATATTATTTTTTGTCGACGGGACCAATTAATGTGCCTTTGAGGAAATTTTGTAACGGTCATCGACGGCCAACTGGTCGTGAACGGGTAGTATGTGTAAAAAACAGGCGAACACAAAAGACCGTCACTGGTCGCAGTTTTATACAACGTGTTAATGAATTAACGCAAAACTAGAAAATAGTTTGTTTAGAATCGAGAGCAGAATCGAATTATCATGGTTTCAACATAGGTAATTTTTTTCAAAAAATTAACTAATTTTTTATAAAAATTTAAAATTTTCTGAACCCGATGTCAACCCACCCTACTTACTACCAAAACAAGATTCTTAAAATGTGTCCACGAGTACGTTAGCGCTTTCATTCATTGCTGAAATGATAACAAATCATTTTAACCTCAAAACTTAAATTGCGAATAACTTTAAATTTTAACTATCAAAAGAATGAAATTATTGTTTCAATCTAATTATTTTGTTATAAATCAGTTGGGGTTTATGAGGTTTTGCGCTAATTTATTAACACGTTGTATAAGGCGATTATCACACTGCACCGCGCCCCGTCGCGTAGCACGGGGCCGCAGATTTTAACATTGTATGCAAGTATTTCAATTTATATAGAAAACACGCCTAGGACAACACACTGCCGACGCGACAATGCGCGGGAAGGCGACTATGCCGCTCCGCGCACCGCGGCGGGACGCGTCGCTAGTGTGATAATCGCCTAAGCCTCGGCTTGCAATAGCCCTCCTCAAATAAGTAGTAGCTTAAATAGTCCACAATAGTCGCAATAGCCTATTATGACTGTCATTCAATTTGAAATCCTTTTGTTTTTCTAACTAGCAAACACGTTCAAGGTCAACCGCAATGGCTCTAAGCCAAAATATTTGCATCTGCGACATATTTAGTGCGCAAAATATACGTTAAAAATAAAAGTAGTTTAAATTGGTACGTAACGCTCTGAGAGACATGATTTAGTTTACTTTTAAATTGGAAAAACAAAACCGATTTAAATAGAAATACTTTCTTAGTAACTGTCTAAATATACGACAGTTTTCTTTGGTATTTTGGCAAGGTCGATCTTGGCTCTCTTGTATTAAATATAATGGATGCTTTTTAGGAGCGTGCCACCTTCCCCCGTCATCACTTTCATTCGGTTGAACTGAGGTCAAACCAATTCCTATTATTACTAAAAAATCAATTATTTCTTCTAGTCTTTATCACTACTGATAAGGCAACAAATGACAGATTCCACATTCGTCATACATAACATTATGCTCTCGACTGTTTTCCCCGAGGAGTTTTCGAACAAGAATTATTCCAAATATATTCCGAGAGATAAGTGTACTTTTTGCAACCATCAGCAGCAAGGCTGATTCAGTGTATATGGGGTGAAGAGCTTCTCTGTGATGGGGATGCACCAGGTCTGCCTGCATAACTCCAGTCGGTTTAGGAGTCAATGATGATTAAAGATCTGTAAAAAATTTAGGATCAGCTGCAAGGCTGATCGTATGTTATTATTGTAGTATGCACTGTAGCTATGTGAATCGTACAAAAACTGACATGGTTCATCAGTCGGTTTAGGAGATACAGCCGTTCAAAGGTCGGAACTTTGACTGGCTATATCTCCTAAACCGACTGACAGAACTTGACAGTTTTTGTACTGTTCACATAGCTACAGTGCATACTACAACAATATCATACGATCAGCCGTGCAGCTGATCGTTAATTTTTTACAGACCTTTAATCATCATTAACTATTAAACCGACTGGAGTAATGCAGGCAGACCTGGTCCGGTCCATCTCCATCACAGAGATGCTCTTCACCCCATTAACACTGAATCAGCCTTGCTGCTAATGGTTGCAAAAAGTACACTTATCTCTTATACTAATGCCTATATCATACTAAACATATCCACATTTCACTACTCAAACCGTCTACCCTTCCCGCACAAACCTTCTTAACTTTTTCACGATATCTCCAATGTTGGCTAAACATTAAACAAATCTGGAAATAGACTGGCGCCCCGGCCAAGTCGGAATCAACAGGTAGTTGATAAAAGATTAGACAATCACTAGCTTGACTGATTACATAAGGTTTATCGAGCGACAAAATTGGGCTGTTTATCTTGATAAGGCTGGTATGCAACAACTATAATCAGTTTGATCTTGTTGGTACTGGTTGAGGTGTAAATTAATAAATTGCTTTACGATTTCGCCTGACGACAAGCAATTTCATCATCATCATCTCAGCCGATGGATAACGACCGGTCCTGCGCTGCCCTCATTCAACGGGTTCCCGCCGCCTTCACCAGGTCGTCGGTCCACCGTGTGCGGGGCCTACCCACGCTGCGCTTTCCAGTACGCGGTCGACACTCGAAAACTTTTCGTCCCCATCGGCCATCGGTTCTGCGAGCAATTTGCCCCGTCCACTGCCACTTAAGTTTAGCAATTCTTTGGGCTATGTCAGTTACTCTGGTTCTTCTGCGGATCTCTTCATTTCTGATTCGATCTCGTAGGGAAACTCCGAGCATAGCCCTCTCCATTGCCCTTTGGGTGACTTTCAGCCTTTTTATGAGGCCTTGAGTGAACGACCACGTCTCTGTTCCATATGTCATCACTGGCAAAACACACTGATCGAAGACTTTCGTTTTAAAACACTGCGGTATTTGGGACGTGAAGATACTACGTAGCTTCCCAAACGCTGCCCAGCCGCTGACAAGCAATTTATCGTCATTGTTATACTCAACCGTTAATAATACTTCGGCACACCCTTATGGTGATGTTACTACTTACGTTAGTCCACCACGAGTGGTCAATCCGCAAGAAAATCTCCCCGATTGACGTGCTAAGCCTCTGATACATCTAGCTCACCCTGGCCGATCTGCAAGCCTCCAAACTGATTGGGTTATCTTTTCACAGAAATAAGATAGAATCTTTTTAGAAAAAACCTAAAAAAAAGAATCTTTTTTTCTATCTTATTTCTGTGACGATGGCAAGTCAAGGACATGCCATCAACAGGGGGACACACACACACCAACGCCCGTAATCCCTTTCGGGTGGTCAAAAACATTGCTACAACTACCATCTTTTTGTTTAAGAATGTAGTAGCAATACTTACATTTAGCAATATAAGTTTCAGGATAAAAAGTCTGGTTACCTTTCACCACTTTCGTTGCTAGCCTTTCGCCCACGTAAACACTGCATAAAAAACCTCTAATCCCTTAGTCACATGGTCACATCACGCGGGAAGAATTGGGGAGGTCTATTCTAAACCGGAACGGATTCTACACGGCTTTAAATTCAAAGAATTTTACCAAATTCGAAAAACACGAGAATTAGAGCACCAGCGAGCGGTTAGAAACTCTGTCTTCTTCTTATCGTGTGGGCAGAGCCCTGGTGTCAGAGTTTTTCAGACCGCCTTACGGGCTCTGACATGGTTTTTATGTAATGACTACTACCACCAGAGATAGTAGCCGGCATTGACGGCTTAGCGTACCATCCGAAGCACGGAATCATATTTTCTTTTCAGACAATCAGGTGATTCAGCCTGCAATGTCCTAGCCAACTGGGGAAAAACGCACAAAGTGACATATCACTAGGTGTGAGGGAATCGAACCCACAACCTCCGTGTCGAGAGCCCAATGCTCTTAACCATTAGACCCTGTCTAAAGATGGGTTTACTGGGTTAGTGTAGCGTTACAAAATACAACCATCGATAACAACGTCAATCAATTCCACCTGTTTCCACGTAACGTGACGTCAAAGCCCGAATGTGACGTCATCCGAGATATTTGCTCAATCAAGTTCAATGCACGGTCGGTCGTAGCTATGCAGACATTTGTGACGTCAGAGATTCATTGATGATGTTCATTGTTATGGTAGTAGAACTAATAGATCAAAGTACATTTTCATTAAAATTACAATTCGTACTTTGAACGGTTCAATTATGTTTTCAATGAGTAGATAATTGTTTCAATTATAGTTTTCCAGTAATTTTCCTAGGGATCGGTACACAAAGCTGTGCCAATCTTTATCGAACAAATGTCACAACACGAAGACAATGGTCGCTGAAACGCGAGAAAATGTTGCGACAAATTCATTCGTGTCGTCTTATGATCTTCTTTCGTAAATATCCGGCTCGATCGATGGATCAATATTCAAATTTTTTTTGGACTTTCCATACTAAATGCAATCAGCTGATCGAACGTTTGTATGAAAACCCGAATTTTAAAAATACTCTGGTCATGAAAATGTTATCCAGAACGTACGTTTTAAATAAAAAATCCTTGTTTTCCTATTCTAAAAATAATGAACTCTTATAAGTTCAGAATAAAAATAATCTTGTCATTACAATGTCCTTCACCTACTTGATAATGATAAGTATAGGTACTTACGGAGTACATACAAGTTATTTCTTGTTTTCCCCACCCCCTTTAATAAAATTGATAAGAATAAAGCAAAAGTAAAGTTTTCATCGTTATTTTCAGTTTTGTCCAACATTTACTGCCACTACAAAACTCATTAGTCCCCTAAAAAATTAGATTGAATGTAAAATTGGATTGTTGGTAATCCCTACGCCAATGGTTGACCACTAAATTACCACATGTGTCCCGAATTCCAAATTGGTGCGACCCACACCTTACGCTTTATCATAGGAGGGTCGAGGCCTGTGCCCAGTGCCCAAACTTTTACACGAGTTTTGCCAAAAGGAAATTAAATCCTCTTAGAGCCAAATCAATTTGCGAGTGAGGCCATAAAGAAATGCAATTTCTCGTAGCCAAAGTGCCAAATCAGTTTGGCGAAATAGTTTGGCCACGAGGAAAAACTCATAAATTGATCGGTTCTAATGCTTTTGGCAGCTCTAGGTAATTTTTAGTTGCTGATGAATTTTCTATCAGTAAAAATAATTACTTAATATGTTTAATTTTATTAAAACTCATTTAAGAATTGACTAGAACTACCGCAACAAATCGATCCAATGATCAACAAAACCCATGAATTGATCGGTTCTAATGCTTTTGGCAGATGTAGGTAATTTTTAGTTGCTGATGAAATTTCTATCAGTAAAAATAATTACCTACTTTATATGTTTAATTTTATTAAAACTCTTTTTTCGAATTGACTAGAACTACCGCAACAAATCGATCCAATGATCAACAAGTTACATAACAATACACGATATCTCTTAGATCAAAACAAACAGTAAATACTAGATGAATCACCGACAATTTTGCGCCCCAAAAGTGGCGCCTAACTCCTTAAGCCGGCCGATTCATCACGCCAAATGCCAGAAGAGGGCAATGGGAGAAGATAAATATAAATAGGTGAAGTTTGCCAAAACTAGTTGCGTAATAATCACATTGCTTTACCGGTGTAGGTTAGGTATAGGTATTTAGTTTTGTTACGTTCATGTGACTAATTAGTGTCATAATCTCATAATACTCATAATTATATTTGACTTATACAACGTGTTAATGAATTAACGCAAAACTAGAAAGTAGTTTGTTCAGAATCGAGAGCAGAGTCGAATTATCATGGTTTCAACATAGGTAATTTTTTTCAAAATATTAAATAATTTGTATGCAAAATTTAAAATTTTCTGAACCCGATGTCAACCCATCGCACGGGCACACTCACCCTACTTACTACCAAAACAAGATTATAAAAATGTATCCATGAGTACGTTAGCGCTTTCTTTCGGTGCTGAAATGATAACAAATCATTTTTGCCTAAAAACTTAAAATGCGAATAACTTTAAATTTTAACTATCAAAATAATGAAATTATTGTTTCAATCTAATTATTTTGTTATAAATCAGTTGGGGTGTATGAGGTTTTGCGCTAATTTATTAACACGTTGTATTTGTTACGATACGGTTTGATTATCGGTTTTAGTAGAAACGCACCTTTTTATACACTTACGCCCTTTATCCGTATTGGGGTGAGCAGACACAATTTTTTCTTCCGTTCTAGATTAATTAGCCATGCTAATTTCAAGCATGTAAAATAGACTTTAGATGCATCACTGAGCATGTAATCACTACATTTTAAGATGCATCTTGAACAAAAAGAAGTTTCGAATGTTTTATGTACTTAAGTAGTAGGTACTTAGATACGAGTTAAATATTTTTAGCCCCGATAAACAAATTCACATGACCAAGGATGCCATTTCTCTCCCACGCAAATGTGAAGCTATTTCCGTTTCATTCAACCTGAAGACATAGAAACAACTGGAAAATTTTAATACGTTCACTATTTTTGGTATCTTTGTATTCTATGATGACAGTTTCATTTTGATTTGACATTATCAAACAATTTGTTCAAGTTTGTTCTGAAGCCGGTTCTGTCCAAGGAATATAATACTCCCTAGGGTTCTGTCCTATTGATCCAATGAGCGTTTTTCTTTTCTTTTTTAAATTTAGTTCCTAAAAAACTCGACAGATGACATACTTATCGCTCCATAGAGACGTAGGCGAGATCCTGTCAAAATCATGTCAAGACTGTACCTGACTTTTTTTTAAAGGCCAAGGGATCGAGCCCATAGAACCATGTCAGACGTAAACAGTTTCATATTTTCGATTAAAATGATTCTTAAATAATGAAATATTCAAACAAAAGATGCGTTGGCATCTTTTTGATCATCTTCTCCTTCTTTATTATTTTAAAGAAACACTTTTAGAAATTTTGACCTTTATTCGCACAGACCGTAACGCCATCTATCGATTTACTAGAAAACCAAAAGAAAAACGCTCATTAAACTTCTTGTATTGAGCATAACATAATTTTGAAAATAAATAAATAAAGGATCATAAAAATAAAACTTGAAATGCTCACTACATACTGAATACATTGCAGTTGGGGAAGTCAAGATATAGGTATTCTAAAACATCGTGTTTAGAATTTTTTACCGTTCTAGAGTTTGTCAAACTCTCGCTTACATCTCGACCCTTTCTCGACCGTACATTTTCCGATAGCAGTACGCACGATATTTAAAGTCACATATTAATTTTAAGTACCTAAATTATGCCAATGGGCGGGGCACATTGCTCGCAGAGCTGATGCCCAATTGGACCGAAAAGTTCTCGAGTGGCGACCGCGTACCGGAAACCTCAGCATGGGTAGACAGTGAGCTCCGACAAGGTGGACCGACGACCTGGTGAAGGCGGCGGGAACCCGTTGGATGAGGGCAACGCGGGACCCGTCTTTCTAGCGATTCTTGGGGGAGGCCTGTGTCCAGCAGTGGACGTCTATCGACTGAGATGATGCTGACATAACATAGATAGTTGTGTACTTATACGTGTACTAAAAAGAAAATAACCATTAATTTTCTTTGTTTCAGCCCGCGAATCGTGAGAAAATGCTGTCCAGATCTGCGTTTGCTCTCGCCGCGATCGGACTTGGCTTGTCTACCTTCAGCGTTCGACAAATGATCCTGCACCAAACCAGACGGATCTAGACCTCCAACTATCTAGGTTCCGACGTCTAGGGCGACCCCTGCTAACAAAAGCTTACCATGTCGAAAACATCTACGACTTTTAGTTTTAAAAGGCAATTTTTAAATGTCATTAGAACTGATTAGAAATCATTTGTGTAATGTCCTCTTTTTAAATGTCTTTTGAAGTTTAAAAAAATATATTAACTACTTTTTTTTTCGTTCGAGTTGTTGGCTGAGGATGTGTAGATAATAAAAAAATGGAGTAAAAATGTGTATGCTGAGTTTTATGTGGAAAAAATTGTAATTTATTTTTTAAATATTTTTTCTGAGCGTTACGTGTGTTTGAATAAAAATTCATCTGTTAGCTAATAAATTTGTTTAGTATTAAGTTGACAGTGAATGCGTGGGCTGATGAGAAAGTATGGAAGATTGTATGAGAGAACATTGCAAGTTTTACCGTCTTTTTCGTGATGGCAACCAAATAAACGACTGTAAAGATTAATGCATTTTCATTTAAGTATTTCCACCACCAAAAGCGATGTTATACATAGGGAGTGTCCCTATGAATAACATCGTATCGAGGTATGCAATACGTAGTATGATTAATTGAATACAAGGTGTAAGGCAAAAGTATCATTATACTTTAAACCACATTGGTACTCTACCCATCAAACTGAACAACTTTTACTATGGGAGCAAACATGAAATAGCAAATAAGAAATTTGCCTTTCATACTAAACTGCAAGGCCTACCTGAAGTCTAGACTCAAATGTATTTTCTATTTCAGGTTTACTCCCATAGTAAAAGTTGTTCAGTTTAATGCTCTGAACCGCCCCTAAAAATTTGGAAAGTGTTTACAAAATCACTACTAGGGTGATTTTGATATTTCCCTGCTAAATGTATGGGAATTTAATTTTGAATTTTCTCAGAGTTCTAATACCTCGACCTCGGTTGACTCCCCAAAGAGACTTATTTATGTTCTTTAATGGGATAAAAAGTTTTGAGTAAAAGACATTGCTCACGATTATATGGAATCGTGTTTTCACCATACGTAGGACCTAGCATTGGTCCTCAACTTCAACATATATGCATTACAAAATGTACGATGTAGTACTTTTAATATAAAAAAGGATTAAGCTAAGCGATTTGAAGTATCATCGACTCTTAGGGTCAGCGCACACCCAGCGTAAATCTGCTCGCGCATGCTCGAGCATGTTCTTTGCAGTCGCGCACACCTAGCGTCAAAATCCGCCGGCGGCAGAGGCGAAATCCGCCGGCGGCAGCGGCGGATGCTCGAGCATGCGCGAGCATGCTCGCGCGTGTTCGAACAGTCTCGCGGATGCTCCCGTGTTGCTACAGTTGACAGTGAATTTTGCAGTTGTGTTTACAATATTTTAAAGTAAAGACGTGCGAAGAGTAATTTTAAAGTATGGTGGACTGGGATTTGGTAATTATTGGGTTACTAGCAGAGGAAGAGGAGCAAGAGCAGGAAAAGTGCTGTGTTACGGTTTAAAGTTCTAGGGACAGTTATTTTATGGCTAGGAACTATAAAATGGAATATGAACAATTTGAAAACCTACTAAATCTGCTTCGACCTTTCAGATTTTCTTTGTATTTTCAAAAAGAGTTCGATTATTATATAATATTATCTGTAGTAAATTGCCCTTTTCGGGCTAAAGTAGTTAAAAAATATGCTAGATTTAGTACGAAACCGGCCGAGGTGGCAACACTTACGACGGATCGCAAGCATCGACACGGGCGTATGCTCGAACATGCTCGAGCATGCGCGAGCATCCGCGCGCATGCTCGCGACTGCTCCCGTCGCCGCGAGGAGCATACGCGAGCATACTCGAACAGACGCTGAAGGGATTTAATCACTTGCAAGCTATTTTCAACTTTATTTCAATGGGAATAGAGTTCATTATCAATTGAATCAATGAAATCTGCTCGCGCATGCTCGAACAGTTTTACGCTGGGTGTGCGCTGACCCTTAAAGAACAAATACAAATCGTATGATAGCTGAAATTATACACGGGATAGTAGGAATATCGTGCTTCCCAATGAAATGGAAATTATCCTTCTCTGCAGTGGGATTTCTTATAAAATTCAAATTTACCAGTTTTGTATAGGAAACGGGATTGGGCAATGTCTTTATAGTTTTTCTCGATGACTACATTTTTTTCAAAATCTGTGTATGACTTTATACGGAAGTAAAAAGCTCTAAATCCCATCTTTCCAGTCGTTACCCGGGGACCCGGTGGGTTGACCCACATTCCCTGAATACGTGCCTGTATAGGAAAGCTGTTTTTTTTCACGATTCCTGAGGTAGGCTCATTAGTGAAAGTTGTTCAGTTTGATGGTCTGAGTTCACCGTTTCAGTTTGCGGAGGGCTGTACCTTTATTACAACCTGCCTGCGTAACATGACACAGGTCACTTCTAAACGTCAAATTGGCCGTTATCTCCATAGTATCTCACTCAAATTTGACGTTTAGAAGTGACCTGTGTCGCTCTCACCTCTGTCATGTTACGCAGGCTGGAGTGCGATTTTTGAATCACATACGTCGAACTCCGCAGTTAAAAATGTCAAAATAACTATGAAGATACCTATGCATCTTTCAACTGGACTGCGATTTTTGAACGTCAAATCAGCAGTATATCTCCATACATTTTCAACTGCTAAGTTCAACGTATGAGATTCAAAAATCGCATTAAAAATAAAATGTTCTTGAATGGCAGTACTTTTTTAACGTTTGAAATCTTAAATATGATTATGAGGGCGCCACTGTACAGTAAAAGGACTGCAGTATACACTGAATTATTATTGTAAAATACAAGAAATGTTTATGAAATAGGCCTCACTATGATTTTAATTTCAAACTAACCAAAGTGATTCGTTTAGAGGAAATAAAACAAAGGTTTTAAGAAAGAAAGCTTATATTTATTTAGTCTAAGTGCATACAGAGTTACGCAAAACACTTTATAAGAAAACCAGTTCTTTTTTGCCCAAAAATACTTCTTAATAAAATATATATATTAACTATCCTACGTAGATAATACATAACTATCTATGTACTTTGTTCTGTATAAGTGGCATACACGTAAAACAGTACTAGCTTCTTTTATACTTATAAAACAGTTTCTTGACTGACTGACAGACAACACAGCCTAAACCGCTGAAGATAGAAACATGGGTGCACTGGGTGATTTATACAACGTGTTAATGAATTAACGCAAAACTAGAAAGTAGTTTGTTTTGAATCGAGAGCAGAATCGAATTATCATGTTTTCAACATAGGTAATTTTTTTTCAAAATATTAAATAATTTTATAGTAAAATTTAAAATTTGCTCAACCCGCTGTCAACCCACCGCACGGGCACACTCACCTTACTACCAAAACAAGATTCTTAAAATGTATCCATGAGTATGTTAGCGCTATCATTCATTGCTGAAATGATAACAAATCATTTTTGCCTCAAAACTTAAAATGTGAATAACTTTAAATTTTAACTATCAAAATAATGAAATTATTGCTTCAATCTAATTATTTTGTTATAAATCAGTTGGGGTGTATGAGGTTTTGCGATAATTCATTAACACGTTGTATAAGGCCCATTGCCAAAAACAGGTTCAAGAAATTGGGGTTCGTGCCATCCCTTTCTGGCGCTCAGAAATATCATTCGCCAGAGTGAGAAAGATCGCTGGCGTCCGCAATCGGAAGTGTCACTCTAGCTTATGATGATGATGATCTCAAATCAAATCTAAACGACAGAAAGAGACAGAGCTTGGAATTCGATTCCGTAATTGCCTACCCTCTATGACGTAATGCATTTTTAGGGTTGGGCCTCATCTGGCAGCACGTAATCGCATTTTTTCACGCTCTATCCTTTTCTGTCGCTCTGCAACATCATTTGCTAGAGCGAGAAAGGTCGCAGCACTAGCGACCCTGCCGCATTCCCGCTAAATAAAAAAGTAACCATACTTTTTAATTTTTGCAGACTTATTAAAAATTAAATAAATAAATAAATAAATAACGCTCACAGGCACATACATTGTAATGATCCCAAGAAAGCACTATTTATAGGCTGTTTATTATGGAAACCATACAACAACGGCACAAACATATAAACATCCATGACCGAACCGGGATTCGAACCCAGGACCCTGGTTTGGCAGTCCGGCGTGGTAACCATTACACCAACCGGGTCGTCGAATTACTGCTGCATTTACAGAAATAACAAAAGTTATAAATAAAAGTGTGATACATAACGCCGTTTATTGCTATGATCAATATCTTAATATACCACCCCTTAAAATGACTTTTCTATTACTGATTATCGAATTTCAACTCTATTCTTTAATCAGTAGGCTTTCCTTGAGTTTGCATTGTGGTTTTACTCCCATTTTCGTATTGAATTTCGTACCATGCTATGTTATCTTAGAACATTCTATGTGGAACGCCGATATACAGCTTCCGCCATCTATCGGTAACGTTTCGAAGCACTTAGTGTTGAACTAAATGGTTCGTATCTTGATTCTTGAAGCGATAGCGCGCTACACCTCACCGGCACACCGCTGCGCTGTACTAGTGAGAGATTTCGCCCGTATCAATCACTGTCTTGTTGGTCTAGTGGTATAGACAACCGGCTCACGATTCGGGTACAATGGTTCGAGCCTCGTGTCGGCCGGCCGTCTTTTTCAATTTTATTTCATAATGTGGCGCCCCCCGTGCTAATATGCGACAACGCAAATAATTAGGACGTCCTAAAATTCAAGGCGACTTACCTATCTATAGCCAATATACATATTAATCTATGTTTCGTACCGCGCACCCAGTTGACTAATTTGACCACTGATTTTAACATACAATATGTGCACCGTAACTAGCCTGACTAGAAATATGAAATACCTGGTTTGGGGGCGCTGCGATCGACTATAACCTTTAAATGTCAGTGTTCCAAGTACAAAAATTAGTTACAATGTTTTTCCGCAACATGGTAAGGTTTTTATTTTTCTGGTCATACAGAACGGCCACCCTCTCTGACTTCAGACACCCCACCTCACCTCACCTCACACTTTCAGGGGACACTTTAGGGGAGCCGAGCAAGGGAATGCAGTCAGGCGCGCGTACGTAGCATTTGAATACATAAAATTGTAGTTTTCAGTGCAAAAAAACGTTGAAAAATAACGCTAAATTCACATTTTCAGTAACTCTAGCTCAAATACTATTTTTAATAACAGAACAAACAATAAAAAGTATCGAAATATAGATGACGTTTATTCAAAGAACGGTCGTTTAGTCACAAAGCATGTGCAGACGCCATTTCGAAAATCAAAAACGTTCCATATAAAGTGTCACCTGTGCTACAATGCAAACTCATGGTAGGCCTACAGAACTGAGAAATCCAAGATCCAAAACGGAGTAGAATCACTAACTTCTTCATCCAAACAATCAAAAGACAGAACTACAAGTACAACACGGGCGAATTAACTTGGCACCTGGCTCGGAATAAAAAATTCGGAAAGAATATTAGAAATTTGAAATTAGAAATTTGACGACCCGGTTGGTGTAATGGTTACCACGCCGGACTGCCAAACCAGGGTCCTGGGTTCGAATCGGTTCGGCCATGGATTTTATATGTTCGTGCCGTTGTTGTATGGTTTCCATATTAAACAAGCCTATAGTGCTTAACTTGGGATCATTACAATGTATGTGCCTGTGAGCGTTATTTATTATTTAATTATTATTATTAATAACTCGAAAATGCTAAAACGCAGGGACACGTGCAACAGTAACTGAAATGGTATGCTACGCCCTCGCACGGCGACGGGCGGGGTCCCGCGGGGGGTAGCAGGAAGGGTGTCAAATACCGAGCCACGTGCGAGGCAGGTGCCTAGTTATTTCGCCCATGTTGTAGTTAAGTTTCTCAATACCAGTTTTTAATTACTAACAAAATTTTAAGGCTGTATTCAGACAATAAAACTGAACAACCTTCGCTGGGTCGAAAAATTGTTGGATCTCCTTCTGCCATACAAAATTGCGGATCAGCCGATCGATTTTCTATGGGAGGTCCAAAAATGTTTGTTCCTTAGGAAAAGACGTTTAGTTTCGCTGTCTGAATACACCGTTAAAATAATCTCTATATGTTCCTATTATTTATACAGGGTCTTTCTTAATATGCTGACACTTTTTTAAAGAGATGATCAGACCGTCAAACTGAACAACTTTCTCTATGGCACCAGCATCGAAATCGCGAAAAAAAAAACAGCTGTCCCATACATTTGGCTCGAGTAGGTTTGCAGTTTTGTATGGATCAGTAGATATTTTTTTCGAGATTTCGATGTTGATGCCATAGAGAAAGTTGTTCAGTTTGACGGTCTGATCATCCCCTTAAAAAAGTGTCAGCATAAGAACGACCCTATATGTAGGTATCTATGAAAAAAAAAAAATAAAACGAATCTTAAATTACCTATTGGTGTAAAGGCTGATGATGATGAATAATAAAATGTTTCGAATTCTATCTCTTCACCGATAAAGTTGAAATTAAAGATTAGCTTCTAAAGTCAAATTGAGGAATTATAATAATTATAGGTGATGTCCTATCGCCTCTTCTTGTGTCCTTTCGTGGGACCTTTGACGAAACACCAGTCGACTGAGATCGCCTGCCCCAAGATGTCTGCACCGTCTAGCGCTTCGCGGGCACTCTGCAAAACAAGTATTTTATGCAGTCACAGAATAGGTAATAGTATAGTTCTACGGATAGAACAGAGACGTGGTCGTTCACTCAAGGCCTCATAAAAAGGCTGAAAGTCACCCAAAGGGCAATGGAGAGCGCTATGCTCGGAGTTTCCCTGCGAGATCGAATCAGAAATGAGGGTTAGGTAAGTCCAACTTCGAGAAAGAGATCAACCGTCGAATCCAACTCGGCTGGGCAGCGTTCGGGAAGCTACGTAGTATCTTCACGTCCCGAATGCCGCAGTGTCTTAAAACGAAAGTCTTCGATCAGTGTGTGTTGCCAGTGATGACATATGGAGCAGAGACGTGGTCGTTCACTCAAGGCCTCATAAAAAGGCTGAAAGTCACCCAAAGGGCAATGGAGAGGGCTATGCTCGGAGTTTCCCTGCGAGATCGAATCAGAAATGAATAGATCCGCAGAAGAACCAGAGTAACTGACATAGCCCAAAGAATTGCTAAACTTAAGTAGCAGTGGGCGGGACACATTGCTCGCAGAACCGATGGCCGGTGGGGCCGAAAAGTTCTCGAGTGGCGACCGCGTACCGGAAAGCGCAGCGTGGGTAGACAGTGAGCCCCTCACACGGTGGACCGACGACCTGGTGAAGGCGGCGGGAAAACGTTGGATGAGGGCAGCGCAGGACCGGTCGTTGTGGCGATCCTTGGGGGAGGCCTATGTCCAGCAGTGGACGTCCATCGGCTGAGATGATGATGATGATTAATTTATTTGATTATGAAAGTGAAACTAATTATAATTATTAGGACGACTGAAGACACGAGTAGCAAGTGATGGAACTTACGGCAGCCTGTTTGTATGTCTCGTACTCGACCAGAGCGTAGCCCTTCAGGAAGCCAGTGCGACGGTCGAGGTTCAGGTGGATGTTCTTTATCTCACCAAACTCGGAGAATTGATTCTGCAAATACATTTAATTAGCGTTAAGCCGCGACTTCGTCCGCACAAATTATATACCAGATTTTAAGTCAGATCATAAGCTATCAAACAAAAAAAGTTTCGTCAAAATCGGTTTAGTAGTTCTTGCGTGATGCTCGAACAAACACAAAGCAAAATAATTTCTTTTTTAAATTTACAGTTTTATAATAGTACGAGCATTTATCCGCGACTTCGTCCGCATAAATTATATACCAGATTTTAATTCAGATCGTAAGCTACCAAACAAAAAAAGTTTCATCAAAATCGGTTCAGTAGTTTTTGCGTGATGCTCGAACAAACAAACACACAAACAAACATACAAATAAACAAACAGACAGACTAAAAATCCAAAAATTGGTGATATGTAATCAGGGACATCTAAAAACCATATCGTAATCTTTTTCATGTAAATATCTTCAATGTACAGACACACTTCTGTTACAGTTTTATAATAGTTTAGATGTGCGTGCGGCAATGACAGTCAAATCGATCGCAGCGCAAGCTGTGACAGATTCGTGAAACATTTTTCGACAAGCTGCGTCTTTGCTTTAGTCTGTAGCAGCTTGCCAACAGATGGCGCTACAGTATACGTAGCAGAAATACGACATAAGACACGGGGTACGATGCTGATGCCACCTCCACGCGTGTGCTAAGGTGTTGCGGTTCTTCGGTTCTGACCGGGAAGCTGCAACATTTTGGTACCGGTGTACCCCGGGCAACGTGGCCCGATATAGAGGGCTGGCGGGCCAAAAGGCCGCCAGCAGTCTATATTTAGTCACGGCGGAGAGCATCACACATAGCCTGGTTTTGTAAGTGGGACCAGGGAAACCTCACACTTACCTGCGTCTATTGACCTGCGCAGTTGAGCGCCGTACGCTGGGATGAAGGAGTCCTGGGAGGTTGAGCCGAACGATGCCAGGGTGATAGTGCACTCGTAAGGCAACACGCCCCTTTGGTCTGGATTTCCAGCCAAACGGCAACTCTTGCAGCTAGCCACTGTAAGGGGAACGGTCACGCGTCCCGTCAGAGGGCCGCTGGCGAGTTGTAGTAGGTCTGTGATGATCACGGTGGTCATCACAGTGGGTGGTCAGCCATGCTGACGGGGCAAGGGTGTGGGGGGAAAACCGACGGACACGTCGGCCTCATGCCTGTAGCTCCCGATGTCGCGCTGGAGCGCCAGCCTGTCATTACTATATTCCCCTAGTAGTCTTAGTGTCCCTCTCCAATCTTTATTAGGAAGGGCACTCCCAGTTGCGGGCTCCGTGGAGGGTGGGAAGCTAGGTGAACGAAACACGAAACTGACAGACATGGACCTTAATTATTTAAAAAATTTTCCACCACTAGGGACGGCGTCGGACGGGAAACCTGAAGGCGTCTCCCCCTCGAACTCGGCGAAAGCTGATGCCCAACACGCTAGAGTTTCTGAAGCAGGGAAACCCGCTGACGGAATTCGCGCTCAAGGCCAGCAAGTAGCCACTGAGCACCGTGCAGCTGAAGTGAAGTCCAAGGGGCAACCCAAAGACCAAACGCAAGCTAGGACGGGCTCACATGGTGGTTTGGAGCGGGGGCAACCCCAAACCAAGCCACAACCAGAGGCCAAGGGTAAAACCAAAGCCTCGGCAGCTGCCGGGAACCCGGCAGCTACCAAAAAAGGTCCAAAACCACCGTCAGACCCGGGGAAACCTGTGTCTAGGTCAGTGGGTTTGGATAATGCTGGTAAGGCCCAGAGGCAACCCCAGGTCCAGGTCCAGCAAGAACTCTTCGATGCCGCGTGGACGGTTGTTGGTCCCAAGGAGCTGGGTAGCAAGCCCCGTAAAGGGGGGAGCGGCCCAGCCCAAGGAGTTCCACAGCAGAAGCCCGCGCTTACGTCAAAAGAAAAGCGGAAGCTAAGCTCCAGACAGCGGCGGAAGCTGAATAAGGAGTTAGCTTCCGCAAACGTCGAATCGCCTTCACATCAAGAAGGTAAGGAACAGCCTGCTGCTGGATCGAGTGGGAGTGGCCACCCGAAGGCCGGTGAGTTTAAACGCCCGCCGGCATTTGGTAAGCCCACAGCGCAGGCTGGAAGCTCAGCAAAGGGAGCATCAGCCGCTGGCAAAAGGGACCGCGACGAGAGTTTCTCTCCAAGGGGCGAGAACAAGCGACAGCGGCTGGGGACTCCCATCATCACGCACCCAGAAGGGTATGCCAACGCCGTGAAGGCTGATCTTGTGGTCGCCGTCACAGAAGTCCGTTCGGGCAACTTATCCTCAGCGCAGGCTGGCCAGGTCCTGGAGATTCTGCACATGAAACTCCTGGAGCTGGCTAGGGTGACGCCGGAAGGGACTAGTGGCCCACTTTTCCAGGGCAAACCCACACATGTGGATGGAGCACTCCAGATCTGGTGTACCGACGCGGATGCACTGAACTGGCTCAAAACCTCCATTGAGAGCACCACACTGCCGTCTGGAGAAAAACTCGTCGTGAAGCGGCCATGCGATGTACAGCGGAGGGTGCGTTGCGGCATCGTCATACCCGGGGCTTTTGAGACCAAAGACATTGCCACAATGATTCGGTTTCAGAATCCCTGGGCGCAGGTTGGTCGCTGGCTGCTTCACCGAGCGATCAAACAAACGAAGGACACATTTCTCGTCGTCAGCATCCCGGAGGACGTGGTCAAAGCTCTGGTTGATCACGAGCGCCGACTCGGCTTTATGCTGGGATCGGTGTACGTGAAGTTCCAGGGCCCCAGGGGGAAGTTTACGGACATACCCCCTGATCCGCGAACAGACCGGGACTCTGACGACGAGGAAAGTGAACCCTCGTCACAACCGGCAGAACCCATCGTGCACATGGAAACCGTCTCAGTATCGGAGACCCAGATCGTCACTTCTGACGGGCCGCCTGCATCACCTGGGTCCAACTCGGAGTTGTCGGGACCCAGCTCAGCATCCTGCCTGGGCTCCGATAACGAAGAGGATTGGACCAGGAGGATCGAGGCCCTGGTAATGGAGGAGGGGGAGGAGATGCCTGATGGCGTCCCCTTCTGAGAGTAGGATCCTCCAAATCAACCTCAACCACAGCGAGACCGGTACGGCTCAGTTACGGCGGTGGTTGGAGGTTAACAAATCGGCCATTGCGTTGATCCAAGAGCCGTGGATCTACAATGGCAACAGAGTACGGGGGCTCTCTAATATAGGAGGTAAGCTCATCACTGGAACAGATCAAGGCCCCAGGGCCTGTATCTATATATCTAATAAAATATCGGCATATCCGCTAACAGATTTCTGTTCCAGAGACATGTGCGCAGCTGTGCTCACATCGTCGCAGGTGATTAGCCTCAGGAAGATCGTCATCGCGTCGGCGTACATGCCGGCTGAGGAAGATCCACCCACCCACGAGGTCGCGAGGCTAGTCCGATACTGCGAGGACGGCGGGATGGAACTCATCATCGCTACCGATGCCAACGCGCACCACACTATCTGGGGCAGTGAAGACTGCAACAATAGAGGTATTACCCTTATTAACTATCTTTACTCAACAAGCCTGGACATATTAAATACGGGCTCAGAACCGACCTTCGTACGAGGCAGGAGTAGGACTATTGTTGACCTAACCCTGGCTACCAACGGAGCGGCGGAACTCATCTCTGGTTGGCACGTGTCGAGTGAGGCATCGTGCTCAGACCACAGATGGATACGCTTCGACTTGGAGGTAACTATCAGCGAAATTATACCGCGTCGAAACCCCCGGAAAACCGACCGGGACAAATATCGGAAACTTTTGATCGACAAATTGAGTAGACATAACATTCCTGACAGAGTAGCAGGTACACAGAACATCGAAGGCGAAATAGACGACCTTACCAAAACGATAACCAGCTGCTATCACTCTGCTTGTCCCCTGACCATCCCATCAGAAGCTGGCCAATCTGGCCAAACTTGGTGGGGACCTGAGCTGAACAGGCTCAGGTCAAAAGTCAGAAGACTATTCAACAGAGCAATGAACACTTGTGACTTATTGGACTGGGACAACTATAAGGTAGCCAAGGCCAAATATAAGAAGCGCATAAGATTTCGAAAGACCGCCGCATGGCGCAAATTCTGCGAAGATGTGGAATCTAACGAAAAAGCCAATCGAATTAGGAAAGTGCTAAGCAATCAACCCAACCATGGCCTAGGGTCCCTACGTAAAACTGATAACACTCTAACCAGCTCACCGAAGGAAGTTCAAGCCGTCCTTCTGCAGACTCACTTTCCGGGCTGCAGATTAGTAGAGGACGATGACAGCTTCTCAGAACCAACAACAGAAATAACACCGACAGCAGAGTGTTGGCTAATCGCCCAAAACGTAGTCACGCTAGACAGAGTCGAATGGGCAATCAACAGCTTCCACCCGTATAAGGCAGCTGGGGTTGATGGAATCTTCCCCGCATTACTGAAGTGGGGTGGCAGACGACTGGCGGAAGCCCTTACAAAACTGCTGAGATCGTGCCTAGCACACAGGTACGTCCCCGAACAGTGGCGCCTGGTCAAGGTAGTTTTCATACCGAAACCAGGGAAAAGCGACTACACCAACGCAAAATCCTTTAGACCTATCAGCCTCACGTCCTTCCTACTCAAGACGTTGGAACGACTGTGCGACAGGGAACTGAGGGACAAATCGCTTCGTAACATACCTCTACATCGCAACCAGCATGCATATAGTGCGGGGAAATCAACAGAATCGGCTCTTCACATGGTTGTGTGCAAAATAGAAGAAGCCCTTCAAAATAAAACAATCTGTCTGGGGACCTTTATAGACATAGAAGGGGCCTTTGACAGAACCAGCTTTACCAGCATCAACGCTGCCCTAGCCAGACACGGAGTAGACGAGGTTATATCTGGCTGGATAGGTAACATGCTATGTAAACGGGTGGTAAGAATTGAAGGGAATGAGTCACAACGGGCACTAGTCGCTAGGGGATGTCCTCAGGGAGGTGTCCTCTCTCCGCTGCTCTGGAACTTAGTTGTGAACGACCTTATTACAACCCTTAATAACCAACGGTTTTACACTATCGGATATGCCGATGACTTGGCTATCCTCGTAACAGGACGATTCGCAAACACGATATGCGACGTTACAAGAGCAGCGCTTCGCATAGTTGAGAGATGGTGCACAGATTACGAACTAACAGTTAATCCGGATAAAACGGAACTAGTTATGTTCACTAACAAACGAAACTTAGGCAATTATCAATTGCCTAAACTATTCAACACCGAGCTAAGGCTATCGCCTGAAGTAAAATATCTCGGCATAATATTAGACAGCAAGCTGAATTGGAACAGCCACCTGAACAATAAATTAAACAAAGCGAGCATTGCCTTTTGGCAATGCCGAAGGATGATGGGCAAAAAGTGGGGCCTATCTCCAAAAATAACGCTGTGGCTCTACACTGCAGTAATAAGACCGATGGTCAGCTATGGAGCAGTAGTCTGGTGGACAAGGACGAAGCTCGCTCCTACCATAAGTAAATTGCAACGGTTCCAGAGAGCTGTCTGCACGGCAACGACGGGATGCATGAGGACGGCACCCACTGCTGCCCTAGAATCAATGCTAGATATTCCGCCACTACAGCTATTCATTCAACAAGAGGCAGCCAGCTCTGCGATCCGCATGAGCACACTTAAACTCTGGAGAAACACTGGTGTCCCACACGCTAAAATTGTCAGTAACGCAATAGAGGATATCCCCCTCTGCTCGGCTATAAATGACAGGATACCGGCCCAATTCGTATTCGACAAAAAATACAAAATACAACTGTATGAAGAAGATTTCGAGAGCTTAAACACCAGAGATCTTAGAATCTTCACTGACGGTTCCAAAACTGATACAGGTACAGGCTCCGGGGTCTTCTCGGAAGACCTGCATATCAAAATATCTTCGCCTCTAGGGACACATAATACGGTGTTTCAGGCTGAATGCATGGGCATCACCCTAGCAGCCAGAGCGATTAAGGATAGAGCGACTACCAATCACTCAATCAGAATTCTATCGGATAGTATGTCCACACTAATGGCACTCCAAAGCAATGTTATCACATCAAGCATAGTTCTGGAATGTCACAAAGCCCTGGCAGAGGTATGTGAAGGTAACCACATCACCCTGCAATGGATAAAAGGCCATAGCAATTCGCGTGGTAATGATGCAGCGGATGAACTGGCGAGACGTGGGTCCAGCACAGTCGCAATAGGGCCCGAGCCTATTATACCGCTACCTTTCGGCTGGATCCGCTCGCAGCTACGCAAGCGCACCAGTCAAAAACGGGACGCACTCTGGGCTGCACTAACAGAATGCGAACAGGCGAGGAGTGCTCTACCTAGGGTGAACCCTCGTCTCGCCAGGAGCCTCTTGCGTCTCAGGAGAGCTCAACTACGCATAGTTACTGGAGCCCTGACTGGTCACGGTCCTTTTAACAAACATCTGTTCAATATTGGTGTTACTAACAGTCCTCTATGCAGGGTGTGCATGGAGGTTGAAGAAACGGCTGCGCACGTGCTGCTGGAATGCAACGGGCTAGCACACTATCGGGCACAACACCTCGGATCACCGGGGTCCCTTCCAGAGGTCTTCAACAGCATTAACAAGCTGGTGGGCTTCCTGGAGGAGCTGGGATGGCAGGAGTAGTCATTCCCACCCAACGCAAAATAGGCGCCTAAGTCGTCGAGTTGCGGAAAATGAGCCCGCTCAACCAATACCAATACGACATAAGACAATTTGCGATGTCACATTGGAAACCCGTAAGCTGCTACACTAAGGTTCAAAATCGCATGCAAGACACAAATCGCGCAAGAAGAATTATCACAGAAACTCGGTAGGTTCCGACAAATATCAGGAGGACCACGGCCGGTCCTCAGGCATCATGAGCGTAGCGAGGTACAGGCAGGGAGGGGCAGCTGCAGTTTCTTAGTGAACCGCTCTTCTAAGTGGAGGCACTTAGAAGAGCGGTTCACTAAGAAACTTTCGCTAAGAAAAAGCTTGAAGGCTGGCTGGCTTGTATAAATTTTTCTTTGTCTGAAAAGGGCCTACTTTGGATAGACATATTGCCCCATTTACACTCAGCCCTGTTGGACGGGGAAGTGGGCAGCGTGAGTATGTAAATAGGTCACTCGCGCTGTTACTGCTCATGCCACATACTCACGCTGCCCACTTCCCTGCCCAACAGGGCTGAGTGTAAGTGTGGCATAATTATGACAGTTTGACATTACCATGTGAAAATCTCTATTTTTTTTTACTTTTTTTATGCCATGAGATTCTGATAGACCTACAAATGCAATTCTACCTGAATATCTTCCTCCTGCGCCTCCTCGTGCACATTACTGACGAACAGGATCCAGCCCTCGACCGAGCGTTGAGGTCCCGGCGTGTTGCCGTCACCTTCAGGCGCCAGGCTGTCGTATCTGCAATTTTTAACAATTTTTAATATTTTTTATATCTTCTTTTAACTTATGAAAATGAAAATGAAAAATGTATATTTCTTAAACTTTGTTACATAAACTTTTTAGTAATTGGGTTCTTCTGGTAAGTATCCGAAAAAATACCTGTGCCAGAAGGATCCGCTCTTCCATATCTATTGTTTTATCTATGTCTAAAGAATATACTAAAATCTAGTTACATAATACTATGTGAAACGTGTTTGTGTAAGTGCGTGTGCGTGTGTGTGACTTATGAGCTCCTGCTAACATCATAATATGATGTGTACTATACAAAAATGACTAATAACTGAAGCATGCAATAAAATTCCAATTTTATCCGTCCGACTAGGTGGGTTCTATAGAAAATGTCGCAGCAAGCGCAGCTTTCCCTCCCGCGCTTGTAGGAAGCGTGGGCAAGTCCTTTTCTATGCAGCGAAGGCGCGTCGCGCGCTAATTGAGGATTCGATGCTAGAGGGGCTAGCATAGATAGAGTAGAAGCTTGGTAGAAATTATTGACTGGTATAATGAGTAGAATGTGTTTTCTCCTATTCACTCAATGAGATATGCATGCATATCTAGTCTAGACTATTATAAAACTGTAACAGAAGTGTGTCTGTACATTGAAGATATTAACAAAAAAAAGATTACGATATGATTTTTAGATGTCCCTGATTCCAAATCACCAATTTTTGGATTTTTTGTCTGTCTGTTTGTTTGTTTGTTTGTTCGTTTGTTTGTTTGGGTGTTTGTTTGTTCGAGTATCACGCAAAAACTACTGAACCGATTTTGATGAAACTTTTTTTGTTTGATAGCTTATCATCTGACTTAAAATCTGGTATATAATTTATGCGGACGAAGTCGCGGGTAAAAGCTCGTAGCAAAATAAAAGGAGATCGCTTCGCTACCTTATAGCTGTCCTTATCGACGTTACCACTTTTTTGTAATACACCCACTAACTCAGAAATGTCACTTCATATAAGGCGCAGTTTATACAGAAGAGACGTGTGGCGGTGGCGGATAGTCAAAGTAAGACACACAGATTACTGATATGTAGCAAGCTACAGATGCGACAGTGAAATTTGCACTTAGTTCCATTGTTTCCGTTGTGGCGTTCTGTCGTCAAACTAATGTGTATAGAACTTTTAGTTATAGGTATGTATACACTGATTCCAGGATGCAAAAATAGGGATATTTGACCAAGGAACAAACTATTCAACGATATTATTATGTCATACGACGGAGAAGAATTGAGGCTTCTCAAGGATTCTAAACTCAAGCTAAAATACCAGGAAAATCACAAGATATAAGCTTCTGACGCAACAACACGGCATGAGGCTGCTGTTGTTGTAAGTTAAATATGGCGTTGTATCTCGTCCTCATTGGACGATACAATGTATCATCGTCCAATGAGGACGATGGGAAACAGCGCCACAACGGCTACACCAGAACTAAGCTGTCATAGGCCTGGTAAGACAAAATAAACCTTATTATAGTATGTAGCATAGCGTCGTTTGGAGAATTACGCCCGCGCCTCCAGCACGGCTAGCATGCCACCCACGACAAAGCGTTTAAACGAGTAAAACGTCATGCGCGCTCTTTCTGAAAGATGGAGGCCCATCTCGATTTTTATCGTTTTCTCGGGGATGGCATGCGAGGCCTACAGGCGACGCGGGCGCGATTCTCCTTTACGACAAAAACGACGCTATGCTGCGTACTATACGGTTTATATTGTGTTACTTTTACCACCGCTACACGTCTCGTTTGTATAAGCCGCGCCTAAATTGGGTCGTTCATGGGCGGTGCAGTGACACTGACATTCTGTCTACCAGTGTAAGCGATAAAATTAGTTATACAAGTATATTTTTTTGCAAATAAATGTGAATATGTATAACTTACCTGCCCCTATTCCCCCTCTCAACAGCACCTCCCCCGCCTCCCTCATTGCCGAAACCACGTCCTTTGCGCTTCCGCGCCTTTTCCTTCAATCGCGCGATTCCCTCTGAAAAACACACATTAGCAATGAATACATGTGCGAGCTGCGACTCAGCACTTCCGGGTGGCATAGCTACTCTTGAAAATTAGAGATAAACATAGTGTACGGAGCTAAATCATCATCATCATCAGCCTATAAACGTCCCACCGCAGGGCACAGGCCTACCCTCAGGGAGGGTGTATGGGCAATAGTCCACCACGCGTGCCCAATGCCACAGTATAAGACAGTAATCTATCTTCATACAATGGTGCTAAACGCGGCGTACTCCTCGTAGCACGCACACACTGACAATATCTCCGCGTAGCCCCGTCTGGCGCATTCTTATCAGTCTGACATATTTTCAGTGTGTGCGTTTCTACGAGGCGTACGTACTGGCGAGCACACATACAAGCCGCGTTTGGTACCATTATATGAAGATAGATTACTGTCTTATACTGTGCCAATGCGGACTGGTAGACTTCACATACTCATCGGAATTTCTTCTACAGCGTTTGCACGTTTCCTCACCGTTTGAGAGCAGTCAGTATTACGTACATTAGTTAGAAAAACTCATTGACGCATGGCATGTTGTCCATGCGGATTCAAACCCGGACCCCCATAATTGGGTGCCCATACCTTACCGCAATGCGCCACCACGCTCTCAAGGAACTAAATTTAATTTTGAATATGAACTAAAGGGTGATTTGATTAGTGCTAACCCCCCTTTTCCCATTCCCACTCTTTTATTTTAGTCAAGTAGTTTTTAAAAAGCCTCCCGCGCGCTCCCAAAACTTGACTGGCGCAGCCTGTAGGCTGTCCGTCAGAGTCCTTCGCTGACTGCATCTCTGTGACTGTCAAAATTCAGTCGGGACGTGGCTTCAGATTCAAGCACACGGACATCCTCGAACCAAAGAAATGAGTCACCAGACGGGAGCTGAACGTGAGAGCGGCCGGCTGGTGAGTACAATCACAGAATAAGTTTAGCGTAAATACAATAAAGTGGGTGCGCTTAGTGGCCGCGTTGGGTCTATGTTTGCGCGGAGTGCGGGGGGGCTCGCGGTGTGCGGAGGGGTGAGACACCGGCCGTTGGGGTACAGAGCGCAGGTGAATCGGTACTGCGACCGCGCCCCCCGCCACCCGCACCCCCCGCACGATTGGCCTGTCGCGACCCGAGAGCGCCCTCACTATTAGTATTATATTCACTTTGGTATAAGACAGTAATCCATCCTAATACAATGGTATCAAACGCGGCTTGTATGTGTGCTCGCCTGGCTCACCAGTACGTACGACGATATCTAAAGGCAGCCAAGGCTGCGCCGGACGCGGGGCTGCGCGGAGATATTGTCAGTGTGTGCGTGCTACGAGGTGTACGCCGCGTTTGGTACCATTGTATGAAGAAGATGGATTGTCTTATACTGTAGTAACACTTTTCACCATCTAGTGTTGCCGCTCGATAGGCCAAATATCGATTGTCTATCGATAGCTATCGATAGGTGAGAAATAATGTACACGCTCGATAGGACAATCGATAGTATCGATAGTATCGATACTATCGATAGTATCGATATCTCTTTTACTCCAATAGTATCGGTAAACAGCAATACTATCGATAGTATCGATAGTTTCGATCGCTGCCATCTAATGATCAATCGATAGTATCGATACTCTCGATAGTATTGCTTTCCAATATCGAATAGACTATCGATACTATCGATAGTATCGATACAATCGATAGTATCGATACAATCGATAGTTTTGCACTATCGATAGCGATAATTATTTCAATAGTATTGCATTCGGTATGCAGGCATAATGGGTAGTGGAAATGTATAACGTGGCTATGTTCAACCAAAACCACTTTTCTAGTATATTGCCTTTATAATAAGCGCACGTTTGGCTTGCATACTGAATGCAATACTATCGAAATAAATATCACTATCGATAATACAAAACTATCGATAGTATCGATAGTATCGACAGTATCGACACTATCGATTGTCTATTCGTTATTGGAGAGCAATACTATCGATACTATCGATACTTCATTGGTTAGCAGCGATCGAAACTATCGATGCTATCGATAGTATTGCTGTTTACCAATAGTATTGCATAAAAAGAGATATCGATAGTATCGATACTATCGATACTATCGATTGCACTATCGAGCGGGTACATGATTTTGACGTTCAACAATCGATAGCAAAGCTATCGATTTTTCGGCAACACTATCACCATCCTTCCACCCCTCATTGTTCTGTTATCTTGGGATTTGACATTTTTACATGAAAAAAACATAATATTTAATTAAGAGGGTACCGAGCCTATTGTGCTGCCCTCAATAGTATTTTTTTTATTTCTTAACAATTAAACAACTTTTCCAAAAAACGTCACATTGTAGTCATGATTGGCTTTCAATTTAACGAAAGATTATTGATTATTATGTTTTATGCTTGTAGTACGGATAATAACTACAAACATTATAAAAATAAATCTGCAGTGAGCCGATAAATTGAAAATCATCAATGACTACAATGGGACATTCTTGCTTTTTGGAAATGTTGTTTAATTGTTTAGAAATAAAAAAATACGATAGAGGGTAGCAGAATAGGCTCGGCACAATCTTAATTAAATATTATGGTTTTTTCAGCACAATAGGCTCGGTGCCCTCTTAACATATCAAAAGAATCAAAGAAAAATAAAATATATAGCTACAAAAAGAATTATGTACTCTATCTACATTATGTTTTAGGAATAAAACAACTACATGTATGTACTTGTAACATATTTTTTAGTATCTTTCTTACCATATACTTGCAATAAGTCAGATAAAATCACCAACTATTGGCAACTCTACGGATCTATTTTTACTCTTAAAATCTATTGCTAAAACTGTAAATTTATAGGTAAACCATATAACTCGCGGTACGCCCGCGGGGCATGACGGGGGGTGGGAGCGGGTATCGATACACACGTAATTCCTTGTTCCGAGAACCGTCACTTGTCACTGCCGCGCGCGCGCGCCTTCACCCCCGAAACGCCTGTAAAGCCCCCGCGCCCACCTACCCCTTGCCCCGCGGGCGTCCCGCGAGATAAATGGTTTACCTATAATTACCCCATTATTGATACAAATTTATTTCGTTTAGAAAGAATTATGGTAGTTAAGGTGGTTGCAGAGTTGTCAATTTCATACAATAGTTTGAAAGTATATGCATAGAGGTTATTAATAAAATTAATATTTTATTAGCTGCTGCGTGGCATAACGTGGCGTTTCAATGCCCCTTTTTTCCCGACACACACTTGTCCGTTTTTTCATAGCCTATGTTCATCACGGATAATGTAGCATTCTAATGGTGAAAGAATTATTCAGATCGGTCCAGTACTTTCGGAGCATAATCAATAAAAACAAACAAAAAGCATATCTTTCCTCTTTATAATATTAGTGTAGTGTAGTCACAAATAAATAACATTTGCAATTTATAATATAATTACGAAGATATTAAAGCTTTGAAATTTTCTATGAATAATTTCATTTTCATACCTTATCTTCGTAATAATTAACGGCATTTTTTTTTCTTAATCTATTTTTTTTAAGGGACTTTTATACAAAACACATTTTGTATATGTCAGTCCCATCGTACCTTATATCTAGACTTTACCTACTCTAACTTAATTCTAATTTACTTAACGAGACACTGATGACTTTGCAAAGGCGAACACTTTCCTAGCAGCATCGGAACTTGGTGATGCTAGGAGCCTGCTCGTAACATCGAACATTTTCTAGATTTTCGAAACGATTTATCCATATAAGTATAAAATATTACTTTTATTAATACAGTACGCATTTGCGTATACTGCGCCAAACTTTTGTATGAAATTGACATCTCTGGCACCACCTTAAAAAGCTGGCCGGCTGGCTGTCTTGGCTTATTTAAAAAAAGGAACCAGATACCGTTCGTAATGGAAATTCCTCTGACAGTAATACATACGATTTAAACGTCCATATTATCTATCGATGTTCAACCCTCTAGAATACAGAACGACTAATATTGTACCCAAATGTCCGTACCCACTGGTGAAATGTCCAATGACCAGTTAGCAGACCAGAAGCCCTTGCGACGACAAAGCCGCCGATCGGTTCCTGTGCACAGAGAACTATGTGACACTCTACCCGCAGTTTACGTGCATAGACCAGCTTTTCAGCGAGCTTGATTTTTTTTAGAATATCTATTCAGGTGGTGGTCTATCTTTTCGTTTACCCATCCAAAAATAGAAACTTAGAGCGAGCAAAGCAAACTCGACTTTTCTCGTCAATACGAATCGGTTGGAGCCAGAGCTTTTTACATACAAAACATGTGCAAAGTAATCTATGGATCGAGCGAAGTTAGCACTGCATTAGCTGTGGTCAGAACTCTTTAGGATTATGTATGGGTACAGTAAGAAGCGACCTCGACTGTTCTCTGCTCTACGAATTGGTTATAGAAATCAATCTATATTTTTCCCGAGTTTATCACCCCTAGTGGCCCTAGTAAAGTGCCGCCCAGGGCAATTGAGTTTTCTGAGCATTCTAATACCCCAACTTCGGTTGACACCATACAGACTTACTACCCGTTCACGTCCAGTTGGCCGTCGATGACCGTAACAAAATTTCCTCACAGGCACATTAACTGGTCCCGTCGACAAATATAACAAGCAAATAAAAATTGAAAATTAAAAGTGATATTAGTAACCGGGACGGACGTACCGTACGTGATTGCATTGCTAAAGGTTATAAAATTGCGTTAATAGGGTCTCTTAGGGGTGCGGTGTGGGGAAGCGGGAAGGGAGGGAGCGGCCAACTCGAAGTGAATGCCTAGTATGTTAATCAGTAAGAGGATCGAATGGGAAAAAAAATGTTTTGTGAAAAATTCAATTTTTCTTACTGGCTACATTTTCTTCAAAATCTGCTATAATAGAAGTAAAATACCCCAAAAGTTTGGGTTAGTCTCCTAAAAACGAAGAATGCACAGTATTGAAAGAAATAACAGTTACGATACGATTTTTTCACCGAATAGAAAGTCGAATTCTTAAAAATATAACCTAAAAATTGGTGTTGTTTGTTGATAAATATTGCGGTAAATTAATGTGTAGAAGTAAGAAACTGACGTGATAGGATCAGGTTTAATGTTAAATTTGTGTAAATAGCGAACAAAAACGTGCAATAGACGGAATAAATTACAAAAATGACACATACGTTCTCCGTCTTCATCGACTTCAAATTCCTCGGAATTCTCAATATCTAACACGTCAGCCATGGTTTTTCGGTAACTTCGGTCTTCTAATTATTCTTCAGAATTGGAATTTCAACAATCAGACGATAAATAACAAATATTTTACGGATTCAATAAAATTCTGTCCCGCTTCGTTTTTCGAATTAATTCGAATCTATTCACATTCACGGTTTGACAATATTTTTTTTTTACAGAACATGGCTTGTGGGCTGGCTTCCGGGACGTATTTCTAAACAAAACCTAACAAGTAATAACTAACTTCCTTCATGCATGGCAGACTTTGGCTGAGATTCAGAGACGATTTTTTAAGTCATAGTTCGAACTAAGTAGGGTCAAAATGTATGGATTTTGACATACGGGAGTTCGAACTAAGACTTAAAAATCGTCTCTGAATCTCAGCCTTTGATGGCAGCTGCACTGGTAGCATGCACACCCGCGATAGCCGTGCGTGATACGGCTTTATCACGTCTTTTATCTCGTTCTTTTGCGCGCAAAAGAACATGCTACCAGTGCTGGATGGCAGAAGACAATTTTTGAAAAAGAATTTTATAATGTGACACTGTCATTTGAAATGTAAAAAATCAAAGTGTTTTTGAATAATTGTTTTTAGTTTAAGTACTTTTACATGTTGATTTTACTGCTAAAAACCTAGGATGAGTGTTTATAATTTGTGGGATAAAAACATCAAAGGATCTATACTGAAAAGTTCTATCTCATCATCAGAATGGAATTTTAAATCCCCTCTGGCTACCCCTAGATCAACTTCACCATCTAGCCACAGACCTAGCAGAGTTGGCGAAGCGATATTCAGTAATTATCTCGAACTAATCAAATCAAAATCGGATATAGCTACTGATGCTAAGCAGACCGAACCTCAAGAAAGGCCCTTTGATTTCTTTGATGATGAAGAGTTTGCCTTTGGAATTAATTTGCTAAACAATAATGTAGCATGCGTTGGAGACAATATTACGAAGTTGATACAAATGGGCAAGCTAATGTTGTATTTTCTTGTAGTGCCTAGTATTTTTATTCTGAAGTGAGGAGACAATATTACGAAGTTGATACAAATGGGCAAGCTGATTTTTGAAAATCATACGAGCGACTTGGCAGTAGAAAATGTCAAAATTACTATGGAGAGGAGATTATGCATCTTTCTACTGCCAAGTCGCTCGTATGATTTTCAAAAATCGCACTTATCTTATGCGTATCTGCGTATATTGTGTAGGATTGAAAACTGGATTCCAGAGCTGAAAAATTAAAAACAAACTTCATCACCTGTCAGCAGTGTTGCAAAAGCTACCGATTTATCGGTAGATCTTCCGATTTCTACCGATTTTATGTTGTGATCTACCGATTTATTTTACAGTAGAAGTCTTCGAACAAACCAGGTATGGAAACCTAATTCAGAACAAAATCTCCTTAATTTTAGTGCCATTGAAAAATTTGACGTTTTATCGAGTTTTTACGGCAAACGCGTTTATTGGCGTCTGAAATGACAGGGGGCGGGGATTGAGTCATGCTGGTATGAAAATCATGTCAACAGCGTGGACTGATGCGCTATAGAATTTGGCATAGAATAGAAACAATGTTTTGCAATACGTAGAGAGCAAAGACATATATATTACTAGCGTAAGGACATGGCCTATGAGCTTGACTATTGTCCCCAGTTCGTTGGCTCTAAAATGCAAGGAAAAATGTCAGTTTTAGAGCACTACAAATATATGACACGATATAGTTCGTATACGAGTTATGACAGATGGCGCAAATTTTTGTTTCTATGAAGAAGGTTTTTGTAAAATATTCTGACGGGCCTATCCTTACGCTAGTATTATATATAAATCTATGGTAGAGAGTAAAAAAATTAAAGGGAAACAAACTACGAAACAAACGACATTTATTAGAATTTTTCTTATAATTTTATTATGTTCATAATTATACAGGGTGAAATTGATATCATTGGCATCCTTTTAAACTAAGAGTCTACCCATCAAACTGAAAAACTTTCATTATGGGAGCAAACCAATCGGAGCAAAAAAATAATCAGCTGTTCCATACTAAACTGCAATGCCTACTCGACTCAAATGTATGCAATAGCTGATTTTTTTTTTTCTCGATCGCTTTGCTACCGCAGTGAAAGTTGTTCAGTTTGTTGGGTAGAGTCTTAGTTTAAAAGGATGCTAATGATATCAATTTCACCCTGTATATTAAAGCTTTACATAAAATAACTAGAAATATAAAATAATAGATATGTTATTAGAGAATGGATGAGGAGGGCCAAAAACGAGAATGTGGATGCCCTTCATTGTTGTCCACCGTCTTGAGCCGCGTAGTGATTTTCCTTTGAAAATTCTGAATTCTCACCGAGATTTTCTCGCGAGAAAGTAATGCATGCATTACGTAGATTACAGTTGTAAATCTACCGTAGTCTACCAAATCGTGAGGCAGGCTACCGGTAGGCTATATAAGCTACGGTAGCAATTGTACATTATTCAGTCGTAGAAATTTTGGCCAGTTCACAATATTTAAGGCGGCTGCCATTTATTATTTGTGATAAATAAGCTAAGAGAGGTTCGGCAATAATTTTAGAGAAAGTAAAAATAAATCTAGAACGCGAAAAAAGGACATTGAAATACACTATTTTATAAAAGGTTGTTTAAAATGTGATATTGTGCACTAAGCCACGATAGCCTAGCTCCTAGGGGTATGGGTTCAATCCCCAGGGCACGTACGAACTGCGAGAGTTCAACTATGGGTAGGTTGATCTGTCGCCGTGTGTACGTACTTCTGAAATGTGGTTTTTATAATTTATATTTCATGTCGGTACGGACGGTTTTAAAGAATTATCGTTGGCTTTTTGGTGAAGGAAAACATCGTGAGGAAACCTTCATGTCCGAAAAGAGGGGCAATTTATAGCCTAATGACAATTTAAAATCTTTAAACTTTAAAATTGTCTTTTGTTGACATTTTAAAATATTTACATAATGTTACATAATTTGTATTGATTAACACTTTCTCATATTACATGAACAAATATCTTTTTTTTTTTAAATAAATCGACTATTTTTTGTTTGAAATCTACATAATCTACGGTATAAATCGGTAGTCTACCGTAGTCTACCATAGTCTACCGGTAGACTACCGTAGGCAATGGTAGGCTACGTAGCATTTACAACACTAAATAGATGTAGCAAAATGTCTGACCTTTCTGAAGTTTCTTTTTTCAAGGCAAAAATGTTTCTTATGGCCAAAAATAATTATGACAATTACAATTATATCATCATTTTAGTGCAATATTTCATAATTCGTGTATTCTTGTTAAAATTAATACAATCTTTGGTGCATGTTGCATAACACTTGCCACTGTTTTTTAGTATGGGCTTAGTACACACGGCGACAGATCAACCTACCCATAGTCCGACCTTATGTCCATGAACATAGAGTTCAACTATGGGCAGGTTGATCTGTCGCCGTGTGTACATGTTTATTTACTTACTTGTGGAAAGTAATGCCAGAAGAAAATGGAGAAGATAACCATTTTTTGTTTTATATGCCAAAAAATTATACAAAAAATTAGAAAATAACGGTGTTTTTATTATTTTTCTATCTTAAAACTGACCGAGAAATAAAAGTGCAAAGTTAACATTTTCAGTCAAAGCCGCGGACCGAGCGCGATATCGTTGATGACGTCACGGTACCCAATCTCAAGTATCCCAATCGGTAGTGTAGTGTGTGGTTACATAAGCGGATCGACTAGTGTTTTCATAAGCGGAGCGACTAGCGTTTTCATAAGCGGAGCTACTAGCGTTTTCATAAGCGGAGCGAATAGCGTTTTCATAAGCGGAGCGAATAGCGTTTTCATAAGCGGAGCGAATAGCGTTTTCATAAGCGGAGCGAAAAGCGTTTTCATAAGCGAAGCGAATAGCGTTTTCATAGGCGGAGCGGATAGCGTTTTCATAAGCGGAGCGGATAGCGTTTTCATAAGCGGAGCGAATAGCGTTTTCATAAGCGGAGCGTGTAGTGTTTTCAAAAGCGGAGCGAATAGCGTTTTCATTAGCGGAGCGAATAGCGTTTTCATAAGCTGAGCGAGTAGCGTTTTCATAAGCGGAGTGAGTAGCGTTTTCATAAGCGGAGAGACTAGCGTTTTTTTTTTTGGTGTTTTGTGTTGTTTTTATTTAGTTCTGATTAGTATTATTATTTATATTAGGTGTTGACCCCCAGACCACCTAAAAACTGCCAAAATGACTCATTTTGGGTTATAACCTCAAAATTACATTTATGAAAAAAAGCGGGGAGGGGGAGGGGGGGGGGGGGTTCTCACCCCCCTTTTGGGGGATGAAAGGGGGAACTCCCGTCCCCCCTCCTTTCCCCAAAATTCATGCCGCAGGATACTAAACTTTTTCCTACTTGGTTATTGCTAGTAATATGGTTTTTAGCAGGTATGTAGGTACTCGACTCGCAGTGTCTAATCATTGAAACTAACGATTTATTGAACAATTTTATTGTTAATGATCATTATAATTTCAAGAAAAAACAATAATTTTAAGTTCATAACACCAGAGCGCACGAAAGCAAACAACTTGCCCGCAAAATGTACTACTACGGACATATGAGGCGGGCGGGCGCCCTCCCGCCGTTCCGTATGGATACGATGACGTCACGCGCTACTCGCGAACACTGACGAGATTTAAAAAACCTGCTTCAACTTCCCACCCTTATAACTTCGGTAATATTGCACCGATCGATGTAAAATAAAAACTAGACTGTGTACGGTCTAGACTTTTATTCTACGTGCATAAAAGTGTAATGTTGTAACCTTGTTATCTTCTCCATTTTCCTGTGTTGTTTCTACACCATTTAACGATGCAAACTGGCATATTTAGAAAAAAAAAAAACAAAAAGTCGATTAAAAATTCACTACTTTATCAATTTATCATCAAAGCCCGCAACGGCTGAGAGCTAGGTAACGGATTGAGAGCGTTGCATTTGTCTAATTCAAGCCCGGCTTACTCAAGCACATAAGCCGTGGGGTCATTTTTAGACATGAATTAGGCTTCCATAGTATTAGTTCGCTGGTAAAAGTACCTAGATGTTTAGTTGAATCGTAAAGTATTTTGCCTTTTTGTGTAGCACATACTAAGAAATTAGGGTTACATGGTTATGAATCTTATAATACTGTCACGGCCGCTGTCAAACGTCAAACGTAAAGAAGGCATTCGAAAATTCGGCCGGCCCATTAACAATCGCCGTGGTCCTACGGTCTAAGGCTCGGACTCCCATGCCAGGGGTGACGAATCGAATCCGATCAAAACCAAAAAAAGGTATTTCTAGATTTTAATGTTTGTAGAAATGTTCTAGAAGGAAGAGAGAGTGAGAAGGAATATTTGGAAAGAGACAAAAAATGGACGTGCTTAAGGGAGTTCTAGAAAGAAGGCGAGATAAGGGAAACTTCCAGAAAGAAGGTGGGACTAGAGGAATCTGGAAGGGAACAAAAAAATAACGAAATTCGTAGATCTGGAACATTCTGCGGGGTATAAAAAGCGGTGAGTTTGCGGCCGGAGGTTCAGTTCTTAGTTTAACAGTGAACAGTGCGAAACAAAAGGAAGAAAAATAAAAGTGGAAAAGTACAAGTAAAAAGGAAAGTGCTAAGTGGAACAGTGAGTAGACAAGTGTCAGTGTAGTGCGTGAAGTCATAGTGTCGTACGTCGTGACGTCATAGCCGTGACGCGTGTCGTGTCGTCACGGTAGTGACGTAATGGACTCTGAACAGTGACAGTAAGTGGTGCACGGGGAATCCCTGCGAGGAGGACCCGGTGAAGTGAACCGTGTAGGGGAACCTCTGTGAGGTGGACCGTTTGTAAGTGTATCCCAAATAAACTCTGTAAAATTGGACTTAGCGTTTCACTCCAATCCCGGAACCGGAACAAAGTTTGGACTTTCGCTTGAAATTTATGGAAAAGAGTTCATGCTTTTTTTAATTATTTGCTTTTTAACTGTAATCTGTTTTATGTGCCTAATAAATAAAATAAAAATAAAATAAAATAAATTCCTGCGGGAAAATCATATATCGACAAGAACTTTATTTTTCGATACAGCTAAAATGACCCAAAAACGTTCACTTTATTCATGTTTCACGTTTTGGTCAAATTAGCACGGGAACTATAAAGTGCCAGCATGTCTTACAGTCATAGTCACAGAACATTATAATAGGGGTTAGAAATTCAAAGTAGCGCTTTTGCTTCGGAGACAGCTGTCGCCACTTGTCTTCCCGCTCACGCTGCTACAATTACTCATGCCCTTTCGCTTGCACCATGCCGCATGCCTTATGGTGTTATGCGAATCATTGCATAGCCTTTGGCGACACGTTCCACGCCTACTTTGCACTTCTTACCCCTCTTATAATGTTCTGTGATCATAGTTCAGAATTTGTTGGCACTGTAAAAAAAAGGACCTAAGAACTTGTCAAAAATGTTCCTTATCCGATTTTTTTTCGAGAATTTTACCAATTTTATTAAAGTCAATTTGCAACACTGCCTGTCAGCAGTGCTGCCACCTTAGCGCTTTCGGCGGTAGATCTAGCGCTTTTTTGGCATGTTTAGCGCCAGATCTCAGAATGTAGTGCCTAGCGGAGAATCTAGCGCTTTTTTAACTCTTAATAAAGCAACATTGTGTTTAAATATACAATATTTTGTGTTTTTTCATCGGAATATGATAAATATTGATAGCATTTTGTGGTCAAAACATGTCCATGGAGCGTACAGTGTTCGAGAGATCCAAATACGAATGCTTATTTGAAGTGTTATCATTAATTTTACAAGCGACTTATTGACCGACTTAAATTGACAAAAAAAATGGGTTTCGGAAAGGCTGATAAGAATATTTAGAAACTTTAATGGACTATTTATGTGATAAGAATTTAGCGCCGAATCTAGCGCTTTTTTGAGCTGCGATTTTGGAATCAAGCGCTTTTTTTACAGATTTAGCTCCCAATCGATTTTTTGAGGTGGCAGCCCTGTCTGTTAGTGTCACGTGACTGTCAGTTTTACGGGAAAAAAATAAAGATTGATTTTCGCGAATCTTGTTTTGAATTTTCATTGAAAATAATTAATTTTCTTTATGTGATATCGTTTTTAATAACAAAGAAAACATGCCGGAGTATCCTATTAGGGATTCTATAATTACTTCTTTGAACGGTGAGCTGGTTTTCATAATATGATCACAACTTTAAATAGAGGTTACATAATTTTGTTTCTTCGAATTTTATTAGTATTTTGTATGACACAATTGTTTTAATTATAGATGCAGCGTGCCCTATATTAAAGTAAAGCTGCTGTCTATATCATTTTATGCCGTATCTTCTATCTTATTCAACAAAATGAAACCTCAAGAACCTTTCGTATTTGGTATTAGTTTTTGAACAAGCGTGATCTTTTTATGTTTTTAACTGTGAATTATTACATTTTGTTGTTTACTATAGTGTGTAGTATTTAAATCGCTTGCACGCAAGTTTTTTGTGAATGAAATTAGAATATAACCCAACTTTTTTATAACTCATGTTCTAAGATTCCATTTCAAAATCCACTAAGACTGGAGTAAAAATGGTATACGTAACTAAACACAACTTAGCTCCTTTTAATATGACTTAATAATTTGTGTGACAATGTCCTAAATATTTATTTATTTAATTTATTTTTTTTATTCTCTCAATTGTTACAAAGGGCAGATCAACTTCTGGTTGGCTGACCCACTATCAAGCAGATCAACTTTCATTTAAAAGGTCGAAAAAAAATCTTGTGTTCCATACAAATCTGCAATCCTTCTCGACCCAAATGTGATGGGACAGCAGATTTTTTGGACATAGGCCGCCCTCAAAAGGGAGGTTTTGCGATAATCGCCACGCTTGGCAGGCGGGTTGGCGATCACAGTTGGGTGTTAATATACTCAGAGAATGCTGCTACTCATCCTCCATTTAACCCCTTTAGGGTTGAACCTCATCTGGCAGCACTGCATCACCGTTTTCTGTCACTCTGGAACATCATTTGCTAGAGCAAATAAGGTAGACGGAACGCGACCATGCACGGTGATGCTGTGGCGTGCCTTCTACCAAATTTGCAAATGAGGTAGACGGTGCGCGTCGATGCTGTGGCGTGCGGTCGCAATCTGTCTACCTTAATTGCTTTAGCAAAGGAATGAGAATGTCCTATCTCAGAGTGACAGAAAAGGATGGAGCGATGGGAAAAGGTGATGCCGTGCTGCCAAATGATGTTCAACCCTTAGTCACCTTTTACGGTACCCACGGGATGGGCTGGGCCTCTACCTGGACATTCGAAGTTCGCAATTGTGTGAATGTTTTCAATTTCAATTCTATTGCAATGAAGTTCAGACCGAAATGGTCTCGAAATATCAAAAATCGAAAGTCCGGGTACAGGGCCTGGGGTGGTGCGATATTCTTGCACGGCACCACTCGCAGTTCTAGTAATAAATGGTAAATATTTCAGCTCAAGAGCCATGGCCGGAGAACGTGAAGCTGTTTCAGCCGTACGAGGTGGAGCAGATACTGCTGCCGGACAATGCCAGCTGTCTCGCTGTACAGGCCTTTTTGAAGGTTATTTCTATTCAAAATTTTTATTAGTGATCAGCTTTTCGTTACAGTTTCGTCTGCGTATCATTTTTATTGCTTTCAAAATGTCTTTTCACAAAATGCCATTCTTAGAATGTTTTTTTTTCTAAATTTCCTTTTCTCAAAATGCCATTTTTAGAATGTCCTTTTCTCTAAATTTCCTTTCTTAGAATGTCCTTTTCTCAAAATGCCATTTCTTAGAATGTCCTTATCTCAAAATGTCCTTTCTTAGAATGTCTTTTTCTCAAAATGTCCTGTCTGGGAATGTCCTTTTCTCAAAATGTCTTTTTTTATCTGAAATTTCCTATCTCAGAATGACCTTTTCTCTAAATTTCCTAACTTAGAATGCCCTTTTCTAGAAATGCCCTTTTCTCAAAATGTTCATTATCAAAATGTCCTTTTCGCAAAATGTCCTTCATCAGGATGTCCTTTTCTCGAAATGTCTTTTCTTCAAAATGTCCTATCTCAGATTAAATTGTACTCAAAACTAAAACCCTCTTTCCAGATGTGCAACCTCCCCTTCGAAGTAGAAATGCGTTGGAACGCAGAGTTCATGTCGCCGTCTGGCCGGGTGCCGTTCATAAAGTGTGGTGCGTTTGTGGTGTCCGAGCTGGAGCCCATCGTGCAGTTTGCGGCCAACAAGGGGGTCTCGCTGTGTGCACGGCTGGCCACGGAGGAGAAGGCGGAGATGAGGGCTTATATGAGCCTTATTACTAACGTATTGGTTAATGCTGAGGTGAGTTTATATTAAGCCGAGTTAATGAGAGATAGTTTTTAGGGTTGCATACCCAAAGGGTGAAAACGGGACCCTATTTCTAAGCCTACGTTGTCCCCCCGTCCGTCCGTCTGTCCGTCCGTCCGTCTGTCCTACCTATTTAGGGCTGTAACTTTTGAACTGTAATAGCTAGATAGTTGAAAATTTCTCAGATTATGAGTTATTACGGCGGATTAGTAAACAAATAATAAAAATGTCAAAAAGTTAAAAATTAAGGGGGGTTCTCAACAAGAACTAGTTTTAATCAACGTTTTTTCTTCACGCTCTATTTGTAGAGCAAACTCTACAGAATAACAACAATTACTAAAAACCGGCCAAGTGTGAGTCGGTCTCGCGCTAAAGGTCCCAGACAAAAAAGTTTTTTTTTCTTAAGTTAATAATGTTGTGTTCTGTGGTGGTGTGGTACGGAACCCTCGGTGCGCGAGTGGCCCGACTCGCACTTGACCGGTTTTATTATAGTTTGGAAGCTAAGTAGGTTAAGTACAAAAGATATTCGTCAATAAACAAAATACAAACATAAGTTTGTTTATATAACTGCCTCCGTGGTTTAATGGTTAAGAGCATTGGCTCTCGATACGGAGGTCGTGGGTTCGATTCCCACGGGGGACACCTAGTGATATGTCACTTTGTGCGTTTTTCCCCAGTTGGTTAGGACATTGCAGGCTGAATTACCTGATTGTCTGAAAAGAAAAATGATTCCGTGCTTCGGATGGCACGTTAAGCCGTTGGTCCCGGCTACTATCTCTGGTGGTAGTAGTCGTTACATAAAAACCACGTCAGAGGCCGAAAGGCGGTCTGAAAAAACTCTGACACCAGGGCTCTGCCCACACGATAAGAAGAAGTTTGTTTATCTACCGGTGTTAGGTAGACCATTCCATTACTTTAATGATTTTTCTCATGATGTTTGATACTGAACATCTTTCTCAAAAGAGCAAAGGGAAATACGCAAAAAAAAATGTTTCAAACAAACATTCAATCACGCTGTAAAGTAATGCAACTGTTTACTCTAACACCCTGTATGCATAATAGAGGGACCTCCTCTTAAAATCCTGACGGTTTTTAAGGGTACGATCAGACCATCAAACTGAACATCTTTGTCCATGGGGCCAATGTAGAGATAGCAAAGAAAAATTTTTTTATTCCATACAAAATTGCAAACCTACTCAAGCCAAATGTACAGCAGATTTTATTTTCCCGATTTCGATGTTGGTCCCATAGCGAAGGATGATCAGTTTGATGGTCTGATCATCTTAAGAAACTGTTAGACAATAGCCGTTATCAGGCACAACCCTAGCTAGCACACTATCGGGCACAGCACCTTGGATCACCGGGGTCTTTTTCAGAAGTCTTCGGCAGCATTAACAAGCTGGTGGGCTTTCTGGAGGAGTTGGGGTGGCAAGAGTAGTCATTCCCAACCAACGCAAAATAGGCGCCTGAGTCGTCGAGTTGCAGAAAATGAGTCCGCTCAACCAATACCAATTTCAATAGCCATTTTACCATTAAACCTTGATCTCCCATCTAAAGCTCCCCTCTCCGACCCACAGCTCTACATATCGTGGATAGACAATGAAACGTTCAACACGGTGACAAAAGTGCGCAATTCTTCAGTGTACCCCTGGCCGCTTGGATGGCTGCAGACGCGCGCTAAACGCAACAATGTTGCCAAGCGGCTGAAAGCGCTTCATTGGCACGACAAGACCTTGGATCAGGTGCTAGCCGATGTAAGTTTTGCTACATTTGTAAGATTACCCGCGATTTCGTCCTAGTTATACCAGATTTTTAGTCAAATCATAAGCTATCAAACCTAAAAGTTTCATCAAAATCGGTTCAGTAGTTTTCGCGTGATGCTCGAACAAAAAAACAAACAAATAAAAAGACAAAAATTCTTAAAAAGGTTGATTTGGAGACCTAGAAACCATTATTGTAATATTTTTCTTGTACATACCTTCAATGTACACACTTCTGTTACACTTTTATAATAGTTTAGATGAGGCATTTACCAATATTAGTAACTGGCTCCGTGGTCTAATGGTTAAGAGTATTGCGCTCTTGACACGGAGGTTGTGGGTTCGATTCCCACAGGGGACACCGAGAGGTTTGTCACTTTGTGCGTTTTTCCCCAGTTGGTTAGGACATTGCAGGCTGAATCACCTGATTGTCTGAAAAGAAAGATGATTCGGTGATTCGGATGGCACATTAAGCTGTTGGTCCCGGCTACTATCTCTGGTGGTAGTAGTCGTTACATAAAAACTACGTCAGAGGCCGTAAGGCGGTCTGACAAAAATCTGACACCAGGGCTCTGCCCACACGATAAGATGAAGAAGAACTGCACAGGTTAAAATGCGGCTGCGATGCAAAGCTCTTATTGAATAACTTTTTTTTTAAGGGACTTTTATACAAAACACTTTTTGTACATGTCAGTCCCATCGTACCTTATATCTAGACTTAACCTACTCTAACTTAATTCTAATTTACTTAACGAGACACTGATGAGTTGGCAAAGGCGAACACTTTCCTAGCAGCATCAGAACTTGGTGCTGCTAGGATGTCATGAAACATGGAATAACTTTAATGTTTTATTTTTACAGGTGGAACAATGCTGTAATTCCTTAAGTCAAAGGCTCGGTGATAAAGATTACTTCTTCGGCACGTAAGTACATTATCGATCCCTTAATCCATTTAGGCTTAAATAAAATAGTGTTTGATGATGAGACTGCCATTCTGCATAAATCTATTTACCATAAAGGTATTATACTACGTAAGAGAGACGGTGACAGCTGAGAGAGCGAGATGTACCTAGCGGCATGCCTGTATAATAGAAAGAGATACGTGACGCGAGGCAATAGAACTGTTTTTGGGGATTTGGAGTCCTGGTAAAAATTCGGTTTCTGTGAATAATCGTGAACCTAAAGTGAAATCGTAGATAATTTTGTGAAATATACTAACACTGTTTCATTAAATTATTCACCATTTCACGTTAGATTGAGAATTATACACAGAAATCGAATTTTTACCCTGCCGAGGACTCCAAAAAACGTCCAAAAACGGTTACATTTGACAACTCATGTCACTTACTCTATTCCGTAAGGTATAATATCTTTATGCTATTTATTAAATGAATTTTTCTGTATACAGGTTTAAAATATATTAACACATAGTTTTAAAAACATCATATGTATGCAAGTATCTTTTTCGAAACGACACAAGGATGGACAAATATCAGAACATCACTCTAAAAAAAATGCCATCTTCTAAACTACAATTTATAATTCGACGACCAATTTCAAAGCCTGAATGACTGAAATTGGTTGTCGAATTATGAATCAAAGTTTAGTTACATCACCACTAGCTCTATGTTACGTCATGAGCATTGTCTAACGTCACCAGCTCCTTGTTTCTTCACGAGATTCTATCGAACATTGTCACGAACGCGCTCCGTTTTACGTCACGAACCTTTTGATATGTTACTAGTCAAGTCGCGAGCACCTTGCTAACTCCTCTCGTGATCTCGTTTTATCGCCCCTAACTCTGATGGCAAGCTTCTAACGTCACGATCTCTTAGTTACATCATCATGAGCTCCTTTTAACAACACGAGCTCCTAAAGTCATAACCTAACGTCGAAGCTCCTAACTTAATTCTAACGCCATAACTCCTTATCACGTCACTGTATATCTATCCCATAGTCCCTCCCCGCTGGATGCGCTCATATTCGGTCACGTGCGCGCGTTGCTATCCGCTGCGGGCCTGCGTTGATCATCAGAACCATCACAAACTCGTTATTACGTCACATGTGTCTAGTTTGGTTATGTGTTGTTACATCACGAGCTCCTACGTTGTAGCTCCTTCTAACGACGTAGCTCTTTCTAACGACGTAGGTAGCTCTTTCTAACGTCGAAGCTCGAAGCTCCTACTAACTTCGTAGCTCCTTTTAACGTCGTAGCTCTTTTTAACGTTGTAGCTCCTTTTAACGTCGTAGCTCTTTCTAACGTCATAACGCCTTCTAACGCCATAGCTCCTTATCACGTCACAGTCTATCTATCCCATAGTCCTTCCCCGCTGGATGCGCTCACATACGGTCACGTGCGCGCGTTGCTATCCGCGGCGGGACCTAAGGCTACGTTGATAATTAGACCCATAACAAGCTCGTTATTACGTCATAGATGTTTAGTTACCTTACATCACGAGCTCCTAATGTCACGACCTCCTAGTTACGAGGTCCTAGCGTCATAAGCTCCTAGTTACGTCACGAGGTCGGAACATCACGACCGCCTAGTTACGTTGCGAGCCAGTTCTAAATGTCGTAGCTCCTAACGTCGTAGCCCCTTCCAAAGTCTCGTAGCTCCTTCTAATATCTTAGCTCCTTTTAACGTCGTAGCTCCATCTAATATCTTAGCTCCTTTTAACATCTTAGCTCTTTTTAACGTCACATCTCCTTTTAACGTCGTAGCTCCTAACGTCACAAACGTCACAGTCTATCTATCCCATAGTCCCTCCCCGCTGGATGCGCTCACATACGGTCACGTGCGCGCTTTGCTATCCGCGGCGGGACCGAAGGCCGCGTTGATCATCAGACCAATCACAAGCTCCTTGTTACGTCACGTGTTAAGGATGACTAAGTTAACTGGAATGAATTTGACGGTAAAGTTTTAATTAGTATTTTTTAGGTCTGGATTTTATTGTTTGTAGGTCACATAGCTCAATAGTTCTGTCTGTCTGTGGTTTGCATTATATCTGCTAATGGATAAATTGTTCACTACCGATAAATACGCAATAGCATCGAAAATGTTTGTTGTACACACGGCGACACATTAAGCTGTACAAAACCTAAATAAGCTGGCCGCGCGTAGGTCGAGTAAGGGCTCTTACAGACGAGCGACACTTTGCTGTCGCGGTGGGTCGCAGAGCGTCGCGCTCATACATTTTACGGTCGCGCGACCCTCCGCGGTACCCGGGGACCGCAAAGTGTCGCTCGTCTGTGAGAGCGCTTGTAACGTCGCGCGGCCAGCTTATGTTAAATAAATAAATAAATAATGCTCACAGGCACATACATTGTAATGATTTCAAGTTAAGCACTATAGGCTTTTTAATATGGAAACCATACAACAACGGCACGAACATATAACATCCATGACCGAACCGGGATTCGGACCCAGAACCCAGGTTTGGCAATCCGGCACCATTACACCAACCGGGTCGTCATGTTGGTTTTGTATAGCTTGATGTGTCGCCGTGTGTACATAAACGAACTACTACACAAAGAATTGATCAATTCAAAGTATCAAAAGTCTTTCATATTAAAACCATAATAATCTTATTAATGAATCAACGTCTGAACCCTCGAAGGAATCAACAAATTGATCCTTAAAATTAGGGAATCGAAAAAACACACTTTCGATCTGACATCTAAATTGTCACGATTGTTCTTTGAACAAATTTTTCTATGAAACTCCTCATTATTTCGATAAATTTGGAACATTGTCAAAAGCTGGCTTCCCCTTTTCTCCAATTATATTCCCTTAACCCACCTCCCGTTTCCCAGGACCAAGAAGACTACCTCCTAACCCAAGCTTTCCAAGTGTCCTACCAACGCCGCATATCTCCAGATCGAAGCATGTCGGGGCGGAGCCCTAGGGGCAGACGCTCAAGTATGTCCGTACGACACTCTACCAGGGATACTGCCAGTTACAATAAGGATATATTCGGTAATTAGAACTCAATTTCAGTCCATTTCGCGATCATGCGTGCGTCCGACGAAAAAGATCGTGCGATCGTGCGTTCAAACATACTCATATCTGCGGAATGTCCTATTGAAGATCGTGCGATCATGCGATGCGATCGAATTGTTCTATTTTTGTCGTGCGATCATCGACCGTCCGATCAAACATACGAATCAGTACTGAATGTCCTAATGGCGCTCGCGCGACCAAGGAGCGGGAAGAGGCAAGGGAGGGTGATCGCATCGCACCAAAATAAGACACACGTTTTCTGATCGCGCGAGTGGATTCATCGGACGATGAAATCGTATCGCACCATCGCGCGAGCGATGGCAATAGGACAGCGCCTTAGGGTTGCTATACACATAAGCGGGTCGGCACTGTCGGTTCGGCAGTATTTGTCGATCAACAAAGCCGACCCGAAGCAAGCACTGCACTTGTTCGGCTTCATTCGGTTTGTGCCGATCGGGTAGTACGTTCGAGTAGACGCTCATAAAATTGTTGCCAAAAGCCGACCGGCATAAGTCGAGCGGCTTTTTTCCCGAACATTCATATACACATATTCGATTTTACCTGCTCGGCTGTGCCGATTAAGGGGTTTCCCTGACCGAACGACCTTGACTCTTTCAGAGCCACTTCACCTCTACTAAACTACGTCATTTTAGTAGGTATACCTATTTTTGACTAGCTTGTCCTTCATTATGTCACAGTGGAGCCTTCTAATTCAAGGAAATCACTTTCTAAAATCATAAGAATTCGCCACAAATTTAACAATTATCTAATTAACTCATTAACTATTTGGTCTTAAAAAAAATTTGCTAAATAGCAATTTTAGATCTTAATATTGTCAACATAAAGGTGTGTGTCTCAAGTAAATGTGACTTCAACTTAAAAAGTAGATGCACATAATACAATACCGATTTTTTCCAATATTTAGGCTTTCCTTTGAACACAGGTTTCATATGTATTTTATAGAAAAATAAGAAATATGATCTATAGCAACTAAAGCCGAGATGTTGAAGAATATTGCTACACCTTTCAATTATTTGTATGTCTTTCAAATAACGAGAAGATAGCTTCTAAAAACCAGTAAAATATGCCCCGAGCTAGCGTTTACCTATGGGGAACCTCTTAATGCCGGCCCGCTTATGAGTATAGCAACACTTAAAGAATGTTGTTCAGTTTTATACAGGAAGATTTTTTTATCACCATCCAAATTTTAATAAAATGTTTGTTTATGAAAAAAAATCGATATAAACAAAATAAACAAAATAAGGGACTAGTATAACATTTAAACAATGTTTTGAAAGTGTTGTGTGTTCCTGTTAAGTTTACAATGCGTAGGACTCTGAAGCTAGGGCTCCGCCCCCCGGTCCAGTCGCACCCGGTCGGTACGAATACGAAACTCGATGACCAAGCTTTATGGAAAATTCTGTAGGATAAAATTTTTAAATGTGCAATTTTGACCTGCCCTTTTTTTTAATGAAATGGGTTCTATAAGTGATACCAAACATGTAGAAAAAATTTGGATGGTGATAAAAAAATCTTCCTGTATAGTCTCTACTCTCCACAATACAGGTTTCAAACCATTCGCGTCCAAACAAATAATAATGAGGACATCCAAAGAAGGCAACCTCACATGCGAATACAATGGCACCCACAAAATCGATATCATCGACGAAGAAAATTGCAAATTCGTTATGGAAATTATCGAAGACGTACTCGATAAGGTAGAAGAGATAGTAATAGACGAATTCACGAAACACGACATCGGAAAAGACTTTGAAGTTATCGTTTTCCCGAACCATGATTTAGACTCGAAATACGAAAGCGTTGATAAGTATAATGAAATTCTGAGTACGACTGATTGCCCTGATATGTCGATGTCTATAGGAGATGACATACTGGTTATAAACGAGCAGGATGTCGGAAGCGATGGGCTGGTTGATAAAGATTTGGAATCGGAAATTGTAGGTGCTGTGGTCACTGATTCGATAATGCCGCACGAGTTTTTGAATACAGAAAACAGTGATAACAGGTTTGTTTTTTTGAAGCAGTCTTTTACTGAGATCTCACTTTTATTTTCACTATTTTTAGGGTTCCTTCTTCCGTACCTAAAGGGTGAAACCGGGATTCTATTACTAAGCCCACGTTGTCCGTCCATCCGTCTGTCTGTCCTACCTATTTAGGGCTGTAACTTTTGAACCGTAATAGCTAGACAGTTGACATTATGCCAGAATATGCGTTCTTACGGTGGATTTGTTACAAAGAATAAAAATGTTAAAAAGTTAAAAATTAAGGGGTGTCTTTCTTCATACAAGAAACTAGTTTTTATCTACGTTTTTTCTTCTCGCTCTATCGTAAAAACGGTAATACATACAAACGTCAGGGTGATGTGATTATAGAGCAAACTCTACAGTATACATAAAAACAAATATTAAAAACCGGCCAAGTGTGAGTCTGTCTCGCGCTAAAGGTCCCGGAGAATTTTTGTATGTGTGTATGTTAATTATGTCGTGTTATGGCACGGAACCCTTGCTGAGTAGCCCGACTCGCACTTGATCGGTTTTATTTAAAACATAATACTGTGAAGTTAAATTAATATTTTAATAAATTCAACAGTAATAATTTGCAAGACGAATACCTAGTGGACAGTAGCGGGGACAGAGATTCTATTGCCTCCACTAAAACAACCAAGTCGAACACTTCCATTAGATTTACTTCCTCTGGATTTTCATCAGGTTTTATTTTTAATTTTTTCTGTAATTTTTTTTAATACTGGCAACAAAGCGCATGTCGGAATAAGGGTCGATGTCCACCAGAGAGGTGCGATGTAGCTTATATGTGCGAGGATGCGTATATAAAGCGAAGCTATGGGGCTATGAACCCGCGTCCACGAAAGCTATGCGAGGTAGATGAGCGATGTGAAGATGCATAGCTTAGGTACAGGGCCGTAGCTAGAACTGAATTGAAGGTAGGGCAGAAGCAAAAGGCTAGTTTTTTGGATGAGTATCATAATTCAGTGTCTGTGAAATTTTCTCTCCAGGAACGACTCAAAACTATGGTGATCCTGAGTTCCATTAGCCTACTTACTTCCAAAACAATATTAAAAGTCTGGAGCGAGCGAAGCAAGCTCGAAATTTCACACTACAAGACTCAAAACAGTGTTGGTATGAGTTCCATTAGCCTACCTACGCTCCTAATATCATTGGCTGGAGCGAGCGAAGCGAGCTCGAAATTTCACACCACTAGACTCAAAACGGTGTTGGTATGAGTACCATTAGCTTCTCGATGCTCATAACACCATTAAACGCTCAATTTCACTTCACACTCAAAACAGTGTCAATCAGAGTTCACTTAACACACCATTCAAAGGATAAAACCAGTGAAGCGAGACCGAAATATCACAGCACTGTAATTTTGTTGTAGGTAACCAAAATTCTGTCAGTCAGTTCCAAACATTTTACTAAAGTCTGAGTTGGAGTGGGAGAGTATGCTCGAAATTTTACGACGAGATAAGAGTAGGTTGTAAAAAGCTCTACCGGTTCATATAATAAAATTAATAAACAGGAGCAAGTGAAGCAAGCTCGAAATCTCCCAGCCGTACGAAGCGTGATTGCGGCTAGAATAGTGTCAATTTTTTAAGAGAATTTGCTCCACTTGCCCATATTGTATAGACTATAAAAATGCTTGGGCAATTTTTAAGGTAGGGCATTGGAATTTTAAGGTAAGGCATTGCCCCACGATGCCCATCCCCCCTCCCCCCCCCCCCTCCCCCCTAGCTACGGCCCTGCTTAGGTAGCTAAGCTATGCATCTTCACATCGCTCATCCGATTTCGAATTTCAATATATCGCGCAACCGTTTCGGTCCGAACCTCATTGTAATAGAGTTGACATTGGAACGAAAACGTTCACGCAATTGAGAAGTTCGAATGGCCGGGTAGAGGCCTAGATTCGGAACGGAATTCCGTATGTGTGGCAGGTCTTAATACTCGACTAAGTTGAACGCAGAGCCAGAAAGCTCATTGGCGACAGTAAGCTGGTGGAGACAGCTTCATAGCCTAGCCCACCGCCGCAGAGTAGCCTGCTTGTCGGTCTTCTACAGATTGTACTTCGGTGACTGTGCCCAGGAGCTACATGAGCTCATCCTACCTTCCCCTTTCGGCGCACCGCACGATATCACCCCTTGGCTGACATCCCACTTATTCGCACTAAGCGCCTTTCAGAATCTTTTATAATGCGCATAGCCAAGGAGGTGAATGCCCTGCCTGCGTCAGTATTTCCTTACAACCCGAATTCCTATAAAGTACGAGTGAATAGGCTTCTTCTGGGTAAGCTCGCTACATCTTCGACCCCATCTTTGTCCTGAGAACTGGATTGAGGTCAAGAGCAAACCCATCTATTATAGTATTTTATAATCTAGACGGTAAATTGCAGACGTTTTCAGAATCTAAATCGACGCTAATGAAAATGCCGAGCGACGAAGAGATGAGCGTTGAGAACTTACTGAATTACCTGCGGCAAAAGAACGCCATATATCACAACTTCTCAGAAATAGTTGACGTCGACTAACTCTTTTTTATTTTATTTTATTTAAACACAAAAAAAGTTCCACTGTTACGAAAATTATTATTTTGAGCCTCGTAAGTCTAGGTAGAGAGTAGTATATTTCTTGCTCGTAAGTGCTGGGGTACCGATCACTAGTAAGTCATAGCCGAAATATTAATACTGGTTTTTTTTTACCGTTTCGAAATGTTCAGGGGTGGTTCAGGACTGAACTGAACAACTTTTACTATGGAAGCAAACCTGAATTCGTAAAAAAATTTATATAATAAATATCTGCTTTCTCCATAGATACAGGGTGTAAGTGACAGCCTAGCAAATACTGAAACGGTGAACTCAGACCATCAAACTGAATAATTTTGACTATGGAGCCTACCTCAGGAACCGCGAATAAAAATCAGCTGTCCCATACATTTTAGTCTGGTAGGTACAGCAGTTATGTATGGGACAGCTGATTTTTTTTCGCGTTTCCTGAGGTAGGCTCCATTCCATAGTGAAAGTTGTTACGTAATAGGTTTGAGCCTGATCTGGCAGCACGGAATCGCATTTTTTGACGCTCCAACCTTTTTTGTCACTCTGAACGTCATTTGCTAGAGCGAGAAAGATAGCGGGAATGCGACAGCACCGGCAGTGCTGCGACCTTTCTCGCAAATGACGTTCCTGAGTGACAGAAAAGGATAGAGCGTGAAAAAATGCGATTCCGTGCACCCTACAGCATTCATACTTATTTTGTGTGGTTTATAATGTTGACTGCACATCGTCGCTGTCGTCGTCGTACACCTGCACGCAGGAGGAGCTCATGACCGCTAGCGGCGGTGCAGTATCGGTTGCCAAATTCTGGCAAAGTACTATTTAGCGACTTTGTTGTGTTGAAGTCGACACGATAAGCAAGCATCGTCGCTGTTATAAAGTTCTGTCAACATCTGAAGGATGACATCTTGTTCCTTTTTATTCAAAGCTAGCTGACCCGGCAGACGTTGTCCTGCCATTTTTCCTACCCTTCACATACCCCTTTTTTTTTTTTTTTTTTGTTGTCGGGGGGGAAATCTTCGAAAGATACCCGACTCCTTAGGGGAGGAGTCGGGTTATGTGGGATTTTAACCCACTAAAACCCCCCCGGTGGTCTCCTCAGCGCATGTCGAAGGGCCATGGGGAAGCAATGTGCGTCCACGGCCCTCCTCGCGCTTCGCCGAAGCTCTCCCGGCTCGGCACTGATGCCGGGCCATCACTCCCGCAGCGCCTTTGCGCTGCAGCGGGACGGGACCACGCCGTACTACCGCTGCCTTCCAGGGGTCACTTGGAAATGGACGGCCTGAGCCCCTCCTCCGACCGTTCGCGACCCTGGGCGCCCCTATCCCGGGGCGTTGTTGTGACGCATCGGGGGGCCAACTTGGCGTCCCCGGCGTCTCCGTCTTCGGGCGGGATCAGCCCACTCGCGGTCTCGCTCTGCGCTCTCCTTCTGGACCATGACGGTCTCACAGAAGGCTACCGCGGCGTCCCATGCCACCCGGCTCCCCAACATCGCCGCTACTAGGGCCGGTGGGGAGAGGTCTTCTCCAGTATGTTCGATCAGGACTCGCCGCTCGGAATGCCACGCTGGGCACTCCTCGAGCGTGTGCTGTGCAGAGTCGTGATCACCTCCGCAGTGGTGGCACTGCGCTGTAGCCTCCCTTCCGATCCTGTTCAGGTACTCACCGAAACAGCCATGTCCGGTGAGCACCTGAGTAAGACGGTAGGTGACGCCTCGGCCTTCCCGGTCCAGCCAAGCCTGGAAGCTGGGAAGTATCGCTCCGACGACGCGCTGCCGCGTACTTCGCGGCTCATGGAGCCGCTCGCGCCAGCAGTTAAGCGCGCGTCGTCGAGCCTTCCACCGGAGCTCTGCGACCGCCCTCTCGGGTACAGTCCCGCCTCCTTGACGTAGGACGCGAATCCGGTCATAGACCTTCGCGTCCATGTCCGCCAGGATATCCAAGGGCGGGAACCGCGCCAGGATATTCGCCGCCTCGTACGATATTGTCCGGTATCCGCGTGCGACCCGAATTGCGATACGACGCTGCGCGGCGTTCAATTTGGCCGCGAGGCGCTTGACGCCCGATAGTCTTTCCGACCATACGGGCGCCCCATAGAGCGCAATGGATCGCACGACTCCTGCGTAGAGGCGGCGGACTCCCTCCCACGGTCCCCCAAGGTTGGGCAGCAGTCTGTGCATAGCACCCGCTACCCTTTGTATTCGGGGGACCAGGCGGTCGATGTGCTCCTCGAAGCTCCAGCGACTGTCAATAATGAGGCCCAGGTACTTTATGTGACGGCCCACCTGGACCTCTGCGTCACCCACTCGCACCGTCAAACTGGGGGGTACCAGTCCCCTGCGTTTGTGGAACCATAGAGCCTCGGTCTTATGAGGCGCTATCTGAAGCCCCAGCTCGTGGATCTTCCCCACAACGCGTGCCACCCCGAGCTCGGCGAGCTCTATGGTCCTCTCGAAGGACTCCCCTTCGGCCAGAACTAGAGTGTCGTCTGCATAGCAAACGACACTGACGCCGTTGGGAAGTGCCGTCCTCAGGACAGCGTCGTACGCGAGATTCCACAGGAGAGGGCCTAACACCGACCCCTGTGGGACCCCACACACGACATCCCTCTGCTCAGTACTACCGTATCGACCCATGTAGCATATGCCCCTGTCAGACAGGTACGCTCCGACAACATCGCGTAGGTAGGGAGGCAGACGTTGTCCTGCCATTTTTCCTACCCTTCACATACCCCTACATCTACCCTACACCTACCCGACATCTACACTACACCTACCCGTAACCCGACAAACATTTGGCCGTTTTTTTCATTTATAAACCTTCCCTGGTATGTGCACAACAACCAAAGTTACATCGCAAGCGGTCCAGCCGTTCTCGAGTGATGTCGTGACCAACGGAAATAGGGATTCATTTTTATATACTAAGATTAATAAATACCTTTTAAACTAAGATTCTACCCATCAAACTGAACAACTTTCACTATGAGAGCAAACCGATCGGAGCAACTAAAAAATCTGCTGTTGCATACATTTGAGTCGAGTAGGCAACTAACTGCAGTAACTGCAGTTTAATATGGAACAGCAGATTTTTTAGTTGCTCCGATCATCGGTTTGCTCCCATAGTAAAAGTTGTTCAGTTTGATGGTCTGAACCACTCCTGAAAATTTGTAAAGCACCAACCGCATCTCGAATACAAACTGAAATCCGTACGATCGTGGTTCGTACGGTCAACGTTTGTATACAGGCTGTAGGTCTTGTAGACAGTTGCATTACTTTAAGGCTGCACCGAGCCTTTTGTGCTGCCCCCAATCGTAGGTATTTATTTATTTCTTAACAATTAAACAATATTTCCAAAAAATAAGAATGTCACATTTTAGTCATTGCTGATTTTCAATTTATCGGGTCACTGCGGATTTGTTTTTATAATTATTATCTTTAAAACCGTCAAAAGTGGACACATTTGGCGGAACGGAAATTAGCAAAAAAAGTTGAGTTTGCCATACTAAACGCAATGGGCTGATTGTTGAACTGAAAGTTTTTATGAAAAGCAGAAAATTTATTTTGAGAATGAGCAAAATAAAAAAAAGCTGTTGCATACATTTGAGTCGAGTAGGCATTGCAGTTTAGTATGGAACAGCTGATTATTTTTTTGCTCCGATCGGTTTGCTCCCATAGTGAAAGTTGTTCAGTTTGATGGGTAGAATCTTAGTTCAAAAGGATGATAAATGATACTGAACAACTTTCTCTATGGCACCAACATCGAAATCGCGAAAAAAATATCTGTTCTCCCATACAAAACTGCAAACCTACACGAGCCAAATGTATGGGACAGCTGATTTTTTTTCGCGATTTCCATGTTGGTCCCATAGGACCCACGCACACACACAGCAGCAGCGCAGCTAGCTAGGTTACATGGTCAGTATTTCTTCATTCTGGTCAGAATGATGGGAGAATGATCGTGTAACCCACGGACTGGCGGTATGATGGTCCAGACTGATGAAAATTAAATAAGTATAATCATTTCCGTTATTCCATTGTGAATGATGAAATACTGATGGGAAACTGATCGTGTAACCCACTCATCATTCTGGCGTCATTCAACGATTGACCAGACTGATGGACCAGTCTGATGAAATACTGAGCGTGTAACCTCCCTCATAGGGAAAGTTGTTCAGTGTGATGGTCTGATCATCCCCTTAAAAAGTGTCAGCATAAGAAGGACCCTGTATTTTGATTTCTACGCTTCCTCATGGTCAAATAGAAAATTGTACTAAATAAGGGCGAATTGGCATAACATTAGTACAAGCATTTTTGGCAATAATCCTAATTCTTACGAGGTTCTGGCAAGAACCTTATTTGGTGGAACAAAAAAGTGTGTTTGAAAATGTGAAACAGTCTATGTATTTGGTTGTATTGTTTATTAAAATTATTATTGATAAGTATCAAAGTAAAACTTTTATTTGAGTTATGTGGAATGGCAGTTATATCATGTGAGTATTTTTCTATAACCGTTAAAAGATCTAGGGCCAACGAGTGAAGACCTTAGAACTACGTGAAGACCATTGTGGCCCTCTTTTGGTTTTTAAGTTTTGTTCAAGCAAAGTATATAATATTTGCGCTATGGTTCAGGTCTTCAGTCGTCGTCGTCCTAAAATAGTTAGATATACCTACATTAGTTTAGTTAGTGTGTAGAGGTCTGCCTGCATAACTCCAGTCGGTTTAGGAGTTACTGTTAGAGGTCTATAAAAAATTAACGATCTGCTGCAAGGCTGATCGTATGTTATTGTTGTAGTATGCACTGTAGCTATGTGAACACTACAAAAACTGGCATGGTTCATCAGTCGGTTTAGGAGATACAGCCGTTCAAAGGTCGGAACTTTGAAAGGCTGTATCTCCTAAACCGACTGACAGAACTTGACAGTTTTTGTACTGTTCACATAGCTACAGTGCATACCTACTACAATATTATCATACGATCAGTCTTGCAGCTGATCGTTAATTTTTTACAGACCTTTAATCATCAGTAACTCCTTGGAGTTATGCAGGCAGACCTGGTCCATCCCCATCACAGAGATGCTCTACACCCCATAAACACTGAATCAGCCTTGCTGCTGATGGTTGCAAAAAGTACACTCATCTATTATAGTATAGGTAGGTACTATTCTAACGCTCGCAAGATGCTAATAGCTACCTCTCACTTAAACAGGAATCTTTCTTTCAATATCGTGTGGTCAGAGCCCTGGTGTCAGAGTTTTTTCAGACCGCCTTACGGCCTCTGACGTGGTTTTTATGTATCGAGTAACGACTACTACCACCAGAGATAGTAGCCGGGACCAACGGCTTAATGTGCCATCCGAATCATTTTTCTTTTCAGACAATCAGGTGATTCAGCCTGCAAAGTCCTAACCAGCTGGGGAAAAACGCACAAAGTTACATATCACTAGGTGTCCCCCATGGGAATCCCAATGCTCTTAACCATTAGACCATGGAGGCAGTTCACACCATTATATTAAGTTTATGGTTCACACATCGCACATGGTACACAGGAATAAGACAAGCTTAGGTCATTTCGTGTACGTTAGAAAAGTACTTACATCCATCGGTGCGGTAATGTTACCACCGTCATGTCATTTATCAGTATCAGAAATAGGCCGTCATTAAATTTAGCCGACCTTAATTCTTATCTATTTCAATATCTAACCCATAATTTCCCCCGCAGGCCAACCGAACTAGACGCCCTAGTATTCGGGCACGTGTTCACAATAATCACGACTCGGCTCCCGTGCCGCAAGCTAGCGGAAACAGTGCGCCGGCACGAGCCGCTCGTGGCGCTCGCCAAGCGGATCGACGAGCAGTACTTCAAGAGGCCATAGCGCGAGGTGTTCAAGGACATATCCACCGCCTTCGCCAGTCCTTGATCTGTACCTGCCCAGAAGCCGTAGCATGCTACACGTGATACGGCTGTATCTCGCCTTTTATCTCGTTCGTTCGCGCGCAAATAGAAAGAGCGAAGGTGTGATAGCGCTGTATCACGGTGGCATGCTACCCATGCTGGATTACGTTTCAAAATGTTTGGAAATCACTCAGAATGCATTGAGAGCTTTTCTAAGTTTAGTTCCTAAAAAACTCGACAGATGGCATGATTGTCGCTCCATAGATTTTTTTTAATACAATTATCGTTTCGGAAATGCAATGGGAACTAGCCCTTACATTCGTTACAGTCATACGTTACATTTTTCTTTGTACTTAAAACGCACCAAAACTTTTGTTCTTTCTTCGTATGTATTTGAGATTCCTGTTATGTTGGTTGATCTACGCAACCTTTTGGTACACAATCCGCACGAAATTATGTCACAAATATCACTAAAAACCAACTTTTCACAAATATCAAATACAGCCGCAAACGAACAAAATAATGGCGGCAAGCAAACTCTCGCTCCATAGAGACGGTCGCGAGATCCTGTCAAAATCATGTCAAGACTGTGCCTGCCTTTTAAAAGCCAAGGGATCGAGCCCATACAACCATGTCAGAAGTAAACAGTTTTAAGATTTTCAATTGAAATGATTCGTAAATAGTGAAATATTCCATATTATAAGAGGGGTTAGAAGTGCAAATGAGGCGTGGAAGATGTCGCCACAGGTTACGCAATGATTTGCATAACCATAAGGCGCGCGGCGTGGTGCGAGCGAGAGCGAATGAGTAATTGCAGCAACGTGAGCGGGAAGAGAATTGGCGACAGCCATCTCCGAAGCAAAAGCGCTACTTTGCATTTCTAACCCCTCTTATAATGTTCTGTGATCCTTTCCCTCTATTATTAATTTTTTAGAAACACTTTTTTGAAATTTTGACCTCTATTCGCGTAGACCGTAGCGCCATGTATCGATCCCCTAGAAAACCAAAAGAAAAACGCTCATTACTAAAGGGAAACAGCATACAACCCGGGCGAATTAACTTGGCACCTGGCCCGCACGTGGCTGGGAATTCGACACCCCCCGCGGGACCCCGCCGCCGCCGTCGCTGTGCGAGGCCGTAGCATAGCATTTCAGTTATCGTTGCACGTGTGCCTGCGCTTTAGCATTTTCGAGTTATTATTTCCGAGTTTTTTATTCCGCGCCACGTGCCATGTTAATTCGCCTGGGTTTGTTCGAAGACATGTATGCCAGAGTTAAATAGATAAGACTTCCCGAGTGATTTTTATGTGTTGAAACGGATCCCTGATTAGTTCATTAGTTTTAAAGATAACATTACATTGTATATAACTATTAGATGAAATAACTATTAGACAAGGCCTAATTCAGCTGGACAGATTTTAGGCCTCTTGTGGAAATTATGGCTACTTGGGAAAATTTAAAGCTACTTCCGTCAATTGGGTATTTGACTACATTCAATATATTTTATTTTTATCTACTCAATAAAAAGAGGGTTAGAAAATAACGCTAAACTCCTATTTTCTTTGAGTTTTTAGCTTGAATACTATTTTTAATAACAAGATAAACTATAAAAAGTAATGAAAATGTTGATGACGTCACAACTCAATATTTAGTACAAATGTTCATACAAAGCGCATGTTTTGACGTCCGATAAAGAGTAGCTGATTTGACTAGTTGTCAAGTAGCCAATTCAGTTAATACATGGGAAATCCAGAGCTAACTTGTGGTTTATGCAGAGCAACTCAATTTCAGTAATTTTTTAAGTATTTGGTGCTAATATTTAGCTTCACAGTGCAATTTATAGTAACTTGGGGCAGGTTTCTTAGAGGAAGTTGTTCAGTATCATGTGTACAATCACCCCTTAAAGTAATGCAACTGTTTACCCTAACACCCCGTATAATATACCTTCCCTGATTAATTTTTGAGGTTACATTTCATGATTACAAGACAGCTTTTTCCAGTTATTTTGACAGATTTTGGGCCCCTTGTTCATTAGACAGTATTTAGGCCGCTTGTTGGACAGAATTTAGGTCATGTTGCAATTTATGCTACGGTCCAAAATGCGCAAATATGCGCTATTTGTAGAGATAGCATGCACACAATCCCTTAACACAATCGGTTCATAATGCGCGAATGTGCGGATACGTTTGCTGTCTGACGTCATTAATTGAGCTTACGCCGCACACGAAAAATAGGTAGTGCAGCATATGCATGTCAAATTGACAGCTGGTTCAAATTGTACAAATTGTTTAGCAGTGTATTCGTACTTACTAATTTGGACCGACCGGTAAAGCGTGTGCATAGCGTTTGCACTATTGGCATAATTCGAACCGTAGCATTAGTGTGGGACAATACATGGGACAGTTATAAAAGATTATGAATATTTAGCTTTATTGCGCAAATAAATTTCTATTATTTCTATGTTATGTTAATATTTAGGAACCTAACACGTAAGGGTGTGGTGTGATTCAAGGATTTATTGGTTGATTTGATTGCTTTAGAAGTTGAAATAGTATTGTACAGCGTAAATGACTTTTTATTATTTGTAGAACTTTAACTTATCTAGTCCATAAGATGTTGTATTTGTTCTACTTGTAAACCCAAGTGGCCAATTATGTTTGTATCTAAGTGCTTGTAAATAAGGTTTAAATTGCAATGATTGTAATGCATGCGTTTTTGGAAATAAATGTTTATATTTATGTAAGCAGTGTGGATATGTTGTGATATTGTGTAAGTTGAGGATCAATTTTACAGAAGTCTTGGAGACTTTTTACTTATAATTTAAGAGACCTTTTACCGCTCACATAATAAGTAGGTATATTGTACTTTCTTATTTTAGTTTCTCCTTGCCTTTTAGGGGGACTAAAACTGAAGACAAGGCCGTGTGGTCTTAAGATATTAAGGCTGCGCCGAGCCTATTGTGCTAGCCCCATCGTATTTTTTTTAATTTCTTTACAGTTCAAAAACATTTCCAAAAAACAGGAATAAGATAGTGTAAAACTTTAAGACACGACTTTTTTGTGACTAGAATGTCACATTGTAGTCCTGGAGTATGATTTTTGTAAGTCAAATCAGCAGTAGAAAGATACATATCTCCATAGTAATTTTGACATTTTCAACTGCTGCACGGCTAGCATGCCACCCTCGACAAAGCGTTTAAACGAGAAAACCGTCATGCGCGCTCTTTTTGGCATACGTAAAATAATAAAGATGGAGGCACGTCTCGATTTTTTTTCGTTTTCTCGGGGGTGGCATGCTAGGCCTACTGAACTCAGCGAATGAGATTCGAAAATCGCACTCCTGATAGTCTTTCAATTTATCGAAACATTACGGCTTATTATATTCTATGTTTGTAGCTATTACCGTTAAATAATAACTACAAAAGTTATAAACAAAAATCCGCAGTGACCCCATAAATTGAGAATCAGTTAGTGACTACAATGTGACATTCTTGTTTTTTTTGGAAATATTGATTAATTGGTAAGAAATTAAAAAAATACGATTGGAGGTAGCACAGTAGGCTCGGTGCAGCCTTAACCTGTTTTTCCCTATGGTCGAATGTTCTGTTATCAACAACATTTCCAAAAAATAAGAATAAGATAGTAATAAAACTTTAAGACACGACTTTTTTGGAAATACTGATTAATTGGTAAGAAATAAAAAAATATGATTGGAGGTAGCACAATAGGCTCGGTGCAGCCTTAACCTGTTTTTTCCTATGGACAAATGTTCTATTCATCGATACCGACAAAATACACAATATCACAACTGAATAATAATGTTTTTAAGCATTTCAATATTTTGTAGGTACTTATTTTAATATTGGGAAGTTGACTTCCGAACAACGCATTGTAACGAAAGTAATTTAAATATTGTGTATTTATTAACTTTAATAATTAATGATTTTCCGAAAGCCATTATTAAAAAGGAAAATAGATCCAAATGGCAATGCAAATACTTAATTTTGTTTGTTTCTTTGTTAAATCATTTTGTAGCATTTTCATTTCTTTATAACAAGTATTTGAAGTGCATTTTTTTATCATGATGAGAATGTATTCTAATTATTGTAAATTTTAAGGACATTATAAATAGGCCAGGTAAAGGTAGATGTTACCTATTTTTGTAGTGGCATAATTAGATACCTAAGTAATTATAATAAATAATTGGTTAAGTAACCTTCCTAGGCGTTTTATTTTACTCTCTGTAATAAAGTAAACCGTGCGAGTAGGGTCAGCGCACACCCAGCGTAGAACTGTTCGAGCATGCGCGAGCAGGTTTCATTGATTCAATTGATAATGAACTCTATTCCCATTGAAATAAAGTTGAAAATAGCTTGCAAGTGATTAAACTGAAAAAAAAAATTCTGTTTTACTTTACTGCCAAAAAGTACCTACGATGAACCCATCACTTCTTATGTGTGCCATATGAGGCGACTAAAGGATAAGGTATTTCGTTTTCAGTGTTTTTGTGGGCGACTGAATAATGTAACTATCGAGCAAGCCCTCTGACCACCATGCCAAGGTTTTTTATTTTCGTTTAGGTAGGTATATAAATTAATAAGTAAAATCTCAAAAATAAAAGGCAATTAGTGACATTAACCATATATTCAAGCTATAGAACTAGCGTTGGACGCGATACGGGGCCAGAGGTCGGCGCACTCCTTCGCCACGGGGCCGGTGATGGCGGACCCCTTCATCTCGCCCTTGTTGTTCACTATGACGCCCGCGTTGTCCTCGAAGTATATGAACACCCCGTCCCGCCTCCTGAACGGTTTCCGCTGCCTGATGACGACTGCTGGCATTACCTGGAACGAGTTTGAATCATTGTTAGTTTTCTTTGTTGAAAACTTGAAATGTCTTTTGGATAAATATATTATCCGCATACGATTAATATTGCAACGAATATTAATTTGTTCAATCTCAATCAATCTAAAATTAATTTAATCCATTTAGTCAATACTAGGTTTTTGCTCGCATTTCAATTTTAACAGACTTTATATTTGTGTGGATAAGGAATCCACCAAAGCAGAGTGGAGCGATGTTTAAAATAAACCAATCAAATTACAGTACGACCAGGGCCCTGTTGAATAAACGCGACAATGGCCCCGATTCGGACTGTGCCACGACTTAACTAAATTTATTCCTATCACTTTCTAAAATAAGATTAAGAAAAGAGACAGAAAACCAATAGCTGACTTTAGTGCTGTCGAAGTGACGTTACACGCCCAAAATAAGATGCCATCATAATGTACGCCATCTTATTTAACACGTTCCGGGACAGTGACCGCCCATAGCCGTGATTACAATAAAAGTTCTATTGTGTCTCATTCACTGCCCCGGAATGTGTTAAGGGGTTTTTGGGCGTGTAACATCACTTTGACAGCACTAAAGTCAGCTGTTGGTGTTCTGTCTCTTTTCTTAATCTTATTTTAGAAAGTGACAGGAATAAATTTAGTTAAGTTAAGTCGTGGCACAGTCCGAATCGAGGCCATTGACAATTCAGAGTACATTGCTGGTTACTAATGACGCTAAACTTGCAGTGCTTCATGTGTCCTAGCATTCTCAGCAATGTACTCTGAATTGTCATTGTCGCATTTATTAAGACAGCCAGTGGCCTCGATTCGGAGTGTACCACGACTAAACTAAACTTAATGTATTCCTGTCACTTTCTAAAATAAGATTAAGAAAAGAGACAGAAAACCAACAGCTGACTTTAGTGCTGTCAAAGTGACGTTACACGCCCAAAATAAGATGCCATCATAATTTACGCCATCTTATTTAAGTCGTTTTTGGGCGTTTAACGTCACTTTTACAGCACTAAAGTCAGCTGTTGGTTTTCTGTCTCTTTTCTTAATCTTATTTTAGAAAGTGACAGGAATACATTTAGTTTAGTTTAGTCGTGGTACACTCCGAATCGAGGCCATTAAGCTATTTTATTGGTCAATCTTACACATATCCACTGTGCTCATACCACAGATTATTTAATAGCTGTTTTGGTGGATTCCAGACATGATTCACTACAGTAAAAAAAGATACTTATTCATAAAGCAGGCACTACATTCCCACACAACCTTCATTGTTATTTTCCTCGGAAATTCGTGCAGAGAATTCTTGGGAGAGTAGTGCTTGCTTAAAAGGGCTATCACAGTCCAGTGGCGCCCTCATCACATTAAAAAAGATTTCTCAATAAAGAAAGCTTAAATTAAAAAAGTGCTCAACTCGAACACTACTAAAGCCTTCAAGCCATTGTTATACAATACTTTTATAGGTTCTAAACATTCCACTTTTAGACAATTTCGAATAAAAACAAAAGCGGCCGTTTTTTTCTTTTTTCAAAATTTGTATGTTCAGACCTTTAAAAAACCTATAAAAGTATTCTATGAAAGTAGCTTGAAGGCTTTTGTAGTGTTCGTGTTGAGCACTTTTTTAATTTAGGCTTTCTTTATTGAGAAATCTTTTTTAATGTGATGAGGGCGCTACTGGACTGTGATAGCCCGCTTAAGATAAAAGGACGAAATAGTCACTCTTAAATCAAAATAAAATATAACATTTCGAAATTAGAGCCACCTAGGTATATTTTGGATATTTATTCCAAAATAGAAATTTTGTTTGACATTGTGAAATTATTGGTTTGGTATTTAATGGACAATGGAATTCGCTCAGTCAGCCAAGGCGTATCAACATTCTATTGTTAGTTCAGATGTAAAAAATAGCGAAACCTTTGACATATCATCATCACGATTCCATTCCGTTAGTTTATTAATTACATTCGAAACAATCAGAGTTAATAAGGAATTAGGATTAACAATTCAGACTAAGTTTCATTTAGAAAAAATTCAGCAAGCACGAATAAAAACAGTGTAAAAAAAAGAGGTCTTATGTCACGGTCTGACTATATCTATGCTTACGAATTTTCGAGCAGGTTACGTAACATCCCAAAAAGTGCACAAGGCTGCTAAAGTAATTTTCACTTCAAAAATTTGGATCTTCATCTAAAACTCAGAAGTAATAAATTTAAAAAGAGATTTATCAATTTAAAAACATTCTTTTGTGGAATTTTTAATTGTTTTATAATTCCTGTATGCATTTGGGGGTGACAAATGTGTTAAATAAAACTAAGATCATACTCGTCACAGTTTTTCGAGCTTCTGAATCATTTGTTTAAGTATAACAAGCAGTACACAGCCAAATTAAACATTTTTACTACAAAGTAAAATACTTCTTACATGAAAAAATTGAAATACGCTATAATGCAGACATTACTTGCGTTTAGAACCAACAGAACAGTTGGTTCTGTTGAGCAGTTTGTTTCTTTTGTCTATCCAATCTCCATATAATGAAAGAAAAGCGTCAAGGTCCTGCGTTTGAATCCCGGTTCGTTTATGGATGTTATATTATGTTTGTGTTGTATGGTTTCCATTATTATTTCGAGCCTTTTTGGGAAGAACATCGTAAGCGACAATTAAGTTTTTTTACAGGACGAGGTTGTCTATTTATATCTTATACATCGCGAATGTTATTTGCTTGATATTTTTAAAAAATGTTGTGTGATATATTCTATTATTTAGAGGAATAGTTTTTAACAGCTGCAAATTTTTTAACATCTGTTCTTGAGGTTACGTAAAAATCACATTTTGAAATTTTGGGCGCTTACAATGTTCTTCCCGAAAAGGCTCGATTTATTTTATTTTACTTATTTATTGTACTGTACTACTGTATTAGTGCTTGCTGTATTTTAAACATTAAATAAAAAATGATAACACTCTTTTCACACTAGCAAAATCTGATTCAAATGAAAATAGAGGAAACAGGTGAATAGCGCATTCAGAAAAATCAAATACTATCAGTTTAAAATAAAAATGTGCATGACCTTGATGGGCCGTTGGAGGCGTTGGATAACTTCACTTGGTTGATAAAGGAATATAGACTCTATGCAAAGGAAACAATCATTTGAATGACTCGAGTGAAGTTCGTGTGATTGAGTGACGTTACATTTGCGAGCGAGGTCATGCACATTGTTATTTTAAACCGATAGTAAATGGATTCAAAATGTTCATACCTTTTTCCTTAGTTCAGGTTTGCCTTTTTTGACAGTGGCTACGATCATGTCACCAGACCCAGCGGCGGGCAGCCTGTTGAGACGACCCTTGATACCTTGTACGGCAATGACATACAGGTTCTTTGCTCCTGGAACCGTGGAAGAAACAAAAACCATTTTAGTTTTAGGCAGGGTTCAAAATTATCAAGATAACAATTTTCTTTGATAAGTTTTGAGTAAAATTCAAAGTTCTAAAATTGCTATTTTTGTTTTATCGTATTCAGACCAACCAGCACCCAGTCTTCGGCATTTTGGTTTCGTATCACGATGAATAACAAATTATTGAGAAAGACAACAGAAGACAGTGAGAAAAACGATTTCATCGTTTTGTTCTCATCTTTCATTGATGTTTGTACACATTTTTTTTTCGCAAATCATGTTCGGATACACATGGTGCGATATTGCTAGTACAAGTTTTTTCATTTTCTAATTACTAGTAATTTTTTTCAAGTTGGCCGCTCCCTCCCTTCCCGCTTCACCGTACCGCACCCCTAAGAGACCCTATTGAACACAATTTTATAACCTTTAACAACGCAACCACGTAACCACTAATATCGCTTTTAATTTAAAATTTTTATTTGCTTGTTATATTATTTTTTGTCGACGGGACCAGTTAATGTGCCTGTGACGAAATTTTGTAACGGTCACGGGTAGTAATTTTATAATTATCCTTTCAAACCCTGGTTTTAGTTTGTTAAGTTTTTTTTTGTTTTGCTGTATGATTAACAAACCTTTGTCTAATCTATAGTAGGTAACATTGAATTAGGGTCCGTTTAAAAGTTTATCTATCTCACTCTATCATACAATCTTCGTATGCTTTTTCTCTTTCTTATTCAAACCACAAGCGATTCCAAAAGTTTTGAAATACAGTCAAAGTAAAAAATGTGATTAAAATGTTGTTTTTGATTGCCAATTTCACAAAATTTACAAATGAAAAACTTATCTTAGTGCTGGAATTACTGTAAGGTCTGGAGATGACTCCAATATTCATGCATCATGTTATTGAAAAATGCACACATTTGTAATGGCAAAGTGTGTGTTATTTTCTACTTTATATTCAAATACTTAAGACTGAACAACTTCAGACACAGCCAAGGAAAAAATCATCATGATTCAATGCACAAATTTGTGTTTCTATTGAAAGATATCATCATTAATTGTTCAGTCGAGAATTTTGAGGTTATGTTAGCATTTTATATGAAAATATGAGTTTTTCACCTGTGTTGTCAGCGCAGTTGATGACGGCTCCCACTGGGAGACCGAGGGAGATGCGGAACTTCGCTCCCGCGGAACCACCACGTCCTTAAAACAGAAAAACCACACTTTACTCATCTTGATCACAACACAAGTCTTCGCTCCAAATCTAATGAATTCCGGAAATAAACTTAGTTTCACAACGGATATAGTATGGGTTTCGATTCGTAGACAATCGCTGGCTAATTTATTCACTGTTCAACGTGATTTTAATGGATATTTTCTAATTTCACGAACCTCTTTTAGACATTTTCTTGTGTCAACTTTTTGAGAGGAAATCAAAAGAACGTGAAGTTAGCAAAAGGTTGCAAGTAGATTTTTTCGTTCGGAAACGTTTTGACAGTTAGACGTGAAGTGAGCAACGTATAAATTTTTGAGAAAATTCGCTGAAAAAAATCGTTTATTTTTTTATTTAACACTGCGAATCAAGTTTGTTTTGAAATTTAACCGTATGCTTACATTCCCCTTTCAAAATTTTAGATTAAAATTGATGTTGCACTGATATGAATCTCCTTTGTTGATTTTCTTCCTCTATGTCAAGGAAAAGTCAACATAAAGTCATTATCGATTATACTGAAATTTTTGCTAATTAAAACCTGTATAAATCGAAGGTTTTACTCATTTCAATTTAATTAGCAAATAATTAAACTATGAAACATGCATAAATATTTACAACCAGAAAGATTTGATGTCGACCCATCTGATATTATGGCGCCGCGACCAGTTCATGGGGACATTGGCGTAAAACATTTGAGAGTTTTATAGCTTTCCAACAACCGGCCGCTCCTTCCAAGGCAACGGATGCACCGCCGGCACTCACACAAGCTGAATGGACACAGGTTAAACCAAAGAGTAATATAAGTATATTAGAAAAGAGAACCCACTCGTGGCAACATTATGCATCCACCTTATGTCAAATTGAAGGCTAGCTAGCGCCATCTGTGATTCTCTGAAAATAATTCTTCCTATACTATACATACCTACTTATATATATGCTTATATACTCATACCGTTGTTTGAATGCTAGTTTTCGTTCAATCCCGCACCGATCGAGTGAAATTCCAGTATCCTTACTATTCCTGTAATCTGTACATTGGTAAGAGAACAACTGAAACTCCAACATCACTAAATCGGCACAAAATTGAACAAAAACTACAAACAACACGCACATTACACAAGGTAGGTCGCCATTTTGTAAATTTGTCAATTTGACATTGACATAGACAATATAATCTTTTTTTTTCATAGTAAAAGATATATTTAACAGATGGCAGCACATTCTATGCAAACTGAATCGGAAAGACCACCAAAAGGCAAATGTCCTCCGCCTGGGTTAAACTCCAACTTTTAATCAACCATGTTTCTCCAAAAGTTTACGCCTATATTAGCGAAGTCAATACTTACGACGAAGCGATCACTTTATTAGAAAAGCTATATGTGAAACCAAGGAATATAATCTTCGCGAGACATGCACTTGCAACGAGGAAGCAACGTTCAGATGAAAACATTGATACGTATTTGCGAGCTTTAAAACAACTTTCTAAAGATTGCGAGTTTACTGCTGTTGACGCTGAAACAAACAGAAATGATAGTGTCAGAGATTCTTTCATATCCGGAATCGCATCGAACAAAATTAGACAAAGGCTCCTAGAAAATCTGTCATTAACCCTTGAACAAGCCTATAACCAAGCACTATCTTTAGAAATGGCTGAAGTTAACTCACAAAGCTTCAACACACTGTCTGTCAACGCTACACAAAACGAGCCCGAATCTGTCAGCACAAATCAACAAGCCCAGCATGACGACAACTATACTGCTGCTTCTCACTTTCGTCGCCGGAAATGCTTCTTTTGTGGAGGACAGGTACACCCCCGTAAGAACTGTCCCGCTTCAGAGGAAACCTGCCAACTTTGCAATAAGAAGGGCCACTTCGCCACCGTCTGCAGAAGCACTTTCAAGTCCAAGCCCATCAACTCTTTAACAACAGATAAAGAAGGCAAAGAGGACCTCACGGCATGCATTTCAGCAGCTTCACCATCTTCCTTACGCAAAGCAACAGTGCCCGCGTATATCAAAGGGATCAGGGCAGAAGCACTTTTAGACACCGGTAGTTCGGTTAGTTTTATCAACGGCTGTTTTTCCAAGCTCTGCGGACTAAAAAGAAAGCCTTGCAACCAAACGATTTCTATGGCCTCACTAAATCATACATCACAAGTCGAAGGCCAGACGATTCAAACTGTCACTATAGGAAACCATAAATACGATAATGTCAATCTTCTAATCGTTACAAACCTTTGTGCGGACATGATTATCGGTCATGATATCCTCGAAGAACATTCAAAGCTAGAGTTCTCTTTTGGCGGGCCGAAGAAACCACTCCCACGTATGTAACGTAGCTGAAGCCTCAGTGCCAGCTGTACCACTTTTTGCGAATGTATCTCCTGATTGTAAGCCTATAGCTGTAAAGTCTCGAAGACACTCTGACGAGGACAACAAATTTATTAAAGAGGAGATCGAAAAGCTTCTAGTAGAAGGTGTAATAGAGGAAAGTAAATCGCCGTGGAGGGCCCAGGTACTCATAACTAAAAATGAGACCCACAGAAAACGTCTCGTTATCGACTACTCACAGACAATCAACCGTTACACTGAACTCGACGCATATCCATTGCCTAATATAGAAGACGTAGTATCAAAGATAGCCAAGAATAAACTTTTCAGCCTAATAGACCTAAAGAGCGCTTACCATCAGGTGCCTATACTGCCCGAAGAGAGAAAATTCACCGCTTTCGAAGCACTAGGAAACTTATATCAGTTCAGGCGTATCCCCTTTGGAGTAACGAACGGTGTGTCGAGCTTCCAACGAACAATAGATTGGATTATCAGAAAAGAAAAGCTACAAAACACCTACGCGTACCTTGACGATATTACAATTTGTGGGCACACTAAAGAAGAACATGACCTGAATTTAGAACGTTTCATGAATGCCGCCAAAAAGTATGGTCTTACTCTTAGTACACCAAAATGCAAATTCTCTCAAGAATCTATCAATATCCTTGGCTACAATATTGAAAACCATGTCATTAAGCCTGACGGTGAGCGCATCAAGCCGCTTATTAACTTACCACCGCCACGCGATATGCCAGCCTTAAAACGGACACTTGGCATGTTCGCTCACTATTCTAAGTGGATACCTAACTTCTCAGAACGGATCCATCTACTAGCAAAGACAACAAATTTCCCATTAACTGACGAGCAAATTAAATGTTTTGAAGGACTCAAAAACGACATAGCAAAATCTTCAATTCATGCAATCGATGACAGCATTCCTTTTACTGTTGAAACAGATGCGTCTGATCATTCGATAGCAGCTGTATTGACTCAAGATTCTAGACCAGTGGCCTTCTTTTCCAGAACTTTAAACTCAAGCGAACAAAACCATTCCGCCATCGAGAAGGAGGCTTACGCAATAGTAGAATCCTTGAAGAAATGGAGACATTTTCTAATTGGTAAACAATTCAGATTGGTTACTGACCAACGTTCTGTGTCCTTTATGTTCAGTAAGAAACACTCCAGCAAAATTAAAAACGAAAAGATTCAAAGATGGCGATTAGAACTTGCTGCTTATAAATATGACATTATATACAGACCTGGGCGAGAAAACCATTCAGCCGACGCACTCTCTCGAATCTGTGCCTCTGTAGAATCACGCACTGTAAAACTCATGTCGCTTCACGAAGCCCTTTGTCATCCAGGAGTGACGAGGATGTTTCACTGGATACGATGTAAAAACCTACCTTATTCAATTGAAGAAGTAAGGAATATAACAAACTCCTGCCGCACCTGTTCAGAAATTAAGCCCAGATTCACCCAGAACTGCGATAATCAAAGGAAACTCGTTAAAGCAACGGCACCTTTTGAACGCCTTAGCATTGACTTTAAGGGCCCAGTCCCGACAAATACTAATAACAGATTTATACTTACTGTAATTGACGAATATTCTCGGTTTCCGTTTGCCTTCCCATGCTCCGATGTCAGCTCAAAAACTGTAATCAAACACCTCAATAACTTGTTTATGATTTTTGGTATGCCTTCCTACATTCACTCAGATCGAGGCACGGCCTTCCTTTCGGCCGAAGTACAAGATTTTTTACATTCTCGAGGCATTGCCACTAGTCGAACCACTGCGTACAATCCACAAGGAAACGGACAGGTAGAAAAATTAAATTCAACTCTATGGAGAACTATACTGTTGGCACTTAAAACCAAAAACTTGACAGTCGAAAGTTGGGAGCAAGTATTACCCCAAGCTTTACATTGTATTCGCTCCTTACTTTGCACATCTACAAATTGTACACCACATGAACGCATGTTTACGCACCCACGTAGATCTTCTAATGGTATTTCCACTCCAACGTGGCTAACAAATTCAGGACAAGTCTTGATCAAGAAATTTAATAGATCTTACAAATACCAGCCTATAGTAGAAGAAGTTGAACTGCTACACACCAATCCAGATTTTTCATATGTTCGATTTCAAGACGGCCGTGAAACTACAGTCTCCAACCGGCATCTAGCACCCTTGGGAGGAGGAGTAGGAGAAGACCTCCGATTCAATAGCGAAAACATGGCGACACCACCTACAGTACAGAATGAAGCCGAACCGGAGTTGGTGACACCGCCACCTATTGAGACCGAAGACGAACTCGTAAATGCACCTCGAATTGGTGAAGACGAGCCAGGACCTGAAACTGGAAATGTTCCAGAAGCATCTCTTCGAAGATCGAACCGCGTGCGAAAGCCGCCAACTTTTTTTAAAGATTACGTTTCATAAAATAGTGCGGGAGAATGATATGAATCTCCTTTGTTGATTTTCTTCCTCTATGTCAAGGAAAAGTCAACATAAAGTCATTATCGATTATACTGAAATTTTTGCTAATTAAAACCTGTATAAATCTAAGGTTTTACTCATTTCATGCACAATGTGTTCCATGAAGGAATGTTGTAAAATTACTGAACGAAAATTCTGCGCTCCGTTTCACATAATACAAAATCTTTTCAACAGTAAAAATGTATATAGTAAGAAGAAAGAAATGGCTGAGATTGCAGCATGTTGAACTCAAAAAGAATTAAAATACAAATTCTTATGATTTTTTTCTGTTCATTACATCACACATTACTGAAATACATATTTAAAAAACCGAGAGTTGTGTGGAACAGAACGTCTTTAAAAACTGTTTGTCATTTTCGTTTGCCGCTTGTCATTCTGCGATTTTTCAATTTACTCAGAAATTTATAGAAAGTTAGCGTTAAAATTAAAACAAACAAGACACAATGGCGTTCATGGGTGATATGATGAACCCTGCACCGCTGTGGCACAACGGGCCTGCTCCTGGCGCGTTCTACAACTTCCCTGCGAACTCCGCAGGTCTTCGCCACGGAAACCATGCAGTACAGCAGTTCACAGCTCAGTAAGTATTCATCATCATCATCATCATCATCATCAGCCTATCATCGTCCACTGCTGAACATAGGCCTCTCCCAAGGCGCGCCACAAAACTCTATCCTCGGCCTTCCTCATCCAGTCGCTCTCCGCTACTTTTTTTAGGTCGTCTCTCCAGCGGGCAGCAGGGCGTCAGACACTACGCCTACCAGTTCGCGGTCTCCACTCTAGAACTCTGACACCCCACCGGTTGTCAGTTCTTCGGCAGATATGACCAGCCCATTGCCATTTCAGCTTGCTAATTTTCTGAGCTATGTCAACCACTTTAGTTCTCTGACGTATCACTTCATTTCTAATGTGATCTCTCAGAGAAACACCGAGCATAGCTCTCTCCATAGCTCGCTGAGCGACCTTGAATTGATGAACTAGTCCTATCGTCAGGGTCCATGTTTCCGCACCATATGTCATTACTGGCAGGACGCACTGATTGAACACCCTCGTCTTGAGGCATTGTGGTATAGCCAAGTATTATTAGTTCTTTATTTGAAAGCTTAGAAACATCTTTATAACATTACAATTATCTACAATCCTCACACAGACCTTGGGGAAGTAGGATTAGTACTGGTGAAATGTCAGATAACTAACCCTGTTTTGGCATCGTCATTATCTCGTATTATATTTATTTCATGCAGTCTCGTGGTGGTCCAGTGGCGAGTAACCTTGCGTGCCGTGCAGGAGGTGATGGTTCGATCCCCGTCCAGGCCGACTCGTACCAATGAGTTTATGGGAATTTATGTATGATTTGTAACACCACTGGCTCAGCATCTGATTCAAGAACAATGACTGTGCTCGGGCTCATCTACTAATTCAAATCAATTAGTGACAGTTAAATCTAAGTTCTTTATATTTTTCACTTTCTTTTTTTGCAAAAAATTTTCCTATTTGTATTTAAATTTGTTTTTGCTTATACTTTTACTAACATTATACAGGGTGTACAGTAAAATGGGACAGCTACTTAAAGGAGTGCTTCAGACCATCAAACTGAACAACTTTCTCTATGGGACCAATATCGAAATCGCGAAAAAAAAATCTGCTGTCCCATACATTTCAGTCGAGTTATGTTTGCAGTTTTGTATGGGAGAGCGGATTTTTTTTTCGCGATTTCTATATTGGTCGCATAGAGGAAGTTGTTCAATTTGATGGTCTGAAGCATCCCTTTGAGTAGCTGTCCCATTTTATTGTACACCCTGTATGTTCTTTGTAATCATACAAATCATGCATTAATACACCTGATCTCAAGCACACGCTCATACACTGAAACTCATATCGATCCTTTTAGTCCACCAAAAACCATATTCTTATTATTTAAACCCACAATCATTACCGAGACCGGGCCGGACCGGGCCTACCCGTTCTTAAAAAAACAATACCAAACGAAAACTAATCTGATGCCTCAAAGATGTGAATTACTGACTCTTTTAATTATGTACGTCTTGCCTTATGGATAAGTCTCTAAACACACTGAAAGAAATAGATAATATTGAAACTGCACGTGCGGTTTTATGTGATGTGGACGAGCTTTCAAAGCATATATGTATTAAAAACAATGATTTATCTATAGTATCACAAAATATAAGAAGTATATATCGCAATTTTGATGACTTTACAGTATTTTTATCAGGCCTAAAAAGTTGTGTTGATGTAATTGTTCTAACTGAATGCAGACTATCTTCCGATAAAAACATTCCACATCTACCTAATTATACTTCTAATGCATCCAAACTACACCTTAACCAAAACGATGGGGTAGTTACTTATATCAAAGATTCTATCAGGTCAAAGGTTAAAGAAATAAGACTAATACACGCCTCATGCCTACAAATAAATATTTGTAACAATATAATTTTATGTATATATCGTTCACCGTCTAACACTAATGCAGATAACTTTATTAACTCATTAAATTTGCACTTAGATAGTATAAAATCATGTAATAATATAATAATTGCCGGAGACATCAATATCAATTTAATCCCCAAAGAAAATGAACAATCATGTGAGCGTAACAACCGATTAAACTACTTAAACATGTTAGCAATGCACGGGCTGCTTCCTGGACACTATTTGCCCACAAGGGAAACGAGCTGTTTAGACCATTTCATGCTCAAAATAAAAAAAGGAAATGTAACTGCTTTTATATCTATTTTAAAAACTACTATAACTGATCACCTTACAACCCTACTAATATTATCTAAATTTATTAATAAGCCTAAAGCCAATAAAACTAAAACCACGGTCAATTTTGACAACGCCCTTGAATCCCTTAAACAAAAAAACCCATCTGAATTATTATTAAGTGAAGACCCAAACCTCGTTACTAAACTATTAATTCAAAAAATGACCGAAGCTTTAAAGGAAAATACTACCACTGTAAATGTACCTAAAAGTAAACGCATCATTAAGCCATGGGCTACTCCAGGAATATTGAAGTGTATTAAAAACCGTAACAAAATGCAAAAAGATCTTCGCAAGGATCCATATAATGAAATATTAAAAATTACGTTTAAACGATATCGGAATCACTGTAACTGGCTAATTAAGAAATTAAAAAGGAAATATGAACGAGAGCTACTATCTGCATCTACTAGTAATAACAAAAGTCTGTGGAACAATATTAAAAACATTACTAACATACAAAAACCTAAGGGTGATAACACAGAACTGTTACACATAAAATCTTCTCCTCAAGATTCAGTAAACTTTGTAAACAAGTTCTTTGCTGAAATAGGGAAAGAGCTAGCGGAAGACATCCCTAAGAATCTTAATCTCCCGTCACACAGTAATACTTACCCTCGTACTTACCCCTCCGTTACATCTTTTGTATTATTAGATACTGATCCAGTTGAGGTTAATAACATCTTGGTAAATTTGAGGTCGAGTAGTGCCCCTGGCTGGGACAATATTCCAACAAACTTTTTAAAGCTTGCAAAACATGTGGTGGTCCCGGTCATCATAACCCATTTGGCTGATCTGTGCTTTGCTAAAGGTGTCTTTCCGGGTCTTTTGAAACAAGCCATAATTACCCCGGTGCACAAGGGTGGAGACAGAGATGACGTAAATAACTATAGACCGATATCTGTACTGCCTGCGATTTCAAAGATTATGGAAAAATTGATAAATAACAGAATCCTTAGTTATCTTGATAGATTTAATATATTGTCAGAATCGCAATATGGGTTTAGAAAAGGTAAGTCCACCGAAGATGCAGTGACAGCTCTTAGTACTGTTACGAGCTACGGGTTCCGGGATTGGAGTGAAACGCTAAGTCCAATTTTACAGAGTTTATTTGGGATACACTTACGAACGGTCCACCTCGCAGAGGTTCCCCTAAACGGTTCACTTCACCGGGTCCTCCTCGCAGGGATTCCCCGTGCACCACTTACTGTCACTGTTCACAGTCCACTACGTCACTACTGTGACGACACGACACGCGTCACGGCTATGACGTCACGACGTACGACACTATGACGTCAAGACGTACGACACTATGACGTCACGCACTACACTGACACTATGACGTCACGTACTGCACCGACACTATGACGTCACGCACTACACTGACACTAGTCTACTCACTGTTCCACTCTTAGCACTTTTCTCTTCACTAGTACTTTTCCACTTTTACTTTTCTTCCTTTTGTTTCGCACTGTTCACTGTTTCACCAAGGACTCATTCATCGGTCGGAATTCGCCGCTTTTTATATCCCGCAGAATATTCCGGAATACCCTTTTTCGATCTTCTTTTCTTTACTCGATTGTTTTCCTCCAGATAATTCTAACCCCGCCTTCTTTTCTCGAAACCGATCGAAGACACGCCCACTTTTCTGGTTCTTTTCAAATATTCGTAGTTTCGCCTCCTTTCTCGAAGTTCCTAGACACCCCTAGACCTGTTGGTCCCTTTTTAAATATTCCTTCTCTCTCTTCCTTCTAGAACATTTCTAAAAACACAAAAATCTAGAAATATTTTTGGCGCCGATAGGATTCGAACCGTCACCCCCCAGCATGGGAGGCGGAACCTTAGACCGTAAGACCACGGCGATTGTTAATACACCCTCCGAATTTTTGAATGCCTTCTTACGTCTAACGTTTGACAGCGTTCGTGACAGTACTTTACTTACTGAACATCTTGACAAAGGAAAAAAGTGTCTGACTGTATTCCTAGACCTCAAAAAGGCATTTGATACGGTCTCTGTCCTCATCCTTGTGCAAAAGCTTGAAAATATTGGGATAAGGGGTACTCCGCTGGCTCTATTAACAGACTATCTCTCTAACCGTAAACAGGCTGTTAAAATTGGATCGTACATTAGTATTGATGCTGATATAACTGATAGGGTCCCCCAAGGCAGTGTCTTGGGACCAACCCTGTTTTTGATTTATATCAATGATTTGTGTAACATGAAAATAAATTGCGCCCATGTTTTTTCCTACGCTGATGATACAGCAATTGTCTTTACAGCGGCATCCTGGGATGATGTAAAAGTGAAAGCTGAACAGGGACTGGCACAGGTTGCATGCTGGCTTGATAGTAATATACTAACCCTAAACACTATAAAAACTAACTACATCTGTTTCACTATCAGTAACCGCACTCAGCCTAAAAACAACTTTAAAATAAAAATACATAAATGTGGTAATGTTTTTAATAATGAATAATGATTGTCAATGCTCTTTGATTCTGAAGGTTGGTCAAACCAAGTACTTAGGTGTTGTTATTGACCAAAGACTGAAGTGGCATTGTCAAATAGAAAAAAATCTCGAGTAGAATCAGAAAACTTATATGGATTTTTAAGACTCTGCGTCACGTTATTCCTACTAACCTTTCAAAAAGTACTAAATCTACAACCACAACCTATAGAAATAGTCTTCTTAATATAATTTACATCTCTTTGGCTCAATCCATCATATCTTACTGCATTCCCATATGGGGAAGTGCCCTGAAAACTAAGTTTATAGAAGTGGAAAGGGTACAAAGATCCCTTCTCAAGGTTATGTATTTTAAACCCTTCCGGTTCCCCACAGAACAATTATATCTATCCTGCGAATTACTGACTGTCAGAAAGCTGTACGTGATTAATACTATTCTAAAAAAACACAAATCTTTAAAATATGATCCTCGTTTACTGAGTAAAAGGAGAAGGGATATTTTGCCTTACAATAAAAATACAAAAACTGCATTTGCTAGCCAAAGTTATAGCAAACTATCTATTTATTTGTATAATAGTATAAATAAAAAGCTAAATATATATTCAACTAGCGGCCCGTCCCGGCTTCGCACGGGTGGACGTCTAATCTTTTCTAGCAATAAATATAGCCTATGTTACTCAGGGTGAATGCAGCTTTCTAATGGTGAAAGAATTTTTTAAATCGGCCCAGTACTTTTTGAGCCTATTCATTACAAACATACAAACATACAAAAATAGGTACAAATCTTTCCTCTTTATAATATTAGTGTAGATGAATCATCATCAATGCAAATACATAATCACGGAATGGCTGAAAACCTTAAACTACAATGAAGTGGAAGACTTACTTAAATACCGAGTGTAATTATAATATTTATCCTAATATAACAATTAATAAATACCCGCCCCCCCCACACACACACCCCCACACACTCACCCCCCCCCCCCTACATACATACACACACACACACACACACACACACACACACACACAAACACATGCAATTTTTCAACTAAATCAAAATTTTTCTTTTAATTTTTCTTTTATGTTCTTTTATGTTCTACTCAGTTCCTAACTTACTTTAATATGGATTTATGGAAGAGCGGAACCTTCTGTAACGAGTAACATCATGCTGCTCAATAGAAGGTTCCGGCAATGGTTTTTGTAATAGACTAAGGAAACTGAAATAAACTTTTTATCTTTTTTTTTTATCTTTCGGTGAAGGAAAACATCGTGAGGAAACCTGAGTGCTTCAATTTCGAGGCATGTATTGTACCCACTGTCCATTACAAGTGGCGACGGGCTCACTCTCCGTCACACTGTACAGAGTTTCGGTACTAGTGAAACGTGGATGTTCTAAAGTTTCAGAATATCTCTGACTACCCCCTCGGGGAATACAGCACTATGATGGGAACATAGTTTAAACAATTTAGATTTTCAATGTTTATTTTATAAAAGTTCCTAAACAAAAAAATACTACTACTGTACCATAGAGTAAATAAATTATACACAACAGAGGGTCCAATGCCCATACTAAGAAAGTTGCCACCTTCTTAGTTGCCAACGCGCACAAGTACATCGACTGTGGTGAGTAACGGTACTACAGCAATGTTTAATTACGTTTAAAATACGTGTTAACCCATTCCACGCCATGGATTTATTTAGAAAACGCTCATCACACGCCACAACCCAAAATTTGTCACTATCTGGAAAACATATTACGTACGTTGATAAGTTTATTTGTGATAAAAATAAAAGGTTTTTTGTCTGATATATCAGACTTTGGCGGCGAGGGCACGAAACTTAAAAGTCTGATATATCAGACTTTGGCGCTGAAAAGGTTTAAACACATTTGTTATTACAATTTTTAAGAAAATTAATCTATAATAATTTATTTCTGTGGAACAAAACTCAAATAATAGTGATCTAATAATGTTTAATTAAGATTTATCTCTCGTTCAGGCCAGATGATATTTGTAGCGACATCTGTTTGTGCCAAGACTATACTAAACCTAAAATGTATTTTTAAATGATGCAAAAATGAATAATGACAAACTCTCCCCCCAGCTCACAAACCCCGATTACCACGACCACAACAGTAATCGGGCTCAAGTTCGACAAGGGCTGCGTGATCGCAGCGGACACCCTCGGCTCGTACGGCTCCCTCGCGAGGTTCCGCGACTGCCCGCGCGTCATGAAGGTCAACGACAACATCCTCCTCGGCACCGGTGGTGATTACGCTGATTATCAGTATTTGAAAGACATATTGCAGCAGAAAATGTGAGTGGAATTTATTTTTTAACATACTTTTCATAATTTCATCACAAAACACTGTCTAGGAGGATGTCTCCATGTAACGAAAGTGAAAAAAATACTAGAGAGTATGATTTTTTAAACCAGTGCGCAAGTCGCACAACGCGACCATTGCACTTGCCGCAACAAGTGGTATGGAAAAAAAGCTGAGTCGTGCTCAAATAGAGAAATCATACTAGCTGCAGCATACAGGCGTGAAATCTAGATATATACAGGATCCTTCTTGATATGCTGACACTTTTTTAAGGGGATGATCAGACCATCAAACTCTCTACGGCACCGACATAGAAATCCTGAAAAGAAAATCAGCTGTTCTGCAAACCTACTCGAGGCAAATGGGACAGCTGTTTTTTTTCTCACGCTATTTCGATGTTGGTCCCAGGAAGAGAAAGAGAAAGGGAAAGAACAAGAAAGATAGAGAAAGTTGTTCAGTTTGATGGTCTCATTCTCTTAAAAAACTGTCAGCATATTCGGTTTGGACCCTGTAATTTTCTTCAAAAGGCATCTGATTTTGACATAAAGTGTAGTGAACCTGCCTGCTGTGCCGAGGGTCGCGGGTTCGAATCCCGTAAGGGACAAATATTTGTATGATGAATATGAATATTTGTACCCGAGTCATGGATGTTTGTATCTATATATGTATTCTATATCGTTGTCTAGTCATCATAATACAAGTCCAGGCTAGATTCTGGTACTTTAAATGTGACTAGATAATTTGTGTGACATTGTCCAAGATACATTTATAAAAAAAAATATATATTTATTTAAAGAGAGACTATTCCTTAATATTTCCTCAATATTGAAACTGCAGTATCGACGAGCAATGCATCGGAGACGGTCTCCAGCTGAAACCGCGCTCGCTGCACTGCTGGCTGACGCGCGTGCTCTACAACAAGAGGAGCAAGATGGACCCCTTGTGGAGCAACTACGTAGTAGCCGGCATACAGGTTCATAAAATACTATCTGTTTAAGGGTATATTCTCTAAAACGCCTTACTTTAGGAACATTGTTTTCAGTGATATCCTATTGCATATCCAGTGTATTATATTTAATATGAAAGTCCTGCCTTTACTTAAAAATGTAATGAATCGGTTTTTAGTACGTTTCATATAATTTATTTTAGTAATCGCGTAAAATTTGGACACTGTTTGTCGAAATATAGCTAAAAATGGGGTTACTTTAGGAACATTTTTAGAAGGGTTACGTTACACGGTTGAAAATACAGCTTACGTAGAAATATAGTTTATATAAATGTTAAAAAAACAATGAATCGATTTTTTGAAATATGAGTCGGAATCGTACAGTTTTCTTAAAATAAAATTGTAAATATCAAAAAATCTGTTTACCATACAAAATGGCGAACAAATGCAATCTCTTGACATCCTCTGACAACTGCATAACTAACCTTGTTTCTGATTTTTTCCATTGTACGGCGAACTGCCGTAATCAGCGCACGTCCGCGTTACATTTTTTGAAAATTATTTGCGACAATTTTATCCTCGATCTATCTGTTGATGACTAAAACACAAAGGAAATTTAACGGAATAATTCATTATTTGTGTTTTCCTAAAGCTAAAATGATGTTTTATTTCAAATTTTTATACGTGATTTTGGATAATTTTCGACATATTGTTCAATCAAATTGAAATGACTTCGATTATGTCAGTAGCATATAGAAATCTATTACCATTCTCTTTGGTTGGCTTTTCAATATACAGTTACCAATACAGTCGCGCACAGATTCAAATAAAATCGAAGTAAGAAGATTAAATACCTACCTACATAATATAAAATTTTGGATACTAATAAGCAGTGAGCTTACTATATCATTGGTAATAAAATAAGTAAATCATAGCTTTTATTTACTTCTGAAATTAAATAACGGCAGATCAATGCAACCAAAAATTTACAACCAATTTCATATTACAGAATATTTGTATAGAAAAAAATTATTTACTTATTGTTAAATTTTTATCCTCGATTGCCTTGCATTCATAAGGAGCGTTTTTCCAGCAATTTTCCGGGGATCCATAGCGTCATCTGGATGGCGATGACTGCCATTTTGTATCAATCTTTTTTTATGTTGTGCGACTCGGACTCATCCCTCAGGGTTCCGTATAAACTTAATTAGGAAAGACAAAATTTCTCCCATGCATTAAATTTTCTCCCATACCATTATCACGGTAGATGTTCAAATTTTTTCCAATTGACAACTTTTCATCTTTTTAAAAAAAAAAATAACACCTACGTATTCTTCCGATTAAATTTTTGACCGATATTTCTGTTTTTAATTTACTTTAGAATTTTCTTAAAATCGTAGGATTTATGGTTATAATTGGTACCTTGGCTGCAATAAATTAAAAATAAAAACTGTCAAATACAATAGAAAAGCCAAGCAGGCAAAGGAATAAAATATCATTCAACCTCTATTAAATTTTTCAGTATTTTTCAAATAGCCAAAAGTTCCGGGCAATCCAATCCACCATTGAGGATGGAGTGTAAAAATTTTAGATCCACGATCACTCAGACTCACGAGTCAAAATAATGCACGGCCCTCCTCAAAGTGGAGGAAGTTTAAGTAGATTAATTAATTTAAAAAAGGTGCGAATCGGGCTACATAGATAGTATAAAATTCTTGATAAGAAAATCATAGTTTTTATTTACTTCTAAAATTAAATCGCGGCAAATAATATCAAAACAACAAAAAATTTACTTCCTACCAATTTCTATGAATAATTGAATAGAAAAGATTTTATTACATACTAGCGGCGCCCGCAAAGTCGTACGTTCGGTTTTTACCCGACTGCGCCAGGAGGAGGGTTATTATTATAGATTATGTTATACATCGACACGATGCACGATTGAGACACAAGCATTGTAACGATTTAGTTTGTAATGAGTGTTGTGTTCCACTCCCCGTTACAAGAGCTATCCATCCAGTATCCAACCCAATGACACCTCACACGATTGGGTTTGGTTAAAAAAAAGCGTTTTTTTTCCCAATCCTCATTCCGTGGTAGGCTAGGCTAGACAGAAGAATATCGATAGGTACATATAATGGGAGATAGTTATAAACATCTTGTATGTAAGATAATTTGTTGCAATGAAAGCTGTATCTTTTGAACCGTTAAAGTTAGCTAGTTTATCAACGCAAATTAAATTTTTAAATGAATTTGATCTGTAATCTCTAAATGCAAAAGTGGTCACAAAAAAATCATTTGAACTCCATGTAGAAAATCCTTGGCTTATTTAAAAATCAGTTTTCTTCTTTTTCTAACACTATGCTGGAAACAGAAACGGCAACGTCAAGTGTCAAATTCTGACATTGTAAATATATATATTTTTTTAATGGCCAGTAATTTTAAGTCGATTTCAAGTTTATCGAGGAGGAGTTTACAGGACCCTGTTTAATAAACGTGACAATTACAGGTGAAAATCCGTCAATTTTCTGTTTAATAAAAATTTTCATTAACAAAATTGTCATGATGGAAAATTTACAATATATACGCATTATAATATAATAGATGAATATGATAGAAATACAATCCAATTCGGTATGTAAATTAAACTTAAGCTATGCTGATTCCAAAAAACATTTCGAGATTTTATATGTAGAAACCTTATTTTCTCATTAAGATGGCGGATATTAAAAAAACAAAATCCAAAAAATACTCGACATTCATTCGACCTCTAAATGACGTCATATCAGGGGCTGAACGGGCTTTAATCAGCGGATTAAAGCCCGTTCAGCCTCTGATATGACGTCAAAGGCAGCGGCCTTTGGTAAAAAAGACAAACGTCATATAAACGTCAATGTCAACGAAAGGGTTGACAGATTTGAAATTTTTCCGCGATTATGGGGAAAAATTTGGTCTCTGGGGAAATGAAATCGTGGGGAAAAAAATCAATCGCGCTAATTTTGAACGATACCTGCTACCAAAACGAAACCACAACCAAAAACATGACGTTATGCACAATTCGTATCGCGCTAAATATATTAACGGTAACGATTTAGCTTTTTTCGGAAGATACGTTGGCGTAACGTTCGATGTCCGTTCGATCGAATTTCCTGGCGTAGTAGGTGCATGGTAGGTGTATGGTGGGTAACCAAACTTGAAACGTTTACGGCTTAAACGTTTCGAGTTTGGTTTTACTTTGGTAACGTCAATGATTAAACCGTTCAACAAAAAAATAGCGCGATAGCATTATTACATCAGCTAAACCAAATCTAAACCAAAACCAAAAACGTTCCATCCGAACGGTAAAACCGTATAAAATAGCGCAATTGACTATTGAGTCCCTGGTTTCAAATGTCTATGTCAATGGAGTAACTTTTTTTTTTATTATTTTAGGTAAAGCACAGAGTTTCAAAACTATTCTTCCTCTGATATGACGTCATCACTAGAAAAAATTTGCATAAATTATAGAAAATTAACTATAGATTGGATATCGAAAATAATGAAATTGGTTGTTCAAAATAGCCGAATCTACGAGACTTAACTGTAAAAAAATACCATAAAAAATCACTCCTGGCCCTGGAGTGCGATTTTTGAACATCACACGTTTAAACGACCAGTAGAAAATGTCAAAATTACTATGGAGATTATGCATCTTTCTACTACTCGTTTGAATGTGTGATGTTCAAAAATCGCATTCCTGGTTGTTGTGTGACGTCCCTTGACTTCTCGCTTGAACGAAAAACGACCTTACTTTATTAAAAAAATATCCGTAATCCTTTCATTTTAAACTCTCTAACATAGAAAATATTGTTATTCAGATAATTAATTAGTTAGGTATTTCGAAATGGTTTTCGATTCAGCCCTTCAAAAAACTTGACACTTGACTTGACGAATTGAGGAAAATATCGGAAAACTGAAAAAAAAAATTTGAACACAGCCGACCATTATTGATTGATTATTTGTGGTTGGGCTATTGCTAGCAAGGGTCGTTGTAACACTGAGACCAGCGCTGGTCCTTTGTGTTCGCCCCAAGCTCACCCATATTTTACGCATACCTCCAAATTTATGGTATTTTCTTTTCATTCTCGGGAATGCAGGTTTTCCTTCACTACCGGCGAGCTAGTAAATGATAAATACAACTGTACATAAATTCCAAAGAACTTAGTAGTACAGGCCAGGAATCGAACCGCGGCCCCTTGATTGAGGAATAGGTCTCTTCCGAATGGGCTATCATCGCTCTGACCATAGAATCGCCTCCTTTTTTGAAGTCGGTTAGTAAAAAATAACACGCAGAATTTCGAAACTATGAAAGTGTTGAAAAAAAAAACGGTATGAAATAAATTGAATTAGTTATGTAGTCATATTACGTTACTCTACATGTGAAGGCATATTTTTTGTATCATTATCTCTTTGGTAATTTTCTTTGCCCACTGTGATGATCGTATTTAATTTGAAAAAAGTGGTATGCATGTAGGTTACACTATAAATTTACCGAAATTTCCTACTTTAAAATGTTTTTATTTATGTAATGAATTACAGATTGTTTAAAAAAAATTATTAGGTACTATTCTTAAATCGTTCTAGTATTCTTCATTCAACAAAATATCAAACATACTTAACACTTTTCTTATCGATGGTGGAGCTCAAACAAAAGGTCGCGGAAAACTTACAACACATTATCCACATTTTTTATGGCAAATTGACAGCAAGTGATGACGTCACAAACGAAAATATACCCTTAAAATAACAATGTGCATGACCTCGTTCACAAATGTGACGTCACTCAATTACACGAACTTCACTTGAGTCATTTAAATGATTGTTTCCTTTACATAGAGTACATTCCTTTACAACCCATACTCAACCGAGTGAAGATATCCAATGGCCCTTAAAGGTCATGCACATTGTTATTTTAAACTGATAGTAAATATCTATATTTTGACTGTAACTTCTCGTTTGTCATTCTTTTAATTACCGCTACCGAACAGCAGATTTTTAAAACTTAAGTGTCATGTTGTTCTTTAGGCTTCCTCGAGAATTCGCCATTTGTAGCGGTCTTTGCAATGGTTCCTCCAACCATTTGGTAGATCGTCCTCCCACATTTTTACTTGCCTACCTCGTTTATCAGGGAGGAACAGGCCGGTTTTCGAGCGGGACGGTCCTGCACAGACCAGACACATCTTCTGCGAATTATTCTCGAACAGTGTTACGAAATGCAGTGTGAGGTCTTTGCACTCTTCGTCGACTTTGAAAAAGCGTTCGATCAAATCAAATGGTCCAGTATGTGGAACATACTTCGTAAGAGAGGAATACCGGATAAGATTGTCACCATCATAAAAAGCCTATACCATGGATCCACATGTAAAGTCCTGCATAAGGGCCAACTCACCGAAGCAATTGAAGTCACAGCTGGCGTAAAGCAGGGGTGCTTACTGTCTCCGCTATTGTTTCTCATCGTTTTGGATGATGTGCTGTGTCGTGTAACATGCAAATGTAAAAGGGGTTTACCCTGGACACAGGAGAAAGATCTTGAAGATATCGATTTTGCTGACGATCTATGTATACTCGCCACAACACAGCATCATCTACAGACAAAAGTGGATGACTTGATCCGGGAAGCGGCCGAAGTAGGATTACGCATAAATGTCTCCAAGACTAAAGAGATGCGTCTAAACTCATCCGACACGGCTCAGACGCGGGTCCAGGACGAAAGCATAGAGCTGTTGAACAAATTCTGCTATCTTGGTAGTATTGTGGATCCAGGCGGGGGTACAGAAGCCGATGTGGAGACACGTATAAATAAAGCTCGAGCAGCGTTCGGTCAACTAAAACCCGTATGGCGGTCGTCCACAATCACTAGGACGACAAAGCTTAGGCTGTTCAACTCAAACGTCAAAACGGTTCTACTATACGGCTGTGAAACTTGGTTCGTCCGAAAAGCGGTCACAGATAGACTCCAAGTCTTTATTAACAAATGCCTCAGGCAAATACTAAAGATCTTCTGGCCAAACACCATCTCAAACGAAGAGCTATGGAGACGGACGGGTCAGCAGCGTATAGGGAAAGTGATCCTTACTCGAAAGTGGCAGTGGCTAGGCCATGTATTAAGGAGGCCTGACGATCACCCATCCAAGACAGCCTTAGAATGGCACCCACCAGGCAAACGAAAGAGGGGACGCCCTAAAACAACCTGGCGCCGCTCTGTGGAAGTAGAGGCTAAAAGTCTCAACATGACCTGGGAGGATATCTACAGCGCTGCCCAAGATCGCAACCGATGGAGAGCTATCATCCGAGCCCTATATCCCACGTAGGGGTAACAGGAAGAGAAGAAGAAGAAGAGACCTTGTTTATCGTACCACTCTGATTTCTGTTGTCTATTTATTTTTGATTGATCGCATCATATCATTCACAATATTCATCATGGGCCTTATTTCATCTAAATAGATAAAACCTGTCGTATTTGCGGCATTTGTGCTGTGTGTCGGTTGGTGCAGGAGCCTGTTCATCCCTGTGCCTTTTGGCTCGCTTTATGACCAGAGATTTGAACCAGACTCGATCGTGGGCTGTTCGACCGTCAGCTTAATACCTTCCTCCACTCATCCCTACCACTTGCAAGGTATTCCCACTTCCAGTGGTCCAGTGTTGCCACTTTAGCCACTTCTTAGCTAGATTTAGCAACATTTTTGAAGTTGTCAGCTACAAAAAAAAAAAATTATTCAGTGGCTAAATAGTTTAGCCACTTATTCTAGCCACTTTTTTGTTTATTTATTTATTAATAAATACCAATTTATACAGCTAAAGTGAATCATTTTAACGGGTTCTTAAAGCGTTTTTTACTGTTTTTGAGTTCCGATTACCTAAACGTAGAAGTCGAAAGGCTATTTTCTACTATGAAAATTGTAAAACATCAACATATTAATAGAGGAGTAACAATAACTCACTCAAAATTCCATATTTATATTCAAAAAATTATTAAAGAGCATAATTTTATAGAATAAATGATTGTAAATAAATATTATTCATTCAAATAAACTGCTTCTTAGCATATTTATGTATTTTTTTAACTTTACTTTGTTCAACCACTTTTAGCCACTTTAGCGATAGTGAAATTTCCAGTATCTAGCCACTTTTTGGGTACGGCTTAGCTACTTGATCCGGAGGTAAGGTGGCAACACTGCAGTGGTCAATTCTAAAGGACACCATGTCACGCTTAGCACAGTCCTTAAAACGTAACATGGGTCTTCCAGCATTAAGTTTAGCGAAGGCTACTTGGCTCAGCAAGACTCCTGGTAATTTGCGTTTATACGGTGCACATGCCCCAGCCATCACAATATTACACATCTTAATCTTAATTATTATAAAACCGTAACAGAAGTGTGTCTGTACATTGAAGATATTATCAAAAAAAAAGTCATGATATCGTTTTTAGGTGTCCCTGATTCCAAATCACAAATGTTTGGATTTTACGTCTGTCGGTTTGTTTGTGTGTTTGTTTGTTTGATCGAGCATCACGCAAAAACTGCTGAACCGATTTTGATGAAACTTTTTTATTTGATCGCTTATGATCTGACTTAAAATCTGGTATATATATAATTTGTGCGGACGAAGTCGCGGGTTAACTCTAGTAAATTAATAAATTACTTGATGCTTACTTGATTTTTTTCTATTTCCAGGACGGTGAGCCCTTCCTCGGCACCATAGACAAGCTGGGTACAGCGTACGAAGACTCTACCATTGCGACAGGACTCGGTGCTTACATGGCCACCCCGCTGCTACGTAACGCAGCCGACAAGGGGAACCTCAACGAGGAGTCTGCCAAGTTAGTCTTGTGTTTGCTTGTCTAATAATCGCAGCGGAATCTCATGGCAAAACAACTGGGTACTGCCATACAGCGCAGCGTACGAAGACTACTATAGTGACAGGACTGCATACTTCTACACATACATTACAACAATGTATGCAGAAAAACAATCAGGTAGGTAGGCTCTATCAGGGACGCAATCGCAGTTGGCTGTGTGCACGACACTAGCGCCATCTAGCGCAATACGGCCCCGTGGATTATTTGTGCATAAAATGCTAGGATGAAGTTTGTTATTTTAATTTAAAATAAAGTAAAAACTAAATAAATGAGCAATATTGACGATATTAAAAATGTTATAATACCTAACTGACTAAGAGAATGAATGAAAGAAGACTTACGAATGAAATTTATCGAGCACAGGTGAGTGGAAGTGTTGGGAGAGGCCGTCCGAGGAAAACATACCACGATCAAATCAATGATCTTTTCCGAAAAGGACAAGTGCGTAGCACCCTCAATCGACGGAAGTGCATGAAAAGATGTATGAATGTCAATGAGGCTAGAGAAGTGTGTCAGAGTCGTAGCGTGTGGCGATCTGTGGTCTCTGCCTACCCCCTTGGGACAATGGCGTGAGCTTATGTATGTATGTATGTATGTACCTAACTAGCCGGGATTCCCATTCTTTGTTAAAAAATTCTCATACAAACTTTCACTACCATTTTCACACCTTTGGGGGTTGAATTGCGAAAAATCTTTTTTTTTGTGAACACCTAGATGGCAATAAAAACATCCCTGCCAAATTTTATTAGTATTTGCTGTTTTGGATATTTGAGTATTGAATGAGTGTGCTGATTTGCATAGATTCAAGCAAATCTGACACAGCTTCGCCGTCAGTAGTTCAAATTTCTGCCACAGCGTGCGCTGCGATCGACTTGACAGTTCCCAACACCCACTTCGCACATAGCCAATAGGAAATAAAATAATATCAGCAGGTGCCATACTTAAAAACTAATGAGCGATCTTGTCATAACATATTTCGTTACGTATGGTTTAGCAAGTGTAACGAAATATGGTGTTATGTAGGGACTATTGAAAAAGAAATGACACTTGCGCTAGTAGACAGAATGTCAGTGTAACTGCGTGAGAGATAATGATAGTCTTACCTTAGGGTTGAGTCTCATCTGGCACCACGGAATTACGTTTTTTCATGCTCCATCCTTTTCTCTCGCTCAGGAACTTCATTTGCTAGAGCGAGAAAGGTCGCAGCTCTGCTGGTGCTGTCGCATTCCCGCTATCTTTCTCGCTCTAGCAAATAACGTTCCAGAGAGTCTGAAAAGGATGGAGCTTGAAAAAATGCGATTATGTGCAGCCAGATGAGGTTCATCCCTTAAATGAAGTGATATTTCATTTCTCGGTCAGTGGCCATAGCACAAAAATGTAGCACATGCTCACGACAATTTTTCCCCGAGGGGGTAGTCAGAGATATTCTGAAACCTCAGAACATCCACGTTTCACTAGTAGTACCGAAACTCTGTCCAGTGTGACGGGGAGTGAGCCCGTCGCCACTTGTAATGAACAGTGGGTACAATACATGCCTCGAAATTGAAGCATGCAGGTTTCCGCACGATGTTTTCCTTCACCGAAAAGCCAGTGGTATTACAAATCGTACATAAATTCCGAAAAACTCATTGGTACGAGTCGGCCTGGACGGGGATCGAACCATCGCCTCGTGCGCGGCAGGCAAGGTTACTCGCCACTGGACCACCACGGCTTCACGGCACAAAAATGTGCTTGCGTCTATAAGGACAGCAATAAGTTAGCGATCTCCTTTTTAGGGTTCCGTATCCAAAGGGTGAAAACGGGACCCTATTAATAAGCCTACGTTGTCCGTCCGTCCGTCTGTCCTACCTATTTAGGGCTGTAACTTTTGAACCGTAATAGCTAGATAGTTGAAATTTTCTCAGATTATGCGTTATTACGGCGGATTTGTTAACAAATAATAAAAATGGCAGAAAATTAAAAATTAAGGGGGGTTTTCAACAAGGAACTAGTTTTTATCAACGTTTTTTCTTCACGCTCTATAGTAAAAACGGTAATACATACAAGCGTCAAACTTAGTGTGATTATAGAGAAAACTCTACAGAATAACAATAAATACTAAAAACCGGCCAAGTGTGAGTCAGTCTCGCGCTAAATTTCCCCGACAAAAAAAGTTTTTTTTTTCTAAGTTAATAATGTTGTGTTATGTGGTGGTGTGGTACGGAACCCTCGGTGCGCGAGTAGCCCGACTCGCCCTTGACCGGTTTTATTTAACTAGAGCGAATTTGTTATGTGCATCTCTTATTGAGTGAATAGGACAAAACACGTTCCGACCTCTATCACTTCTATGCACCTCGAAATGAAAGACATTTCACGTCTCATCACGACACAAATTGATATAATAAAATAATTATTTTCGCAGGGCCTTAGTACGCAAATGTATGGAGGTGCTATTCTACCGGGACGCACGCGCGTTCCAGCGATACCAGCTCGGCGTAGTCACCGCGGACAAGGTCACCGTCTCCGAGCCCTACGAGATCAGCCCCGACTGGTCCGTGGCGCATACGATAAATATGCTGTGAACAAGCGACCTATGACTGAATATACAGCCGTTTTTAAATTAAATAACATTTATAAAAGATAGTTGTGGTTTTATTTTATTACCTGTCGCTTTTATTATAAAAAACAAATAACGACACCATAATGACCAAACCGGGATTGGAACCTAGGATCTCTGGATTGACAGACCGGCCGCGGCGGAAATAAAATAATGGCTGTTTCTCGATCTTGAACACCGAAATCTAAACAAAATGTAATGTAATCTACACTAATATTATAAAGAGGAAAGATTTGTACCTATGTTTGTATGTTTGTAATGAATAGGCTCAAAAAGTACTGGGCCGATTTAAAAAATTCTTTCACCATTAGAAAGCTGCATTCACCCTGAGTAACATAGGCTATATTTATTGCTAGAAACAGTGAACGCAAATACAGATTTGCGTTCACTGGCTAGAAAAGATTAAGACGTCCACCCGTGCGAAGCCGGGACGGGCCGCTAGTAGAAAATATAAATAGGGCAAAGAGAATATAATCACTACCGTAAATAGGGTTTATTTATAGCGTAAGTTTTCTGTTTATTTAAGGTTCAGAATTTGTTATAACATTTTACCCTATTTGTGAAATAAATAAAATCTTTTCAATCTGGTTAATTTCAAAATTATAATCGGATAATAAAGTACTCTTTGATTATAATGAAAATGTCAAAGAATTTTCGCTAAATTTTGTGAGGTCAGCGCCATCTGTTGATGAAGGCGTGCACTTGCTGTGAAGTGACTCGGCTGTTTGCAAAGTACTAGTTAAAGCTTTCAACAAGTACTAAGTTACAAAAGTTCCAAAAAATACCACTAGATGGCGTTGAACCAGAATTTTTGTAATTAAATGAGACATTTTAATTTTATTTTCCATCAAATTAACAATATTTCGCAAATCAATGCATAAATATTGGAATGACACATCATACTTTACTATTTAATCAAGTTTGTAACTAAAATAATACAAGGACTTAGCGTAAAATAATCAATGTTCTAGATCGCGCTATCAAAGTTTTCGCCCTGCGTGAGTATATATACAGCAGTTTGACCTCTCTAAGTGTACTTGCTTCGGCAGTACATATACTAAAATTGGAACGATACAGAGAAGATTAGCATGGCCCCTGCGCAAGGATGACACGCAAAATCGTGAAGCGTTCCACATTTTTTGGACACATTGACACACAATTTGTTTGGTTCTAATTTTATTTTATGTTTAGAAATTGTCTTGGATAAGTTTTATTTTATGATTTTTAAGCTAAGTTACTAATTATGAGTGTTTGCCTATCCAAAGCAGGAACAAATTAAAAATTAGTTTTTTGTAGGATTAACAGTTTTTAAGTAGATCACCTATCTCTTAACTTACGAGGGCTATCACAGTCCAGTTGCGCCTTATCACATTAAAAAAGATTTCTCAATAAAGAATGAAAATAGCTTGAAGGCTTTTGTAGTTTTGATGTTGAGCCCTTTTTTATTTAATTTAGGTGATGAGGGCGCCACTGGACTGTGATAGCCCTCTTAGTTAAAAAAATAAAACACATACAATAACATTTAAAAATAATATATTTTTATTTATTATTATTAATCATAAATTCGTTTTTATACGTAATCAATGAGTACTAATTATGGCTAACTTAAAAATTATTTATTTAAAAATAATAAATGCTTTCGTTGTTTTTTATTTATTTACATTATTTTTTTAATTACACAAATAAATTAGTTACTGGACGGATTTTTAAGGACTAACTAACTACTTACAAATAAGATTTAGAAATTATCAAAATTCGTTTTTTTTATATTTTTACTGAAAGCAGTCGACATTGGTTCGATAGTGGTTCATTGAAAACTGATTTTACCACTTCCGAAGCCAAGTTGCCCAAGTTTTATCTACTTTCGTAATTAACTAAGAACTAAAAGAAAGAATGAAATTAATTAATAATAAGTAATACAATTTTTTGTTCTTGGAAGCGGTTGGAAGAATAGAAAATTTCAAAATTATAATAACTCAAAAGTAAGACTTTACGAAGCAGTTGAAAGTTTTTCGTTCTTTGAACAAGTTAGGTAATTTTAAATTTTTTAGCACCAATTTTCATTTGAGAATTTTTCTAATTATACCTACATGTACCTTATTAAATAATGAAATAAGAATTTGAAGTGTGAGTTTAGGAAAGAATTCCCGCGACCGCGCTCCACACAAACGAAGTTTGATAATTTTTTTCAATTTATTAACCAATTTAATCTTTTTTTTATTATATGTAAATTAAGTATTTACATTAAAAAGGCGGCGGGAACCCGTTGGATGAGGGCAGCGCAGGACCGGTCGTTATGGCGATCCTTGGGGGAGGCCTATGTCCAGCAGTGTCCAGCTGAGATGATGATGATGATGAGATGATGAAATTAAGTATTAACCAATTTAATCTAAGATTAAAAACAATGAATTTTTTCAAACACCGTCTAGTATTCCAATATTGAAGTTTATTATTTTAAAATTTAGCATGAAAATCCTAGAACTTTAATATTAACGGTTATCTGACAAACCACAGACACGAATATTAGAATCTAGACGGTTTAAAAAAAAAGGATAATTATTCAAAATAGAATCAAACTTCGTTTGTAGGTATGCAACGCGGTCGGGCGCGCTTGATGGAATATCTTCATAACCGTCAAAAGAGTCCTAAAAAACTCCTGCGGGCTCTAAAGTCACCTCTACAGGGTGAAATTGATATCATTAGCATCCTTTTAAACTAAGAGTCTACCCATCAAACTGAACAACTTTCACTATGGGAGCAAAACAATCGGAGCAAAAAAAAATCTGCTGTTGCATACATTTGAGCCAAGTTGGCATAGCAGTTTAGTATGGAACAGCTGATTATTTTCTTGCTTCGGTTTTCTCCCATAGTGAAAGTTGTTCAGTTTGATGGGTAGATCTAAGTTTAAAAGGATGCTAATGATATCAATTTCACCCTGTACAGGGTATAACAAAACACCCTAGTAATACTTAAGGGGGTGCTCAGACCATCAAACTGAACAATTTTCACTATGGAGCCAACATCGAAATCGCGAAAAAACACCGCTCTTTCATACATATAACTGCAGTACCGTCTCGACTCAAATGTATGGGACGGCAGATATTTTTTAATTTTTCTCGACTTTGGCTCCATAGTGAAAGTTGTTCAGATTGATGGTCTGAAGCACCCCCATGTGTATTACCTAGGGTGTTTTGTTACACCCTGTATAGGTCTCTGGCGTTGGAGTTCAGTTTATTAATACGGGTCTAAAACTGTAGTATCTGGTTGATCCAGTCCCTGAATTCTGAGATCCTGGTGTAGACGCCGGGCTGGTTCGGCTCCGCGCACCCTATGCCCCACGAGATGACTCCGCCGAGCACGAACCTGTTGTCGCGATCGCGTTGGACTACCATCGGGCCTCCGCTGTCACCTGCAAGGAGATGGGAGTATTTAAGTCAAAAATCTTTGTAGTGTGGTGTGGTGAGGTGTGATGTGGTTAAGAGGAGAGTGGTGCAGTTAAGTGTAATGTGGTGTGATTAAATGTGCTGTCGGCTACGAATAAATAAAGTAGGCTGTCGGGAAGTTAAGTGTAGTATATGGTGTGTTGAAGGCCAAGGGTAGTGTGTTATGGTTAAGTGCGGTATGGTGTGGATACGTATGAAGTGCTCCGATTAAGTATTTTACGATGATGGTGTAGTGTGTGGTACCAACGGTGAAGTTAAATGTGGTGTGGTGTGGTGTAGTGTGATTAGGTAAGTGTAACGAGGTGTAATAGTGTGTTGCAGTAAAGTGTGGTATCGTTATAAGTGTAATATATAGGGTCCTTCTTAATATGCTGACACTTTTTTAAGAGGACGATCAGACCGTCAAACTAAAGATCTTCCTCTATGGGACCAAAATCGAAATCGCGAAAAAAAAAACATCACTTCCATACAAAACTGCAATCCTTCTCGGAGCCAAACGTATGGGACAACTGTTTTTTTTTCGCGATTTCGATGTTGATTCCATAGAGAAAGTTGTTCAGTTTCATATGTCTGGTCATGTCTGGTCATGGCCTTAAAAAAGTGTCAGCATATTAAGAAGGACCCTGTATTTAAGTGTGGTATAGTTAAATGTGGTGTAGAGTGGTTAAGTATGGTGTGATGTAGTATGGTTAAATAAGGTGTTGTTCTGTTTATTTTTCTGTGGTGGTGTAGTTAAGTGTGGTGTGATGATGTTAAATATGGTGTGGCTAAATGCGGTTTGATGTTGTTAACGGTATAGTGTGGTGAAAAAAGAAATCACCAAATGAAATCGATGTTATCCTCACCCTCGCAACTGTCAGCGCCGCCCTTCCTCCAGCCGGCGCAGATGAATATTTTGGGTATATGCTCGTTGTAGCCGGCCGCCTGGTACATGGCCTCATACGCCGTGTTGTTGATGACTGGCCTACCACTTCTTGCAGCACGCAAGTGTGTTATAGTGTGGAGTAGTTAAGAACGGTGGGCTGTGGTTAATAGTGATGTTTAGGGTGGTGTGGTGGTTAAGTTTAGTGTGGTGTAGTTAAGTTTAGTGTGTCGTGGTTAAGATTAGTGTGGTGAGATCCCCATATGAAATCGATGGTATCCTCACCCTCGCAACTGTCAGCGCCGCCCTTTCTCCAGCCGGCGCAGATGAATATGTTGGGTATATGCTCGTTGTAGCCGGCCGCCTGGTACATGGCCTCGCACGCCGTGTTGTTGATGACTGGCACTTCCACTTCTTGCAGCACGCTGGGCAGGGGACCCTCTGTGGAAAACAAAGATCATCTGCATTGTTTTTTGAGTTATAGTAAAAGTAATTTCCACGGGTTCTCAAGAAAGAACTGCCATGATCACAGAGAACTGACCTAAGGTTTATTGTATGAAAACGAAAGCTGATCATGGATGGCATGATGGGAAAGTTAGACCTAGTTCAAATTGGAGACATCATTTTAAAATGCTAGATCAAAAGAAGTCGACACCGACGATAATTTATTTAGGTACTAAAGGAGAAGAGAAGACAGAGTAAGTATATTAATTTAGGGGAGAAGTACAGGGTGTAACAAAACACCCTAGTAATACTTAAGAGGGTGCTTCAGACCATCAAACTGAACAACTTTTACTATGGGGCCAACATCAAGAAAAAAAAATCTGCCGTCCCATACATCTTAGTCAAGTCGGTACTGCAGTTTTGTATGGGACTGCAGATTTTTTATATTTTATCTCGAGGCCCCATAATAAAAGTTGTTCAGTTTGATGGTCTGAAGCACCCCCTTTAGTATTACTAGGGTGTTTTGTTACACCCTGTATATTAGAACCGCCGATCCTGATCTCTTTCCACCCCTCTGGAAAAAAGGCGTAAGTTAGTTCGAAAAGAATGATAATGTAAGGTACTAGTTTTTGCCCGCCACTGCATCCGCCTACCCCCTTGGGACAATGGCGTGAGCTTACGTATGCATGTATGCATCCGCGTGAATTTCTGAAAAGTCCAAAACCCCGTTGTATCTCTTTATGGGTCAATTTTCGGAAAATCAACGGTTCAACTTCAGACTATCCTTTGTCTGTCAGTCAGTAGGCAATTCTTTTACGATATTGTTTTATATGTACTTATACAGGGTGTAACAAAACACCCTAGTAATACTTAAGGGGGTGCCTCAGACCATAAAACTGACCAATTTTCACTATGGAGCCAACATCGAGAAATGATAAGAAAAATCAGCTGTCCCATACAAAACTTCGTACCGACTATGGTACCGACTCGACTAAAATGTATGGGAAAGATGATTTTTTTTTCTCGATGTTGGCTTCATAGTGAAAGTTGTTCAGTTTGATGGTCTAAGCACTCCCTTAAGTATTACTATAGAGTGTTATGTTACACCCTGTAGATTAAGGATGAGGAAGGCTGAGGACAGAGTTTAGTGGCGCGCGCCTTGGGAGAGGCCTATGTTCAGCAGTGGACGATGATAGGCTGATGATGATGATGACGATTATAGATTAAAACGTGACAGACCATCATAGAGTCGTCCCCAGCCGGTGACGTGGGCCGTTTTACCCACGTAGTCGTCGTCGTTGTCCGGCACACACACCGGCAGGATGTTCGGCTGGAACGTCACCGGCTCGTAGAACCTGCAAAACAAAAGGTTATCATGTGAAACATTTTAAATTGAAATCAAGAGACGTGCGTAACTAGGGTCCGATCGAATCCGCATGGTATGTACGAGTATGTATGTGCCATTTAATTTTTTTTTACTTCTTAGGTACTCTATTTTTCTTTGCGACTTATTTCTCTACTAGCTGTTGCCCGCGACTCCGTCTGCGTGCGTAATAAATAAATAAATAAATAAATATGTCTTGGACAATGTCACACAAATTATCTAGTCACATTTAAAGTACCAGAATCTAGCCTGGACTTGTATTATGATGACTAGACAACAATATAGAATACATATATAGATACAAACATCCATGACTCGGGTACAAATATTCATATTCATCATACAAATATTTGTCCCTTTCGGGATTCGAACCCGCGACCCTCGGCACAGCAGGCAGGTTCACTACCGACTGTGCTACCGGGCCGTCACATGTACCCTATGTGCTATTCTGGGCTATGAATTATCTTTCATCGAAATCGGAAGCCCTTTTAGCGTGAAAGAGTAACAAACATCCATACAAACAAACTTTCGCGTTTATAATATTAGTATAATGAGACCAACATTGAATATGCGAAAAAAACGGCTATTCCATACCTACAGTTAGGTTGAGAAGCCAATTTACGTTTTCTATGAACCAACAATTTTTTCATTTAAGATTTATTAAAATATACGGCTCAACTCATGCTGCTGCAAAATTCAATATAAAATAAATCACAAGTGACAAAATAATGAAGGCAACCTTAACACCCAAACTAGACTGATTTATCTTTTAAATGATCTAAGTATAAAAGAAAAAAATGTGAGAACTTAATTTAAACAAGTAGGTATTTTGTTCGTTTTTGCACGTCCGTTTTATAAATGTGATATGATTTGCATAATTTGGTAATAAATACGCGGTGGCGCTACACTTTGTTTATTTATTTTATAAATCCTGCGATGGCGCCAACAATAAATAAGTTTTGTAAATGAAAACAAAAAGTTTAGTAGACCTATGGTCAACGTACCCAAAGCTTTTTGAAAAATAAAAGCAAAAGTTTACTAAAGTTTAGAAGTCAAATGAAGGCCTTTCCTAACAGAAACATTTGTTGCCTTGTGATTTTTAGAAAAACCATCACATTCACTACAGCTGCGATTGGTTAGGTAGGAAAAGAATTTAGTTACGCAGGATTATGTAGGTATACCTTACCTTTACACCTACTTAGTCCTAATGTGCAAGCTAAACCTTTACAGGGTGTAACAAAATACCCTAGTAATATTTAAGGGTGTGCTTCAGACCATCAAATTGAACAACTTTCACTATGGAGCCAACATCGAAATCGCGAAAAAAAAACACTCTTTCATACAAAACTGCATTATTGTCTCGACTCAAATTGTATGGGACGGCAGATTTTTTTATTTTTTCTCGACGTTGGCTCCATAGTGAAAGTTCTTTAGATTGATGGTCTGAAGCACCCCCTTAAGTATTACTAGGGTGTTTTGTTACACCCTGTAAAGGAAAATGTTGATGTCGTGTCGTATCGAGAACTCAAGACACTAGCAGAAAAGAGACAGGATTGGCGAATACTCCACCGACAAGAGCGTACCTAGCTCGTAAATAAGATGGTCTCTTCTTCTTATCGTGTGGCCCTGGTGTCAGAGTTTTTACAGACCGCCTTACTGCCTCTGACGTGGTTTTTATGTAACGACTACTACCACCAGAGATAGTAGCCGGGACCAACGGCTTAACGTGCCATCCGAAGCACGGAATCATTTTTCTTTTTCAGACAATCAGGTGATTCAGCCTGCAATGTCCTAACCAACTGGGGAAAAACGCACAAAGTGACATATCACTAGGTGTCCCCCGTGGGAATCGAACCCACGACACGACCTCCGTGTCGAGAGCCAAAGCTCTTAACCAGTAGACCACGGAGGCAGTTATAAGATGGTGATGATGATGATACCTTAATAATGTGCACTACACCTTACAAGGCAATTAAAAAAGATTAGGTATAAAAAAAATTGTGAAACAGTAAAGCCTGACCAGCCAGTACAATCGACTATACATAACCTTTAATTACAATGTACCCAGTACAACAATTTGTTCCAATGATTTTCCGCCACATGGTGAGGATTTTTATTTTCCTGTTCAGGAATTGAATCGAATTAGTAGGTACCTACACGACAAATTCTAATTTAGGTACTTACCTACTTATAGCCCGAGAGCCGACCGTAAAATTATGCACCTATTTCATAGGCGAACGAAATGTGATTCTAGTGTAGGTATTTTTACACAGGGGTTAATTCAACGCCGCCAAGTTGCCTAGAAAAATCTAGCCACAAGTAACTTTTCCATTATGATTTTTGGTATAACTTTTTCCACCGGTCTGTTAGGGAAGTTAATAAGGTGCCGTAACTTTAGGGTTGCCAGGTTCAAAAATGACTTCTTTGAACCTGGCAACCCTATAGTTGCGGCAGATTGAGTGGTGGCAACCCTAGTTTTTCCAGTACTTTAGATCAGTCTCCTTCCGATGATGGCACCACATTTACTTCCCTAACAGACCGGAGGAAAAAGTTATACCAAAAATCATAATGGAAAAGGTACTTGCGGCTAGATTTTTGTAGGCAACTTGGCGGCGTTGAATTAACCCCTGTGTAAACATACCTACACTAGAATCACATTTCGCTCGCCTAAGAAATAGGTGCATAATTTTACGGTCGGATCTCGGACTATTACCTCCTTGTGCCACTAATGAGTAGGTAAATCAAATAAAAACTCCCTATCAACAGCGAGCGGTGTCTTTGATATTGAATTATACCTTATCGAGCAATCACCCAAATCCTAGTTACATTTCAATCATAAAAAACAGTTAGGTATCTATCAAGCAGAACATCAAACTATTTTAATATTTAAATTAATTCAATTTTTTGTCTCTCCACGCGTCATCAAACTCGGGGGCTTATTTTGAAGCTAATAGAAATGAAGAGTCAAATCTTCGAAGTTTTAATCAAATCAATGAATTTCGAGGCTAGGAGTGCGATTTATGAATCTCATTCGCTGAGTTCAGCAGTTGAAAATGTCAAAATTACTGTGGAGATATGCATCTTTCTACTGCTGATTTGACTTTCAAAAATCATACTTCAGGAGTGCTATTTTTGAAAGTCAAATCAGCAGTAGAAAGATGCGTATCTCCATAGTAATTTTGCGATTTTTGAAAGTCCAATCAGTAATAGAAAGATGCATATCTCCATACATTTTCAACTGCTGAGTTCAGCGTATGAGATTCAAAAATCGCACTCCAGAGTGTCTAGCATGATTTCTCTACACGCGCGCGACTCTGCTTTTTTCCATACTACAAGTCGCGGCAAGCGCGGCTTGCGCTCTCCGAAAAGCGCGGGAACAGGTTATTTTGTATGCAGCGAAGGCGAGTCGCGCGCGTGTAGAGAAATCATACTAGACATGCAGGAGTGTGATTTTTAAATCTCATTCGCTGAGTTCAGCAGTTGAAAATGTCAAAATTACTGTGGAGATATGCATCTTTCCACTGCTGATTTGACTTTCAAAAATCATACTTCAGGAGTGGGATTTTTTAAAGACATATCATCAGTAGAAAGATGCGTACCTCCATGGTAATTTTGACATTTTCAACTGCTAAAGTCAGCGAATGAGATTCAAAAATCGCACTCCTGGCCCCTTTTAAAAATCTTATGAGATCTCTACATCTCATTGTATTTTTTTTATTGTTAGAGTTGAGTCATAAATATCTCTCGTTTTAATAATAACCCACCTCGGTCACTCACTACTGCACTTGACCTTAAACAAAGATTGACTCACAGATTATACACAATATTTGACTAATGTTAGAATTAGCGGGTGTTTTGTGTGTATGTATGTAAAGCTTGTATGTATGTTGATGACCTGTTGAACACAGTGTTCGCCATGTTTGTCATGCTCGTAACGTAATAAAATGAAAATTGATTTAAAAATAGCATATGGGTGTCATAAATATTCTTTATTTGTACGCCAAAAGGTAGGTACTTATTAAACGTTAAATTAAATACTTATCGAAATTTAAAAACAGTCAGCATTATTAAGAAGGACCCTGCATACTGGGTGATTTTTTAAACAATATCCCAATTTTCAGGGGTGATTCAGGAGTGCGATTTTTGAATCTCATTCGCTGAGTTCAGCAGTTGAGAATAAATAAATAAATAACGGTCACAGGCACATACATTGTAATGATCCCAAGTAAGCCTTAGGCTTTTTGTTATGGGAATCATACAACAACGGCACAAACATACAACATCCATTACCGAACCGGGATTCGAACCCAGGACCCTGGTGTGGCAGTCCGGCGTGGTAACCATTACACCAACCGGGTGGTCAAATGTCAAAATTACTATGGAGATACGCATATTTCTACTGCTGATTTGACTTTCAAAAATAGCACTCCTGAAGTATGATTTTTGAAAGTCAAATCAGCAGTAGAAAGATGCGTATCTCTATGGTAATTTTGACATTTTCAACTGCTGAACTCAGCGAATAAGATTCAAAAATCGCACTCCTGGAGTGCGATTTTTCAAACTCATTCGTTGAATTCAGCAGTTGAAAATCTTAATATTACTATGGAGATATGCATCTTTCTACTGCTGATTTGGCTTTCAAAATTCATACTTCAGGAGTGCGATTTCAGAAGTAGAAAGATGCATATCTCTATAGTTATTTTGAACAACTGCTGAGTTCAACAAATGAGTTTCAAAAATCGCACTCCAGATCATCAACTTTTACGAAATCTCGAAAACCTGTGGAGCACAGGTGAGTCACATGTGACTTCTGTCATTTTAAATTCAGCCATAATTGTTTCAGGTTATAATAAAGGATTCAGGATTTCTCTCCAGGTTTAAAAATCATCCAGTATTAAAATGCCTGATGACCTAGTAGGGTCAGCATTAGAGGAATCGCACCCATTTTGGCTTATATTCTATGCTAAGTTTAAAATTATGGCGCCCATCTTGGTTTAAGATGATTTTGCCAATGTCGGGTTTATGTAGCAAAGGTGCTTAAAGTACGGTTATAAATTAATGTTGGTGACTTCAAGGGTTGTTTTTAAACCGGCTCTTCATTCTCGCCGAGAACGGCCGAGACAAGCCGAGAACGAGAGTGTTCTCGTAGCGTCGTATGCCGTAGTAATTTTCCTTGAAAGTTCTCGCTGAGAGTTTTTGGCGAGAATTCTCAGCGAGAGTGAAGTGCGGGCTTTACAAAAGAACAATATCCTGAGCCACCACTATAGCTTCGTTGTAGGCCGGGGAGGGGGAAACCAACGACGAACACGCAAGACGTGACCACCCAATAGCAGACCTAGTAACACGACTCCCCATTTTGCTGATAAACATGTAGATGCTTTTGGCTTATAAACATGTAGATGCTTTTGGCTTATAAACATGTAGATGCTTTTGGCTTATAAACATGTAGATGCTTTTGGCATATAAACATGTAGATGCTTTTGGCTTATAAACATGTAGATGCTTTTGGCTTATAAACATGTAGATGCTTTTGGCTTATAAACATGTAAATGCTTTTGGAGGTTTTTCTGATGCTGCTTGTGGAGCTCGCTAAAAATGGTCTTAGCTTAAACTTACCTCAATAAAGCGAGATCATACTCGAAGGTAGCAGGGTCGAAGTGCGGATGGCTGGCGACGATCTGCACCCTTCGTTCAGCGAAGCCGTAGGGCTCGTCCTCGTTCGCGAGGTCATGCTCTCCCAGTCGCACTAGCAGCTCCGACGGGGGTACGCTGGGGGTAGACGGGAGATGTCATTATTTGTACTAAAGTAATCCATACTTAATTAACTACTCATCATCATATGCACATCATGCGCACAGCCAAGGAGTGGAATGCCTTACCTGCGTCAGTATTTCCGAGCACTTACAACCCGAATTCCTTTAAAGTACGAGTGAATAGGCTTCTTCTGGATAAGCTCGCTACATCTTCGACCCCATCTTTGTCCTGAGGACTGGATTGAGGTCAAGAGCAAACCCATTCTTAATTTAAAAAAAATAATCGCAGCCGATAGACGTCCACTGCTGGACATAGACCTCCCCCTAGGATCGCTACAATGACCGGTCCTGCGGTGCCCTCATTCAAGGGGCCCATCCATCCTCATGCATAATTAACTACTATTAGGAAATAAGTGTCTTAAAACAAAAGTCTTCGACCAGTGTGTATTGCCAGTGATAACATATGGAACAGAGACGTGGTCGCTCACTCAAGGCCTCATAAAAAGGCTGAAAGGTCACCCAAAGGTCCAGTGGAGAGGGCTATGCTCTGAGTTTCCCTGCGAGATCGAATCAGAAATGAAGAGATCCGCAGAAGAACCAGAGTAGCTGACATAGCCCAAAGGAGTGCTAAACTAAAGTAGCATAGGGCGTGAAACATTGCTCGTAGAACCGGTGGTCGATGGGGCCGAAGAGTTCTAGAGTGGCGACAACCCAAAAAGAAAGACCCTGTATAAAGTATCGGTTGTGTTTAGGGATGTGACCATGCGACACAGATTTATCGATATTTCCATGAAAAGTTTTTAGTCCGATTGAATTTGTCGTAGATCGTAGAAATGACCTTAACTACTTTTTATAAAAACTAATGTACCCTAGTGAACAAACCGCAAATCAAACAAAACTAAATATGACATTGTTTTTTAATGTTTTTTTACATCATGTTTGGCGTTCGTCAAATTCACGAGAATAAAATTAGGCCATTGTTTAAATTCGTATTCTTAAAGCGTGAAAAGTTTTTTATTAAATGGCATTGATGACATGCAATAAAAATGATCCCACAAAGATTACAATAAAAAAAAACGTTGAAGTATAAAATTTTTATTATTTTTATCTTCAGACTGAATGAGGAAAATCTTTTGAAAATAATATGATTAAGTACCGTGTTACTGCGAATTAAACAAGTCAGAGTCATACGTTTGGCTCGAGTAGGTTTTGGTGGTTTTCTATGGAACTGTTGTTTTTTTTATATGGGTATTCCCTACGTAGCAGTGACAGGAAGACTATAGAAAATTTGACCAGGTTTCAAATCAATAGCTCATGAACAAAGTGCTGTAATCACTTTTCCATACAAATATTAGGATTTCGGGGGGAGGGAGGATAAAAACCACCTATTACGACCCCCTGGATACGTGCCTGCCTACAAAACAAATTAACTGCCTACATACATAATTAAAAAAGGGTCTCAGGTAAAAAGTCTGTGAACATAAAAATGCACTTCGTATTGTATCCCTTGAACATTTTTGCTTTTTTAGTATAAACAGTTGCGGTACTTCAAAGGGTGATTGCACCCATGATAGTGAAAACCCTAAGAAAAATATAGGAAATTCGCAAAATAAAATCGACTTTTAATATCAGCTGATTGCATTTAGTATGGAAAGTCCAATTTTGTTTGAGTATTTTTTATTAGGGTTCCGTACCCAAAGGGTAAAAACGGGACCCTATTACTAAGCCTACGTTGCCCGTCCGTCCGTCCGTCCGTCTGTCCGTCCGTTTGTCCGTCCGTCCGTCTGTCCTACCTATTCAGGGCTGTAACTTTTGAACCGTAATAGCTAGATAGTTGAAATTTTCTCAGATTATGCGTTATTGCGGCGGATTTGTTAACAAATAATAAAAATGACAAAAAGTTAAACATTAAGGGGGGTTCTCAACAAGAAACTAGTTTTTATCAACGTTTTTTCTTCACACGCTCTATCGCAAAAACGGTAATACATACAAGCGTCAAACTTAGTGTGATTATAGAGCATACTCTACAAAATAACAACAAATACTAAAAACTGGCCAAGTGTGAGTCGGTCTCGCGCTAACGGTCCCGGACAAACAAGTTTTTTTTTCTAAGTTAATAATGTTGTGTTTTGTAGTGGTGTGGTACGGAACCCTCGCCTCGGTGCGCGAGTAGCCCGACTCGCACTTGACCGCTTTTTGGTTTCTTAGGGAAAGTTGTTCAGTATCATGGGTACAATCACCCCTTAAAGTAATGCAACTAAACATAACATCCTGTACCATGTGGAAAATTAAATGCGTTACTTAGAGCGCTTGCTCTCTGTGGGATATTTAACTCATAAGGTCTTAAGAGGGCTATCACAGTCCAGTGGCGCCCTCATCACATTAAAAAAGATTTCTCCATAAAGAAAGCCTATATTAAAAAAGTACTCAACATCAAAACTACTAAAACCTTCAAGCCATTGTTATACAATACTTTTATAGGTTCTAAACATTCCATTTTTAGACAATTTCGAATAAAAACGAAAGCGGCCGTTTTTTTTTCTTTTTTCATAATTTTTATGTTTAGACCTTTAAAAAACCTATAAAAGTATTCAATGAAAATAGCTCGAAGGCTTTTGTAGTTTTGATGTTGAGCACTTTTTTAATTTAAACTTTCTTTATTGAGAAATCTTTTTTAATGTGATGAGGGCGCCACTGGACTGTGATAGCCCTAGATCATAAGCGGATGAACATTTTAAAGGACCTACCTAATGTCACGTTTTTCGATAATTTCGTTAATTATACCTAGTAAAATCGTATTATTTCCACTATCATCATTACTGAGCTTATAACCGCTAACAACAATCAACAATAAATCATCAAGATTGTAACTATAAAGGAATTCAAGGATTCGTATACAGTACAGATGGCCGGAGGTGCAAACGATTATTATTATTACTCATAACATAAAAAATTGCTTTGTCTCTATGTGGATTTGAACAAACAATGTATCGTATTTTTTGTATTTTAATGCTGAATGTGTGGTGAAGTCTAACCAATACGCATTGAGCACGCGTGGTGGACTAAAATCCATACAACCTCCATGGTGTGGTGGTACGCATTGTGCATGTGCCCTGCAGTAGGATATACAGGGTGTAAATTTAAATGCGTACATACTGCTCCAGACCATCAACCTGAACAACTTTTATCATGGGACCAACAATGAAATAGCGAAAAAAGAAATAAATGAGTTACATACTTAAGGATCCTCTAGCTAGACCATCAAACTGGACAACTTTTACTTTGGGACCAACAATGAAATAACGAAAAATATCCATACCTACATTTGGGTCAAATCACTAATTCCGCATTGACGTTTTCTATTTCTATGACACAGTCACTTTTTTTTCTCTATTTCAATGTTGGTCTTGAATGTTTTTCAGTTTGATGGTTTGAAACACGCCCTGTTTAACATGTAACGCATTAAATGCACCCTGTATAGGCTGATGAATATGACGAATTCTAAAAGAGGCGCTCGATCAATCAACGAAGTTAAACAACGCTTTGTCTTTGGATGGGTGACCGCATTAGCGCCAACGTACATCTATAGACACGCTAAGCAGTCGTTCTCGATTTGTAGATTAAATTGCGGTGTCTATTCGTTAAGCCAGGTCAGAGGAAAAGATCTTTTTTATGAATCTATTTTTCCGTTTGAGACCTACCTACCGATTATCGTTTTTTTATACGATGATTCTTCATTCCAAGAATAAAGTGACTAAGTTTTTTCAGAATTGCTAAGGTTCTTAAATTCCAGGAATAAAAGCCTGTATTTTATTCTACTAAAGAATTTCGTAGAGTCATAGCTTTTAGAAGTCTGTAATCTAAACTATTATAAAACTGATGTAACAGAAGTGTTTCTGTACATTGAAGATATTTACAAGAAAAGACTACGATATGGTTTTTAGATGTCCCTGATTCCAGATCACCAATTTTTGGATTTTTGTCTGTCTGTTTGTTTGTGTGTTTGTTTGTTTGTGTGTTTGTTTGTTTGTTCGAGCATCACGTAAAAACTACTGAACTGATTTTGATGAAACTTTTTTTGTTTGATAGCTTATGATCTTACTTAAAATCTGTTATATAATTTTTGCGGACGAAGTCGTGGGTAAATGCTCGTTTATTATAATTATAAAATAATAATTATAAAAAAAAACTTACTGTTCAACGCAATGAGCAGCGGTGATGGCCCAATTCTCGTTCAATAGTGCTGCACCACACTTGTGCAGATATGTCGATGTTCTGTACTGCCTCAGCGAGATCTGCCAGGGCCACTGTCCAAAGCCGGACTTCGCCCCACCGACGATGCGACCCTGCGGCCAGAGCCGGCGTCCGCACACTGCCAGCACCAATAATGTTGAATTTAATATCATTTTTTTCACAAAAAAAGTATTTTATTCTTCACAAAATAAATGTCACTCGAAACAGTTTTAAATGTGGTGTGAAATGTAAAAGAGTTAGTTCCGCATTGCGTTTTAAAATGTAACAGTTTAACGATGGTTCACTTGATCAAATAAACGCTGCATTCGCCGTGTATGAATAATTAAATTTTGTTTCAATTATTTCAATCTACTTTTCCCATAATTTTTCATTCACATTCGAGAAAATCTTCATGTTCTTTCTAAGCTTTCTACACAAATAATTTTGTTTCAGTCTATAAAAATGTTTCTTATTTTTAACCGCACACAAATCACTGAAAGTTTATAGCTGAATTCGTAAACGCATCCTCAAATTCCCATGACATTTTATTGCAATTCCCCTAATGTTCCCATCACTATTATTATTAATTAAAAAACACAATTTTAACTTTTTAATAAATAAAACACGTTTAGGAACAGGCATGTGCAACTCGTCCTTGCGCTCGCCTTGGCATTGGCGTGCGGTCGCATCGCGCGGTTGCTGACAACTCTTCGCTTTGTTCAAATTCCGAACGGCTTGTGTTTTTTATTGTTGTGTTTTTTTTCCAGGAGCCCGCTGGACACTTGTCTCGGTTCTTTGACCTGACTCTACTAAATAAAGTTCATTTTTCGCGAGAATGTCAAGAATTTTGTTTACTTTAAAATCGATCTCGATTTCGAAAAGTAGATCCTTTTTTAGGTTAATGTCATGTTAATTACCTACTCGGTTTTTTTTTTGTATATTTCACGGTTAATTTAAATATTTAAACAAGTGTGATGCTTTTTCTTATTTTTGTATAAAATATCGTTATGTCCGTGCTCCCAATGGATGCACCCCAACTTGTCACAATGTCACTTGGACGTGTGACAATGAACTCATTTTGTATGGGTCAGGGAATGTGTTAGTGCATGCAACTTAGGGTAGTTAAGTCAAAATGAAAGTTCATGACCTTTAAATGCGAGTTCAAGATCAAAAATCAATCAATTTAAATAATTAACTCAGTTCTTCATGACAAACATTAATTCCCGACTTGGTGGTGCTCCCCATCGCCGGGTAGTCAGAAAAATCGTTATCATCGTCATCGTCATCAGTATCATCATCATAATCATCATAGTCAGCCCGTATCTACCCACTGCGGGGCATAAGCCTCCACCCCATTTTGCCATCCTTCTCGTTCCTGTGAAAGTCGCATCCAGGAGTGCGATTTTTGAATCTCATTCGCTGAGTTCAGCAGTTAAAAATGTCATAATTAATGTGGAGATATGCATCTTTCTACTGCTGATTTGACTTAAAAAATCATACTTCAGGAGTGCTATTTTTGAAAGTCAAATCAGCAGTAGAAAGATGCGTATCTCCACAGTAATTTTGACATTTTCAACTGCTGAACTCAGCGGACGAGAATCAAAAATCACACTCCAGGTCTTACCGATACTTTTCAAGATGTCGTCAACCCATCTAGAGAGCGACTTCTGAATCTCATTCGCTGAATTCAGCAGTTGAAAATGTCAAAATTACTATGGAGATACGCATCTTTCTACCGCTGATTTGACTTTCAAAAATTGCACTCCTAAAGTATGATTTTTGAAAGTCAAATCAGCAGTAGAAAGATGCGTATCTCCACAGTAATTTTGACCTTTTCAACTGCTGAACTCAGCGAATGAGTTTCAAAAATCGCACTCCTAGCAAACTTTGTTAGGTATACTAACTTTAAAAGTTATAATAATAATAGGTTTATTTGACTAACTGATGTATTGATTGAATTAATAAGTTTTCTGTACCAACGATGTAGGTATCTAATGGGGTCTTTACTTTTTAGACCCTGCGAAATGTTTATTTTTTAAACTTGCTAAATTAAAAATATTATTCTATATTTATTCATAATCCATAATCGTTTATACACGATAGGATTATTTTGTCCTGGAGTGCGATTTTTGAAATTCATTCGATGAGTTCAGTAGTTGAAAATGTCAAAATTACTGTGGAGATAAGCATCTTTCAACTTTGATTTGACTTTCAAAAATCATACTTCAGGAGTGCGATTTATAAAGTCAAATCAGCAGTAGAAAGATGCGTATCTCCATACTAATTTTGACATTTAAATCATACTTCAGGAGTGCGATTTATAAAGTCAAATCAGCAGTAGAAAGATGCGTATCTCCATACTAATTTTGACATTTTTAACTGCTGTACTCAGTAAATGAGATTCAAAAATCGCACTCCTGTACGTATGCTGTAGTATGAATTACTCTTTCCTATCCTTTTTTGTAGGTATTTCCTCTGCAGTGGAAAATACTATAATAGGACTAGGCAGTATTATATTCTGCTTTAATTTTAACTTAAATTTTGTTCATTTCTTTTAAATTATAAGTAGGTATGTTTCTTTCAGATTAGCAGCGCTACCTACAGTCGTTGACTTGAGACGGTAACCCTTTCATCGAGAGGCATAATCGGTACAATATTTATTGCTTTTGCGCCTTATCTGATTTGACCGACGAAACACCACCCATTGAATAAGTTCGATTAGCTCTTAAATAATTTGTTTATTATTTTTAGTAAGGGACTTTACCTCAATAAAGTAGCCCAAAAACAAGAACGAAGGACATATTTAAAATGTAGGCATCTCTTGGGATCTTAGCAAGGCATCGATAAAATATGGATTGAAACCCGATCAATGACCCCCTTTTAAAGGAATTGATTAAAATTTGGATGTCTAATATTTATAAAAATATTTTTATCTGTTCATAAAAATAGTGTTTTTTATTTTATCGACTTTTGCACTTCACTAGTACAGTCGACAATAAAATCTTCAGGATAATTTTTGCACTTAACATAATATATACGGTTTTCTTTTTACTTTATTGTTCAACACAATATATGTTATTGAGCGTTACTATAAATACAGTATGAAGCAAAAAGTTGTAGCAATGTTTCTGACAACGAACGAAATTACGGTCGTGAGTTTATGTATGTATGTATGTTTATTGTTCAAATCTCAAAATACATAAACTTTTTATCAATGTTACATGCATGATTCACATTTAAATCCAGTAACTACTATTATAAAAGGTTTAAGTGTTTTATTTGTAAAAGATATAAAATAGTGACATTAAAAATATTATAAAAACAAAAATAATAGATATTTGACAAATAAAAAAATATATATACCAATTTTAACAAGTAAATTCGATTTAATTTGTGCGAGTTCGATTTTTGAATCTCATACTTACGTTGAACTCAGCAGTTGAAAATGTATGGAGATACGCATCTTTCTACTGCTGATTTCAAAATCAAATCAAATCATTTATTTCATATATATTTTTTTTTGATTTGAGTATGATTTTTTAATGTCAAATTGCAGTAGAAAGATGCACGTCTCCATAGTAATATTGCCATTTTCAACTGCTGAGTTCAAAGAATGAGTTTCAAAAATTGCACTCCAGGTCTCTTTTTGTTAGGGTAAAAATTTACCTACATTTTAATGGCTACAAATACTACCTGACTGTACAAGGAAGCTCAATGATCAAAGATGGCTTCAAATTGCCTGCAGCCCTATTTGTGATAATTATATAACAATGCCATAGTAATTGTCTGCGTGTTTCTTGTTATCAGTCAATCAGCTTATTACCTAGCTATAGCAGTTATTAAAAAAAAGTTTGCCGTCACGGGACGCCCGGCAGAAGTGAAACTGCCGCAGCTATCAAAAATTTCGAGCTTCCGTCACCCATTAAGAGGGGGTCATACCTATTTTGTCTGTTTTCGAACCGATTTTTGATAAGCAAATTATTACATTTAATATATATAGTTCACACAGTGTAGATACGTTCTTTCTGCAGGGCATCTAACCGTTGAAAACACGATTCTATTAAATTTTCTCGATAGAAAAGAGGAGCAAAGTAAGCTCGATTTCAGATTTATAACTAGTTTTACAAGAATCACCCTACACCATTTCTTCTGAATATACCATCATTTGAAAGGTAAATAATTATAGCAGGGCTTCTACCCGATGGATTTTTCCCCAAACACCCAAGAGAAAAGATATTGATGAAAAATACGTTTTTTTGCGATCTTACTTTCGATTGAAGCGGGATGGCTAATTGCAAAAGTTTGCTTGTTAGAAAGAGAGGCTTGCTCTACTAATACCCAGCCTTAAGGTTGAGAATCCGAATTTCAAAGCCCTCCCATAAAAAATTTCACTTCAAAAATGTTGTCCAAGATGTAGCTTTTGCCCATCGCTTGAAACCCTCGAAAACCCGGAACAACAGCGGAAATCATTTTCAAAATTATGTCCAGTTTTTTTTTCCAATTGACAATTACAGCATTGCTCAGGGAGCAGCTACTCCTTATTACTTCGGACTATTGGAGGGGCTACCGAATCAGTAAATGAACTTAAGCAACCGACCTAGGGGCACCCAGAATGGGTACGGACCTCTGCATAGGACGTTGCTGGGGCTACGCGGCAGACTGGGTAGCGGGGATCGGTGAGAAGCGGCCTGGGATGTGAATGTAGCATCTGTAGACGCCAGAAGAAAAAGGAGTAGACAGAGCAGATCAGAGTCTCTTTGTGTTCGCCCCAAGTTCACCCATATTTTACGCATACCTCCGAACTTATGGTATTTTCTTTTCATTCTCGGAAATGCAAGTTTCCGGACGAAGTGACCGCTGAGCTAGTACCTAAATGATAAATAAAACCGTACATAAATTCCGAAGAACTTAGTGGTACAGGCCAGGAATCGAACCGCTGCCTCATTATTGCGTCGCTAGCTGTTTTTCGTATGGGCTATCATCGCTCTCTGTTATCGTGTTAAAGGTTGTGTTGTGTAAGTTTGCGTTCTACGTCAACCATTTTGATGAAAATTTAATAAAACTTACCGTCTTTATAATCAGACATGTTGTAAGCGTCAGTTGATATTGTTGTCACAGTTGTTGCCTCTGTTGTTGTTGATGACGTTGTGTCGTTTGATGGTGCTGTCGTAGATGGTTGGACTGGAAATATTAAAAAAAAAGATTTTTAAATGAAACTTAAGCCAGTCAGCCGCGTAGAGGATAATAAATTAATTATTGAATCAAATACCTACCCGTTTCACTCGTTCCAGTTTCTGTCACATTACCGGCACTACTTTCAGTTTGATTTGACATAACACTCGATTCTGTCACATTCTCTGACACAACTGTGAAAGTTGTCAAACCAACACTGGACGTCGAAGTTGGCATTGTTGGCGACAGTGTCACATTTACTGTGAACTCCATCAACGCTTCTGTTGTTGGTGGTTCACTCGTTGTTGTTGAAGAAGTTGTTGGTGCCGTAGTCGTCGTTGTCGTTGTTGTAGAAGTTGTTGTTGATGAAGAAGTTGTAGGTTCGTAAGTTGTCGGTAACTCTGTTAGTTTCTCAGTTTCTGTGACAACAGTTGGGATTGTGGTTTCTTGTGTTGTTTCGACTGTTGTTGGTGGTTCTGTTGTTGTTGTTGTTGTCGTTGTGGTAGTTGTTGTTTCAGGTTTAGGCGCAATAGATGAGATGAGTACCCATCCTTCTGGTGGTGTGATGGGGGACCAGATTTCTGGAAAAAACATTGATGTTTGATGAATTTCATATTAAACCAACGTGATACCTAATTTGATTTAATTATGCTCTCAGTAATTTTTATTTAGTTTATTTAAAGTTAAGTACAGACGGCGACAGGTCAGGTTACCCTGTTTGGACTTTGAACTATTAGATGTTGAACCCTGCGAATCGTGCGAGAGGGTGCGGTATGTTGTTGTTGTTTCGTCTCACAGCACGGTGCGCCCGCGCCGGCAGCCGCGTCTGTGCAGGCTCTCTACCGCACTATTTTGTGTTTTGTACGTAGTGTAGTTATGGGTATATGTATAGGGTGCGTATGGCGAACCTGATGTGTCGCCGTGTGTACATAGTACAACTAGAAACGAGAGCAGGTGCGAAAGAATCAAATGGAATCAGCAGTTTGACTGAAACGGGTATAGATAAAATAAAAGACCAACTTTAGTACCCAATAAAAAACAATAATAAATACAATGTACGTACAAGGCATACAGACACAGCTCAATAAAATTATAATGTTCTGCAATACAAAACTCAAATGGAGAAATTTGTTCTAAATACCTACTTGTCTTTTAATTGCTGAAGTGGTTCATAAAATAATTAAACTTGATTTCGTTTTCCAATCTATTCAATCACATCTTTAATGGATTTTAAACTATAAAATTAACAGACTAAGCTTTAAAACCATTATTTTGCGCTCTTAACATAAAGGTTCTTGTCGTATACACGATCTTCAGTCGTGACTATCAAATTCATTTTGTTATATTTTTTATTTTCGGGTCACTAAAATAAGTTTATGAGGCCAAAGCAGAATCACGTCTTTTACGATTATTTTCTAACCTTCAAAAGTTCAATCTTGACATCGTCAAATTTACGTCCCACTGCAGGGCACAGGTCTACCCTCAAGGAAGGTGTATGGGCAATGGGCATAGTTAACCACGCGTGAACAATGCGGATTATAACATAAACATAAAAAAACCGGTCAAGTGCGAGTCGGGCTATTCGCGCACCAAGGGTTCCGTACCACACCACCACAGAAGAACACAACATTATTAACTTAGAAAAAAAACTTTTTTGTTCGGGACCTTTAGCGCGAGACCGACTCACACTTGGCCGGTTTTTAGTATTTGTTGTTATTCTGTAGAGTTTGTTCTATAATCATTAATCACACTAAGTTTGACGCTTGTATGTATTACCGTTTTTGCGATAGAGCGTGAAGAAAAAACGTTGATAAAAACTAGTTTCTTGTTGAGAACCCCCCTTAATTTTTATATTTTTGACATTTTTATTATTTGTTAACAAATCCGCTGTAATAACGCATAATCTGTGCAAATTTTAACTATCTAGCTATCACGGTTCAAAAGTTACAGCCCTAAATAGGTAGGACAGACGGACGGACGGACGGACGGACGGACAGACAGACAGACAGACAGACAGACAGACAGACAGACAGACAGACAGACAGACAGACAGACAGACAGACAGACAAACGGACGGACGGACGGACGGACGGACGGATGGATGGACAACGTAGGCTTAGTAATAGGGTCCCGTTTTCACCCTTTGGGTACGGAACCCTAAAAAGTGTCAGCATATTAATAAGGACCCTATATGTACAAAAGATATATTATAATTATAGATAGAAGATATCTGTAAGATAAAACTCAACTAACATTATAGGACCAAAGTATTTTATTTTATTACTGCAATTTACAATAACTTCTCAAATTATGATGGATTTTAAAGTCAAGACTTTCTCTTTTGTTTTGTTTCTTTTTCGTGTTAAAGAGTTTTTGATTGATTTATGATTTATGTTTATGACTATTAACAGAATTTTATGACAAACTACCTATCGACGATGGATGAAGTGTAATAACCTCCTATCTTTTGTTTAAAAAATTTTGTTAGAGGAAACGAAAAGAATCGTTTATTATCGTTTCACACCTTTTGATGAATAATTTTTATATTGTAAAGAAAATAGGCAGATTTGGACCCAGCCATTTTTACGTAAACTAAAAGCCATTCAGGACGGCGGTCATAATTATTACAAACAGAAAAAATTAAGGCATTTTTTAAAAAAACTTCCATATCTCCAGAAGACCGGATTCAAAAGTAGAAATTACTAGTAAAATAGACATAATCGTCCAAAAAGCAGTAGCAAAACGCAACCACGACAGTTATTTTCATCTAATGTTATCGCTGAGGTATTTTTGGTCGTTACGGAACGTATTTGGCTTGGTTGAACTGAAAGTGTGTGTGATTTCGTTTTCTTCCATTATTATAATATGGTACGGTTATCGTGTATTTTCAATAAAATAAACACAATGAATGCGTAGAAGATTGAGTGCACTATCTAATAAGAAAGATTATGAGTTTCACACACTCGATACAAAAGGTATCATAAGGAGAAATACATTTCCCCCAACTTCTACAGATTACAACCAATTAACATTTTTTTTAGTTTTGATACACGTATTACTAAGTTTCATTCATGTATGGGACCTTTAAATCTGGGTCTCACATTACATGGCCTTCCGCCAAACTTCTTTATCGTCATAGCAACCTTTAATTTATGACACAGTTTGTTGGTCTTACTAGTACATGCAAAATCGTATTTAAAATCCATTTACATAAGAATCACAAAAAGAACAAAATGTTAGTTAGGAGGTCATTATTTACACTTCATCGTCGCTATGTAATGCTTGTGTATTGAACTTTTTTTCCTGAAATAAATGATTTTTATTACTTTTTTACTTTTAAAAGAATGAATATAATAACAATTTTGAAAATATTAGTAACAATCTATCTCTTTAGTCCTCATTCCATCTCGAAGCCTTCAATTAGCTAAAAAGGTGAGCCTAGCTACAAAAATAGGTATACGTTAGTAGTAGCAATGTTTCTGGCCACCCCGAACGGGATTATGGTCGTGATATTTAGTATATTATGGACTTTTAACTTAGGGTGGTTTACACCAAAAAGAATTTAGCAACGAAATTATGACAAGTTAGGCAGGGTGAAGTTGATATCATAGCATCCTTTTAAACTAAGAGTCTACCCATCAAACTGACCAACTTTCACTATGGGAGCAAACCGATCGGAGCAAAAAAATAATCAGCTATTCCATACTAAACTGCAATGCCTACTCGACTCAAATGTATGCAACAGCTGATTTTGTTTTTGCTCCGATCGGTTTGTTCCCATAATAAAAGTTGTTCAGTTTGATGGGTAGACTCTTAGTTTAAAAGGATGCTAATGATATCAATTTCACCCTGTATACAGGAGGAAATGGATATCATTAGCATCCTTTTAAACTATGAGTCTACCCATCGAGTTTAGTTACCCATTAGCTCGAGTAGATTTGTAGTTTAGTATGGAACATCAGATTTTTTCGTGATTTCGATGTTGGTGCCATAAAGAAAGTTGTTCAGTTTGACGGTCTGATCATCCCCTTAAAAAAGTAGCTGTTGCATACATTTTGATGTCGTGTAGGCAGCGGCGGCGCGGCGGGTGCAGTTTAGTATGGAACAGCTGATTATTTTTTTGCTCCGATCGGTTTGCTCCCATAGAGAAATTGTTCAGTTTGATGGGTAGACTCTTAGTTTAAAAGGATGCTAATGATATCAATTTCACCCTGTAGTAGTGCCTCTTAATACGCTGACGGATTTTTCAGGTTATAATCAGAGCATCAAACTGAACAACTTTCTCTATGGGACTAACATAGAAATCGCCAAAATCAGCTGTTCCAAACTGTGGCAGAGTTTCTTTTTAGGGTTCCGTACCCAAAGGGTGAAAACGGGACCCTATTACTAAGTCTACGTTGTCCGTCCGTCCGTCCGTCCGTCCGTCTGTCTGTCCGTCTGTCCTACCTATTTAGGGCTGTAAATTTTGAACCGTAATAGCTAGATAGTTGACATTTTCACAGATTATGCGTTATTACGGCGGATTTGTTAACAAATAATAAAAATGTCAAAAAGTTAAAAATTAAGGGGGGTTTTCAACAAGAAACTAGTTTTTATCAACGTTTTTTCTTCGCGCTGTATCGTTAAAACGGTAATACATACAAGCGTCAAACTTAGTGTGATTATAGAGCAAACTCTACATAATAACAACAAATACTAAAAACCGGCCAAGTGTGACGGCCGGCCGGCCGGGTTTTGCGCTAAATGTCCCGGACAAAAAAAATTTTTTTTCTAAGTTAATTTGTGTAAAGTGTTCTGTGTTGGTGTGGTACGGAACCCTCGGTGCGCGAGTAGCCCGATTCGCACTTGACCGGTTTTATTTCGCATTTACAAATGTTGGTTATAGTGACACTAAATTTCTTTACCGAATTCGCAACAATGATACCAAAGAAAGTGAGGTGGAATTTCACTGGTTACATTGTCACCCGTCTCGTGAGCGGCCTATATACGTGCTTGGTTTTACAATAGTTATTGTACCTAGTGTTCGATTGTGCACGATTTTATTCTTCCAAAAGAGAGAAGAGAATATAAATTGTTCGGGTCTGAACAGGTGAAATTGTAAATAGTTACTCGTTCGTAGTAATGGTAGGAATTTGTCCTACAGGGTGAAATTGATATCATTGGCATCCTTTTAAACTAAGAGTCTACCCATCAAACTGAACAACTTTTACTATGGGAGCAAACCGATCGGAGCAACTAAAAAATCATCTGTCCCATACTAAACCGCAACGTCTACTCGACTCAAATGTATGCAACAGCAGATTTTTTAGTTGCTCCGATCGGTTTGCTCCCATAGTGAAAGTTGTTCAGTTTGATGGGTAGACTCTTAGTTTAAAAGGATGCCAATGATATCAATTTCACCCTGTATACCTACTACCTAGGTTATAGAATCAAACTTAGCCATTCAGCGAGAAAATAGTTACTGCTAGTTTTTATACGAAATTCGCACCATTATATCTTCGAGGATGTTTCAGACCCAACATTGATGTCGTGAAACAAAAAACAGCTGTTCCATTTAGGTCGAGCAGTTTTTTTTTAAATTACAAATGGGTTTGCTCTTGACCTCAATCCAGTTCTCAGGACAAACATGGGGTCGAAGATGTAGCGAGCTAATCCAGAAGAAGCCTATTCACTCGTACTTCGGGTAGTAATTCGGGTTTTAAGTGCTCGGAAATACTGACGCAGGCAGGGCATTCCACTCCTTGGCTGTGCGAATTATAAGAAAGGCGCTTAGTGCGGATAAGTGGGATATCAACCAAGAAGGGGTGAAATCCCGCGGTGCGTCTGGAAGTCCGATAGTAGAAAGGGGAAGGCGGGATGAGCTCATGCAGCTCTTGGGCACACTCACCGAAATACAAATAAACAAAACAAAACAAATACAATCTGTAGAAGACCTTTTACCGAGCTTTGTCATTATTTGTTAGATTTGTCAACCAATATTTCTTTTGCGATTTCAGTATTGGTCCCATAGTAAAAGTTATTCAGTTTGGTGGTTTGAAGCACCCGTTTAATATGACTGTGTTCAGTTTCAACATAGTTGTAGCAATCACTTTAGCATTTTGAAGTTTTCGGCATTTAATCAAGCGTCAAGAAGAGATTGGAGGCCAATCTTTAGCCCACAGAAACACTACATAGAGTCACGTTGCAGGTTCTGACACGAGCACTTGTCTAGCATGGCGTTCGCGTGTCGCGTTTTTGCCTGCCACGTTGGCTCCGCAATCCTCAATCTCTTCTTGTTATTGATCAAAACAAAAACAATCCCAAAGATTACGATAGATACTCCCACAAACTACTTGACACTGGTGGAAATGCAGTGCTAACGCACAAGCCAGAGTCTATTAATTTTATTTAAAAAATTACTATATAACAAACCCTCAGTCACTTCATACGAAAGCACCTACGGGAAGAAACGGGGTGTTCCATTTAAAGCCAGAACCACACCAAGACAAGGAAAAGTTGCAGTTCCCTTAGGCCAACGTCCTTAACAATAACTAAACAATGTCATTCACATTACGGACAGAACTCGTCAGCGATAACTCAGACATCTACAAAATTCTATAGATAATATCTGTATGTACAAAGAGTATGAGTGTCCGTCAGTCATTGATCCCTATTCGCAGAATTCTAGCGTGGGAGGGTGACAAAAATAAGCTCTTAAGGCACTTACTGCAGATAATAACGATGAATTGATTTGTTATCAATATCATTATCATATAAAAAAACACATGCGACATAAAATTGTACCGTTTGTTGTTGATCATGATCATCTTATCTCAAAAGCATAACAAAGAAATTAGCATCTCTTATTGATAATAGGTATAGTGGCAAAAAAGTTGTAAAGTATTGTGCAGAGCGACGATAAATCGAGCTTAGTGCTTTGGACGTTGCCTTGATCCATCAATACCTTCCAATCTTCTTAGTTGAATGTAGGTATATTCAGCCCCGGATCTAGGATTTTTCCGAGCAGGGGCAAAAACTTGATTTTGGCGCCCCTCCCCTCCAAGGGAGTAATCATAATTTTTTCCCAGGGACGCCAGGTTCACGTTAGTTAGTTAGGTCGTTGCAATAATACATACCTGAAACTTAGAGGGAGCGAGGAGACCCTGAGATTTTACAGCAATATAAATAAATAAAATAAATATCTTGGACAATGTCACACAAATTATCTAGTCACATTTAAAGTACCAGAATCTAGCCTGGACTTTTAGTATGATGACTAGACAACAATATAAATTACATATATAAATACAAACATCCATGACTCGGGTACAAATATTCATCATACAAATATTTGTCCCTTACGGGATTCGAACCCGCGACCCTCGGCACAGCAGGCATGATCACTACCGACTGTGCTACCGGGCTGTCATATGATTAGCTCGTCGCAATAGTTATAAAGAAATTCTATTCTATTCTATAATCCAAAATATGTATCGAATTCTGCAATGGGAATGACTACATGACTAGCTTTAATAGAATAAAAAGCCATGAGCCGATTTTTATTTTGCAATATTCTCAAGTCGTTGCTATAAATTAATTGTCAAACTCTTGATTCTGGCGCCCCTCAAACCTGCCGCCCGGGGCGTGGGCCCCAGTTTGACCCCCCTAGATCCGGGGCTGGGTATATTATACTGCCTGTAATAAACAAAACAGGGCTTCAACTAATTCCTGAATTTGATGGAACGGGAAACCATCACGATTAGAGAATAGGCGGGATGTACCGCTAACTATACAAGTATACAGGGTTCTTCTTAATATGCTGACACTTTTTTAAGGAGATGATCAGACCGTCAAACTGAACAACTTTCTCTATGGGACCAACATCGAAATCGCGAGAAAAAATCAGCTGTTCTATACAAAGCTGCAAACCTACTTGAGCCAAATGTGTGGCAGGAGTGCGATTTTTGAAACTCATTCGCTGAGTTCAGCAGTTGTAAATGTCAAAATAACTTTGGAGATATGCATCTTTCTACTGCTGATTTGACTTTCAAAAATCATACTTCAGGAGTGCGATTTTTGAAAGTCAAATCAGAAATAGAAAAATGCGTATCTCCGTAGTTATTTTGATATTTACAACGGCTGAACTCACCGAATGAGTTTCAAAAATCGCACTCCTGGGTGCTAGCAAAAGCACTAAGTAAACGAACAACAAGAATAAATAAATGATTTAATTCCGACTAATATTATTATCCATATTGTGTTTTATTACTGCATCCAAACTGCATCCTATTATATTAATGCTATATTATAAGAGGTAGTTAGAGGAAGAAACTGAAAATTCAAATAAAAATAAAATAATCCTTACCATCAGTAACAGTAGTGATGTTCTCTGGTGCTTTGGTTGCTGTGTCGACATTTGATGACCACGTCACTAAAGGTGGGAATTCTGTTGTTGATGTTGTTGTCGCTGTGACTTCAGCTTCTGTCGTCGGCTTGTCTGTTGTCAGTGTGACCAATTCATCAGATAACGTTGTTTCTTTCACTGGTATTTCTTCTGTTGGTGTCTCTTGTAACGTAGTTGGCGCTTCTGATATTGTGGTAGGTTTTTCTGTTGTTTTTTCTGTTGTTGTTGTTGATTCTGTTGTTGTTGTCGTTGTGGAAGTTGTTGTTGTTGTTGTTGTAGTGGAAGTTGTTGTTGGCGGTTCTGTTTCAGTTATTTTTTCAACAACCGTCTGCGTTGTTGGGACGGTTGTTGTTGGTTTTACTGTTATTGTTGATGTGGTTTGTTCTTGAGTTGTTGTTGCGTTTATGTAAGTAATTATAGGAGTAAGAGGTCTCGTGAAAGCTGGTCTAGAACTTGTAGATTGAGGTAGAATTGTTATGTTTAATCTGGGAGGTAATGGGAGAGGTTTCTTTGTTGTTGTTCGTATCGGAGGAGGCCTGTAAGGAGGTTTTCTTGTAGTGTTATAGATTGAAATAGGTCTTGTAGGCCTCGGCTTGAAAGTACTTTGAACCTGAGGTCTCGTGAAATTGGTAGGTTTATAACTAGGTCTTGGTTTGTAAGTTGGTTTTCTCGTTGGAGCTTTTGTTGTTTTGATTGTTGTTGGTTGCTCTGTTGTTGATGTCACTGTTGTTTCGGGTTTTGGACTTTCTGTTGTTTTAATACTTTCCGTCACCAAATTGCTTATTTCTCCGGAAACTGTTTGGAATGTCGACAGCTTGATAGGTACTTCGGTTACTTCAGGGGTTTTAGTTGCTTGACCCTTTGTAGTAGTTTCTACTACAACTGCTGTTGTTAATTTTGAGTCATCATTCAATTTGTTATCTAAAGTAGTTTGCTCGTCTGTCTTCATTTCAGGTTTAGTAGTTTCAGCTATAGTAACTCTTTCAGTTGTAGTAGTAGTTGTCCTTTTATGATAAATAGGTTTTGATGTACTAATTTTATCTTCGGTCTGAGGATGTACGAAGCTAGCGCCATCTATGCTGTTGTCGTCAATGTTGTTTATGATCTGTGGCAGGATGGTTTTGTCGGGGATTTGACAGCAGGAACCAAAGTAGAATCTATCTATGCATGTGCCTAAGTGTGTGCCGTTTGCTTTCAAGCAATCTATGGCAAACATACAGAGGCCTTCCTCGGACGTTCTTCTTGATATGCAGGGCAAGTGTCTTATATTTCTAGCTAGGGGTACTGGACCTGTAACAATAGAAAATATTGGTTATTTATTATGTTACAACAAAATTTAGAAGAGGTGTCTCCATCTTCTCGTCGTACCACTTGATTTCAGTGTGTGCCTGTGTTTGTTTAGCTTGCATTGGCCTTTGAGTGACCTTGCTTTTATACAAATTTGATCTGAAATTTGAGATTGTTTGCAAGCTTGCGATTATAGCCTATGATAAGAGCTTTAGAGTGGCACATGCTACTGTTTCATACATAAGTACATACGGCGACACATCAAGCTATACAAAACCAAAAAAAGCTGGCCGCGCGTAGGTCGAGTAACGTATAACGTCGCGCGGCCAGCTTATATTGGTTTTGTATAGCTTGATGTGTCGCCGTGCGTACATACATAACTGACAATCGGACGTAGGGTTGGGTTTCAAATAATGTTTAGTTGCATCAAAAAGCTGTTATTAATATTTGGAAGTAGCTAACTGTGAGAAATAGGGCACTGTTATTTACTTTTTATACTAAAAACGAAACAAGAAAAATTTAAATTAGATATCTTCAAATCTCCCATACAAAAGACATCAACGATCTATACATAATCAATTCGTAACAAAAATTGCTTACGCGTCGACATCAGACTACATTTTGTAAACCGTAACGCCATCTGTCGCAATACTTGAGAACTTTTGAAATCTGATCTTAGTTCCCCATTAGTTCTGATTGTTGGATAAGAGAATGATGGACTGATAACAGATGTCGTTGAGACATTGATCAACAACAAACAAACAAAAACACAAAACGAAAACAAAAAACAAAAACAAAAAAACAAAAAGACAAAGAAACAAAAACAAACAAAAACATAAAGTTGGAGTAATCAGAAACATTGATACAACTAATATTCTAATAATGCATATAGGAAAAATCTAGACTAAAAGCGGATGGACACAGACACTGGCTAACATCGATACCAATTTATTTCTGGAGTGCGATTTTTGAATCTCATTCGCTGAGTTCAGCAGTTGTTTATGTCAAAATTACTGTGGAGATATGCATCTTTCTACTGTTGATCTGACTTTCAAAAATCATACTTGAGGAGTGCGTTTTTTGAAATTCAAATCAGCAGTAGAAAGATGCGTATCTCCATAGTAATTTCGACATTTTCAACTGCTGAACTCACCGAATGAGATTCAAAAATCGCATCCCTGGAGTCATTCCAAATTTTCTGGTCACATTAATTGGAATAAATTAATTATCTTTGAGAGACTTAAAATCTTTAAATTAATCATATTGTAAGAGGATCAGGAGTGCGATTTTTGAATCTCATTCGCTGAGTTCAGCAGTTGAAAATGTCAAAATTACTATGGAGATACGCATCTTTCTACTGCTGATTTAACTTTCAAAAATCGCATTCCTGAAGTATGATTTTTGAAAGTCATTTCGGCAGTAGAAAGATGCATATCTCTACAGTAATTTTGACATTTTCAACTGCTGAACTCAGCGAATGAGATTCAAAAATCGCACTCCGGGTGATTTATTAGATGGGTACAAAGGTAACACAGATGCGTAGGTACATACAGCTCGCAAAATTATGTTTTTTTTACCTTTTTGTAGAGAAAATAAACGATTATTTATTTATAGATTTAAAATCGAAGTTTATTTATGACTACTGAAGTAATTTTGTATTTCTCCGATCATCATTTATCTAGTTTCAAAACGATCGCGATTCACGAAACATCGACAATCCAAGAAAGTCAGCCCCCTTACCCGCACTTTCTATCTTCACTATATCGCCACTGTTTCGGTCCGCACTTAATTGTAATAGAGTTGAAATTGGAACGAAAACATTCACGCAAAAGTTCGAATCGAATGTGCGGGTAGACCCTCTGGGTTTAGAGGGCCTGGCATGTGCGTAGTCAAGGGGGAGGAGGGGGGAGAAGGGGGGAGAAGGGAAGAAGAACTTTTTGATCTCTATCTAACATCTACTATCACCAGGCTAACCGATGTTTACGTGCTGTCCTACCTAAGGAACATCCGTAGCTATAAAGGGAGCGTCCATTAAGAGGTATCCCTAAGGTATCCCCCACCGAACGACCTTGACCCTTTCAGAGCCGCATCACCTCTACTAAACTAGGTACATCATTTTTTAGTAGGTAATACAATATACCTATTTTTGGCTGGCTTGTCCTATTTAAAAAAAATATAAACAAATAAATGTATTTTTATTATGTCACTGTGGTGCTTTCTAATCCAAGGAAGGAAATCAAATTCGAAAATCATAAGGATATTAAAGCTTTTCTTTGAATAGAGGTTTCATACGTATTTTATAATAAAACAATAAGAATACTCAAACATAGCAAATAAAGCCGAGATGTTAAAGATCATTGCTATATTTTTCATCAAAAAATTTTCAAACACAACCACAAATAACTCCTGCACTAGTTTCCCTGCTGACCGTACCGGACCGAAGTTTGACCATTCAATTTGTACGGTAACTATAATAATCAATAGGTGTCCGCTCAAAAAACGGGTTCGCTCTAAACTAATAAACAAAGGCTCTCAAACTTCTGGCTATTAGAATGTTTTATTTTTTAATCGATTTTAAATATTACCGTAGGCAAATGAATGTTACCAGTATAGACAGGATTAGGAATGAGTACTTATAATTAAAGGCAGTTTGAAAGTAGCACCAGTAAGTAATTGAAAAACGCTCGATAATATACAGGGTTTAAGTCAAAGTATCATTAACCTTTAAACCACATACTCTACCCATCAAACTGAACAACTTTTACTATCGGAGCAAACCGATCAGAGCAAAAAAATAATCAGTTATCCCTTACCAAACTCCACTACCTACTTGATCCAAATGTATACAACAGCTGATTATTTTTTGCTCCGATCGGTTTGCTCCCGTAGTAAAAGTTGTTCAGTTTGATGGGTAGAGTATGTGGTTTAAAGGTTAATAATACTTTTGCTTATACCCTGTATTATCGTGGCATGTGATGCAGAGAGATGAGTATCATGTTACGAGACGAGTGTTAACTATGAATATGGATGGCTGTGGTAGGAGAGGACGGCCGAAGAAAAGATGGATGGATTTTGTGAAGGATGATATTGTTTAGAAAAGGAGTGAACGCTGAAATGACGACTAAAAGAGATGAATGGAGAAAGACGACATATTATTGCGCCGACCCCAGGTAATGGGATACGGAACCTAAAATCGGAAAGCTATATCTTCAGACATACTAGAATAGTTGATAAAATGTATAAATAAAGGTCGGCCGAGGTCGTGCAAGGAGATTGTACCATGAAGTTCACGATTTTATCATAAAAAGACAAGTGTGTACCATCGTCAACCGACGAAAATGCATGAAGACATGTATGACTGTGGACATAGAACTGTGGATGAAGCGAAAGAAGTTGTGTTGTAGTGTGTAACCGGCCGTAGTCTTGCCTAAACTCTTAGGACAATGCCGTGTATTATGTATTGTATGTAAGTTAGTTAACCACCGTTTTTAGGCGAGTTCTTCGGCGTTGCGGAAAATACCTCTGTTTTTATCAAGTTGTACTCCTTGATTAGTACAGTGTTAATCATTCTTGGCTGCTGTTTGTATTGTATTGTCCCTATTCTTTTGTTCATATAATTAAGTTATTCATTTGTTCATGTAGACACTACAATTTTGTGAATGAAGTATGTTGTGGCAAAAATGCTTATTATTTAAGATTCTTGGCAGAGTTAGGTACTACTACAGGGTGAAATTGATATCATTAGCATCCTTTTAAACTAAGAGTCTACCCATCAAACTGAACAATTTTCACTATGGGAGCAAAACGATCGGAGCAAAAAAAAAGTTTTCAGTTCCATACTAAACTGCAGTGCCTTCTCTACGCAAATTTATGCAACAGCTGATTATTTTTTTGCTGCGATCGGGTGGGTCCCATAGGAAAAGTTTTTTCAGTTCTGTACTTAAATAAGTTATTTAATTTTCTGCTTATTTTATTTATTTCTCTGCCAAGGATCTCGTTTAAAACAAAAAGTTTGAGGACCATAATATCAAACAGATTTGTGTACACGTCAGAGTGGTACCGTTGGGAACCAGTTGAGACGGTGAACGTTTTTGATCTCCTGACACACTTCCCGAGTTCCGAGGAGACGGAGGTTGATGAGGGGAGACGATCGCCTGACTCATTTATATGGAGTTAGTCACTTATGGACGCGTGAGTTATTTATTGGGTGACCTTGATATTTCTATTTATCAGGAATCCCTTTTACACCGAAATATTTCCTTTTTATTATTAATTTGCAAACAAAAATATGGAAAAACTATCTTAAAGAGTAGACGCGTACAAAGAGCGAGCTTTTCTCGGAGGATTTGTGTTTCAGTCTTTCTTTCTTTCTTATCGTGTGGGCAGTACCCTGGGAGTTTTTTTCAGACTGCCTTACGGCCTCTGACGTGGTCTTTATATAACGACTACTACCACCAGAGATAGTAACCCGGGACCAACGGCTTAACGTGCCATCCAAAGCACGGAATCATTTTCTTTTTAGACAACCAGGTGATTCAGCCTGCAATGTCCTAACCAACTGGGGAAAAACGCACAAAGTGACATATCACTAGGTGTCCCCCGTGGGAATCGAACCCACGACCTCCGTGTCAAGAGCCCAATGCTCTTCAACATTAGACCACAGGACAGTTTTCAGTTTTCAGACTTCTAGTAGACAACGACAACAACAAACAACTACTAAATATTTGTATGTTTTCATACAATCTGTGTTATATTGTAACTTAAGCTAATAACATTATAATACATATAAGTTATAAATAACTGATTGCTTTTTGTATGATAAGTTCCGAATTTTATCTTTCTTTTGGGGAAAGTTGTATAGCATCAAGAAGTAGTAAGTACACTAACACCCTGCAAACTTACAATGTATACAAAACACTCTGCAAACTTACATTGTATACAATTGAAATACAGGGTGTAACAAAACACCCTAGTAATACTTAAAGGGGTGCTTCAGACCATCAACAACAATCAAACAATCAATCAAACAACAAAACAATCAATCGAAAACAAAAAAATCAATCAAAAACAAAAGCAAGCAGTTGTTCAATCTGAACAACTTTCACTATGGTGCCAAAACGTCGAGAAAAAATAAAAAAAATCTGCCGTCCCATACATTTGAGTCGAGACGGTACTGCAGTTTTGTATGAAAGAGCGGATTTTTTAATCGCGATTTCGATGTTGGCTCCATAGTGAAAGTTGTTCAGTTTGATGGCCTGAAGCACCCCATTAAGTATTAGGCTAGTGTGTTTTGTTACACCCTGTATAATAAACAATCCAGAATTAGCAAAATGTTTTTTCGAATGTATATTTGAGATTGAAAAAATCTCGATGATGATACATAAAACAGTTCCGGGTTTTTGAACACAATAGTGTTAGTCTATACCTACACAAAGTACAGTCCGAGTCAAATTAAGTATTTATAAATTGCTTATCCCTTATGCCTCGTAAAGTAGTGATTGCCGTACGGGACATCGAACTTCCGCTGGTCGATTAACGCTTGGTCGAATGAACTGCCGATCGAAAGAACCATAGATCGCTTAACGCTTGGTCGAAAGAACTACTGACTTCTTTAACGTCAATCGAAAGAATCATAGATCGTTTAACGCTTCGTCGAAAGAACTATTGATTTTTCTGGCACTTATCGAGTGAACCCTAAACTACGAATAAGAATTATTCGTAGACCCTAAATCGACGGCTAAAACGGCTGGTTGAATCAATTTTATAAGTTCCCCCTATGCATCTGCGCAGTTGACACCATTTAATAGCGCGCGAAATTATATTGACCAATCAGTATGTGCCACATTCAATACCTTGCCGCTATTGGCTAGTTGTTTGCGCGCCCTTTTCGCTGCGATCCGACTTTGCACCATATGATTACTGAAACGACTTCGGGTTTTGTCGGGGACTCTGCTCAAACGAAGATTGACGAGGGTAATTATTTTCCTGGAGTGCGATTTTTCAATCTCATTCGCTGAGTTCAGCAGTTGAAAATGTCAAAATTACTATGGAGATACGCATCTTTCTACTGCTGATTTGACATTCAAAAATCGCACTCCTGAAGTATGATTTTTGAAAGTTAATCAGCAGTAGAAAGATGCATATCTCCACAGTAATTTTGACATTTTCAACTGCTGAACTCAGCGAATGAGATTCAAAAATCGCACTCCTGGTCGTACTGTACTCGTATTGATACACAAAAGTAGGTTGTTATGAGGAAAAAAATAATTATTTGGTTAAACTGACATGTTTGTTATAGCATAACTCTGAACTGACTAACATTTAGAACTTTTATTCAGCTCAAAAATAGATATCCATATAGCAATTGTGGGCACGCGTGGTGGACTAACGCCCATACTCCTTGAGGGTAGGCCTATGCCCTGCGTATACAGGGCCCTTCTTAATATGCTGACATTTTTTAAGGGGATGATTAAGCCATCAAACTGAACAACTTTCTCTACGGACCGACATCGAAAACGCGAAAAAATATCTGATGTCCCATACAAAACTGCAAACCTATATACTCGAGCCAAATGAATGGGACAGCTGATTTTCTTTCGCGATTTCGTTTTTGGACCCATAGAGAAAGTTGTTAAGTTTAACGGTCTGATCATCCCCTTAAAAAGTGTCAGCATATTAAGAAAGACCCGATAATGATGATTATTCGAGGAGGGAACCAAAATTTGCATCAACCTTTACATTGTTAGTAAGGAAATAACATTAAGAAGGTACTTATAGTAAAGATTTACGTGTCCAAGTGTACTAACTTCGTTAACATAATAATTATGGAAGTATGATATCGCACTAACAAGAAAGAAGTATAATTTTAAACGCTGAATTAATTACAATTATGTATGCTAGATGTAAATCAGTTTTTGATGATACAATGCCAAGTTTTTTACGTACTTTGTAATATAAGAACATAAATTTGTAGGATATTTCATGCAAATGCATTTTTTGCAACCATAATAGACCTTTGAACGGCTGTATCTCTTAAACCGACAGAAGTTATGCAGGCAAACCTAGTCCATCCCCATCACAGAGATGCTCTACACCCCATAAACACTGAATCAGCCTTGCAGCTGATAGTTACCAAAATTCCTCTTATCTCTTAGACTAATAGGAAGGTGATGATAAAAATGAATACAAAGCAAATCCTAATAGTCGAAGTTAGAAAATTACTAATAAATTCTAAGAACGATTAGCATGAGAAATGAAAACAGCGAAATAATACCTATTTATTTAATGAATGAGTCACAACGTGACAGGTCATTGACACACATTTTAACACTCTAAAGAGCCCTTCTAGCATGCCACATGAATTATGGAAGCTTAAGCTTTTAACTATAGATACTTATGGTAGAACTATAGGGTATTAAGTCAAAGACATGATCCTTGCGCAGTGCTAAAACTGAGGCCCCTCGTGGGTCGTGCGCACAGTCGTAACGTAAAAAGACCAATGCGGCTCACCTCGTGAGTCACCCGCACAGGCGTAAGGTTTGGGTGACTCATACTGTAGGTCATGAGCACAGGCGAAATGCAATAGCACTTGACCCCCCTCGTAGGTTGTGCGCACAGTTGTAACGGTGAAACAATAAACTGGCTCGTCTCATGGGTCACCCGCGCAGGCACAATGTTGTCGGTGACTCGCGCGGTAGGTCATGAGCACAGGTGAAATGCAATTGAACTGACTCGTTACGTGGGTTCTTCAGCACTGTGGTCCAATAGTCGCCGACCTACGACGTAGGTCGTCAGCAGTGAAAGTGTTAAGTAAGTGTCCCATTAGTTTTTCCGGCCTGTATAAGTTGAGCTGTGCTCCGCCAATCCGCATTGGGCATGTGTAGTGGACTAATTCCTGAACACCTTCATCCTGAGGGTGGCCTATGTCCCAGTAGCAGGCATGAAGGCTAAAGTATCAGCCTTTATCCCTGCTACTGGGACATAGGCCACGAAACAGGTCGGCCGGCTGGGGTTAGAAACTGTTTTCAGCCCCCGCGGCATGACGCGTGATACATATCTATTGCACCTTACCTCTCTTTCTTTTTGCGCGCAAACGAACGAGCCAGCAGGCGCGATAAAACGATTATCGAGGCGTCATACCGCGGGCGCAGATTTCCGGTGTTGTCTACAACTTTATCTACACTAGAGAAACCACAACATCGATAAGCCTTAGTTGTCATGCTAATCCTCCCAAGTCAGATGACTCACAGTCTCAGCTGGTCGTAAAACCACAACATTCCGAAATATGTCGTTAAAATATTTAGTCATTATAGAGACGACTCGCTAACTGCTTTCTCCACCGAGGCTGTTAATATTTTACTCCTTTTGGATAGTTCCAAAAGATTAACACCCGTATTATAAATAGCTTCCTCGAACTCAACTCGGTCAAAATCAGGTAAAAATATTCCTTGACTCATCCTCAATCCTCATAATCATCTCAAAAATACAAAAAAAATACAAATACAAATAATTTATTTGCCAATAAATAAGGTACAAGTCAGATGTTAAAAGGTTCCTACACTGAGGTTGAGTCATGGAATCTACACTTATAATTATACAACAGTTCTTTCTGTGATTGACTGACCTACAGACAACGCACAGACTAAATATTCCGAGAGATAAGTGTACTTTTTGCAAACATCTGCAGCAAGGCTGATTCAGTGTTTATGGGGTGTAGAGCTTCTCTGTGATGGAGATGGACCAGGTCTGCCTGCATAACTCCAGGTTTCTCCACTGGGGTTGAGTCAAGGAATCTACACTAATTATAATAACAGATCTTTCCGTGATTGACATTTCTGATAGACAACGCACTGACTAAATATTCCGAGAGATAAGTGTACTTTTGCAAACATCAGCAGCAAGGCTGATTCAGTGTTTATGGAGTGTAGAGCTTCTCTGTGGTGGGGATGGACCAGGTCTGCCTGCATAACTCCAGTTGGTTTAGGAGTTACTGATGATTAAAGGTCTGTAAAAAATTAACGATCAGCTGCAAGACTGATCGTATGTTATTGTTGTAGTATGCACTGTAGCTATGTGAACAGTACAAAAACTGACATGGTTCATCAGTCGGTTTAGGAGATACAGCCGTTCAAAGTTCGGAACTTTGATTGGCTGTATCTCCTAAACCTACTGACAGAACTTGACAGTTTTTGTACGGTTCACATAGCTACAGTGCATACTATAACAAGATCAGCCGTGCAGCGGATCGTACATTTTTTACAGACATTGAATCATCAGTTACTCCTAAACCGACTGGAGTTATGCAGGCAGACCTGGTCCATCTCCATCACAGAGATGCTCTACACCCCATAAACACTGAATCAGCCTTACTGCTGATGGTTGCAAAAAGTACACTTATCTCTTATACTATAACGTACGAACAGTTTGGACGCATTTGATACTTTGACGATACGATAAATAATCTTCTATATTTTCTAGAATCTACTTACATAATATTTTGGTATTTCCGAATGCTGATTGTTCGTTCAGACAGTCGACATTTGGTTTACTTATTGACCTACACAGAAGACTGTGAATGGAAGACTCCAATGAAGAATTGACAAAGTTCGGAACTTTGATTGGCTGTATCTCCTAAACCTACTGACAGAACTTGACAGTTTTTGTACGGTTCACATAGCTACAGTGCATACTATAACAAGATGAGCCGTGCAGCGGATCGTACATTTTTTACAGACATTGAATCATCAGTTACTCCTAAACCGACTGGAGTTATGCAGGCAGACCTGGTCCATCTCCATCACAGATATGTTCTACACCCCATAAACACTGAATCAGCCTTGCTGCTGATGGTTGCAAAAAGTACACCTTATCTCTTATACTAAAACCGCTGAAGATAGGAATTTGTAATATAGGTACATACACCACTAGTTTTTAGTTACTAACATAATTTTAAGGGTGTCTTTAGACAATAAAACTAAACAACTTTCCCTAAGGGACATGGGTTGAAAAACGAGAGATTTATTTTGACCTCCACTACAAAAAGTGTGGATCAGCAGATCGATTTTCTATGGGAGGTCAAAAAAAATCCAAAATTGATCACCAGGTTGAAATTGATATCATTAGCATCCTTTTAACCTAAGAGTCTACCCATCAAACTGAGCAATTTTTACTATGGGAGCAAACCGATCGGAGCAAAAAAATAATCAGCTGTTTGTTGCATACATTTGAGTCGAGTAGGCATAGTATGGAACGGGAACAGCTGATTTTTTTGCTCCCATCGGTTTTGTTCTCGTAGTAAAAGTTGTTCAGTTTCATGGGTAGACTCATGATATCAAATTCACCTAGATTTCACCCTGTATATCGCATCCTTCCTACCGTGTTTCTAACCAAGTTGTTGCAAAAAATGTCAAATTATGATAGATTTTGTTCTTGGGTGGTCATTTAGTTTGCTACAACTGCGGTTAAAACGGTACAGTAGCAAGGTTCATATAATATTAACAATATCATTGGCCTCGGCTATTTAAAACTGGGCAATTCAAATCAAATCGAAATCAAATGTTTAATCAAGGCACAACATTTTATAGTGCTATATATTTTGATGAGGTTACAAAAATAGAAGGCCCTTCGATGTTTGGGCTTCCTGTAGAACGAAATGCCACGTAGTGTTCAGCTTCGAATGGCACCAAGCACCACGTAAGTGGTGACTAAATTCGTTTAGGCTTCTTCAACATATGTGATACCCCTTTTTCAAAATGACAGCTGAATGCTGTAAGCATTACTGGAGTATCGATTGCTTATTACTGTGGACTAATGGGGGGACCACACCAGTGATGAAGTAGCGACCTGGTAGGTCAATCGAACTAGCTCTTATATCCTCGCTGTGTGGCTGCCGGTTATAGTCACTGCATCTGACACCACCTCTGTGAGTATCGGTTCCCCGCTCCATCATCTTCTTCTTCTTAGTCGTAACCTTATGGCTGAGAGATGTGGGCCGCTTGTGCCACCACAGCTCTCCAGGCCGCTCGATCTTGGGCCCGGTGTATGGCCTGTAGTGTTGTCTCGGTAATTTCTTTTACCACATCGGTTCATCTCGTAGGCAAAATTAGCAAAATTAGCTAAATAGCCTACAGATGGGAATCCCAAAATATTATTGATAATTATACAGGGTGTCAGGGACAACCCACTCCGCAAACTGAAACGGTGAACTCAGACCATCAAACTGAACAACTTTCACTATGTAGCTTACCTCAGGGAACGCGAAAAAAAAATCTGCCGTCCTATACATTTGAGACCGATAAGTGCGGCAGTTTTGTATGGGACAGCTGATTTTTTATCGCGATTCCTGAGGTAGGCTCCATAGTGAAAGTTGTTCAGTTTGATGGCCTGAGTTCACCGTTTCAGTTTGCGTAGGGCTGTCCCTTACATCCTGTAAGCCATCCACCCATCAATAACATTTTGGGATTCCCATCTGCAGGCTATTTAGCATATTAGACATTAATAGGGGAAAAAGGTTGCTAAAACTGATCTGATCACAACATCGAAATCATTTTGGAATTCCCATCTACAGGTTGTGACAGTTATAGGACGTCAATAAGACGTCGCGGCGCAGGCGCAGCTAGTGGACAAACTTTCACTTCCTTTTCCGCGAACGTTCCCAAGTGGGTCGAGCAAGTGTGTGTCAACTCAACGTTTACATGCCGGGCGATTAGGATCTTAATGTAGGGCTGTCACAAACTTAAATTTAAATCTACGGTTTTGAATCGAAGGTTTTTTTTCTTCAATATCCTGTGAGGTATCCATTGAAAAATTATCGGTGTTTTTAGAAACTGTAGCCTCAGGACTGTTTTAAATACGAAAACCGGCCAAGTGCGTGGCGGGCCACGCGCTGTGTAGAGTTCCGTAGTTGCCAAACACAATAATTGATACTATGGGTCCTTCTTAATACGCTGACACTTTTGAAGGGGATGATCAGACCGTCAAACTGAACAACTTTCTCTATGGGACCATCATCGAAATCGCGAAAAAAAAAGATCTTCCATAAAAAACTGCAAACCTACTCGAGCCAAATGTATGGGACAGCAGATATTTTTTTCGCGATTTCGATGTTGGGCCTATAGTGAAAGTTGTTCAGTTTGATGGTCTGATCATCCCCTTAACAAAGTGTCAGCATATTAAGAAGGACCCTCTGTATGGTTAAAATATATTTCAAAATTGCGTTAACACGCATAGAATTTCAAAGCTAGAAAGAAAACAGATATTTTACTCCTCATTCGCGGCACAAGTAGGTGTACAAACGGTTCTTTTTGTTACAAAAGAATCTTTTTCAATTATTTTCACTTACACTTGTAATTTTCACTTTCAATATTAAGTGTGATGTTTCATTTTACTGTTCTATAAACCTATGTAAATATTTGAAATCGAACTTTGTGAAAAGCGCACTTTCTGCACTCTTCAGCACTCTTTTATTTATAAGCCTACGCCACGCTGTCCGTTTATCCGTCTGTCTGTCAGTCCTAGCATATTTGAAATTTTTCACAGAATGTGCGTTATTATGGCGGATTGGCTAACAAATTATAAAAATATCAAACAAAATGTAATAATAGTAAAAATGAAAAATGACAAAAAGTAAAAAAATTGATGGGGGTCGCATTTCTCTTCTCGCTCTATCGTAAAAACGGTAATATACAGGGTGTAACAAAACACCCTAGTAATACTTAAGGGGGTGCCTCAGACCATCAAACTGAACAACTTTCACTATGGAGCCAACATCGAATTCGCGAAAAAAAAATCAGCTCTTTCATACAAAACTCAGTACCGTCTCAACTCAAATGTATGGGATGGCAGATGTTTTTAATTTTTTCTCGACGTTGGCTCCATAGTGAAAGTTGTTTAGATTAATGGTCTGAAGCACCCTTGATTTTATACAGGGTGTAACAAAACACCCTAGTAATACTTAAGTATTACTAGGGTGTTTTGTTACACCCTGTATACAAACTTGGTTTTATTAATGTGATTGGATCAGGTCAGTTACGTCCTTTTCCCCGAACGTCCACTATGGACCCGAACGTCCACTTCCCGGTTTCGTCCATTTCCCCGAACGGCCTTTTCCCCGAACGGACATTTACCCGAACGACCATTGCCCCGAACGGGCATATTGAGAAAACAAAACTTTTTTGTAACTTAATAATAATAATATTATGTTGGGTACGGAACCCTCAGTGCGCGAGTAGCCCGAGTCGCACTTGACCGGTACTTAAGTATTTTACAAACCCTATGATCACTTTGTCTGAAATAAATTATTAGAGTTGAATTTAATTTTCCATCAATAAACACATACGTACGTACGTATATTTACTTAACTTCAATTTCTTGCTTGCAAACTTGTTGAATGCGATTTTTCGCTCGGAACCCTGATAAACGAAATAATTTTTTTTTTTATAAACTCAGTGCGTCCCATTACTTAGCAAAGTGTAATTTTTGTTATAAAATAAATAAATAAATAAATAATAATAATAAGTTAATTAAATAAGTTAAAAAAGTACTTTTGAAATAGTTATAATGTAAAACAGTAGGTATGTACCTGTATTCGGAATTGGCGCGACAACCATCAGTCGTCACGTTATTTGATAAAAAAAATAAAAAAGATTAAGAAATTTATATTCTTAAAATTTTTATGCATGCTGAGTTAGCCTATAAAGTAGGGATGCAACGATTCGGCCATTACGATTACGATTACGATTCCGATATTAATCGTTATTTATTACGATAACCGATGCATTACGATTATTTAAACAAATTTAGCTGAGATTATCCTCAGAATGAGTTGTCATGGTGTTTCTTTGCATTCCAATGAAAGATTAATCATAAAAAAAACTTTGTAAAATTTTGTAATTTTTTCTACTAATTTGAGATCGAAGTCAAAGGCTCACTTGGTCAGTATTCTGATTTTTGGATGCGTAGAGGCCAATTGGCTTTGAAAAACACAATATGGAACATGATTCTGTATAATATCGTTAATCATGCTGTATCTCGTCCGATTTACGTGAACGATTAGTCTTTTAAAATGTGAACGAGATATAACGCACGAGAACTCCTTACCTACTTCAAACCGAAAATCAAAGTATAGGAATCTGTAAAATTTTTGAAAAATAATAAAATTAGAGTCAAATCTGAGAAAAAAAAACAGATTTAGCTCCAAATGAGGTAAAATGGCAGCGAGAGATCCGATTAAGATGTTTTTTTTGGTCTGGAATCTAGTATTCAGGTCTGGTATTTGTCAACAAGTGCAATATTAAATTTTATGACGTTTTTAATTCGATTTAATAATCGTATGATTCCTACTACGGTGCATTGCATCGTTATTAATCGTGATTATTACGATTACAGATGCAAAACGATGCACCGCTTCGTAATCGTTGCATCCCTACTATAAAGTATGACATGTACTCAAAATTATAATGTACCATTGTGAAGGTACTATGATCGATGCCAAGTATGGTCGATGCCAGTATGGTCGATGCCAACGACTTTGTTAGGGAGATAGGGCAGCGGATGCGAACTAAAGGGTGCCCTATCTGGTGCAGATAATTTCTCTGGCCATCCAGAGGGGCAATGCGGCCAGCATCTTTGGGACCTTTGAGCCAGGTTCGCGCAGGGCAGTGCCTTTAGATTAAGTGAGTGATAGTCTGACGAAGCTTGCATGCGGATTTTATCTTAAATAAATAAATAAATAAATAACGCTCACAGGCACATACATTGTAATGATCCCAAGAAAGCACTATTAATAGGCTGTTTATTATGGAAACCATACAACAACGGCACAAACATATAAACATCCATGACCGAACCGGGATTCGAACCCAGGACCCTGGTTTGGCAGTCCGGCGTGGTAACCATTACACCAACCGGGTCGTCATCTTGTGTGCTGCCATTGACGAAGCTTGTAGTAGGTATGTGTGATTAATATTTGACGAAGCCTGCGTTGCGCATTGGATTATTTTTGATATATTGTGCTTTTAATTGGAATTAATATTAATTAATTGCGAAGGTAAAACTATAATTATGTATATGTCATGTTGGCTTCCTAATAAACAAAATAAAAAAATAGAACAAAATGTTACGCTAGCCAGATCGTGGTCTCCCCTCTAGAACACTCCCATCCGTTAGGTATCTGAGGGCCTAGACAAAGTGCAAACGCTTCTTATTCTACAAACGAAAACGCCGTAGCGTTATCGACGATAGAAAAACGACAGAATACTAGACAATGTCACAAATTATTGACAATCAGAGATAAAAAGCCGAATATGTAGTGCGATTTTTGAACATCATACGAGAGACTCGGCAGTAGAAAATGTCATAATTACTATGGAGATTATGCTTCTTTCTACTGCCGATTCGCTCGTATGATATTCAAAAATCGCACTTCTGCTCTATGGTTAGGGTTAAGTTCACTCAATCATTCACTCTTTTTTTCTTTTTTACATGCTAAATCGTGTTCGACTTTCAAAAAATTTAAAAATTTGAGATTTCTGTCAAATTCCGACACCCGCCATTTTCGGGCGTTATCTACAAGGTCTGGTCGATCGACAGGAAGCTTTCAAAACGAAACGCTCATTGTCGATAGCAACTGTCAAAAACTGCATGTTGTCTAGGCCTTTTCTATTCTTTTTCGTTCTTTTCTACAGTCCCATACATTTTTTTACGTTTCTACTGTCGTTAACGCTAATCGGAAGACACTTTGACTAGGCCCCCAGTGCCCCTAGACAAAGTGCACACGCTTCTTATTCTAAAAACGAAAACGCCGCAGCGTTATCGACGATAGAAAAACGACAGAATGCTAGACAATGTCACAAATTATTGACGATCGCTAAAAGCTGAATCTGCTCTATGGTACAGTTCACTCAATCATTCACTCTTTTTTCTTTTTTACATGCCAAATCGTGTTCGATTTTCAAAAAGGTTTTGTCTAGGCCTTTCTATTCGTTTTCGTTCTCTTCTACAGTCCCATCTACTGTCGTTAACGCTAATCGAAAGACACTGTCTAGGCTCCCAGTTCTTCGACAGATACCTAGGATCAGCCCAGTGCCACATTTAGAGAAAAATATAATTAAAAATATAATTACCTTGTAAATAATCCAAATTAAGTATGACAGGTCCAGCTGTCACAGAACTAAAATTAAGCACAATTTGTAAAAATATAAATATTAGTGTAAAATTTAAAATTAATATACGAAAATTGTCAAATAAAGTAACTAGAAAACACTTTTTAACACTCGATATCACTTTTTCAGTTCTATTCTCACTTTGTTTCTCTATAAAATTGTAGCTGTAGGGCCACGAATTTAGCGGGGGACCCATTTTGGATTTTTGTTGTTTTTTATATATTTTTTTTTGTTTATTTTTTTTTTGGTTGCACTATGACTGCAGCATTTCGGTGTTTTTTGAGATGTCAGTGCCTGAAACAAGAAAAAATAAAAGTTAAAAAACATGTAAGTAAATAATAAATAAATATCTTGGAAATTGTGGTAACAAACAAATATTTTTCTCCTAAAAGTCGAATTAGCATGATCATTATACGTTGATAATTATCTTAATAATTATAAAATTATTGAAAAAACAAAAAGATTACTCTAGCAATGTCACGACATGTGTATTCGATCATGATTTGTGAAAAAAGAAGCTCACAATCACGAATTTTCTGTTGTTTTTTCTCAATTATTTGTTATTCTTTGTGATACGAAACTAAAATCCCAAAGACTGAACTAGTTGGTCTGGATTCGAGTGTATTAAAACAAAAACAACCATTTTAGAACTTTCATTAAAACAAAAACAACCATTTTAGAACTTTTATTAAAACAAAAACAACCATTTTAGAACTTTTATTAAAACAATAACAACCATTTTAGAACTTTTATTAAAACAAAAACAACCATTTTATAACTTTTATTAAAACAAAAACAACCATTTTATAACTTTTATTAAAACAAAAACAACCATTTTAGAACTTTTAGTTAGACTTAAAACTGAGAATCAGCGTGAATTATCCGATAATTATCAAAGAAAATAATTATGTTGATAATTTTGAACCCTTCGCCTTCCGCGTGCTTTCTATCCACCTTGCCCTATTTCTGAGGTCGTCTTCGACGATCGTGGTTGATTTATTTCGTGTATCACTTTTCACATGTTATTGGCCATTGTCGGGCTGGTGCATGGTGGTGTGAAATAATAATTAAGTATGTCCTAATATTTTTGAAAGTCGAAGTCGCAGATAAAGTTGTTGGCGCGTTTGGAGTATAAATTACTTAGTCCTACAGATTTGGTAATGAGTCATTGATTATACAGGGTCCTTCTTAATATGTTGACAGTTTTTTAAGGGGATGATCAGACCATCAAACTGAACAAATCTCTCTATGGGACCAACATCAAAATCGCGAAAAAAAAAATCAGATGTCCTAATAGTAGGTTTGCGATTTCGATGTTGGTGCTGTAGATAAAGTTGTTCAGTTTAACGGTATGATCATCCCCTTAAAAAAGTTTCAGCATATCAAGAAGTACCCTATAGAGGGTGTTAGGGTAAACAGTTGCATTAATTTAAAGGGTGATTGTATGGTACTGAACAACATTCTCTAAGAAAAGTATAGGAGATTCGCAAAAAAAAAATTAGAGTTTTAGAGTTTTCATACTAACGTTCGATCAGCTGATTGCATTTAGTATGGAAAAGAAGTTTCTGAGAATTTCCTATACTTTCTAATGGAAAGTTGTTCAGTATCATGGGTACAATCACCCCACTGTTTACCCTAACACCCTGTTTACACAGATTTCTCTGCAAATAACTATTATTCACGAATACATGGTGCGTGCAAATTCGAATACAGACCCTCGTGATAGTCTACCATACCACAAGTCACAAAACAGCACATACAGACTAATACCCCTAGCAGTGTGAATAGAGTTGAAAATGTTAAACCAAGTTAAACTATTGCAAAGAGGCAGGAAGCGAACTACAGTTACTCGTTAAGTGAATCCTGCGCAGCCGGCCCAGCCTGTTCTCTAGAGGGACAGGGCCGGTTCCAGTTGGGACCAGTTTTTTAATAAAAGGTTTTTACCCGCGACTTCGCCCACATAAATTATATACCAGAGAGTCAGATGATAAGATATCAAACAAAAAAAGTTTCATCAAAATCTGTTCAGTAGTTTTTGCGTGATACTCGAACAAACAAACAAATAAACAAACAAACAAACAGACAGACAAAAAATTCAAAAATTGGTGATTTGGAATCAGGGACAGGTAAAAACAATGTCGTAATTTTCACACACTTCTGTTACAGTTTTATAATAGTTTAGATGTACCTTTAAGGTTTAAAGTAATTGATTTTCCCGCTCTTAAACGGTGAAGAATCTCAGACATCTTGAGGAAATCCTGTATACCAGACCGTCAAACTGAACAACTGATTTTTGAGTGTAGGCGTGGATGATGATGGAACGATACCGTATCGTGACGGTGCAGTTGCGACGTCGTTGTGGTATAAGTAGTTGCCAAATCGATTACGTTCAAGAACCCCTTGTGTCTTCTCTTCTTATCGTGTCTGGTGTCAGAGTTTTTTCAGACCACCTTCCGGCCTCTGACGTGGTTTTTTTGTAAAGACTACTAACTAACAGAGTTATTAGCCGGGTCCAATGGCTTAACGTGCCATCCAAAGCACGAAATCATTTTTCTTTTCAGACAATCAGGTGATTCAGCCTGCAATGTCCTAACCAACTGGGGAAAAACGCACAAAGTGACATATCACTAGGTGTCCCCCGTGGTGAATGCTTTTCATTATTAGACCACGGAGGCATTAATAAATCTACACTAATATTATAAAGAGGAAAGATTTGTACCTATTTTTGTATGTTTGTATGTTTGTAATGAATAGGCTCAAAAAGTACTGGGCCGATTTAAAAAATTCTTTCACCATTAGAAAGCTACATTCACCCTGAGTAACATAGGCTATATTTATTGCTAGAAAAGATTAGACGTCCACCCGTGCGAAGCCGGGACGGGCCGCTAGTAATAAATAAATAAATAACGCTCACAGGCACATACATTGTAATGATCCCAAGTTAAGCACTGTAGGCTTTTTAATATGGTAACCATGCAACAACGGCACGAACATATAACATCAATGACCGAACCGGGATTTGAACCCAGGACCCTGGTTTGGTAGTCCAGCGTGGTAACCATTACACAAACCGGGTCGTAAAATGAAATGTGCATTAGAAAGTTAAGTCCATACCTGTACAAGGGTCGCTGGGTTCGTCTTTACAGGTTAACGTGGCCAGTTAATATTACATTAAACTAACTACTTTCCTAACTAGTCGCGTATAGCGGTTAATTATTATTTTCATTTAACAATTTTTTTCCTAGCTTGAATAAATTGTGTCTTGATCGTTGAAGTCTTTTGTACTGAAGACTTGAAAGATTGAATAATGGTTTAGAATTTTTGGATAAATGTATAACTACCATGCTTATTAGGGTTCCATACCCAAAGGGTGCCCACGGGATCTGATAGTCTAGGAAAAATACGGTTTGAGATTGCATTAAATACACTTTAGTAAATCGTGTTTGTTTGATCTAATATTACTGTTAGTTTATAACACTTTTGTCGAGATTTGGTGGTTGTATAGGCTGAGGACCCTGAGAAATACCTTAAAATCGATATAAATGTACACACGGCGACACATCAAGCTATACAAAACCAATATAAGCTGGTCGCGTGACGTTATACATTAATCGTCCTATGCGAGCAGTTGGTACAATTTCTATAGGAGGCCTATGTCCAGCAGTGGACGTCCGTCGGCTGAGATGATGATGATGATGGTACAATTTCTCAGTTTGTACAAATACTCAGATCGTTACAAATTTGATGATAATATTTGCTTGATGTGTCGCCGTGTGTACAAGGGGCAAGCTTATTTCTAAAGAATATTTCTTCCAGCATACAAGCCAAACAGACGGTTAATTATCACAAGGCAAAAGACATTGCCCACGTGACATTTTGTATTTGTTTCGGGTCGTTTCGCAGCTGGCGAATGTGTATGATTAAAGAAAAAATACAAATCGTATGATAGCTGAAATTATACACCATTGATGAGTTCTTCTGACACTTGGTACGATTATAGAGCAAACTCTACAGTATAACAACAAATAATAAAAACCAGCCAAGTCTGAGTCGGTCTCGCGCTAAAACAAAACTTTTTTTTGAGAAAACAAAACTTTTTTTCTATGTTAATAATTATGTTATGTGGTGGTGTGTTACGGAACCCTCGGTGCACGAGTAGCCCGACTCGCACTTGGCCTATTTTTATTTGTTCTTCTTAATATGCTGGCACTTTTTTAAGGGGATGATCAGACCGTCAAACTGAACTTTCTCTATGGCACCAACATCGAAATTGCGAAAAAAACTAGTCCATACAAAACTGCAAACCTACTGGAGCCAAATGTATGGGAGAGCTCTTTTTTTGCGCGATTTCGATGTTGGTCCCATAGAGAAAGTAATTCAGTTTGATGGTCTGATCATCCCCTTAAAAAGGTGTCATCATATTATGAAGGACCCTGTATAACGATGCGACATTTTTGGCCCATGTTGGTCCAAAAGTTTATGAAACCTGGATGCCCTTATTTCTAACTTATAATTACTATTTACTGCTTCCATGGCTGTAAATAACTAAAGGTTACCCGCCAGTCCCTTGCTAGATCATTTATCCGGGTCAACCGGGGCTCTGCGCGGGCGCTAACGGTCTGCTCATTTTCCTAGCGGTAAGCTGCTTATCTTATTATCTTGGAAATCCGAGAGATTAAACGGCGACACCGGTCGTAAACTTTGAACAAATTGAACGCTGTCGGTCAGTCGGACAAAGACTGCTTTTGCATGTGAATTTGCACACGACTGTATTCTTTGAGGGTAGTTAGAGATTCTAAATATAAATACGACAGTCGACACAATGAAGAGGCGATGATGATGGTTAAAGAAAAGAAAAAAAAGAGCCAAGCACGAGTCGGGCTCGTGCCTTCTGGGTTCTGTTTAGATGAAGGACAAACTTAACTTTGCAGTGGAAAAAAATGTTGTCTCATATACATCTACAATTCTACATCACGGTCGATGCTCCAACACAAAAGTTTGTTATAGAAATAAATAATGTTACTGATATGAGGATTTAAAAAAAACGATGTTTGGATTTATTCCTTTTCTTGTGCTATGAGACCTTGCATCTTGTCAAATTTCTATCTAGGGAAGTACCCAATGCGTTTTGATTTGCAAGTTGCTAGTACCTATCTACATTTAATATAAATAGTCGTATCATTTGTATACGTTGATTTTAGAACATTGGCCAAGATTTTTTTTAAATGACTGTGTAACCGCGTCTGAGTTATCGCTATCTCACTACATAAGTCGTATAATGAAAGTTTATATGAATATGAAGTGACATTTCTGAGTCAGGTGGCCGTAGTAAATTAATCAAGGCCGTAGTAAAGTAATTAATCTATACAATATCTTATAAAATTTAAAAAATATATTTTCTAAATATAGTATCTTATAAAATTTAAAAAATATATTTTTTTAATTTTATAAGATATTGTATAGATTAATTATTTATTTAAAGATCACTTGTATAAATGGCCAATGCTGTGTGCACCTGTTATATGTATATGTATTAGAAATAGATTTCTAGTGTTTCTTTGATATTGTAAATGTTTAAATATGTATACTGTTGGTGTGCCATATTAAATAAAATAAAATTTATAGGTGGTACAAAAAAGTGCTTACGTCGATCAGGACAGCAAATAAAGTAGCGTTCTCCTTATTTAACTAGAGCGAATTTGCTATGTACATCTCTTATTGAGTGAATAGGAAAAAACACGTTCCGGTCTCTATCACTCTTCTCCCTTTACGCCTTAAAAGTAAAAAATTTTTTTTTTTAATTTTTGTTTCTGCAAATATATTGGTACGGAACCCTAGATGCGCGAGTCCGACTCGAACATTGGCCGTTTTATTTTATAGGTTTAGCTTTAGCTTCGTCTCGATTACAGGGTTTAAGAGTAGCCAACACTATCCAGTATCAAAAAAACATGTAGATTCAGAAACAAAGTATGTCAGTCGCACAACAGTACCGTTTTAGAATGGAAAGTGTGGGCTGACAACCTCGTGGGCGTAGATTGATGGTAATGTGATATTCTGAGTTTGGGTGATGATCGATTTTTTGAAAAGACAATGAGCTTTTACAGCTGACCAACTGGGTAGTACTACTTAAGGCGGTTGCAGAGGGGTCAATTTTATACAAAACTTTGACGCACAATACGCGTAGACGGTATTAATATAAGTAGCTTTGTATATATGAAAAAATAGGTTAGAAAATCTCGATGTCGCGTATCAAATAACATTTGCAATTTATAATATAATTACGAAGATATAAAGCTTTCAAATTTTTCATACAAAATTTTCAAAGTTTTATATCTTCGTAATTATATTACAAATTGCAAATGTTATTTGATACGCGACATCTAGATTTTCTAAACTATTTTTCCATTGGATATATACAAAGTTACTTTTATTAATACCGTCTATGCGTATTGTGCGTCAAAGTTTTGTATAAAATTGACCCCTCTGCAACCGCCTTAATGTGTTTTAGACAAGCTATATTTTTTAGAGGTCCTTATCCAACATAGAGCGTCTGTGGCGCGTTCCGGTGAGGTATCGACACCCAATTATGGGGGTCCGGGTTCGAATCCGCACGGACAACATGCCATGTACCAATAAATTTTTCTAACTTATGTACGTAATACCGACTGCTCTCAAACGTTGAAGGAAAACATCGTGAGTAAACCTGCATGCAATGAAGAAGAAATTCAGATGTGTATGTGAAGTCTACCAATCCGCATTGGGCACTCGTGGTGGACTAACGCCCATACACCCTCCCTGAGGGGAAGGCCTGTGCCCTGAAGTGGGACGTTTAATTGTGTGATGATGAGGATATCCAAGGTGTCAGAACGGGACTATTTACGGGACCCTATTAATAAGTCTACACCAACTCTACGATGTCTGTCCGTCCTAGCTTCAGAGGGCTGTATGCGGCAATAAGATACCAGAGGATATTCTAAACTTACCAGACAAAAAGTTAAATCTCATGTTAAACAAGTCCTCTGTAAAAAAGGTTACTATAAACTCAATGATTATTTGAATGACCAATATGTCTGGTCTTGACAATTTTACACTATGTAATGCAATATTGTATTTTAATTGTACTTTGTACATTTTGTTTTGATTAATAGATGTGTGTTGTAGAGTTTCTGGCCGCATCTTCTCTCAACGGAACACCTTCCGACGCGGTGGTAGAGTCAAAAAATTACGTCAAAAAGCTATCTATATGATATTGTTTTGAATAAAAAATTTTGAATTTTGAATATTGATAGGAAATGAACATAAGAAATATTCAATATTAATTCTTCTTTTGAATCCGAAATACGAATACGCAATTATGCACATTGCAGAGCCATATTTTTAACGCAAAATTAAATGAAATGAATGAGTTGTTTCGAAACCATAACCTGAGTATTTTTTGCGAAATGTTTTTAATTGGTACAGTGGATTTAATGTCTGAATCTGTGGGATAATAGAGTAAGAGCATTATGTATGTACCTACTATCTGTGTGTGTTTGTTTAGTTTACAGTTTTATTATAAACACAATCTTGGTGAAGGCGGCGGGAACCCGTTGTATGAGGGCAGCGCAGGACCGGTCGTTGTGGCGATCCTTGGGGGAGGCCTATGTCCAGCAGTGGACGTCCATCGGCTGAAATGATGCAAGACAATCCCAGTGGCATAGAGACCCGCGTTCACTGGACTTAATTGTTTAGTGTTGTGATTGCATCATCATCAACAGCTTATCATCGTCCACTGCTGAACATAGGCCTCTCACAAGGCACGCCACAAAACTCTGTCCTCGGCCTTCCTCATCCAGTCGCTCCCCGCTACTTTTTTTAGGTTGTCTCTCCAGCGGGCAGCATGGCGTCCCACACTACGCCTACCAGTTCGCGGTCTCCACTCTAGAACTCTGACACCCCATCGGTGGTCAGTTCTTTGTCAGTTCTTTGGCAGTTATGACCAGTACTTTGCCACTTCAGCTTGCTAATTTTCTGAGCTATATCAACCACTTTAGTTCTTTGACGTGCGGTGAGCCCGAAAATCCTGATGCTTTGTACTATTTGTAGGTACTAAAACTGCTATAGTCTTACGCAGTGTAATTTTAACTCTATGGGCTCTACTATAAAGACTTCCAAACAAAAAAAAAACTTACGAATGAATGGTAACTATTTTAAGAACTACGAAATAGGTATCCAATTTGCACACAATGAAACTTTTTAACCATAATGTGAATTTCTTTTTGCATAATATCACTATGCATATCACGAAATTATTGAAAAATCAAGCTATTACAACTGTAATAAACTGATTCTTATCCATAGCATAGTATAGTAGGTTCGGACACTAAATCATGTGGGGTCTGGGTTCGAAACCGCACGGACGACATGCCATATACCTACCAAAGAGTTTTTCTAACTTATGTACGTAACACACACTGAAAAAAAAATGCGAGCCTACTAAGGCCCGCTTGCGCCAGGCAGGGTTATCGTCATTAACTTAGAACTAGACGCTACTTTGGAATTAAATTATAATTATGTCTTGCACCATCCTATTTTAGGGGGCTAAACTTGTGTTATATTTAAATTTTAAACCGTCGATGTGGTAGGTTTAAGTCACTAAACTACGTGCTAAATATGGCTAAATGTCAAAATTGAGGCAACAGCTGTTTTTGTTGACATGATTGAAAACTGAATGATTTTAAAACAAAACGATGAAAACGAAATGTCATTGCCAAAATAAAACAAATGAGACAGATAAATACAAAGATATGCAGTGTGAAAGAGACGTGCATATAATGTTCATTCATCATTCACTTTTCATATTTTGTCGGATTACATAAACTCTATGGTCATTTAGGATGTTGCCAGCGAAAAATAGAGAACTGTCAGGTTAATTAACTACGAACTAGTTTTCATTGGCGCAAGACAATCTTCGATAACACTTTAGGTCGGTGCTACTAAACACGGGGTTACGCAATTTAACACAGCATTTGGCGCAAGTGGGCCTAAGACTCTTACTTAGCACCAAAATAATTGAAAAAACAAAAGATGGTTAGTTGTAACAACAAGCCGAATTCGTTTAACAAAGTTCTCTTAGTCGGAGAAGTCATGATGTTGACAGGCTCATATGGATTCATGATGTTGGTTGAAGTAAACAAAATTGTTTTAGTGCAGACTGCTCTCAAGCGGTGAAAGAAAACATCGTAAGGAAACCAGCCTAGCTAGCACGCCAACCCGCGATAGCGTGATACAGCGCTATCATGCTTACAGTCTCTTTCTATTTGCGCGCGAGCAAACGAGATAAAAGACTAAATTTGACAGATGGATGTGTTAAATGTCGCTATCGCGGGTTGGCGTACTAGCCCCGCTGCATACACTGAAGAAGAAGTGTACGTGTGGTGAACTAATGCCCATACAGCCTCCTTAATGGTAGGCCTGTGCCCTGCAGTAGGACGTATACAGAGGCTGACAGCGTTCTCCACAAAATCCCGTATTTGTACGAGGAACGCACTGACCTCTATAATACAACTTGTATTATAGAGGTCAGTGGAGGAACCTCAATACGTCTGGCAACCCTAGAACCTCTTTCTTATACTGTGTCCATGGGGTGTCCGGGTTTGAATAACACCAACGAGTCATACGAGCGTCCTACATCGTCGTCATCTCTGATACCCTCACGGTGAGGCTGCCGTTTATAGTCACTGCATCTGACCCCACCTCTGATCGTATCGATCTTCTGTTCCATCAGACATAGGAGGGTAAAGACAAGATACCTATGTGTTAGCGCATACTAAAGTTCTGAGTACCTGATTCATTTTGTGACTAAGCAGTCGATATTATCAATCTTTTTTTTATCTTGCTCATTCTTAGACAATTTTATCCTTATAATCAGCGTTAGGTAATTTTTCTCTGCATCAGATGCTAAACCACATTCATTAGTTTTTTTTATGTAAACAAATCAAAACCTGTAAACGATTTTAAATTGACTAAGGCTGATATTAAGGTTGAGATTCAGAGACGAAATTTGAGTTTGAGTTCGAACTTCCTTATACCAAAAAACTCAGACTCAACTCAAGCTCAAAAGAGCTCTTGAAAATCGATCTTTAGATTAATGAATTTTTAGCGGAATCCCATATCGAGAAATACAGGGAAGAAGAAGTAAAAGTATCATACCTAACTCTACCAATCACTTATCCTTACACCCTGTATACTTAAAAGATTTGAACTCATGGGGTACAATGAAAAATTATAAACTTTTCCTCATTTTCATTGCAATCTGAACTTTATTGCTTTTACGCAATTCTTTGAAATTTTATTTTTAGATAACAATTTCACAATGATTTTTGTCATTTGTATGCGGGTTCCATAATTGAACGTTATGCAATTTTAGTTTTTATTTTCTGCTAAATATACAGGGTGAAATTGATATCATTGGCATCCTTTTAAACTAAGAGTCTACCCCATAAAGTTATTATACCTGTCGGAATAGAGTAACTGACATGAGTTGTCAAATGAAACCGTTTTTTGTGCATTTATCGGCACTTATCGGCACCCTAAAACTTCGAGTTCTGTGTAAAATTGTGAATCTAACGTGAAATCGTAGGTAATTTAATGAAATAGTGTTAGTATATTTCACAAAATAATCTACGACTTCACTTTAGATTCACTAATTATTCACAGAGCACGAATATTTACCCAGTCGATTGTGCTGGTATGTTCCCAAAAACGGTTCTATTGCCTCGCGTCACGTATCTCTATCTATTATACAGTGGCACCGCTAGGTACATCTCGCTCTCTCAGCTGTCAGTTCCTCTCTATGATACCTTTATGGTCTACCCATCAAACTGAACAACTTTTACTATGGGAGCAAACCGATCGGACTCTTCTTCCTGCCCTTATCCCATTACTTGGGGTCGGCGCAATATGTGGTCCTCCTCCATTCATCTCTCTTAGCCGTCATTTCTGCGCACACTCCTTTCTTACACATATCATCTTTGACACAATCCATCCATCTTTTCTTTGGTCGTCCTCTCTTCAAACCGATCGGACCATCGGAGCAAAAAAGGAATCAGCTGTTGCATACATTTGAGTCGAGTAGGCATTGCAGTTTAGTATGGAACGCAGATTTTTTTGTTGCTCCGATCGGTTTGCTCCCATAGTAAAAGTTGTTCAGTTTGATGGGTAGACTCTTAGTTTAAAAGGATGCTAATGATATTAATTTCACCCTGAGTTATGCCATCGAGAAACTTTCTTCTTTTATCGAGTCAGTAATGGTGACATTTGGATTAAGTACCTACCTTTGTCACAGATTTTATTTCGAGGTTACAGCATGGTCTAAACCTCTGCACACACTAAGCCCAAAGTAAGACTAGGAAAGTAGCCGTGAAAAGTTTTAATACCAGATCAAAATATGCAAATGGAGGATTGAAGTTTGTGTTGACATTATGAAGAGATTTTCCAATTTTCCAACCACCGTTTCAGCCCGTTTGCCCATGCCCAGGAGTGTTATTTTTTAGGGTTCTGTACCCAATTGGTGAAAACGGGACCCTATTCATAAGTTTCATAACCCAACGTTGGCCATCTGTCTTGCCTATTTAGGACTGTAAATTTTGAACGGTAATATCTATAGACGGTTGAAAGAAGTTTGGCGGAAGGCCATATAATGTGAGACCCAGACATATAGGTCCCATACATGAATGAAACTTAGTAATACGTGTAGAGTGAAACAAAACTAACAAAAAAGGAAATTGGTTGTAATCTGTAGAAGTCGGGGGAAAGGTATTTCTCCTTATGATACCTTTTGTATCAAGTGTGTGAAACTCATAATCTTTCTTATTAGATAGCCCACTCAATCTTCTACGCACTCATTGTGTTTTTTTAATGAAAATTCACGATACCGTACAATATTATGATAATGGAATCAAACAAAATCACACGCACTATCAGTTCAATAAAGCCAAATACGTTCCGTAACGTCCAAAAACTACCTCACTGATATTATTAGATGAAAATAGCTGTCATGGTTGCGTTTTGCTACTGCTTTTTGTATGATTTGTCTATTTTACTAGTAATTTCTACTTTTGAACCCGGACTTCTAGAGATGAGGAAGTTTTTTTTTGATGATTTGTCTATTTTACTAGTAATTTCTACTTTTGAACCCGGACGATGAGGAAGTTTTTTTTTAAAATGCCTTAATTTTTTCTGTTAAATAATTATGACCGCCGTTCTGAAGGGCTTTTAGTTTTCGTAAAAATGGCTGGGTCCAAATTCGCCAAAGTTCTTTTCACAGAATATGCGTTATTAAGATGGGCAGGTAATACAGTACATCGACGAATACATATCTACCTAGGCCAGATAGTCTCTTTCCAGAATAGGCAGGATAAGGAGGTTGAAAGACGCATCCAAAACGCCTGGAAGAGCTACTGGTCCATGAAGGAGCTTATGAAGGGCACCCTTCCCTTAACCCTAAAGCAAAATTCGTCGATATGTGCATCCTGCCCATCCTAACCTACGGTGCTCAAACCTGGTCTTTGACTGAACATCAAAAATCCAGCCTCAAGATCTGCCAAAGAGCGATGGAGCGTAGTATTTTAGGTGTAAAACTAACTGATCGAGTTAGAAACACAGAACTGCGCTCCAGAACTGGCATAGCGGACGTGGGGCGCAAGACAGCTCAGCTGAAGTGGGACTGGGCCGAACATGTCTGTCGCATGCATTCGGAAAGTTGGGCCAAAATCACCACAGACTGGGTGGACCCCTGGTTCCCCAGGATGGTCGCCGGCGTCGAGGCAGACCCAGAAAAAGGTGGAGAGACAACATGGATGCCTTCTTGGAGAGTTGGCCAGAAGTTGCACACAACAGAGAGGATTGGCGAGTAAAAGGGGAAGCCTTTGCCCAGCAGTGGGACACAGAATTGGCTAGTAGTTTCTGACCTCATCTTCTCTACAGCGTAACACTTTCCCACGCGTTGGTAGAGTCAAAAAAATTACTTCAGATTATTTTGAGTTTTTGACATGACATTCAAGAATAGCACTCCGGATCCGGACGCCACCGGGAAGGCTCTTTTTATGCACTTTTGTGAGAAACATTTAAGAGCATTTTTGAAAACATAATGTTATTTCGAGTGCGTAATCCAAGAACGTCACCTATCTTCCGCTATTTTAATTTAAACAAAGCTTCCTAATCAATGTTTTTTTTAAACCTAATACCTATACCAAAATACGTAAGTATCTAGTCAAAGAAAATAAAGAAAGTCGCCGGCGAGCTGTGGATCTTCACACAATCACCCAACGAACGTTGTCATGGTCAAAGAAAGCCATTGTCTGAAGTTAATGACCTCTCCAAACACACTAAACTCAACCTTAATCAAAAAGTAAGTCAATTGCAAAAAAATCATTACAAAAACCAATTAAAAACGCAATTTTTACTCTTTCGTTGCTATATAATTTACACGCCTTTGCCGATGTTCCGTTTAAAAAAATGCAAATTGGGTATTTTATAATACCAGTTTCCGCGCAAGGAATTTTTTTAAGGAAAGTTGTGTTTTGAATAAAAGAATGTCCGACTTTCTTGGTGACAACAAAATCGGTCAGTCGTGGACTCGGGTCGGATTCCATACGGGACCGTGTTTCGATCATTTCACTGACCTACATTCACTCCTAACTCACAATACAACGGAACGCGGTGAAAACACTACCTAAACGTCGAGCGAACGAACATTATTTTCAACCAGTTTCTTTTTAAAAGGTTTTTTAACATACCACAACAATTAATACAAAAAGCAGTGGGAATATAAAAGCTGGAATGACGAGTGAAACAAGTATTTTTGCTGCACAGAAATTATAATAAGCGTTTTTATAAGTCTACCACGACCTAGGCTACTGTTTAAAGATCTTTCCTTAAATACAAGTTGTCTTTCTACAGTAAACTCGCCACTAGGAAGAGCAACAACCTATGATTGCAGGGCCGTTATTCCCGATCGTCTCGACTGAACACTGATAAGTATGGAAAAAACGGCAACTCTTTCAACCATTACTTTGAACTTTAACGAGCTCCATTTCCTTTTATAAAACGGTAGCAATCATAATTATAAGACTTAAAATAAAATTGGGTATCATTAAAGACTTAATAAAAAAAAGAAATGAAGTGTCAAATTAAAAAATAAAGAGGTATTTTATGAGGTCATTAAACACAACGGTGCATTGAAATCAATTTTATATTCACCTGTTTAACGGACACCAAGACGAACTCTCACAATCACAGCGAACTCATTATCCAGCACTGGAGTTAACAGTTATATGAACTAAAAGAGGATTAACAACTTTCAGCAAAAACCCCCTTTAAAAAAAAAGTTTCAAAATTAAAAATGCTTGCTAAATATTCTTTTTTCAATTTGGCGGGCGCGCGTTTTTTTTTCTTAATTCTTTTTTTTTAAACTCGAAGTAGGCACCGGTTGTACGCCACAGAGCCTTGACCGCGACACGACTGCGGCCTAACTGAGACTTGGTGCAAGCTGGCAAGTCCCTCTCGATGTAAATTACTTTCCAACAGTTAGTTTTCGCTTCGCTGCACTGATTCCGGTCAGCTTTTTTTCCCTGAGAGCTTTGCATTGCAAAGATCGCTTTGTAGATGGCAACCGATAAACGTAAACAAGCTTTTAGAGCGGTTTTTTTGTTCCATTTACAGGTACAGGTTACGGGCTTATCTTTGCAAGTTAAAGATTGCGTGCTTGAAGTTTTAGAAACAACATTTTTACGAATTGGTACCTAACAAAATAGCGCAAAATTCTCTACGTTCGCGCGAGCTTAGGCTAGACCGCTCTACATTAACTCGTCTGTAAAGTGAATGTTACTAGCTTACTTTATAGAAGCTTCAATGTATAGCGGGCTTGCCTATGCTCGCGCAGGCGTGTGGACCAAGCATAGTCTAAAAAATAAGATCTTCTATTCCCAGAGTGACACAAGCCTACGTCACAAAAAAATGGCCGCTAAACATGGTAAAAGGGTATGATGACGTAGGCTTGTGTCAGTCACGTGGTCAGTCACGTGATCGGAAGAGAATACCAGGCGCAGTATATTATTGTACCATGTGGACCAAGCATAAGAGAGTATGAAATACCGACCACTCTCTTGCCCTTTCCCATTGCTTGGGGTCGTGCAATATGTAATCTTTCATTCATCTCTCATATCTGTCACTCAGCTGACGCTACAATGGGTACCAGGACACTCAGACATAGAAGGGAACGAAAATGCGGCCAAATTGGCCAGAAGGGGGACAGAAAGCCACTTCAAAGGCCCCGAAACCCTTTTCGGCATCCCTAAAAGCCTAACCCGGGAAGCTTTGAATAAGTATATCTACAAGGAGGCAAATAAGACATGGAGAAATGCTCCAAATCACTCCAAAGCACTTATCAAAGGGTATAATCGTAAACATACGAACAGCCTTAAAAAAGACAACTTATGTGCAATAGTGAGATCACTCACAGATCACTGCAAACTAAACAAACACACCTTGAAACTAAGTGACTCCACCTGCTTCAGGTTCTGCGGGGAGGAAATGGAAACTCCCCTGCACATTATCTGCGATTGTGGACCACTAAGGTACAAACGAAGTATTCATCTTGGCAGACAGGTGACTGACTCCAGATGAGATACAAAACCTCCCTGTTAAAAACCTACTGCGATATCTAACTGCTGTAGCAGTGGCGTAGCGTGGGCTTCTGCCGCCCGGGGCACATAACGATTTTGCCGCCCCCTTATCTTTATAAGAAGACCACACAAAAAATAACGGAGCGAGCTCGAAATTTTTTTGCACATCTAGTCTGGTTGTGGTCAGACATGTTTTGGTTTAACCATGCAAAAATTGAAACTTAGAGCAAGTGACTCGAGCTTGTGCTCGAGCTCGACTTTCCTCCTGAATACGAATCTGTTAGAGCTAGAGCTTTTTTAGGGTTCCGTACCCAAAGGGTGAAAACGGGACCCTATTACTAAGCCTACGTTGTCCGTCCGTCCGTCCGTCCGTCTGTCCGTCTGTCCGTCTGTCTGTCCGTCCGTCTGTGTGTCCTACCTATTTAGGGCTGTAACTTTTGAACCGTAATAGCTAGATAGTTGAAATTTTCTCAGATTATGCGTTATTGCGGCGGATTTGTTAACTAATAATAAAGATGTCAAAAAGTTAAAAATTAAGGGGGGTTCTCAACAAGAGACTAGTTTTTATCAACGTTTTTTCTTCACGCTCTATCGTAAAAACGGTAATACATACAAGCGTCAAACTAAGTGTGATTATAGAGCATACTCTACAGAATAACAACAAATACTAAAAACCGGCCAAGTGTGAGTCGGTCTCGCGCTAAAGGACAAGGACAAAAAAAAATTTTTTTTCTATGTTAATAATGTTGTGTTCTGTGGTGGTGTGGTACGGAACCCTCGGTGCGCGAGTAGCCCGACTCGTACTAGACCGGTTTTATTACATACAAAACAAGTACTAAGTAACCCAAGTAATCGAGTGAAGCAAGCTCGAAATTTTTAGTACCACTTCTTAGCTGTGGTCAGAACTCTTTAGGATTATGTAACAATACAGTAGGTAATTACAACAGAAACTTAGAGCGAGCGAAGCGAGCTCGACTTTTCTCTGTTTTACGAAGTGGTTATAGACAGAGCTCAATCAATCTGTATATTTCCCGAATTTGCCGCCCCTAGTAAAGTGCCGCCCGGGGCATTTGCCCCCCCTCGCTACGCTACTGTGCTGTAGGGATTAATAGGGAACTGTAGAAAGGGTGTTCACAAAAGATCAGCGATGGTCGAAGTGGCACAGGCGTAAGTCTGTTAAGGCCCAAATCACCCAATAATAATCTTTAGCTGTCATTTCAGTACCTACTCACTCATTTCATACAAAAGATCATCTTTCACACAATCCATCCACCTTTTCTTCGGCCTTCCTCAGTATCCTCTCCTACCGCACCCACATTTATACTTAACACTCGTCTCACCGCAACACATCCACGATAATCTAGATACTTATTACTCCGCAAATTAAATCCAGAAAAAAATTACTTTATCTTCTATACAGGGTGTAACAAAACACCCTAGTAATACTTAAGGAGGTGCTTCAGACCACGAAACTGAACAACTTTCACTATGGAGCCAACTTCGAAATCTCGAAAAAAAATCAGCTGTCCCCTGGCTGTCCCATACAAAACTGCAGTACCGACTCGACTAAAATGTATGTGACAGCTGATATTTTTTTAGCGATTTCGAAGTTGGCTCCATAGTGAAAGTTGTTCAGTTTCATGGTCTGAAGCAGGGTGCTTTGTTACACCCTGTATACCTGTTGTTGGAAATTAATGACTTTCGAAAGTATTTTTACATGCAAAAACAATAACAAAATTCAATTCAAAATTTTTTATTCAAAATAATATCATATAGATAGCTTTTTGACGTCATTTTTTGACTCTGCCACCGCGTCGGAAGGTGTTCCGTTGAGAGAAGATGCGGCCAGAAACTCATAAACTCACGACCATAACTCCCTTTCGGAGTAGTCGAAAACATTACTACAAAAACCCAAATTTCCTTCACGGCGACATACGGAATTCCGAATTTCCCCCCTCCATAATTGTCAAATCCTATACAAAATCACAATCCTGATTCGGAATTCCGTATGTGTGTGGCACTTCTAAGCGTACAGTTTTAGCAAGGCTCACTACTAGTACACTGTCTTTCGCCCAGAAAAAACTGCATAAGAAACCATTATCCCTTAGTCACCTCGTAAGAAACCAATAGGCAGGGCATAAGAGCAGAATAGCAAGCGAAGCGAAATTTCCAGTCATCCAGGGCCTCTACCAGCACATTCGAACTTCGCAATTGCGTGAACATTTTCGTTCCAATATCAACTCTATTACAATGAAGTGCGGACCGAAACAGTGGCGATATAACGACCATCGAAAGTGCGGGTACAGGGCCTGTTTTAATCAGGAGACCAACCGCGCTAAATGAATCTCCACTGAACCGTGATTGGACTACGTGTGAACCAAGTGCGAACCACATTCAGTATCACGCTAATAATTTGACAGCCGTTTTGACAGGTAAAGGCTGTCAGCAGTCATATACCAAATATGTCAAGTTTAGCGCGATACGGAATTCAGAACAGTTGAATATTCGATTAGAACCGAAAATTGGATTAGGATTGAACTTCGATGTTTTAAATTAAGACGATCGGGGCCCAGGGTCAACTCCAGGGTTCTGGGCTTATGTCCACTCTTGCCCATTATGGTATATACCTACATACAGAGGGGTAGCCTTTTGGTTGGCAACTTTTTAAGGTTGGTCATTGCCTCACGGCGATAATTCTGGGGAGGAAATCTCGAGCATCCCCGTATATCCAGGGTCGGATTAAGCTATAAAGGGGCCCCTAAGCAATGCCAGCCTCGGGGCCCCCTGGTATGGATTTGCCTCTGTGGCCCCAAGGGCAAGAGTCAGATACAGGCTAGGTGGTCGCAATTCAATAACCATTAAATAACATAATCCAAAAAAAAATGGGGAGTGATCTCAAGCTTTTTATACGCTCCAAGACCTGATGAGAGCGAAGTGAACAACCTACCTATTTAGGTCACTGCAACATGATTTTAAAACAGGAGCGAACCGAGCTCAAGGTTTTGTACCAAATTAGGTAACAATACTATTAATTCATTGAAAACAATTAATTCATTAACCATATTATCTCAATCTTGGAGCGAGCGAAGCAAACTCGAGATTTTCTTAAAATATTATACACTCAGCGTTACGCAATGCGATCCTGGACCAATTGAAGCGAGCTCGAGATTTTTCTGATAGGATCATTACAATACAATCTAAAAACAAGACATTTTTCTGCAATACGACTATATAGCTTATGGCAAAATGGAGCTGATTTGTGTATGAGACAAAAGCATGAGCGAACAGAAAGAGCTTTATATTAAACAGGATATAATAACTCGGTTCCAGAAAGAGCTCAGTTTTAAAGCGGCAAATAAAACAACAAAAATGAGCGATCGAAGCGAGCTCGAGATTTTGCAATAAGTAAATTTTTAATACCTTTTTTATTGACTGTGACAGACTTTTAAATAGGTAATTCCTTTTAATTTTGGGGTGGGCCTAAATCTTCGGTTTTTACTTATTTTTCTCTCGGGCTGCGGGGCCCCTGGGCGTCGCTGGGCCCATAGGCAGCTGCCTACTATGCCTCTATGGTTAATCCGGCACTGCGTGTATCAAGAACGAAATGAACTTAAAACAATGATTGCGTACTAATTTCGTGAACAACCACAGAACGTTGCTCGAACATCGTGTAGTTCATCTTCCACCGAACAAAGTTTTAACTTCTTTAGCGGCGTTGTGCACTTTTTTAGTACTTATGGGTAAAAAAATTTAAACTCGCGTCAGGACCGTGACGTCACGGGACCTGACCTGATCGTTGACGTCACGTGACGTAAGACTTTAAATCTTGTTGTTTAATATATATAACAGTTGCGATTAAGATTTGCGCCATCTGTTCGGTGGAAGATGAACTACATGATGTTCTAGCAAAATTCTGTGGTTGTTCAAGAAATTAGAACGCAGTTCATTTTGTTCTTGATAGATGGCAGTATTCTGAAAAGTTTCCACCGTGCAATTTTTGCGAGGCCGAAGGCCGAGCTACGCGTAGGAGTGAAGCTCCGATGCGTCCCCCCTGGAAGCCTGGTGGACCTGGTCTCCGGGGTCAGTCTGCCGCCAAGCGAGCCGCAGGCCGAGCGCCCAAAAAATTTAGATGATAAGCATAATAAACGTAAGATCTCTTAGTTTTCACTCCTGCCGGCACTCCCGGAGTGCAACCCGTTGTTTTTTTTGGCGGTCCAGATTTCGACATCCGCCAGCTGTTGCCGACCGACCTCTGACACAGGTTAGGTTAGGTCAGGTTAGCTGGCAGCATTATAAGTCTAATCTAATACCTATAGCACTGAAGTAGTGATCCCATCTTCAGATAGGGTTACCATTCCTGACCGACTGATTCCGACCGCCCCTAACACTTGCCCATTTGCCCTATGGAGAATACGCCTCTGGATAGAAAGCCTGTAAAGGGCAACGAGGTTAAAGGAAAGTGCTGTACCTAAGTGTCCAATTACTAAAGAGATAATCAATGGTCTCAATATCAAAATGTGATTTAATTTGGTGTCTTGTGGGTATATCTTCCTTTCGAAGTAGGTATTTTTTTTTAATATTCTTGTGCTTGCGCGCGCACTTATATCATTGCGACTTGCGAGTGTGTTTCTTTCTTTTTTAATTTTAGTTCCTAAAAAACTCGACAGATGACATGATTATCGCTCCATAGAGACGTAGGCCTGATACTGTCAAAATCATGTCAAGACTGTGCCTGACTTTTTTTAAAGGCCAAGGGATCGAGCTCTCGAGCCCATACGACAATGTCAGACGTAAAAAGTTTTATATTTTCGATTAAAATGATTCGTAAATAATAAAATATTAAATCAAAAGATGAGTTGGCATCTTTTTGATAATCTTCTCCCTCTTTATTATTTTAAAGAAACACATTTTGATATTTTGACTTTTATTCGCAAAGACCGTAACGCCATCTATCGATCCACTAGAAAACCAAAAGAAAAACGCTCATTGTAAAACCAACTCATGTTTGTGTCTTTTAATCCAAAAGATTAAGGATTCCAAATCAAACTTAATTTCATATTGAAGTATTTAAATGTGAAAATAGATACCTAAAATCAAGCTTAACCAATTATACATTTGTTTTCTGATTTGTTTAATGAAAGTGGAAACAAAATGTGACTTAACTTCATTCAATTAAAACGCACTCATTTGACAGCTTATATTGTCAAACACACGTGTTTTGTTTGTTATAGAGATGGGAAGATTTTTCAACAGATTGACTCATTTGAGTCTGATTCAGATGATTTGTTCAAAGATAATTAGCTTACTTTTGAAATATTAAATGATTTAAATATGAGGTATCGACACTTGTAAAATTATGTTGCTACTATGGCATCTATCATTTTTATCCGCGACTCTATCACGCACAGGGAGCTACCTAAAGTAAAGGCTTGCTCTATCAAATACCTATTTGAGGTTTGTGGAGTGGAAATTGATGGACTGTATGTTGTTTGTGTCTATAGGCCAAATACAAGGCCAAATGACAACTTCATAGATAATATGGAGAAGCTACTAGATCTACTGCTTACTACTGCCAAGCGGAAGCTAGTAATATGTGGCGATTTTAATGTTGATACCCTGACGAACAGTGCTGCTTCTAGGGATTTTATTAATCTGCTGCAGTCTCACGATTTGAAAAAGATGATAAATGAGCCCACGAGAACCACCAGTCATAGCAGCACATGCATTGACAATATAATTGCAAACTTTTATCTGAAAAGTCCTAAAATCGTAGACTTGTCCATATCTGATCATACACTCCAGTATGCTAGCTTTCCTATGCAAATAAAAGAATGTCCTCCAAAATTTCATAAATGGGTCAGAGACTTGAATGCAAGTAATCTAGAAGGCTTGAAAAGCGATCTTGCATAGAGTTCTTGGGACACTGTTTATAGGACTGACAACGTGGAAGATGCCTTCAATTCCTTTCATGACACATTCCTTTCCGCATTCGAGAGACATATCCAACTTATAAGGGTCAGAGGTAACACTAATGCATTTACTAAAAAGTGGATCACCGATGAGATTAAGGACTTGTGTGACACGAAGCGCAAATTGTTCATAAAACTGAAGCGGACGAAAGCTGGTACTAGTGCTGACTTTATGACTAAAGACTATAAGTTGCTTTGCACTAGATTGAAAATAATGGTTGATAACGCCAAGAGGAATTTTCACGAGCAGGGACTTATAAATTTGGATGATAGGATACGTTCCACTTGGAGATTGCTAAACGAAAATGTAAACGGACGATCATCGGGAAATATTCGCAGTTTTATAGGCCTCACAGACGGAAAAAATAAAGCTATTACAAATGCTGAGGCACTGCACCTGTTTAGCAATTGCTTTTTAAATTTAGCTGGGTCTAAATCGTTGATTGTATCCACTCCCTCGCTGCCACTGCCCCAACCAAATACCATGTTTTTGAGACCACTCTGCATTGAAGAATTACTTAAAGTAGTACATAAATTTAAAAATAAGAGGTCCTGTGGCTACGATGGCATACCTATCACAGTTATAAAGTTTGTGTCTCGAGAGATTGCTGTTCCTTTGTTGCATATACTAAATATGTCATTGGTGGAGGGTATGTTTCCTTCGAGGTTAAAAAAGGCACACGTCAAACCAATACATAAAAAGGGTGACCTTCTAGACGTAAGCAACTACAGGCCAATCTCATTGCTACCGGTATTTTCAAAAATCTTTGAGAGAGTAATGTCGGACCAACTTCGTGGGTTCCTTTCAGTAAACAATGTACTTGTTAATGAGCAATATGGATTCAGGAGAGGCATGTCTACTACCGACGCGATTTTCGATATGGTAGAGTTCATCTCTGAAGCATTAGATGGAGACGAAAATGTCTTGGCTGTTCTGCTTGACTTGTCTAAGGCCTTTGATCACGTCAATCACAGCACTTTACTGGATATTTTGGATCGTTGCGGGATACGCGGAGTAGCGTTTAGGTGGTTCAAATCCTATCTCGAGGATCGTAACCAGAGCGTTATTATTACTACCTTAAACGAGAAATCATCTACAATTGCGGATACGGAGTCAGACAGTGCAATTATACGGCGCGGTGTTCCTCAAGGGAGCATCTTGGGTCCTTTGCTGTTTCTGCTTTACATAAACCACCTGCCTAACATGCTTTCAAATAAAATGGTCATGTTTGCGGATGACGTCTCTATTTTCTGGCGTTTCAAGAGAAATGATAGTGCTGACTTAAGTAAGAACGTAGAAGCATCCTTATCAAGGGCCATAAATTGCTTGAATTCTCTTGATTTGTACACAAATATAAATAAAACTAAAGTGATTCATTTTAGAAACTACATGACCCAGGCGGTGGATGTGAGCGTGAACGTAAATGACAGCTGCATTGAGCTTGTACAAAATGCGAAATTTTTGGGTATGGAAACAGATGCTTTCATGAATTGGAAGAAACATGTGGAAGGATTAGAGAGTAAACTAAGCAGTTTTTGTTACGCCTTAAAAAACGTCATGCAAATTTCAACAAGGAAAGCGGCGCTCCTTGCATATCACGCATACTTCCAGTCAAGAGTGTTGTATGGACTGGTCTTCTGGGGGGGATCTGTGGACGTTGACAGGGTATTTATACTACAGAAACGATGTATACGAGTTATATATGGGCTGCGATCCTGCAGGGACTCCTGTAGATCTGCCTTCGTGGAGCTCAGGTTGCTGACAGTAACCTCCTTGTATATTATGGAACTCTGTAAACTGGTTAGACGTTATCCTGATAAATTTCCAAACAGACCTGCATTCCACAGTAGACGACTAAACGATATACATACAACACAGCTTCAAATCCCTCAATGTAGAACTACCGCATATGAACGGACAGCAACCTACAATGCCGCTAAAGTTTATAATAAGCTACCGCCTTATATTAAAGCTCTCTCAGGCAAAAAGTTCCTGAATAAACTGAAATCTGTGCTAGTCAATATGTGCCCGTACGACCTAAATGAATTCTATGATTATGATTTTAGTACGTAGTTAATAATACAAATAAATAATTAAAATTGACATTGGGGATTAAACTGACATGAAATTAATTAGCTTCATTCGTTGCGCGATTATTATTGTACCGGAATGTAGTGAATTTTTTACTTTACTCTATAAAAATGTCTTAGATTTCTTCATTAGATTCCTTCATTGCTTGTTTAAATGCATGATTGATAAGTTTGTATAAATTGCTACACCCACAGGGGTAAAATTACATTGTGACATTCTTATTGTATTCTGCGTAACATCCTACAAAAACATGTAATTTATCGCAATAAAGAAATTGAATTGAATTGAATTGATCTACGTATTTCGTTAAAATGTTTATTGTTGTATGTCGTTAGTTGAAATCAAGTTTCTGTTCATGTCATAAGGGAATTATTGTCGTGAGTTTATGTTTATGCAGTGTGTTAGGGTAAACAGTTGCATTACTTTAAGGGGTATTGTGCCCATGATACTGAACAACTTTCCCTAAGAAACCTATAGGAAATTAGCTAAAAAAAAAATTGGACTTCTTGTACTACATGTAATCAGCTGATCGAACGTTTGTACGAAAACTCTATTTTTTTTTTGCGTATTTCCTATTGGTTTCATAGGGAAAGTTGTTCAGTATCATGGATACAATAACCACTTAAAGTATTGCAACTGTTTACCGTAACACGCTGTATAGAATTTTAGAATTATATTTCTATGAGGCTTATGGTAATAAATCAAAAACTTACGGTAGTAAATAAAACGGTATTACTTAAATTACTGTTTTAGGTACTCGACGATTGATTGAGTCTTAATCATTAGAATAGAATCAGTTCATTGAGTATCTCAGAGTAAAGTAAGAGCTACACTATTATTTATTGGATTGCAAAGAATATATTTGGATTGGATTTGTATTTATTTCTAAATCTAAAGTTATAAAAATTAAAAATGCGGAGAAAGTACTAAAATTACTAACGAGTATTTATTCAAGTTGTCAGGATTAATCTGAAAATACAGTCTAATATATATCAGGTACGTTTTTACTAATTTAGAATTTTTTACAAATAAATATTTTAGGCAAAGACATATATATTACTAGCGTATAAATCTATGATTTTAGGCAAGGAATATAACTACTCTCTGATTTTAGGTGTCAACTTTGGATGGAGTTATAGCACCCAATTTGCTTTGTATTTTGATCAAAATTGACTCAGTGATAAATAATTAGGTGCTTTTAAAAAAAATCAACAGTGACTTCATCTAAATTACAATTTTTACAACATTTTTTTAGGTTTATAACCTAAAAAAACCTAACCTTAAATCTCTTCATGCTTGAAAAATATTACAGTAGATAACATTCTTTATTTCTGAATAGTAATTTGGTGGTTTAGTGACAAGTAACCTTGTCTGCCGTGCAGGAGGCGATGGTTCGATCCCCGTCCAGGCTGACTTATACCAATGAGTTTTTAGGTATTTATCATTAACCTGTGGAGCATATTAAGAGGGCTATTACAAGCTCAGTGGCGCCCTCGTCACAATAATAAAAATTTCTCAATAAAGAAAGCCTAAATTAAAAAAGTGCCCAACAGAAAAACTACAAAAGCCTTCAAGCCATTGTTATACAATACTTTTATAGGTTCTAAACATTCCACTTTTAGATAATTTCGAATAAAAATAAAAGTTCAGATTGAAGAGAAGAGAAGTTATTGTTCTTTTTTCAAAATTTGGTATGTTTAGACCTTTAAAAAACCTATAAAAGTATTTTTTTTTTTTTTTTTTTTTTTATGTGTGATAGGTAAGCATTTGACCCCAATCTCACCTGATGTTGAGTGATGATGAGGCCGAAGATGTAGCATGCTTACCTAGAAAGATGCCTATTCACTTTCTATGAAAATAGCTTGAAGGCCTTTGTAGTTTATCTGTTGGGCACTTTTTTAATGTAGGCTTTCTTTATTGAGAAATTTTTATTATTGTGACGAGGGCGCCACTGAGCTTGTAATAGCCCTCTTAACCTTTATACAGAGTGCACCCCTACGTCCTCTGTAGAATCTATATTCCTAATTTCATGTTTCTATCTTCAGCGGTTTAGGCTGTGCTTTGTCTGTCAGCCAGTCAGTCAGTCATGGAACTCTTTTATAAGTATAGAAGATAGAAGATTAGTAACACCACCAACTTCTCGGTGAATGAAAACATAGTGAGGAAACCTGCATGCTTCAATTTCGAGGCATGTATTGTACCCACTGTCCATGATAATTTTATTATCATGACAATTATCCTTTCAAACCCTGGTTTTTGTAATCAGTTTTGCTTTTTAAGTTTTATAGAATCAATCTCAAAGAGATTATACCTAAAGGCATAGAGTGAGCCATACCATTGCAAGAATGTCCTTTTATTGACGTTTGTGTTTGAGTGTGTGGTGTCAAGTAGTATGGACAAAAGAGACCAATTAGACCAAAGTGACAACTGCCCTATTGTTTACGGTCACTTTTCACACACACTAGCATGAAAAAAGTGTACTGCCGCATAAACAAATATCTGTAGTTCCGTCTCCTTCAACTATTAAAGGTAGCTCATAAGACAAAAGAGACTAACTACAATCGCAAATTGATGCCCGACTCTATGCTTTAGAATAAAGAAATCCTTCCTCTGAGATCAATCTATTGGCTATGTGAACGACACTAGCGCCACACTACAAATACAAATACAAAAATTTTTATTGTGACACACAGGTAAAAATATGATATTACAGTAGTAAAAATGTATCTCTGTGGCCTACCAAAAGGCATACAAAATATATAGGTATTGTTATACCTGAAAAAACGTAATGATTGAATGAATTTAATTAAGAAATCAATAATTTAACTATAGAAGTATTTAAAATCAAAATTGTACCTAAAATCAATGTCAATACTATTCATAATACTTCAATACAAATGTCATAATTTACAAATTAATTTATTATGCATCGTTAATTTAGTTACTAGCTCGGCGTACTGCCAGAACTTTTTCGGACAGCCGTGAATTATCTACACTATTATAGTGCTGTAAAAGTCTGTGTTTGTTCGAGGCTTCTGCCAAAACTACTGGACCCAATTTGATAAAACTTTTTGTATTTAAAGGCATATTATTAGTCTTAAAAAGTGGTGTATATTTTATCCCGGTACGATTACGGGAGCGGATGCGGACGAAGCCACGGAAAAAATTGAATTTGTATCGGAATTTCTATACAAACTTATACCTCACTTTTAACACCTTTGGGGGTTGAAATGCGACAAACCATTTTTAAGAGAGTATCTAGATGCCATTAGAAACTTCCATGCCAAATTTTAAGTTTGTAGTCTTGATAGTTTTGGAGGTTTCGTGTTAAGTTAGTGTGTGAATTTGCATAGATTCAAGCATATTTTTACAGCTTGTCCTGAAAAAGTACAAATTTCTGCCACCCCGGGCGCTGCGATCGATTTGACAGTTTCCATCACCCACTTTGCACATAGCCAATACGATAAATAAAAAATAGTGCCTTATCATTATCATACTCTCTTGTTACAGAATGCAGCAGGCAATAAAAGCTACTAAAAAAAAGAATAGTAAAAATAAACCGACTGCCCCACAGTCTGTTGAAATGAAAACCACCTTGTCTGATGGAGGTAAACCAACGGAGGTTCTACCTGCTAAGGAGTAAGTTAATTTCTTCTTATAGGCTATCAAGTTCGTGCGCGGCACTCCCATGGTCTGCGGGGCGCGCGGGAGGGGGTGTGTGTAAGGTGACAGAGGGAGCGGGCGGCGAGGCGGGGAGGGGACGCGCACAAAAATACAACTACAAAAATAATCAATATCAAATCAAACATAACTGCCTCCGTGGTGTAATGGTTAAGAGCATTGGGCTCTCGACACGGAGGTCGTGGGTTCGATTCCCATGGGGGACACTTAGTGATATGTCACTTTTTGCGTTTTTCCCCAGTTGGTTAGGACATTGCAGGCTGAATCACCTGATTGTCTGAAAAGAAAAATGATTCTGTGCTTTGGATGGCACGTTAAGCCGTTGGTCCCGGCTACTATCTCTGGTGGTAGTAGTTGTTACATAAAACCCACGTCAGAGGCCGTAAGGCGGTCTGAAACAACTCTGACACCAGGGCTCTGCCCACACGATAAGAAGAAGATCAAACATAACTTGAGTAATTTTACACCAAAACATAAACAGTAAAAAATACAGAGTAAAATATGCTAGAGGCATAAAATGAGGTGGCTAAGAAGCGATTTCTTCCAGACAGCCCTAGGATAGAGGAATAATGTAATATAATTTTTCTATCACAGCACAGAATCCATAGACGTACTAATATCAAGAAAACGGAAACAAGAGCAAAAACTAACAAAACTTATAGCAAAAGAGAACATATTTAAAACGCACATGAGCGAAGTAGAGAACAAACTGAACGAGATACACGAGTCACGGAGAAAGCGAACGAAGCTGTCTAAAGACGAGATGATTCAGGAATCCCTGGTTTTAGATGTCAAGTATGATGATATTACGTCTTTGAAGGTCATACCTGAAGATGTGGCCGCAAAGAAGACCGATGATGGATTGGCGAATAAGAAAAGCAAAGCTAAAAATAAGGTATGTTAACAAATAGTACAAAAAAATTATTCCCATTCCACAGTTATAGCCACGAAGAAAAGAAGGGAGCGGAGGTGAGGCAAGGCAATTTTTCTATTCAAGTAAGTGTCGCCAAAATGCGGGGGACGAGGTAAGAGGTGGGGGTAGACTCCGCCCCAAAACCCCAAATCCATCTAGCGGCGAAAGGAGTATCTACAACAAATGCACAGTAACATGACAACCAACTAGTTCATCTACTCGTCGCTATTATCGACCTGATTTATATCGTTGATCTCTCGTCTTACACGTGCTTATGTAATTTTGCACGTGTTAGAAGAGTACAACTATATAATTTAGCTACCGTCTGTTGTGACCGTTATCTACTTGCCGGTAGATGTCGTTTTGGAACATGAAATGTTTACGATTTTTTTAGTAATTTACCAATTCACAAAGAAATAAAAGGTAAATCGATATAAACGAGTTAAATACTTTGTTTATATCGTTATTTGCATCTATCATTTACACTTTAAGTTTCTAAAATCGATTTTTTTATCATCTTAAAGAGCGGCATCTTGCGGTTAGTAGAAAAACTTATGTTCCTTCAAATGAGAGAATTATTTTCAAAAAACAACTCTTATTAAATTAAATTGGACTTACCTATGAAAAGTTATGCCATCTGCAAGCTTTGTCTGTGATCCTGAACAATTTTTACATCCAGGAACAGCGCACTTCAACGTTCTAAATATTTTTTATTGACAAAACACGTCTCAGAAAACGAAATAATAACGTACGAAAACAATGGCGGTCCGATTCGATCTGAGCCGCATAGGCCACGCCCACTGTGACGTCACGACCTCATCGAATGGCGACTGACCTCACTGCCTTGCCTCAACTCCGTCCTTTCTTTTCTCCATGGTTATAGGCATATTATATGTCTAACGTTCCGTAATCACGGGCAATTAAGTCCCGGACCTTTAGAAGGCGTGCATGGGGTCGAATAAAACATGTAGAGGCCCGTTCAAAAGACAACTTAATCTAAATAAGGGATACACAAATGGCGGATACCATCTCCGAGCGCACAACATGATACACACGGGGATGGTCCTCGCCATGTGTAAAGACTATTGGAGTACGGCACTATGGCCGCGATGGAAAAATAAGGTCTTGGGGTGAAAGTTGGATGGATGTATACTGGGCTATGGGAGGAGACTACCGGACGCCTGCCATATTATTATTGTTTGCTTTTCCTTTTCGGGACATAAAGTATCCTGGACCTTTGGGAGGCATGCTTGGGGCCGAAGCCACAGAGTAGAGGCAGTCAGATAATTTGATTATATTGTTTTTTCATTTCCTTATCACGAGACATAAGAAGTCCCAGACCTTTGGGAGGCATGTGTGGGGCCGAAGCCAACACGTAGAGGTTAGACAATTTGCTCTTAAAGGTGATGTGACACCGAATGGTAGTTATCCCTGAATACACTATAGAAGTGTATACAATGACAGTACCTGTCAGCGTAGGACTATTGCAAGAAATGGAATCCAAGAAATCTGGGCTATGCTCCGGAATCTTCGTATACTTTTTCTCTTACGTATTGGCACCCCAAGTGATTTTTATGCACAAAAATCGACGAAAATTGTAAAGAATAATTTTATTTTTTAGGTTTCATATTCGGCCGGCCTGCAAGCAAAAGAATCAACAGTACCAAATAAGATGTCAAAATTAGCAGTATCGAATAATATTTCAAAACCATTAGCAGTATTGAATAAGCCTTCAAAAGAGGACATTGAAAAATATCCGATCCTTAACAACGAAGAATTGATAACCAAGTTTCTCCAAGTCACCATGACTAATAACCAGAAAGGTATGTAAACTAATCATACTACACATCATCATCATCAGCCTATAAACGTCCCACTGCACGGCTCAGGCACAGTCATCATCATCATCCATGGTCTAAAAAAACAAGGTCTTCTATTCCCAGAGTGACACAAGCCTACGTCACAAAAAAATGGCCGCTAAACATGGTAAAAGGGTATGATGACGTAGGCTTGTGTCAGTCACGTGGTCAGTCACGTGATCGGAAGAGAATACCAGGCGCAGTATATTATTGTACCATGATCATCATCATATCAGCCGATATACGTCCACTGCTGGATATAGGCCTCCCCCAAAACGGGTTTTTTTGCCATAATCGCCACGCTTGGCAGGCGGGTTGGCGATCGCAGTTGGATTGAATGTGTGTACTCAGAGGATGCTGCTGCCCATCCTCCGGTAGATCCCTAAGTCACTTTTTACGACACCCATATGGGAGGAAATAGGGTGGTGCTATTCTTAGCCGACACCACACGGACAGTATAAGACAGTAATCCATATTCATACAATGGTTACCAAACGCAGCTTACGCCTCGTAGCACGCACACACTGACAATATCTCCGCGTAGCCCCGTCTGGCGCTGTCTTAGCTGCCTGAGATATCGTCGTACGTACTAGAGAGTCTGGCGAGCACACATACAAGCCGCGTTTGGTGCCATTGTTGAAGATGGATTACTGTCTTATACTGTGGCACAGGCCTACCCTCAAGGAGGGTGTATTGGGCATTCGTCCACCACGCGTGCCCAATGCGGATTGGTAGACTTCACATAAACATCAGAATTTCTTCAGTGTATGCAGGATTCCTCACGATGTTTTCCTTCACCGTTTGAGAGCAGTCGGTATTACGTACATAAGTTATAAAAACTTATTGGTACATGGCATGTTGTCCGTGCGGATTCGAACCCGGACCCCCATAATTTGGAGTCCATACCTCTCTGTAACGCGCCACCGAAGCTCTCGAATACTACACATACATACATGTGATATTTACTTAAATACGTTTTTCGTGTTTGCTCAAATCAAAATGAACAACTTTCACTATTATCTAGACAATGCAGAATAGTCTACTTGTCGGTCTTCTACAGATTGTATTTCGGTGAGTGTGCCCAAGAGCTGCATGAGCTCATCCCGCCTTCCCCTTTCTACTATTGGATTTCCAGACGCACCGCGGAATACCACCACTTCTTGGTTGATATCCCACATATCTGCACTAAGCGCCTTTCTGAATCTTTTATAATGCGCCCAGCCAAGGAGTGGAATGCCCTGTCTGCGTCAGTATTTCCGAGCTTCTTCTGCATCTTCGACCCCATCTTTACGACCCCCCTACAAAAGGGGGGGGGGGGGGGGGGCAGAACACCGAAATGAGTCATTTTTGTAGGATTTCTCTATAAAACAGGAGGGATGTCTTGGGGGGGTTACCCCCTCCTTGGGGTCACTCCCAGGTGTCACAATGAATCCCACCCCCACTTGGTGTCATATCGACCATCTTGGGAGGTCCACGTTCCCCCCATCCCCGGGGGTCCACGAACCACCACCCCCGGGGGTCCACGAACCCCCCACCCCCGGGGGTCCACGAACCCCCACCCCCGGGGGGTCCACGGACCCCTCCACCCCCTGGTGTCACAACCTAACCTAACCCAATGAAGTGGGGTGCTCTGAGTCGGTTTTGGTCCAGCCTTCAAACCTGTCAGACTTAGACCGACTTGCCCCCCCAGTCCCTCCTAACCCTTCCGCTCTCCCCCTCATCCCCTCCCCACCCATTAAATCGACGGTACTCATTATAAAGTTGAGCGCTAAAAATCCCTATATTACAGGTAGAATCCGTCAAGTCTTAAAAGATCTTCTAAAAGGAACCACCTCGGGTCACCTCCCCGACGTCATACACAACAAAATACTATCCATACTAAAAAGTGCAGAAAACCTAAACGACACAGATTTAAGAAAAATCAGAATTCTATACAACATGCTACGAACTGCTATTAATGCTGAAAAAACTACCGTCACTGAGAAAGTTAGTGATGAAAAAAAGAAGAAGAAGAAGAAGAAATCAGGTGATGATTTGAAAGAGAAGGTGCCGAAAGATAAAGATGAAAAAGAGCAAGTGAATAAAGTGAAGGGACCGAAAAGATATGTTGTGTTCGTTGGAAATTTACCTTTGGATATCAATAAAGAGAAGGTAAGTTAAAGTTAAAAAACTGGCTAAGTGCGAGTTGTACTCGCGCACAGTTCCGTACGAATTATCATAGTATACATGGTGTAACAAAACGACCCTAGTAATACTTAAGGGGGTGCTTCAGACCATCAAACTGAACAACTTTCACTATGGAGCAAACCCCGAGAAAAAATAAAAAAAATCACCTGTCCCATACAAAACTGCAGTACCGATTCGACTAAAATGTATGGGACAGCTGATTTTTTTTATTTTTTCTCGATGTTGGCTCCATAGTGAAAGTTGCTCAGTTTGATGGTCTGAAGCACCTCCTTAAGTATTACTAGGGTGTTTTGTTACACCCTGTATTTAATAAAATCTACGGTATCCTTAGCTCAAGCCGGACTTGACCGGTTTTTATTATTTGTTGTTTATCTAAGAGTTTAAGCCTGACTTGCACCAACAAGAATTTTGGCTTATACGTATTTAGTGATCGCTCTGTCTCTCTCACTGCTCATACTAATGACAGTGACAGAATCATATTTAAACATGTTTAAGCTTAAATACTTTTTGGTGCAAGCCAGCCTAAGAGATTAACAGGTTGGGTGTCAGAGTTCTCGAGTGGAGACCGCGAACTGGCAGGCGTAGTGTGGGATGCCCTGCTGCCCGCTGGAGAGACGACGCCAAAAGTGGCCACTTTAGGCGACTTTAACGATAATAGCTACAAGCAAAAAACACAATAATCCGTAATATTTCGATAAATTGAAAGCCTATCAGGACTGCAATGTGACATTCTTGGTTTTTGGAAATGTTATTTAATTGTTTAGAAACTTAGACAATTTAATAGTATGGACTCGTAACGCGTGCCATTCTCCGAACAAAATTTTCTGCCACTTTTTGTGGGGGGCGAGGTAACATGAAATTTGCAACTTTGGATTTTATTCCTCATAACTTTAGATTCTAATTTTGAATGTTAAAAATCATGAAAAGTAGTCTCGTGTGAACCCCAAACGTTATAAGTTCAAAATTATTGTTTCGCAATTATAGGCTGTCTCGTTTTTAGTGATAAGGTATAAAATTGAGTGTAAATGCACAATCAATTAGTCTTATACCGTGGCAGAGGGAAAATGCTACCGCAAGGCCAGTCCTTATTATTAAATTGGCTAAGTATAGAAATAAAAAAAATACGAATGCGGGCAGCACAATAGAAATCTGTTTAGAGATAAGCTCGCCCTTTGCAATTGGTGGCCCTCATAATCTCGCCCCACATAATTTATATTTCCGTGTGTACAATAAAGTGTTAAAATAATAAATAAATAATAAATAATAGGCTCGATAAGCTCTTAAAGTAATTTTGCGTAGCTTGATGTGTCGCCGTGTGTACGTATCTCACAGAAAGAAATTCTACTACAATTCTATGATTGCAGATATTGAGCCATTTCTCGGAATTCAAGGAGTGTATAAAAGACGTCAGGATACCGCACCTCGCCGACGGCAAGAAGAGTGCTATAGCATACGTAGAACTTGTGAATGAACCTACTTATGAGGTAAGAGTGCTATAGCATAAGTAGAACTTGTGAATGAACCTACTTGTGAGGTAAGAGTGCTATAGCAGGACTTCCCAACCAGTGGGGCGCGCCCCCCTAGGGGGGCGTAGTGATATCGTAGGGGGGGCACAATGCGTTTACATTTTGGACAGAAAACTCCAGTTAACCACGTAAATTCCACTCATTAATTCATTTTAATAATTAACTCATTCATTCAGTTACTAATTTACCCATTCGTTCGTTGTTTGTTGCTGACATGTTCAGGCTCAGCAGGTCTCAGATAGCACCTTTCCAGCTGCGCTTGTCGTTATTTTAATAGTGGGGGGGCGTGCAAAATATTCCTTACTATACCAGGGGAGGCGTGACGCAAAAAAGGTTGGGAAACCCTGTGCTATAGCATACGTAGAACTTGTAAATGAACCTACTTATGAGGTAAGAGTGCTATAGCATACGTAGAACTTGTGAATGAACCTACTTATGAGGTAAGAATGCTATAGCATACGTAGAACTTGTAAATGAACCTACTTATGAGGTAAGAGTGCTATAGCATACGTAGAACTTGTGAATGAACCTACTTATGAGGTAAGAGTGCTATAGCATACGTAGAACTTGTAAATGAACCTACTTATGAGGTAAGAGTGCTATAGCATACGTAGAACTTGTGAATGAACCTACTTATGAGGTAAGAGTGCTATAGCATACGTAGAACTTGTAAATGAACCTACTTATGAGGTAAGAGTGCTATAGCATACGTAGAACTTGTAAATGAACCTACTTATGAGGTAAGAGTGCTATAGCATACGTAGAACTTGTGAATGAACCTACTTATGAGGTAAGAGTGCTATAGCATACGTAGAACTTGTAAATGAACCTACTTATGAGGTAAGAGTGCTATAGCATACGTAGAACTTGTAAATGAACCTACTTATGAGGTAAGAGTGCTATAGCATACGTAGAACTTGTGAATGAACCTACTTATGAGGTAAGAGTGCTATAGCATACGTAGAACTTGTAAATGAACCTACTTATGAGGTAAGAGTGCTATAGCATACGTAGAACTTGTAAATGAACCTACTTATGAGGTAAGAGTGCTATAGCATACGTAGAACTTGTGAATGAACCTACTTATGAGGTAAGAGTGCTATATCATACGTAGAACTTGCGAATGAACCTACTTATGAGGTAAGCGTGAAGAATCATCGACAGTCTGTGCAAGTTCCACTGCAGGGCACGGTATGGCAACCACTAAACGCACGCATGAAACCTGGAATTCGATTCCTCCTCAAATTCTAAATATACAGGTCAAAGACAACATAATTTATTCAATATAGGAGCTTGAAGCCTATTAAACGTCAAATCTCCGCGCGTAAATAATCGCTTCTGAACGTATTGTCGCTGTGAAGAAGATGCGGCCAGAAACTCTAAACAGGGTGTAACTGCCCTCCGCAGACTGAAACGGTGAACTCAGACCATCAAACTGAACAACTTTCTCTATGGAGCCTACCTCAGGAAACGCGAAAAAAAATCAGGATGTCCAATGTACAGGATGTAATACGAAATGTATTACATATCAAAGGGGATGCTTCAGACCATCAAACTGAACAACTTTCACTACAGAGACAACATGGAAATCACGAAATAGAAAAACGTTTTTCCATAGAAAACGGCAAAGTGTCCTCTACCCTTTATGAGAAAGCTGTTTTTTTTTCGCGATTCGAGTATGTTTCGTTTCAATTTGCAATGAAATTATATCCCTTCATCAGACAACCACGGGAAGAAAAGAGTGGCTATACTTATCTGCAAACCAAACAAATAATAAAATACCTATCACAACTTTACAGATAACACCGCGGTCACCCATCCATGTCCTGGCCGTGGTAAACGTGCACAAGTGCCTGGAGATTATTTTGAGTTTATTTTTTTTAATTTTTAGCTGGCTCTTTCGAAACACCACTCCATGTTTGGCAGTAAAAGGATAAATGTGTTATATACTACACAGAAGAATGGCAAGATTACTAAGGCAAGCGCAAAGGTGAGTCTAGTCTTAAGAGGGGGTCATACCTATTTTGTCTGTTCTCGAACCGATTTTTGATAACCAAATTATTACATTTAATATACAACGTGTTAATGAATTAACGCAAAACCTCATACACCCCAACTGATTTATAACAAAATAATTAGATTGAAATAATAATTTCATTATTTTTATAGTTAAAATTTAAAGTTATTCGCATTTTAAGTTTTGAGTAGGGATGCAACGATTCGGCCATTACGATTACGATTACGATTACGATATTAATCGTTATTTATTACGATAACCGATGCATTACGATTATTTAAACAAATTTAGTTGAGATTGTCCTTTGAATGAGTTCTCATAGTGTTTCTTTGCATTCCAATGAAAGTTAAATCATTAAAAAAAACTTTTAAAAATTCCAAGATTTTGTAAATTTTCTACTGATTTGAGATCGAAATCCAAGGTTCACTTTATCAGGATTATGATTTTTGGATGCGTACAGGCCAATTTTGTTTGAAAAACACTATGTTTCAGAATATCTCTGACTACCCCCTCGGGGAATATAGTCGTGAGCATTGCTATGTGGAATATGATTCTGTATAATCTCGCTAATCAAGTAGTATCTCGTTCGATTTAAGTGGGAGATTAATCTTTTAAAATGTGGATGAGATATCGCGGGAACGAGAATGTATGTAATACTTCAAACCGAAAATCAAATCATAGACCTAGGTAGAGTGTTTCTACCTAGGTCTATGATATGAATGAGATGATGATATGATGATGAATAGGCTTCTTCTGGGTAAGCTCGCTACATCTTCGACCCCATCTTCGTCCTGAGGACTGGATTGAGGTCAAGAGCAAACCCATCCTTAATTTAAAAAAAAGGTAGAATTTAAAAAAATTACGAAATGAGCGTCAAATCTGACCAAAAAAGTCAGATTTAGCTCAGAATGAGCTAAAATAGCAGCGAGAGATCCGATTTTTTTAAAGTTGTTTTTAAGCTCTGGAATCTAGTATTCAGGTCGTCTATTCGTCAACATAGCCCAGTCATTTTACGGTTTGAGCCGGGACTAATTACTAATTGCATTTTTTTTTTCGCTATAATATTGAAGAGCCAATTTGAGCTTAAGAATGTACCAAAATTTAAAAAAAATTACGTCAGCAACAGTTCCAATTTCAAAATATAGATATGATCTCGTTCTAAAAAAACCTGATGATGAATATTTTTTGCACATATTTAAGGCTTTACCATCATACATACTTCAAACATGGTGTAAATATTTTTGTCTACTTAGAAGGTTTTGAAAAATACATTCGTATTTTCTAATAAATACCGATTTTTTTTAATTTTAATGCCTATTTTATTGATCAAAAATAATGTATATTGTTAAATCTAATTCAAATGAGTGCATTGTTATTAATATTATTAATTTAAAAGCCTTCTGGGACACACAATTTTGATTTCTATGTTGCGTAGCAAATTTTTTTTTAATTTGGTTTAGGATAGTATTTTTGTCACTAAATGGTGCCGGTTACAGTTTAAAAGTCCAATTAATAATTACTCCCTACCCCGCCTAACAAAACTCCGTAAAATGACTGGCCTAAACAAGTGCAATCCGATTCACGTTTTCAATTCGATTTAATAATCGTACGATTCTTACTACGGTGCATTGCATCGTTATTAATCGTGATTATTACGATTACAGATGCAAAACGATGCACCGCTTCGTAATCGTTGCATCCCTAGTTTTGAGGCAAAAATGATTTGTCATCATTTCAGCAATGAATGAAGGCGCTAACGTACTTATGGATACATTTTAATAATCTTATTTTAGTAGTAAGTAGGGTGGGTGTGCCCGTGGCACAGAATAGGTAGTAGGTATATCCCGTGGGGTGGGTTGATATTGGGTTCAGAAAATTTTAAATTTTACAAAAAAATTATTTCGTATTTTGAAAAAAATTACCTATGTTGAAACTATGATAATTCGATTCTGCTCTCCATTCTAAACAAACTACTTTCTAGTTTTGCGTTAATTCATTAACACGTTGTATACAGGGTGTAACAATACACCCTAGTAATACGTAAGTAGGTGCTTTAGACCATCAAACTGAACAACTTTCACTATGGAGCCAACATCGAGAAAAAATAAAAAAAATCGGCTGCCCCATACAAAAGTGCAGTTCCGACTCGACTAAAATGTATGGGACAGCTGAATTTTTTTATTTTTTCTCGATGTTGGCTCCATAGTGAAAGTTGTTCAGTTTGATGGTCTGAAGCACCCCCTTAAGTATTACTAGGGTGTATTGTTACACCCTGTATAGTTCACATAACAGTGTAGATACGTTCTTTCTACAGGGCATCTAACCGTTGAAAACACGATTAAATTTTTTATTAAATTTTCTCGATAGAAAAGAGGAGCAAAGTAAGTTCGATTTCAGATTTATAACCAGTTTTACAAGAATCACCCTACACCATTTCTTCTGAATATACCATCATTTGAAAGGTAAATAATTTAAGCAGGGCTTCTACCCGATGGATTTTTCTCCAAACACCCAAGAGAAAAGATATTGATGAAAAATACGTTTTTTTGCGATCTTACTTTCAATTGAAGCGGGATGGCTAATTGCAAAAGTTTGCTTGTTAGAAAGAGAGGCTTGCTCTACTAATACCCAGCCTTAAGGTGGCGGTTGACAGCCGACCGCACGCCGCACGCAGCAGCAGCATGTCGCGACGACACTACTGGTTTGTATGTATTTCTATGAAATACCCTGCGCAGCTCGCGACTACACTGCGGTGCAGTCGAGCTGCACTGTCGCTCGACCGCAGACCAGTAGTGTCATCGAGTGCCGCCAGAAATGCGATAATTCACGATATTTTGGACAAAAAATTCACCGTTTTGACTTCTTGCTAAGTTTCTTTTTTCCTGTTAAATCGGCACATGTAAAGCAATGCATGTAGATGTTCATACGAAAATAAAAATATAAAACCAACATATTTTACCCAAGAGAAGATGTGCGCCCACAGCGATTACGCGACACTCCGTTTTGATTAGGTATAACTAATATTACCACTATAATCTAGTGATTATGAGAAACAAATCGACATGAGTTCCATAAATATACGTCAATTATACATACATACATACATACATATATATGCTCACGCCTATGTCCCACTACTGGGGTAGGCAGAGACAACAGATCACCACTTGCTACGATTCTGACACACATCTCTCGCCTCCTCAACATCCATAAGTCTCTTCATACAAGCTCGTCGGTTCCGGGTATATTTTATTTGGCCCTTCTTCAGTACGCATCCTATTTGGTCAGCGTACGTGCGCCTAGGGCGACCCCTTTCAACCATTCCATTCACACTTGCCTTGTAAATTTCATACGTCAACCTACTTTCACACATTCTTTCTACATGGCCAAACCACCTCAACATGCCTTTTTCAATCCTGGTCACTACATCTTCTTTCAGACCACATCTTTCTCTAATCACACTATTCCGTATCCGGTCCTTCAAAGTCACACCACACATACTACGCAGGGACCGCATTTCAACAGCATTTATTCTAGATTCATGCTTCTTCTGCCATACCCAACTCTCACTGCCATACATTAAAGTTGGTGGCAACACACCAGTTGGTGTCAATTATACGCTTATATTTTTTGGGTATAGCCTATTTCCCATACTAAGAGGAGGGATCCTGCTTATCATTATTCTCTTTTGTCTTCTCGCAGAGTAAATCAGCTAAACTCCAAGCCATGCTGCGCTCCGGTCAGCTGCTAGGAAGCATGCCCATGAAGAAAAAGCGAAGCCACCGCCGCGCCAAGCTGAAGCAAGCCAGGCGGGCCGCCGAAAACAACCAGTGATGTCACGTCATTTTGAACCCTATTGCAGTTACAATACGGAATTTATTCGTCGAATAAACACTTTAAAAAACGAAGCTTTCTTTTAGCTCTATGAATGTGAAATAACGAATGATACTCGTTTTTAAAACAGTTTTTTCCAGTAATATTTGTGCATTGTCCGATTAGCACAGTGGCTATATTCGCGAATTGTCCGATGCCTTTACCCGATCCACAAGCACACTGAGGGTTACCGGGCTTAGAACTTGCCAATTCCAGCCCGTTGCGATGGCTTAGTTAGTGGTGACCCTGCCTTCTGAACCGGTGTTAGCAGCTTCTAATCGCACAAGGACAAATATCACAAAACACACACACACACAAACATATCTGGAATTGTGTCTTGTAAACTTACCTACACTACATACTTAGGTATCGGACATTGTGAATAGGTCTTATTGGGAAAGGGACGTTAGTACAATGTCCCATTCCCGTAGAGTAAATCAGCTAAACTTCAAGCCATGCTGCGCTCCAGTCAGCTGCTAGGAAGCATGCCCATGAAGAAGAAGCGGAGCCACCGAGCCAAGCCAAGCCGAGCCGAGCCAAGTTGAAACAAGCGAGGCGGGCCGCCGAAAGCAACCAGTGATGTTACGTAATTTTGAACCCTATTGCAATTACAATACGGAATTTATTCGTTGATTAAATACTCTAAAAACCGAAGCTTTCTTTTCGCTCTATCGATGTGAAATTATGATTGATACTCTATTTAAAATTGTTTTTTCCAGTAATATTTATTTGCAAATTGTCCCATGCCTAGGTATATCCGATCCACAAACACAATGAGGTTTACCGGGCTCATAACTCCAATTACAGCCCGTGGCGATGGCTTAGTGGTGACCCTGCCTTCTGAACCGGGGTTAGCAGGTTCTAATCCCGCAAGGACAAATAACACAAAACAAACACACATTGAAATCTGATAACTTACATACCTAGGTATCGGACATTGTGGGAATAGGACTTTATGCGAAAATCGAAAAGGACTATGCGAATAGGACCTTTTGAGAATGAAACATTCTACTAATTAGACTTTTTGATAATCAGCTGTTTCACGAATACGAAATACGTTATCATGATGACATTTTGCGAATCAGACTTTCTGCGAATCAGACATTCTGCGAATCAGAAATTCTGCGAATCAGTCATTCTGCGACTTAGACATTCTGAACAAAAAATACTATCACATGAGTAGGTAACTTTTGAAGACATCAAAAAGAGTTGAAGTAGTTCTTTTTTTCGTAGCAATAACTCGTTTTCCTTTTTTTGCGTATAGTTTTGTCCTTGTTGTACGTTTTTCCTCGTAAGAGACATGAATAAAACAGGTGATTTGTTTACTAAAATAATTTATTATAAAACAATTGCACAATAAATAAGTTAATAAATTAATAACAAAACCAAATAAAAGGAGATCAAATTCGTAAAGTTAAGAAAATGCGAGAAAATGGCAAGGAAAATTTATAACTGATTGTTGCGGATGCGACAAAATTGCATTAGTGTCAGTGCTTTAGTCACACAAGTGTATTATTGTCACATTCTAAGCAATCGATTGATGACGTGATATCAAGTAGACCCGGCCTGAGTCCAGTTCTATCATGTCACACAGTAGTCGGTGTAATGATTGTTGATGACGTGATATCAAGTAGACCCCGCCCGAGTCCACTACTGTCATGTCACATAGTAGTCGATGTAATGGTTGTTGATGACGTGATATCAAGTAGACCCGGCCTGAGTCCAGTACTATCATGTCACATAGTAGTCGGTGTAATGGTTGTTGATGACGTGATAGTAAGTAGACCCGGCCTGAGTCCAGTACTATCATGTCACATAGTAGTCGATGTAATGGTTGTTGATGACGTGATATCAAGTAGACCCGGTCTGAGTCCAGTACTATCATGTCACATAGTAGTCGGTGTAATGGTTGTTGATGACGTTATATTAAGTAGACCCGGCCTGAGTCCAGTACTATCATGACACATAGTAGTCGGTGTAATTGTTGTTGATGACGTGATATCAAGTAGACCCGGCCCGAGTCCAGTACTATCATGTCACATAATAGTCGGTGTAATGGTTGTTGATGACGTGATATCAAGTAGACCCGGCCTGAGTCCAGTACTATCATGTCACATAGTAGTCGGTGTAATGGTTGTTGATGACGGAGTGTATCCACGGGGCGGTCAGCTTCACGTTGTGGTAGATGCCGGGCTGGTGGTCCACCCCGCAGCCGAACCCTGCTGACGTGATGCCCACTAAGTAGAACCGGCCTGAGTCCAGTACTATTAGGGGTCCGCCGGAGTCTCCTGTAAGAGATGCTTTGTTAAGTCTACGTTTTTTTTTAAATAATTTTGTTTCATCATAAAAACAATACATGGGTAATATCGGTGTTCTGGCACTTAAACCTGTTACGGGTTTACATTGTGCCTAAGTGCTCTCTGATCCTTACTAATTTCATACACCGCACCAGCCCCCATCAGTTGAAGAGAGATATGGGTGTAGTGAGTTAGGGCATAGAGTACCTACATAGAGGATCCGACGGTTTTAATAAGGAGATGATGAGATCATCAAACTCTCTGATCAAACTGCACAACTTTGTCTATGGGACCGAGATTGAAATCGTGAAAAAAAGTCACCTGTTCCATAGCAAAAAATTCTTCGTCTATGCATAGCAAGGAATATACTACTTTCCATAGAAAACGTCAACTACTTCGACCCGACTACTTTATGGAACAGCAGTTTTCTTCGCGTTTTCTATGTTGGTCCTATAGTAAAATATGTTTAGTTTGATGGTCTGATCATACCCTTAAAAAAAATCATCAGCATATTAAGAAAGGCCATAATATCTAAACCTCATCATTTCAGCCTTTTTTATACGTCCACTGCTGGACACAGGCTTCCCCCAAAAGGGAGTTTTAGTCATAATCGCTACGCTTGGCAGGCGGGTTGGCGATCGCAGTTGGGTGTTAATATACTCGGAGAACGCTGCTGCACATCCTCCGGTTAATCCCTTTAGTCGCCTTTTACGACACCCATGGGATGGGCTGGGGTGGTGCAATATTCTTGGCCGGCACCACACGGCACAAAAAATCTGCTGTTTCACAAAGTTCGAGTAAAAATTGCAGATTAGTATGGAACAGCTGATTAATCTGTATAATCCTTAGGTATAATCTAAATAAAATAATCATACCTAAACAAGCGTCCTGGTGACCATCAGAATGTCCAGCGCAGATCATCTCCGAATGTATCTCCACTGATATCTGTTTGCTCTGATGCCAGTTGATACATTGTTCAGTGCCTGTTGAACACAGTACACAATACAATACAATAGGTACCTACAATACAGTTCAATAATTCTTTCGATTCATTCGAGATTTTAACTCAGTGTTCACTCAATTCCAGTTCAATCGAACTCCTGACGCATATGCGGTCAGGAGTGCGATTTTCGAAAGTGACATGTTACCAGGGTGTTCTCTTACACCTTGTACCCATCCCACTGCTAGGCCTGTCCTTAGGGAGGGTGTATGGGCGTTAGTCCACCACACGTGCACAATGCGGATTGACAGACTTCAAATACGCATCAGAATTTATTCTTTAGTGTACATGCAGGTTTCCTCACGATTTTTTCCTTCACCAGAGCAGTCGGTATTACGTACATAAATTAGAAAAACTCATTGATACATGGCATGTCGACCGTGCGGATTCGTATCCGAAATCTCATGATCGCACCGACGCGACGCTCAATGGAAAATACAGGGTGTACTATAAAATGGGACAGCTACTTAAAGGGGTGCTTCAGACCATCAAACTGAACAACTTTCTCCATGCGACCAATATCGAAATCGCGAAAAAAAAACTGCTGTCCCATACATTTCAGTCGAGTTATGTTTGCAGTTTTGTATGGGAGAGCGAATTTTTTTTTCGCGATTTCGATATTGGTCCCATAGAGAAAGTTGTTCAGTTTGGTGGTCTGAAGCACCCCTTTGAGTAGCTGTCCCATTTTATTGTACACCCTGTATAGTTGGTAGGGACTTAAAACAAAATTGCAGGCCACCCAGAAAGCGATTGTGGTTGCGAGTTGTCTTAATACTAAAATGAAAACGAATCAAAATCGCAACTTACTCAAAATAGGTACAACCGCCGACCTAAGTCGATTGGTACCAGTATGTCCATTGCTCGCGTCAGTCTTTCCCCAGCCAGCTATGACTCCAGACTTGCCTCTCAGCTCCAGGTCGTAGTCCGGGAGGCAAATAGGCAGAATGTGGCTCATGTAGGTGATCGGACGGGATAGTTTCAGGAGGGCTATGTCGTAACGATCTGGTTGGGTCATGCGGAATTGAAAGAGGGGATGAAGGATTTTCTGGACGACTCTGCAAAGAAAATGTTTTGATATGATGTGGCTGGCCTACCCTCAGGATAAGGCGAGGGTGTATGGGCGTTAGTCCACCATGCGCGCCCAATGCGGTTTGGTAGACCACACATAGGGGACCAACTAGACTTTATTTAGGTGCTCCAGCTTCAGACCATCAAACTGAATAACTTTCACTATGGGGCCAAAATTTATCATTTTTCATAGAAAACATCAATGGTGACTTGGTTGGTGTAATGGTTACCACGCCGGACTGCCAAACCAGGGTCCTGGGTTCGAATCCCGGTTCGGTCATGGACGTTTATATGTTTGTGCCGTTGTTGTATGGTTTCCATAATAAACAGCCTATAAATAGTGCTTTCTTGGGATCATTACAATGTATGTGCCTGTGAGAGTTATTTAAATGTATTGTAAATGTAACAGCAGATTTTTATATTTTCGAATTCGATGTTGGTCTCATAGTGAAAGTTTTTTCAGATTGATGGTCTCGCCATAATGATTCCCTTAAAATAGTTTCCAATTATACAAGGTGTAATAAAACATCAGTGCCTAATGTGTAAAGAGGTGATATAGGGCATCAAACTGAGTAACTTTCAAAATAAAGACGACGTCGGAAACAAAAAGGTTCAGTTTCATGGTCTAAATATTACTATGTATTTGGTGTGTTTTATCACACCTTGTTTAGTAGGTATCTGGATGTCTTCTTCGCATGCAATGCTGGTAAGGAAGAGCGGTGTTATGATAAGTATTATCAGTTTAAAATAACAATGTGCATGACCTCGCTCGCAAATGTGACGTCACTCAATCACACGAACTTCACTCGAGTCATTCAAATGATTGTTTCCTTTGCATAGAGTCTATATTCCTTTATCTTCCGAGTGAAGTTGTCCAACGGCACTTCAAGGTCATGCACATTGTTATTTTAAACTGATTGTATTAAAGCTTTAGCCCGGTCACGGCTTTTAATGGCAGAGAAATTTTTCTGTTTGAAATACTACAATATCATAATCTCAGTCGATGGACGTCCACTGCTGGACATAGGCCTTCCCCAAGGATCTCCACAACGACCGGTCCTGCGCTGCCCTCATCCAACGGGTTCCCGGTACTAGGTACAATATAGGTATTATGCATTATTTGTAGTATATTAACCTCTGGCATAGTGTAAATAAAATAGTGATGAAGTTCAGCGGTCGCGGCGGGTCTATGCCCGCGTGGCATACGTGGAACGGTGGGGGACGGGCGTACCCTAACTCAATTCGCTGTTAGGGTACGCGCGCAGGCAGCGCGGGCCGGGACGCACTCCTCCAGGCCCCCGCACACCCCGCACAATTGGCCTGCCGCGACCGCTGAGCTTCAACACGATCTTTACACTATGCCTCTGGTTTGTATAGACTCAGATCTGGTCGATAGACGAGCGGTTCAGGCATTATTGAATGATGTACAAACCCAAGTTTCCTAGCAGTATCAGCGCCGGCCGAGGTGTCCAGAGCGCCGAGCCACACGGCGATGTCGCGCGGCCGCGCGCGCGACACGCAGTGCGCCGCCGTCGCCACGTACCACCGCGACACTGCACGACACGGTACTAAGTATCATTCGTCATCAGTAGTGGCGTTCCACCTTCCCTTTCCAATGATGCAATGACGCGTTTTTCTGGTACAGTCAAGAGCACATCAAACTTTACACTTGCAGTTCGATTGTAACGCTTATGGCGCACTTAATAAGAACGGTACAAAGTCCAAAGTGTCAAGCTTGACGTGCTCTTGACTGTACCTACCTACGCCTTATGACGAAAAACTACTAATTCTATAAGAAAGGACATTGGGCAAAAATGTATGACCCTGGTCCGAGAGCTATGGCACAGGTAGGGATTATTATTATTTGTGGTTGGACTGTTGCAAGCAAGGGCGTTGTGACACTGGGACCAGCGCTGGTCCTTTGTGTTCGCCCCAAGCTAACCCATATTTTACGCACACCTCTGAACTTATGGTATTTTCTTTTTATTCTCAGGAATGCAGGTTTCCTCACGATACAACCTTACATAAACTCCAAAGAACTTAGTGGAACAGGCCAGGAATCGAAACGCGGCCTTATGATTGAGGCGCTAGCTCTCTTCCGTGCTATCATCGCTCTTTACACATAGGGATAATTAGAGGATACCCAAACGTACATACACAAAGGGGCATCAAACATAATATCGAGAACAAAAAAAATACAGGACTGGCTTCAAATCTAGATTGGTGACTTACCAAGAACTCCACCACATTGAAACTCAGATATCCTGACGTGAGCTTGCCAGGGGAACTCCGCGAACCTCGCCTCCCGACCTCCTATGATCCTCTTCTGGAGGATCCTGCTGGCGGGCAGACCGCAGTCCATCTGAAATACAAGTGCAAGTGAATTTACGAGCGTCTAGTTTTTGCTAGGGACTTTTACTTTAAAAATGTAACCAGAACATTAGTCCATAACTTACATGTGCCCAACATCCAAATCCGTTCAGCCAGAGAAAAAGAGAAACATCGTCAGAAACTATTATTTTTATAATTGGTAGTTAGGTATTAGCACCTTGAAAGGATAATCAGGTGACCACTAGTTGACTAAGTGGATTCCACTGCATTTTCGACCCATGTTCCTCAAAGAAAGTTGTTTAGTTTCATCACAGAGTAACTAGGTACTAGGTACAGTTGTTGTATGGTTTCCGTATTAAAAAGCCTATAGTGCTTAACTTGGAATCATTACAATATATGTGCCTGTGAGCGTTATTTATTACCTGAGTGACATCATCATCGACACGTCGTCTGAACACGTTGGAAGGCACCACGCTGCGTTGAGGAACCCGGAGCTTGGGCGGCACTTTGTACTTCCAGTCTGATGATGGTATGCTGTTGGAAGAATGGATACTTTTTAATTTGTCTGGATCATCAGGAAAAGGTTAAAAGTAGGGATGCAACGATTACGAAGCGGTGCATCGTTTTGCATCTGTAATCGTAATAATCACGATTAATAACGATGCAATACACCGTAGTAAGAATCGTACGATTATTAAATCGAATGGAAAACGTCAATCAGATTGTACTTGTTGACAAATAGCAGACCTAAATAGTAGATTCTATAGCCAAAAAACAACATTTAAAAAATCTGATCTCTTGCTGTCATTTTAGCTCATTTTTTAAAACGTTAATCGGATGAGATATCGCTTGATTAACGACATTGTACAAAATCATGTTCTATGTTGTGTTTTTCAAAGCTTCTACGCATCCAAAAATCTGAATTCTGACCAAGTGAGCCTTTGACTTCGATCTCAAATAAGTAGAAAAAATAATAAAATCATAGATTTATATATTACTAGCGTAAGGATAGGCCCGTCAGAATATTTTACAAAAACCTTCTTCATAGAAACAAAAATTTGCGCCATCTGTCATAACTCGTATACGAACTATATCGTGTCTTTGATCTTTGTAGTGCTCTAAACTGACATTTTTCCTTGCATTTTAGAGCCAACGAACTGGGGACAATAGTCAAGCTCATAGGCCATGTCCTTACGCTAGTAATATATATGTCTTTGAATAAAATCTTGGAAATTTGTTAAGTTTTTTTTAATGATTTAAGTTTCATTGAAATTGAAAGAAACACTATAAAAACTCATTCTGAGTATAATCACAACAAATTTTTTTAAATAATCGTAATGCATCGGCTATCGTAATAAATAACGATTAATATCGTAATCGTAATCGTAATCGTAATGGCCGAATCGTTGCATCCCTAGTTAAAAGTAAGTACAAGTGTGATCATACCTATTATACATACCTATTGGTGCATAAATAATGGCCTTGACATTTAATATTAGCTTGAACTTTGATTGTATTCAATTTATTTAAATTTGTGTATACACTTGAAAAAGTAAAGTTTAGTGAACTAATAAAATTAGCAGTAAGACCGGCTACAATTACAAACCTAAACTTATGCACAGTAAATATTATTTCTATTTCTATTTCTATTTCTTATTATACAGGATGTTTGGGTAAACAGTTGCATTACTTAAGGGCTGGTCCATGATACTGAACAACTTTCCCAAAGAAACTTATAAGAAAATAGCAAAAAAAAGTTTAGGACTTCCCATACTAAATGCAATCAGCTAATCGTAGTTTTGTATAATCAAATCAAATCAAATCAAATAATTTATTTCAGACAAGATGTCCATATAGTGTTAGTATACAAGTATCTTACAGCTAGTGTTAGTAACAAAACATTTTATTTTATTTTAAAAACCCGGTATGGAGCTTCACCCAGTGATGTAACAGCGGGGAGTCCCACCGGTCTTTAAACACACTCAGGAGACCGTTGGTGCTGGCTCGGAGCCTGCCCAACATGGAGGCGCACCGTTTTCTCAATATAGCATAGAAGTCGTCCGTGTGCGCCTCCGCAAACATTCCCGACGCACTACAATGCCGCGCCAGCCCCATCAGTATCCTGAATGCGTTATTATACTGTACGCGTAGGTCGCTGTATGCCCGCTGCGTATACCGGGTCCAAAGGCTGCACGTGTAGAAAGACTGACAAAATGCTTTAAAAAGTGTGATTTTTACTTGTTTCGTACATCGTGCAAACCTTCGTGCCAGCATATTACAACGGACAGTCAGCGACCTACGCTCCCTCTCAATATCGCAGTTATCCCTGAGATCATCAGTGACCCAATGGCCCAAGTACTTAAACTTTGTCACCCATCCTAGGGGAGTGCCACTGAGTGAGACTCCAGGTACATTGGAGTAGTTGATAGTGTTAGTCCTAAACATCATCAGCTCACTCTTCTTGACATTGTACTTGAGCCCGTGGGCCACCGCATATGACTCACAGACAGCTACAAGCGTCCTAAGTGCCCCGATCGATGGACTCAGCAGCACCATATCATCTGCGTAGCTAATGTTGTTCATGCAGACGCCGTCTATATGACATCCGGTACGAGTGCTGCTGAGTTCACCGATCAGACGATTTATGTACAGGTTGAAGAGGCGGAAGAAAATTGCGAATTTCTTAAATATTTCTTTTGGGAAACTTGTTCAGTACCTATCATGGGTGCAATCAACTGTTTACTCTAACAACCTGTAGTGGGTATAATACGTACCTATTATCAAACGAGTCACTCATCATCAGCTCCCGCTCGCTGCAGCACGAGAACAGCCACCCCCCTCCACACCCCTTCACCCTGACACCCCCTCTCAGCCAACAAGAGAGAGAGAGGGTGCAAGGTCTCACTTCTGTGCCCAGTTGACAGCTCGAAGGGTAGCCCAGGATTGAAGCTAGCATTCGGCTTGTTAGTGCTGAAAAAAGTGACATTGGCCTCGATTCGGAGTGTACCACGACTAAACTAAACTAAATGTATTCCTGTCACTTTCTAAAATAAGGTTAAGAAAAGAGACAGAAAACCAACAGCTGACTTTAGTGCTGTCAAAGTGACGTTAAATGCGCAAAATAAGATGCCATCATAATGTACGCCATCTTATTTAAGTCGTTTTTGGGCGTTTAACGTCACTTTGACAGCACTAAAGTCAGCTGTTGGTTTTCTGTCTCTTTTCTTAATCTTATTTTAGAAAGTGACAGGAATACATTTAGTTTAGTTTAGTCGTGGTACACTCCGAATCGAGGCCATTGTGCTGTTAGTGTACGAAACTACAGGATCTCTGGCTATTTGATGATTTCGTTGCTTCTTTTTTGGGATAATAATTATAGACGATATTTTTAAGGTTTAGCTTTGCAAGTGTTTTACTGATAACCTATACCAATTAAAGACAATGATTTTTTTTTTAATTTGATCTAAAAACTAATCGCCTGTGGTTTGTTAAATTTTCGGTATACAGCTGTTTCATAGCTAGGTACAGTGACTCAAAGATTTCCATATAAATCTTAAATTAATCCTAGTATTGAAACTATACAGGGTGTTAGGGTAAACAATTGCAACTCTATACCCCTAAAGGACTCGTAGGTTTACCCTAACAACCTGTATATTTTTACGGAAATCTAACACAATACAGACACAGAAGTTAGTTTCTAGATAGTGTTTAAAAAAATCTGTGACTTTAAATGGAAAATAGGACAAAACTTCGTTTTGTATGCAGCGCGCTCGAGCTCGTATATTAATTTCTTAAAAAAATGTTAAGGCAGTGGTAGCAAACCTTCCCTAGTTCTGCCCACCCCGAAATGGATTATGGTCATGAATTTATGTATGTACGAGCTTGTACCCGCGACTTCGTCCGCATAAATTATATACCAGATTTTAAGTCAGATGATAAGCTATCAAACAAAAAAAGTTTCATCAAAATCGGTTCAGTAGTTTTTGCGTGATACTCGAATAAACAAACACCCAAACAAACAAACAGACAGACAAAAATTAAAAAATTAGTGATTTGGAATCAGGGACAGGTAAAAACCATGTCGTAATTTTTTTGTAAATGTCTTCAATGTACAGACAAGGTACAGACACATTTCTGTTACAGTTTTATAATAGTTTAGATGTATTTATGTGTGTGTATAAGAAATACATTTACCTTCTACAGCACTGGCCTGTCCCGCAACATTCAAAATCATCAGCGGGATCAACACTCTTGAACTCAACCGCCATTTTGTTACCCGACATCTTGGATTCCGCCATCTTGAATTCCGCCATCTTGGATTCCGCCATCTTGAATCCTTCTCTTCTTTGCTCTTAACCTTCTTAAACCCATTCCTCCTCTTCTTCAATACTTTATCAGTAAATTCTCTATGTTTCAATCTGTTGTCTCTATAGTTTGGAATCCATGGTGTTTTAATAACATTGTTCACCGTTGACATGGCGTCGTAAGGGTTAATTGTTCGGACATATCGTGTGAGGGTTGAACTCGTCGGTCAAATTGTGATTTCTGCAAAAAAAAAACATGAAGGAAAACATCGTAAGAAAACCTGCATTTGTGAAAGAAGAAATTCTGATGCGTATGTTCACATACGAAGACAGACAGACAGACAGACATACGTCATACGTATGTTCAGACTTCAGTCTACCAATCCGCATTCGCACGGGTTTCAGCATGCGTGGTGGACTTACAGCCTGCACCTTCTTTATGGGGGGACTGTTCCCTGCAGTGGGATGTAATAAGTCAAATCAGCAGTAGAAAGATGCGTATCTCCATAGTAATTTTGACATTTTCAACTGCTGAACTCAGCGAATGAGATTCAAAAATCGCACTCCAGGACTACAATGTGTCATTCTTGATTTTTTAATTGTTTAATTGTCAAAAAACAAAATTTTAACAAAAAATTAAAACCGCCTTCAAAAAAACTAAAAAGTTAAAAAATAATATTGCAGCCTATGACTTTTTCGTTCGCATCATAAGAATATTAATTTGTTTTATTGAAGTCGCTGTCAAGCCGGTACGATTCGCGATATGGCTTGCATTTTTTTGCTTGGCTTGACACCGACTTCTATAAAACAAATTAATATTCTTATGATGCGAACGAAAAAATCATAGGCTGCAATATTATTTTTTAACTTTTTAGTTTTTTTGAAGGCGGTTTTAATTTTTTGTTAAAATTTTGTTTATTTCAAAATTTTCAGTGGTGAATTCATTAGTTCGATTTAATAGGAGTGCTTTAAATTAAAAAACGCACTAGTCGGCAGTACGATTTTCGAAGGTTCCCCTCGATTTCTCTGGGATCCCATCATCAGATCCTGGTTTCCTTATCATGGTACCACCCTCGGGACATCTCCTTTCCAACAAAAAAAGAATCATCAAAATCGGTTCATACACGACGAAGTTATCCGCGAACACACATAAAAAAAAAATATATATATATATACAACGTGTTAATGAATTAGCGCAAAACCTCATACACCCCTACTGATTTATAACAAAATAATTGGATTGAAACAATAATTTCATTATTTTGTTAGTTAAAATTCAAAGTTATTAATTAGCATTTTAAGTTTTGAGGCAAAAATGATTTGTTATCATTTCAGCACTGAAAGAAAGCGCTAACGTACTCATGGATACATTTTTATAATCTTGTTTTGGTAGTAAGTAGGGTGAGTGTGCCCTTGCGGTGGGTCGACATCGGGTTCAGGAAATTTTAAATTTTGCAAACGAATTATTTAATATTTTGAAAAAAATTACCTATGTTGAAACCATGATAATTCGACTCAGTTCTCGATTCTAAACAAACTACTTTCTAGTTTTGCGTTAATTCATTAACACGTTGTATAGGTACGGTCGAACTGAGAAACCTCCTCCTTTTTTGAAGTCGGTTAAAAATAGAAAAAATACGATTGGGGGCAGCACAATAGGCTCGGAGCAGCCTTAACCAACTATCTCATTGATTTGATGTGAAAATATACATCCAGTGTCAATTTCACTGCAGTTTTGTGTCCAACACAATAAAACTCTTAAACAAAACGCTATAAGTGTCAAAATGGCTTAATTGGACTTATTTGAAACTTAATATCAGGGGTCGTGACACAGAAGACAAACGGTGAGTCACGCGCGCGCTTTCATTTTATTTAATTATTATTTTATAGCTCTTGGCTTTATGAGAGTAAATGTGGGATTGGTCTTAAAACGATTAGGTAAATATTACGTATCTATAGCATTATAGTAGTTGAGAAGTTTATCCAGTAGCCCAGTCATTTTACGGTTTGAGCCGGGACTAATTGATAATTGATATTTTTTTTCGGTATAGTATTTAAGAGCCAATATGAGCTTAGAAATGTAACAAAATAAAAAAAATATTACGTCAGCAACAGCTCCAAATATAAAATTAAGCATTTATCTCGTTCTAAAAACCCAGATGGTAAATTTTTTTTTACACAATTTTAAGGCTTTACCATTATACGTAGGTACTTCAAACATGGTGTTAATATTTTTGTCTAGCTTTGAAAAATACATTAGTATTTTCTAATGAATACCTCATTTTTAAAATTACAATTCCTATTTTATTGCTCAATATTAATTTATATTGTTAAATCTTATTAAAATGAGTGCATTGGTAATAATATTAATTAGTTAAAAGCCTTCTGGGAGATACAATTTTGATTTCAATGTTGCGTAACGATTTTTTTTTAATATATTTTCAGATAGTCTTTTTGTCACTAAATGGTGCCGGTTACAGTTTAAAAGTCCCATTAATAATTACTCCCCACCCCTCCTAACAAAACTCCGTAAAATGACTGGGCTACAGGGAGCGCAAATGCTCGCATGCAAACGAAGTCTGGTGATATTTTCAATACCTACTATCCAATTATAAAATCAATGAAATTTTTCAGAAACTCTCTATGTATCAAGTCAGATTTTCTTTAAAATATACCTACAGTTTAAATACTAGGATTAATTTAAGATTTGTATGGAAATTTTTGAGGCACTGTAACTTTATAACTATAGGTAGGACATTTTACCAAAAATCTGACTTCATACAAAGATAGAGATTTGTTTAGATGCTGACACTTTTTGAAGGGGATGATCAGACCATCAAACTGAACAACTTTCTAAATGACACCAACATCGAAATCGCGAAAAATAAATCAGCTGTCCGATACAATACTGCAAACCTATTCTAGCCAAAGGTATTCAATTCAATTCATTTAATTTAATTCAGATCGTAGATCCATATTGGTGTTAGTAACAATGACTTAAGACTATGTTAGTGACAAATTTTTACATTTATTTAATACGAGCTTTTACCCGCGACTTCGTCCGCATAAATTATCAGATTTTAAGTCAGATGATAAGCTATCAAACAAAAAAGTTTCATCAAAATCGGTTCAGTAGTTTTTGCGTGATACTCGAACAAACAAACACCCAAACAAACAAACAGATAAACAAACAGACAGACAAAAAATCCAAAAATTGGTGATTTGGAATCAGGGACAGGTTAAAACCATGTCGTAATTTTTTTTTTGTAAATATCTTCAATGTACAGACACATTTCTGTAATAGTTTAGATTAACAAAAGGGGGCCTAGAGCCCTTATGTAGGCTATTCCAGTGCCCAATGATGGGACACTGGAGCCGCTCTGCAATGGGCTCGAGGAGGGCGTTGGTGCTGCCCCGTACCCTGCGCAGCAGGGAGGCGGCACGTTTGCGTATGATGGCTGCAAGCTATCTACTCGCGCCGCCGCAAACATGCCCGATGCGCTGCAGAAACGAGGCAGCCCCAACAACATCCTCAGCCCATTGTTGTACTGCACGCGCAGCGCACTGAGCGACTTCTGCGTGTAACTGACCCACAGGCTGCACGTGTAAAAGGACTGGCAATATGCCTTGAATAATGTTACTTTAACATCCTTAGTACATCGTGCAAACCTGCGGGCAAGCATATTCGCCCTCATCGCCAGCGCCCTGCGCTCCCTCTCTATGTCAGCCTCATCCGACATGTCCTCGGAGACCATGTGCCCCAGGTACTTGAACTCAGTGACTCTGGCTAGCTTTACCCCACCCAGAGTCACCGGCGGGATGTCATTGTAGGTCTTCTTACCTGCCTTGAAAACCATCATCTCACTTTTCTTTCCGTTGTACCTGAGGCCATGAGCCTCCGCGAACACCTCATACGTTCTCAGCAGCTTCCTGAGAGCCCTGATTGACGGGCTCAGCAGGACCATGTCGTCGGCATTACTCGGCATAGCTGATGTTATTGTAGCAAACTCCTCCTACGGAGCAGCCGTATGGCACAGTATAAGAAAGAGTATCTATTACTAGATGGGATGGGACGGCAGATTTTTTTGTACTGCTGATTTGACTTTCAAAAATCGCACTCCTGGAGTATGATTAATAATGTCAAATCAGCAGTAGAAGTGGTCTAATGGTTAAGACTTTAAGAGCATTGGCTCTCGATACGGAGGTCGTGGGTTCGATTCCCACGGGGGACACCTAGTGATATGTCACTTTGTGCGTTTTTCCCCAGTTGGTTTGGACATTGCAGACTGAATCACCGATTGTCTGAAAAGAAAAATGATTCCGTGCTTCGGATGGCACGTTAAGCCGTTGGTCCCGGCTACTATCTCTAGTGGTAGTAGTCGTTACATAAAAACCACGTCAGAGGCCGTAAGGCGGTCTGAAAAAACTCTAACACCAGGGCTCTGCCCACACGATAAGAAGAAGAATAGTAGGTAATATTGACATTTTCAACTAGGGTCCTACTTAATATGCTGACACATTTTAAGGGGATGATCAGGAGTGCAATTTTGGAAACTCATTCGTTGAACTCAGCAGTTGAATGCTGAGTGAACTTAGATAGTTATGTAACTTTAACTGCCTAATATAAAAGAAAAAAGTAAAAGTTATTTTGAACAAAACCAAAACTTTTTCCAAAACATTTATCATGCTAATGAATGCAGACTAGTCCTGACTGACAGAAAAACAAAAGATCTTTTAGCGTATTTAAACAAAAGAATTGTCAGTTCGTTTTGTTTTTTAACTTTCTTCACATTATAATCTAGACAGGTGTGAAACGATGTTACGGTTTACGGGGTTAGGCGTAAAAAGTAAAAATATCAATATTGCAAGACGAATACTCACAATTATGTAACCTACCTTTAAAAATAAGAAATAGTAGGCTAAGAAAGCTAACAGATAAGAAAGAGTATGTAGTATCTAACTATAGTAACAATTACGGAAAGAGATTATGTAATCATGTCTTACCAAAGATAATTAACAGTCTACCAGTTGATATACAAAGTACTTACATTTCAAATCCTAAGTTTAAACCCATTGTAAAAAAACATTACTTATCATTATCACTTACCGACATAGACTATATCCTTTAACTGTGCAGTTATGTGTATGCATCATCTATCATCATCAGGCATTGCCACAACTACCAACTCACTGCTAGGATGGTGATTGTGGCAATGTCATCCTTTATGTGTATCATACCTACCTAAAAAGTTAATTTGACTTACCTAAAATTCATAACTAAATGTAACATTAATTAACGAAACATACCTATGTAAAAGTAGAAATACCTAATTGGTCCGCGAATGTGAACGCCCCTTCCCCAGATAAACCCTTACAGGTTTTCGTGGGACGGGTTTTTGTCCTTGTTGTGTTTTGTAAATTTCTTTATTCAATAAAAAAAAAAAAAAAAAAAGGCAGGTAAGAGGAGGTATATTTTTACATCATCGTTTTTTTTTTAACCGACTTCAAAAAAAGGAGTAGGTTCTCAGTTCGACCGTATATTTTTTTTTTTTTTTTTTAATGTGTGTTCGCGGATAACTTCGTCGTTTATGAACCGATTTTGATGATTCTTTTTTTGTTGGAAAGGAGATATCCCAAGGGTGGTCCCATGATAAGAAAACCAGGATCTGATGATGGATAGCAGAGAAATCGAGGGGAACCTTCGAAAATAGTAGTGCCGACTAGTGCGTTTGTTAATTTGAAGCACTACTGTTAAATCGAACTAATGAATTCACAACTGAAAATTGTGAAATAAACAAAATTTTAACAAAAAATTAAAACCGCCTTCAAAAAAACTAAAAAGTTAAAAAATAATATTGCAGCCGATGACTTTTTCGTTCGCATCATAAGAACATTAATTTGTTTTATAGAAGTCGGTGTCAAGCCAAGCCAAAAAACGAATGCAAGCCCTGTCGCGAATCGGCTTGACAGCGACTTCGATAAAACAAATTAATGTTCTTATGATGCGAACGAAAAAGTCATCGGCTGCAATATTATTTTTTAGCTTTTTAGTTTTTTTGAAGGCGGTTTTAATTTTTTTTTCTTTCATATTTCATATTTCATATTTATTTATTTGCAAGTCACAAGTTATTTGGATGTTATATAATATAAAGTAGGTACAGGTGACGCCCTGTAAGGGCACAGCAAAACGTAAAGGGCTACTAGTTGTCATCATATTAATAATTACATAATTAAATTAGTCAATAACAAATCATAGTATCAGTTAATTCAAATCACAATGTCAACGTTATATAATGTTAATATGTTAAAAAGATAGTGAAAAAATTAAAATTAATAAGTAACATCGTAAGTCAAAATTAATTGCCAGTCGTAGAGTCATCGAAGCATCTAGGTATCTAGTTTATCGTCAAAGAATTCTAAAATATTATAGTAGGATTTATTCAAAAGAAAATTTTTAAGGTGATTATTAAATATGTTGAGTTTTTCAATGTTTTTTATAGAATTTGGAATGTGGTTATATATTTTAATTACCATGTGGTGGGGGCTAGAAGAAACAAGGTACATTTTTGTGGAAGGTCTAAATAATTTATTTAAATTTCGATTATTTCTTCTGTTATTGGTCATTGGGGAGTACAAATTCATATTTTTCCTGACAAATTTACATGACTCCAAAATATAAACGGACGTGAGTGTCAATATCTGGTGCTTCACAAAGTAAGGTCTACAAGACACCATTTGGTCGATATTTGTTATAATTCTGATGCATTTTTTTTGAAGGACGAAAACATCTCCCACTTCACAACAATTTCCCCACAGAACTATTCCGCACGAGAGCCTTGAATGGACATTAGCGTGGTACGCTGCGAGAGTAGTCTTTAAATCTGTAACCCGCTTCAGCTGATAGAGAGCATAAATAAAGGAAGACAATTTATTTCTTAGTTTTAGGATGTATGGTTTCCAAGTCATATTTGTATCTAAGTCGATTCCTAGTAAAGTAGCGTCATTTGTCACCTCAAGTGCTGAATTATCGTAGTTGTAAGATATCTGAAGTGGCGGTTTTTGTGAGGGTTTGAATTGGATGATCTTAGTTTTTTTTAGATTGAGTTCCAGGTTATGCATGACTAGCCAATCTGAAATTTTATTTAAGGATGAATTTAATTTATTCTCTAGTTCGTTTGTGTTTGAGCATGACATTAGGATAGAGACGTCATCCGCAAAAAGAACACATTCTTCGTCGATCATATTAGGAAGGCTGTTTACATAAAGAAGGAACAGCACACATCCCAAAACGCTACCTTGTGGGATAGAGCCAGTTGAGAGGACTCTATCAGATCTTAAATGCTCTATTTTTCCTGTATCAAAATTTGTGTTTTGGATTTCCACACATTGAAAGCGTTTTTGCAGGTATGATTTAAACCATGCGTGGGCTGTTCCTCTTATTCCCGAGTTATAGAGGCTGTCCAGTAAAGTCTCGTGACAGACTCTATCGTATGCTTTGCTCATGTCTAGAAGGAGGCCCACTGCGTATTTCTTCATGTCAATAAGTTCGAAAATCTTTTGTACGTATTTGTAAATAGCTAGGGTGTTAGAGCGGTGTTTCCTGAAGCCATATTGGTGTTCGTGTAAAATTTTATATTTTTCAAGAAAGGTGTTGAGACGTTTTACCATTGCAGTTTCAAATATCTTAGCTGAAGTAGGTAGCAGCGCTATTGGCCGATAGTTGTTGATATCAGTGGTAGAGCCTTTTTTATGTACTGGTTTTATGAGAGAAACTTTTAAAGCGTCAGGGAACAGCCCATCTTCAAAGGACTGATTAATTAATTTGGTGTAAGGAACAGTCAATATATCTGCACATTTCTTTATTAATTTAGGAGGGAGTTCATCTATGCCAAAAGAATTTTTATTTTTTAGATTTTTAATTATACGGTTTACTTCATTCGGCTCTACAGGGCTTAGAAAGAACGTGTTAATCACTGTTTTTGTATTCGAGTTATTCATCTTTGGTATAGGGGTTGTGCTTGAGTTTCCAATAGACACAAAAAAGTTATTGAAATTTATTGCAATTTCTTTCGGGTCATGTATGGTATATATTGGTGTTTTTAACTTTATATTGTTCCTAGGCCCGTGGGTGTTCTTATTAGTCACGTTATTTATTATATTCCACATACACTTCATTTTATTTTCAGAGGCGTTAAATTTACGTTTGTTACAAATTTTTTTAGACTCTCTAACCGCTTTTTTTAGTATTTTGCAATAAGTTTTATAATTATTACGAAGAACCGTATTATTGGTCTGTGTTATTAAAAGCCTTAACAATCTCTTACTTCGGCAAGATTTTTTCAACCCTGGGGTTAAGTATGTGTTTTCTTGCTTGATTTTATATTTAATGGTAGTTTTTGGGATACATTTATCTAGAGCTTTTTGCAGAATTTCATTAAATATATTATAGTTTTCATTTATATTGTTATAGAGTGTTAGTTCGATATCCCAGTTTACTTTAAGGATAACGTTTTTAAACTTATTTATATTGCGATCATTGTAAATTCGTTTTAATGTTGATAATTGTTTTAGATTTTGTAAAGTAAGTGGTGTAGAGAAAATTACCCCTTTATGGTCCGAAAAACCAAATTCATGGACATCAGCCGTCGAAGTTTTTATGTTAAAATTAGTAAAGATTAAGTCAATGCACTTTGCAGTAGTTCTCGAAATTCGCGTAGGTTCTTTAACGATTTGAAAGAAGTTATGTGTTAACATTAAAGTAGATAACCTCATACATTCCTTGTTGTCCAAAAAGTTTATGTTCATGTCACCCGCTATGACGATATTTTTGTTTTTTTCTTTAGTATAAATAAAATTTAACAAATTTTCCAGAGATGTGTAAAATACTTCGATTTCCCTACTTTTGTCAGGCCAATATAAATTAATGAGCAGCAAATTTATTTTAGGTCTTTCTTTTCTCCTTATTTTGATATAGTTTTGTTTTTGGCATTGATTAAATTAAAGTAGCAAGATAGGTACTAGCCTGTAGCGCATGGACCGCATAAATAAAGCCCAGAACTATACAACGTGTATTAACGCAAAACTAGAAAGTAGTTTGTTTCGAATCAAGAGGAGAATCGAATTATCAACATATGTTTCAACATAGGTACGAACGAGTAGGTAATTTCTTTCGAAATATTAAAAAATTTGTTTGTAAAATTTTAAATTTACTGACCCCGATGCCAACCCACCCCACGGGCACACTCACTACCAAAACAAGATTCTTAATATGTACACACGGCGACACATCAAGCTACCAAAAACCAAAATAAGTTGGACGCGCGACGGCATAGCAAAGTATAACGTCGCGCGGCCAGCTTATTTTGGTTTTGGGTAACTTGATGTGTCGCCGTGTGTACCTATCCATGAGTTCGTTAGCGCTTTTTTGCTGAAATGATAACAAAATCATTTTTCCCTCAAAATAATGAAATTGTTGTTTCAATCTAATTATTTTGTTATAAATCAGTTGGGGTACTGTATGAGGTTTTATTCATTAACACGTTGCATAGGTAGATATTCAGTGCCCCCTTTGCCTTAGTCGCAATCCGATTGGCATTGCTTGATTGAGATACATTTTTTATTTTAGACGGGATAAAGGTCCCACAATGCCTTCGCATGCTTTAAACTCGTTAGTACAAATCATTCAAAAAGAAAAAAAACAAATAATACGGCATTGCTTTTCACTCGAAGTACCTACATGAAATACAGGTCCATTTTTCGAGATCCTAACGTAATGCAAGAACGTCACCCATCTACTGCTATTTTGATTTAATCAAAGGTTTTTTATGTGTGCAAACAAAGAATCTTAGACCTGTAGGTATATAGATTATGTAGAATAGGTACCTATGTCTACAGTAGATGGAAAATCCGGTTAGAATTGTTTTTAACCAAGCAGTTTAAAACGTTTTTTTTTTCGCTTGATAATTATGGTTTTTACCCATTTGGGCTGGGGTAGAAACGGTTTCTTATGTTTACATTTTTACGACTAGGTACTTAAACTGTTTTCTATAGCTTAATTTGCAAACAAGTCAAATCAGTAGCAAATTACAAGCTAGATATATGTACACTGAGCCACGTTACTGGCTAATAGTAATTTATAGTCTGCCGGTAGATACCTACCTACCTACCAAATAATATTTTATTGGGTAAATGAAACACTCATTCATAGGTGCAAAAAATTGACATGCGACGACGCGACGTTGCCGCTTCGTGCGAACGCCACCAGTGGCCCGGCCGCGCGGCAACGTCGCGGTGTCGGGCGAGCGAGCGAGAGGGGCTCTGTTTAGTGTGTTTATTAGTGGTTTATTATTACATTTCGCTACGTTCAAAACTTCGTGACACACAGGCGGATTGTTCAGTGCAGTGCAGAGAGATTACATTATATTTTTACTTTCTTAATTTGTATTTATGTGTGAGAAATAAGTAAGTAAATAATTCGATTAGATAATTCTGCACATTTTTTATTGTTTGATTAATATTTATTTTTTATTATAGTAGTTGTTATTAACATTTTGGAATTTAATTTAATAATATTATGATATCTTTCAATTTAGTCTTTTAATGAATTTTGTAGTGTTATTATTTGTTGACATCTTAATGTTTTATTCTTAATTTACGTCTTATTTAATTTATTTGAAAGATACTAATGTAAAATCCAATAATTGTAAATGTATCTCGTATTTTGTTAAATGTAATTTGTAAACTTTTGTATGCTTTCTGGCGGAACACAATGGAACCAACAATTTTGTAACATCTTTATAACCTGTGATTCACAAATAAATAAATTGAAATAAATTGAAATTGAAATAAAAGAAAAATAAGTTTGACTAAAAAAATTACGGAAAGTAAGTTAAATTAATTTCTAAATTGTTTCGAGTTGTGCTATTTGTGATTTTGGGGGAGTGATTTATCCCTCCCCCGAAATCCGAATATTTGTATGGACAAGTGATTTCAGCCCTTTCTTTTTCATTGTTTTTCTATGAATAGACGTATAATATATAATAATAATTATATCGGTAGTCACTCTTCCATACAAATATTCGGATTTCGGGGGGGGGGGGGGGGGATGGATAAATCCCACCAATCCCCCCCCCCCCCTCCCCCCTCCCCGATACGTGCTTGGACAGAGCACGTCGATGTAATTAACAAAAAAAATACTTCTATGGATGATGGTGGAAGTTATTTAAGGAAATGCAGCTCTCCTACAAGGTCTGAGTTTTCTCAGTAGGTACGCACAAATATGGTCTCCACATTTTGATGATCTTCAACACCACTACTGAAAAAAGTATTTTGTGATAAAGCAGTTAATAACAAGTGAAGTCGACGAAATAATGAGATTGATTAATCTGATCTTCTGTAAAAGACAATGCGGGTTTTATATGTATGGTTGGCGCCTTATTTCTCGCCGTTGTTTTTGGCGCGGCCAGCAACCAAACTTGAATATTTTATTTCAGAATAAAGTAACAAACAAAACTTATTAACATGTATATCCCTAAACTCAGTCCGGACGGAGATATAAAGGCTTGAAGTTGAAAATATTACCATTACGTGCACTTCAAGCCTTTATATCTCAGTTCGGACTGAGTTCCGAGATATTTGTAATAACAAGTGTTGTTTTTAACTTTATTCTGAACTATAATATTCAAGTTTGATTGATGGCCGCACTAAAAAAAGAAAAAAGGCGCCACATTTAGTCATAGGCTTTTATTTCTCACAAAAAATCTGTGACAGTACCAAGAAAATGAGCGATATATGCCAAAATGCAAGAAATTTTAGAGGTATTGTAGAGGTTTTGGCTTCGCCGCAGTCGGTGTGAAAAAGAAAAACAATTAAGTATGTAAGAATTTAATTTTTTAATATAAAAGCTACGATTACAAGTTAACAAAATGATTAATTCAATCATTGATTTTTGCTTTGTGTTTTTACTTAAGACTAAAAAAATTAAGTTTTTATTTCTTAGTCCAGTTCTTTTTTAACCAATAGCTGATCTATAGTGTCCATATCTTCCTCGCACTCGGAAATTTCACTATCGGTGTTGTCTTCTTCAGATGTGTCTGAAAATGCGGGGTCTTCTTTATGTAATAATAGATTTGATCGAATACTCAATAGCTTAACATCCCTTTGCCCATTTAAACGTTTTCTAGTTTTAGTTTGACTCCTTGCAAAAAGGCTCCAATTTCGTTCACATGACGATGGATAGACACTTAAAATTCTGATAGCTATGGTCGCTACGTCGTTTTGTTTGGCAAAAGTTTTCCACCATAGCCTCGGCTCAAGATCCTGCACTGGAACCCACATTGCTTTTAAAGCATCAAAAAAATTCTCCTTGTTTAGGAATTCGGCCATTTCTTTTAAAACTTTTGCCTGGTCCAGGGATAGCCTAAAAGCAATTTGCCTTAAGTATTCAGAGGCCTTAGCTACCTCTTCATCGGTCAAGCCTTCGCCACAGTACCTCGGGTCCAATAGGTAAGATGCATAGTGTATTGGCTGAACGCAAAAACGTTTTCGCTTTTCGATGGTGGATATTATGACTATTTTGTCCTGTTCGTTCAAAAAATCCGCAGTTTGCAATTCTTGCGTAATCTTCGAATCCAGTGTGTTAAAACAAATAGGTACGTCAGAGAGCAAAGCATCATTTTTTTCGATTTGGATAATCGATGCAGCAAATGGCTGGAGAATTTTCGCAATTTCATAAATTTTAACCCATAAGTCATTGTCCAAAATGTTGTTTTTCACTTCAAGCGATACGTCTGCTTCACAAGATAGAGTAATAAGCTCAAGAGCTTCCCTATTTTCTTTATACGACTGGAGAGTTTGGAAAGCACCACTCCATCGCGTCTTGGAAAACAGTTTCAGTGATCGTGCAGCCGTTCCATATTGTTCCTTCTGAAATTTTTCAAAATGTGCGTTCACAACGTTTCTTTTTATGTATTTTATGATTAACGTCACTTTGTTCAACGTTTCCTTAAAAAGTGTTATTTTAAAAATATCTTTGTAGATGAGATTCAAAGCGTGGCTAACGCATCCCACGCAAGAAATATGAGGAAATTTTGAAGTTATGATCCTCCAGGCCGCTGCAATATTAGCATCATTGTCTGTAATTACTGCGACGAATTTTTCAGGGCCAATCTCATTAAGCAAATTGATTATTTTTTCACTTAGCACGACAGCTGTTTCTTTTTCTGTCCCTGGGTGTATTGCATTGTAAAATATTGGTTTGGGCGTCGTAATTAGCAAATTAATTACACCTTTTCCGGTGATATTTGACCAACCGTCACAAGTTAAGCCGAGAGCGTCAGCTTTAGACAATTTATTATCAATTTCTTTTTTAATGCGAATGTATTCTTCTTCTAAAAGTGGATTGCTTAAGGAATGTCTCGATGGAACTATATATGAGGGATCAAAAAGTTTAAAAACCGCTTGCCAATATTCAGATTCTAACAGCGATAAGGGAACGCCACTGGCATAAATTGCCCTTGCTAAAGCAGTGTCTACGTGTGAATGAGAGTAAGCACTGAAAGATAATACATTTAACTGTGAATCGTTTGTAGAATTTGTCGCGTCGAAAGATGTTGGATCCGAAGTAGTTGACGCTGTTGACATCATCTCCGCTTTTATCGTCTCTGTTGCTAAGAAATCCTGTCGGGGTTGCTGAATTGTGCTTGCTGTTGGTGAAGGCGGACAGGTATTAACATGTCTGCTTTTATTATACTGTTTCTTCACATCTTTGGGACAATTTTTACATTTCACTATATGTTCTTTGAGTCTAACAGCCTGAGCAAATTTGTATTCAATTTTGCAATAATTACACGTCACATGTTTCTTGAATCCACTCTCAGAGATTAATTGAAAATGGTCCCATACATTAGATGAAGGTCGCGGCATTATTTATTTTTAAATCCGAACTCGGAACTCGTGTGTAGTCGCTGCGCGATCGCGTCACAAACGTGTTATTGGTACGCGCGTTTCGCATGAACTGAGCTGAGCGAGTCGGCTGCACGGTGGTGGCGGGGCGGGGCGCGGGGCGGGAGGTGGGCGCTTCGGTTAAAAATCCATTTCAAAGCGGGCAGTTATGCGAAAATAACCGCTTGCTTGTTTTGTTTCGTTAAACCGGTTTGAAACTGCACGTTTACAAGTCTTTGTAAATGTTTTTAAGTGGATTATTACTTGTATTATCTCTACTATATCAAAACTATTATAAAACTGTAACAGAAATGTGTCTGTACATTGAAGATATATACAAAAAAAAAAATACGACATGGTTTTTACCTGTCCCTGATTCCAAATCACCAATTTTTGGATTTTTGTTTGTCTGTCTGTTTGTTTGTTTGTTTGTTTATTTGTTTGTTTATTTGTTTGTTTGTTTGTTTGTTTGGGTGTTTGTTTGTTCGAGTATCACGCAAAAACAACGGAACCGATTTTGATGAAACTTTTTTTCTTTGATAGCTTATCATCTGTCTTAAAATCTTGTATTTAATTTATGCGGACGAAGTCTCGGGTAAAAGCTCGTCTAAACTATTATAAAACTGTAACAGAAATGTGTCTGTACATTGAAGATATATACAAAAAAAAAAAATTACGATATGGTTTTTACCTGTCCCTGATTCTAAATCACCAATTTTTGGATTTTTTGTCTGTCTGTTTGTTTGTTTGTTTGTTTGTTTGTTTGTTTGTATGTTTGTTTGTTTGTTTGTTTGTTTGTTTGTTTGGGTGTTTGTTTGTTCGAGTATCACGCAAAAACTACTGAACCGATTTTGATGAAACTTTTTTTGTTTGATAGCTTATCATCTGACTTAAAATCTGGTATATAATTTATGCGGACGAAGTCGCGGGTAAAAGCTCGTCTAAACTATTATAAAACTGTAACAGAAATTTGTCTGTACATTGAAGATATTTACAAAAAAAAATTACGACATGGTTTTTACCTGTCCCTGATTCCAAATCACCAATTTTTGGATTTTTTGTCTGTCTGTTTGTTTGTTTGTTTGTTTGTATGTTTGTTTGTTTGTTTGGGTGTTTGTTTGTTCGAGTATCACGCAAAAACTACTGAACCGATTTTGATGAAACTTTTTTGTTTGATAGCTTATCATCTGACTTAAAATCTGGTATATAATTTATGCGGACGAAGTCGCGGGTAAAAGCTCGTTAAGTATAAACTGTAATTTAAAAAAAAAAAAATTTCTATGTGTGTTTGAACGAGCATCACGCGAAAACTACAGAACCAATTTTGATGAAACTTTTTTGTTTGATAGCTTATGGTCTGACTTAAAATCTGGTATATAATGTGTGCAGACGAAGTCGCGGGTTAACGCTAGTTATTAATAAAAGCCGTAGTGGTCCAGTGGCGAGTAACCTTGCCTGCCGTGCAGGAGGCGATATGGTTCGATCCCCGTCCAGACCGACTCGTACCAATGAGTTTTTTTGGAATTCATGTAATTTGTAACACCACTGGCTTTTCGGCGAAGGAAAACATCGTGAGGAAGCCTGCGTGCTTCAATTTCGAGGCATGTATTGTACCCACTGTCCATTATAAGTGGCGACGGGCTCACTCCCCGTCACACTGGACAGAGTTTCGGTACTACTAGTGAAACGTGGATGTTCTGAGGTTTCAGAATATCTCTGACTACCCCCTCGGGGAATAGTCGTGAGCATATGGTTATGCTTATGGTATTATTATTATTAAGTGGATGGTCATCAAATTGAACAACTGACGTGTTAACTTTTAGACTACAATTCTAAAAATTGTCAGAATGTATTCCATTACTATTAGTTTAAAATAACAATGTGCATGACCTCGCTCGCAAATGTGACGTAACGCAATCACACGAACTTCACTCGAGTAATTCAAATGATTATTTCCTTTGCACAGAGTCTATATTCCTTTGTCAACCGAGTGAAGTTATCCAACGGCCCTTCAAGGTCATGCACATTGTTATTTTAAACTGATAGTACGTATCTTGAACACAACAATTTTTTTCCAATATCTTCAATGTATATCATACTATCATTTTATTAGATTTTGTATATCCAACCAGTCTACATAGACCCGTAGATGCCATTAGCTTTCACTGGTGCGGTGTTGTGCGTTAGGGTCTCGATAGGTAAATGAAAGATAAGTTTGATGTTTGGACGTGTAATGCTCATTGGATTAACAAGACAGTCGCTTATATCTAGGTAACTTAAGGCTATGTTTGTGTGGGGGGTTAGACACACACTACACTGGTTATTGTGTGTTAGATAAGAATGGTTCTTTTTAGGACGGCCGCACATTATCAGAAATTTCTAACAGAAAAATTCTGACGCTCGCCGGAAGCACCCCGCATACTATCAGAAATTTTGATCCGGCAACTTTTGAGCCCAGTCGTGTTTCATATTTCAATCAACGCACATCGACCCAGTGTTGCCACCTTAGCCCTTTTGGGGCTATAATTCAGTCAAATTGTGTTTTTACTAGGAAAGTTTTGTGGTAGTTCTGATTTCTTCCATTGTATATGTATTTTGGGGTGCTGAATCCAAATCTGAGGTTTGCTAACAAATTTTAATTGACAAAATCGCAAAAAAAGTTTAAAATTCTGTTTTGTTTTTTCCGGAATTTTGCTTAAAACTCTGAAACTATTAACGTTTAGTAAATGGCCTGTTTACAGAAATCCGGAAAAAAGCAAACAGAATTTGAAACTTTTTTTGCGATTTTGTCAATTAAAATTTGTTAGCAAACCTCAGATTTGGATTCAGCACCCCAAAATACATATACAATGGAAGAAATCAGAACTACCACAAAACTTTCCTAGTAAAAACACAATTTGACTGAATTATAGCCCCAAAAGGGCTAAGGTGGCAACACTGGGTCGATGTGCGTTGATTGAAATGTGAAACACGACTGGGCTCAAAAGTTGCCGGATCAAAATTTCTGATAGTATGCGGGGTGCTTCCGGCGAGCGTCAGAATTTTTCTGTTAGAAATTTCTGATAATGTGCGGCCGTCCATAACCAGATAAATAGTAGCCTATGTTGTTGTAGTCTAGATTTTAGCCTATCAAACAAGGAAAAGAGGCCGTGCTAGGCATCCCAATAGTAATCCCGACTTTCGCGACAGCCTCGTTCTCAAGCCCTGTACCCGGACTTTCGATGTTCGATATAGCGCCACTATTTCGATCCGCACTTTGTAATAGAGTTGACATTGGAACGAAAACGTTCACGCAATTGCGAAGTTTGAATGTGCGAGTAGAGGCCCTGACCCTCTAGCATGATTTCTCTACTTGGGCGCGACTCGGCTATTTTCCATACTACAAGTCGCGGCAAGCGCGGCTTTCGCTCTCCGAAAATCGCGGGAACAGGTTATTTTGTATGCAGCGAAGGCGCGTCGCGCGCGTGTAGAGAAATCATACTAGACCTGCTGGATGGCCTCGCAATCAAGTCTCCAGATTAAAAACACCTACTCTACGATTCCTCAAAAGGAACTAATTTTTTAACTTCTGGAGTTCTCAAATCAAAAAGATTGAAAAATTAAGTCTCGGGCGGGACTTGAACCCGCACCCTAGCACAACATGGCTGTAACATGTTTAAAATTCATAATGTTTCCGGAGTTCTTTCTATTTTTATTTATTTTTAACGTACTTGCCTATACGCCTACTACCAATTTTGTGCACTACACAGCATGGCTAGCATGCCACCCACGACGAAGAGTTTAAACGAGAAAAAGTCATGCGTGCTCTTTCTGGCATAGGTAAAATAATAAAGATGGAGGCACATCTCGATTTTTATCGTTTTCTTGAGGGTGGCATGCGAGGCCTAACTGGTCTTTGATGGCGACTAGGGACTGTTCTTTTTGTTTAGTGGTGTCAAATGCTTTTATCATCACGCCTTGACAGAACAGTGGTGAGCAGGAACAAGTTACACGTTGGTAAAGATAAATATCCTATATTCTTTAAGCAATTAAAGTTCGTGATTTTTTATAAGACGATCTAGAAAATTTATCTCTGGCCCTGTACCCGGACTTAAAATTTTCGATATATCCCGACCGTTTCGGACCGCACTCCATTGTAATAAAGTTGACATAGGAACGAAAACGTTCACGCAATTGCGAAGTTCGAATGTCCGGGTAGAGGCCCGATAACATGTACGCCAAGATTCAAAGTTACCATTCACAGTTAGAAGTTAGTAGTTAGTGGATCAAAGATTTCTAACATCATCATCATCAGCCTATAAACGTCCCACTGCAGGGCACAGGCGTACCCTCAGGGAGGGTGTATGGGCATTAGTTCACCACGCGTGCCCAATGCGGATTGGTAGACTTCACATACAGATCAGAATTTTCTTGCTCAGTGTATGCAGGTTTCCTCACGATGTTTTCCTTCACCGTTTGAGAGCAGTCGGTATTACGTACACAATAGGCTCAATGTACGTACATAAGTTAGAAAAACTCATTGTATACATGGCATGTTGTCCGTGCGGATTTGAACCCGGACCCCCATGATTGGGTGTCTATCTACCTCTCCACAACGCGCTACCGACGGCGACGCTCTCATAACGACGGACGTAAAGATTTCCATACAAATCTTAAATTAATCCTAGCATTGAAACTGTATATATGACGGTTAAGAATCAAAACGGTCTAAATAAAAAAAATACTTTTAACAGGAGGCGAACAAAACGATTTACAAAAACAAAAAAATACGATGCTTGATTTAGACCGCATTTCTACAGGCTGTTATCTCTGCAAATATTGCAGCTAGATCATAGATTAATATGTATATTGGCTAGCTAGACTTATACTGTTTTCACAGGATATGCAAAATTCGATTTTAAATCCTTCTGCATAAAAAAGTTGGTTTACCCAAAAAATTACTTAGACCGATCGATTTTCAGAATTGGTTTATTGAAAATAAGATCTAACTTCGTTTGTATGCAGCGCGCTCGGGCGAATTGCAAGGGCTATCATAATTTTTGAAAATAGTTCTGAAAAATGTTGAACTTTTTTCAACAGCGATGAAAAACGATTCCAAAAACGTATGTAGGTGAGGAGGTACCTAGATGTGTGCTGAAGCCTAAAAAATACAAAGAAATACTTAGATACAAACAAAAATTTACGACCATTGGTGTAACGAGGTACCAACTATCTTAAATAAAGAAATGCTTCAGTAAATATCTAGGTTACTGAACGTGACCATCTTCAAACATTTCTCTCAAGCCTAACCCAATTAAGACAAACCAAAACAGGCTTTGAGGACCGCACTATACTATACCATAGTACTCACTTCACAAGATCAGCCTTTCACTTTTAGATCTAGAAACACTTTCACTTAACAAAACTCACATAAATGTATCAATCTAATTTGATTCAACTATAATTTTTAAAGAAAACTAAACACATTCGCGGTTGCGGTAAAAGACCTAATTTCGCGCGGGAATTCCTCGCGCGCGTTCGAAAACTAAACCGTTTTGTTTTTAATTTGACGTTTTATTTTTTTTTAATGTTAAAACGAAGGAGATTTTATGTCGTCAGTTCGGTTTGAAGCTCAAAGGCGTACTGTGGTTGGATTTCTCAAAACCAGTCGTTGTAAAGGTAGTTTCACACCGCCTCGTCGCGCTGTCGTGATTATAACAGCTTTGGTTAAATGGCGCTAGCCGATATTTCACCTTTTAGTTACGTATGAATAGGAAAGTATGTTGTTGTGGAAAATTTAATTAACAGTTTTGAAGTTGATTGGGGAAATGGGAAAACGGTTAAACGATTTTATGGCTTTTCTGTTGTTAAAGAAGATTGACTTTACATTACTGAGATTGAAATTATGTATCTACATTACTGTAACAGAAGTATGCGAGATTAACACACAAAATAATTATTATAATCACGCCTGTGTCGGTCTTGCACGTACGTTTTGGAGTCGTTGCAATGTATAATTTCAAATAATTCATCTGTATAGCTCAGTAGAGCGATTTTAGAATCTCATTCGCTGAGTTCAGCAGTTGAAAATGTCAAAATTACTGTGGAGATACGCATCTTTCTACTGCTGATTTGACTTTCAAAAATCGCACTCCTGAAGTATGATTTTTGAAAGTCAAATCAGCAGTAGAAAGATGCATATCTCCACAGTAATTTTGACATTTTCAACTGCTGATAACAACGTGTGATGCAAAAATCACACTCCAAGCAGGTTCACTACTGACTGAGCTATCAAGCCATCTAAAAAAAAATTGCGTCATTATTTTAAACAATCATTATAACAATACCCGCGACTTCATCCGCATAAATTATATAGGTACTTAACAGATTTTAAGTCAAATCATAAGCTATCAATCAAAAAAAGTGCCATCAAATTCTTAACGATTATTACTTACGAGCTTTTACCCGCGACTTCGTCCGCATAAATTATATACCAGATTTTAAGTCAGATAATAAGCTATCAAACAAAAAAAGTTTCATCAAAATCGGTTCAGTAGTTTTTGAATCCAAAAATTGGTGATTTGGAATCAGGCTCATCTAAAAATCATATGGTAATTTTTTTTTTGTAAATATCTTCAATGTACAGACACACTTCTGTTACAGTTTTATAATAGTTTAGATTATAACTATCGTGATTATTATTTATTGTGTTAATCTCGCATACTTCTGTTACAGTGAAGGAAAAGGTTGATGTCGTGTCGTATCAGGAACTCAAGACACTAGCTGAAAGTAGACAGGATTAGCGAATACTCCACCGACAAGAGCGTAGCTCTTAAATAAGATGATGATGATGAAATTCAGATCAGTCGTTTTTGCGTGATGCTGTTACAAACAAACAAACAGACCGACAAAAATAAAAAATAAACTTGATTAGGAGTCAGGGATACCTAGAAACCATATCGTAATCTTTTTCTAGTAAATATCTTCAATGTACAGATACAGACACACTTCTGTTACAGTTTTATAATAGATTAGAATAGATTAACTAAAATCAAAATGTTGACTATTCTAATGTGGCCACGCCTTTAGCAACTCGGGCGCAGCCTCCGTAGCGAAAGGCTGTGATAGCGTCTACATGGTGTTCACTTTTCTTTTTTTACTTTTTTGTCGTTATTTTATTAGTAGAATTATTTTTTACCGTGTTCTCGGTTTTCAAACTAAAGATTAAGTTGGGTGAACTATCAATTAGTTATTTAAAACTTAAAATTAGAAATAATTTGTTATTTTTTATTCTTTACACAATTTTAATGCACCATGAAAATTATTAGGATTTTTAGGATACCGTACCTCAAAAGGTAAAAACAGAACCATTTTAGGATGACTTTGCTGTCCGTCAGTCTGTCTGTGCGTCTTGCTGTCTGTCTGGTATTGAAATACAATAAATTCTTCCTATTATAATATCTTCCTTTACTTTACCAACACATACCACACCCAGGGGACTACGTAATAAAACCGGTCATGTGAGAGTCGGGCTACTCACGCACCGAGGGTTCCGTAGGTGTGGTACACAGAACACAACATTATTACTTAACATAGAAAAAAAAACTTTTTTTGTCCGGGACCTTTAGCGCGAGACCGAATCACACTTAGCCGGTTTTCAGTATTTGTTGTTATTCTGTAGAGTTTGTTCTATAATCACACTAACTTTGAACCTTGTATGTATTACCGTTTTTACGACAGAGCGTGAAGAAAAAACGTAGATAAAAACTAGTTTCTTGTTGTAAACCCCCCCTTATTTTTAACTTTTTGACATTATTATTATTTGTTAACAAATCCGCCGTAATAACGCACATTCTGTGAAAATTTCAACTGTCTAGCTCTTACAGTTCAAAAGTTACAGCCCTAAATAGGTCGGACAGACGGACGGACGGACGGACGGACGGACAGACGGACAGACGGTCAGACGGACAGACGGACAGACGGACAGACGGACAGACGGACAGACGGACAGACGGACAGACGGACAGACGGACAGACGGACAGACGGACAGACGGTCAGACGGACAGACGGACAGACGGACAGACGGACGGACGGACGGACGGACGGACGGACGGACAACGTAGGCTTAGTAATAGGGTCTCGTTTTCACCCTTTGGGTACGGAACCTAAACACGGGCTCGCACTGATAAGAAGCTAGTGAGTGCGAGTGAGAGGTCCATCAGATTACTAGGTGCTTACCAGGTCATTGGTTCATTGGTTTGGACATTGCAGGCTGAATCACCTGACTAAGAGAGCTGGGCAGAAGGTTAGTTGAGAGTGGCGGCGATGTCCGCTCTGGGTCGTATCTGGTGCAGAGGATTTCGTTGGCTATCCAGTGCGGGAACGCAGCTAGTGTGATGGGATCCTTTGTGCCAGGTACGATTTATGACGATGCCGTGTAGTTTAGATTAATTTATTATTTTGCTGACGAAACGTTTTGTGGATTATTATTTGTATTCTCTTGTGACGAAGCTTGTTGTGGATTTTTGACTGTACATTTTGGACAAGGCATGTTGCCAATTTTTAGTATCAATTTTTTATGTCAACAAAAGTTGACAAATTGTTGAAATGTTTAATTGTTGTTGTTGAAATTTGTTTTATTGAAGTAAAAGCTTCAATAAAACAAATTAATGTTCTTATGATGCGAACCATAGATGTTGTGAGAGAGAGTTGTGATGTTGTGATCTGTGATGCGAACGAAAACGTCATCGGCTACAAGTTTTTTGAAGGCGGTTTAATTTTTTTGTTAAGTAAGTATTTATTTTAATTGTTGTTGTTCTAGGCTTATACCAATTATTATTAAGATTAGGTTAATTATTTTATTTATTATTGTACCTTGTTACTGTTATTATAAATAACCGAACATACCTATATAGAACTCGACATTTTTGACAAGAGTCTTGCAAGATTTAAAAGATGCATCATTGCTGTTCTCAACCCACCACAAGTTATCAGTTAATTTTTGCATTTATAAATTTATTTATTTTAACAATTACTAACAACATAGTTTAATAGTTTTTTGTAATTCAAATTAATGTAATTATATCGCTTAATTTACTTTGTTAATGTAAATTATTGATTAAATTTTATTTTTAATAATTACCTATTTTTGCTTAATAATATTTTCATTTTTTGATTGGAGCAAAATGCAATGCTTATTGAAATTTGGGTGCCTACTGTATACTTGTATGTATTTGTTTCATTTCTATGTTTAAAGAATTATTAGGATTTTAAGTTATGTAACAAACTCACTCCGCCATGTTTTAAAGATAGTGATGCTGTGTACATGTGTAATTGGATTACAATCTAGTTCTAAATATCTTATTGCAATGTAAATGGTTTCATCTCGACTGTAATCTGTACGTGTACCTATACAATAAAATAAAATAAAATAAATAAAATAAATGTAGATTAATAAATTGTTAATAACTTTTTCTATTTAAAAAAAAAAGATTTTTCCTGAATGACGGCATCATGGCCGTTGTTGCCTTTTGCATTGTTATGATCAGGAGTGCGATTTTTGAATCTCATACGTTGAACTCAGCAGTTGAAAATGTATGGAGATACGTATATTTCTACTGCGTACGATGGGTACGTTCGGTACAAACACGACTCGGGGCGGGTTATTCGACTAAGCAGGTTTGTACTTGAAATTTGTTTTTCTACAGTTACCGTTTATGTATGTTATTTAGTTATATTTTAGTTAGTTATATTTTAGTTAGTTACATGTTAGTTATATAGTTATATTTTATTGTTATATCTGAAATAAATAATTTCTACTGCTGATTTGTCTTTCAAAAATCGCACTCCTGGAGTATGATTTTTTAATGTCAAATCAGCAGTAGAAAGATCCACGTCTCTATAGTAATTTGACATTTTCAACTGCTGAGTTCAAACAATAAGTTTCAAAAATCGCACTCCTGGGGTCAATCGCGCTAATTTTGAACGATACTACCAAAACAAAACCACAACCAAAAACGTTACGTTATGCACAATTCGTATCGCGCAAATTATATTAACGGTAACGATTTAGCTTTATTTCGGAAGATACGTTGGCGTTACGTTTGATGTCCGTTCGATCGAATTTTCTGTATTGTGAAATAACTAACAAAATAATTAAAAAAAATATTGCGAAAGCATTTTTACATCAGCTAAACCAAATCTAAACCAAAACCAAAAACGTTCCGTCCGAACGGTAAAACCGTATAAAATAGGGCAATTGAGGCCCTGAGCAATGTAAAGTGTCTAACGTTGATTAGATTTAGATTAAGTTGATTAGATAAAGTTAGCTATTGGCTATGTGCACGACACTAGCGCCACACTAGCGCGGCGTAGCGCATGAACTATGTCGGACAGCCGTGAATTATCTACACTATTATAGTACTGTAAAGGACTGTGTTTGTTCGAGGATTCTGCCAAAACTACTGGACCGATTTTGATAAAACTTCTTATGTTTAAAAGCTTATTATTAGTGTTAAAAGCTAGCTTATATTTTATTCCGGTACGATGACGGGAGCGGATGCGGACGAAGCCCCGCACAAAATCTAATTTGTATCGGAATTCCCATACAAACTTTTACCTCAGTTTTAACACCTTTGGGGGTTTAAAATGCGAAAAGCCTTTTTAAAGCGAGCATCTAGATGCCAATAGAAACTTCCATGCCAAATTTTAGGTTAGTAGTCTTGACAGTTTTGGAGATTTCGTTAGTGTGCGGATTTTCATAGATTCAAGCAAATCTGACACAGCTTCACCGTCAGTAGTTCAAATTTCTGCCACAGCGTGTGCTGCGATCGACTTGACAGTTCCCAACACCCACTTCGCATATAGCCAATAGCACCTAGGTAAAACGATATACTTAGTCCTTGATGATGACCTACGTGACAAAGTCGCAGCCACCACGCAGCCCGTGTGAGTAGAACCATAGTATAGTATTTAACAGTACCGTAACGGTTATAGGTACCGTGTCAACTCGAGTTCCACAAAAAATTGCGCGTTTTATAACGGACAGCCTTACTTGCAAGTGATTCGCACACTATTATGAATAGCACAGAAGGTGGACTCCATACTAATGAAATAAACTATATCGTCGCTTATATAACAACACCGCGCAAGTCGATTACGTCAACTTTCAAGGCGAGACAAAAAACGTATTAATTATTTTTTGACTACAAAATAAGTAATTTAGGGTTTTAAATTATTCTGGTATAGTTAAGAAATAATTAAAATATGTAATGGAGCAAGTTGGTAGATCGAAGCGCGCAAAAAGGTCTATCCAATGATATCAAAATAAAAACCGCCAAAATCGACTTGCGCGGTGTTGTTATTATAAGCGACGATATGCAAACACATTCAACCCTGTCAATTTAGATTTCACGTGATTTTGATTCTACATAAAGTATCACATCTTATTATGGGGGCTGGCAAGCAGCAACGCTTCGACCAGATGGGATCTTTTGTGTTGACCCCTACAAATTTATTTCTTCACTCTTCAAAAACGTAATAAATGAGGAAGGCATAGTTTTGGATAACCATCACCGAGGATGCACATGCGTTAACAGAATTATATCGAGCCTATGAATTTTATTGTAGTAGTGTGAGCAGATAAAAAATATTTTATTATGACCTGCTCAGTTTCAAGTCGTCAAGCATCTAGGTAGGTAGTACCTAACTTTCGAATTGAAAGGTTATGTAAGAGTCGCGTGGCTAGAGGGCTCTCGAGCGGACGTCTGTCGTTCGGCTCGCGATTTAGGTGGCCACGCGGCTCCGCCATTTTATGGCGGTTTCGAGTGTGTGTTTTTGTATAAAAACAGGGCTTTGAGATCGCCATATCTATTACCGTACAACGTCAAGAACTAATTGCTATTTTTAAACTAGATATTGGCAAAATCCACCAAGGAAACGCCATGAAACAAAAATAGAATAGAAGGTTATGTAACTGAAATATACTTTGTAGACCTTCTGTACTTTATTTATTTTGTCACTGCACTTGTCATTGATTCAAGAATTAAGAACATTCTTGTTAAGGAACTAAACAGACATTTTTGGTATTTTCTAAAAGTTGCATTTATAACTTTGTTTTAATTGTCTTTATCATCATCAGCCTATGTAAAAACATGCTAGTCGAACTGAGCAAATTTCACTAAGCAGCCAAGATTGAAAAAAAGAATCCGCTGTCGCATACAAAACTGCAGTACCTACCTACCTACTTGAGTCAAATGTATGGGTCAGCGGACTCTTTAATTTTTTTCGATGTTGGTTGGACCAAAAGTGAACGTTTTTCAGTTTGATGGTTTGAAGCACCCTTTTTAACAATATGTTTGTCATTTAAGTTACACCCTGTATAGTAAGCTAACTCAAGAGATTGAGAAATCTCATCATCATTACCATAAATTTAACAAACACCCTGTACACACGAACCATATCAAAACCGTAACCACTCTCGTTCCCATAAGGCCGCGACCTTGACGTCGAAGACATACTGACGGGCAGACGAAAATAAAAACATGCATATTTGTAACTATAGAGAGCTAGAGAAAGTGATTCATTTGTCTTTTGATTTTAGAAGACGAATAGTTTCGATTTTACGTAGTAGCGTAGCGAGGGGGGGGGGGGGCAGGGGGGGGGGGCAAATGCCCCGGGCGGCACTTTAACAGGGGCGGCAAATTCGGGAAAAATGTCGATTGATTGAGCTCTGACTATAACCAATTCTTAGAGCAGAGAAAAGTCGAGCTCGCTTCGCTCGTCTAAGAGCCTGTCCAGATGAGGCGTTTTACGCGCGTAACCACTCGCGCGTCTGCATTTTTGGCGCGTTTCAGGCGCGCTTCACGCGCGCAGTTTTTTGGGAACGACTCTACGGAATATTGTTTCGGCATTTTGGTGAACAAATGAAGAATATTTCACAGACCACTTAATGTAGATCTTATAAATTTTGCGGAAAATATAATTAAACCTTGCTATGTTCTTCATAACTTCTTCATATTAAGAGACGGTTATAAGTATGACCACACTCTGTACAATACGTCATTTTGAACGCTGAGACAGTAAGACCCAAGTGCAACGTCCCGAAATACAAGAAACAGATTCACTCATTATTTTGTTAATGAGTTTCCAATCCTTGGCACAACAAAATTATATAAATGCCTTTATAAACAAACATATTGCCGCTCTCGGAAGTTATCACGCTCCATTTGTTTAAATATTCTAAATACGTCCACTCGCTTCAATACGCGCGTGTACTGGACGCAACTATGGCGTCCCTAGTATCTCGACTCGCGCGTAGAACGCGGGTCACTCGCGCGACTCGAGGTACCTGCGCGTTGCACGCGATTTACGCGCGAGCACCAAAACGCGCGACTGCATGTGGACGCAATGTATGAGCCTCTAGTATCTCGCCTACGCGCGTATGCCTACGCGCGAGTCGATACGCGCGTAAAACGCCTCATCTGGACAGGCTCTAAGTCGAAGTCGATTGGTCTTATTTAATTACTATGCAATTTTGTTACCATAATCCTAAAGAGTTCTGACCACATCTAAGACTTGGTGCTAAAAATTTCGAGCTTGCTTCGCTCAATCCATAGCTTTTACTTAGGTTACTTTGAACATGTTTTGTAGATACGTAAAAAGTCTGGCTCCAACCGATTCGTATTGAGGAGAAAAAGTCGACCTCGCTTCGCCCGCTCTAAATTTTTACATGGGTAAACCAAAAGATGTCTAATCACAACCCGAATAAATGTGCAAAAAAAATTCGAACTCGCTGCGCTCGCTCCGTAATGTTAGGTGTAGGTCTTCGTATAAGATAAGGGGGCGGCAAAATCAGTTTTTGCCCCGGGCGGCAGAAACCCACGCTACGCCACTGATTTTTCGCAAGCGCCAGACTTAAAGCTGTGTTGAAATCTAAGAGCAAGGATCTCCTTTATTCTAAAGCATAGAGACCGCATCAATTTACGATTGTTAGTTAAGTCTCTTTTGTCTTATGACGTACCTTAAATAGCAGAAGGAGACGGAACTATAGATCTTTGTTTATGCGGTTGTCCACTTTTCACTTGTCACTTTTGTGCTAGATTGGTCTAATTGGGCTCTTTTGTCCATACTACTTGACACCACACACTTTAAACACAAACGTCAAAAAAGTGGACATTCTTGCAATGGTATGGCTCCCTCTATGCCTTTAGAATAATGGCGATCCTTGCTCTTAGTTTGAAATATAATCTATTTCATTCTATTTTTATAGAGGAAGAATATAGCTAAGTCTAGTGCTTGCGCGGTGTGGCAATGGGCGGGGCACAGCCCTCGCAGAACCGATGACCGTCGGGGTCGAAAAGTTGTCGAGTTGGTGACCCTCGAGCCCTCAAGCGAAGCAAAAACACAAATGTATGGGACAGCAGATTTTTTTCTCTATGTCGAAATGTCGATGTTGGTGCCATAGAGAAAGTTGCTCAGTTTGATGGTCTAATAATCCTCGTTAACCCTTAATTTGACTTTGTTCGTCGTACCGAACAGCATAGAAAAAAAAAACTGTGCGAGCTGTCTTTTAAATTTGCGTTACCATTTTTACTACAATTGGTAGTTTTATATTTCTGCTATGGGGAGCAAATATAAAATTCACTATGGCAACACTAGACAGTCAGTAGTGTCAACAAAATGGCGCCGAAGAGACGTGGTTGTGCGCTGTCCAAGGTATTTATTATTTTTTATGTGATTTTTATTACTTTTCTTTGGTTTCTCTGTGATTTTATATTGATAGCAATGTAATGTAATCAAATACAACACATTTTTGTCGGTGCTTGTCAGTAATATTGGGTAAAAGTGCACTTGAATGCGTGTTCGTCGTGCCGAACACTGCCAAGTATATAACAAAACACCTTGTTGCTTGTTTGTTCGGTGTGGTGAACGTTACCTAGTTATATGTAACTAACTCTTCTGCATTATTTTGTTTATGTGTGTGGCTGTTTTTCTTACTGTGGTTTTCCTTTTGCTTCCTAACAGCTCAAGATACCTGGGCGAAATCACCCTTCAAATCGCGACGTTGGTATTTGGGCATTTTCGCGCAGATGCTTAATATAAGCATAAACAATGATTGGCCGTTACAGCGACGTGTTGGCAACAGGAACTTGTCCCTAAAAGAGTTTAGATTTGAAATATACCAAGTGCTGTTGAAGATAAAGAGGACACCTCGTGGCATTTCTGATACCAAGACCAAAACCGTAGATTCGGTACGTTATGACAACGTGGGTCATTTTGTGTCCACGAAATCAGAAGGGCGTTGTGTGTTGTGCAGAAAAAACACTACGGTCTTCTGCATTAAATGCGACAAAAGGCTTTGCTTTGTTACGGGCAAATCTCCTCGAAATTGTCATTTAGAATTCCACAGTGTAAAGCCCTGATTGTATTTATTATTTTTTTCATAAAAAGTTACATTATTTCATTAAAATTTTCTAATTGACATATAATCTTTTATTTCCTAATTTTCCGTTCATACATTGGCAATGTTCGCCGCAGCGAACATATATTTTCCTGGAATCTGAAAGTTTCACATTTTTTTCAATAATTTTTAGGGGCTCCTAAACACCTCATAAACCAGTATTTAAAATTATATCAGTATACTCGAACTTTTTTTTTCTGTCAAATTAAGGGTTAATAGTGTCAGTATTTTAAGAAGGATCCTATATATACAGGGTGTAAGTGACAGTCTAGCAAAAACTGAAACGGTGAACTCAGACCATCAAACTGAACAACTTTCCCTATGGAGCCTACCTCAGGAAACGCGAAAAAAAATCAGATGTCCCATACAAAACTGCTGTACCTACCCGACTAAAATGTATGGGACAGCAGATTTTTTTAGCGTTTCCTGAGGTAGGCTCTATAGTGAAAGTAGTTCAGTTTGGTGGTCTGAGTTCACCGTTTCAGTATTTGCTAGGCTGTCACTTACACCCTGTATAGAGGGCTTGACGCAAAGTTTGATTACATGTTAAGTAACCTTTTAATTTAATAAACACATTACCCTCCTTTGCGTTGCGCAGTCGGGTAAAAAAACTCGAATAAGTTTAAATCGCGCCCAATCAATCCAAAATGACATTAATAAGTTAATGTCAAAATTAATTAATGTCATATTTTAACTAAAAAAGTTATTAATTTCACTTTTGGCGTGGTTTTCTCTTGGCGCCATTTTGTTGACGAGTCGCCATCTTAAATCTGACACGGCGCCGGCGCCGGCGCCGGTAAGTCGGTAAATAAACATGTTATTATTTAACTTACTGATTACATTTGATTATTAATTAATGAAAGGGTGTGGTTGAATAATGTTAAGAGGGCTATTGGAGTCCAGTGGCGCCCTCGCCACAATAATAAAGATTTCTCAAAAAAGAAAGCCTAAATTAAAAAAGTGCTCAACAGTTCAACTACAAAAGCCTTCGAACTATTTTCATAGAATACTTTTATAGGTTTTTTAAAGGTCTAAACATACAAATTTTGAAAAAGGAAAAAAACGGCCACTTTTGTTTTTAAGCCCATAGCCCACGGCGTTTTTTAAACGCGCAGACGACGCGCAGATTACGCGCGTATACGCGATTCAAACGAGATTCGATCGCAACACGGGGAGATCGTGAAACGCGCATCTACTGCGCGTATACGCGCAGATACAGCGAACAGACGCGCTGTAGTCGCGCGTAGCTTTTGCGTTTTGATCAGACTCTCCTCTTCTTCAGTTGTACAATGGCGTCGGTTGAGACAACACTGCTTACGTTGGCTTCAGAACTTCTTTTAAAAAGAAAAAAAAACTAAAAAAAAAGCGAATCTATTGGATAGACCCATTTACGAGTGAAAGAAGATTGAGAGCGCGTTGAACGCGCGTTTACGTGCTTCAAACGCGCGTATACACGCTTCATGCGCGCGCTTGTATCTCATCAATGTAAACGCAAATTGTATAACAATGGCTTTTGTAGTTTATCTGTTGAGCACTTTTTTAATTTAGGCTTTCTTTATTGAGAAATCTTTATTATTGTGACGAGGGCGCCACTGGACTCCGATAGCCCTCTTAAGTAACTTTTTTAATCTAATCTGTACATGCAAGATGTATTCGTGGCATATACAACACAATGACCCTGTCGGTGTGATGGTTTCCTGACTGTCAAACCAGAGAACCTGGGATCGAATCCTGGACCATTCATGAATGTTATTAATATTATATTAGATACTCTATTATATTGACGGCCCGGCCCGGTAGCACAGTCGGTAGTGAACCTGCCTGCTGTGCCGAGGGTCGCGGGTTCGAACCCTGTAAGGGACAAATCCCAAATGGCACATGAAGCATTATAAGAGACCACTTTTGGTGTACACGGAAACTAAAGGCTGTATAAGATGGTGTTACAATGGTGTTAACAGCGCTGTTAACACCGATATAACTCTTATTTGGGCACAAGTTATACAGCCTAAGGTTCTATATTAGAATTATAATGGGCCACAAGGCATTATATCAGCTGCTTAACAGAATACGAGTGTCCTGTTATACAGCCTAAGGTTCTATATTGGAATTATAATGGGCCACAAGGCATGATATCAGCTGCTTAACAGAATACGAGTGTCCCGTTATACAGACTAAGCCCTAGGATTGGGGTTACTGCTATACTTAAATAACGCTTGAGGTTCTACATTATTCTTCGAGCATCAGCAGAGTGTGTACATAAAAACCTGAATTTATTTTATTAGTAGAGTTAAATTCTTTAAATAAATTCCGTGAGTGTTGGTTATTAATGGCGTGAAGTGAAGTTTTATTGAGAATTTGTGATAACCTAGTTAAGTACACTTTTATAATATTAGCCTGTGAATACATTTGGGAATGCAAGTTCATTGTGAATGTTTATATGGTTTTATAGCAAATTTTTTACGCGCCTCGGAAATATTTCGTTTTTAATAAGAAATATTGTGAAAATAATTACACGTCAAAATATATGTGTACATTTTTTGTGTCTGATTTACATTAAATCATACAAAGTTTTATTTTATATTATAATAAATATGTGTTTCACGTGTAAATAAAAGCAGAAATCATTAGTAAAACATAAACAACACCATAATTTTATTTATCATATGGTTTAGGTTATAAAGTTATAACAAAATGGCGCTTTCTTAAGAAACCTATGTGAACTCTTATAATCCTGAATTAACGACTATGGCTGTACAAGAGTACACACCGGTTCCTCTATAACGCTTATTGCAGTAAATAAGAGTTCAAGTGAACCAATATGCAGCCTGTCGGCTTATATTAGTGTTATTGTGGTTCACATCAACGCTTAAGCCATTCATGTGAACTACTTAAACGCCATGATGCAATATAGTGGTATTTTCTGTAGCCATTTTACTGCCAAATGCTGTATTTCTGAGTTACAAGAGTATTTCGGAATACCTTTGGTGTTCACGAGTGCTAATATAACACCTTTAAGCAGCTTTGAAAAAGAGGCTAATAACAGAGTTGAGGTGAACCAATATAGAACCTTAAGCGTTAAATCACTCTGCGTGTACACCACTTTACTGCCAAATGCTGTATTTCTGAGTTACAAAAGTATCTCGGAATACCTTTGGTGATCACGAGTGCTAATATAACACCTTTAAGCAGCTTTGAAAAAGAGGCTTAATTACAGAGTTGAGGTGAACCAATTTAGAACTTTAAGCGTTAAATCACTCTACGTGTACACCACTTTACTGCCAAATTCTGTATTTCTGAGTTACAAGGGTATCTCTGAATACCTATGGTGTTCACGAGTGCTAATATAACACCTTTAGGCAGCTTTGAAAAAGAGGCTGAATAACAGAGTTGAGGTGAACCAATATAGAACTTTAAGCGTTAAATCACTCAACGTGTACACCACTTTAACTCTATTGGCTGTACAGTAGTTCACATTGACTCTTTTAAGATGCTAGCATTACAGTGGTATAATTCTACACCTTTATACAGCAATAATCATATTTTACTGCCCCTATAATGCTCTTAAGCAACCAATGCGATATAGGCTGTAAGAAGGCATTTTTGGCAGCTGCTCTAACTCTGATCCCGTTACAATAGTATCCGTTCCTGCTCTTATAATGCTATTATAAAGACTAAAGCGTAATAAGCAGCTCTAAGTTCTCAGTTGAACCCTATTAAGTGTTAATTAATGCAACAAGTTCCGAGTTACACCAAAAGTGGTCTCTTATAATGCTACATGTGCCATTTGGGAATATTTGAATGATGAATATGAATATTTGTACTCGAGTCATGGATGTTTGTATCTATATATATGCATGTATTCTATATCGTTGTCTAGTCATCATAATACAAGTCCAGGCTAGATTCTGGTACTTTATATGTGACTAGATAATTTGTGTGACGATGTCCAAGATATTTATTTATATTTATTTATTTATTATAACCAGGCATGTATTGTACCTACTGTCCATTACAAGTGGCGACGGGCTCACTCTCCGTCACACTGGACAGAGTTTCGGTACTACTAGTGAAACGTGGATGTTCTGAAGTTTCAGAATAGATCTGACTACCCCCTCGGGGAATATAGTCGTGAGCATATGCTTATGCTTATTTCTCTATTATGTTAATATTTCCATGTGGGTTTTGCCCACCCTTTACACGCGTGCACTGAAAAAAATGCGAGCCTACTAAGACTCTTAATTAGCACCAAAATAATTGAAATGACGTTATGATTGTTTACTAAAAACAGAAGATGGTAGTTGTAACAACAAGCCGAATTCGTTTAACAAAGTTCTCTTAGTCGGAGAAGTCATGATGTTGACAGGCTCATATGGATTCATGATGTTGGTTGAAGTAAACAATTTTTTTTTTCAGTGTGGATTTTGGAAAACTTTAACACCCTATTACACCCATGTAGGGGTCGATTTTCGAAAAATCCTTTTTTTAGTGCACCCCTACATCATTTTTAAAATATACATTCCTTTCATGTTTCTATTTTCAATAGGCTGTGCGCTGTCTGTCTGTCAGTCAACGGAACTGTTTTATATAAGTGTATGTATTTCATATCTATCATGAAATAATAGTTCAAAAAAATTTCGCTACTTGCTACACAAATCATAACAATAAAAGAAAAACAAACAAAGAATAAAAAAAACTAGAAAGCACACAACTTTTTCCTGCAAATGAATGACATTTCCTCGTATCGTATTATAACGATATTATAATGCGATGTAGATACAAACATAATAGTTACTGTAGGCAAACACGTGGCTGGCGCCGTTTTTACTCTCTCTGCATTTTAATTGTGACATAGATTAGATACCGAACAGAGATTTGGCGAATAGTTTGTTGTGTATCTACCTAATTACCGAGGTGCGATTAGAGGTATGGAAATGGAATTTAAAGGAAAACGCCATAGAGGAAGTAAGTATAGAGATAGAGCGACAAACAAAACTCATGCACTATTAGAAGATTGCAGAGACAGAGAGAGAGAGAGAGAGAGAGATAAGAAGATAGTAAAAACTATACGCGCTAGAATGACAAAAAATATACACAGCTTCGTGCATACTATTGTTTTCTCTTTTTCGCGTATAGGTTTGTCCTTATTTGCATTTCTTTACCTTGCTTACCTATGAAAAGTTATTCCTTTACATTTGCTTACATTTCTTGAATTGTTTGTGCAGTATCTCAGTACACACCACGGCATTTTTTATGCAGATTTAATTGTTTTTAACAGAAGAAAAAACAAAAAACGGAGGAGGTTATCTATTCGACGCGTATATTTGTTTCTTTTTGTTTTATGTATGAACACGCATAACTTTCTACAGAGTAGTCCGATTTTGATAATTCTTTTTTTATTGGAAAGGGTATACTCCCAAGGTGGTCCCATTTCAATTCGGTAAAGATCTGATGAAGCACTTCGGAGCTACACAATAGAACTCCTCAAAAGTTGACAGCAAATCATCGGCGATTGAAAAGTTTGCTTCGTATCGATGTACCCTTTGTGTGTGCTGATATCCAGAATTCAACTAATGTATTTCACCACAAAAAAATTATGAAATAAAAATTTTTAACAAAAAAATAAAACCGACATCAAAACTCAAAAAGTATAAAATAATATTGCAGCCGATGAATTTTACGTTCGCTATCAATTTTTTTTATTGGAGTCGGTGTCAAGCCTAGCCCCAAAAAAAAATACTACAAGCTCAGTCTCGAATCGTACAGGCTTGACAGCGACTTCGATAAAACAAATTGATAGCTAACGTAAAATTCATCGGCTGCAATATTTTTTTTACTTTTTGAGTTTTTTTCAATGTAACTGCTACACGTGACCGCAGTGAGAGAGCGACTAAATGCCAGAGTACTATATCGCCGCAGTTGAATGGGACAACGTCATGAAGCGCGATGTTCACTCCATACTTCCTTCCTCTATGGAAAATGCCCAATCCCATTTCGCCTCAAAACAGGTAGAATTTGAATTTTATAAGCAACGAGCTTTTACCCGCGACTTCGTCCGCATAAATTATATACCAGATTTTAAGTCAGATGATAAGCTATCTAACAAAAAAAGTTTCATCAAAATCGGTTCAGTAGTTTTTGCGTGATACTCGAACAAACAAACACCCAAACAACCAAACAAACAAACAAACATACAAACAAACAAACAAACAAACAGACAGACAAAAAATCTAAAAATTTGTGATTTGGAATCAGGGACACGTAAATACCATGTCGTAATTTTTTTTTTGTAAATATCTTCAATGTACAGACACACTTCTGTTACAGTTTTATAATAGTATAGATATAGATATAGATAGATAGATAGATGCTACGATAGAAAATAATAATTTCCATTTTTCTTGGGAAGTATGATATTCCTTCTATTTTGTATATAATTTTAGCTATCATACTATTTGTATTTGTTCTTTGATCATACTCATTCGTTAGTTGTGAAACCGTTTGAAACGAATATATTTCGTTACGTGGGCTATGTCTTTTGCTTCAGTATATTATTAGTTATTTAATTAAATAGACTAATATATTAACTGTATTCATAACCATCGATTAAGGAAAGGCTTACCGAATCTAAACTATTATAAAACCAGAAGTGTGTCTGTACATTGAAGATATTTACAAAAAACAGATTACGATATGCTTTTTAGGCTTCCCTGATTCCAAATCACAAATTGTTGGACTATTTGTCTGTCTGTTTGTTTGTTTGTGTGTTTATTTGTTAGAGCATCACGCAAAAACTACTGAACCGATTTTGATGAAACTTTTTTGTTTGATAGTTTATGATCTGACTTAAAATCTGGTATATAATTTATGCGGACGAAGTCGCGGGTAAACGCTCGTGCTTATATAAAAAGATACATTGGAGTCATGTTGCAATTTCTGACACGAGCACTTGTCTTCCGCATGCAGTGCTAACGCACTAGCAAGAGTCCATTAATTATAAATGAAAAAGAATATATATAATTTTTTTTCGCGAATTTCCCTAAGGTTCCTTGGTGAAAGGGTTCCAGTATCATGAGTACGATCACCCTTTAAAGTATTGCAACTTATTCAAGGATTTAATGTACTTCTGGCCTTAGATTTATAAGGTTACGAGCTTTTACCCGCGACTTCGTCCGCATAAATGATATACCAGATTTTAAGTCAGATGATAAGCTATCAAACAAAAAAAGTTTCATCAAAATCGGTTCAGTAGTTTTTGCGTGATACTCGAACAAACAAACACCCAAACAAACAAACGAACAAACAAACAAACAAACAGACAGACAAAAAATCCAAAAATTGGTGATTTGGAATCAGGGACATCTAAAAATCATATCGTAATCTTTTTTTTGTAAATATCTTCAATGTACAGACACACTTCTGTTACAGTTTTATAATAGTCTAGATTTATTACAATACAATACAATACAACACGATACTCTTTATTTGAACACCAAAAATTCATACACTTTTATTACTTTTTAAGAGGGCTATTACAAGCTCAGTGGCGCCCTCGTCACATTAAGAAAGATTTCTCAATAAAGAAAGCCTAAATTAAAAAAGTGCTCAACAGATAAACTACGAAAGCCTTCAAGCTATTTTCATAGAATACTTTTATAGGTTTTTTAAAGGTCTAAACTTACAAATTTTGAAAAAAGAAAAAAAACTGCCGCTTTTGTTTTTATTCGAAATTATCTAAAAGTGGAATGTTTAGAACCTTTAAAAGTATTGTATAACAATGGCTTTAAGGCTTTTGTAGTTTGTATGTTGAGCACTTTTTTAATTTAGGCTTTCTTTATTGAGAAATCTTTTTTATTGTGACGAGGGCGCCACTGAGCTTGTAATAGCCCTCATAATACAAGACTCCGTCAATAGTGTCTCACAGAGGCAACTATCAAGTAGGCAGCAAATAAAACAAGAAAATAGTTCCTTAATAATTTTACTCAATGACGTCATATCTACGTCACATTGGAATTTTAGTTATTAATTTAACTTTCGCATAAATCTATCGTAATAATGTCTGTCCCGGACCACCATAACAACGTTGTTTTGGTTTCTATGCAAATTAGTTATAGTACTGTAGCCACGGAACTATCTAATTACAAAAAAGATTACCGATTGCCGTTATGATATTGTTGTAAATCATGCCATTTGAGGTACAAAAACCTAAGTGTACGGCCACTTTCCATGGTCTTACCATTGTGTGTTGGTATTGGCTGAAGGTGTAGAACATGAGAATAGACAAACAAAATGCTAACCTTTAAATGTAAATAATTTGAAAAAAATTACATTTTCAACTGACATTTAAATATAGTTACGGCGGGTTGTGATCCGTAAGACGTAGGTTTTTGTACCTCAAATGGCATGATTTACAACAATATCATAACGGCAATCGGTAATCTTTTTTGTAATTAGACAGTTCCGTGGCTACAGTACTATTATAGTTTGGGCATAGGGAATAAAATAAGCACTTACTAAACAATTTTTTTTTTTTGGCAGATATAATAATAAGTATAAATATATTATTATATAATAATTAATAAGTTGGTATATTGGAGAGAAATTGAAAAGTGGAATTTTATAATTCTGAGGAAATAAATATTATTATGCCTACGAATTCAAACTTGACTTGGATTAAACATGACTAAGAGAACAGAGAACAAAGAAAAACTAAATGTTATAAATTAAACATTTATTTATTTTTAATGTAACAACTTTTATTTGTTTCATATATAAAATGTTTATAAAAAAATTATAACATAGGTTGTGTCTCTCTCGTTGATGTCTTTTATATGTAAAGTTTTATCTTGGAGTTCGTAGCAATAATTATATTTCTTTTCTCAGACTCCATTTTAAATAGAGTTTAGAATAAGCGTAGAAATATTAATTTACTATGAGAATAAGTCAATTATTATTGTAAATATATTTATTATGTTTATTTGTTTCTTTTGTTAAAATTAATGTGTTACTTTAACACGAAATAATAAATATAGTTTTTTCTCTTTTGTGTGTTCTCTTTTTTTTCTTTATGTATGTTGTAGGTTGTAGTTTTTTTTAAATATAGTACAAGGTGTTACAAAAATACAAATAAACATTTTTAAACATTTTAGGGGGTGGCAAAGACCATCAAGCCGAACAACTTTAATTAAACTTAACTACTTACTTTTTAACTTTAAAAAAATCGGATGTTCCATCATCATATCAGCCGATATAGATGTCCACTGCTGGACATAGGCCTTCCCTAAAATTGGGAGATTTGCCATAATCGCCAAGATGCGATGCGTTTGCGATGTTCCATAAAATAAACTACAGATATACTCGAGCTAAATGCATCGGACAAAAAAATTTTTTTTCCGCGATTTCGGTTTAATCTGGGTTTAATAATACCATAGTCTAAAAAAACAAGGTCTTCTATTCCCAGAGTGACACAAGCCTACGTCAAAAAATATGGCCGCTAAACGTAGGCTTGTGTCAGTCACGGGGTCGGAAGAGAATACCAGGCGCAGTATAATATTATTGTACCATGTAATAATACATTAACATAAGCGCCATCTACTGGTAACCGAGGAAAGTAAGTAGATGCAAAGAAAGCTGTTACTCACCATCGATTTTGTAGTTAAGAGGAAAGCTTTCATGGTTCTTACTAAGTTCCAAGTAGATGGCTTAAACTGCCCATCTTATTAAGAGGATAGGTGGGCTCGAAGTTTGGAGAATATGTTTCTTTTCATACTGTATACTTACGTATTTTTCCGATCTATCCCACTCACACACCCCTCCGACTAGAGTGCGAAAGAGAATCAACAGAATACATATACAGGGTCCTTCTTAATATGCTGACACTTTTTTAAGGCGATGATCAGACCATCAAACTGAACAACTTTCTCTATGGGACCAACTGAAATCGCGAAAAAAAATCAGCTGTCCCGTACATCTGGCTCAAGCAGATTTGCAGTTTTGTATGGGGCAGCAGATTTTTTTTTCGCGATTTCGATGTTGGTACCATAGGTATAGAAAGTAGTTCAGTTTGATGGTCTGATCATACCCTTAAAAAAGTGTCAGCATATTAAGAAGGATCCTATATATCGATTTAAAGTAGACGCCATCTAGTGTCAACATACGAATGCGTATTGATAAACTGAAAGCTTCTCTACATAGAAGCGAAGTAGAGACTTTGCGATAGAGAAAGGCTTTCTTTGCACTTTTTTAGCCTTCTCACTAGATGGCGGTTTATTTAATTCGATTAAAGTTCAGAATGAAACTTTTTCTTTTTTTTAAGCTTAGTCCTAAATAATGGTTGACTTGATTATTAACTGTCACACTGACTGGACCGAACTTGGTTAAAGTTTAGAAATACGTTAACATAATCGAGGGTGGGGAGGGAGATGTGGGGTGAGTGTAGGGGGGTTGAGGAGAGCCCCCTCCTGAAGGGGGGCGAGGAAAATAAAAACACTCTGTATTGCACGTCAAAACGTGCACTTTGTATGATTACCAAATTTAATACACTTGTGACATCATCTACGTTGCATTACATTACTTATTAACGTTTATCTTATTATTAAAATAGTATTCAAGCTAAAAAATAAATAAAAATAATAAGTTTTGCATTCATTCTTTTCAAACGTTTGTTTTACCAAAAAGAAAATATATTTAGAGCCTCTTAACATAATCAGGATTTCCTGTTTTTTACTGAATAATTTTGTACACTTCACAGTTAAACTCAACTTCTAATTTTTATGTAATGCAAAGAAAACAGCTGACTTACTACGCTTGTAACACTTTTTAACATAAAAAACATTGTATAACCACGGAAACAGATCCAATAAATAAACAACTCGAAAACAACTCAATTTTTTATCACTAAACTCCAACTTGGGCCACTTACATCAAAAACAATTACATAACATAAAAAAAATAACATAAATAATTACATCGTACTATAGTCGCCCTAACGGTTGCTAGGCAACGAACAATCACAGCCTAATCACTATTACATAAAGCTACGTCACATGCTATTTTTATATAACGCACGGACCCCTAAAAGTGGGGATCGAGAGTTCAGGCAGTTCGCGGCGGAACCCCGACCGTACCGCACGTTCCGTTCAAACAAAAATGTCCCCAGTTTATTATTGAAAAAAAAAACATAAATAAAAAAAACATAATCCAATTGGTTACAAAAAAAAAAGTTTAAAAGAAAATATTGTTCTAAAATTAAATTTAAACGGAAAATGAAAGTGAAACCGACAGTGCACTGACCGATTCAACATGTTCAAAAGCGAAAATAGTTGGAAAGTAGTGTTGCTCGCTGTTGCGTCCATGGCCGCGGCTGAGCCGAGCCGGGCTCTGAGCCTAGTCTACAACCACCCGTACAAAAACGTCATGTTCATACCAAAAATGTACAGACGAAACAGAAAAGTTCTATTCCTCGACGAAGGCGAAAACCGACAGCCTTTCGGCCGCGGAGAAATAGACCTTACACAAAAACCATACGATTCAAAAATCAAATTTGACGATGCGCAAGACTACGAATTCACATCTCCAGAAGAGGAGAAAGAGATACCATCTGGGAATGAACGATTTTATGAATCACAGAGGTTCAGGCCTGCATTTCCTGCGTATTACCAGGGGAGATACAGCCGCCCTTACGCTCCAAATTACTTCGACTATCACGCACCCCTACCATTCGCCCCATCAGTCAGAAACAGTCTCTACTCGACAGGATGGAAAGCGCGAAGTCCTCGAGTGGTTTTCCCCTATACGTCGGACAGTGTGAACTCAGTGCAAACTAATTCTCACGCGGGACCAGGATTTGATAACGTAGTGTTTCGGGACCAGAATTTTGGTTTGAACGACATTGGCACGGATGAGCAGAGTCTTCAGGATATTGGTACGGGAAACGCGGATGCTTTTGCCGAGAGAGGTAAGTTATGTAAGATGAAAGGTGTGAGTGGAATCGAAAGGTGTGTTGTAAATAAGCTTTAGTTCTTGGGGAGTTAACGTTGTTTTTTGCAGAAAATTCAAACGTAACGTTTGGTAAAGTTGGAAGTGTCTGTTGTCGCGCCAAATGCCTCCCATCTATCTTAATGGGGGCTTAATTAAATTAGAATAACACCTATAATGATTAAAACCTATAACATATATGATATAATACGATAATTTTATTTAATGTCACTAATTTTATGTATCTGTCGAAATACTTTTGATGTTTAGAGATTATTAAATGAAAGGATATTAATTAGAATATCATAATTACAAATTGAGCTAACTAACGACTAAGAACATTAAATTTTAACCACAGGTACAAAATTAAAATACTCCATATTACAAAAACAAAAACAGTCCCAAATCGATAAGCTTTCCCCGGGTCACACCGGATGCGAAGATTCCACAGACCTATATTAAATGGACCCATGACATTTGCCGCGTTTCCGGGTTGGGTGGCGATAGACAAACCTTAGCGGCAAGTATCCGAAGCTAGCATCGTTCCCCCTATCCTGGAGACAAAGTACCAAGCCCTTAAACGAAGCTCAAATATTCCGACCCCCAGCAACCCATGGCCTCAAAGGCCAGCGGCAGATAAAAAAGTATCGAACTGAACTCAATCTCTTTAGCATCCTGCTGATCCAGGGGTTTCAGTACTTCAGTCCAAATAAGCCACTAAAACTTTTGTCGGACCCTCTTTATATTTGGCATAATGGGACTTATGCCATCTTCTGGTGTATTTCAGCCTTAGACAATTTATATATGGACGAGTTACGCGTATCATCCTACTAAGAAACATTTCTGCCACTTGCAAACGTTAACATGCAAGTAATAAATGATACAGTAATAAAAAAATTATACTTTTTGCGGGGAGCGAGGTAACATGAAATCCCCAACTTTGGATTTCATTCCTCATAAGTTTAGATTCTAATTTTGAATGTTAAAAATCATGAAAAGTAGTCTCGTGTGAACCCCAAACGTTCTAAGTTCAAAATTATTGTTTCGCTATTATAGGCTGTCTCATTTAGTGATAAGGTATAAAATTGGGTGTAAATGCGCAAGATCAATTGTTCTTATACCGTGGCAGAGGGGAAATGCTACCGCAAGGCGAGTCCCTATATAAATTGTCTAAGATTTCAGCAGACTGTCTACTGCTAAACACAAGCCTCTTCCACAGCACGCGACACACTCTATTTTCGGCCTTCCTCATCCAGTCGCTCCCCGCCACCAGTCTCAGGTCCTCAGTCTAGCGCTGGAGGGTATCCCACACTATGCCTATCAGTTACATTGTACCTTTCATTTTGGCAAGATGTATTAGTTGAACTATGAACACCTTCTTTTGAACACAGGTTTGTTCTACCGCAAACGATAGTCTAAAAAATAATATGTCAAATCTTCTTCTTATCGTGTGGGCAGAGCCCTGGTGTCAGAGTTTTTTCAGACCGCCTTACGGCCTCTGACGTGGTTTTTATGTAACGTCTACTACCACCAGAGATAGTAGCCGGGACCAACGGCTTAACGTGCCATCCAAAGCACGGAATCATCTTTCTTTTTCAGACAATCAGGTGACTCAGCCTACAATCTCCTAACCAACTGGGGAAAAACGCACAAAGTGACATATCACTAGGTGTCCCCCGTGGGAATCGAACCCACGACCTCCGTGTCGAGAGCCAATGCTCTTAACCATTAGACCACGGAGGCACGGAGCAATATGTCAAATGCAAAGATCAGAGGCTCAAGAAAATATGTTCTTCTTTCGGGTCGTCATGAGACTCTTGAGCTATAAATGACAATCACTCATGGTGTAGTGAAAAGATTAGTTAGTCAGCAATGGTCGTATCGAGGCTGACTGCCCAGGGTGCGCCTGACGAACTCAGGTTTCGTCACTCGGCTAGGCTCCTTCTATCAATCAATCAATAAGATATACTTTATTTTACACCAAAACATAAACAGCAATACAGAGAAAAAATACAAGAGGCACAAAAGGCGGCGCCGGAGGCGCTTCTATGTACTCTCACTCGTCCAAAAGTAAAGTAGATTAATAGAAACCCTTGTAAAACAGTTTTAAAATTACCTACAGGAGAAATGAAAACGCCCAATCCCGTTTCGCCTCAAAACTGGTAAAGAATTTGAATTTTAGAATAGAAAAGGATAATTTCTATTTCCATGGGAAGTATGATATTCCTCCTATTTTGTGTATAGCTTTAGCTATCATACTATTTACGTATGTGTTCTTTGATCATACTCATTCGTTAGTTGTGAAAAGATTTAAATTGAATACATTTAGTCACATGGGCAAGGTCTTTTATGGTGATAATGAACGCAGGATATTGTGTAGAGTTGATGCATTAAAAACACGAATGCTCTCTCTCGTTCCTCCTAACCGTGGACCGGAAAACCGATACTCACAGAGGTGGGGTCGGATGCAGTGGCTATAACCGGCAGCCACACGGTCATCCTTATCAGAGATGTTGACGATAGTCTGAAGGAATTAATCTCCTCTTACGACATCGACACCAGTATGGGTTGGTGCCAGGAAGCTGGGATAGGTATTGGTCTATATCTTGGAGTAACAAGCGGTGGAACATGATAATACTCCTTGGTGGTCGGTAATGATCGTTCTTCTTTCGTAAATTGCCGTCGTTGTTTTCGACATTAATTTGTCCCTTTCTAATCCAACGACAAAAATTAAAAAAAAACCTTTTAAGTATTTAATTTTTGTTCTGATAGAAAGGGACACTAACGTTGGAAATATCGACGACGGAAACGTACGAAAGAAGGTCGAATATTACCGACCACCTTGGCCAATTTTCTTGTTTGCATGCTTCTAAGGAGGAGTGGCAATCCTTTATGATTCTAAAATCCTTGTTGGGTGCTAGTTAAAGACTGACACAACACAAACATAGCATGTGTCCAAAAGGCTACTCCTCCCATCTGCAAGGCTCTCTTTCTTACAAGCAAACTTTTGCAATTAGCCATCCCGCTTCAATTGCGCGGCTCCGGTCAGAATTTTCCGTTTTCTTCGAAAACCTGTATGATTTTATATGAATTTTCAAAAAATAAGAAAACCACATAATTTTATATTGTATTGTGAAGAATATCGTAAATTTTCATTTTCTTCTGATCAACAATGTAAGAGTAAAACGGTTACAACTGGAAAAACAGAGGTAACTTTGGAGTCGTTTTTCTTCAGTTTTATTAATTAAAATAGATTTCGAGAAAAACCACATCACTTCTCATATCGTGTAGATTGTTCAGTTTTGTTTTCTGCTTAAAAAGTGCCATAGTTAAGGTATAAAATGGTTACAAAGTTACTCAAAACCGGGCGGACGCCCCTTAAGAACCCCCTTGACACATCCTCTGATTAAGCCTACTAAGTTCTAATCGATAACTTTTTGCTCAAATTCAAAGTCACGAATTCATTCACCCGTTACTGTGTAATGTTATTACTGCGTTTTCATAAAGAAATAGTTACTTACTAATAGCATTTCAGTTACGAAACTTTTGAACTGACGGAAGCGTAGATCTACGCGACGAACGATTGATTTTCTTTTTTTTTTAATCTTGGCAGTCCATAGGTCAAATCTGGTTAAATTAGCTGGAGTGCTGCTATTCTTGAATGTCAAACGTCCTTATTCATATTCGAAAGAGACATAAACAGTATGTACTTAATATGCGTTATTCGCAATTACATACTGATAAAAAAAATAGCATTTCTGATTTAATAAATTGCGGAGAGGTACGTAAGTAGTAGTATTTTCTAACTTGTTATTATTAAGTTTAGGTCGTTTAGTTCATTTTAAACTTAAAGAAAAACGATTTATAAATATAAAAGAATTTGCAATATTCAAATTCAATAAAATAATTTAAAAAATATCTTGAAAATTGCCAAACAGATTTTTCTAGTCCCATTAAAAGTACCAAAATCCAGCCCCGACTTGATTATTAAGTTATGATGACTAGACAACGATACAGAATACATAGACAGTCAGTCTATGTGACAGACAGGTTTTTATCTTATTTTAATACGAGCTTTTACCCGCGACTTCGTCCGCATAAATTATATACCAGATTTAAGTCAGATGATAAGCTATCAAACAAAAAAGTTTCATCAAAATCGGTTCAGTAGTTTTTGCGTGATACTCGAACAAACAAACACCCAAACAAACAAACAAATAAACAAACAAACAAACAAACAGACAGACAAAAAATCCAAAAATTGGTGATTTGGAATCAGGGACAGGTAAAAACCATGTCGTAATTTTTTTTTGTAAATATCTTCAATGTACTATCGCAGAATAACTATAGAAGAATAACTCTAAACAAAAGCAACATAATTTTTGGCACCTAATGAAAAATTACATTTTGTATGAGTTTTGGCGGCAAGGTATAGTTTTTAAGGAACAAATTTCGAAGTTTTATAATAGTTTAGATTGCCACCTACAGATTTTTCATTTAATTAGTTTTGGAAAAAGAATAATAATATCCCATATGTTATCACAGGCATTATTATTAGTTATTACTATAGCAATTAACAACGTTATAAAGTCCATAAAAAGCATATTTTGAAACTTTTATAAGCACGCGGTAAGAAGATAAATAATCTTTAAAAGAAAAAAAAATAAGTGCCTCTTACTACTACCATTTAACCGTTTGACAATTTCATTCTTAGCATTAGCACATTCTTTTTACGAAGGCCAACTAGTCAAGCAAATTTTGTACGAATTACGTTAGAATAAGAGTTTCCTCGATGTATATCTTAGTTTGTGGAATAGAATGCAGTGCATTAGTCAACCACAATGGAACTTTTACCAATTGTGTGATAATAAAGAGCTTAAAAACGACTCACGAGTCACGCGCAGTTTGTAACCTCGCTTCGATTTCCCACTGACATGTCATGCGTAGTTCTCTTTTGTTTACGTTTTAACTTAGTGATAATTATTCTACCTCGTTTACAATACAATAATATCTGATTTTAGAGGGTTAACCATAAGAATTTAACACCAACCCGCTGCACCAACCATTGCCAAAGATAATAGTTATTTGTTATACAAGAGTGCAAAGTTGCTTTTTAACCGCGTGCTCAATTTTGATGACCGAGCAAGCGAAGGACCCTAAGGCTGCCTGTCCATTGACGCGAGCTGGCTGTGCGAGCTGTGTAGCTGTGTAAATATTAACCAATCAGGAGCTCGGCCGATCTCGGTCGGATCGCCACTGGACCACCACGGCATATACATTAGGAATTACACCCTAGAAATGCAGTCCACACTTTTAAATAAAACGGTCCCCTACGAATTTTCAAGCCCGCAAAATTCGCAGATAATATACGATCAAAACAATTGACAGTTACACCAGTTAACAATTCAAACGTAGGAAATTAATTTACTCCGCGTGTCTAACCAACATATTATTTCAAACATTCGCGCGACGCTCATCTGTTTATTGCCTATTAACATTGTTAAAAATTCAAATTGAAATCCATACAAATTTACATCCTACAAACTAGGGAAAAAAACCGTCCACTCGGTTTGACAGTCATAATTATAAAGAATTATAAAAAGTAGGAAAAAATTGGTAACACTCGAAAAACCCAATCGTAAAATAGGGTATTCTATTTTCAATCTTATAAAAATAGTGTTAACAGCTACTTTGTGTTGATAGTACGAAACTCTCATTTTTCATTATCGCGTGATAGAATGTGGCGTGTATTCAAATACGCGCTTTGTCAATAAAAGGTACGGGTTTCATTTATATTGAAAACGTATGAAATATCAAAACCTACAATTAATTATTATTAATAATTTATATCCTGTTTATGGTCCAGTTATTATAAAAATCAAGTCATTTCTAATTCTTCTATTGAGTCGAATGTCTTTGATTTGACATCGCGTTGAAGAGATCTGTCAAGCCTTAGATGCTTGCTTATTGCCCAAGATTATGCCCAAGATGCACCGGACGTATTAGGGGCACAGTACTTCACCCGGGTAGAAAATCTCAGAGGAAGGATTTCTTTATTCTAAAGCATGGAGTGCGCATCAATTTACGATTGAAGTTAGTCTCTTTTGTCTTATGTTATAACCATAGATATAGTAACTAGATGTAACCATAACGTGGCCGCACATGAAACAGCAATAGCGTAACTTTTGCATACTAAAAGACGGTTTGTTTGGCAAGATGTCATCAACATTCCATAGGTTTGACAGTGGTTTGAAATCTTGCCAAACACAAAAAACGGCCACGGTGACAGAAACAAAAAATAATACTTATTTCTGTCTTTTTTCTTTACATAAGTTTTCATAACTGGCTATCGCATTCTCTCATTTCATGGCTCCATCTTTCAGCGTAAGCGAAAAGTTTTTAATCTAAGGTTATAACGTACCTTTAATAGTAGAAGGAGATGGAACTATAGATATTTTTTATGTCCACTTTTTTTTGTGCTAGTGTGTGTGAAAAGTGCTCGTAAAATAATAACAACATGTCACGTTGATCTAGTTGGTCTCTTTTGACCAAGAACATTGTATATAGGTGGACCAAACTCTCGAATTTCGTGGAGAATGCAAAATAAACTCTAATTTTACGTAATAAGTATTAATTTCCTTCAATGTTGTTGTAGGCTGACAACCAAGCAAATGTGAGATAACCAGAATACTCATGTGTCTCTTTCTAACGTGTTGCCAACTTATTAAGCTACCACTTTAGAATTTAATGTAACAAAAGATGTATGTAAATTAAAAAAATATTTTTGTTTTGAAAATTCATAATTTAAAGTATATTATAAATTTTTATTTGTTTTACACTAATTTTGTTCAATTTATGACAAAACAAATAAGGTAAGTTCAATACTTTAGTGTATTATTTCAAAACTTTTTAATGGAAACTCTTTGGTGTTATGAATAAAATAACAAATTAAATTGTTGTGATAACTGATAATAACATTGTAAACCTTCGAAATAGTCAATTTTTGTTGTGTTACTGGATGCAAAAATGAAATTTACCCTGGCTGTGGGTTTTCTTTCCACAGGTTAAATATTTTATTGTTTCGCTAATCTTTTCTTAACTAGGGTGACCATTGACCATTTTGGCGACCTATGTATTAAACACAAAATGTGTGTTGCTTATTAAACTGTAAAAGAAGTGTGTCTGTACGTATTGAAGATCTTTACATGAGTAGGATTACGATATGGTTTTTAGGTTTCCCTGACTGCAAATCAACCTTTTTTTAGAATATTCGCCTGTCTGTTTGTTTGTAACAGCATCACGCAAAAACTAAGGAACCGATTTTGATGAAACTTTTCTTGTTTGATAGCTTATGATTTGACACAAAATCTGGTAAGTACGTATTGGTACTGACGTGTTAATGAATAAGCGCAAAACCGCATGCACCCCAACTGATTTATAGCAAAATATTGACTGAAACAATAATTTCATTATTTTGATAATTAAAAAAGTTATTCGCATTTTAAATTTTGAGGCAAAAATGTTATCATTTCAGCAATGAATGAAAGCGCTAACCTACTCATGGATACATTTTAGTAAGTAGAGTATGTGTGTCCGTGCGGTGGGTTGACATCGGGTTCAGTAAATTTTATTTTGAAGAAAGAATCATATGTCGAAACCAAGATAATTCAATTCTCGATTCTAAACAAAATACTTTCTAGTTTTGCGATAATTCATTAACACGTTGTAATATTTTTTGGATGAACGAGAACAGTCGCGGGTAAACTCAAAATTAAATTTTATATATATATTTTTTTAGTCTGAGTTTACCCCTAAAAACATTTTCAGAATAAAAAGATAATATTGAATCCTCAACGAGATGGTAAGAAACAGGCTTGAATAAATGCATATTAGGTATCTCGTTAAATTTGAGAATGAATGGACTCCCTAGTTAGAAAGGGACACACGAGGATTTAGGTAATCTCACTTGCCCCGGTGCCAGCACCGTAGTGTACAATCTAGTTACTATACAAAATTTTTGCTTTTGACACCACACACTCAAACACAAACGTCAAAAATGGGCATTCTTGCAATGGTATAGCTCCCTCTATACCTTTAGGTATAATCTCTCTGGGTAGAATCTACTCTAGCGATAAACAAGCACGTTCAAACAAACAAAATATCACACAAAACAACACAAAATGACACATTCCGGTCAGTCATTGCCAAATAGTGATGAAGTGAACTCGGGAACATCAATACGGTTCGGGAACCGTATTCAAGTGGAACATGTTGCTTCTATGAAAGGGCCTGTCCTGTCTAATTTAAAATCAATTTCCTTGCGATGTGTTCCTTCACAGTTTGAAAGCAGTCCAATACGGACTGACATAAGTTAGAAAACCTCGAAGTAGAGAACTTTACTGTGTGAAAATGTGTAAAGTGTAGAAGGTGAATAGCAAAAATACCCCGTTATCTTGCCTGAACAAATGAATTTCGAGGTCTTTCACCGACTCAAATGTCATAAATCAATACAATGCGTGCAGAAAATAGTTAATTATACCTAGTATGCATGAAGAAATCCTCTACTTTGTCTCTATATGTCAACAAACCTCTCAGGAAGACATGTAGTTGTTTTTCTGCATGTTTGTGGAACAATCTATACTGATTTTTGTTCATCTCTCGAAATGCATTCTATCTACCCCACATCTACCCAATGCATTTTACAGGGTCCTTCTTAATATGCTGACACTTTTTAAGGGGATGATTAGACCATCAAACTGAACAAATTTCTCTATGGTACCAACATTAAAATCGCAAAAAAAAATCAACTGCAAACCTACTTGAGCCAAAATGACATTGACAGGACAGCTGATTTTTGTTTCGCGATTTCTTTGTTAGTCAAGTTGTTCAGTTTGATGGTCTGATCATCCTCTTAAAAAACTGTCCGCATATTAAGATAAGGACCCTGTATTAGGCAAACGTCATAATATGGCAAACAGCAGCAATTTTAGAATAATAATAATAATTAATAAATAACGCTCACAGGCACATACATTGCAATGATCCCAAATTAAGCCTTAGGCTTTTTGTTATGGGAACCATATACAACAACGGCACACACGTATAACATCCATGACCGAACCGGGATTCGAACCCAGGACCCTGGCTTGGCAGTCCGGCGTGGTAACCATTACACTCCGGCGTGGAAATTTTGTCCAAAACCCATAATTTTCTGGATTCGATCTTATGTATTTTACGTCAAGTATTGTTGACCTCTTTTCGAACTTTAGCTGGTATTTCGAACCAATGACCTTGCACTACCTTTTTAATTATCTAGGACCAATCGACAAGTAGCCTTGCTTCTTAAAGACTATCAAGCATAGAGAATACAAAATACTGTAAGAAATAGGTCGAAAATAACAAACTAACAAGAATATAAAAGATATAGAGAAACCAAGGGAAGTATGTCAGGACCGACGCGCAGATTTATAGTCTCTGCCTATCCCTCAGGGAAAGAGGCGTAAAGGACAACCGCCGCTATCCCTTGAAAAAATACCTTAAAATGTATAGAAGTTTTGACTGAAGTTAAATGTGTAATTAATTATGAGGTTTTATAAAAACGTCATCATCATTTATTTTTATTTAACGAGTTATTTAGTCAATATTATATACCTAGGCCACAAAAAGAAATCCATAAACAAGTCCCAAGACCACGCGTACGAAGTCGCGGGCAACAGCTAGTAAATTATAAAAAAGCAGCAACCCCAAAATGGTTGTCAATGTTGTTTAGTAGGAGGTGATGCAAGCACAATGTTTTTTTTATATATAAAAATGATAAAAACTAATAAATCATTATAAAATAAACTAATGCCTGCAGTTAGTTTCTAGTCTTCCATAGTCCATAATAAAAATAGAAGTACGGTTATAAATTTTTTGGTATTATGTGCCGGATGTCCTTTATGATTTTTTTTTAATCGGGCATAGGTCCTCCACACATTCCCACCGCTGTAACTCCTGTAAACCAGGATCAACAGCGGCGACCATTCACAACACTAGACAATGAAGTCCAGCGAGCCCAGGGATGAGTCTAATGTCTTGTCTAATTTGTGCATGTAACAAATTTTATAATGCAAGCCAATTACGTTCTTTTATCATCATAACACAGTAGGTCAACAAAACATCACCGTAAGACGCATAATGCCAAATTCTGCAGCGAAACTCAAATATTAGTGTGCACTTTCTAGCCTCGCTTTCGGCATTGCGCAACTTGAGATGGTCTTCCAAACGGTCTCTGATGTAAGATGTTATGTAATGGACCTCATTTAGCGTTCGGTCCGATTGATTCGTACAGGGTGACTGGGTGAATGAAATGGTTCGGTGGACAGGGGAATGAACGTTTGGGCTTGAATCGTGTTCGGGGAAAGGGGAATGAACATTAATAAAATCATTTTTGATAGTTCGTGTGATTTTTACAAGGTCTTTCAAGGTCATTTGGGCTTGAAGGGTGGTTGAGGAAAGAGAAATGCACAATTATGGTTAGTGGAGTGGGAATGACCACTAGGGCTTGAATTATGTTCAGGGAAAAGGGGTAAACGCTTGGGCTTGAGAGATGTTTAGGGAGAGAAGTCTGATTATTTGGGCTTGATTAATATTTGGTGAAATGGAATAGAGTGCACGCGTTAAACTGGCATCCGTAATCCGCAGCTGTCAAATTTCGACCTTCCGTTACATGAAAAGGTTGCGGATCCGAATTTCAAAGCCCTCCCATAAAAAGTTTCACATCAAAAACCTAGTAGCGGAAAGTACCTATTAGTTTCATGGCTTAAAGGGATCGTTACAATGTATGTGCCTATGAGCGTTTTTTTTTATTGTGCACAATGTTCAGGACTTTGTTCAATGTTCAATCCCAAATATACTAGGCATGCCAACTTTCCATCAAATGATAAGTAATAGTTTTTTCACACCACCCGCTCGAAAATGGAACATTATATGTCATGTAACTCGAACCTAAAGCAAGTCATTATAGCCCTGGGACTAGCCGGGCAATAATATTGTACTGAATTTCATTATAACCCGCTGGTCAATAATGAGATTTGAATATGGAACCGCATCCACAGATTATTTACGACCCTTACTTAAAATTCGTATGAAAACTTATCATGGAGACAGGCACCAAAAAGAACTTAATTCGAAATTCGAACTGGCCACCACGAGTATTGAACACAAAAAAAGAAAAAAAGGCGCGAATACTGCAAATCTCTGTACCTATTGCTACGAACAAAGTAGGTAATAAAAAATAAAATATTACATTTTCTTTCCACAACTGGAGTGCAATTTTTGAATCTCATTCGCTGAGTTCAGCAGTTGAAAATGTCAAAATTACTATGGAGATAGGCATCTTTCTACTGCTGATTTGACTTTCAAAAATCGCACTCCTGAAGTATGATTTTTGAAAGTCAAATCAGCAGTAGAAAGTTGCATATCTCCATAGTAATTTTGACATTTTCAACTGATGAACTCAGCGAATTAGTTTCAAAAATCGCTCTCCGGTCGAATGTTTCAAATATCTACGTTCACTTTGAATTTAATAAAATAGTGTTTTCTAAATACTAACTATACTATTGAACTCTAATACTTTGTTATAAATTCTAATAAAAGAATTGGTTTCTAACCATAGAAAATTTACACGCTCCCCTGGGTTTCTAACAGTATTGCTTTTTATTTTCTCGCGGAGGGTGTGAAAAGTAGAGTATGGTCCTCGGGGATAAACGTGCTTTCATCTTGGGCGAGCTTGAACCCCTCGCTTCACTCAGGATTCTAGTCTTAACTCCCTCGCTTCGCTCGGGAGTTAACTCTAAACTCCCTCGCTACGCTCGGGAGTTAACCCTAGAATCCCTCGTTACGCTCGGGATTCAATATCGCGCCCGTGATGAAAGACACTGCTTTATCCCCTTGGTACATAATCTACTATAGTTGCCTTCTTCGAATAATTTTTGGAACACCGTTTATACTCTACCTTCAGTAGCGCGTTTATTTTTTGTGTCCGATACGGGTATCCGATAAATTCGTTGCGAGACCGAGCGATTGTATAATAGCTTTACTAGTTTTGAGGAAATCATTCGGAAGTCGTATTGACCTTGTCCCACTTAAATTGGACAACAATGCTTAGACATTCTCCTAGATTATACAATTTTTGATGGTGCGGTATGGATTCAGCCATAGAGTAAATAAATTACACACAAAAGAGGGTCACTGCCCATACTAAGAAAGTTGCCACCTTCTTAGTTGAAAACTCGCGTAAGTACAGCGACGGTGGTGGTGAGTAACGGTACAACACTAATGTTTAATAACGTTAAAATGCGTGTTAAACACATTTGTTATAAAAAAATTTAAGAAAATTAATTTATATAATTTATTTCCGTGGAACAAAAGTCAAATAATAGTGATCTAATAACGTTTAATTAAGATTTAGTTCAGGCCAGTAGCGACATCTGTTTGCGCCAAGACTATACTAAGTCTAAAATGTATGGAACTGACCAGACATGATTCAGCCTATACCACATAAGCTCCACACTTTGTCTGGCAGCTCGGTATACAGGTTGTAACAAAACACCCTAGTAATACTTAAAGGGTGCTTCAGACCATCAAACTGAACAAGTTTCACTATGGAGCCAACTTCGAAATCGCGAAATAAAAATCTGCTGTTTCATTCAAAACTGCAGTACCGGTTCGACTCAAATGTATGGGAGAGCAATTTTTTTTCTCGATTTTGGCTCCATAGCGAAAGTTGTTCAGTTAGATGGTCTGAAGTACGAGTATTACTAGGGGGTTTTGTTATACCCTATACAGAGTGTAAGAAAAAGTATCATTAACCTTTTAACCCAATAATCTACCCATCAAACTGAACAACTTTTACTATGGGAGCAAAACTGTCAGCCAAAAAAAATCTGCTGTTCCATACCAAACTGCAATGCCTACTCGACGCAAACGTATGTAACAGCTGTCTTTTTTTGGGCTTACAGGTTTGCTCCCATAGTAAAAGTTGTTCAGTTTGATGGGTAGAGTATGTGGTTTAAAGGTTACTGATACTTTTCTTTACACCTTCTTCTTCCTGCCCTTATTCCATTACTTGGGGTCGGCGCAATATGTGGTCTTCCTCCATTCATCTCTTTTAGCCGTCATCTCAGCGCACACTCCCTTCTTACACATGTCATCCCTCACACAATCCATCCATCTTTTCTTTGGTCGTCCTCTCTTCATGCAGCCATCCACATTCATATCTAATACTCGTCTTGTAATATGACACTCCTCTCTTCTCATCACATGCCCATACCATGACAATCGGTTACCGCATTACCGCACCGGTTACACCTTGTGTTAATATTGAAACTCCATACAAAAGACATAAACGAGTCCGATTACCGTTTAAACATGAAACTTTTTAACCCATTCACATTATTTGTTGACTTTCCATATTAATAATAAGTCACAAACGGTATTCACACGAAACCTATAAAAAAAACTTTTGAATACAAAAACAAGACAGTATTTATATAAAAAGTAACAATAGGTAATAATTTCTACGTCTTCTGCCCGTGGGATCAAGAGACGACGGGTGAAAACATAGTTTCACTGATGACAAACAAAAAAACTGATAAACCATGGGAATATCGTATTGTTTGTAGGAAAGTGCTGCGCGGAGTTGTGAAAAATGTAATTAATATTTTATAACGCGTATTCATTAATAAAATAAGATTAGAGGAAAAGTTTTACGTAATAGTGGACGTTGCTTTGTTTTATACATAAACTCACGACTATAAACCTTTTCGGGTTAAAAAAAAACATAAACTACACGGAGAAAAATATTAGGTCCTAAGTGGGTCCTAACCACGGACCTCGGAATCTCGTCTAATCAAAACTGAAGCACACATTTATATGAGTGTGCGTGCTGTCGCCCTGTCGCGCGGAACATAATGGCGGCGCGGGTTGTCGGACCTGCTGCGCCTAGAACTGGTGCGTCTGTGTGAGTGTAGGTCCCTTGTAGAACAAACGAAATTGTAGGACCTTGCATGCTTCACCTCTTCTTAGAGTGACATTACGTACGTCTTTTTTTCAGGTCCGTGGTCCTAACATATGAAATTGGCTGTTTTACTTGGAGTCTTTATAGAAAAAATTAAAAGGAAAAAAAATTGACGAAATTATATTTCAAAACACTTGCTCGTAAAGTGACTCTTATTGCACCGCTATTATTAATCGTATGGCTCTTTCTTTTCATTCCTGCGGAGATTACAAATTGATATCTATGGTTTTGAGCCATAGTTTGGCTCCCGGGGTTAGCTCGTTCAACTCCTGGATTCCACCGTCGAATCTTCTGCCAGGGCACTCGTTAACAATGTGCTCGACGGTCTGCTCCGGAGCACCGCAGTCGCACTCGGGTGAGCTTTTTACCGCACCGCACCGCTTTTAGGTACATAATGCAGCTTATAAAACACGCTTGCGAAAATGTTACATTGATCAGATTTTTTAATGTTAATTTATTCTGCGTTAATTAATGATTACGTTAAATATGATATACGGGGTGTAAAATTAAATGGGACACTTACTTAAAGGGGTGCCTCAGACTCATTGATCAGATTTTTTAATGTTAATTTATTCTGCGTTAATTAATGATTACGTTAAATATGATATACGGGGTGTAAAATTAAATGGGACACTTACTTAAAGGGGTGCCTCAGACCATCAAACTGAACATCTATGCAACCAATATCGAAATCGCGAAAAAAAAATCTACTGTCCCATACAAAACTGCAAACATAACTCGACTGAAATGTATGGGACAGCAGTTTTTTTTCGCGATTTCGGTATTGGTCACATACAGGGTGAAATTGATATCATTATCATCCTTTTAAACTAAGAGTCTACACAGCAAACTGAACAACTTTTACTATGAGAGCAAACCGAACAGAGCAAAAATAAAATTTGCTTTTGCATGCATTTGAGTCCAGAACGCATTGCAGTTTTGTAGAATAATTTCAAGCCCAGCGCCATTTTCCACAAATATTTGTCGAAAATAGTTGTGTTTTATGAAATTTTATGACTTTTTCATCGCAAGTGTGTTGAAAAGCGTCGTATGAAATGCGTGAGCGTTTGTCATTACAGCCTCGGCTAGCATGCAGCACTCGCCTGGTGGCTCGTGCTGCAATCCCGCCTCGGCTGTAATGACCAAGTTTGCTCACTTTTATCAGCATAAGCATAAGCATATGCTCACGACTATATTCCCCGAGGGGGTAGTTAGAGATATTCTGAAACTTCAGAACATCCACGTTTCACTAGTAGTACCGATACTCTGTCCAGTGTGACGGGGAGTGAGCCCGTCGCCACTTGTATCATAATGTACTAATATTAAATCAATCGAAGTATGTACCATTATTATCTATGCACTTTCACCATTTTATAGGTAGTTCGTTGATACCATTGCTGAAAAAATTGTGGGAGTGAGAATAAATAAAATCTTTGAAGGCGATTTGGACTGCGCTATCGGAAATAAAAATTTTTCCTGCAAGAGCATAGCATATGCTCACGACTATATTCCCCGAGGGGGTAGTCAGAGATATTCTGAAACTTCAGAACATCCACGTTTCACTAGTAGTACCGATACTCTGTCCAGTGTGACGGGGAGTGAGCCCGTCGCCACTTGTAATGGACAGTAGGTACAATACGTGCCTCGAAATTGAAGCATGCAGGTTTCCTCACGATGTTTTCCTTCACCGAAAAGCCAGTGGTGTTACAAATCCTGCAAGAAATTGTCCAAAATCTGTTTCCTCGCGATGTAACGAAATATAATAACATTAAAATTCCCTTTCTTTAATTTGTTCATTTTAATCCAAGCAAAGAAAAAACGCTTAGTCATTTCGACAATGTTCCGGTGATCAAAAGGGCCGGCCTTCAATCAACAGTGCGTTGATCTCAGTGCATTGTCACGGTGGTCGTGATTCTATGATCTTTTAACCATGAACCGGGTTCTGATCTCTATCGCTTTATTGGTTCAATCTGATACCTTTCAATGCGGTCAAAAATGTTAGACCACAGATCTGTGTGTTAGACAGACATGCTTTGTTTATTTGTATCAAGCACTTATTCAGAATTTTGGTTCGGGGGACGTCCCCCTCACCTGGCAATAATTGAAACAGCAATGTGAATAAAATCACTGTACCTAAACAATCTTATCACTGTTATATACACTTATTCGAGAGTATACATCCCCCAACTATTCTCCCTTAAAAAAACAGAAGGAACATAGATGAATAAAAGCTATAGGACACCTAATTATTTTCTTCATGTTTTGAACAGATTCCGAAACAATAGACACACAACAACACACACATAAAGAATATATAGCAAACAATTTAGGTGTGAGGGGTAGGTAAGGCAAGAGTTCACTGATTGGTTGAAAATATTTTCATTTATTTGATAAAACTTTTGTTTTCTTCATTTTCCACACAAACAGTTCTCCTTCGCCGTTTGAGAGCTGTACAAATACAACAAGGGCGAATTAACTTGGCACCTGGCTCGCACGTGGCTCGGAATTCGACACCCCTCCTGCTACCCCCCGTGGAACCCCACCGTCACTGTGCGAAGCCAGTAGCATAGCATCTCAGTAACCGTTTCACGTGTCCCTGCACTTTAGCATTTTCGGGTTATTCTATTCCGAGTTTTCCGAATTTTTTATTCCGAGCCACGTGCGAGCCAGGTGCCAAGTTAATTCACCCGGGTAATAGACGGTTAGGTAGTAATTATAATACTCTGTGGCTATAGAGCGGTAATTACGTACAAAAGTTAGAAAAACATGCATATTATAATACTTAATTATTGTGCCCTGAATCAAACACTCCGAGCCATGAACCTGATATAATTATATTGACATGCAAATGACATTATTCAATGCCAGATTGCATTCTTTTGTATTTATGATTAGTTTATTTACGCTCAGTGATTGGAAATTAAATAAAATAAAGAGCAGAGATAATCAGATAAGTGATTTAAATATAAAGTAAAATTTTATTTAAATTATTAATTTTACAGAGAAAGGTACTATTAAATTAAAACTAAAACTAACTAAACTAAAACTAAACTTCTACACATACATTCATCTCACAATAAGACTGATCGCCAGCCCACCATCGTTGCCCACGAACACAAATGTTTGCATTTAAATAAAAACACTTGTAAATGTACCGCAATAGAAAATGTAAAAGAGCATATGTACATTGGTCTGATAATAGATGAGTCATTTAACTGGGTCCCCCACATCAACTATATCTGTGATAAGCTAAGAGCCATATTGAGTAGGTTGTGCATACTTAAATACAAACTGCCGTATAGTACTCTGAGGATGTTGTATTTGGCGATGGCTGACTCAGTGATCGGGTACGGGATCAGCAGCTACGGTAGAACTTACAAATCTAATCTGGATAAAATATTTAATTTACAAATCCGACTACTAAAAACTATTGTACCTAACAAGACTAAAATCAAATACCAACATGACTATACAGAATTATTTGCTTATTGTAACATATTAACAGTACAATCTAAAGTAAAAATAGCAATATTGCAAGACGAATACTCACAATTATGTAACCTACCTTTAAAAATAAGAAATAGTAGGCTAAGAAAGCTAACAGATAAGAAAGAGTATGTAGTATCTAACTATAGTAACAATTACGGAAAGAGATTATGTAATCATGTCTTACCAAAGATAATTAACAGTCTACCAGTTGATATACAAAGTACTTACATTTCAAATCCTAAGTTTAAACCCATTGTAAAAAAACATTACTTATCATTATCACTTACCGACATAGACTATATCCTTTAACTGTGCAGTTATGTGTATGCATCATCCATCATCATCAGGCATTGCCACAACTACCAACTCACTGCTAGGATGGTGATTGTGGCAATGCTCATACGAGTCATCCCTTATGTGTATCATACCTACCTAAAAAGTTAATTTGACTTACCTAAAATTCATAACTAAATGTAACATTAATTAATGAAACATACCTATGTAATAACATACCTATGTAAAAGTAGAAATACCTAATTGGTCCGCGAATGTGAACGCCCCTTCCCCAGATAAACCCTTACAGGTTTTCGTGGGACGGGTTTTTGTCCTTGTTGTGTTTTGTAAATTTCTTTATTCAATAAAAAAAAAAAAAAAAAAAAAAAATCAAAACCTAACCTAATATAAACACAATTTACAATGTACTATGTACATATGTACTATGCGGTACTTTGAAAGGTAAGCTTTATCCGGGTCGAACCCGGTTGAAATGTGCCCATCACGCTCGTGGCATTTCCACGCTGTATAGCTAGGGAAATGTGTTGAACCAGGTACGACCCGGAGCGGGGGTCTTGGCCCCTCTCCCTCTTTTTTTTTTGAGATTGATTACAGTGATTTTAAATATAGAAATTCCGTACAAAATACATCAACGAAACCTTATTAAACTGGATGTTTTGTTTATTTAGATATTTTTATTCATAGTTATGTTGATATTTTATCTTGTTTTTTTAAATTATTTAACTTTATTACAGATTTTGTTAAATATTTTTTTTTAATATACCTACTGGATGATTTTTTTTACCGTTCCGGTACTTTCAGGGGTGGCTCAGCCCATCAAACTGAACAACTTTTACTATGGGAGCAAACCTGAAATCGGAAAAAGAAATCAAATGTCTCATACATTTGAGTCGAGAGACATTGCAGTTGAGTATGGAACAGCTGATTTTTTTTTGCGATTTCAGGTTAGCTCCCATAATAAAAGTTGTTCAGTTTGATGGTCTGAACCACCCCTGAAAATTTCGGTACGGTAAAAAAAATTATCCAGTAGATTTTTGACGTTTGTTTTTGGAAATGTACATACTAACGACACGTTGTGCTCGTTGTGTTTTTAAATAACTTTTTTCACATGTAACGTAAGCATTGTTGCATACATAGAGAAAATAACGCGCTCCTATGGTTGCATACCATTTTACCGTAAAGTGTCATTATTCTACTATAAAAAAATAACATTGAACTAGAAGGATTTTTTAAAATTACAAATGTAAAACATGAGACACAATTTTCACATAAAAATTCATCGAAATTTATAAATAGGCTAACCCATAAAACATTTTTAGTTGTGTCACTTTTCTGGTAACTACTAAAAAACTTAGTAGTCTGGTAACTACTAAAAAAACCTAGTAGCAACAACAAACTACAAAAAAAGTACAAAAATTGTCCTTATTATTAATGTACACCTATAGGTATTGTAAATAAAATATTCCGTTTTAAGCACAAAAATTACACAATCGATAAATTATGACATTTATTTACACTTCAAAGTGACATAATAATTGTTATTTAAAGATACTATGTTGTAACCGTTACATAAGGTAAGGTTACATTATGAGATTGTTTTGACCAATAACCGTTGACCCTATCTAAATGATGGTTAACCTTTATGAACTTCCTATATTTATGTTCGGCGGCGTACAGATAGTAAACTATAGTTTATTAAATTGCAACTATTGCTTCAGACGATGCGATGCTTTTGTGAATTAGAACTTTATCTGACAGGCAGTTTGACATTTTTGTTTGAAAGATATTACGTCAAACGAACTTTCAGTCACACAAGTTTTTGTTTTATTATAATATTGAAAATGTTTTTTTTTGTCGCTTCGGTATATATTGTAAGAAATAAGTGTACTTTTTGCAACCATCAGCAGCAAGGCTGATTCAGTGTTTATGGCGTGTAGAGCATTTCTGTGATAGAGATGGACCAGGTCTGCCTGCATAACTTCAGTCGGTTTAGGAGTTACAGACCTTTAAAGGTCTGTAAAAAATTAACGATCAGCTGCAAGGCTGATCGTATGTTATTAGTGTAGTATGCGCTGTAGCTATGTGAACAGTATAAAAACTGATATAAACTGCCAGTCGGTTTAGGAGATACAGCCGTTCAAAGATCGGACGTTTGGACGGCTGTAACTCCTAACCGACTGATGAACCATGTCAGTTTTTGTACTGTTCACATAGCTACAGTGCATACTACAACAATATCATACGATCAGCCTTGCAGCTGATCGCAAATTTTTTACTGACCTTTTAAGGTCTGTAACTCCTAAACCGACTGAAGATATGCAGGCAGACCTGGTCCATCCCCATCACAGAAATGCTCTAAACCCCATAAACACTGAATCAGCCTTGCTGCTGATGGTTGCAAAAAGTACACTTACCCCTTATACTAATAGGCACGATTTTCAGCGAAAATGCGACATCGCCCAGTGGGGCTAGTACGCCAACCCACGATAGCGATAAAAATTAATTTCATTTGGCAGATTCATTTTGTATGTACTCGAAGGTCGTGGAAGGCACGACATCTATGAATTTTTCATTTATAAATTAAATGGACTCTTGCTTGTACGTTGGCACTGCATTTCCGCCTGTGTCAAGTGGTTTGTGGGGGGTTTGTCGGGGGTGGGTTATCTTTCCCAGTGTGAAGGATTGTTTTTGAGGAAGACCACAGGAATGTGAACTCAAGACTCAAACGTGAACCGCACGAACACCACGCGAAAGACATTCGAATCTATCCAGGGCCTCTACCCGCACATTCATTCGAACTTCGCAATTGCGTGAACGGTTTCGTTCCAATGTCCTCTACTACAATGAAGTGCGGACCGAAACAGTGACGATATATCGAACATCGAAAGCCCGGGTACAGGGCCAGAGATTAGTTTTCTAGATCGTCAGTAGTAGGCATTTGCCGGTTCTGGGACACTTTATTCGCGATGTCAATAAAATGAATTCAGTGTGTCGGTCTGCTACTACGCGCGAATTAAATTAATCGAGGTTTCAATTAAATTAATTCTCGGTTTAAATTAAATTAATTCGCGGTTTCAATTAAATTAATTCGCGTTTTCAATAAAATTAATTTTCTAGTGTAGTAGTAGGCATTCGCCGGTTCTGGGACACTTTATTCACGATGTCATTAAATGAATTCAGTGTGTCGGTCCGCTACTATGCGCGAATTAAATTAAACAGGGCTAGAATACGTTGGTTCGGTAGACCAACCTGGAGTGCAATTTTTGAATCTCATACGTTGAACTCAGCAATTGAAAATGTATGGAGATACGCATCTTTCTACTGCTGATTTGACTTTCAAAAATCGCACTCCTTGTGTATGATTTTTTAATGTCAAATCAGCAGTAGAAAGATGCATATCTCCACAGTAATTTTGACATTTACAAGTTCTGAACTCAGCGAATGAGATTAAAAATCACACTCCAGGGCGCTTTGCCGTCACTGGTGTGGTCCCCCCATAGTCCGCAGTAATAAGCAGTCGATGCTCTCTGAGTAATGCTGTATTCGAAAAAAAACTGTATACCGACGAGTCGATTCGTGTAGATGGCAGGTAAATGATAAGGCTGGCACTGCCTGACACTAACTAGGAATGCTTTATTCCTTTACCCAAAAAAACTACCTCCAGTGTAAAAATGACCTGCAGTTACTATGTTCCCACATTATACTAAGTAAGTGTCAGTTTATATGGTGATTTCTATCAACAACCCATGTTAAACAACTAGAATTACGGAACACTACTGAAAAAAATTATCAACCGAACTAGTGTTAAATATAATCAAACATTAGTGACTTCCGAACTGTTTTGTAGCATATAAAACAAACTTTCGGCTATAAATAAAAACACGTTTTGCTATCATGTGCTACAAAAGAAGAAGTTTGGAAGTCACTAAAGTTTGGTATTTAACACTTCCTATAGTTTGGTCGAGTCCCGTCTCACACTTGGAGTGCGATTTTTGAAAATCTCGTATGATTCGGCCACAATACAGAAGTCTGTGGACTCGGCAGTAGAAAATGCCAAAATTACTATGGAGATTATGCATTCGGTCGTATGATGTTCAAAAATCGCACTCCTGGTTTCTTTTTGCATTTTCGAATTTGGTCCCATTGTGAATAAGTTTCTAAACACTCCTTAATCTTAGAGTCGTGACTTTATAATTATATTGTATCAATTTGTATCTCACTTAATATCCGATTCTAATTTAAAAAATTTAAGTATGATGATTTTGCCAATATCTAGTTTAAATAGCAACGGTAATAAATATTTAGTGACTTCGAGGATTGTTTTAATGCACAAAACACATACTTGAGCCACCATAAAATGGTAGAGCTTCGTTGCAAGTCGCAGGCAACCGACATACATCCACCTATAGGGTCTTTCTTAATATGCTGACACTTTTTTAAGGAGATGATCAGACAATTGAACTGAACAACTTTCTCTATGGCACCAACATCGAAATCGCGAAAAAAAATCTGCTCGTCCATGAAAAACTACTCGAGCCCAATGTATGGGACAGCTGATATTATTTTTGTCGCGATTTCTATGTTGGTCCCATGGTACAATAATATACTGCGCCTGGTATTCTCTTCCGATCACGTGACTGACCACGTGACTGACACAAGCCTACGTCATCATACCCTTTAACCATGTTTAGCGGCCATTTTTTTGTGACGTAGGCTTGTGTCACTCTGGGAATAGAAGACCTTGTTTTTTTAGACTATGGTTGGTCCCATATAAAAATTTGTTCAGTTTGATGGTCTGATCATCCTCTTAAAAAAATGTCAGCATATTAAGAACGACCCTGTATAATGTATATACCTAATCATACAATAATTACTCTGGTGGTCGGGCTTTCAATTCATCACATTTGGCATCTCTCGCTTCTTAGACAATTTATATAGGGAATCGCCTTGCAGTAGCATTTCCCCTCTGCCATGGTATAAGAACAATTGATCTTGTGCATTTACACCCAAATTTATACTTTACTAGCGTTAACCCGCGACTTCGTCCGCACAAATTATATACTAGATTTTAAGTCAGATCATAAGCTATCAAACAATAAAAGTTTCATCAAAATCGGTTCTGTAGTTTTCGCGTGATGCTCGTTCAAACACACAAAGCAAAAAAAATTTTTTTTAATTTACAGTTTTATAATAGTAGAGATCACTAAACGTGACAGCCTATAATAGCGAAACAATAATTTTGAACTTAGAACGTTTGGGGTTCACACGAGACTACTTTTCATGATTTTTAATATTCAAAATTAGAATCTAAATTTATGGGGAATAAAATCAAAAGTTGGGGATTTCATGTTAACTCACCCCCTCCAAAAAGTGGCAGAAATGTTTCTTAGTAGAATGACAAGCGTAACTCGTCCCTATATAAATTGTCTAAGACTCGCTTCAAAATAATAAATATGACTGGTTGTACGAGCTCTGCACTCCTATCTTTATATCTTTCAACATAACCTCAAGATATCTCATTTTAATCTCTTGAATGACTTTTTTCTGATTCTCAGGCTTATAACGGTGCACACGGATTAAACTCTTACATAATAGATGCTGTTATGCAGTATTATTTTAAGTTTATGGTAAAATTTACCGTTAGTTATTGGTCAACTGCATAATATTACGGATTTCGAGGCCTACGGCCCGGTGCATGTCTATGCAACTTAAGGGGAAGTTTTCGTGAGAAATTGGTTTTTACTTTAAGTTCAATCTTTAAAAAAAAATCAACAAAGACATATAAAAAATTCACTAGATCTAGTGAAAAGGTCACTGAAAACGGCAACTCTGGCGCGTTCCGTCCGGTGTGTGTGGCGACCAATACAAAATGTATAGGAGACTTGTATCCGGAACGGTTTTTTTTCCGAGCGGAAATCAATCTGATGCTGCCTCCGTGGTCTAATGGTTAAGAGCATTGGCTATCGATATGGAGATCGTGGGTTCGATTCCCACAGGGACACCTAGTGATATGTCACTTTGTGCGTTTTTCCCCAGTTGGTTAGGACATTGCAGGTCACCTGATTGTCTGAAAAGAAAAATGATTCCGTGCTTCGGATGGCACGTTAAGCCGTTGGTCCCGGCTACTATCTCTGGTGGTAGTAGTCGTTACATAAAAACCACGTCAGAGGCCGTAAGGCGGTCTGAAAAAACTCTGACACCAGGGCTCTGCCCACACGATAAGAAGAAGAATCTGATCAGGAACTTGGGTTTGGACAAAATTCCGAACGGAAAAGTACGTAAGTACTTACGTACGTAGTAGGTTATTATGTTTTTGTGTACAATAAAGAATCTATGAATCTGTGAAAAGTTCTGAAAGTGTGTGGTAGGCCGTTGAGTTTGTATGGATTTGCTGACTCCGGAATTCTGAACAGAAATTCCAACTCAGAATTACGTTACGGAATTCCGGTTGCGTGTGGTAGGCCTTAAAGGGCTAGTATCGTTTGAACCATAATAGGCAGTGAATTCATAGAAAATGTATTATTATAATTCGGGGAGGGTCCCATACAAGAAACGTGTTTTTTCAAAGTTTTTTTTGTTTTTGCTCTATCGTAAAAACAACAATACATACAAGCGTCAAACTAGGTGTGATTATACAGGGTGAAATTGATATTATTGGCATCCTTTTAAACTAAGAGTCTACCCATCGAACTGAATAACTTTTACTATGGGAGCAAACCGATCGGATCAATAAAAATATCAGTTGTTTATTTGAGTCGAGTAGGCATTGCAGTTTAGTATAGGACAGCTGATTTTTTATTTGCTCCGATCGGTTTGCTCCCATACTAAAAGTTGTTCAGTTTGGTGGGTAGATTCTTAGTTTAAAAGAATGCCAATAACATCAATTTCACCCTGTAGAACATACTTTAATTTAAAAAAAAAACTGACCGTGTGTGTGTGTGGGTCACGCTTGCGCTAAGACTCCCGGAGATTTTTTAAATATTAATTTGGTGGTACGGAACCCTCGGTGCGCGAGCCCGACTCGCACTTGCACACGGTTTTTTTAATAATCTATAATTACGTAAAAAGTAAACATCGCCTTAAGAGATTTCACTGCCACGCGCAGTGGCATGTGACTGCACATACAAACACACGTAGTCTCTTTCACTCTCTTCGCAATGCGTATTTCCTTCCCCCTCGCACCAGTAGTGTCATTGACATCCAGGTTTCTCAGATGTACCTATTAAAGTTTTCCGATTGTATGGTTTACGATAAATGAAGGAAATTATTATTGGTAATGAATGGAGACGTTGTTATTAGCTGTGTACCTACCTACCTTATTATACAGCGTGTTAACCAAATGAACGCGAAAATTATAAACCAACAATGAGTAACAATACACGAGAGCGATTTTTAAAAGTCACGCGTTCAAATCAGCAGTAGAAAATGTCAAAGTTACTATGGAGAATTACAGGAGGTCTGGCAGGTATTTTGCGCAAAGGATCAGCCTAGCGATCCAAAGAGGCAACGCTGAGAGCCTCCTAGGCACTCTGCCCCGAGGAGGGGCTTTAGAGGAAATTTTGTACCTATAAATTAGCCTAGATGTTTTTGTTTCTTTTGTTTTTAGGGTTCCGTAAAAAACAGTTAAAACGGGACCCTATTACTAAGCCTACGTTGTCTGTCCGTCCGTCCCTCCGCCCGTCCGTCTGTCCTACCTATTTAGGGCTGTAACTTTTGAAACGTAATAGCTAGATAGTTGAAATTTTCTCAGATTATGCGTTATTACGGCGGATTTGTTAACAAATAGAATAAAAATAAATTAAAATAAAACAAAATTGAAATAAAAATGTCAAAAAGTTAAAAATAAAGGGGGTTCTCAACAAGAAACTAGTTTTTATTAACGTTTTTTCTTCACGGTCAATGGTAAAAACGGTAATACATACAAGCGTCAAACGTAGTGTGATTATAGAGCAAACTATACAGAATAACAACAAATACTAAAAACTGGCCAAGTGTGAGTCGGTCTTGCGCTAAAGGTCACGGACACAAAAAGTTTTTTTTTCTAAGTTAATAATGTTGCGTTCTGTGGTGGTGTGGTACGGAACCCTCGATCCGCGAGTAGCCCGTCTCGCACTTGACCGGTTTTATTTTATACTGTATCTGTGTGTATGGTGTAAATAAAGAAACCTTTTAACTGGCTAATTATTGTTATACATCTCATTTGTAGAAATGCGGAGAATTTCCTACATTCTTACTTAACTGTAATGAATGTCAAAAATGTGTTCATAACACGATACTATAATAGTTACAGTGCGTTTTATATAACCCAACGACCATGACAGTGTTTCACGCAACTAATAAATATTTATTAAAAATTATAATACTATACTATGTCCAAATTACAGCATACAAACACACAAACAAACTGTTTAGTATTGTATAATATTACATGAAAGGACAGTGTTGTGAAAGTGAGGACAAAAGCGGTCTTTCGTGTATTTTTAGTTCGTCGTATTTTGAACTAGCTTTAGCTTGCGGTTTCTTCCCATATAGTCCGAGGTCCGACCGTAAAATTATGCACCTATTTCATAGGCGAACGAAATGTGATTGTGATGTACATGTTTACACAGGGGTTAATTCAACGCCGCCAAGTTGCCTAGAAAAATCTTGCCTCAAGTACCTTTTCCATTAAAATTTTTGGTATAACTTTTTCCACGTGTCTGTTAGGGAAGTGAATGAGGCGCCATCAGAAGGAGACTGATCTAAAGTACCTACTGAAAAAACTAGGGTTGCCACCTCTCAGTCTGCCGCAACGCTAGGGTTGCCAGGTTCAAAAATGACTTCTTTGAACCTGGCAACCCTATAGTTGCGGCGGATTGAGAGGTGGCAACCCTAGTTTTTCTAATACTTTAGATCAGTCTCCTTCCGATGGCACCTCATTCACTTCCCTAACAGACACGTGGAAAAAGCAATACCAAAAATTTTAATGGAAAAGGTACTTGCGGCAAGATTTTTCTAGGCAACCGGGCGGCGCAGAATTAACCCCTGTGTTAACATACACTAGAATCACATTTCGTTCGCCTATAAAATAGGTGCATAATTTTACGGTCGGATCTCGGACTAATAGGTGTCGTACGAGGCGACGAAGAGATAATATTTCTTATGCATTTGATGACCTCACCGAGTGACGAAACCTGAGTTTGTGTGACACATCTTCGATACGTCCATTGCTGACTGGCTAATCGTTCCACTACAGCATTAGTGATTTTCAAGCTATATTAACTCATGCTGGCATGAAAAGAAGATGCAGAGCTTGCCTAGAATAGAAATGGTTAAATGATTAAAGGGATATCTGGATTTTGCCCAGCCAATAGGATGATCAAACATCGTGAGGAAACCCGCATGCTTCAATTTCGAGGCATGAATTGTTGTACCCACTGTCCATCACAAGTGGCGACGGGGACACTTCCCATCACACTGGGCAGAGTTTCGGTATTACTTAGTGAAACGTGGATGTTCTGAGGTTTCAGAATATCTCTGACTACCCCCTCAAGGAATATAGTCGTGAGCATATGCATGCATGCAATAGGATGATAATAGGCTAAAATACGGAACTCTAAAAACTGGCCAAGAGCCGAGCTACTCTGGTTCTTCTGCGGATCTCTTCATTTCTGATTCGATCTCGTAGGGAACCTCCGAGCATAGCCCTCTCCATTGCCCTTTGGGTGACTTTCAGCCTTTTTATGAGGCCTTGAGTGAGCGACCACGTCTCTGTTCCATATGTCATCACTGGCAACACACACTGATCGAAGACTTTCGTTTTAAGACACTGCGGTATTTGGGACGTGAAGATACTACATAGCTTCCCGAACGCTGCCCAGCCGAGTTAGATTCGACGGTTGATCTCTTTTTCGAAATTGGACCTACCTCAGAGTATCAGAACCAATCTAAATCCTCTGATTTAATTAAAACACAAATTGTATTGAACTTCTAAGATTATTGTGGGTCAAGAGGTCTTGAGAAAGTGAATGCATTCTGATTTGAAAGCATATAATAGGTAAACTAATACATATATATAGATGAATAGTTGTTCAAGCGTGAATGATTGTATTTCTTCTTTGAAATAAGGTTTAAAACGCCGTGATAAACTTAAGTTCTTGGGGTGATAAGATATCTAATGCCTGACATAGATCGAAAATACTGCAATCATAAGGCCACGAGGCCGTTAACTTCTTCTTTTCGTGTCAATTGTTCTACTATTCAATATTTTAGATCCGTTAACTGAAATCAATGGCTTGATCTGCCTCCGTGGTCTAATGGTTAAGAGCATTGGCTCTCGGTACGGAGGTCGTGGGTTCGATTCCCACGGGGGACACCTAGTGATATATCACTTTGTGCGTTTTTCCCCAGTTGGTTAGGACATTGCAGGCTGAATCACCTGATTGTCTGAAAAGAAAAATGATTCCGTGCTTCGGATTGCACGTTAAGCCGTTGGTCCCGGCTACTATCTCTGGTGGTAGTAGTCGTTACATAAAAACCACGTCAGAGGCCGAAAGGCGGTCTGAAAAAACTCTGACACCAGGGGCTCTGCCCACACGATAAGAAGAAGAATGGCTTGATAAAACATCATTTATATTCATTATACCCTAGAACTACATCATTCATAAAAATAAAGGGATGAAGGGAAGGTAGAGGAAAACTAGTTCTTTTCAACGTTTTTTTTCTTTCCTGCTCTATCCTTAGATCAAAGTGCTCTATCGTGAAAACGGCAATTAATACAAGTAATAAACTTGGTGTGATTATAGTGCAAACTTTAGACTAAAACAACAAAGAATAAAAACTGGCCAAGTGTGAGTCGGTCTCATGCTAAAGATCCCAGAGAAAACACTTTTTTGTAAGTAAAATATAGTGTGGTGGTACGGAACCCTCGGTGTACGAGTAGTCCGACACGCACTTGGCCGGTTTCATATAATTAGGTTGAACATCCTTAGACAGAATGATAGCGTTAGGCAACATATAATAAAATACCTCCATTGTTTTTGACCTACTCTATTGCAGTGATATATGTATAGGTATGACATCGATTATTATACGTGCGCCCACATGCACACACGTATGGTACACACACCGACACACGTGTATGAACACAACACGTTTTCGCCATTTTATACTGTATATGTCGCATAAAAACGAAAGTAAACGCTACGGATTTGTGCTCTTAAGATTGTGGACTAGTTAGAGCGTAGCGATATGCAGCGAGTTGTCCGACTTGATTGCCACTGTCAACCCTATTAAGGGTAAACGTGGGCATGAGTAACACTGTTACAGGATGGCGATCGCGTTAACTGAAAACATCCAAGTTGACTCCTAATCCAATTTTAGTTCTAATCACATTGCAATCCAATTACTAAAGTCGGGCCAATTTAATAGGTAACATTTGACATTTGTCAGTTTTAGCTTCATAGTGAGGTGACCTGCTTAAAAAAGTTAATGATTCGATTCAGATTTCAAACATAAATGTGAATTGAATTCAGTTCTTATGAAAAGGTACTTATAGGTACTGTAAAAATCATCAGTCGAATCCCTGGCCCATTATTATTTTCTATCATAAACAATTCGTTTAAGGATCAAAATAAGACAATTACATACCGCAACCTGAATCGGGGGCGTGGTTGCATGCGGTGCCTTCACCCCATATGGGCACCCATCTCGACACCGACTCGCTGCGTATGGCAGTGGGTCTCCGCTTGGGCTGCAAGGTGTGCGAACCACATAGATGCATCTGCGGTTCCATGGTGGAGGCCAATGGGCACCACGCTTTGAGTTGCCGTCGCTGCTCGGGGAGATTTCCTCGCCACCATGCCCTGAATGATATCGTCAGGAGGGCTCTCGTATCTGCCAACGTCCCGTGCGTACTTGAGCCGCCTGGTCTCAGCCGTGCCGATGGCAGGAGGCCGGATGGCTTGACTTTGGTGCCCTGGCAGAAAGGCAAGTGCCTTTTATGGGATGCAACGTGCGCCAGCACTTTCGCCGCCAGCTACCTTAGTCGCACGTCGCGGACGCCTGGAGCAGCCGCGGAGCTGGCTGCCGTCAGGAAGTGGGACACGTACTCGGCCCTGGTGACCGATTATCTTTTTGTTCCTGTCGCTGTTGAGACCACGGGGGTTTGGGGAGCCGAGGCTAAGATCTTCATTGCGGAGGTAGGCCGTCGACTGAGGGAGCGTAATTGTGACCCCCGTTCCGGGTCGTTTCTGGTGCAGAGGCTAGCCTTAGCTATTCAACGTGGCAACGCTGCGAGCATTATGGGCTCCTTTGCGCCAGGATCGACAAGGGGCGGGTTTTTTGACTGAGCATGTATTTCTTTGTTCTGACGAAGCTTGTTGCTGATTTTTGACTGTTTTTATATCTTTGTATTTGACGACGCTTGTGCTGACTGCTTTATTTTTGTGATTTATCTATTTTATTAATTTAAACAATAAATTATTTTATTACATACCTAATTTATCGAACATTTTTGTTTTTCAACCGATTGCTTCCAAAATCGATATGTAGGGGTTTCTGCGATCTCTTAACACGAATCCGATGTCAGATTTGAGAAAAGCGGCCGCTATCTTGAAACTTTTTAGTTTCTGGGCCGATTGTTACCAAAATCGATATCTGAGAGTCCGCAGACCTCAAGATTCTATTTCTGAAGCAATCGGTCCAAGAACTGAATAGTTCAAGATGGCGGCCACTTTTCTCAAACTTGTTATCGGATCCGTTTTCAGAGTCTACGCGGAGTCCGCGGCGCGGACCCTCAGATATAGATTTTGGAAGCAATCGATCCAGAAACGTGGGTACAATAACCCCTTAAAGTAATGTAACTGTTTACCCTAACTAACACCCTGTGGAAACGGAACCAGGGGTCTGCTGGGGTGCATAGGGGTCCCCTTTGGGCCACTAGAGTTCCGCTTGGGGTCCGTCAGAAGCATATCGTGAACAGACCAGTGATAAAACACGCCGCCCGCCGGCTTGCACCGAAAATAATGTCCCCTTTTCACTAAACTTTGAAGCAATTTTTCTCACATAAATATTTGTTATTTAAAGAGATCAAAATAAAAATACTTTTTGGTGTCTGCTGGTTACTATAAAGTTATGTGTTATGATACTAAAAAACGTGTTCTTTAAATGATTTCACAAAACTGAATATCTCGGAAACTAAAACCGGCGACAAGGTCCCTTTTCCCTGAGAACGTCACATTTAGTTATTTCACATATTTTATTATGAACTTTCGATTTTTTGGGTAACATCCCTAGTGTTAAAAAAGAAAATGGGTTCACTGACACAACATTGCAACGATGTTCAAGTTCTTTAGAACAGAAATTGTTTATTATGTTTAGAATGGTTTATTAGTGAAAGTAAATCGTAAAATTACCTTCTTTGATCATTATTACAACAAATATGTAATAGTAATTGAAAAAAGTTAAGCAATTGTGCAGTTCTAACTTCGAAAAATTAATGTTATTCTATGCCCGGCGTTACAAGGTTATGTTTGATGAATTATCACTAGATGTCAAATGTGATCTATTAAATTGACCCTACTTTTACTACTAACTGTGCTGAATTCCGCATTGTGCTAAACTTGACTTATTTACTATGTGACTGACAGCTTTTAACGTCTGTGTGATCTGCCAAAACGGCTCTAACGGCTGTGTTAAAAGTGGTGGTTTGCTCGCGGTCCAATAATGGTTCTGTTGAGATTTATTTATCGCGATTGCTCTCCATAGCGTCCATAAATCAACGTGACGCTAATTAATTTATGGGAAGTGATTCAGTGCCAATCAAGGGAGGGACCCTCTATTAAATAATCTGTGCCCTTACCTTCCAGACAAATGTCACGTAACATTTTATAATCTAATAATTATAGGTACTTACCTTTTAAAATTATGAGGACAGACGCGGATAGCAACTTTGTTTTTAGTACATTACTGCAGCGGCCAGCAACAGAGGCATTGACGGACGAACGTGTAAATGTGGGCCGAGGCGAAGCCGAGGCACACATACGTAAGTCCATCAATGCCTAGTTGTGGCCAAGGCTTGTATAGTACTTTTCTCAAATAATGCGCGGAAATTAAAACAGTAAATTTTCTCAAATAATTCGCGAAAATTAAAACTCTTTTTCTCAAACATGCTTGGAAATGTGAGCATTATTTTGACAACCTTCTTCGAGATAAATCGAAATTGCTGTACTGGCCAAATACATGCGCGCAGCGGCCGGCAATGTTTGTATGAAAATCCATATCTGTCGTGTTTAGCGGCCAAATAAATAACATACTAAACTCATATCTGTCGTGTAATTTAAAAATGGAACGAACTTGTACTCCGAAACATGGCGACCAAGGAGGTAACTCATCAAAGGTTTTATTTAAATTTCGAACATTTCGTAAATAGAAAGCTGTTTATTGAAAAAAAAATACAAATTGTTGTTCGTTGTTCGTCATTGATTTTGAAAAGAGTTTTAATTTCCGCGAATTATTTGAGAAAATTTATTGTTTTCATTTCCGCGCATTATTTGAGAAAAGTACTATACAAGCCTTGGCCACAACTAGGCATTGATGGACTTACGTATGTGTGCCTCGGCTTCGCCTCGGCCCACATTTACACGTTCGTCCATCAATGCCTCTGTTGCTGGCCTCTGCAGTAATGTACTATTTATCAAAATCAATGACGAACAACGAACAACAATTTTTTTTTTCAATAAACAGCTTTCTATTTGCAAGCCAGTTCGAAATTTAAATAAAACCTTTGATGAGTTACCTCCTTGGTCGCCATGTTTCGGAGAAAAAGATCGTTCCATTTTTAAATTACACGACAGATTTGAGTTTACTATGTAATTTACTTGGCCGCTAAATACGACAGATATGGATTTTCATACAACATTGCCGGCCGCTGCGCGCATGTATTTGGCCAGTACAGCAATTTCGATTTATCTCAAAGAAGGTTGTCAAAATAATGCTCACATTTCCAAGCATGTTTGAGAAAATACTATTTAGAGATTAGAGATAAAAAATAAGTCTTATATACCTATGTGACTTATGCCCCACAAAAATATAGTATCAAATAGCGTACACATTCCACTGGAATACTAACCTTAAAATGAGGTCATAGCGTTCATCTTTCATTCATATTTGGATTCTTTTGATGATTTCATAACCCTTTCTCTGGCTATAAAAAAGATTCTCAAAAATACAATAAAAATATTATTGTTTGCTCTGTATAAGAAATATTTCGTAAAAAGAAACTTTTATTCCTTTTAGACTTTATGGCATTTCACGTCATTTTATGTCCATTTCGTAATATACAGTTCATACAGATTTATCATTTTGGATCGTAATAGGCTTTCGTGATAAAAGGCTTTTTCTCAAACATGCTTGGAAATGTGAGCATTATTTTGACAACCTTCTTCGAGATACATCGAAATTGCAGTACTGGCCAAATACATGCGCGCAGCGGCCGGCAATGTTGTATGAAAATCCATATCTGTCGTGTTTAGCGACCAAATAAATTACATAGTAAACTCATATCTGTCGTGTAATTTAAAAATGGAACGATCTTTTTCTCCGAAACATGGCGACCAAGGAGGTTCATCAAAGGTTTTATTTAAATTTCGAACTGACTTGCAAATAGAAAGCTGTTTATTGAAAAAAAAATAACAAATTGTTGTTCGTTGTTCGCCATTGATTTTGAAAAGAGTTTTAATTTCCGCGAATTATTTGAGAAAATATAGTGTTTTAATTTCCGCGCATTGTTTGAGAAAAGTACTATACAAGCCTTGGCCACAACTAGGCATTGATGGACTTACGTATGTGTGCCTCGGCTTCGCCTCGGCCCACATTTACACGTTCGTCCATCAATGCCTCTGTTGCTGGCCGCTGCAGTAATGTACTATTACTTCAACCGTTTAATACTAAATTGACTTCTTTTAGTATAAGAGATAGACGTACTTTTTGTTATCATCAGCGGCAAGGCTGATTCAGTATTCATAGGATGTAGAGCATCTCTGTGATGGGGATGTACCAGGTCTGCCTGCATAACTCCAGTCGGTTTAGTTTAAAAGTCAGTAAAAAATTAACGATCAGCTGCAAGGCTGATCGTTAGTACTAAAGAAGTTTTCACTTCAAAAAACTGCTGTACCCCTAAAATATGTAACGAATTTAAGTTTATATTCCCTGTAATGATAGCCTGATAGTAATAATTAGTTGGTTTTATTATAAACTCTACTAAATTGGGCAAATTGAACACAAAGTACAAAGAAAGTAGAACGTAAAGTACAAAGAGTACAAAAATAATCACGAGGCCACATTTTTTTTCCGATGATAATCAGAAATTATATTTGTTTGTACTTATACGGAGAGGCATCCTTCATTCTGCTTGGCAAGATGGAAGCTAGTTAATGGCCATAGGAACTAGAAATAGGGCTCAAGACTGTAATTACTAAACTAGAAATGTATGAGGTTGTATGGAAACTCTTTTTATTAGGTATAATGTGGACAAGTTATAACCATTACGGATGCAATTTTTAATCCAGTCTGAGATAATTATTATAGTTAAAACACTGCCTGCGATCGTCACAAAAATTTTCATAAAAGTTATTTTTAATATCTTCCTACATCTTTGAATTATTATTTCATACATAAATACATACATGCATACATAAGCTCACGCCATTGTCCCAAGGGCGTAGGCAGAGACCACGGACTGCCACACGCTACGACTCTGACATACCTCTTTTGCCTCATTAACATTCATACATCTTTTCATGCACTTCCGTCGATTGAGGGTGCTATGCACTTGTATTTTTCGATTTGATCGCAGTATGTTTTCCTAATTATTATTTCACGCCCCCTGTATTGTCTACAAAATATTTTACTGGAGATAAAAAAACTAATGTAAATTTTTACCATAAATACACAGAGTCTGTACATTTACGTACACTTTTAGTTATACGTTATTAGAATTCTTCTTCAAAATTCTTGCTTAAAATAAATTGAATAACTCCCTAATAAGAAACAAAAAAAAAACATGCTATAAGTTTAATTTGCATGCTTCGAAACAATTCTTAAATCAATTTTTTTTAATTCGAACAGATGCCAACGACCACCTTCGAGCTCAGTACAACGACAAATTGGACAGTAAAAAGAGATTATTACAAAAACCAATGTTCATACAAACTGAAGGCATACGATTGCCCAAAAAAAGAATAGATTATTTCAACTATCCAAACGCAACGATCGGCACAACAGTCCTGCCAAAATTCAGGCCAATATCCGACGAGCAAATGACAAGAATTAGTCAAATACTACAAGACTTACCTAGTACAAAACAAAGTACAAATAGAATAAGAAAAGGCCGTCTATTAGACAACGTTCCAGATGCTTCTAGAATAGAAGTAGTAACAGAACAAGTGACAGAAGATAGACAGGACGAAAATAAATGTGCACAGGGAGGGACATGCGAATTTTTCTTCTATTGTTGGATGGTTGGGGGTTTACTGGAAGGCTCGTGCGGTGGCTTGCTAAAAGGGTGCTGCCACAGAGTTGCGAAAGCTGGCCTTCTTGGAGTCCACGATTCGAATAGCATAGAATTCTCGCCGAACGAAGGACTGAGTTATGGTCCAGTCATAAATGATGAAAGTAAGTTGGACTCGAGGAGATTTTGTCACACCGTTGCGCAATTTTCTTAGCATGCGTTGTAGATTGATGGAAATGCATGTGATTAATTAAGTGAATCTGCTATCTTGTAGTGAAAAAGCATGAACTACATTTTTCTTCTCAATCATAATTGCATTACATGGTTTTAGAGGGTCTTAAAAATGCAGCACATAGCCCCATTTTCTGTTGTTTTCTATTCTATCAAAACATTGACTTAAATTGTCGATTGTGTTTCAGTATCAAATATCATTTGTGACCACTTTAAACATTTTAATACATAACTTAAAACACATTAGAAACTAATTCATACGGAAAAAATATCTGTAACAACTAGTTTTAGTAGACTTTACTAGAAAATTTGTTGTTGTAAGCAGATTATAGTTAAATATACCAAAATAACAAACTTTCTAGTAAATTCTACAAAAATAAAATAATTATGATATCAACAGATATTTTTTCCGTGCATAACTTTTAGATTTCTTTATTCTACTCACAGAACTACATGTTAATTAGTTGTAATGCAGCTTAATGTCCTTTTACAAGCCTACATTCCATTTCTCATAATAAAAATAAATGTCAACCATAATGCACATTCCATTTTTCACAAGCAGCACAACATTTTACTAAACAAGAACCTCTAAACAGAATTACGCAACGATGTGACGACTCAAAACTCCACAAAGGATTTACTACACGTTGTGACTAACAGAGCTCAGATGTGGTCGTTGGCAAGACATAGATAGAATGTTCTAGAAGGAACCAGAATGCACTAGTTCGTGACGTCATCAGGTACAAAAATATTAGTGTAAAATATTGTTTATATGTATCTATATTTCTTTCTAATTCTGCTCTCTTCTAACTATGTCTTGCTTTCTCACATCTGTATTTTTTTTACTATTTGTGTATTTTTTTTTTTTTACTAACCAACTAAAGTTATTTATTATGTAAATATGTATTTTTCATGTCTTTCTTCAGGATAACAGGTAAGTGATTATTTATTTATTTTTCTCTTTTTTTATTATTAATAAGTATTATGTTTTCGTTTCATTTAAAAACTGACCTATTTTTATGCCACAAAGTGTAAATCATTTTAATATTGAATTTTTTTTGAAATTTTTGTAGTGCGTAATTTTTTTAACGAAAACCGCATTTACCAAATTCACATGCTCTTACTTCATATAAAAATTTGGCACCATTTAACTAGAAAAACCCAAAAAAATCGTATTTTTCATCATAACATGCGGTAAGTGCGTTTAAAGTATTGCGTTTTGTTCCATTTTCGACATAGTTTACAATTAAAACGCATGTGTAATGTGTGTAACAGTTAAAATTACACGTAAATTGTGAAAATGTTTCTAATAGCTAATAGTGCAATATTCAAATAATATAATTGGTACCCGATCATTGATTTAGATTGGATTGAACTAAAATAGTACGCTCTGTCTACCGCATAAAGTTATTATACCTGTCGGAATAGAGTAACTGACATGAGTTGTCAAATGAAACCGTTTTTTGTGCATTTGTCGGCACTTATCGGCACCCTAAAACTTCGAGTTCTGAGTATAATTGTGAATCTAACGTGAAATCGTAGGTAATTTAATGAAATAGTGTTAGTACATACATACATACATATTCTCACGCCTGTCTCCCACTGGGGTAGGCAGAGACAACGGAACGCCACCTGCTACGATCCTGACATACCTCTCTAGCTTCCTCCACATTCATAAGACCTTTCATGCATGCTCGTCGGTTTCGGGTAGATCTGACCTGGCCCTTCTTAAGCACGTCGCCAATTTGGTCCGTATATGTACGTCTAGGCCGTCCCCTTCCAACATTTCCACTTACGCTTGCCTTATAAATTGCTCTCGTCAATCTGCTCTCATCCATTCTTTCCACATGACCAAACCATCGCAACATACCTTTCTCTATTTTTGTCACTACATCCTCTTTCAGACCACAGCGTTCTCTAATAAAACTATTTTTCTATTTATCCATCACATTTACACCACACATACTTCTCAATGAGCGCATTTCCACTGCGTTAATCCTACTTTCATGCGTCTTCTGCCATACCCAAGATTCACTTCCATACATCAATGTCGGGACTAACACTCCATTATGAACTGCCATCCGTGCCTTTTTGGACACGTGTTGGCTTTTCACAAAGGAATTCAGAGCTCCATTTACCCTATTTCCGGCATTCACTCTTCTCTCAATATCACTCTGACACTTACCGTCTCTGGTAAACATGCATCCCAAGTACACAAACTCATTCACCTGTTCCAATTTTTTATCACCAATCATAATACTACATAAGGTACGGTCGTCATTATCATTCCTCTCTAACACCATAAATTTTGTCTTACTTACATTCACTTTCATTCCTTTCTTTTTAAACGATTCATTCATGCAAGTCACCATCGCCTGCAAGTCATTCGCCGACGATGCAAGTAGAACTTGATCATCGGCGTACAACAGACATTTGACCAGCAACTCATTCATTCTTAATCCACATTCACTCTCTTTCAGCTCTTCCAAACAACTGTCCATGAATAAATTAAATAGCCACGGGGACGCTACACATCCCTGTCGGACCCCTCGAGAGATGCCGAACCAGTCAGTGTACGCCCCGTTAATCCTGACACAGGCACTGGAATTCTTATACAGAGATTTCAGCGCCTGTATCAATTTACTATCCACTCCATACATGCGCAGCGTGGACCACAGTTCATTCCGAAATATGTATATTTCACAAAAATATGTTAGTATATTTCACAAAATAATCTACGACTTCACTTTAGATTCACTAATTATTCACAGAGCACGAATATTTACCCAATCGATTGTGCTGACAAGTTCCCAAAAACGGTTCTATTGCCTCGCGTCACGTATCTCTTTCTATTATACAGTGGCGCCGCTAGGTACATCTCGCTCTCTTAGCTGTCAGTTCCTCTCTATGATACCTTTATGGTCTACCGCTAATACACGCCTATTTTTTTAATTACTAGAAAATTTTTAGGGGATATGTACCTATATTCAGATAATGAGCTATAATAAGTACAGCAACTAAACAACTTCAGATAAAAGGCACGATAAAATGTTTATCGCGGCGCCTCTCACCGATTCCCGCTACAAAATCGTCCAAAGGGGACGTTCATTAATTACGTGAGGGGATTTTGGCGATTTTTGACCCCTCCCTCCCCCTTCCCCTCCCCCTGGTGAGATGGCACGAGATTTGGTTTGGCGCCCTCCCTTCCCCCCCTAATCTCAAGTGATATTTTATTAAATGCGTATTTTTTGTGTAAATTCGTTAATCTGTGCTTGATTGATTGCTAACTTGATTTATAAAAAAAAAGATCTAGCCAATGACGTTCCTGAGTGACAAAAAAGATTGGAGCGTGAAAAAATTCGATTCCGTGCTGCCAGATGAGGCTCAACCCTTATGACACTGTTGGCCACGGGGAGCATTATATTTCTTGCTGTTGGCTGTCAGTACCAACCTCTCGTACTTAGATTAGAAACTTTTCGCTTACGCTGAAAGATGTAGCCAAGAAATGAGAGAGCGAGATAGCCAGCTATGTAAACAAAAAAGACAGAAATATCATATTTTGTTTCGGTCACCGTGGCCGGTTTTTTTTTGTGTGGCAAGATGTCAAACCACTGTCAAACCTATGGAATGTTGATGACATCTTGCCAAACAAATCGTCTTTTTGTATGCAAAAGTCACGCTATTGCTGTTTCATGTGCGGCCACGTTATGGTTACATCTAGTTACTATGTCTATGCTCTCGTAAAATGGGTTGGTACCATCAGGTACCATCCTCAGAGGAAAGATCTCTTTATGTTGGTACCATAAAGGTATTATACTACGTAAGAGAGACGGTGACAGCTGAGAGAGCGAGATGTACCTAGCGGCATGCCTGTATAATAGAAAGAGATACGTGACGCGAGGCAATAGAACCGTTTTTGGGGATTTGGAGTCCTGGTAAAAATTCAGTTTCTGTCAATAATCGTGAACCTAAAGTGAAATCGTAGATAATTTTGTAAAATATACTAACACTGTTTCATTAAATTATTCACCATTTCACGTTAGATTGAGAATTAATACACAGAAATAGAATTTTTACCCTGCCGAGGACTCCAAAAAACGTTCAAAAACGGTTTTTGACAACTCATGTCACTTACTCTATTCCGTAAGGTATAATATCTTTATGGTTGGTACCATCTGACGGCTAACTCTACCACCACACGTGCTTATTGGCCAAATCAAATAGAGCGCGCTTCCCCGGCATCCTGCACACATTTCGAAATCAATCTGACAGATTGCAGGAAAGAGAGAGGAAAGATGTCACATACAGGGTCCTTCTTAATATGCTGACACTTTTTTAAGGCGATGACCAGACAGTCAAACTGAACAACTTCCTCTACGGGACCAACATCGAAATCGCGAAAAAAAAAAAACAGTTGTCCCATACGTTTGGCTCCGAGTAGGTTTGCAGTTTTGTATGGAAGTGATGATTTTTTTTTCGCGATTTCGATGTTGGTCCCATAGTGGAAGTTGTTCAGTTTGATGGTCTGATTATCCCCTTAAAAAAGTGTCAGCATATTAAGAAGGACCCTATACAGGAAGATTTTTTTATCACCATCCAAATTTTAATAAAATGTTTGTTTATGAAAAAAAATCGATACGTGTTTTTTCTTTTAGCATCGCTCAGTACTATAATATTGAGATATGACTACGCAAAAATGTCTTAAGAAAAACAATTCGACTGGACACAGTACGCACCTACCTGTGCCACAGATTACTTATTAATAGTTACTACCACTCGACCCGATTTCGCGCGCTTTTTCGAATTTAGAACTTTGCTTTTCAAGAACGAAAACTAACGAACGAATCTCTGTGGTCAGTAATTTTCTTTGGGTCAGAGCCTTTTAATTTTTAGAAAATGTTTATTATGTGTCATTGTGTCATTCAAAGAGTACTTTATTATAACCGTGTCATTGAACAAAAATAAACAAAATAAGGGACTAGTATAACATTTTAACAATGTTTTGAAAGTGTTGTGTGTTCCTGTTAAGGCTGGGTATTAGTAGAAAAAGCCTCTCTTTCTAACAAGCAAACTTTCGCAATTAGCCATCCCGCTTCAATTGAAAGCAAGATCGCAAAAAAACGCATTTTTCATCAATATCTTTTCTCTTGGGTGTTTGGGGAAAAATCCATCGGTTAGAAGCCCTGCTATAATTATTTACCTTTCAAATGATGGTATATTCAGAAGAAATGGTGTAGTGTGATTCTTGTAAAACTGGTTATAAATCTGAAATCGAGCTTACTTTGCTCCTCTTTTCTATCGAGAAAATTTAATAGAATCGTGTTTTCAACGGTTAGATGCCCTGCAGAAAGAACGTATCTACACTGTTATGTGAACTATATATATTAAATGTAATAATTTGGTTCTCAAAAATCGGTTCGAAAACAGACAAAATAGGTATGACCCCCTCTTAAGTTAACAATGCGTGGGACTCTGAAGCTAGGGCTCCGCCCCCCGGTCCTGCCACATCCGGTCGGTACGAATATGAAACTCGATGACCAAGCTTTATGGAAAATTCTGTAGGATAAAATTTTTAAATGTGCAATTTTGACCTGCCCTTTTTTTAATGAAATGGGTTCTATAAGTGATACCAAACATGTAGAAAAAAATTGGATGGTAATAAAAAAATCTTATAAACACTAAATTATCGCGCCGCCATTCTGCCCGTGCACAGTATCCTCTTTCATAATTATTCAGTGCTTTCGGCCTATAAACTATTTGCAATCGATTCAAATCCGCATTCGACTCAAAAATGAGTCATACATCAGTCAACAAAGAGAAGTCTCATTACTGTATTAGTTCACAAATTGTACTAATCATCATTCATTCAATCTATTTCATTCATTCATACATCAATCCTATTATAAACTCTTGTCAACATGAGATCGAATTTGGCTTGATTTGCAGTTATATGGAATACTAGCGGCCCGTCCCGGCTTCGCACGGGTGGACGTCTAATCTTTTCTAGCAATAAATATAGCCTATGTTACTCAGGGTGAATGCAGCTTTCTAATGGTGAAAGAATTTTTTAAATCGGACCAGTACTTTTTGAGCCTATTCATTACAAACATACAAACATACAAAAATAGGTACAAATCTTTCCTCTTTATAATATTAGTGTAGATTAAAAATGCGAAAGTTGACGGTGGATGTTTGTAAGTTTTTAAATTTGTGGCTCACTCACGCATATAAACGGCAAGATATGAATTTAGCATTATTTTTTAACGTTTTTTTTTGCACTACCTATACAGGGTGATACTTGGAAATCCTTTTAAACTAAGAGTCTACCCATCAAACTGAACAACTTTTACTATGGAAGCAAACCGATCGGAGCAAAAAAAATAATCAGATGTTCCATACTATCATAATGCTGCTGGAAGAAATCTCTTTAGAGATAAGCTCGCCCTTTGTAATTTTCTATGATGCTGTTTTCATTTATATTTCCGTGTGTACAATAAAGTGTTAAAATAAAATAAAAATAAATAAAATAAACTACAGTACCGTGCCGATGCCGTGCCAACTCGACTCAATTGTATGCAACAGCAGTTTTTTTTTTTGAGCTCCGATTGGTTTGCTCCCATAGTAAAAGTAGTCCAGTTTGATAGGAAGACTCTTAGTTTAAAAGGATGCTAATGATATCAATTTCACCCTGTATAGTCCGAGATCCGACTGTAAAATAATGCACCTATTTCGTAGGCGAACGAAATGTGATTGTGGTGTATATTTACAAAGGAGTTAATTCAACGCCGCCAAGTTGCCTAGAAAAATCTTGTCGCAAGTACCTTTTCCATAAAAATTTTTGGTATAACTTTTTCCACGTGTCTGTTAGGGAAGTGAATGAGGTGCCATCGGAAGGAGACTGATCTAAAGTATTAGACCTCTCAATCTGCCGAAACTATAGGGTTGCCAGGTTCAAAGAAGTCATTTTTTAACCTGGCAACCCTAGAGTTGCGGCAGACTGAGAGGTGGCAACCCTCGTTTTTTCAGTACTTTAGATCAGTCTCCTTCCGATGGCGCATCTTTCACTTCCATAACAGACACGTGGAAAAAGTTATACCAACAATTTTTATGGAAAAGGTACTTGCGGCAAGATTTTTCTAGGCAACTCGGCGGCGTAGAATTAACCCCTGTGTTAACATACACTCGAATCACATTTCGTTCGCCTATGATATAAAGCATAATTTTACGGTCGGATCTCGGACTAGTAGATATAGGTATTTTACCTATTCTGTGACATAGGATATGATACGTTCAGAGGGAGTCGCGGGCAACAGCTAGTGGACTATAAAGCTGTAAGTCATCGTATACGTTTGGCTTGGCTCTCAGCTGATTATTGCGTAATTTGACTTTCTCTGGCGCCGGCGCATGGCCATAGAGTATCGCAGAAGGGTCAGATCGTGATAGGCAACGTTTTTTGTTTTGGTTCTTGATTGTGGCCTACTTTTTAATTGTGACTTAAAATTCACGCGTAGACTATGCATAAGTTCACGAACGTTTGCCTTTTTGGAGTTGTCAAAAACTTTGCTTCAACTGCCAACAAACATTTTACTTGCAGTTATGGCACATGAGAAATAAAGCCAATATGAATAAAAAATAGGGGACATTTTGTAATTAATTTGTTTTTATAACTGCCTCCGTGGTTTGATGGTTATGAGCATTAGATCTCGACACGGAGGTTGTGGGTTCGATTCCCACGGGGGACACCTAGTGAAAGACGTAGAACGAGACGTAGACGTAGAAGTAGACTTTGCGCGTTTTCCCCCAGTTGGTTAGGACATTGCAGAATAACCTGATTGTCTGAAAAGAAAGATGATTCCGTGCTTCGGATGGCACGTTAAGCCGTTGGTCCCGGCTACTATTTCTAGTGGTAGTAGTAGTCGTTACATAAAAACCACGTCAGAGGTCGTAAAACGGTCTGAAAAAACTCTGACACAGGGCTCTGCCACACGATAAGAAGAATATGTTGACGGTTTTTTAAGGGGATGATCATATCATCAAATTGAACGATTTCTATAGGAGACCAACGTCGAAATCGCGAAACAAATCAGCCGTCCCATACATTAGATTTTTTTCCTTATTTTGAATTTGGTTAACTTTGACCTTGTAGTAGAACTAGATCAGAACTAACAGACATCGTTATTACGTTTTGAATAGAACTAGATCAGACTTAGTAGACATAGTGATTACTTTTTGATCTAGAATTCTAGAGGAACCAGAAAAGCCTGTCAGTAATGCCCAATTTGGATATCCATGGAGTCTACCTAGCCCTCTAAGACAAAAGCGTAAGCTGTATGGATATGTATGTAACAGCATGATAAGTATATCAGGTCATTCAGGACCGGCGCTGAGCGAAAAAATATATGGCCAAAAACAGTAGAAAACGTTGACATCAGGAAACATACCAGTACAAAATTTTTGACGGTCTTATCAGGTTATGCATGATTTTGACGTTCTTGTAAAGACAGTGGCGTCCTCAAATTTTTTCTCCTGTTTATCTAAAGCTGTAACTAGTCTCTACCTCTCTTTTTGAGACAACGAGTAAGCTTATGTATGAACAATGAACATCTGCCTCCGTGGTCTAATTGTTAAGAGCCTTGGACTCTTGAGACGGAGGTCGTGGGTTCGATTCCCATGAGGGACACCTAGTGATATGTCACTTTGTGCGTTTTTCCCCAGTTGGTAAGGACATTGCAGGATGAATCACCTGTTTTTGTCTGAAAAGAAAGAGGATTCCGTTATTTGGATGGCACGTTAAGCCGTTAGTCCCAGCTACTATCTCTGTTGGTAGTAGTCGTTACATAAAAAACCACGTCAGAGATCGTAAGGCGGTCCGAAAAAGCGGCTGGTCTGGTCACCAGGGCTTTCTGCCCACACGGTAAGAAGAAGAAATGAACATCTATATAAAAGTTGATCTGTGACCGCGATGACCAATTTAACCAATAAAAAGTCGGACATGCGGATATCGCATAAATTTACGCTAAAATAACCGCGTAACACCGGGTGGAAATGTTTTACTTATTTTTGGTGTTCCGTAAACAAATATGAAAATCGGTAAATTGCGTGTGTCTACTTCTGCTGGTTCTGTAGTTACTTAGTATTTATGTTTATCTCCTTAAAATATATACAAACTTATACTCACGGCTTTATCTCACAGGGGTAGGCAGAGTCTACACTTATTTTATACTTCTCTCACCTCATCCATTTTCATACATCTCTTCATGCACTTTTGTCGACATTTAATTTTACAATCTAAACTATTATAAAACTGTACAGCAGAAATGTGTCTGTACATTGAAGATATTTACAAAAAAAAAAATACGACTTGGTTTTTACCTGTCCCTGATTCCAAATCACCAATTTTTGGATTTTTTGTCTGTCTGTTTGTTTGTTTGTTTGGGTGTTTGTTTGTTCGAGTATCACGCAAAAACTACTGAACCGATTTTAATGAAATTTTTTTGTTTGATAGCTTATCATCTGACTTAAAATCTGGTATATAATTTATGCTGACGAAGTCGCGGGTAAAAGCTCGTAAAATATAAAATTGAACGTAGGTACTTAAGAAGGGTCAGATCAAAATGTACCCAAAACAGACGAGCGTGTATGAAACTACTTATGACTGGGATAGAGGCAAAAGGGGTGTGTCAGGATCTTAGCCGATGGCGATCCATTGCCTCTGCCTACCCCAATGGGACACAGGCGTGAGTATATGTATGTAAGTATGTAAAATATAAAATTCATTAAAATAAATCATAATTTCATTAAATTTAAAAAAAAACCGGCCAAGTGCGAGTTGGGACTCGGGCAATGAGTGTACCAGCTATTTAACATGGATGCCTCCTAGCGGTCCACCCCGGGCAACGGCATCACAAGCTACCGAGTTTGTGGTGTCGGCTGAATGATCCCCCACAGCGGTGTGGTAGGCTCCGCAAGGAGTCGCCTGGCTCGCGACCACCCTCCTGCCGGAGTCTGGCGCCAAGCAGCTTGCTGCGTTCCGTCAGTGTGCAGGAGTGCCAGTGCCATTCTGGGTAAGCTCGCTACATCTTCGACCCTATATTTGTCCTGTGGACTAGATTGAGGTCAAGAGCAAACCCATCGATAGTAATAAAAAAAATGTGATAACCCGTCTAAAATAATACTTACTAATTATTTAGCGCATAGTAATTGAAGATCAGTAACACACGGATAGTACTTTTTTGGTAAAACCATTCAAGTTAGTTCCAACCTGATAACTTTTCCGCCATCTGCATCTTATTTCTAATGTTTCATAATTCATATTACATTATGGTCTCCAAGAAAATTGTCTGTAATAGAAAGACGGACGGACGGACAGACGAACAGACACCGAGGTGTTTCCATAAGAGTTCAGTTTTGCAAATTTTGAACAAGCTCTAAAAACACTGTTTTACGTTACATTGTGTTAATAACGTTAAGTTTTTAGCTTCAATCAAGAAATGGACAAACGTAGTTAACTAAAAGATAAGTAAATTAGTTTCACTTGATAAAAACAAGAAAATTCAAAATCCTCAAACAGATACGGAACTCTTTTGACGCGATTCAGATTCGCACATGGCTGTATTAAATTTTTGCATAATGACTGTATTTTAATAGCCGTTTATACACGCATGCAATTATATCAAGTTTATTAACTTAAAATTACTTTAAAAGCGCAAATAAAGTGAAATAATAATAAGATTGTAAAAGTTACGATTTAATTTTGAGAGTTAAAAAATTAAGCAATTAATTTTCGAGTCCATTAGAGATTAATTTTGGCGGCAACCGGATGTGGTCAAGTGAAAATGTTTATTTGTGTAGCTTTTCGTGTTTCGCATTTGCAGAAAATGGAAGGTGTTAATTGAAATGGATTATACAGGGTGAAATTGATATCATTAGCATCCTTTTAAACTAAGAGTCTACCAATCAAACTGAACAACTTTTACTATGGGAGCAAACTGATCGAAAAAAAAAAATCTGCATACATTTGAGTCGAGTAGGCATTGCAGTTTAATATGGGTGGGACAGCAGATTTTTTAGTTGCTCCGATCTGATTGCTCCCATAGTAAAAGTTGTTCAGTTTGATGGGTAAACTCTTCGTTTTAAAGGATGCTAATGATATCAATTTCACCCTGTATAACGTGTTAATGAATTAGCGCAAAACCTCATAATCCCAACTGATTTATAACAAAATAATTAGATTGAAACAATAATTTCAATATTTTGATTGTTAAAATTTAAAGTTAAATTTTAAGTTTTGAGGCAAAAATGATTTGTTATCATTTCAGCACTGAAAGAAAGCGCTAACGTACTCATGGATACATTTTAATAATCTTGTTTCGGTAGTAAGTAGGGTGAGTGTGCCCGTGCTGTGGGTTGACATTAGATTCCGAAAATTTTAAATTTTGCAAACAAATTATTAAATATTTTGAAAAAAATTACATATGTTAAAACCATGATAATTGGATTCTGCTCTCGATTCTAAACAAACTACTCTCTAGTTTTGCGTTAATTCATTAGACACGTTGTATTGGAAGAAGAAATGTTGGTGATATCTGACGGCCAATTGGACATGAATGCATCATCATCATCATCTCAGCCGATGGACGTCCACTGCTGAACATAGGCCTCCGCCAAGGATCGCCATAACGACCGGTCCTGCGCTGCTCTCATCCAACGTTTTCCTGCTGCCTTCAACAGGTCGTCGGTCCCCCGTGTGAGGGGCCTACCCACGCTGCGCTTTCCGGTACGCGGTCGCCACTCGAGAACTTTTCGGCCCCACCGGCTATCGGTTCTGCAAGCAATGTGCCCCGCCCACTGCCACTTAAGTTTAGCAATTCCTTGGGCTATGTCAGTTACACTGGTTCTTCTGCGGATCTCTTCATTTCTGATTCGATCTCGCAGGGAAACTCCGAGCATATATAGCCCTCTCTATTGCCCTTTGGGTGACTTTCAGCCTTTTTATGAGGCCTTGAGTGAACGACCACGTCTCTGTTCCATATGTCATCACTGGCAACACACACTGATCGAAGACTTTCGTTTTAAGACACTGCGGTATTTGGGACGTGAAGATACTACGTAGCTTCCCGAATGCTGCCCAGCCGAGTTGGATTCGACGGTTGATCTCTTTCTCGAAGTTGGACTTACCTAACTGAATAGTTTGTCCCAGGTAAAATGTCATTATTTCGCTGCAATTTGTTCCACATACTAAAATCTTTTACCAAAACACTATTCCTTAATCACCACAATTTTACCAATACGGCTTAGTCATTATCCAAACAAATTCTCACTTTAATTCTTCACAAATAAACCTCAAAATCGTACAACACTAACCACTATTACTTAATGATTATCCGACCGATTTCGCTACGAACGTATTTTCCAAGTATGTTGCGCTAAATGTAAACACAACGCGGTTTGGTTGCGTAACGAAGAAACGGGCAGTCTCTTGGGTGATTCACGTATGAAATTAACTTATACAAATAATTGGTAAATGCCTTGACCTACTGGACAATGATGGGTTACGTTTTGAGGAAAATGATCGTTTCGACTGACTGATGGCAAAAAGTAAAGACCTTGTAAGAAGATGTATTTTTAATCGTCGCGCCAAGGAAGTATGGTTCTTGCATGCGTACACACGGCGACAGGTCAGCCCCCTTACCCGCACTTTCGATCTTCACTATATCGCCACTGTTTCGGTCCGCACTTCATTGTAATAGAGTTGAAATTGGAACGAAAACATTCACGTAAAAGTTCGAATCGAATGTTACCCTCAGGTTACCCTGTTTGGACTTTGAACTATTAGAAGTTGAACGTTGCGAATCGTACGAGAGGGTGCGGTATGTTGTTGTTGTTTCGTCTCACAGCACGCTGCGCCCGCGCCGGCAGCCGCGTCTATGCAGGCTCTCTACCGCACTATTTTGTGTTTTGTACGTGTAGTTATGGGTATATAGGGTGCGTAACCTGATGTGTCGCCGTGTGTACATTGCGGTAACTTGGCTTATTTACTATGTGATTGACAGCGGTAACGATTCAGTGGCGATCGAGTTACGACTCAATAGCTATCAAATGATTAGCGTAAATCAGCGTGAACCTGAAGTGCGATTTTTGAAAATCATACGAGCGAATTGGCAGTAGAAAGATGCATAATCTCCATAGTAATTTTGACATTTTCTACTGCCAAGTCGCTCGTATGATTTTCAAAAATCGCACTTCTGGCGTGAACCGAATGTACAAAATGTTGTGATTCGCTAGCAGTTCGGTGACGATTCAGTGGTCATTTATTTAGCGCGATCAGTACAGCATCTCAGATAACTAGCTTTTGCTCGCGACTTCGTCCTCGTGGATTTTGGAAAACTATCAATACGCTGTTGCACCTCTTTGGAGGCCGATTTAAGAAAAATCCTTTTTTAGTGCACCACAAAATTTTATATAATCAACATAAACGAAGTCGCAGTAGGCCAGTCATTTTACGGAGTTTTGTTAGGCAGGGTAGGGAGTAATTATTAATTAGACTTTTAAACTGTAACCGGCACCATTTAGTGACAAAAATACTATCCTAAACCATATTTAAAAAAAAATTGCTACGCAACATAGAAATCGAAATTGTGTGTCCAAGGGTCCCAGGGTCCTGGGTTCGAATCCCGGTTCAGTCATGGATGTTATATGTTCGTGCCGTTGTTGTATGATTTCCATATTAAAAACAAGCCGTGCTTAACTTGGGATCATTACAATGTATGTGCCTGTGAGCGTTATTTATTATTTTTATTATTATTATCTGTCCCAGAAGGCTTTTAAATTCATAATATTAATATCAATGCACTCATTTGAATTAGATTTAACAATATACATTATTTTTGATCGATAAAATAGGCATTAAAAAATAAAAAATGAGGTATTTATTGGAAAATACGAATGTATTTTTGAAAATCTTCTAAGTAGGCAAAAATATTTACACCATGTTTGAAGTATGTATGATGGTAAAGCCTTAAATATGTGCAAAAAGAAATTATCATCATGTTTTTTAGAACGAGATAATATTTGTATTTTAAAATTGGAACTGTTGCTGACGTAATTTTTTTTAATTTTGGTACATTCCTAAGCTCAAATTGACTCTTCAATATTATAGCGAAAAAAAAATGCAATTAGTAATTAGTCCCGGCTCAAACCGTAAAATGACTGGGCTACAGGCCAAAGGTAGTTTACATGTTAATACAGACTTTGTCACGAAGCTGCTTAGTTAAAAAACTCTTTAGAAATGCGGGTTGGACAAAAAGCGAATATACAGGGTCCTTCTTAATATGCTGACACTTTTTTAAGAGTATGATCAGACCGTCAAACTGAATAACTTTCTCTATGGGACCAACATCGAAATCGGGAAAAAAATCAGCTGTCTAATACTCGAGTAGGTTTGCAGTTTTGTATGGACAAGCAATTTTCAAAAAGTGTCAGTATACTATGAAGAACCCTATATTTTGTTCATTTATTGGGAACGTGTTCAGTCACTGGGAATTTTCGACATAATATAATTTTGTTGATAAAAGGAAGAAGAAAATACGTGTCCCAGCGTAATACACGGCGTAACAAATGCATAATCATCGATCTAAAGAAGTAATAGTGAAAGGATCGGCGTAAGAACCGAACGGTACCCGTGCCGATGCCGTGCCGTTCCGGAAACAACGCGTCGACGATCGCGATTACAGATGTTTGGAGTGTAGGGGATGAGAGGTAGCGGACCTGGAGTGCGATTTTTGAAACTCATTCGGTGAGTTCAGCCGTTGTAAATATCAAAATAACTACGGAGATACGCATCTTTCTATTTCTGATTTGACTTTCAAAAATCGCACTCCTGAAGTATGATTTTTGAAAGTCAAATCGGAATTAGAAAGATGCATATCTCCAAAGTTATTTTGACATTTACAACTGCTGAACTCAGCGAATGAGATTCAAAAATCGCACTCCAGGGCATAATGTTCATTTATACAACGTGTTAGTGAATTAGCGCAAAACCTCATATACCCCAACTGATTTATAAATAAAAAAAAAAAATTGGATTGAAGCAATAATTTCATTATTTTGATAGTTAAAATTTAAAGTTATTCGCATTTCATGTTTTGAGGCAAAAATGATTTGTAATCATTTCAGCACTGAAAGAAAGCGCTAACGTACTCATGGATACATTTTTATAATCTTGTTTTGGTAGTAAGTAAAAAAATGCCCCAATGTGCCCGTGCAGTGGGTTGACATTTTCGCAAGCAAATTATTTAATATTTTGAAAAAAATTACCTATGTTGAAACCATGATAATGCGATTCTGCTCTCGATTCTAAGCAAACTACTTTCTAGTTTTGTGTTAATTCATTAACACGTTGTATACTTACCCCTATTTTGAAGGTCAAGTACATTTTTATGGTTGTATTCAGATAACGAAACTTAACAACCTTTCCCCTAAGGAACACCTTGGTTGGAATATGGGTCGAAAACGAGTTCTTTTTAGTGTTCCATACCAAAATTGGCAAAACGAAACACTTATGGAATCAACTCGGTGTCTGTCCGTCCGTCCGTACGTCTGTCACAAGCATTTTTCTCAGAGACCGTTAGACATAGAAAGTTGAAACTCAGTACAGATATAGCAATTGCTGGTCCAATATCATAAAGGAAGTAAAAAAAGCGTAATTTTTTTAATGGAGGCAATTTTGTCAGGTAGAAAGGGTAAATAAATAAATAAATAAAATAAATAAATAACGCTCACAGGCACATACATTGTAATGATCCCAAGTAAGCCTTAGGCTTTTTGTTATGGGAATCATACAACAACGGCACAAACATACAACATCCATGACCGAACCGGGATTCGAACCCAGGACCCTGGTTTGGCAGTCCGGCGTGGCAACCATTACACCAACCGGGTCGTCAAATAAAAAAAAAAAATCGACCCTATGGTGTGGGATATCAATTGAAAGCTTATAAAAATACAAGTCTAAAAATATAATGTAAAAAAGTAAATTTTTTATTAAAACTTTGTTTAACAAAATGTTCAGTTAAATCCGATAAATTGCTTTCCCCACCTCTATTTCAAAAAATATAGCCGTATAAGATCTGAAAAAAATCGTGAACATCGATAATAACGTGTAGATGGCGGAAAAATTATCAGGGTGGCTCTACCTTGGACAGTTTTTTTTCTATACCCAAAAAACTAACACCAGTAAGACTAGTGTAAAATGATCTTCAGTTACTATGCGACCACATACTAAGTGTCAATTTATAGTGGTATTATCTATGACTCATGTTAAACAACTAGTAGTACGGAACACTAATTGCCGGAGTCCCGACTCGTACTTGACCGGTTTTTTAATATAAAAAATCGATTAGATGATCCATAGTTCTGCTCTTAGACGAAAATTGGTGTCTAAAATATCAGCTGAATATAAGAATTCTTTCACTAACGAAAACGATAATTTAACCTTTTTCATAAAAATTTTCTTTTACAATAATCTGTTAACAAAAAACAACAATATAAAAACATAATCCATCCCGTACATTCATTTGCTAGAAATTATCCAAATAATCTGAACAGTTCAAAACAATTATTTTTTGCTTCATTAGTTCATTACCCAAAAACAGTGACGCTAAGAATCTTTTATAATGACTGAATAGTCCGAGATCCGACCGTAAAATTATGCACCGTTTTCATAGGCGAACGAAATGTGATTCTAGTGTATGTTTACACAGGGCTTAATTGAACGCCGCCAAGTTGCCTAGAAATATCTTGCCGCATGTATCTTTTCCATTATGATTTTTGGTATCACTTTTTCCACCTGTCTGTTAGGGAAGTAAATGAGGTGGCATCGTAAGGAGACTGATCTAAAGTACTGGAACAACTAGGGTTGCCACCTCTTAAGAGGCGTCCGCCCGGTTTTGAGTAACTTTGTAACCATTTTATACATTAACTATGGCACTTTTTAAGCAGAAAAAAAAACTGAACAATTTACAGGATATGAGAAGTGATGTGGTTTTTATCGAAATCTATTTTAATTAATAAAACTGAAGAAAAACGACTCCAAAGTCACCTCTTTTTTTCCAGTTGTAATCGTTTTACTCTCACATTGTTGATCAGAAGAATATGAAAATTTATAATATTCTTCACAATACAATATAAAATGATGTGGTTTTCTTATTTTTTGAAAATTCATATAAAATCATACAGGTTTTCAAAGAAAACGGAAAATTCTGACCGGAGCCGCGCAATTGAAGCGGGATGGCTAATTACAAAAGTTTGCTTGTAAGAAAGAGAGCCTTGCAGATGGGAGGAGTAGCCTTAATCTGCCGCAACTATAGGGTTGCCAGGTTCGAAGAAGTCATTTTTTCAAGGTACTTGCGGCAAGATTTTTCCAGGCAACTTGGCGGTTTGTTGCCCTGTGTAAACATACACTAGAATCACATTTCGTTCGCCTATGAAATAGGTGCATAATTTTACGGTCGGATCTCGGACTAGAACAGGTTTCCAGCATAAAATGTCTCAGACAACGTTATCCAAGAAATAAGATTAAAATAGTAAATCAGTAATCTCATAACTTGCACCAGCCTCAAAGGTCTAACGCTCACTCGAGCGTTCTCTTCCGGTGCATCATTGCAAAACCAATCAAGGGCAGCATAAGTAACGTAATGCACTTGTTCATTTCCTCGACTTCCTTCCATAGCCGCTGGCGACGGCGACGGGTGGTGACAGGTTAACTTGGCCTTTGTATCGCTTGTTATGGTAATCATCAGGGAGCGGAATCTCATATCAAAACAATTGAAATGTCATAGAGATGGGACATTGTTTTTTATCGAGTATTCAAGCTACCGATAGTTTTTAGATAGACTTAAGAGGGCTACCGCAGTCCAGTGGCGCTCTCATCACATTAAAAAAGAATTCTCAATAAAGAAAGCCTAAATTAAAAAAGTGCTCAACAGATAAACTACAAAAGCCTTCATATTTTCATAGAATACTTTTATAGGTTTTTAAAGGTCTAAACATAAAAATTTTGAAAAAAGAAAAAAAACGGCCGCTTTTGTTTTTATTCGAAATTGTCTAAAAGTGGAATGTTTAGAACCTATAAAAGTATTGTATAACAATGGCTTGAAGGCTTTTGTAGTTTATCTGTTGAGCACTTTTTTAATTTAGGCTTTCTTATTTGAGAAATCTTTTTTAAGAGCCTATGTCGAAAAATAATTTTAGCGAAACAGGCGTGTGATAGCTTATATTACTGCCAGATGCGAGAGAAAGAGATGGGGCGGCGCGCGCGCCTGGATCGAATCAAGCGAAAAAACAAACTTTATTTAATTGTGATTGTACTATTTATGTAAGTTCAATTCTGCTCTAATCAAAACTTAGATAATAGCAATCTCTTTTTTTTAAATCAAGTCTCATGTTTCTATTATTCACCGTTTAGCAGTTACAAGCGTTTATAGACAAAAACGGAGGCTACTTTGGCTTGTTTTTCTATCGAGAAAATTTGTCTTAATCGTGTTTTAGCTCTAATCAAAACTTCAATTATGTGTTCAATTTACACATATCCGCAAATCATACTCCTACTGTTAGTACTTCATGATATATGGAGCTTTGAAGAATCATATTTTTTTTACATTAATGTGATGAGGGCGCCATTGGACGGCGATAGCCCTCTTAACATAGTATATTTTTCATTGCAATACAGTTCGGTAGTCTAAAGAGTAAGAGAGAGAGTTAGTTGTTGAATATCATAATAGGGATTTAAGGGTAAACTTACGAAGTCACGGTAGCTATCAGAATTTTATTGATAGATAAGAAAAAGAGGTTTGTTTTGTTTGTGTGTCATCTCATCATAAATTACAATTAAATGTACGTGTAAATTGATTAAGCAATGAAGATCAAAACTAAAAAGTATCGACAGCCTGAAAACACGATAAAAAAAAACAATGTCCCATCTCTATGACATTTCAATTGTTTTGATATGAGATTCCGCTCCCTGGTAATCATCTTCATCATGTTATCATGGGCCTTCACAACTGCCTCCGTGGTCTAATGGTTAAGAGCATTGGGCTCTCGACATGGAGGCTTTTTCCCGTTCTGACTTTGTGGTGGTCTACCATGGGTATCGTATGAAGCTACTAAAGGATAATTACGTTTTTTAGGGTTCCGTACCCAAAGGGTGAAAACGGGACCCTATTACTAAGCCTACGTTGTCCGTCCGTCCGTCCGTCCGTCCGTCCGTCCGTCCGTCCGTCCGTCCGTCCGTCCGTCCGTCCGTCCGTCCGTCCGTCCGTCCGTCCGTCCGTCCGTCCGTCTGTCCGTCTGTCCGTCCGTCTGTCCGTGCGTCTGTCCGTCTGTCCGTCTGTCCGTCTGTCCGTCTGTCCGTCTGTCCGTCTGTCCGTCCGTGCGTCCGTCCGTCCGTCTGTCCTACCTATTTGGGGCTGTAACTTTTGAACCGTAATAGATAGATAGTTGAAAATTTTCCAGATTATGCATTATTACGGCGGATTTGGTAGCAAAGAATAAAAATGTCAAACAGTTAAAAATTAAGGGGGGTTCTCAACAAGAAACTTGCTTTTATCAACTTTTTTCTTAACGCTCTATCGTAAAAACGGTAATACACACAAGCGTCAAACTTAGTGTGATTATAGAGCAAACTCTACAGAATAACAACAAATACTAAAAACCGGCCAAGTGTGAGTCGTTCTCGCGCTAAAAGTTCCAGACAGAAAAAGTTTTTTTTCTATGTTAATAATGTTGTGTTCTGTGGTGGTGTGGTACGGAACCCTCCGTGCGCGCGTAGCCCGACTCGCACTTGACCGGTTTTTTTATACACCATTTTTGTGGGCAAAAGCCTGCATTATCACTTGACATGGCGATCCATTCTGAAAACTTTAATAAAAAGGCGTAGGCACTTAAAATTTCGTATTTGTAGCGATGATCACCCCGAAAAAGAGTATGGATGTGAGTTTATAAACTGATGTAGTAGGTAGGTAGTTAGTATTTTTATTGCCTCCACGTAATTCCATTCATTGAAAACAATAGCACAACAAAATTTAATGAAAGTTACTTTAATTCTGAATTGAATGAAGTTGATACCAATCTTACTTTAGGATGCGCGTGGGCAGTTTTTGAACTGAGAAACTTTCTCAAAATTTTAATCATATGGCTTATTTTAACAAGACCAGATGACCAATTCCTACTCGATTTTGACTTCGGCTACCTACTGCTAATCTTTATAGCTGTCAACAGTGTTGCCAGGACTACGGATTTATCCGTAGATCTACGGATTTTCGGTCTGGCCTACGGATCTACGGATTTCAATGGCAAATCTACAGATTTTGAGATATCTTCTGAATTCCGGCCTAAAATCTCAATTTGCTGCATAAAATGACAACCAGTCGCGAATAAATCAATTCAAGTTAACTTTTTCCATGTATTGGACTTTATTTCCGAAAATATGGGTCGTCCCAACTCTTTTTCATCCATCTCCTTCCTTCTACTTGAAGTCCATACACGACAGAAATATTTAATTGTAACATTATGTACGGCAAAAGTACAAACGTACAGACATATGATAATAAACGGTGATAATAAATAAATAAATAAATATCTTCGACATTGTCACACAAATTATCTAGATACATTTAGAGTACCAGAATCTAAACTGGACGTCTAAAAAAAAATTATGTGAAAATATAATAAAAATTAAAATAATGAACAGAAAGTTCAGTTAGAACAGATAAAAGTGTAAATTTTATTCATTTTCATGTTGTCTACGCTTAACCTTGTCAACGTTTCTAATTTCTTCTTCAATTTAGAGCGATTCACTTCAAAATAGTCAGATAAAGATAAAGCATTTTAAAAAAGTCTGTAGATCTACGGATTTCTACGGATTTTTCAACCTTGACCTACGGATTTCTAAAAATTGGAACTGGCTGTCAAGCACCTATAGGGTCCAACTTAATATGCCTACACTTTTTTAAGGGAATTTTCAGACCATCAAACTGAACAACTTTCTCTATGGGACCAAAATCGAAATCGCGAAAAAAAATCAGCTCTTCCATACAAAACTGCAAACCTACTCGTGCCAAATGTATGGGACAGCAGATTTTTTTTCGCGATTTCGATGTTGGTCCCATAGAGAAAGTTGTTCAGTTTGATGGTCTGAACATCCCCTTAAAAAAGTGTCAGCATATTAAGAAGGACCCTGTATATTTTGAAGTTTACGTGATAAACACAGAGAGGCACTCCCTCGTAATAACATGAGATGGGGCTCAGACACAGTGGTTAAGGCTGCTTTTCCACTAGAGATGTGCGAGGTAGCGAGGCGGTCAGCGAGGAAAAAATCGACCAATGAGAGTGCTTCAATTTCCCAATGACGTTATCGAGCGAGCGCGCTATTGGCGGATTGTTTCCTCGCTCACCGCCTCGCTACCTCGCACATCTCTGGTGGAAAAGCAGCCTAAACATGCCCTTTTGGAACCCTGTCTGGTGGAATAGGAGACCGATACTATCAGGAGGTAGGGTCAGGTGCAGTGGCTTTTATAAGAAGTTTATTCCGAAACCGCAAATGCGCTCTGCATATAAATGAAGTCTGGTGATATCTATATCTATACATATAATAAAATTCTAAACTTGGCGTGAATGAGTACATAGAAGTAACTAGGGTTGCCAACCTTAATACAAGGATAAGCGGGATATTTGCAATCAAGATGCGGGACGTGGCTAAAAAAAGCGGGACCCGGCTGTCAAAGTATAAAAAGTCGAAAAAACAATGAGGATTTGAAGAAAAATAAAAAATTGTTGTTTTCGGTTCTTTTTTATTATAATAATAACACAAACAACTAAACTATGATAATAAGTACATCAAACTTTAACTTTAAGGAGCATTCGAATCAGAAATGAAAATCTGTCAATTACCTAAGTAAACTTTTAAATGATTTTACAAACATAAAAGTTAGTACCATGGGGTGCCAGGAATCAGCAGTTTAATGAAACCTGTGTTGGTACGACAGGCACACCTTGGACAGTCAGCCTAGTTACTACAATTACTAGCTGGCTAATCTTTCCTAATACATCATGAATAAATAGTCATGCGATATGGCTCATGCTGACATGAAAGAAAAAGAAGAAGAATACATCTAACTTTGAACTTAAGCATTCAATAAAAAGAAATAAAAATGCAAAATTTTTAGAAGAAACTTAATAAAGTTTTATATCACTTCTTCTGAGTCAACTGAGCTCATAACTACTTCTGCCATAAAGGTTAGCCAGAAAACGGGACAATAGACGTCCCGCACACATCTATCGCGGGACGCATCCTCTGAGGGTCTAGAAACGGGACGTCCCGCCTCTCGCGGGACGGTTGGCAACCCTAGAAGTAACTGCAAAAAAAAATTGGGGGCGTTAAGTACACGTAAAGGAATGCATTGAGACCATGTTTAGAATTTTTTCTGTCTGTCTGTCTGTTTGTTTGTCTGTTTGTTTGTGCGCGCTTCACTTAAAAACGGCCGAACCGATTTGGATGAGGTTTTCACTAAAGCATAGGGCACGGTTTGGATTTACATTTAGGCTTTGTTTCATCGCAATCGATTAACTCAATTTAGATTTTTTTTTTTTTTTTTCATATCTTTTGAGATATGAGTATTTAAAGACAGTGGTCCGCGCGTACGGAGTCGCGGGCGCCGCTAGTTTTCAATAGTATCCAATTAAAGTCAATGAAATTTTTCAGAAACAGTCTAAAAACTAATCTCTATATTTGTATGAAGTCAGATTTTCGTTAAAATATACAGTTTTGAAGCTTGGATTAATTTAAGATTTGTATGGAAATTTTTGAGGCACTATAACTTTAAAACGAAAATCTAACTTCATACAAACATAGAAATTAGTTTCTAGATTGTTTCTGAAAAAAATCATTGACTTTAATTGGTTAGTATTGAAAATATCACCAGACTTCGTTTGTATGGAGCGCGCTCACGGTTTGAGCGACAAAGATGATATTGTGATGTTAAAAACAACTACTAGTAAGTAGGTTCTTCTTTTTATCGTGTGGGCAGAGCCCTGGTGTCAGAGTTTTTTCAGACCGCCTTACGGCCTCTGACGTGGTTTTTATGTAACGACTACTACCACCAGAGATATTAGCCGGGACCAACGGCTTAACGTGCCATCCGAAGCACGGAATCATTTTTCTTTTCAGACAATCAGGTGATTGAACCTGCAATGTTCTAACCAACTGGGGAAAAACGCACAAAGTGACATATCACTAGGTGTCCCCCGTGGGAATCGAACCCACGACCTCCGTATCGAGAGGCAGTAAGTAGGTTAATTAAGCTGCAGTTTAGTAGATTGTTGGCTATTACTTTATTAGTTCCGTTTGGCCGAATTTCTTATTTACATAAGATTCATAACAATAATTATGACGAATGGACATTTATAGCTGTTTAAATTTGATATAGCTTCGGATCCGTTCTTTTTACGAATTTTTATAGAGATAATAAATAAAATTTAAATTTTTGTAAGTACAGTACTTTATAGTTTACTAATGAATCGTAATATTTTCGAAAAGGAATAAGGATAAGTAGATGTGTAATTTACACTTCATTGATAATTGTGTTGTCGCCGCTGTTGGTCTTGTTTTACACACGAGTTACAGTTAATCTTGCTGGCAAGCCAGCAACACTTCGACCCAATGGGATCTTTTGTATTGACCCTTACACATTTATTTTCTTTACCCTTCAAAAACGTGGTAAATAAGGGGGGCAATACCGTTTTGGGGAAGAAACCTGTAATCTCCCGGTTTTGGATAACCTTCTCCCAGGAGGCACATGCGTTTAGCCGCCAAGACATCGCTGTCACACAGGATATTTTCCATGGTTTCTTCTTCCTCTCCGTATGCTCGGCAGCTGGGATCCAAGGTGAGCTTCATCTTGTGCATCATCGTGCCTGTGGCGTAGTGCCCGGTGAGGGCTCCGATGATGGCACGAGTTTTGCTCATGCTATTGTTCAGTATGAACTTTGGACCCCAGAGGCCAGACCATTTCAGCTTGTGTCTTTTATCAGTCCATTCTTTAATGGCCATTCTAATGTTAGACCGTTGATAGCCCATACGGAAGAGAGCTAGCGCCTCAATACTGAGGCCGCGGTTCGATTCCTGGCCTGTACCACTAAGTACTTCGGAATTTATGTACGGTTGTATTTATCATTTACTAGCTCGGCGGTGAAGGAAAACATGGTGAGGAAACCTGCATTCCCGAGAATGAAAAGAAAATACCATAAGTTCGGAGGTATGCGTAAATATGGGTGAGCTTGGGGCGAACACAAAAGGACCAGCGCTGGTCTCCGTGTTACAACGACCCTTGCTTGCAATAGCCCAACCACTAATAATCAATCAATGTTACAAACTACGATTCCTAATTTTGGTTCTGTAGTGCGATTTTTGAAACTCAATCGCTGAGCTCAGCAGTTGTTAATGTCAAAATTACTATGGATAATGCATCTTTCTACTGCTGATTTGACTTTCAAAAATCGCACTCCTGAAGTATGATTTTTGAAAGTCAAATCAGAATTAGAAAGATGCATATCTCCAAAGTTATTTTGACATTAAAAACTGCTGAACTCAGCGAATGAGATTCAAAAATCGCACTCCTGGAGTGCGATTTTTGAAACTCTTTCGTTGAACTCAGTACCTAGTTGTAAATGTCAAAATTACTATCGAGATCCTCATCTTTCTACTGCTGATTTGACATTCAAAAATCATACTCCAGGGGTGCGATTTTTGAAAGTTAAATCAGCAGTAGAAAGATGCGTATCTCCATACATTTTAAAACTGCTGAGTTCAACGTATGAGATTCAAAAATCACACTCCAGATCTAAAATTCCTTTGTTCTGATATGGCCCCCGCCAGCTTGTCGGCATTCTCAGTTCTGAGTAAAGTTACTGTGATGAAAATGAGTGATGATTAGATGTCTTGATTATTTTAAATCAAACATAGTATGTATCACCATACAAACAAGACAATAAAACACATCATAAACAATTAACGCGAACAATAAAAGAATCAGGTCAAGCTTCCACTTCCGACAAAAACAGAACTGGTATGTAAATTAAAAAAAAAACACACACCTAAAATACTTACCTACATAGTTATATCACACTCACATATGTTGGTCGAAGAAGTGGGCTGTACACTTTCTATATGACATAATCTGTTACCGGTGGGTTACTTAAATATGCTGTAAGATATTCTGACTGTGTACACAAACATTGCTTTGTGTGTCGATGGCTTGCATGGCTTAGTAGCTGAGATTTGTTGTATGTTGGTATGGTAAACCATCTCGGATTTGTTTTGACAGGGAACTCTGTCCCAGAGAGAGTGGCGGTCACCGACAAAGAGACCTTTAGTCTGTCTAACTCTAAAACAAAGTATAAGTGTTCTTTGTTTGACTAAGGAACCCTAAAAAGGTCTACGATATGGTGTATAGTTTAGGTGCTCTTAAGAGGGCTATCGCAGTCCAGTGGCGCCCTCATCACATTAAAAAAGATTTCTCAATAAAGAAAGCCTAAATTAAAAAAGTGCTCAACACGAACACTACAAAAGCCTTCAAGCTATTTTCATAGAATACTTTTATAGGTTTTTTCAAGGTCTAAACATACAAATTTTGAAAAAAGAAAAAAAAACGGCCGCTTTTATTTTTATTCGAAATTGTCTAAAAGTGGAATGTTAAGAACCTATAAAAGTATTGTATAACTATGTAGAACTATATACTATTACCTATTCTGTGGTATAACAATGGCTTGAAGGCTTTAGTAGTGTTCGTGTTGAGCAGTTTTTTAATTTAGGCTTTCTTTATTGAGAAATCTTTTTTAATGTGATGAGGGCGCCACTGAACTGCGATAGCCCTCTTAACTCTAAATCACCGTTTTTCGTTTGTCTATAATTATGTTTCTTTGTTCGAGCATCGATTTAAAAGCTTACGCAAAAAGATCGATTTTCATTAAACTTTTTGTGTTTAAAAGCTTATGATTTAACTTTTAAAAACTGATATTGTAGATATTTTATCTCGCTACAACGATGGGGGCCGGTGTAGATGTTAGTATTTTCTGAAAAAGACTGATAAATATTATCCTTTTGGGGTGCTCAAAGCTCAAAATCAAATGCATTACCATAATCTATTTTATCATCAATTTTACATTTTATTTACGAAATAGCTATGCCAGGCGTGTTGCAGTGCCCCTTTTTTCCCGACACACACTTGGCCCTTTTTTCATAGCTCATCATGTTCATCACGGATAATGTAGCATTTTAATGGTAAAAGAATTATTCAGATCGTCCAGTAGTTTCGGAGCCTATTCAATATAAACAAACAAACAAAAATCAAATCTATCCTCTTTATAATATTATATTATCATATATAGAGTATATACATAGATAGATAGATAGATTATATATTATATTATTGTAGATAAACAAACGTATTTCATTTCATTTGTGGTCCGAAAGCTTGCTACAAATACCAACTATCTTTCAAAGTAGGTATATGATTTTTAGCAACACTACAGAAAACCTAATCCCTTAGTCACCTCGTAAAACAAAAACGGAAAGAAATATAGGTTGATCTAATGTCTCCAGTTACACTTCACAAGGCCACCATGCCAAACAATTCAAGGACAATTCATCAAAAGAATAAATAAATAATAATCAGTAACGCAACCCAGTTGTGACTAATTAGAATTCACTAGCCATATTGCACTTAGCTTCCTTACTGCACTTATGTAATACTTAGGTAAGAGTGACATACTTAGAAATAACTGGTTTTATGTTGATTTAGTGTGGATACATTGCATTAGGAATGTCGTGTACGAATCATGTTTTTTAGACTTGGTTAATTTTCGAAATATACTTACTTACTTACGGCTTTTCACTTTGAAATCATTGCGTTAGGTATAAAAGCAACAGTATCTTATACTAAGGACCAGGTTTCACCACTTCCTAATAAGTGTCAGATAGCCTATCCAACAGATAAATAGACCAGAATCCTAATATTTATTTGCCATTGATGATAGGTGTGTGTTAGATAGGCTATCCAAAACTTAACAAATATAACCATCAGGTTTTTTTTAAATGTCTTTTGTTAGCAAATCCAGCCATAATTTGCTAACAAAAGACATTAAAATACAAGCCCTTGACAGCTAGGACCTTAGACTACTTATATAAGGACGCGTAACCACGTGTCATACTACTAACAAACTTTCTGACACTTTTTGCGGGGGGCGAGGTAACATGTTATCCGCAACTTTGGATTTTATTCCCTATGACTTTAGATTCTAATTTTGAATGTTCAAAATCATGAAAAGTAGTCTCGTGTAAACCCCAAACGTTCTAAGTTCGAAATTATTGTTTCGCAATAATAGGCTGCCTAGTTTAGTGATAAGTTATAAAATTGAATGTTGAATGTACATGATCATTGATCTTACACTGAGAGAAAACTTCATTTGTTATTACAAAAATTCACTAATTATTAAATAAATATTTGCAGATCCCACGACAACAAAAGTTTTGTAATAAGAAGGAGTCGTTTTTAGTTATTGTATTTAGTAATTAGTGTAGTGAGCGTTTAGTAATTTTTAACGCACAATACTAATCCTCAAAACGATGACGTCATTATGACGTCACAGTTAAGACAAAGTGTTTTGTAATTTCTAAAATGAAACAGTAATCCTCCAAATTTTGATGTACAGAATATACAAACTGTTTTGTAAAAACATAGAGTCGTTCATTATCTACAAATAAAACGATAGCACTTACTAGTTGTCTTTAAACTGAATTTTAGAAACTACTTTACGATATCTACGATGTCTTACTTGATTTTACTAAACGATTATTTAAATGCAATTGAACATTTTGTAAATACTAGTTTGCATTTTATAATTACGAAACATAGTGCTTGTTCTTACTAAACAATTTAGTGTTTTTTAGAAAATGCAGTCTAATTTCTAGCTTGTACTTTTACAATTTCTAATGAGTTCCTACTTGATATTACTAAACAATGAGTAATTTTTACAAGATTGTAGCATTGTTACAACAAATCGTTATACTAGATATCACAACTTTCCCCTGTATTCTTTACAACATTATACAGGGTGTAACAAAACACCCTAGTAATACTTAAGGGGGTGCTTCAGACCATCAAAATAAACAACTTTTACTAAGGAGCCAACTTTTTATTTTATTTCAAAGTTGGGTCCATAGTGAAAGTTGTTCAGTTTAATGGTCTAAAGCACCCCCTTAAGTATTACTAGGGTGTTTTGTTACACCTTGTACATAGCATGTATAATGTGTGTCATTCTACAGTACTTTTTCAGTTGCTAGCAAGAACGTATCAGTATTCAGGTTATTGCGTACTTTCCTAGCTACTGAAAAACACCTCGTATAAAAGTGTTTATACATATTATTATGTATATGCTGTAAAGAAATACAGAATATAGAATACAGGAGAAAATTGTGATACCTAGTAAAACGATTTGTTATAACAACTCCACTAAATTATAAGGTATAGGTAATTGTGTTCAAATGAAACTTAAAATAATAGTTAATGTAGTTTATTTTCATTTCAGTTTTTACAACAGATTACTATCTAAGTACCTACATAATTTAAAAGCCACAGCGATTTATTTTTTCCTTTAACTGCACGCTGAAAGTCCAGTACGGTAGTTGTGGCAGACTGGTGTTATTTAAAGCATCAGGCGCCGCGGGTTCTGAAAAAATAACGATTAAATAAATACATTATATTTTAATCTAGATATTGATACTGATCATGATGTCTGGAAGTTACTAGATCAGTATAGCCAAAGATGGCATCCAACTCCAAAAAATGTAGGTATGCCAACCTACAGCTAGGTACTAAGTATTCAGAATCAATACGAACAAAGTAACGCCTAAAATGGACGCTCTTACTAGTAATCTCAGATAGATAATTAAAAACACATTGATCATAAAAATCTATTCTATTTAGGGAATATATGGGAAAGAACTCACATTTGGTGTTAAGTCCAGGGGTCTACGTTATTTGTCGATTGGTTGCTTCCAATTGGCTAGGTTAACTTTAAATCTAACCTTGTCTCCAGGTACTGGTATAAGCTTGGATATCTCATGATCTGATAGAAGCCTTAATATCCCAGCATCTTCCTTGCCTTCTGCAATCATTAATAAATATGAAAGGGCGGTCAAGTGAATTTTTTAAACATTCATGTCTGGTTGAGAAGAAAATAGATATGACATGAAGGACATAGAAATATTTATATTTACTTATGCACTTTTGGTAGAAATGATATGGTTAGTAAGAGATAACATAGATCTTTTCCTTCCTTGATCTTGCCTATAAAGTTACATTAGTACGTACCTACCTATCACACTATAAATGAATAAATACACACACTTTACTTACCACGAAAAGCTCTGACATAAACATTTAGTCCCAAGTTTGTCAGTAAATCGCTAGTGAGCTGATCCATGTCCGTTTCCAGATTCATCTGGCTGGAAACTTTAGTTGCCATCATCTTATTATATAATTTTTTAATATTTAGTTCAAGACAGTCAACGATTCCAAATTTAGGACACTTAATTTAATAAAATTAAACACTTCACTTCACTGTTACTGTTATGATCACTTTAGAGATGATAACGATTCGTCTAATCCGGCCGGGAGGTGAAAACGAAATGAAATTAATATGGAAATTCAGAAAGTCAGCAATCACAAATAGTTTTAAATATTACCAAACTGGTATTAAATTCAAAATTAGTTTGATTAAAATCACAAAAATGGCTTATTGAAAGAAGAAAGGAGAAACTAGAAATGACAAAATTCCGTGCAGTTATTACGATGAAATGTTTGTAGTAAATATAACTAATCATAAGCTGGTTATAAAAGACAAGCGTCATAAAAAGAACTATGGGAACACTAGGAATTACAAAGGAGGTTGGTCAAAATAAATAAAAAATTGTTAATCGAAATAACAGGTAAACACTTATTATTACAAACGAGTGTTTTAATTAACACAACGTTATTTATAGCAAAAACAAAGCAGTTGCAGAATTAACTATGCCTTTTGTTTCTCTACTTTTATTAAAACTGTCTATTAAAAGTTACAGTTGTGATTACTAATCATAGCTAATATGATTTTGGAAATAACTAAAGTAAAGTGAAACTTACACTATTTATGCAAGAATTACTTTATTATGTAATATTTTACTTTACTAAAACTAGTTTGTAGGGATTACATTTTAATAATACTAAACTATTGTAAAAAACTGCTTGTGCCAGTAATGACAGCAGAACTTTAGTATTCATAACTATAAATTAGTTTTTACGCCAGTAACAAAACGGTTTTTTAATTTCTGGATAAGTTTTTCTCTCAGTGTATACCGTGGCAGAGGGGAAATGCTACCGCAAGGCCGGTCTTTATAATAATTAGTCTAAGGCTAGGACAGATTATTATTATTTGTGGCAAGGGTCGTTATGTAACACTGAGACCAGGCCCTGTATCCGGAATTTCGATTTTCGATATATCGCGAACGTTTCGGTCCGAACTTCATTGTAATAGAGTTGGCATTGGAATGAAAATGTTCACGCAATGAGCGTTTTTCTTTTGGTTTTCTAGGGGTTCAATAGATGACGCTACGGTCTGTGCCTATAAAGGTGTGTCTATAAAGGTCAAAATTAAAAAAAAAAAATCTTTAAAGTAATAAAGAGGGAGAAAATGATCAAAAAGATGCCGACGCATCTTTTGATTGAATATTTCATTATTTACGAATCTTAATTTTGACAGGATCTCGCCTAGGGGGAATAGGGGTACATTGATGCACGGGGCACATAGATACAGTCGTTATAAAATTTTAACTGAACGTAGCCGAAGCTCGTCGATACACACATACGTAGGGTATCAGTGCAACCAACCACGCGGCAGAATGACAGCAGCTGTCAGTCAGCCGTTCGCGTTTGAGAAGTCAAGACACGTTTCGTAGAATCGGAAGTAAAATTTTTCCTCACCTTTCGAATGTGATTTAACCTATGGGGTTTCGTATAATTAGCTATATTTTACGTTAAATGGCATGTTAATATTTATCAAAATTTGGTACAGAGTGGAATTTTAGTAAATCTTGGAAATTTTCTTTGACGTAATTTTTTCTTCTTAAAATGACGTTTTGGGGCACATTTATTCAACGACTTATGGGGCACATTGATACGCATCATTTCCCTTTAAAAATCTTAAATTTGAGACTGATTGCCTGACTGAGTACCTAGAACATCTTTTTAACTCCTAGGTTAAATAAAATATAAACATTTATGAAGACTGATTGCCATTAGATTTGTTTCTAAAAATTAATTATATAGTTTATTGTTGGAGAGTTAAATGACTATGTAGATTCGTTATAAGAATTGTATCTTTATTTTTCTATGCCAATTATGAATAAATTCTATAAAAATATAAAAATTATTTGTTTTACATCATAATTTACGGTATTTTACATAATTATAACCGTGTATCAATGTACCCCGCGTATGGGGCAGTTTGATACGAATTCTGGTTTTGTTAAATAAGGTTATAACTTTTTTTCCTTACAATATTAAGATGAATTCATTTCTACAAAAGTAACTTAGATAAACATTGAACACATTCAAATCGTTATTTTTTTAAATACCGTTTGGTTTGACACTGTTTTTTTGCTTAAAAAGAAAATCGTATCTATCTGCCCCAACTCCCCCTACGTCTCTATGGAACGATAAGCATGATATCTGTCGGGTTTTTTAGGCACTAAATTAAATTAAAAAGAAAAACGCTCATTGCGTAGTTCGAATGTCCGGGTAGTAGTCCAGCGCTGATTCTTTATATTCGCCCCAAGCTCACCCATATTTTACGCATACCTCCGAACTTATGGTATTTTCTTTTCATTCTCGGGAATGCATATGCAATACGACAGATGGACGGACACACAGATGGACGGCTAAGGCTTAGTTATAGGGTACCACAGGGGTTCCATCATTTGGGTGCGGAACCCTAAAAAGGCCAACCGCATCTTGCCCCACACAATGCATTTCTTTAAAACCTTCAAGCTTCTTGTTTCGTAGAAAACGCAAATTAAAACGACCAGTAAGTAGCCGATAGCATTGTAACTGATACCAAACAAGCGTGAAATGATAGGTTGTCATGACCGTGTGTTTGTGCAATATCCTCCAGTTAGACTCGCGTGAACTTGGGTGAAGTAGTTAACTCAAGAGAATAGTCCTTGCAGAGCGCCTGGAGTTCAATTCACTAAGCGTCACATCGCTGTCAAAAATATCGACGAGCTCACAAATGTAACATCCTTCTTACATCCTTCAGATCGTCGAAGGTTTTATATGAGTTTGGCACATGACATAGCATTCGACTATATTTCCCGAGGGGGTAATCAGAGGGGGATATTCTGAAATCTCAGAACATCCACGTTTCACTAAGTAGTACCGAAACTCTGTCCAGTGTGTTTTGAGCCCGTCGCCACTTGTAATGGACAGTAGGTACAATACATGGCTCGAAATTGAAGCATGCAGGTTTCCTCACGATGTTTTCCTTCACCGAAAAGCCAGTGGTGTTACAAATCGTACATAAATTCCTAAAAACTCATTGCTACGAGTCGGCCTGGACGGGGATCGAACCATCGCCTCCTGCACGGCAGGCAAGGTTACTCGCCACTGGACCACCACGGCTTTTTTTATGACACTATGACATAACCATAGTGAATACCGAATTGTCAGCTCGCCGATGCGCGATGTTTCAAGTGAATTGCATTGCTGAGCACGCTGCATACAGATGAAGTTCGATCCTATGTACAATACTAACCAATTAAACCCATGAAATATTTTAAACACGATGAAGATATTGATCTCTATGTAGGTTTGTCAGATATCCGTTACAACATTGTACAATTTTCGTGCCAGGACTTATTTAGGATTTGTATGGAAATGTTTGAAACACTGTAGGTAACTTGGAAAAAATACATTTTGACGAAAATCTGACAATCTACAGGGACATAAATATCTTGGACAATGTCACACAAATTATCTAGTCACATTTGAAGTACCAGAATCTAGCCTGGACTTGTATTATGATGACTAGACAACGATATAGAATACATATATAGATACAAACATCCATGACTCGGGTACAAATATTCATATTCATCATACAAATATTTGTCCCTTACGGGATTCGAACCCGCGACCCTCGGCACAGCAGGCAGGTTCACTACCGACTGTGCTACCGGGCTGTCAAACATCAAATCCACAGGACAAGAAAGAGTATCTAGTACTACATACCACAGGCACAGAAATGAGTTTCTAGATTTTGTTAAAAAATGTCATTGACGTGGTCTAATGATTAAGAGCATTGATTGGCCTCTTGACACGGAGGTTGTGGGTTCGATTCCCACGGGGGCTCCTAGTGAAATGTTACTTTGTGCGTTTTTCCCCAGTTGGTTAATGAATCACCTGATTGTCTGAAAAGAAAGATGATTCCGTGCTTCGGATGGCACGATAAGCCGTTGGTCCCGGCTACTATCTCTGGTGGTAGTAGTCGTTACATTAAAAAACCAAGTCAGATGCCGTGAGTTGTTTTGAAAAATCTGACACCTGGGCTTGCCCAAACGATAATAACATTGAGTTTAATTGGTTATTAACTTTGACTACTTATACAACGTGTTAATGAATTAACGCAAAACTAGAAAGTAGTTTTGGGTAATTTTTTTCAAAATATCAAGTAATTTGTTTTTAAAATTTTAAAATTACCGAACCCGATGTTAACCCACCCCACGGACACACTCACCCTACTCACTACCAAAACAAGATTATCAAAATGTATCTACGAGTGTAGTATTCATAGAACGAAACGTGTCTAAAATTAAAAAATAAAAAGTAGATGTCAAAAGCAAGAACATTGTATATAGTATCCTATAGGTGGACCAAACTCTCGAATTTCGTGGAGAATGCAAAATAAACTCTAGTTTTACGTAATAAGTATTAATTTCCTTCAATGTTGTTGTAGGCTGACAACCAAGCAAATGTGAGATAACCAGAATACTCGTGTGTCTCTTTCTAACGTGTTGCCAACTTATTAAGCTACTACTTTAGAATTTACTGTAACAAAAGATGTATGTAAATTAAAAAAAATATTTTTGTTTTGAAAATTCATAATTTAAAGTATATTTGACGACCCGGTTGGTGTAATGGTTACCACGCCGGACTGCCAAACCAGGGTCCTGGGTTCGAATCCCGGTTCGGTCATGGATGTTTACATGTTTGTGCCGTTGTTGTATGGTTTCCATAATAAACAGCCTATTAATAGTGCTTTCTTGGGATCATTACAATGTATGTGCCTGTGAGCGTTATTTAATTTAAATTTAAATTTATATTAGGTATTGATAATTTTTATTTGTTTTACACTCATTTTGTTCAATTTATGACAAAACAAAGTACAATACAATACTTTAGTGTATTATTTCAAAACTTTTTAATGGCAACTCTTTGGTGTTATGAAAAAATATTATTATGGCGGACATATTTGAAATTTGAAAAGTCATAAAATAACAAATTAAATTGTTGTGATAACTGATAATAACATTGTAAACCTTCGAAATGGTCAATTTTTGTTGTGTTACTGGATGCAAAAATGAAATTTACCCTGGCTGTGGGTTTTCTTTCCACAGGTTAGATATTTTATTGTTTCGCTAAACTTTTCTTAACTAGGGTGACCATTGACCATTTTGGCGACCTATGTATTAAACACAAAATGTGTGTTGCTTATTAAACTGTAAAAGAAGTGTGTCTGTACGTATTGAAGATCTTTACATGAGAAGGATTACGATATGGTTTTTAGGTTTCCCTGACTGCAAATCAACTTTTTTTTTAAATATTCGCCTGTCTGTTTGTTTGTAACAGCAACACGCAAAAACTAAGGAACCGATTTTGATGAAACTTTTCTTGTTTGATAGCTTATGATTTGACATAAAATCTGGTAAGTACGTATTGGTACTGACGTGTTAATGAATAAGCGCAAAACCGCATGCACCCCAACTGATTTATAGCAAAATATTGATTAAAACAATAATTTCATTATTTTGATAATTAAAATTCAAAGTTATTCGCATTTTAAATTCTGAGGCAAAAATGTTATCATTTCAGCAATGAATGAAAGCGCTAACCTACTCATGGATACATTTTAGTAAGTATGGTATGTGTGTCCGTGCGGTGGGTTGACATCGGGTTCAGTAAATTTTATTTTGAAGAAAGAATCATATGTCGAAACCAAGATAATTCAATTCTCGATTCTAAACAAAATATTTTCTAGTTTTGCGATAATTCATTAACACGTTGAAATATTTTTTGGATGAATGAGAACAGTCGCGGGTAAACTCAAAATTAATTTTATATATATATTTTTTTAGTATGAGTTTACCCCTAAAAACATTTTCAGAATAAAAAGATAATATTGAATCCTCAACGAGATGGTAAGAAACAGGCTTGAATAAATGCATATTAGGTATCCTGTCAAATTTGAGAATGAATGGACTCCCTAGTTAGAAAGGGACACACGAGGAATTAGGTAATCTCACTTGCCCCGGTGCCAGCACCGTAGTGTACAATCTAGTTACTATACAAAATTTTTGGTCAAAAGTCTCTCTGGTTTCAAAGTAAGGCGCTCCCGTTTGATTTGGATTGGACTCCTCGCGTAAAACTCCATTGAACATTGGAATGCGTCCATCCTCGCATTTTAATGTGTGTGTGTGGGTTTAGGCTAGGAGGAGAGTTCTGCACGGGAATCTTGAAGACAAGAACGGGCTTTGTTTCTTAATTTTCTAAATTCGTTTTTCGGTGGTCATTATTGTGTTAGTGTGGTGGAATTAGTTTAATAACGTGCCGTAATGAAGAACAATATAGTAAAAGTGAGAAATAAAGAAGGCGCTCCCGTTTGATTCGGATTGATCTTCGCGTAGAACTCTCTTGAATATTGGAATGGGTGTACCATCGACGCATTTCAAGAGTAGGTTAAGTTAGGTTATGTTAGTTTTAAGTACAAAGAAAAATGTTACTTATGACCATGCTGTAAGGGCTAGTTCCCATTGCATTTCCGAAAGGATAAATTGTTTAAAAAAAAAACTCTCTGGTTTCTCTCTCTTCTCTCTGGGACCCCGGCTAGTAACTATTAAATAATCTGTGCCCCGGCCATGCGGTGTGCATTTTGTAAAGAAGATATATTAACTTTATAATAAAACAAGTGAATAAGGAAACAGAATTTTATTGAAGACACCAGCTATTACAACGAGTACGTTAGCGCTTTCATTCATTGCTGAATTGATAATAAATCATTTTTGCCAATAACTTTAAATTTTAACTATCAAAGTAATTAAACTATTGTTTAATTCTTATTATTTTGTTATAAATCAGTTGGGGTGTATGAGGTTTTGCGCTAATTCATTAACAAGTTGCATAAGGACTGGCCTTGCGGTAGCATTTTCCCCCTGCCAGTATAAGACAAATTGATCATGTGCATTTACACTCAATTTTATACCTTATCACTAAACGAGACAGCCTATAATTGCGAAACAATCATTTTGAACATAGAACGTTTGGGGTTCACACGAGACTACTTTTCATGATTTTTAGGGTTCCGTTCCCAAAGGGTGAAAACGGGACCCTATTACTAAGCCTACCTTGTCCGTCCGTCCGTCCGTCCGTCCGTCTGTCCGTCCGTCCGTCTGTCCGTCCGTCTGTCCTACCTATTTAGGGCTTTAACTTTTGAACCGTAATAGCTAGATAGTTAAAATTTTCTCAGATTATGCGTTATTACGGCGGATTTGTTAACAAATAATAAATATGTCAAAAAGTTAAATATTAAGGGGGGTTCTCAACAAGAAACTAGTTTTTATCAACGTTTTTTCTTCACGCTTTATCGTAAAAACGGTAAAACATACAAGCGTCAAACTTAATGTTTATTATAGAGCAAACTCTACAGAATAACAACAAATACTAAAAACCGGCCAAGAGTGAGTCGGTCTTGCGCTAAAGGTCCCGGACAAAAAAAGTTTTTTTTTTCTAAGTTAATAATGTTGTGTTCTGTGGTGGTGTGGTACGGAACCCTCGGTGCGCGAGTAGCCCGAATCGCACTTGACCGGTTTTATTAATATTCAAAATTAGAATCTAAAGTTATGAGGAATAAAATCCAAAGTTGCGGATTTCATGTTACCTCGCCCCCCGCAAAAAGTGGCAGAAATGTTTGTTAGTAGAATGATACGCGTAGTTACGCGTCCCTATATAAGTAGTCAAAGGTTATTAATGTTCAAAACATAATTTTAATAAAACTTCGTTTGTATGCAACGTGCTTATACTTGCGCGGTAATTTATTATTTTAAAAAGCTGTACCGTTTTTACCATTTAAAGTTACGTGCCCGGGCCACAATCAAGCCACAGGCTATGCAATATCGAGAATAAAATAATAAATAAAAATAATAAATAAAATAAAAATTCTTTATTTCAGATATTACAATCCATATTGATGTTAGTAACACACTTAAATAACTATGTTAGTACACATACTTAAGTGCAGACCGACCCAGTGCTTAATGAAGCTACTGTCGTATCTACTTGCGACCATCTTCAGAATGCTGTTGGTGCTGGCGCGAACCCTCTGCAGTGCGGCGGCACAGCGTTTGCGGAGCGTGGTGGGAAACCCATCGACATGAGCGTCCGCGAACATGCCTGACGCACTGCAGAAGCGCGGCAGCCCCAGCAGCATCCTGAAGGCATTATTATATTGGGTGCGCAGGGCCCCTAGAGATGCCTGGCGATATGCAGTCCACAGATTACAGGTGTAAATGGATGTGCAGTACGCTCTAAACAATGTTATTTTTACTTGCGCTGAGCTGATAAAATAGCCACGGTACAAATTATTTTGTAGGTTTCTTTTGGCCTTTGCCAAGGGGCCTCTGTTGAACGGCCCTGCCTAAATGGTACTTTCTACAATTTTACGTTTAATTCTATCAATACGTGGCACAGTAATAGTTTTCAAACAAAGTGCAGATTTCCAATCCACCGAAAAGGAAATAAGTTGTTGTAGATTATCGTGAACTTTCGCCTTGCGGTTTAGTATTGCGGTGAGAGGTGTAAGTGTGTCTAGGGCGACAGTTTCCATTTCCTACTTACTGTTAGCTATCGATTGTCGATACTAAGAACATCGACACCACATTACACTACTAGAGGTTTTATCATAGAGATCAAAAATTTGATAAGATATCATCAGTGGGATAAGAGGTGGGGTATCAGAAATGTTGACGATAAATAAATCGCTAGTAGCGATTGGAAAAGTTTTTATTTACAACAGAATCGTTTTAGCGATTTATTTACCGCTATTGCCCTCAAGACCAGACTCGACTTTGGCGAGGCTATTAGACATCGTCAACATCTCTGATAACTGATACCCCACCTCTTATCCCACTGATCCTATACCATAAGAATCCTATACCCAATCCACCGCGAAGTATAAGGCAACGCCCAAATACCAAGTGAGGTCCGATTAGGCGGCTGCTAAAGTTCTTATCATTTCAAAAATTTGTCCAATTAAAATCTTTTGTCATCATCGAATGTAGTGTGGGACGTCCTGCAGCTCGCTGGGTAGACTTAAAAAGTTAGCGGGGAGCAAATGGATTATATCTGAGTTTTCCAATGTGATTAGAACTAAAATTGGATTAAGATTGAGCTTGGATATTTTAAATTAGCGCAATCGCCCTCCAGGTGCTAAACTGGATGTGGTACGGCACGTGCACGCCGTAATAAATCAGAGATAACGGTTTATGAATAATACTATTATTTTAACATTCAGCGTAATTTCGTATTTTTAAGTGGGAAAAGTCTCATAACTTTCAGTGGTTCCCATAGTTATTTGGCTTCTGTGTCCATATTGTGACTTATGTGGTGTCGTACCGCGCAGTATATGGACTGTCGTAATAAAATCCCTTATTTGTGTTGTGATTGTGAACCTGTAATGTCTTATTTATGATGATAAACGACGAGTCGTGATCTTATTATACATTCTTTCTTTTCTTTCTACACAATCGTGATTGTGTATGATCCAACGGAAAAAATGTTGTCGCTCATTTTTCGAAACGAAGATAACTTGGTAGGTATTCAGTTTTACTGATTAATCTGGCATTTTGTGTTTCGAGTTCTAATAAACCGTACGCGGCGCGCTAATTAAAAATAAAATAAAAATAAATAAAATTGGTCACGCTATCACACTACTTTGAAAACAAGTTCAAAGAAAAATTAAGAAATCACCTGTAAATATTTTATGATGTTTATTTAGCGCAAAAGAGGAGTGGGTCGTCCGGCAGCCAGGTGGGTTGACGACATCTGGAAAAGTATTGGCAAGACCTGGATGTGACTGGCACGGGACCGAGAAGAATGGCAAAATAGGGAGGAGGCTTATGCCCTGCAGTGGGTGGATACGGGCTGAAAATGAATGATAATGATGAGCATCTTCTTCTTTAATGTAAAAATTATTTTTATTCTATTTTTTATAGTGGTCTTCTTTGATAAATACATAAACTGAAGTCCATAATCAGTTTCAGGGTGATCATAAACATTGCTACAACTACTGTCTTACATGCAGTTGCAGCAAGAATCACTTTAAGCATAATGAAGAAAACTGCATTGTTATTCGGCTTGGCTCTTTTTTATGATTTGACATGACAGTTCTATTTATTATTTAGATAAACTTTGTAGGAAAATATATGGTAGCGTATAGAATAAAATAACTTGATTATAATGTTAATGATTTTATCAGGTTCTTACAGCATTTATGTTTATTTTCCACGTAACTCTCAGAAACTGGAAAATTTCTGCAGGATCCTGTACTATAACCGTAACCCACAGTAACACGATGCACACGGTTACGACATATCGTTATTATTACACTGTGACATTTAACATGCAATTTAAATAACAATGTCACTTTCTCTTTGAGATGATTTACTTAGCGGAGTCATGTCAAAGTTAAGTTTCGGTTTGTTGTTAGCAGAAAGTTAACTATTTCACACTCAAAATTCAAAATTCAAAATTTTTTATTCAAAATAATATCATTTACACAGATAGCATTTCGCATTTAGCTTTTTTTCTAGATTTTTTCATAGATAGCTTTTTGACGTCATTTTTAGGGTTCCGTACCCAAAAGGTGAAAACGGGACCCTATTACTAAGCCTACGTTGTCCGTCCGTCCTTCCGTCCGTCCGTCCGTCTGTTCGTCTGTCCGTCTGTCCGTCCGTCCGTCCGTCCGTCTGTCCTACCTATTTAGGGCTGTAACTTTTGAACCGTAATAGTTGAATGTGAAGTAGTTGAAATTTTCTCAGATTATGCGTTATTACGGCGGATTTGTTAACAAATAATAAAAATGTCAAAAAGTTAAAAATTAAGGGAACCCCCCCTTAACTAGAAACTAGTTCTTATCAACGTTTTTTCTTCACGCTCTATCGTGTAAACGGTAATACATACAAGCGTCAAACTTAGTGTGATTATAGAGCGAACTCTACAGAACAACAAAAAATACAAAAAACCGGCCAAGTCTGAGTCGGTCTCGCGCTAAAGATCCCGGACAAAAAAAGTTTTTTTTTCTAATTTAATAATGTTGTGTTCTGTGGTGGTGTGGTACGGAACCCTCGGTGCGCGAGTAGCCCGACTCGCACTTGACCGGTTTTATTTGACTCTAACACCGCGTCGAAAGGTGTTCCGTTGAGAGAAGATGCGGCCAGAAACTCTACAACACACATCTTTTAAACAAAACAAAATGTACAAAGTACAATTAAAATACAATATTGCATTACATAATGTGAAGTTGTCAAGACCAGACATTTTGGTCATTCAAATAATCATCGAGTTTATAGTAACCTTTTTACAGAGGACTTGTTTAACATGGGACTTAAACTTTTTGTCTGGTAAGTTTAGAATATCCTCTGGTATCTTATTATAAAAGCGTATACAGTGCCCCATGAAAGATGTGTTGACTTTACTGAGTCGAAAATATGGGAATACTAATTTATTTTTATTTCTTGTATTGTAATTATGATCGTCACTGTTTTTGGGAGAAAAATAAAAAAAACATTGGAAAAAAATTGTGTTTATGAATTTTTTACTTTTTTAATATTATTATATGATTTTGCATGTCAGCGAATTCAAAATAATACAGGGTGTAAAATTAAATGATACACTTACTTAATCTTTCGCGGACACTGACCAGCTATAGCAGTGATAACAATAAAAGTTCTATTGTGTCTCGTTCAGTGTCCGCGAATGTGTTAAAGTGGTGCTTCAGACCATCAAACTGAACAACTTTTACTATGGGACCAACACTGAAATCAAAAAAGAAATTCCGCTGTCCCATACAAAACTGCAAACATAACTCGACTGAAATGTATGGGACAAAACATTGTTTTTTCGTGATTTTCATATTGGTCCCATGGAGAAAGTTATTCAGTTTGATGGTCTGAAGCACCCCTTTAAGTGAAACATTTAATTTTACACCCCGTAAACACATAATATGATAAAATTTCATCCAGATGCCTATTACGGTTCAAAAGACATGCACAGCACTTTAAAGTTAGGACAGACGGACCGATGTAGGCTTAGCAATAGGGCCCAGTTGGGACCTTTTGGGTATGGAACCTTAAAAACTAGCCAACTAGCAAAATAATGGATTCCCGTACGGGACATCGAACTTCCGATGGTCGATTAACGCTTGGTCGAAAGAACTACTGGCCCTGTACCCGCACTTTCGATGTTCACTATATCGCCACTGTGTCGGTCCACACTTCATTGGAATAGAGTTGATATTGGAACGAAAATGTTCACGCAATTGCGAAGTTCGAAACCCGGAGTAGACCCTCAGACTTTATTAACGCTGATCGAAAGAACCATAGATCGCGAAAGAACTCCAAACGATCTTTTTCTCTCGGTCCGAACAGTTTTCGCTAACAAACTTCACCCCTAACAATATGCTCACGACTGTATTCTCCAAGGGGGTATTCAAAGAAACTTTGACGTTCAATTCTTTTAAAATAGAGTCTGATGAAAACGTAATGGCCTACGAACTCGACTACGAAATAAGCGTTTCATACAAAAGACATCAACGAGAGATACACAAAAACGCAAAATAGTATTATTTAAAATTTAAGTACAATTTAAAATGTAAAATGTAAAAATGTAAAATTTAAAATTGTTTTGTAGTCAAAAATTAAAATCAGTCCTGTAACTGTACTTTTGAATTAGTTAACGTCACGCAGCAACTGTGGATCTCCCGCTAAACTCTTTAAGGAGTTTTGGAGAGAAATTGTTTATTCTAGATTATAATTTTTTTTTCTTGTAAAAGTTAAATAAATTAAAAAAAAAAAAAAAAAGTACATTTTATTTACCGTTTATTAAATAATCGTAACAAATTGATGACGGCCCGATAGCTCAGTCGGTAGTTAACCTAGGGTCGTGGGATCGAGTGCCGCAAGAGATAAAATATATTTGTATGGTGAATACGAATATTTGTATACAAATCATGGATGTTTGTATCTACAGGGTGAAATTGATATCATTAGCATCATTGTAAACTAAGAGTCTACCCATCAAACTGAACAACTTTTACTATGGAAGCAAACCGATCGGAGCAAAAAAAAATCAGCTGTCCCATACTAAACTACTATACCTACTCGACTCAAATGTACGCAACAGCTGATTATTTTGCTCCGATCGGTTTGCTCCCATAGCACAGGTCCGGCACTTCAAACAACGTTTTAGATTTGACATGATGACGTTCGCACATGCGCACTTTGCGAAAATTGTGCATGACATATGTGTAGGGTTGACTTAACACGCATCGTATGAACTACATTATACATTTCGTTACTTTTTATAGTTCATTCTGTTATTAAAATAGTTTTAAAGCTAAAGAATCGCAGAAAATGTGAATTTAGCGTTATTTTCCAACGTTTATTTTTACTCTGAGGAGAAAAATAAAATATATTTTATTTAGTCAAATCCAACGGGTGCGCGCGCCTGACTGCCTTCCCTTGCTCGGCTTCCCTCAAGGTACCACAGATAGTGTGAGGGGAGGTGAGGTATCTGAAGTCAGAGGGGGGCGGAGAGTGGCCGTTCTGTATGTAGAACTATATACTATTACCTATTCTGTGCCCATAGTGAAAGTTGTTCAGTTTGATGGGTAGACTCTTAGTGTAAAAGGATGCTAATGATATCAGTTTCACCCTGTATAATAAAGTATTGTTATATCGTTCTGACGTTTTGTATCAAGTTCTTCAAGACGCATTCGTTCATAGTCTTTAACGCTTCTATTAACGTTAAACCGCCGTCAAAAACGCCGCCATCGCAAAACGTCAGATCCGGAAAACTCGACCCAAGCCCTCCTACGTCTACACGTATAATGCCTCCGGGCACCTTTACTGCTCTCCATGTGATCGAACTTTTAAAAATAAGTTCGGTTTTGCAAGTCATATTAGCATATTGCTTCCCGTTTAGTATAATAACATTTGGTATAATAAAAATTGTATAACGTTCAAATGATATAATGATCATAAGAAATACTAACTACGAGCATAATATTGAAAAAACATAACATACATTTATTCTAATAGTTATTTCCTATAATTTTAAAGTTTCTAATGTTGATTATTACTAACAATTACTTAATATAAAACTTGTTTGATATATCAATCATTTGATGTTATTTTATGAGACATAACGATCTCTTGATATATTGTTCCAAAGATTTGAATTAAAACTATATATTTTTTTAAACCATTATATTATAACTAGTAAATTGCTTTCTAAACTATAGGTTAGGTTAATTTAGGTAGTGAGACCCTTACGATTACGTAGTGAGCGAGTGGAGTCAAGCGAAACGTGTGTCACATGCATGCTGCATTTGTGCGTGCATGCATGCTTGTTTGCATGTGTGCTTGCTTGCATGTTTGCTTGGATGCATGTTGCGGGTGCAGGGGTCTGTGCACCCCGCGAGGGGGGTGCGGGGGGTGGAAGCCCCCTGCCTGAGAAAAACAAATAGGTCTTTTTAAAATTCTAGGTTAGGTTAGGTTAGAACATGTTGCACACTTAGCGGAGCGAGCGGAGCATCCAAATGCTTGCGTGCATGCTGCATGCTTGCTTGCTTGCTGCATGCTTGCTTGCTTGTTGCTTGCTTGCTTGTATGCATGTTGGGGGGTGCAGGGGGGCTGGGCCCCCCGCGAGGGGGGTGCGGGGGGCGGATGCCCCCTGCCTGAGAAAAACAAACTGGTGTTTTTAAAATTGTAGGTTAGGTTAGGTTTGAACATGTAAGACACTTAGCAAAGCGAGCGAAGCGAGCGGAGCATCAACATGCCTGCCTGCTTGCATGCTGCATGCTTGCTTGCATGCTGCATGCTTGCTTGCTTGCTGCATTCATGCTTGCTTGTTGCTTGCTTGCTTGTATGCATGTTGGGGGGTGCAGGGGGGCTGCGCCCCCCGCGAGGGGGGTGCGGGGGGCGGATGCCCCCTGCCTGAGAAAAACAAACTGGCGTTTTTAAAATTGTAGGTTAGGTTAGGTTTGAACATGTAAGACACTTAGCGGAGCGAGCGAAGCGAGCGGAGCATCAACATGCCCGCCTGCATGCTGCATGATTGCTTGCTTGCTGCATGCTTGTTTGCTCACTGCATGCTTGCTTGCTGCATGCTTGTTTGCTTGCTGCATTCTTGCTTGCTTGCTTGTATGCATGATGGGCGGTGCGGGGGGCGGATGCCCCCTGCCTGAGAAAAAAAACTGGTGTTTTTAAAATTGTAGGTTAGGTTAGAACATAATATAAGACACTTAGATGTTCTAACATGCTTGCTTGCTTGTTACTTGGGGAGCAGAAAGGTAGGTAGCTTCAAAACGATGGGTTAGGTTGGGTTAGTAGGTACTGTGACCACTCAGACAGCGGTCCTGTTTTTGACATAAAGATCAAGGTCAAGGTTAGTGACCCCGTATACCCATTCTGACTCATTTGGTTGTTGTATTTCTTACTATTAATAAAGTTTCTTTTTAAAATTTGGCAAGCGTTGTAAACTTTTATATTATGAGCATTGATTATTAGACACTTTAAAATTAGATGACATCAATGCTATATTTTTTAAATCTTATACTTTATGGATTGTATAACATGTGATGGTTATACCTAAGGTTCATTATACCCTATGTCTCTTATACTTTATCAAATTATATGTCTTAAATCGATGTCTAACGTTTATTATAGAAAGTGTCCATTATTTCAAACAAAATTATAGAAAGAGAAGTTATATTTCCTAAAATATATATTCTTTGTATTTATATCAAATATTACTTACCCCATATTAGGGCCTATTACAATCCCAACGTAGTAGTTTAGTAAGTACCTAATATTTTATTTATTTAGTTTTATTGAAAATAATCTTTCTATATTTATATAATTTTGTTGTCGAAGTCGCCATAGCCGAACACGGCGAGGAGGACTATATATATATATATATATATATATATATATATATATATCGTTCTAGTCTAGTTCTAGTCGCATAAAGGAAATTTCCTTTATGCAGCTACTGTGCTACTGCTATATAGCTTGGGTGTTCCTTGAGAGGGCCCTGGAGTCGACGGCCAAGCTGTTTAACGAAATTCAAAGCGTCCGACCCCCAGCAGCCCGTGGTCTCAAAGGCCAGAGTCAAAAAATTACACTTTGATTCGCTCGAAAAATAATAACGAAAGAAAAGACAAGAATAGATATTTGTTTTACAAGAGTGCAAAGTTGCTTTTTAACCGCGTGCTCAATTTTGATGAACGAGCAAGCGAAGGACCCTAAAATTAGAATCCTGAGCTTCAGCGAGTGAATCAAAAGAGCACAAGGTGAAAAATCTTTGCACTCGAGTGCAACACGTAACTTTTCATCACGCCTCAGCGAGGAAATGACGTGGAAACAAAATGGCGAGTACACCAAGAAGACCACGAGTCAGAGTTTTTATCAAATTAAAAAAAGTTCTAAGTAAGAACACGATGTTCTAAATTCAATTTACTTTATCCTCTAGAGGATAAAAACGGCTTTTGCACTCAGATATCGATACGATAAAAATACTCTTTCCGAGGTGGTGGGATGAAATAGTTATTTGTTATGCAAGGCTGCAAAGTTGCTTTTTGGCGCGAGTACTTGTATTGAAACTAGAGCAAGCGAAGGAGTCTAGGATTGAACCACGAGCGAAGCGAGTGGTTCAAATATAGAATCCTGAGCGTCGCGAGGGTTTCAAAGGTACGAGACGCAGAATAACTTTGATGCCGAGCGAAACACGCAACTTTTCACCTCACTACAGCGAGGAAAATTTGAATGCGCCAACCTCATTTTTAGAATAATCGCACTGGCCAGCACGAAAATAGCATGAAAAAAAACTCGTCCAGGCTGTTTTCATTATTGAATAGAAAGATTCGAATTTTAAAAACTCTTTCCACGCTAGCGGATAAAATGCACTTTTGCACTCAGATTTCGAATGACAAACAGAATCTTTCCGAGCTTGTGAGGTGAAAAATAATTTAATTCCACGTATAGTACTGTAGCCACGGGACATTCTAATTACAAAAAAGATTACCGATTGCCGTTATGATGTTGTTGTAAGGTACGACATAACTAATATAAAAACCCAAGTCTTAAATATCACAACCTGCCGAACTAAAAAAAAAATAGCCTTAAATTTTAAAATTTCCAGGTTACCGTTATTTTTTTATACCGTCATATTCTTCACCTTAGTGCCACCTTAGTAGTTACACCTTCCTGCCATACAAAGCTATATACATATACAGGGTGAAATTGATATCATTGGCATCCTTTTAAACTAAGAGTCTACCCATCAAACTGAACAACTTTTACTATGGGTGCAAAACGATCGGAGCAAAAAAAAATCTGCTGTTGCATACATTTGAGTCGAGTAGGCATTACAGTTTAGTATGGAACAGCAGATTTTTTTGTTGATCCGATCGGTTCGCTCCCATGATAAAAGTTGTTCAGTTTGATGGGTAGACTCTTAGTTTAAAAGGATGCTAATGATATCAATTTCACCCTGTATATACATATTCTGAAACTTCAGAATATCCACGTTTCACTAGTAATACCGAAACTCTGTCCAGTGTGACGGGGAGTGAGCTCGGGGGATTTTGAAGAGACCCTTAATTTTAATATGACTAGAGAAGATGCAGTCAGAGAGTTCCACTGCAAAGTTGCTCTACATTGCGCGACACGGCTTGTTACAATTATAAATACCTACTTCCTAACCTACCTTCCTAACACTTCTGTTAATCTTTTAACAATGGGCCCAAAATCTATCTATATCAACCAACTGTTTTTCACGCTACTTAATGTATTTCCTTACGGAAGTATAAAAATGTTGTATTATATGTACAAAAGTTACGTATATATTCTATGTCATAATTAGTCAGTAGTCGGTTTTAATTATGTAGTGCAAGACGCGTTTAGAAAAACGTTGTGGTTTTTTGAAGGAAATAAAATCGTTGCATTTTTATGTGCGCACGTGCGTTTAATAGTGCTAGTGTGTTTACATTAAAGTAACATAACATTTTTAACAAAAAATATTTAATAAAAACAGAAAATACATGTGGAAGTGATTTTTTGCATTAAAACAATATTCAACATTAAAAGGAAAACATTATTTGATCCTAAAAATAATATTCAACATTGTTATTATTTTTATGAAAGCACAATCACACCATAGAGTACAATTTTTATTTTTAATTCTTTTTTTTGTACTATGGATTAGAATTAAATCGTTATGTGATACGATACAAACAAATGAACGAATTATAAACATAAAATAAAATAAAACAATAAAGTAAAATGTTAGGTAAGCTACATAATTTACAAACATTATTGGTAACAATTATTGTGTAAAATAGAATTGAAATACAATGTTTTATTTGTGTATAGTCAATAAAAAATAAATTTAAAATAAAATTAATAAAATGAAGTGTTTTTCTGTTGTAAATATTTTTCTAATTTTACTTGTATCCACAAATGAATTGAGAGTGAAAAAAATAAGGATTTTGTTCAAGAAAATACCTCTTTTGGATAATGCGAAATTTCTGTTTGAAGGTACGATATCAAACACGAAGGGCACTAATCATGAAAAGCACATACTTTTCATGAAATAACTAAGGTGTTCTATTTCAAACATTATTTATTTTTAAATATGTTACAGCCATGTTGTGCTATTCCGAATCAAATTAAAGATTGAAAAATTCAGTCCCGTCACGTCCCCAATGCGTCCCCAATGTGTTAAAGACGCAACAGATTGGAAATTTCGGTCTCTGAGCAAATAGCTCGGTGGCGAAATTGGATAACGCACTTCCCCGGTTTGGAAGAGTGCGGGTTCGCATCCCGCCCGAGACTGAATTTTTCAAAGTGTTCTATTTCATATTGATAAATAACATTTTTTTCACACCACCCGCTCGAAAATGGAACATTATATGTCATGTAACTCGAACCTAAAGCAAGTCATTATAGCCCTGGGACCTGTAAAATAGTAGCTTATCTATGCCTGGGACTAGCCGGGCAATAATATTGTACTGAATTTCATTATAACCCGCTGGTCAATAATGAGATTTGAATATGGAACCGCATCCACAGATTATGTAATAGTTACTACGACCCTTACTTAAAATTCGTATGAAAACTTATCATGGAAACCTGCACCAAAAAGAACTTAATTCGAAATTCGAACTGGCCACCACGAGTATTGAACACAAAAAAAGAAAAAAAGGCGCGAATACTGCAAATCTCTGTAACTATTGCTACGAACAAAGTAAAAAAAAAAATTTCATTTTTAACCGACTTCAAAAAAGGAGGAGGTTTCTCAATTCGACCGTATATATTTTTTCTTTCCACAACTGGAGTGCGATTTTTGAATCTCATTGGCTGAGTTCAGCAGTTGAAAATGTCAAAATTACTATGGAGATACGCATCTTTCTGCTGCTGATTTGACTTTCAAAAATGGCACTCCTGAAGTATGATTTTTGAAAGTCAAATTAGCAGTAGAAAGTTGCATATCTCCATAGTAATTTTGACATTTTGAACTGCTGAACTCAGCGAATGAGTTTCAAAAATCGCTCTCCTGGTGTAATTTTTCAAATATCTACTTTCATTTTGAATTTAATAAAATAGTGTTTTCTAAATTACTATTACTATATACTATATACTATACTATTGGACTCTAATACTTTGTTATAAACTCTAATAAAAGAATTGGTTTCTAACCATAGAGAATTTACACGCTCCCCTGGGTTTCTAACAGTATTTCTTTTTATTTTCTCGCGGAGGGTGTGAAAAGTAGAGTATGGTCCTCGGGGATAAACGTGTTTTCATCTTGGGCGAGCTTGAATCCCTCGCTTCACTCAGGATTCTAGTCTTAACTCCCTCGCTTCGCTCGGGAGTTAACTCTAAACTCCCTCGCTACGCTCGGGAGTTAACCCTAGATTCCCTCGTTGCGCTCGGGATTCAATATCGCGCCCGTGATGAAAGACACTGCTTTATCCCCTTGGTACATAATCTACTATATTATGTTTAATAGTACATACATAATTACATAACGAAGGCTCATATGCACTGTATAACCTTAGCAAAATTGTAGATAGTGCAGCTGTCATAACAGCATACCATGGGTACGTGGCATCTGATGAGGTATGGCATAATGTTCTGGGGAAACTCTACGAACAAAGATTTCTCTTTCGAAGCTCAAAAACACTGTATTCGGGCTATTTGCAATTTGAGACAAACACAATCACGTAGGCCACATTTCTCAAAACTTAAAATTTTAATTCTTCCTTGTATGTACATTTACGAATGTGCCGTATTATGTATATTTTAACAAAAAATTAAAACCGACTTCAAAACTCAAAAAATAAAAAATAATAAATATTGCAGCCGATGAATTTTACGTTAGCTTCTTTATAGAAGCTTATCTTCTTGATATTCTTATGAATATCATTTTGTTTTATTGTAGTCTGTGTCAAACCTTTCCAAAAAATTACTGCAAGCTCAGTCTCGAATCGTACAGGCTTGACAGCGACTTCGATAAAACAAAATGATATTCTTATAGAAGCTAACGTAAAATTCATCGGCTGCAATATTTATTATTTTTTACTTTTTGAGTTTTTTTTTGACTCATCGTTGTCATTGCTTTGAACAACGCGTGATGTATGTGACGTTGCCATCTAGAATGAGTAGCAGAAATCAAGCAAGGGCATTGCTTATGAATTTATGATGCGCCAAAGTACAGGGTGTAACAAAACACCCTAGTAATACTTAAGGGGGTGCTTCAGACCATCAAACTGAACAACTTTCACTATGGAGCCAACATCGAAATCGCGAAAAAAAAATCCGCTCTTTCATACAAAACTGCAGTACCATCTCGACTCAAATGTATGGGATAGCAGATTTTTTTTTCTCGACTTTGGCCCCATAGTGTAAGTTGTTCAGTTTAATGGTCTGAAGCACCCCCTTAAGTATTACTAGGGTGTTTTGTTACACCCTGTATAGGCGCTTGTCTCGGTACCTACTGCCGACTGATGGAGGCCTGACTCTGGTATTGTCCGTTCTTGCAATATTAATAACAAACACAATTATCTTTCCAGGTTGTGGAGTAGCGACCGGCAAGCAGACGGCCCAAAGAAGAATTGTAGGAGGCGATGACGCCGGCTTCGGAACGTTCCCCTGGCAGGCCTACATCAGGATCGGATCATCCAGGTTGGACCAGGCTGGTGGTGGATTAACGGGGTTTTTGGCAGGCGTGAATTTACTCTCCCAGTTTCTAGCAGTAGCCAGGCCATAACTCAGATCGTCTGATGTTGTCAAAAGAGACATGAGTAGTAACAGTATAAGTACAGCATAAACGTATTATCAAAGATTTTTTTTGGTCTGTACGACCCAAAAAAATTCTTTGCGTATTATACTACGTAAGAGAGGCATTGACAGCTGAGAGAGCGAGATGTTCCTAGCGGCATCACTGTATAATAGAAAGAGATACGTGACACGAGGCAATAGACCGTATATTAAACTGTAGTCTTTGGCAATAGAACCGTTTTTGGGGATGTAGAGTCCTGGTAAAAAATCGGTTTCTGTGAATAATCGTGAACCTAAAGTGAAATCGTAGATAATTTTGTGAAATATACTAACACTGTTTCATTAAATTATTCACGATTTCACGTTAGATTGAAAATTATACACAGAAATCGAATTTTTACCCTGTCGAGGACTCCAAGAAACGTTCAAAAACGGTTTCATTTGACAACTCATGTCACTTACTCTATTCCGTAATTTTCGTCTATGGTATAATATCTTTATGATATACAGGGTCCTTCTTAATATGCTGACACTTTTTAAAGGGGATGATCAGACGATCAAACTGAACAACTTTCTCTAAGGGACCAACATCGAAATCGCGAAAAAAAATCTTTTGGCTCGAGTAGGTTTGCAGTTTTGTATGGACGAGCTGATTTTTTTAACGCGAATTCGTTGTTGGTGCCATAGAGAAAGTTGTTCAGTTTGACGTTCTAATAATCCCCTTAAAAAAGTGTCAGCATATTAAGAAGGACCCTATATAGTTATGTTGCCGGAATCGGAATGTGACCCTGGCAGGCGTATAATCAGGATTGGATCATCCAGGTTCGACCAGGCTGGTGGTGGTTATTGGGGTTTATGGCAGGCGCGGATTTATTCTATCAGCTTCCAGCAGTAGACAGGCTAAAACTCAGGTGGTCTGATGTTGTCAGACATGGATGTTAAATCCACGATAATTATGATAGATGTTTTAGATTTTTACACCGGCACCTCACTCTCGCCGAGAATTCTCGCCAAAAACTCTCGGCGAGAACTTTCAAGGAAAATTACTATGACTTATGATGCCACGAGAAAAACAAAGGGCATCCACACTCTCATTCTCGGCCTGTCTCGCCCGTTCTCGGTGAGAATGAAGAGCCGGCATTGCGTTTCACCAGTTAATGACAGCATAATACAAGTCCAGGCTAGATTCTGGTACTTTAAATGTGACTAGATAATTTGTGTGACATTGTCCAAGATATTTATTTATTTATTATTTATTAATGACGTGACATCCACCCACATGTTACAATCAGGCGGCGTGTGATACTCTGATCTATGGGTTTTTTGGAAAATTTCTGATTCCTTTTTCAAAAACTGGATCCACGCCTGGTTTTATTGGAGATAGAGGGGATTTTCTGGGGACCTAAACAAAAACTTGATGAGAAAACTGTTTTGAAGGTTTTAGTAGGTATTCGGGATAATTGTGCCTCTAGCTAGTGGATGATATCAAGTTGTCCATTAAGGTCAGTATGGCCATCTTTCTGTAATACAGGATGTAAATTTATAATTATGCGTCACATTTAAATGGGTTGCTTTTCACCATCAAATTGAACAACTTTAACTAAGGAGCCAACATCGAAATCTCGAAATAAAATCAGGTGTTCCATACATTTGGGTCGAATAGCCAATGACGGTTTGTATGAAACAGCCAAAACAAATACGTTATTCGATTATTGAATTGATTGCCGAATGAAATTATTCAGTTTGATGGTCTGAATCAACTGCAGTGCAATCTGTGCAAATCACTAAGCAAAAACATCGTCACAACCTTAAATTCGCCGTTGAAACAACTGTGATCTTTCAATTTCATGGGTCAATAAAGTTATTACACTACCATGTCTGGTCAGTTCCATACATTTTAGATTTAGTATAGTCTTGGCGCAAACAGATGTCGCTACAAGTATCATCTGGCCTGAACGAGAGATAGATCTTAATTAAACGTTATTAGATCACTATTATTTGAGTTTTGTTCCACGGAAATAAATTATATAGATTAATTTTCTTAAAAATTTTAATGACAAATGTGTTTAACTCGTATTTTAACGTAATTAAACATTGCTGTAGTACCCTTACTCTCCACCGTCGCTGTACTTGCGCGGGTTGGCAACTAAGAAGGTGGCAACTTTCTTAGTATGGGCATTGACCCTCTGTTGTGTATAATTTATTTACTCTATGATACTACTGTAAGGTATAATAACTTTATGTGTCAAACTAATATAAAACCTCCAACGATCTGAAGGATGCGAGCTCGTCGATGTTTTTGACAGCGATGTGAGGCTTAGTGAATTGCACTCCTGTATACAACACCTATTTGCTAGGAAGAAGTGGTATTTCATGATGATGATGATGATGATTATGGGGGATCCAAAAATTTTGGGGAAGTTTTATGGTTTTAATCTTAACAAGGAATTCCATGTTGTATTTATTTTGTAACAAAGAGCATGCAAAATAATACAGCACAAAATATCATTAAGATGGCTATCGGAGTCCAGTGGCGCCCTCGTTACAATAATAAAGATTTCTCAATAACGAAAGCCTAAATTAAAAAAGTGCCCTCTTGACAAACTACAAAAGCCTTCAAGCCATTGTTATACAATACTTTTATAGGTTCTAAACATTCCACTTTTAGACAATTTCGAATAAAAACAAAATCGGCCGTCTTTTTTCTATTTTCAAAATTTGTATGTTTAGACCTTTAAAAACCTATAAAAGTATATGAAAATGAAGGCTTTGTAGTTTGTCAAGTGGGCACTTTTTTAATTTAGGCTTTCTTTATCGAGAAATCTTTATTATTGTGACGAGGGCGCCACTGGACTCGAATAGTCATCTTAAAACGTTGTACAAAACGCACTCACAAACGCGTTCTCAGCACATTTTAATTGAAGATTTTGTAACAAGCTTTGATTAACGATTAAAACTTTTATAGGAAAAGTCATTAAAGCATAACTCTTCTTTCGCATCTTTTTTTTGTGTGTTTTTGTATTTTCAATGGGAAGTTATGCGATTTGTTCTGCATTCCGCATTCTATAGCCAATTATATACAGTTATCTGTTACTTAAAAACAACTCTGACATTCGGAAATAAGATTGATATTTATGGCTGTCTCTCGCTTACAAAGAAGAGAAACGAGAGACAGAGATAAGTTTACTTTTTGCAACCATCAGCAGCAAGGCTGATTCAGTGTTTATGGGGTGTAGACTTAGACAATTTATGTAGGGACGAGTTACGCGTGTCATTCTACTAAGAAACATTTCTGCCACTTTTTGCGGGGGGCGAGGTAACATGAAATCTGCAACTTTGGATTTTATTCCCCATAAGTTTAGATTCTAATTTTGAATGTTAAAAATCATGAAAAGTAGTCTCGTGTGAACCCCAAACGTTCTAAGTTCAAAATAATTGTTACGATATTATAGGCTGTCTCGTTTAGTGATAAGGTATAAAATTGGGTGTTAATGCACAAGATCAATTATTATTGTTCTTATACCGCGGCAGAGGGGAAATGCTACCACAAGGCGAGTCCCTATATAAATTGTCTAAGGGTGTAGAGCATCTCTGTGATGGGGATGGACCAGGTCTGCCTGCATAACTCCAGTCGGTTTAGGAGTTACTGATGATTAAAGGTCTGTAAAATATTAACGATCAGCTGCACGGCTGATCGTATGATATTGTTGTAGTATGCACTGTAGCTGTGTAAACAGTACAAAAACTGTCAAATTCCGTCAGTCGGTTTAGGAGATACAGCCAGTCAAAGTTTCGACCTTTGAACGGCTGTATCTCCTAAACCGACTGATGAACCATGTCAGTTTTTGTACTGTTCACATAGCTATAGTGCATACTACAACAATATTATACGATCAGCCGTGCAGCTGATCGTTAATTTTTTACAGACCTTTAATCATCAGTAACTCCTAAACCGACTGGAGTTATGCAGACAGACCTGGTCCATCCCCATCACAGAGAAGCTCTACACCCCATAAACACTGAATCAGCCTTGCTGCTGATGGTTGCAAAAAGTACACTTATCTCTCGGAATATTAGATGAGTAAACCAACTCTACCACTGACAATAAATAAAGAAGTGAACATTCCATACGCGGAGGCGCTGGTTCGATCCCCGTCCAGACCAACTCGTAACCAAAGAGTTTTTCGGAATTTATGTACAATTTGTAACACCACTGGCTTTTCAGTGAAGGAAAACATCGTGAGGAAACCTGCGTGCTTTAATTTCGAAGCATGTATTGTACCCACTGCCCATTAAAAGTGGCGACGGGCTCACTCCCCGTCACACTGGACAGAGTTTCGGTACTAGTGAAGCGTGGATGTTCTGAGGTTTCAGAATATCTCTGACCACCCCCTCGGGGAATATAGTCGTGAGCATATGCTATGAAAATGCAATACTTGTTTTGCATGCCATTTCAGTTACAATCTCAGAAATTAATTACTTTCCCTATAAACATGCTATTATTATGTGCAAGCGCCAAGCCTTAAAAATACAAAAGTCTTACAATGATTCATTTAAAAAAAAAATTTTGTATATACAATTTAAATTATTTTCTTTGTAAAATACAAAATATTTCCCCCTATTGTTATTACAATAGAAATTTTGATTTGTAGAAAATATTCTTGTAACTTATGAAAAATACAGGGTGCAAGCTTTTAAAACTAAATAATTTTCACAATGGGACAAATAATGAAATCGTAATTTCATAATTCTTATAAAGTCTTCTTCACCTTTCTTTTTTATTACTAGTAGAATTATAAGGGTGTATTCAGATACTGGAACTACTTAAGAGGGCTATCACAGTCCAGTGGCGCCCTCATCACATTAAAAAAGATTTTTCAATAAAGAAAGCCTAAATTAAAAAAGTGCTCAACATTAAAACTACAAAAGCCTTCAAGCTATTTTCATAGAATACTTTTATAGGTTTTTTAAAGCTAAACACACAAATTTTGAAAAAAAGAAAAAACACAAGTTTAATTCGAAATTGTCTAAAAGTGGAATGTTTAGAACCTATAAAAGTATTCTATGAAAATAGCTTGAAGGCTTTTGTAGTTTATCTGTTGAGCACTTTTTTAATTTAGGCTTTCTTGGTTGTGAAATCTTTTTTATTGTGACGTGGGCGCCACTGAGCTTGTAATAGCCCTCTTAATGTAACGCAATACATCCTGCCCTGTCTAACAATTTTACATAGCAGTTTTACCCAACTGCAGCTTTGGAGCTAAAGGAGATTGAAGTTTTAAAGAATATTTTCAACAAAAATCACCCCCATATAAAGCACAGTGTTATTATCATTAATATTAACTAACTAATAATAAAATTAATCAATTAATGTTTTCAGATGCAACATGCTTATGTCGATATTCGAGCTAATCGGTTGGAAGCAGTGTTGGATAGAGAGGTAAATGTGCGAAGAAGACAGCATGATATTGTAAAGTCACGACTTTTATAGTATACTTTTAGATTTCTATCAAAGAGGGTTAGTTTTTTTTATTTAGAATTGGGCTGCATGATTTTTTTGGGATTTTATGTGAATAAATATTTTTGTAGTAATTTTGAAAGCTGTTTTGAATGTAGTAGTTATTTGCTAAGCATGCATTCTATTAAAAGTAATTTGTTCAGAATATTGACTTCTATTGTAAACTTAAAACCTTCGTCTTAAGATACGTTTTACTGGGTTAAAAAAGTAGTTCTTTCTTGTAAAATTTTGGATTTTAATTTTCACGTACTTTTTCGCACATTCACTCTTCTTAATGTGAAAATTTTTTTTTTTAATTTATCATTCATTTAATAACTATTACTAACAAATTACTAACAACTAATATAACGCTTTCGTAAAACAAAGGTAAGTGTTTTTTTTTCATTACTTGTCTTTACACTCAACAGCAATTTAAACTAAACTCAATTTACTGTAGAATATTAATAATTTTTTAAAAAAAATTTTAACAAAATATTTGTGGAAATTTTTCAAAACATTTTCATTTTAACAGCCTTCGTTAACGTTAAAAATTACGTAGAAAGAAATACATATAAATTAATAATAATTGGTTAAAAAAATTATTCAATGTTAGGTATTGGTGTCGATTCGAACTGTGCCACGACTTAACTAAATTTATTCCTGTTTAAAACAAGATTAAGAAAAGAGACAGAAAACCGACAACTGACTTTAGTGCTATCAAAGTGACGTTACACGCCCAGAATATGATGCCATCATAATGTACGCTACTTATTTAAGGCGTTTTTGGGCGTGTAACGTCATTTTGACAGCACTAAAGTTAGTTGTTGGTTTTCTGTCTCTTTTCTTAATCTTATTTTAGAAAGTGACAGGAATAAATTCAGTTAAGTCGTGGCACAGTTCGAATCGAAACCATTGTAATTGTTAGACGTAGGAACCTGCAGTGGGACGTATTTGGCTGTGATGGGGAATTGTAAAAGCCTTGGTACAATAATATACTGCGCCTAGTATTCTCTTCCGATCACGTGACTGACCACGTGACTGACACAAGCCTACGTCATCATACCCTTTTACCATGTTTAGCGGCCATTTTTTTGTGACGTAGGCTTGTGTCACTCTGGGAATAGAAGACCTTGTTTTTTTAGACTATGGTAAAAGCCTACACAATTCAATAGAAATAACCTTAACATTTTATTAGTCCGTTTTAAATGATGAAAAGCTGCGTGATGTATGCACGTAAGTATACCAGACTTCACTAATCTGTTTCTGACGTATACTTTTGTCAAGGATCAGACCAAACATAAAAAAAAGTATATTATACAGGTTGTTAGGGTAAACATTTACAGTACTTTCAGGAGTGCTTGTAACCATGATACTGAACAACTTTCACTAAGAAATGTTTGTTTGAAAAGTAGAAATTTTTTTGAAAATTTTCTATAATATATGTATTGAAGTTTGTCGGACGGCCATGTATTTTGAGACCCAGGCTTAGAGGTCCCATACATGAATGAAAATTAGTAATATGTGTAGAGTGAAACAAAAGTACAAAAAAGTAATTTGATTGTAGATACCCTGTAGAAGTAGGGGGAAAGGTATTTCTCAATATGATAACTTTTGTAACAAGTGTGTAAAACTCATAATCTTTCTTATAAGATAGTAAACTCAATCTTCTACGCATTCATTGTGTTTATTTTAATGAAAATCCACGATTAACCGTACAATATTATGATAATGGAAGAAAACGAAATCACACACACTATCAGTTCAACCAAGCCAAATACGTTCCGTAACGTCCAAAAACTACCTCAGTGATAACATTAGATGAAAATAGCTGTCATGGTTGCGTTTTGCTACTGCTTTTTGGATGATTTATTTTACTAGAAATTTCTACTTTTGAATCCGGACTTCTGAAGATGTGGAAGTTTTTTTAAAAATACCTAAATTTTTTCTGTTTGTAATAATTATGACCGCCATCCTGAATGGCTTTTAGTTTTCGTAAAAAAGGCTGGGTCCAAATCTACCAATCTTCATACAAAAATATTTCGACTTTTCAAACAAATGTTCGATCAGCTGATTGCATTTAGTATGGGAAGTTCAAAGGAAAGTTATTCCGTATCACGGGTACAATCACCCCTTAAAGTAATGCAACTGTTTACCCTAGCATCCTGAATACTTGTATCTGGAATGTCATCTTAGGCACTGATGATGATGATGATTTATGGCCGTGTTCGACAGCAACTGATTATGGTTGTTGACTTTGAGAGCTTCGTTGGATGGCTAATGGAGCCTATCTTGGCAAATTACTATTGGTTCGTCTAAGTAGCCCAACAAAGATAAATTAATTTTAAATATTAAACCATAATTATTTTTTTAACACTTCGAAGTGTGTACAATACACACGGAAATATACATGATAACAGCATAATAGACAATTACAAAGGGCGAGCTCATCTCTAGAGATTTCTTCCAGCAAACCCGAAGTAATCATTCCTCAAGGTAATTTAAAAATACTCATGTTTTGAAATCTCCAAAAAAACTAGATCTATTTTCAGTTGCACAAAGTATATTTCGTTCACATAGGTATAAAATACAGACACTATTGCAATAAGTGAACAATATAGCTATTGTTATTGTACAGTTCCTTAGTTCTTGCAACCTTTCTATGGGGTATATGAGATTTATGTAACATATTACGTAATACTAAATTGGTTGGTTCCATGTTTTTAGGTAAGATCGTGGAGTAATCATAGTTTCGTTGGGCCATTGTGTTTGGGATGGGATGGTGAAAATCCTGACTGGTACCTACATAAGTATTTTTTCTAACTACAGACTTTTTACACCAAGATACTAGGTACAAAAGTATTATGGATTAGATGTTGCTTTTTAAACTTGAACTTAGAAACAAAGATATAATTTTACTTTTGCAGTTTTTAAGGTACCGTCTCAATCCACTGTACACCTTTTTCCACCTCTCGCGAAATACATAAAAAAATAGTCTTTACAACCCTAATACAGCCCAAATACAATTAACAATCTCTTATACAGCCTACATGTTGAAGAAACCTGCATGCTGCAATTCGATGCATGTTTTGTACCCACTGTCGATTGTAAAATAAGTAGCGACGGGCTCACTACCCATCTCACTGAATAGAGTTTCAGTACTACTAGTGAAACGTAAATTTTATGAGTTTTCTGAATATCTCTGGCCACACATTTGGGGAATAAAGTTGTGAAGCTATGCATTATTCATAAACATTTTACATATTTGTTTAACTGTTTTTTTATAGGTAAAATCTTCTTGTACTTGACAGCCTATCGTCTCAACCCACTTCTTTATGAGTCTATTGATATCAAAAACGGATATCTTTCCAGACACAATGGAAAAATCCATTGTGTCTGGATTTATGACCGTTTTTGATACCAAACAACATAATATATAAAAAGAACCATTTATACAACCCAAATACAACTAACAACCTCTTATACAGCCTCTCCAAATAAACCTCTTCTAATTTCAGATGCGGCGGCTCCCTCATATCTCGACGGCATGTGGTCACAGCGGGCCACTGCGTTGCCAGAGCCCAGCCGAGGCATGTGCGAGTGACTCTCGGAGATTACGTGATCAATTCTGCGGCTGAACCACTGCCGGCTTACACGTTCGGTGTGAGGACTATAAAAGTGCATCCGCTGTTTAAGTTTACACCTCAAGCTGATAGGTTTGATGTGGCTGTATTGACGCTGGATAGGAATGTCCATTATATGCCGCATATAGGTTGGTATTACTTTTTATATACAGGAGTGCGATTTTTGAATCTCATTCGCTGAGTTCAGCAGTTTTAAAGGTCAAAATAACTTTGGAGATATGCATCTTTCTAATTCTGATTTGACTTTCAAAAATCATACTTCAGGAGTGCGATTTTTGAAAGTCAAATCAGAAGTAGAAAGATGCGTATCTCCGTAGTTATTTTGACATTTACAACAGCTGAACTCACCGAATGAGTTTCAAAAATCGCACTCCCGGCCTTCGCACTCCTCATGTCATTTTGCCACTGCAGTAGAGTTTTTTATGTTTTATAAAACGAGACTGTAAAAGAAATCTTTCCAGAACGCTCAAAAAGTACAAAATGTTAAAGTCTCAAGTCTTCACTTTGAAAAAGTATTCATAGGTGTATATTTACAAAAATATTACCAAAATATCAACCAATAGCAATAAAATGCAACATTCACCCACTACTGACTGATGGGCATACCTCTTCTTTTTAATGTGCTATTTTATTAACTAAAATATCATATTTCCTCATAAAATAAAAAAGAAATGGAAATTTAAATAAGACCTTTATCAAATGTAGCTCTTCTTGTAGGTTTTTATTATCCATAATACGTCGCAATAAATTTTAAAATCATGTTGTATGCTCTGTATAGCGGTATAATAATATACCTCTAGTCCTCTTCAGGGTGAAATTGATATCATTAGCATCCTTTTAAACTAAGGCTGAGATTCAGAGACGTTTTTTAAGTCTTAGTTCTAACTCCCTTATGTCAAAATCCATACATTTTGACCCTACTTAGTTCCAACTATGACTTAAAAAATCGTCTCTGAATCTCGGCCTAAGAGTCTACCCATCAAACTGAACAACTTTTACAATGGGAGCAAACTGATCAGAGCAAAAAAAAAATCTGCTGTTGCATACATTTGAGTCGAGTAGGCATTGCAGTTTAGTATGGAACAGCAGATTTTCTAGTTGCTCCGATCGGTTTGCTCCCATAGGAAAAGTTGTTCAGTTTGATGGATAGACTCTTAGTTTAAAAGGATGCTAATGATATCAATTTCACCCTGTATACATCTTATATCTATAGATACACTAAAATAATTGGATCTCTATTCTCATTTCCCAGCACCAATCTGCCTACCAGAACGAGGGTCTGACTTCCTGGGTCAGTACGGCTGGGCAGCTGGCTGGGGCGCCCTGAGTCCTGGCTCCAGACTACGTCCCAGGACTCTGCAGGCTGTCGACGTCCCAGTGCTGGATAACAGGGTCTGCGAGCGATGGCATCGAGCCAATGGTAAGATTATTTTAACTCATGAGCTTGGGGTTGGCCTTAAGTAATCAAGATAGTGGAACACGCTTACCCAGAAAATTGTTTTTTTAGGGTTCAGCTACATTTGGCAGCACGGAATCGTCTTTTTCACGCTCTATCCTTTTCTGTCGCTTAGGAACATCATTTGCTAGAGCGAGAAAGGTCGCAGCGTTGTCGGTACCGCCGCGTGCTGTCGAATTCCCTCTTTCTGAATCGCTCTGGCAAATGACGTTCCTGAGCGACAGATAGGGATGGAGCTTGAAAAAATGCGATTCCGTGCTGCCAGATGATGCTCAACCCTTCGTTCTTGGATGAAATCGAGATTTTTTCTTTTAAAACTCTCTTAAACAGCCATTAGACCATGACACCTGCCTAGTGTTGTCTCTTATTTGGGTCTATTTCAAGGTGTATAATTATTGAGTTTCGTTTTTTTTTTTCTTACAAATCTATAAAAACAATAAAATTGTAAACTTGGCGTGTATGACATTGATGATACTTGCAAAATTATTAATTGGGGGCGTTTAGGATACCTAATGGAACGCATCAGACAACAGTGTAACAAATATCGATAATAAAATCGTATCAGCACAGGTATCATATTAAAACATTTATAACAAAGAGAGATTTATCAAGGTGCACGGCAGCGTAATAAGCCAAGTCCTAGCTTCGATCTCCATAAATAATTATGTTTCTCAATTTCCAGGAATCAACGTAGTAATCTACCCAGAGATGCTGTGCGCGGGGTACAGGGGAGGGGGGAAGGACAGCTGTCAAGGCGACAGCGGGGGACCGCTGATGTTAGAGCGAGCTGGCAGATGGTACCTCATAGGTAAAAGAACAGTACACACTAGATACCACCATCTATTCGCGACGAGCGCGACGTCTTAAGAGGATGGTCCTTGCAGCAACTTTGAAACTACAGGGTGTAAGTGACAGCCTATAGCAAATACTGAAACGGTGAACTCAGACCATCAAACTGAACAACTTTCACTATGGAGCCTACCTTGGGAAACGCGAAAAAAATCTGTTGTCCTATACAACTGTACCTACCCGACTAAAATGTATGGCATAGCTGATATTTTTTCGCGTTTCCTGAGGTAGGCTCCATATTAAAAGTCGTTCAGTTTGAGGGTCTGAGTTCACCGTTTCATTATTTGCTACGCTGTCACTTACACCCTGTATACTTTTAATGAAATTCTGGCAAGCAACATCCACAGACATTTGTTTTTACATTGGAAAGAGTCGAAAATGATTAGGGGTGGTACAGACCATTAAACTGAAAAACTTTTACTTTGGGAGCTAACCTGAGACCACAAAAAAATCTGTCTATTCGATTCAATTGGCTACTTGACAACTAGTCAAATCAGCTACTCTTTATCGGACGTCAAAACATGCGCTTTGTATGAAGATTTGTACTAAATATTGAGTTGTGACGTCATCAACATTTTCATTACTTTTTATAGTTTATCTTGTTATTAAAAATAGTATTCAAGCTGAAAACTCAATGAAAATGGGAGTTTAGCGTTATTTTCTAACCCTTTTTTTATTGAGTAGATAAAAATAAAATATATTGAATGTAGTCAAATACCCAAATTTTCCATTAGCTCCCATAGTACAGTTCAGGAGGGCAATTGCGGTAAATAAATCGCAACTGAACCATGATCGGACCGCGTGAGAAGCTTAGCTTTTTCCACATTTGGTATTGCGCTAATTGCGGTACAGCTCATGACAGCCGTTAGAGCCGTTTTGACAGATGGCTCAAACGTTAAAGGCTGTCAGTCATATAGTAAATAAGTTATGTTTAGCGCGATACGGAATTAACACAGTTAAATAGTAATTGGATTGCAATGTGATTAGAACTGAAATTGGATTATGATTGAACTTGGATGTGTTACATTAGCGCAAACGCAGTCTGAACCATGCCTAAAATTTATTGACTTATTTCAATGTCTTCTTGACGGCTGTTTTTAAAAAATCTGTCATTCATTGAAAAATACAGGATCCTTCTTAAGGTGGTTTCAGTCCATACAAACGTTTGACGCACAATACGCGTAGTCGGAATTAATAAAAGTAATATTTTATATATAAAAAAATACTTTAGAAAATCTAGATGTCGCGTATCAAATAAACATTTGCAATTTATAATATAATTACGAAGATATCAAGATTTGAAATTTTTCGTACACAATTTTCAAAGCTTCGTAATCTTGACTATTATAAAACTGTAAATTTGAAAAAAGAATTTAGTTTGTTTGTTTGTTTGTTTGGGTGTTTGTTTGTTCGAGTATCACGCAAAAACTACTGAACCGATTTTGATGAAACTTTTTTTGTTTGATAGCTTATCATCTGACTTAAAATCTGGTATATAATTTATGCGGACGAAGTCGCGGGTGAAAGCTCGTTATATTATAAATTGCAAATGTTATTTGATTATGCGACATCTAGATTTTCTAACCTATTTTTCCATATATACAAAGTTACTTATATTAATACCGTCTACGCATATTGTGCGTCAAAGTTTTGTATAAAATTGACCCTTCTGCAACCGCCTTAATATGCTGACACATTTTTAAGGGTATGTTTTTCGCAATTTAGATTTTGGCGCCTTAGAGAAAGTTGTTCAGTTTGACGGTCTGATCATTCCCTTAAAAAAGTGTCAGCATATTAAGAAGGTATAATAATCAAACTTCGATTGTATGGAGCAAGCTGTGAAGACTATTCTCTTAACATTACAGATTTCTAACAATTATAATTATTTATGCATTTTGGTGAAAGTTAGTGCGTGACTTGAAATGCATTAAATCTATAAAACATAAAAATATAATTCTCTCGCTCGATAGCTCCATCGGTAGTGAACCTGCACCATGAAAAATATCTCTAAATGGTTAAGTGAATTTACTAGGTTTTTTTATGGTATTATAAGTCGATTTAAATTAAATCTACCAGTATTTAGATTTATGACTACAAAGAAGAATTAGCTCAGTCATTTTACGGTTTGAGCCGGGAGTAAATTAATAATTGATATTTTTTTCGGTATAGTATATTTAAGATCCAATTTGAGCTTCAGAATGTACCAAAATAAAGAAAAATCCTTTCTGCAACAGTTCCAAAAATTTTGCTATTATCTCGTTATAAAAAACCTGATGGTAATTTCTTTTTTGCACATATTTAAGGCATTAACCAAAACTTCAAACATGGTGTAAATATTTTTGTCTACTTAAAAGGTTTTGAAAAATACATTCGTTTATTCTAATAAAAACATCATTTTTTTAAATCTCAACAGCTATTTTATTGCCCAAAAATAATGTATATTGTTATATCTAATTCAAATGAGTGCGGTGTTAATATTATTATTAGTAATTTAAAAGCCTTCTGGGACTCACAATTTTGATTTCTATATGTTGCGTAGCGATTTTTTTTAAATATGTTTTTACATAGTCTTTTTGTCACTAAATGGTACCGGTTACAGTTTAAAAGTCCAATTAGTAATTACTTCCCACCTCTCCTAACAAAACTCTGTAAAATGACTGGGCTAAATGGCGGACTGCCGTTTTCTGGCTTCCGTCTGTGAGGGATCGTACTCACGGCAACACACCAAAACCAAAATAAACTGGGCAGCATATATTTGTTTTGCGTAGGCTATGAAGCAAGCTTGAAGCCACGGCTTTTAAGTTATAATAAAGCGGTTCAAGATAATAATAATTATTTATATAAGCATAAGCATATGCTCATGACTATATTCCCCGAGGGGGTAGTCAGAGATATTCTGAAACTTCAGAACATCCACGTTTCACTAGTAGTACCGAAACTCTATACGGGCACTCTGTGTGGTGTCTGTAGTGTCCGTATAGCTAGCGTACATTCATCACGTAAAGTGTGTACGCCAGCGCAACGCCAGCTCCGTGGTTTATTTCAAAGACTTATTTATATCTCCGCTCCCTGAAGACCTAGCCTCATGATATTTTGAGCACCATTTTTTGAGTTTAAATTCGATGCTGCAATGCAAGCCGTTTTAGCCACAGAAAATGTGTACGCTACCTTGACGTCAAGCCAGCGTACCAGGTAAAAAAAATCAATATCACGTAAAGTACAGAGGCACTATTTATTTGACCTAGGTACTAATTATAATTAGGCACTATTTAGGCACTATTTATTAGAATCAACTCCAGCCAGATCCCTTTCATGTGTACGCTAGCTATTCGGACACTGTCTGTACTCTGTATTTATATATTTTTATACAATTCCAGGTGTCGTCTCAGCTGGTTACTCGTGCGCAAGTCGGGGCCAGCCCGGCATCTACCATAGAGTAGCCCACACGGTGGATTGGATATCCCACGCCACAACACTGTCATAGCGGCTGTGAGAGTGTAGTGAAAGTTAAAGAAAAGACTTTGAAATTTTTAATTGGAATGTGAATTTTTGACAAGATTGAAAAGTTCAATTCTCCGCCATTTTGCGGGAGAGTACGGTTTGCAATAGCACAGGCTAAAAAAATAATTGTTAAGGCTCCTTTTACCGTTCTGTGTGACGAGGGTCACAATATTTTTTGAATTTAGTCAAGAAAACCTAAATTAAACTCCAACTTACTACAAATCCTTAGGTAAATCTATTTTTATACAATACATACTTTTATAGGTTTTTTATAGGTCTCCAAAAAAATTTAAAATTTTACATTTATTTCAATATTCTTAAAAGTGGAATGTTTAGTTAGATCATATAAAAGTATTATATAAAAATAGCTTTTAGTCTTTTGTAGAAAGTTGGAGTAACTTTTTTTTATTTTGGGTTTTCATTATTTCGAAATCTATTATTTTAATCTATGTAATGAAAATTATAAATATTGTGATTGCCACTGAACGGTAAAGGGACTCTTAATTAAGGCTAAAAGACCACGATGGTTTAAACTAGAGTCATACGCTTTGCAAACAAACTAAAAATATAAAATTTGTTTCCCTGAATGGTACACACGTTTTGGAGTTTCGTCCCTTTTTAGCTGTATCCATTAGAAAGGGACGAAGTTCTTAAACAGAGCAGATGTTAACCAATTTTCCTAATGCGCGCATACCACTACACTTTATAGAATATAACTGATTAAAACAAATGAGTGAGGTCTTTGACAGTTGTCATTTCTGCATTATTTTCGAAAGTACCAAATTTTTTCACTACCTATGCACCGTCAACATAGCAATTTTAATAATTATGATGGTAGCATTGGAAGCATTATGTACTAAGAACATGGATTTAGAATAATAAAGGATTCCAATCCTCCTTACAAGCATGGAAACACGAAAATTTTTCCCTTTCCGTCAGAACAAAAATTAAATAAAAACTCTTTTTTTTTTCGTCTATGGATTAGAAAGGGACAAACCAACAACGACGATGAAAACGTATGAAAGAAGGTTGAACATTACCGACCGCCAAGGAGTATTTTCATGTTTCACCGTTTGTAAGCGCTCTCACAGACGAGCGACACTTTGCGGTCGCAGGGTGTCGCGGACCGTAAAATGTATGAGCGCAACGCTCTGCGACCCACCGCGACAGCAAAGTGTCGCTCGTCTGTAAGAGCCCTAAGTCAGTCTGTACTCCAAGGTATAGACAAGACAATACCTCAAGAAGAAAGAATACAATTCACTTAAAATATTGAGCAATACAAGTTAGGTATTAAAATAAAATAAAACAAAAATTAACAATACCTACCTACCTTAACACATTCGCGGACAGTGACCGGCTATAGCAGTGATTGTTGGATGTTAACAACACCAAACAATAATTAAAAAGCAAGAAATGTTTTTGGTTTCTCTCTCTTTGATTTGTGCTCGCCGATGTGATTGCAAAAATATTAAAAGTGATGTTTTTAATTTGAAGAGCCGCCGATTTATTAATTCAATACAGTCCACTGCAACGAGCGAGACCGCCACAGTGATAACAATAAAATTTCTATTGTGTCTCGTTCACTGTCCGCGAATGTGTTAATTAAAATACCTATTTCCAGCTTCCTGTGCTAGCCTACCGATTTTGACAGCTCAGAGTGTACAGATAAAAAAATGTTGTTGCTTTAGATAGAGTGCTGAGTTAGATAGATGTTAATCTTGTGATTGAAATAAGCACCGAGCCTAATTTAAAAAAATATTATTATTGCTTTCCATAATATATTAAAGTAGGCTTCGATATGGAAGAAAAAAAAACGTATTTTCAAAGTACACCGTTCTTTATTCTTTAGTCTTTTAGTGAAAATGTGATAATGGTCAATTTGTACTTAAATAAAATATTATTACATCGATGTTTTAAAAAAAAGACGGAGCATAAAAATTAAAATGGCAATAATAAAAATTCATAAGTGCCTATAGCATTTTGTAAATATAATAAAACATAGTTTGTACATATTTTTAACAAAAGAACAATGAAACCATAATTTTTAAGATTTAAATAATTTTTACCATGACTCATATGTAAATAAAAACTAATTTAATTGATTTAAGGACGCTTTAAATAAATTATTCTGATGCTTGTAATTTATTTTCCGATTTGATTGTTCGATTATTCAAAATGTTCGTTCCATTATGTTTGGGATTGAAAACAAAATTCGTTTGTAATTGCACTATTTAAAGAGATTAAATTAATGAAATATATTTATTGTTACCTAATTATATTAAAGTTTTATTTTAATTGATTGTGGTATGCTGTTATTTTTGGGCTTATTCTGTCAAGGCAATTAATTTCCACTGATGAATGCAATTCATAAACATCAATACTAAAATGTTTTTATGTAGATGCGTTGACCGCCCTCCAAACTTGACTCTAACAAAATGTTTCGCTTTAAAACTTAATATTTCGCTAGCGGATCCCTAAATCGAAAAATGGTTTTCCCTTGCCCACAATATTTTTAAACGACCTATCCAACGATACCCCACACTATGGGAAAAGCGAGAAATTCATCCCCACTTCATTTGTAGGGGAGCTGGAGGTACCGTAAAAAAATATTTATAAAGATTTTATTTTACGACTTTGTCGGCGTGAATGATGTGTATACCCATGCCAAATTACAGCTTTCTAGTGCTAAGCGTCTTTGAGCTGCAGACAGACGGACGGACATGACGAAACTGGGTTCCTTGACTTCGGAACCCTAAAAAGAGTAATGAAAATTAAAACATTTTAAGGGTGCAGTTAAAAGTTTGAACAACCTACTCTTATCATTTATTTTCACCAACCAATAGGAATTTTATGAATCCTCACTAGTTTCTTAAGTAGTTTGGATAGAGGGCGGTAGTATCGTTTGAGCGCAGACGCGGTTATTTTGTCGATGCCGGTTGTTTCTTTGAGGATTTCACGCCAATTTTGAGAGTTTCCACGCGACATCAGGTCTCTGCAAAAAAAAAAACAAATTTGAAAGTTCCGTAGTCAATTAATAAGGTAGCCTTATACTTTCGTCTATTCTGTCTGTCTGTATGCCTCGACGCAATGAGCGTTTTTCTTTTAGTTTTCTAGTGGATCGATAGATGGTGTTACGGTCTGTGTCAATAAATGTCAACATTTTAAAAATTTATTTTAAAGAAACACTTTAAAATAATAAAGAGGGAGAAGATGATCAAAAAGATGCCAACGCATCTTTTGATTGAATATTTCATTATTTACGAATCAATTTAAACGAAAATATGAAACTGTTTACGTCTAACAGGGTTGTATGGGCTCGATCCCTTGGCCTTTAAAAAAAAGTCAGGCACAGTCTTGACATGATTTTGACAGGATCTCGCCTACGTCTCTATGGAGCGATAAGCATGTCATCTGTCGAGTTTTTTAGAAACGAAATTTAAAAAAGAAAAGAAAAACGTTCATTACTCCTTCATTTGGAATCTATAGAATCGAAAGGACACTGGGCAAAAATGTATGGCCACTGGTCCAAGAGCCCCCCGCTATGGCACATGGAGAAACAGAGGATACCGTAACGTATATGGTGTGCAAAGGGCAACAATAATTTTGAAAAAAAAAGATACAGAGTGTTTGTTTGTTAAGTTAAGACCTTGTATTACCATACTCTTGCAAATAAAAATATCTTATCTTATCTTATCTTACGTGGTCGTTTTAGGAAGAAATCAATTTTTTTATATGGTGCCGCATATAACAAAAATTTCTATATTAGGTAAACCCCTTTTCAAACGTAGTATGCCTATGTTATGCTTATGGGGCTCTTGGACCACTTCTGCCCACTTTCCTTTGGCATAAGACATAATAATAATAACAATTATTTTTTGACCCCAATGCATCAAAAAGGGGGTTGGTAACTTTGTAAAATACGATTTTTCTACTCAATAGAATAATATGTCGTTTTATAACTCTTGTTTTGCGACGTGAAACAAAACACAAATACAAACTAAGTCGTTACAATACTTGTATCCCGAGATATATGCGCTCAAAGTAAAAAACAGATCGTACCCCCCTCTAACTTTTAAAATAGATACTGGAGTTTAAATTCTGGAACTATTTTTCAAGCTCTTAGTAATTCCTTTCAATTAAATTGATTACGAACGCCGTAGCATAATCAGTGTCAAGTGTGAAAAATCTAATAAAAACCAGTAACAGAAGAATATTTTTTATGTCACTGTAAAAAAGTGCTTTTATTTGTCCACCGCAGACAAAATCTCTGGTCCACCGCAGCCCGTCACCGGCTGGACGTCATGTCACCGAGAATAGATGACATCTTGACTATTATAAAACTGTAAATTTGAAAAAAGAATTTAGTTAGTTTGTTTGTTTGTTTGTTTGTTTGTTTGTTTGTTTGGGTGTTTGTTTGTTCGAGTATCACGCAAAAACTACTGAACCGATTTTGATGAAACTTTTTTTGTTTGGTAGCGTAACATCTGAGTTAAAATCTGGTATATAATTTATGCGGACGAAGTCGCGGGTAAAAGCTCGTACATACTATAGCTGCGTGTCCACCGCGGACGACCGCCGTCGACGTGATTCCATCTAAACTATTATAAAACTGTAACAGAAATGTACATACAAGAACATACACATACATACTGTACATTGAAGATATTTACAAAAAAAAAATTACGACATGGTTTTTACCTGTCCCTGATTCCAAATCACCAATTTTTGGATTTTTTGTCTGTCTGTTTGTTTGTTTGTTTGTTTGTTCGTTTATATGTTTGTTTGTTTGTTTGTTTGTTTGGGTGTTTGTTTGTTCGAGCATCACGCGAAAATTATTGAACCGATTTTGATGAAACTTTGTTTGTTTGATAGCTTATCATCTGACTTAAAATCTGGTATATTATTTATGCGGACGAAGTCGCGGGTAAAAGTTCGTATAATATAATCTCGTTTCTCGGTAACTTCCCGGTGACGGCGGCGGTGGACAAAAGGCATTATGCCTATTAGTAAAAAGAGGTTTAGTGCTTACTTCAAAATCTTTCCAGCAGCTTTCGAACCGTAGATGTCACATCTATTCATAGTCATTGTTTTGGGAAGGGGCTCCTGTACTCCATGATACCCAAACACTGATGCTTTGCAAAGAACCTCGAAGAGTTGGTGTTGAAGGAAGCTGCTTAGGAAGTATCTGCATAAAATTGACACTAAATAATAAAAGAATTAAATACGACTAAAAGGAAATAAAATTATAATTTTTTAGCAAATCCGCCATAATAACGTACATTCTGTGAAAATTGCAGCCACGCCTCTTTCTGGCGCAGTCAGGTAAAAACAAAACCCTCCTTATGGCGCAGTCGGTTAAAATGAACTTTCACCACGGGAAATCTTTATTTTTATTTGCGAACATTTGTAGTATTTTACGAAAGATCAAGAAAAAACTAAGAAAATTGTTAGTCGAGTTCATATTTTTAAATTTTATACGTTTGTTTGATTTATAAGAAGGTATCAATAGTTTGTTTGCAATCTTGTGGGGACTTGCTACAGATGTCAGCACCCACAAGTTATAGCAAAGATGCCAACAGATGGCGATACCGTCGCTCTCAGAAATATGATCCTTACAAAGACAACGTTCATCCTAAATACGTAACTCGTAACCACACATAAGGTTCACAATCGAATGCGAGACATGAATCGCGCAAGAGAAATAATCACAGAGATTCGATACATATACAAGGTCCAACTAAGAACTGTCGGACCACGGCCGGTCCCCAGGCATCACACCTAGACTGGCGGAAGTACTTCCCTTTTCAATGGAGGAACATTCCCAAGTAGCACCTCCATAATCTTGTTTAATTATTATTCATTCTACAATTTTATTATTAAAAATATTAAACTTACCGAATATAGACCGTATTATCAGGCACATGGAACTTGGTGCCAACATCAAAAAACGTCTCTTCCATTTTCGCAGGAGGCGCTATTCCCAACAGTTTTAGTGCCATTTTCCAAAACACCTTATTAACCGTCCCTTCATCTATCCCTCCTCCGAAATATTTATACCTGTACTCGTCTATTAGAAGCGAAAATGGAATCTGAGGTATTTTATTTAAAGCCAGTTTTAGCATGAGGATTTCGTCAATTGTTATGTCCTTTAGCTCTTTATCGTATTCCACTTTTGCTGTAGTCGCGAAGTCGTCAATGTTAAAGTAAATTTTTCGTTCTGGCCATGTTTTGTAAGTTTCTGTGACGTCATAATATTGGGTAGTCGAATCTTGGTGGACTTTTTTTTTGTTGGTTAATTTAAGCAATGTAGCTGTTAGATCCCGTTTCGTTTTGATCGTAACGTTACCGGGTTTGAGCCTAGTATTGCGGTAGGTTGGTAAAATCGTTGTTACATCTGTGTATAGGAGTGAATCGTTGATGAGTCCCAGTCGGTTCAGATGTTGAGGTGTCAATACTCCGTACATTATTGTATCTCCAATGGTCTCGTAAAGTGTTGTGTCAGCTTGCTGTATGATAGAAAAAAGAACGCCATTACTAAAGGCAATATAAAATACAGGAATACGGTAAAATGGATGAAATGGGAACTCAAACACAATACGCATCGCACACACAAACTCAAGAATATACACAATCACTCACACACGCACCAACTCACCCCCACATGTACTCAAGACTATTATGCACTCATGCATGCGTGCACGCACACAAAATTTGTATTTAGCTTTTCTTTTATTTCGTAAAGTACCTTTTTCTTCTTCTTGTGGTGCCATCTCTTATCGGAGGTCGGCTATCAATAGGGCTATTCGTACCCTGGAGACTGCAGCCCTGAACAGGAGGTTGTGTCCACCATTCACACAGGTTTTTAAGCCTGGACGTCATTCTTCTACTACTACCAGGCATTCGTCTTCTCAAAATTTTGTAAAGTACCTAAGTATACTAGTAGCATAAGACCAAATGTTACAACATGAGTGCAATAAATGATTTTATTCTATTCTATACGTAATGTTTACTTTGATCTTACTCTGAAAATAGCGGGTTGATTTTCATACGCCATAAAGTACTGAATATATCCCAGTTCGTGATGCAAGACGTAGAAATCGTCTAAAGAAGTCCCTGAACAATACAGGAGCCTGAAAACAAAATATTATTTTCATTAAAAAAAAATTTAAAAGCCCGAGTAGTGGGCAGTTTTTTTTTCAATAGCTATAGCAGCCTCATCTTCTATGGTCTGAAGCATCCCTTGGCCCTTGGACGAAACACCTTGGAGGCATCTTTTATTTTTCATGTTTCGACAAGATTTATACAATTTACCGAAACAAAAATTTCCAAAACCTCAATATATTCTTGGATAGTTTATCTAGTGAAATCATCAATTGAATACACGATTGGAATTACTTCATTCGATAGAAAATCGTCACAAAGATGACGTATTTTCATGTATTTTTAAATACTTTTCTCGTGTTAGAAGAACTTAAAATACCTAGTTTCTGATTTTTGGTGTTTATACTCACATACCTATTCACCATTAGTACTTGTATTCTAATATCTGTGCCATTAGTTTATCTAGTGAAATCATAAAAAAATATCTGCCTCCGTGGTCTAGTGGTTAAGAGCATTGGCTCTCGATACGGAGGTCGTGGGTTCGATTCCCACGACGGACACCTAGTGATATGTCACTTTGCGCGTTTTTCCCCAGTTGGTTAGGACATTGCAGGCTGAATCACCCGATTGTCTGAAAAGAAAAATGATTCCGTGCTTCGGATGGCACGCTAAGCCGTTGGTCCCGGCTACTATCTCTGGTGGTAGTAGTGGTTACATAAAAACCACGTCAGAAGGCGGTCTGAAAAACTCTAACACCAGGGCTCTGCCCACACGATAAGAACAAGATAAAAAAATATATAAAAAATACTTTTGTTAAGTCTTTTTAATCGAAAATACGGCACGCGCACGCACTTTTCAGAGGGCTGGGCAATCGCGTTTCTCATAGAAAATATTCGTCTGAACCTATGGCCCCATAAATTGGGGTGAAGTGAAGTGGCAATACTTACCTAAAGTCGCCACGCTTAAACATGTCCGCCGCCGCGGTTCGGAGGCAGCTCTTCATCGCGGTTTCACTCGCTTGAGGATCGGTATCACTCGCTTGAAGGAGATCGGTTTCACTCGGTTGATCGATTTCACTCATAAATACAGATTCGTACCAAAATGAATTTGTCATCGTAGGCAGACCTAAAGAATGATAGAAATCTTCAACACGCTTCACCTGGAAAATAGAAATTGTTCAGTAATTTATTCAGGTTCGTGGTCATTGAACAAAATCGAATTTCTAGGGCCAAATTATCTTATTATGCACATTTTTGGTTTTGGTCCGTAAATCCGTAATGGGTAAGAGTGACGTCACTGACGACGACACGTCCCGCTGCTTTTTAAAAAATTAGTCAATTCTACACATCGACACATTTTTCATTTATTATTACAATCTTGTTACAAGTGCTTTTTGTAGACATGATTTTTAATACATGCACATAGAATACCTCAGAGTTCTCTTAGCCGAGCGTCTTCGATAAAGGTATCGCAGGTACCGGTCGACCAGAATCTCATGAAAAATGAGGAAATCAAATTTTAGAGTAAGCAACACTGGGGTAATTGGATTAGGGCCCTTCAAACACTGCGACTTTTTGCAGCACTTCTGAAACGCCATACAGCCACGAAGAAAAACGTTTGTAATAAAATTCAGCTATAAAATTATATGCTTTTTCTTATAAACAAGATGAAAATGTTCGGACAGATGATTTAGGCGTTCAAATGATCTTAAATATGCACCCATTAACAAACGCGCGTTTTTATCGCCGCAAATAGTTTCAGTTTGTAAAGGGCCTACTTGATGACAGTTTGACATTACCATGTGAAAATCTATATTTTTTAACTTTTTTTTCATTTCATAAGATTCTGGTCGACCGGGTCGACCTATACTACCAACGCAGAATATTATTTTAAGTAGGTAAGTACAAGGTGTTTGCATGGCTTAGTTAGATCATCAAACCGAACAACTTTAAAAGAAAATGAAAATAATCTATACAGTGTGAAATTGATATAATTAGCATCCTTTTCAACTAAGAGCACAGAATAGGTAATAGTATATAGTTCTACATACTAAGAGTCTACCCATCAAACTGAACAACTTTTCCTATGGGAGCAAACCGATCGGAGCAGAAAAAAATCTGCTGTTCCATACTAAACTGCAATGCCTACTCGACTCAAATGCATGCAACAGCAGATTTTTTTTTGCTCCGATCGCTTTGCTCCCATAGTAAAAGTTGTTCAGTTTGATGGGCAGCCTCTTAGTTTAAAAGGATGCTAATGATATCAATTTCACCCTGTATATAGATACGTACCAAATAAACAACGGATTTGCTCAAATCCTTGATACTTTTATTTATTATATAATTTTTGGTTTTATCGAAATCTATAGTTATTGGTGTTATCAAATCTATAATAGATTCCCAGTTTTGTGACCACAGGCTACCTGTAAAAACAACAATAAATATTGTATTTGCTAAAGTTATGAATGCAGAATCATCATCATCATCAACCTAATACGTCCTAGGTCAGGACATAGGGCCTCCCTTCCCGAATATTAGGGTACAGATGTCAGCACCCACAAGTTATAGCAAAGATGGCAACAGATGGCGATACCGTCGCTCTCGGAAAAGATGCTCCATACAAAGACAACGTTCATCGTAAATACGTAACTCGTAACCGAGACATGAATCGTGCACGAGAAATAATCACAGAGATTAGATACATATACAAGGTCCAACTAAGAACTGTTGGACCACGGCCAGTCCCCAGGCTTCATACATAGCCTGGTGGAAGATCTTCCCTTTTCAATGGAGGAACATTCCCAAGTAGCACCTCCAAGATTCATTGTCCACCAAGCGAGCATAGTAGCAAAGGCACATTAGTAGATTTTCAGACTATTTTCAAGCCGCCTCAATAGGCCTCTGACCTGACTGTCTTAAGAACACATATGAAGCGCTTTAGAATCGCTTTCCATCGGAGTTGTGCGAAATAGCAAGGCTGTGAGCGAGGAAAAAAAATCCACCAATAGCGTTCTCGATCGCGTCATAAGGAAATTGAAGCTATACCTCAGTATAAGAAAGAGTATCTACATAGAGTACGGACAGTCCCTGCCTCCCACCAACTTTTTACCTCACCCCCTCTATCGCCCTCCAGTTACCTCGACAAGACTTAAGGTTCAATTTCTTTGGTTTCGCATGTGCTGACGTCATCTTGTCAATTTAAATTTTTTGTATGCAGTGTCAGAGCTGTGGCTATACTATTGGTGGATTTTTTCCTAGCTTACTGCCTCGTCACCTCATACAGTCTTATGGAAAGCCAGTTTTGGGCACAAAAGCTTTAATTAATGGAATATTACATACCAAGATTTATTAATTTATTAACGCACACAAGATACAAATCGATAAAAAAGAGCATAGGGCTAAATGCCCCGTTTTAGAGGCGCGGTTACATTTTTTATTGCACACACATTTCCACCACTGTAACTTCTCTAAAACAGGATCTACAGTAGTGATCATTCATAACCAGTGGTAGGAATAGGTAGTGCTATTCAGGGTAATGTCGCGAATATTTGTGTGATGAATATTTGAGTCATGGGTGTCACTGTTCATAACGCTAGACAATGATGTCAAACGAGCTTGGGAATGACTCTTTGTCTTGAACCATAACAAAATCAAACAAGATTGGAGGAGTTGTACCTAATTATTCGATTTCCCTCCATTGTAAGCGGGAGACAGCAAATAGAAAAATCAAAGCTAGTAGTATAGTACCTAAGCCAATCCCACATATCATTTATAGCAGAGTTGAGGTCCCTACCGCAATAGCTTTAGCAGTTATCTCTTACCAAGTAAATGGGCAGGTATAGGTCCACGTTCCATTACGATATCCCCATAATGTCTCCTCAGATAGAACCTCACAACTCCATGGAGAATCTCGTAAAGAGGTCTTATTTCAGAGTAGAGATGATGACAAAGTCGTCTCAATTCTGGTATTTCAAGCTCGTCTCGCCATGTTGCCCCGTAATCTAAGTATCCTGGAAAAATAAATTGACTAATAATCAAAATCAAATCAAATCAAAATGATTTTATTTCAGACACAGTCCATAAGATTGTTAGCATATACTTAAAAACTATGTAAGTACAGTATAATACAACAATAGCCCTTTATATACATAGCCTATTTTCTGATAGAGGGGGCAGCGGAGAGGTGTAGTTCCATCCAGCGCCTCCAGAAGGGACAGTGTGGCCGGTTTTAAATGGTGTTCAGGAGGCTGTTGACGCGACCTTGGACACGACGCATCAGGGAGGCGACTCTACTGCGTATTATGGCGTGAAAGGAAGTCACACTTGCCGCCCCATTATTATACTGGATACGTAGAGCAATAAATAATATGGCAGATAATGCCAAGAGTGCTGCAATTGATCGAGAAAAATAATTGCACCTGCCGATAGATTTTCAATGGAAGATCCAGAACTTTTTTTCTTTTCCAACCCATATTCCTTGGGGAAAGTTGTTCAGTTTCAGTTTTCACCCGTAAAATTTGTCTGGTAGTTATAAAAATGGTGTTGTGTTACCGGCCAAACCCGAGTTCAGTCGATTTCATTCTAAAAACTTTAGGCTGAACAAGTTTGTTCTAGGCCCAACTGATTTTGAATTATTATTCAAGTAAATTAATGTGTTAAAATTAAAAGGCAATCAATAGATGAATAATATTTAATTAGTCTTACGACAAACTACTTTGGCCTGAAGTAGATCTTTTGTTCTGGTTCGGTGGACTCTTACTGCCTGCGTAACATGACAGAGGTGAGAGCGACACAGGCTACTTCTAAACGTCAAATTGGCGGTTATCTCCTCTCATAGAATCTTACTCAAAGACGTTTAGAAGTGACCTGGAGTGCGATTTTTTAATCTCATTCGCTGAGTTCAGCAATTGAAAATGTCAAAATTACTGTGGAGATATGCATCTTTCTACTGCTGATTTGCCTTTCAAAAGTCATTCTTCAGGAGTGCGATTTTTGAAAGTCAAATCAGCAGTAGAAAGATGCATATCTCTACGGTAATTTTGACATTTTCAACAGCTGAACTCAGCGAATGAGATTCAAAAATCGCACTCCTGTGCCGCTCTCAACTCTGTCATGTTACGCAGGCTGAACTAGTTTGCCATCTGCGCAGTTTGTTGTGGCACCCTAAGCAAAGCTCCGGTAAGAAAGAGGTCTTCAAAAAATAATAATGACGAAAGATTACCATTTCGCCTAGCAGCATATTTTTCAATCTGAAACAAATCTTCGTAAATATGTCTCATTCGAGCTGACACCTCTTGTCTCCACACGAGCCAAAGCCATTCCAACACTTCTTCATTTTTAGAAAACTTCATCAATTTCTCAAAATCACCTTCTCCCTCCAAGCAAAAACTCTCTTGAACATGAATCCTATCAACGTTTACTTTTGAGTTTGCTGCTGGGACTTTCTGGTTGATGTGTGAAAAATATTTGACAGTTGATAGATAATCCAAGATAGCTGCCTCTGCTTTGTGCAAGTTGCGTATTGACATGTGTTTACTAATCGGAATACATATTTGTGCATCAGAATATAATGTTTGAAGCTTTCCATAAATGTACCTTGTTACTCTGTAAAATTAATTTGAACGTGTGAAAGACAACATCAATTTGAATGACGGCCCGGTAGCTCAGTTGGTAGTGAACCTGCTTGCTGTGCCGAAGGTCGCGGGTTCGAATCCCGTAAGGGGCAAATATTTGTATGATGAATATGAATATTTGTATCCGAGTCATGGATGTTTGTATCTACTTTCACTATGGGAGCAAACCGATCGGAGCAACAAAAAAAATCTGCTGTTCCATACTAAACTGCAATGCCTACGCCACACAAATGTATGCAACAGCTGATTTTTTTTTTTGCTCCGATTGGTTTGCTCCCATAGTAAAAGTTGTTCAGTTTGACTCTTAGTTTAAAAAGATGCGAATGATATCAATTTCACCATGTATACAGGGTCCTTCTTAATATGCTGACACTTTTTAAGGGGATGATCAGGCCATCAAACTGAACAACGTTCTCTATGGGACCAACATTAAAATCGTGGAAAAAATCCGCTGTTCCATACAAAATTGCAAACCGACTCGAGATGGGACAGCTGATTTTTATTTCGCTATTTCGATGTTGGTCCCATAGAGAAAGTTGTTCAGTTTGATAGTCTGATCTATGGGTAGTATAATAAGTTTATGGTCTGATCATTCCCTTCAAAAAGTATCTGCATATTAAGAAGGACCCAGGGCCTCTACCCGCACATTCGAACTTCGCAATTGCGTGAACATTTTCGGTCCAATGTCAACTCTATTCCAATGAAGTGCGAACCGAAACAGTGGCGATTTAGCGAACATCGAAAGTGCGGGTACAGGGCCTGTATTATGTATTCTATATCGTTGTCTTGTCATCATAATATATAATACCCTGAACTTGCCAGGCTAGATTCTGGTACTTTAAATTTGACTAGATAATTTGTGAGACAGTCCAAGATTTAAAAAAAAATGCGCTGGCCGTATGTACAAGACACTATGGCACTATTTTCGTATAAATTCACTCATTTGAGCGCAAGAGTTTCATGCCGCGAGGTATACTAGGAGTGCTAACCTCCGATCAATATAGCTACGGATGTCAGGATTTATTTTCACAATGTCACCAGCCCACCTAATTATTAAACATCCCATTCCTCTCATGTCTGATCAATTTCAATCATAAGTACCTTGGTTATTGCAATAAGACAGAAAACAGATAAATATTTCATGTAGCATTGAGATGTGACAGAAAGGAGTGAACACTAAAATTACGGCTAGTATCATAGATGAATAATGAAATAAAATTACAATAATATTACTGTGCCTCCAAATAATGAAAAAAGGCAGGACGATTCGTTATCTCGATGATGGCAAAAGTTATAGCAAAGCTTTGTCCGATTGTTGGCCGAGGGAAAGAAAGCTTTACGTGGATCATCTGGAAGCATGATGGGTTGACGATATCAGAAGAGAAGCAAGACCAGAGTACCAATAGGAGATGCCCAGGGCAGAGTCTTCTCTGCCCTGAAATTTTTCATACAAAATTTTCAAAGCTTTATATCTTCGTAATTATATTATAAGTTGCAAATGTTATTTGATACGCGACATCTAGATTTTCTAAACTATTTTTCTATATATACAAAGTTACTTATATTAATACCGTCTACGCGTATTGTGCGTCAAAGTTTTGTATAAAATTGACCCCTCTGCAACCGCCTTAAGAAGGACCCTATCTTATACCTAGCAATGGGTGGGTTTGGGCTGTCAATGAAGATGGTAAAGCTTGCCAAATAACATTTGATTTACCTGGCTTCTTCTAAAGTATACTTTGTACCTCTACACAACAGATACGCTTGTCTCCGCTGCGTTTCATTCAACAACTGCTGGTTGTCCAGATTCACCAACGTTTCGCATGTTTTGTGTCGCCATTTTATCCTTTTGTTCTGATGGTCGGTAACCATTTCGAATAGAACTGGGTTTAGTGGATTGACGGACAAGTCCCAAGCTAGTTTGGCTTCTATAGCATTAAATTTTAATATTTTCTTGTTTATTACATAGAATTTGTGGTTCACGTTTATGAGTTTGATAAAGTTGGAGTTTAGGAGTGAAAAGATAATTAGGGATGATAAAAACTTCATTTTCGGGTGCTGTGGTTAGGTTTGTCACATTTTCTGGGTGATCTGAAAATAAGTACATATTGGTGTCGATTCGAACTGTGCCACGACTTAACTAAATTAATTCCTGTCACTTTCTAAAATAAGATTAAGAAATGAGACAGAAAACCAACAGCTGACTTTAGTGCTGTCAAAGTGACGTTACACGCCCAAAATAAGATGCCATCATAATGTACGCCATCTTATTTAAGGCGTTTTTGGGCGTGTAACGTCACTTTGAAAGCACTAAAGTCAGTTGTTGGTTTTCTGTCTCTTTTCTTAATCTTATTTTAGAAAGTGACAGGAATAAATTTAGTTAAGTTAAGTCGTGGCACAGTTCGAATCGACACCAATGTTTACAGGAATAAAAAAAAAGTAATGTTTATGTAAGGAAAAGCTTGGAGGAGACCTTTGCCCAACAATGGGACGAAATAGGATAAAAAAATTCACAGATTTCATGCCTCACACGACTATCGAGCACATTGGAAAATAAACTACGGAATTCGAAAAAATATAGTCTCTAAAAGGTTAGGCTACAGAGCAAACCCTTAACCCGATCGTCTTTGTTTTAGGCTCAAATTGTAGCTGACAAAATTATTGTCCAGAGAAGTTTTTTTCAAATTTTTGATATCATTCTTCGTATCTAAAACGAGCGCCAAAATCAAAAATTCGGTTGAAGTCCCGGGAAAAAGCTAGTTATTTAAGAAGAAAAAGAAATAAAAAAAAAATGGTACTATCACAATGCTGTGCAAAGGACTCCACTAATGAAAAAGTTGATTAGTTTAAAAATATATATATTACCTGTAAAAATATCACTTTAGAGTTTATAAAAAAATCTTTAAGTATGAAAGTATAACTATATTGATAGTTAATTACTGCTATGATGATTACGATTAAGAATTGATATAATGATATCGATACTTGATATTGATAGTGAGCACACGCAGAGCGCTTAATTATCCGAAATGTACTGAGTACGATTAATTAGAAATGTTTCTTTAACTGAATTCGGAGACATGTATCGCGCCAAACCGATCGAATGGAACTGAAATAAGAATTCAGATGGCGGCGGAGAAAAATGTTTATTTAATGCTAAGGCTCGCGTCACATCACTGTGAGCGAAGCTAGTGTTTCTAAAAAATAATAGAACTGGAGTGCGATTTTTGAATCTCATTCGCGGAGTTCAGCAGTTGAAAATGTCAAAATTACTATGGAGATACGCATCTTTCTACTGCTGATTTGACTTTCAAAAATCGCACACCTGAAGTATGATTTTTGAAAGTCAAATCAGCAGTAGAAAGATACATATCTCCACAGTAATTTTGACATTTTCAACTGCTGAACTCAGCGAATGAGATTTAAAAATCGCACTCCAGTACCAAAATATAGGGGAAAAATAAAAAGTTATAGCAACGGATTAAGATCATTTTTTTAGGACTCCGAATCCAAATGGTGCAAACGGGCCCTATTACTAAGCCTGTCCTGGGAAAGGGTTGTAACTTTTGAACCGTAATAGAATGGTTGGAATTGTCACAGAAAATACATTATTATGGCGGGTTCGTTAAGAAATTAAAAAATTAAAACCGCCTTCAAAAAAACTAAAAAGTTAAAAAATAATATTGCAGCCTATGACTTTTTCGTTCGCATCATAAGAACATTAATTTGTTTTATTGAAATCGCTGTCAAGCCGGTACGATTCGCGACATGGCTTGCATTTTTGGCTTGGCTTGACACCGACTTCTATAAAACAAATTAATGTTCTTATGATGCGAACGAAAAAGTCATAGGCTGCAATATTATTTTTTAACTTTTTAGTTTTTTTGAAGGCGGTTTTAATTTTTTGTTAAAATTTAGTTTATTCCACAATTTTCAGTGGTGAATTCATTAGTTCGATTTAATAGGAGTGCTTTAAATTAAAAAACGCACTAGTCGGCAGTACGATTTTCGAAGGTTCCCCTCGATTTCTCTGGGATGCCATCATCAGATCCTGGTTTCCTTATCATGGTACCACCCTCGGGACATCTCCTTTCCAACAAAAAAAGAATCATCAAAATCGGTTCATAAACGACGAAGTTATCCGCGAACACACATAAAAAAAAAATATATATACGGTCGAACTGAGAAACCTCCTCCTTTTTTGAAGTCGGTTAAAAAAAATAACTATTTTTTTGTTTGTGTTCCATCGTAAAAACGGAAATAAATAAAAGAGTCAAACACGGTTTGATCGTAGTGCTAGTGTAACAACCTATGTTCATAGAAATATTAATTTACTACGTAAAACCTGGAATGCGGTCTTCTCGGAATATTGGGAAGAGCGGGATAAAGCAGCCTGGACTCGGTGTCCCTATCCTTAGTAGGGTGACAATGCGATTATGCTTTTAGGACTTTAATTATATTTTCACTATTTGTGTAGTCGTTTTGCTTTGCTACAGAAAATGACCTACTACCTATACCTAACCTATTTACGCTACTTTGACATCAAACTAGCGTACAATGGTAAAAAAAAAAAAATATTTCGTAAACTTCATTTCGTTAAATGCACTATTTTTATCTGACCTAGGCACTAATTACTAGGCACTTTTAAGAAACTATTTATTGACTTTAAAATAATCCTGAAACCGGAGCATGTTGCGCGTGTAAATAGATAGAAGAGAGCAAAGACTCGATAGTACTAGGTGCTAGGCTGCCATACCTTTTGGATCACCTGTATGTGACTAAAAAAAGTTCACAATACCAGAATTTTCTATGGACTAGGTACCTTAAAGTCCGCCACACACATACGGAATTGCAATCCGGAATCCTGAATCAGGATTACGATTTCGTATGTATTTCCCCCTCCACAATTGCATTCGGAATTGCGCAGCTGTCAAATCCTGTACAAAATCACAATCCTGATTTGGAATTCTGGATTGCAATTCCGTATGTGTGCGGCGGACCTAACGCGAACACCCTGAAGTGCGATTTTTGAACATCATACGAGCGAATCGGCATAGTAGAAAGATGCATAATCTCCATAGCAATTTTGAAATTTTCTACTGCCGAGTCGCTCGTATGATGTTCAAAAATCGCACTTCTGTTTTTTTACCGTTCCGAAACTTTTAGGCGGTTCAGACCATCAATTTGAATAACTTTTACTATGCTTTCCTTTTTACGATTTCAGGTTTGCTCGCATAGTAAAAGTTGTTCAGTTTGATGGTCTGAACCACCCCTGAAAGTTTCGAAACGGTAAAAAATCATCAAGTATAAGGTCAAGCCGTTTCGGTGTAAATGCGCAAAAAGTCATTTTGAAGAAAGAAAAATATAGTTAATATTTTTCTTGGCAAATGAACAACGTAACACCTATCTAAGAACCACCCTTAATCAAATCACAAACCCTTTGCAGAAAACCGTATCTAAATCGGTCAAGCCGTTTTGGAGATAAATGGGAAAATTCGTTGGCACACACAAATAAACAAACAACCTCTCACCCTAAACGCATAGGTAGGTAGGTACGCACGGCGACACATCAAGCTATACAAAACCAAAATAAGCTGGCCGCGGGTAGGTCGCTTAACTTATAATGACGCCGTGTGTACGCACGGCGACACATCAAGCTATACAAAACCAACATAAGCTGGCCGCGCGACGTTATACGTTACTCGATCTACGCGCGGCCAGCTTATGTTGGTTTTGTATAGCTTGATGTGTCGCCGTGTGAACACCTTCTATGTTCTGTCGGTCGTGGGTAATAAAATCATACCTACCAACCTACTATGTTTTATCTTCGTAATTTTTATCATAATGTAGGTATATGAAGGATTGGATTTTAATTCAACTAAAATTTTGTTTGCTTCCGATGCTTACCTTCTATATTTGTTGTTACCCTAACTAATTTAATATTTTCAAGACTAAAACATATTAAAAATACAAACCTTTGATACGATAAGCCACAATCTGGAAAATATTCGCTTTTGCAGCCGTCGATTAAGCAAATACGAACCATTTTAACATAAAATGTGGATAAAAAATAATAAAAATTAATTTGACGGCTAGCGGCAATTTCAAATAATATGGCAGATTGGGTTGTCAATTTTTTTCTTTTTTACTACCACGGCTTTGCAACACATAAATAATTTAAAAAGATTTGATACATTTTTGCTTCATTTGATCTTACCAATTCGGCTGAAATCATAACATATACATATGGCAACACCAGTACACTGTAGAATGGGACACCGGGTACAACTCATGCCTTCTTCTTCTAGCATGGTCAACTTTATGCGTGCCAAATAGTTTTTATGTGTTTGGGCTATGGATTATTTTTGATTAAACCGAGAGAAAGATAATTTGGCACAGCGCGATCCTGTATTGGATATTATATCTATGCCTATGTTATGCTTAATGAGTACTGAAATAAAAAATAAAGATTTGTTCACTGCTGGGCAAAAGCCTCCCCTAAAACTTCCAGATATCTCGGTTCAGTTAAAAAAAAAACTGTTCATGTTGTTAGTACTGGTAGGCCTCGCAAGCCACCTCCGAGAAAACGACAAAAATAGAGATGTGCTTCCATCCTTATTATTTTACGTATGCTAGAAAGAGCGCGCATGACGTTTTTCTCGTTTAAACTCTTTGTCGTGGGTGGCATGCTAGCCGTGCTGGGCTCACGCTAAGGATCCAGGTGAGTAACACAATTGTTTTTGTGTTATTGTATGGTGGTACGGAGCCCGCGATGCTAAAACTGTTACGCCTATAATCATTGTCCTGTGCAGTGGTCACCCCAAGAATTATTGGAGCGACTATATTAAATTAAAGGTTGACTGACCTACGAGAGTTTTAATAAGCCAACAAAATATGGCGAGATATGGTGAGAGGTAGTGCAGGTTTGAGAAATATTTCCGAAAGCATCTTCAGGGTCTCTGAGCCAATCATCATCAGCCTATAATATGTCCCACTGCACAGGGCACAAGCACAGTACGCCTCGTAGCACGCACACACTGACAATATCTCCGCGTAGCCCCGTCTGGCGCTGCCTTGGCTGCCTGAGATATCGTCGTCGTACGTACTGGCGAGTTAGGCTAGCACACATAGGTACAAGCCGCGTTTGGTACCATTGTATGACGATGGATTACGGTCTTATACTGTGGCACAGGCCTACCTTAGGTACGATGTTTGCACGCGTGCCCACATAGCTCTAAGTAACTCAAAGTATTTCTTTTCCGAAATGAGCTCTTCAAAATCGCTTGGGATAGCTGAACATAGCATTGTGTTACTGGACAACAGTCAACAAGATCGGTTAAGCAGGTCCTATGGGCCACCTACATCTACAATAGTAGTCCATCTTAATTCCGAGGGCTGTAACTTTTAAACCGTAATAGCTAAAAGAAAGACAGATAGATAGATAGATTGTAGATAGTTGAAATTTTCGCAGATTATGCGTTATTACGGCGGATTTGTTGACAAATAATAAAAATGTCAAAAAGTTAATAATTAAGAGGGGTTCTCAACAAGAAAGTTTTTTCTTCACGCTCTATCGTGAAAACGGTAATACATACAATCGTCAAACTTAGTGTGATTATAGAGCAAACTCTGAAGAATAACAGCAAATACTAAAAACCGGCCAAGTGTGAGTCGGTCTTGCGCTAAGGGTCCCGGACAAAAAAAGTTAATAATGTTGTGTTCTGTGGTGGTGTGGTACGGAACTCTCGGTGCGCGAGTAGCCCGACTCGCACTTGACCGGTTTTATTAAAGCTAGCTTTGCATATCCACGCCTCCTGTCGGTACCTATAATCATCATCATCATCATCAGCCCATAAACGGCCCACTGCAGGGCACAGGCCTACCTTCAAGGCTCAAGGAATCCGCCACGCGTGTCCATACGGATTGGTAAACTTCACATACACAATCGGAATCTTTCCATCCATATATCGGAATTTCTTCTTCAGCGTATGGAGGTTTCCTCACGATGTTTTCCTTCACCCTTTGAGAACAGTCGGTATTACTGGTATTACGTACTTAATCCCTACATAGTATAAAACAAAGTAACTTCCCGCTGTCTGTCTGTCCCTATGGTATGCTTAGATCTTTAAAACTACGCAACGGATTTTGATGCGGTTTTTTTAATAGATAGAATAATTCAAGAGGAAGGTTTATATGTATATAATACATGCATAGTATCAGCATTGCACCCGTGAGAAGCCGGGGTGGGTCGCTAGTTAGTTATAAAAACTCATTGGTACATGGCATGTCATCCGTGCGGACTCGAACCAGGAGTGCGATTTTTGAATCTCATACGTTGAACTCAGCAGTTGAAAATGTATGGAGATACGCATCTTTCTACTGCTGATTTGACTTTCAAAAGATCGCACCCCTGGAATATGTTTTTTTGAATGTCAAATCAACAGTAGAAAGATGCATATCTCCATAGTAATTTTGACATTTTCAACTGCTAAACTCACCGAATGAGTTTCAAAAATCGCACTCCTGGGTCTCAAGTTTAAGTTTCCATACATCTCCGCAAAGCGCCACCGACGTTCCTCTTCTCAATAACTTCATTTTCTATTTGTTCACGTAGGTATAAATAAATCCACTATCAAAGAAATTATTCAAATATGCGATATTTAGATTTAAATACAGGGTGTAAAATTTAATGGGACAGTTACTTAAAGGGGTGCTTCACAGACCATCAAACGGAACAACTTTCTCTATGGGACTGATCTCGAAATCACGAAAAAAAATCTGCTGTCCCATACATTTCAGTCGAGTTATGTTTGCAGTTTTGTATGGAACAGCGGAACTTTTTTTTCGCGATTTCAGTGTTGGTCCCATTGTAAAAGTTGTTCAGTTTGATGGTCTGAAGCGAAATACAAAATACAAATACCCCAAGTAAGTGTCCCATTTAATTTTACATCTTGTACGATAAAATACCTAACTCAATATTTTGTTATGTTATGTTAATAAATACGAGATGGTGAGATTATTGAATGCAGTCTATTAGGCAGACATGCAAAGTTATTCAATAATATTGATATAAGCAATTCTGATATTATGAGAAAATGTGTTACGCTAATAATATTACCGTGCCTACTACGACTAAGTACATTTTCTCATAATATTAGAATGGTTAACACAATATGGATGAATAATATAAAATAAATAATTTGAAGTGACAACTTCTTTAGCGGAGTTGTGCACTTTTTGGGATGGGTAAAACATATTAAACTCGCGTCAGGACCGTGACGTCACCCTGGAGTGCGATTTTTGAATCTCATTCGCTGAGTTCAGCAGTTGAAAATGTCAAAATTACTATGGAGATACGCATCTTTCTACTGCTGATTTGACTTTCAAAAATCGCACTCCTGAAGTATGGATTTTTGAAAGTCGAATCAGCAGTAGAAAGATGCATATCTCCATAGTAATTTTGACATTTTCAAATGCTGAACTCAGAGAATGAGATTCAAAAATCGCACTACAGGCCTCCTATTAAAAAAATTATATTGCTTTCGAAATGAGTAGGCATCATGTAGGCACCAATATGTGAAAAAAAAAAGGATTTTCAAAGTACCTACATCGTTCTTTATTTCTAGATATATTAATATATATTGGCATAGATATAATATCCAATACAGGATCGCGCTGTGCCAAATTATCTTTCTCTCGGTTTAATCAAAAATAATCCATAGCCGGTTTAGTCTTTTAGTGAAAATGTGATAATGGCCAATTTCTTATTTTTTTACTTAAATACAAAAAGTTTACAAGAAAGGTGGAACATAAAAATAGCGATAATAAAAATTAATAAGTGCCTATAGCATTTTGTAAATACAATAAACATAGTTACATAATTATTTTTTAACAAAAGGACAATGAAACCATAATTTTTAAGATTTATGTAATGTTTAATATGACTCAATTGCAAATAGAAACTAATTTAATTGATATAAGGACGCTTTAAATAAATTGTAATTTATTTTCAGATTTGATTGTTCGATGTATACAACGTGTTAATAAATTAGCGCAAAACCTCATACACCCCAACTGATTTATAACAAAATAATTAGATTGAAACAATAAGTTCATTATTTTTATAGTTAAAATTTAAAGTTATTTGCATTTTAAGTTTTGAGGCAAAAATGATTTGTTATCTTTTCAGCACTGCAAGAAAGCGCTAACGTACTCATAGATACATTTTTCTTATCTTGTGTTGATAGTAAGTAGGGTGAGTGTGCCCGTGCGGTGGGTTGACATCGGTTTCAGAAATTTTTAGCAAACAAATTATTTAATATTTTGAAAAAAAAAAATTCCTATGTTGAAACCATGATAATTCGATTCTGCTCTCGATTCTAAACAAACTACTTTCTAGTTTTGCGTTAACTCATTAACACGTTGTATAAAAATATTCGTTCCTTGTTTGGGATTGAAATCAAAAGTAGTTTGTAATTACACTTTTAATGAGATTAAATTAATACAAAGAAATTACAAGGCGAAATTGATATCATTAGCATCAAATCAAATCAAATATACCTACTTTATTTTACACCAAAACATAAACAGTAAAATACAGAGAAAAAATACAAGAGGCACAAAATAAGGCGGTCTTATCGCTAAGAAGCGATTTCTCCATAACGAATGAACAACTTTTACTAATGGGAGCAAACCGATCGGAGCAAAAAAACAATCTGCTGTTGCATACCCAAAATTACATTTGAGTCGAGTAAGCATTGCAGTTTAGTATGGAATAGCAGTTTTATTTTTTGCTCCGATCGTTTTGCAAAATTAAAAGGATACCTACTAATGATATCGACACCCAATATGAATATTATTGTAACTTTAATTACCCGTTGGTACAAATTTATCACTTATGAATTCAGTAAGATCAGACTTAATTTTCTGTCTATGAACTGTATTTCTATGATTATAAGAACTATTTTTGTGAAACAAAATACCTTCATTGTAATTGAAGATGAATAATGTTTCCATTGAAGTATAATTGTAGATGAAGTTACAATACACAAAATATTTGGTTACAAGGGTTCCTTACTGTTACATTCATTGCAAATTGACATACAATGTTATTCATTTTAAACTGCAACAAATTTATACTTTGATAAAATTGTAATTTAAGTTACCTACCATGTTATTCTGCTAAACTTAAACACTTTATTTAAAATGATGTCATTGTTATGAAAGTTTCGGTGTTGAGATCGAGACTAAGTTTCAAGTAAGTCATTTGAATATAATAGCATCATCATATCCAATGTTATTGTTAGCGAGCAATATTTTTATTCGTAAACATAACAGCCATTACCATCAGGTTTCTGCTCAGTGGATATTGTGCTCCAGTAATGGTGAACGTTGGTGGTTTAATATTTTTAATATTTTTGAGCCTCATTAAAAAAAAAGATGTCTCAACTGTGGAATCAATAGGTAAGCTATAAACAAAGGTATTAACCGCCTTTGACTTCTTTATAACAACAAAGTTTCATTTGTCTTGATTTTCACTTGTTTTTTTCACTTATTATAAAAACAGAATACAATCAGTTTATGATTATTTGATTTACAGAAAATACCGATACTCCAAAAGATGAGTAAGTCAAATGGAGTTGAAGTTCATGAAGTTCAAGTCAAGGCGCCAGGCGGAAAGCCAGTGTCTATTCAATTAAAAAGTTATTTTATAAGTGAATGAATGAATATAGAATAATGATTATCTGATTCACAGAATGTACGAATACCTACTTCAAATGATGATACTCCAAATCAAATGAAAATCTGTAAGAAACGCAATAATAGGGGAAATGCCATAAACGAAAATATCAAGATTTCAGTTCGCCAAAACATACATTCAATTCCAGTCAAAGAGTCACATTAAGTGAGACAAAGAACATCCAAACTTTACTTTGAAGAATCTCTTAATTTTCCTAAACTGTACTCTCTCTATGCCGAATGGATGACTGAAAGTAGACCAAATGATACCAAAGCTACCCAAGAACAGTACAAGCAGATAAGGAAGAAGTCAAAAAATTTTAGAAAACATTGGTAACTGCGTGTTTTGACTTACAAAAAATTTTAAGTACTCCTCAGTCTGATGTTTCAACTTTCTATGACAAAAGAAAATTTCAAGTTTTCAATTTCACAATTTATGACATCGGATCTGCAGAAGGTCACTGGTGTGGGACAAATGCATTGGAAAAAATGGCCCCAATGAAATTGATAGCTTTACATTCGACTTTATAAAAAAGAAGGCTTCACTATGTATAAAAGAATTTCGATTCTATTCAGACTGCTGCGGTGGCCAAAACAGAAATCGAATCATATTTCTAATGTATGCTTATGCTTCAAAAACATTTGGAGTAAATATTACACACAACTTCTTTGAAGTTGGTCATTCCCAATCAGAAGGAGATTCAATGCATGCTCTTATAGAGCGACGAAAGAAAAACCAAGTTGTGTATGTATGTACCACAACAATGGTATACTCTCATACGTTGTGCTAAAAATACGGGCAAACCATACTTCGTGAAAGAGGTCAATCAAAATGATTTCAAGTCATTGCTAAACTTAGTTCCTAATTGGGAATAGGACAAGGATAAAATGAAAATGATGTGGTCAAAAGTTAATCATATTCAAATTTATACGAATAGTCCAAATATTATCAACACATACACAATATAGCGATCAACTAAATTGGATTGATTTGGACTACCATAAAGTAAACCAGACAACTGAATAAAAACAAAAATTTGGATAAGTTGTGGAGTCATAATTTAGACACCCAATAACTCAAAGCAAATACAAATACTCCAGCGGTGCAATTCCAGAACAATACAGAAAACGCCGTTTCTAATGCGGTTGACTCTGACATTGAAGACTAATTGTAGCAGGTTTTTTTTACTGTGCTAGTAGCCTGTAAAGTGAATCAAAATATTACACAGTGATTTTTATAATTTTCTTTAATTGTATTTACTATGTTTTTTCAACCAAATGTAACATTGATACACGTTGTATTGTTACTTACAATATTATTCAATAAAGATTTTCCTTTTGTCAGTAAGATTCATGATTGTAAAATAAGTTACAATTTTATACGCCAAAAAATTCTTTCAAATGTTAACATGACCACATTGTAATGTTAGTTACAATGCTTTTCATATAAAAAATACTTAAAACCTATACATTGTAACATTGCAAAAAACATACTTGCAGTTGTTCTATCAATATAAAATGAAGATCATTTTGAAAGAGCAATTAAAATCAGTATATTGCACCTACAATTGTATAGAATAACTTTAGACAACAGCTGCAAATAAATAATAAAATTAAAAAAAAATTATAAATGGCTGTGCTGAAAACTATGTCACAGTCAATTACAATGTTATTCATATTGGGTGTCGATATAGCCTACCTATTTTCGTTTTTGTAATTCCTCTACCCTAAATTGTTGTGGTTACATACATACATACATATTCTCACGCCTGTCTCCCACTGGGGTAGGCAGAGACAACGGAACGCCACCTGCTACGATCCTGACATACATTGTTGTGGTTGTCTGGAAGAAATCGCTCTTTAGCGGTAAGACCGCCTTATTTGTACCTAACTGTAATTCTTTATCTTTATTCAAATGTATATCCTGTTTTGGTGTGCAATAAAGTATAATTGAATTGAATTGATATAGATTTCACCCTGTATATTTATTGTTAACCGACTTCAAAAAAAAAAAGAGGAGGTTTCTCAATTCGACCGTATATATATATATATATTTTTTTTTGTGTGTTCGCGGATAACTTCGTCGTATATGAACCGATTTTGATGATTCTTTTTTTGTTGGAAAGGAGATATCCCAAGCGAGGTCCCATGATAAGGAAACCAGGATCTGATGATGGATCCCAGAGAAATCGAGGGGAACCTTCGAAAATTGTAGTGTCGACTAGTATATTTGTTAATTCAAAGCACTACTATTAAATCGAACTAATGAATTCACCACTGAAAATTGTGAAATAAACAAAATTTTAGCAAAAAATATTAAAACCGCCTTCAAAAAAACTAAAAAGTAACAAAATAATATTGCAGCCAACTTAACTTAACTAAATTTATTCCTGTCATTTTCTAAAATAAGATTAAGAAAAGAGACAGATAACCAACAGCTGACCTTAGTGCTGTCAAAGTGATGTTACACGCCCAAAATAAGATGCCATCCTTTTTGGGCGTGTAACGTCACTTTGAAAGCACTAAAGTCAGTTGTTGGTTTTCTGTCTCTGTTCTTAATCTTATTTTAGAAAGTGACAGGAATAAATTTAGTTAAGTCGTGGCACAGTCCGAATCGGTGCCAATGTCAGTCCTGGATTTGTCAATAGGTCGTATAGGCTGCGGCCTAGGGGCGGCAGATTTCAGAGCACGCTCACTCAATTTCAGAGGATAAAAGTCAAACAAGTTCAGTGGTTTTCTCATGGAACATAGAGTACGTTCTAAAAACAGGTGGTCTCATTTGTTTGTTGTAAAATCTCGAGCTCGCTACGGTCGCTCCTGACTAGACACATTGCAGTAAAATATCAAGCTCACTTCGCTCGCTCCAGAATCCGGTGAAATTTCGAACTCACTTTAGCTTCTCTCCCTCCTTCGCTCTTTCCCCCTGGGGAAAAATCTTTGCTACGCCCATGGGGCGGCGGAAATAAAGTGGCCTACACTCATAAAAAATGTAAATCCGGCACTGGACAATGTCCAAGAGATTAAGAGTCATCACAGTCGCTATCACAGTCCAGTGGCGCCCTCATCACATTAAAAAAGATTTCTCAATAAAGAAAGCTTAAATTAAAAAAGTGCTCAACATCAAAACTACAAAAGTCTTCAAGCTATTTTCTTAGAATACTTTTATAGGTTCTAAACATTTCACTTTTAGAAAATTTCGAATAAAAACAAAAGCGGCCGTTTTTTTTCTTTTTTCAAAATTTGTATGCCTAAGCATAAAAGGTACATAACCTTAAACCTATAAAAGTATTCTATGAAAATAGCTTGAAGGCTTTTGTAGTTTTCATGTTGAGCACTTTTTTAATTTAGGCTTTCTTTATTGAGAAATCTTTTTTAATGTGATGAGGGCGCCACTGGACTGTGATAGCCCTCTTAACTAATGAACAATCTCCCCAGCGTACTTCCAGCAGGCAGCGCGTCTCAAAGGCATAGGTGAATACGTGAACAGTCGCACTGGCATGCCCTGCCACCTGCACCCGACGTCGGCGCTGTTCGGGCTGGGCAACTCGACCGACTACGTGGTCTACCACGAGCTGATGATGACCACCAAGGAGTACATGCACTGCGTCACCGCGGTCGACGGCAGGTGGCTGGCGGAGCTCGGACCTATGTTCTTCTCCGTTAAGGAGACTGGCAAGTGAGTGGATGTAGTTTTTATGTAGTAGTCATTGACCTACCAATTAAGAGGAAATGTGGAATGCAAGACAATTGAAGAATAGGTTTTAACAGATAATATTGCTGTCGCGAGGTTCCCAAGCTACCAGTGCGAAAGCGACAGTTCGCACAGATTTTACCTACAATAAAATAGACGAAGTCACAATCTCGTATTCCCCAGTTTCCTCCTATAAAATTTGACCGATTGTAATATTTTTTCAAGAATATATGGAGTTTGGCTGTCTGTATGTTTCGCTTTTATTTTTATACTAGCTCTTGCCCGCGACTTCGTCTGCGTTGACTTTAAAAAAGTATCCTATGTGTTAATCTACAATATGTATATTCCATCTGTGTGCGAAAAGACAATGCGGGTTTTGTATATAAGGTTGGCGTCTTATTTTTCGCCGTTGTTTTTGGCGCGGCCAGCAACCAAACTTGAATATTTTATTTCAGAATTTTAATTAATTTGTTTTATAGAAGTCGGTGTCAAGCCAAGCCAAAAAACTAATGCAAGCCCTGTCGCGAATCATACCGGCTTGACACCGACTTTTTTAAAACAAATTAATGTTCTTATGATGCGAACGAAAATGTCATTGGCTGCAATATTATTTTGTTACTTTTTAGTTTTTTTGAAGGCGGTTTTAATTTTTTTTGCTAAAATTTTGTTTATTTTCTAATTATATTAACGTTTTAATTTATTGCGGTATGTATGTTGTAATTAGCATATCGCTGCAAAAAGTTGTCATGGGCGATGTGGCAGTGCAAGAATTAATTGAAGGGAGCGTTTTTCTTTTGGTTTTCTAGATGATCAATAGATGGCGTTACGGTCTGTGCGAATAAAGGTCAAAATTTAAAAAATTGTTTCTTTAAAATCATAAATAGGGAAAAGATCATCAAAAAGTTGCCATCGCATCATTTGATGCAATATTTAATTATTTACAACAACAAACAAACTAGCACGGAGGGTAGTGTAAATCGTAACCGTAGCTAGCCTAATTTGGTTGTTGGGTTTTAGTGAAACTATTTACGTCTGACATGGTTGTATGGGCTCGATCCCTTGGCCTTTACAAAAAAGGCCGGCACAGTCTTGACAGGATCTCGCGATAGTCTCTATGGAGCGATAAACACGTCATCCGTCGAGTTTTTTAGAAACTACATTTAAAAAAGAAGAGAAAAACGCTCCTAGAAAAAGGGTAACAGAAAAACGAAATTTTATTAGGGTGCAAACAGTTAAATGTTTGGGCAATCTGTTCTAACGATTTCACCAACCAATAGGAATTTTATTAACCTTCACTAGTTTGTAAAGGAGCTTGTATAGAGGGCGGTAGTATCGTTTGAGAGCAGTCGCGGTTATTTCGTCGATGCCGGTCGTTTGTTGAAGGATTTCACGCCAATGTTGCGAGTTTCCACGGGACATCAGGTCTCTGAAAATTTTGAAACAATTTTGAAGACCTATTCTTTTTATTTGTACCACAGTATTATTACTAGATACAGTACGGACACTCCCTTCCTCCCACCCACTTTATACCTCACCCCCTCTATCGCCCTCTGGTTACTTCGTTACGTAAGAAGAAGACATAAGGTTCAATTTCTTTGGTTTCGCATGTGCTGACGTCATCTTGTCAAATTCAATTTTTTGTATGCAGTGTCCGGGCTGTGATTTTTACACTCTGATATAAAGTGTTTTTTATTTTACTTTTTTTTTTATAAATCTCTTGGACAATGTCACACAAATTATCTAGTCACATTAAATATTCATATTTATCATACAAAACAAATATTTGTCCCTTACGGGATTCGAACCCGCGACCCTCGGCACAGCAGGCAGGTTCACTACTGACTGTGCTAACGGGCCGTCAAAAGCAAAAGTGTTCAACGGCAAGCTAACAAGTTATATTATAAGAGAAATCTTGCTAGGCCATGCTTCATCATATCAGCCGGTAGACGTCCTCTGCTGGACCTAGGCCTCCCCCAAAATGGGGGGATTTGCCATAATCGCCACGTTTAGGCCATGCTTACTTTCTCAAAATTGGTGTAGTACTTACTTCAAAATCTTCCCAGCAGCTTTCGAACCGTAGATGTCACACCTATTCATAGTGACTGTTTTTGGAAGGGGCTCCTTTACTGCATGATGTCCAAACACTGATGCTTTGCAGAGAACCTCGAAGAGTTGGTGCTGAAGGAAGCTGCTTAGGAAGTATCTGCATAAAATTAACTCCAATTTAAATCATCATCATCATCAGTCTACAGGGTGAAATTGATATCATTATCATCCTTTTAAACTAAGAGTCTACCCATTAAACTGAACAACTTTCACTATGGATGGGAGCAAACCGATCGGAGCAACAAAAAAATCAGCTGTTCCATACTAAACTGCAATGCCTACGCGACACAAAATGTAGGTATGCAACAGCAGATTTTTTTTTCGCTCCGATTGGTTTGCTTCCATAGTAAATGTTGTTCAGTTTGATGGGTAGACTCTTAGTTTAAAAGGATGCTAATTAAATATCAATTTCACCCTGTATATCCATCGGGTCCTTTTTAATATGCTGACACCACTTTAAGGGGATGGTCAGACCGTCAAATTGAACAACTTTCTCTACGGCACCAACATCGAAATCGCGAAAACAAAATCAGCTCTTCCATACAAAACTACAAACCTACTTGGGCCAAATGTAGAGTTAAGTGACATCCCACCAGTAAAAAATCTCGCCACATGGCGAGTTGCCACTCTTTCAAATCGGTACATGTCGCCATTAGGACTGGGCGAGTAAGACATTCAGAAAAAGGCAGTGGTAGACCCGCGCGGATTTGTGAAAAGGGCAAATTATGAAGGGGGGGTACGTAGGTTTGTGAAATAAATAAATAAATAACGCTCACAGGCACATACATTGTAATGATCCCAAGTAAGCCTCAGGCTTTTGTTATGGGAATCATACAACAACGGCACAAACATATAACATCCATGACCGAACCGGGATTCGAACCCAGGACCCTGGTTTGGCAGTCCGGCGTGGACCATTACACCAACCGGGTCGTCAAAGTATTTATGTAGTACAATCAATCAGTCAATCAAAATATACTTTACTAGCGGCCCGTCCCGGCTTCGCACGGGTGGACGTCTAATCTTTTCTAGCAATAAATATAGCCTATGTTACTCAGGGTGAATGCAGCTTTCTAATGGTGAAAGAATTTTATAAATCGGCCCAGTACTTTTTGAGCCTATTCATTACAAACATACAAAAATAGGTACAAATCTTTCCTCTTTATAATATTAGTGTAGATAGTGTTTTTAGTAGGTATGTATTACTTTACTATGTATGCAGTTGTGGTTTTTTTTAGGTTTTCATTGAGAAAATCTAAGAACTGTTAGCCGGGTTTGAATTTTATTCGTTTGTAATCTTAATTGTAGTTATGAGGTACCTATAATATTCTTTCTACAATTAAATAAAACTTACCGAATATAGGGCGTATTATCAGGTACATGGAACTTGGCGGCAACATCGAAAAACTTCTCTCCCATTTTCGCAGGAGGCGCTATTCCCTGCAACTTAAGTGCCATTTTCCAAAACATCTTATTAATCCCCCCTTCATCTATCCCTCCTTCGAAATACTTAAACCTGTATTCGTCTATTAGAAGCGAAAATGGAATCTGTGGTATTTTATTTAAAGCCAGTTTCAGCATGAGGATTTCGTCCGTAGTTATGTCTTTTAGCTCTTCATCGTATTTCACTTTTGCTGTAGTCTCAAGAATGTCGATTTTTTGTTCTGACGATGTTTTATTGGTTTCTTCAACGTCATATTGGGTAGTAAAATATGTATTTTGGTCGTCGTTTGTTTTGTTGGCTCCGGTAAATTTAAGTGCTGTAGCTTTAAGATCGCGTTCTGTTTTGGTTGTGACGTCATCGGGCTTGACATCTGTGTATAGGAGTGAATCGTTGATGAGGCTGAGTCGGTGCAGATGTTGAGGTGTCAATACTCCGTACATTATTGTGTCTCCGATGGTTTCGTGAAGAGCTGTGTTGGCTTGCTGTACGATAGGAAAAAGAACGTCATTATTAAAGGCATGTCTGGTCAGCTCCATACATTTTAGATTTAGCGCAGATTTTTTGTAGTCTTGGCGCAAACAGATGTCGCTACAAGTATAATCTGGCCTGAACGAGAGATAAATCTTAATTAAACGTTATTAGATCACTATTATTTGAGTTTTATTCCACGGAAATAAATTACATAGATACTTTTTCTTAAAAATTTTAATAACAAATGTATTTAACACTTATTTTAAACGTATTAAACATTACTGTAGTACCGTTACTCACCACAGTCACTGTACTTGCGCGAGTTGGCAACTAAGAAGGTGGGAAATTTCTTAGTATGCGCATTGACCCTCTGTTGTGTATAATTTATTTACTCTATTAAAGGCAAAATAATGTACAGGAATACGGTAAAATTGCTGTAGAACGGATAACATTGTAACTCAAGCACAATACGCAACGCACACACAAACTTAAGAATGAACGCACTCACGCACGCACTCACCCACTCAAGAATATACGCACTCACGCACGCGTTCACGCACACAAAATTCGTATTTTTGATTTTATTTCGTAAAGCATGTAGGATAAACCATCCTTTCATTGGCACCCCTCCAATTATTGGCACTTTAGAGTTTATGTCGAAAAAACAAGGAAAATATAGACTATTCAAGTCCAGTATTGCACAAAAAATCTATATTTTCCTGGTTTTTTCGACCTAAACTCTAAAGTGCCAATAATTGGAGGGGGTGCCAATGAAAGGATGGTTTACCCTTCGTAATATTTAATTTTAACTTACTCTGAAAATGGCGGGTTGATTTTCATAAGCCATAAAGTACTGAATATGTCCCAGTTCGTGATGTAAGACGTAGAAATCTTCTGAGGACATCCCTGAACAATACAGGAGCCTGAAAACAACATAATATTATCAATCAAACGAACAAATCAGCCCACATCAACCCACTGCACGGCATAGGCCTCCCTTTTATCGCGCCACTCCTCACGGTCCTGTGCCGATCTGATCCATGTCCGACCCGCAACCCTTACAATGTCGTCTGACCAACGCATCGGTGGTCTACCCACGGATCTCCTTCCTTCTCTTGACCACCATTTCGATATTGCCTTGGTCCACAGGCCGTCTTCCCTAAGTGTAATAAAAAATAATCAAAATCTGGCCGATCTTTTCAATGGCCTCATTTTGTGCTATGATTTTAGTCCACTTTAGATGCTGAAAAAATTCCTGCCTTTCCCTGATCATTCCAATTTATTTTCCAATTTAATTCCATTCATATCCGTGACCAACTATGCAATTTTTTTTTCTGTTTTCTGTGTTAAGGTAGTCTTGCTTCAATTTTTTTTTCTTTTCTCAATTATTCGGAAACATCATATTTTCCCATGACTTTCAAAGTTGTTCCCTAGATATCTCTGACGTCCACCATGAGCTTTCCTGACATATCCCTAACAATTTCTCTGACTTCAGAAATAAGAAGAAGAAGGTTTTTGGGACTGATGTACTATTTGTAACATTACTGGTTTTGGGTGAAGGATAACGTATTGGAGTATGTTCATCACAATCCGTTGATTGACAGACCGACGGAATAATTACGAAACGCTACAGCAGCGTTTACCTTTAAAATGTTGAAAAGTTTCATAAAATTGGCAAAAAACGCACTCCAGGAGAGCTATCCTGATTCGTATACCAATAATGCATAAATTCCATAGAGTTTGGCATCACTTTCGTATACGAATTAGGATGTGTGACTTTCAAAAATTGCACCCCAGTTTAAGGGGCGTCCGCCCGGTTTTTGAGTAACTTTGTAACCATTTTATACATTAACTATGGCACTTTTTAAGCAGAAAACAAAACTGAATAATCTACAGGATATGAGAAGTGATGTGGTTTTTCTTGAAATCTATTTTAATGAATAAAACTGAAGAAAAACGACTCCAAAGTCACCTCTTTTTTCCAGTTGTAACCGTTTTACTCTTACATTGTTGATCAGAAGAATATGAAAATTTACAATATTCTTCACAATACAATATAAAATGATGTGGTTTTCTTATTTTTTGAAAATTCATATAAAATCATACAGGTTTTCAAAGAAAACTGAAAATTCTGACCAGAGCCGCGCAATTGAAGCGGGATGGCTAATTGCAAAAGTTTGCTTGTAAGAAAGAGAGCCTTGCAGATGGGAGGAGTAGCCTTAAGTGTAGGCTTTGGTGTAGGTACCTATAGAAATAGGTGTAGGTGCATTTACCTAAAGTCGCCAGGTTTAAACATGTCCGCCGTGGTTCCGTGGCAGCGCGTTTTGAGATGGGTTTTCTTCGCAAATACAGATTCGTACCAAAACGAAGGTGTCATCGGAGGCAGACCTAAAGATTGGTAGAAATCTTCGGCACTCTTCGCCTGGAATATAGAAAGTGTTCAGCAATTACTCAAGGGATTGGGTGACAGCTACATTTTCCTGCCCTTCGCCGTGGAGACCCTAGGTTGCTGGGGTCCTGAGGGGAAAATGTTCCTCAAATGCCTCGCAAGGCGCCTATTCGAGGCTACAGGCGACAGGAGGGATGGCAGCTATTTTGCGTAAAGGATCAGCCTAGCGATCCAAAGAGGCAACGCTGCCTGCCTCCTAGGCACTCTGGCTTTTGAGGACATTTTGTACCTATAAGTAGCCTAGGTGTTTTCAAACGTAGGGCACACTGAAAGTTTCGGGAACGGACCAGTCAATGACGATGTCATTGAAAAATTTATTTTAATTTCGAATAAAAATCTCTTTATCAACCTCTAGCCAAAAATTTTATTCGATTGTCATTTATTTTAACGATTTGGCGGCAATCACGGACCTGAAAAAAAGACGGACGGAATCTCGTCTAATCAAAAGTGAAGCACCCATTTATACGAGTGTGCGTGCTGTCGCCCTGTTGCGCGGGACAAAATGGCGGCGGGTTGTCGCACCTGCGCCTAGAACTGGTGCGTCTGTGTGAGTGTAGGTGCTTTGTAGAACAAACGAAATTTGTAGCACCTTGCTGCTTCACCTCTTTTTAATGTGACATTACGTCCGTCTTTTTTTTAGGTCCGTGGCGGCAATTTGAAAAGTGCGTGTCGCGAGGCAAAACGAATTTAGCAGGGAAAAATGTTTTCTCCCCAATTTATTACGATTTTCGTCGTGGTCCTAGTCCATAACAAAGTTAATGATAAACTTCGATTGGTATTTCATGATGAAGCCATGTCCCTTGACACTTGTTTACAACTGGTTAAATGAGTTTAGGCATGATCGGAGCAATCTCAGTGATGATGACCTGGGAGACGTAGTCCAACGGCGACAACTGAGGAAAACGCCAATACTGTGCAGCTCATGAGAGAGGCTGATAAGAAAGTGACCAACCAGCAGATTCAAGCAAGCTTCAGTATTGATATGAGTCAAGTGCAAAAGATCCTACACGAATATTAAGAGAATTCTACTCGGAGCGCGCTCCATACAAACGTAGTAATTCAGTAGTATGGTGATATTTTCAATACTATCCAATTAAAGTCAATGAAATTTTTCAAAAACAATCTAGTAACTAATTTCTATGTCGGTATGAAGTCAGATTTTCGATAAAATTTATAGTTTTAAAGTTACAGTGCCACAAATATTTCCATACAAATCTTAAATTAATCCTAGCATTGAAACTGTATATTTTAACGAAAATCTGACTTCATACCGACATAGAGATTAGTTACTTGATTGTTTTTGAAAAATTTCATTGACTTTAATTGGATAGTATTGAAAATATCACCATACTACGTTTGTATGGAGCGCGCCAACGGTAGAATAGCCTTAAGGCGTAGGGAAGCTTTGTACTAGATGAATACCCCATAATTTAACCGATTTCTATAATTTCATAGTAAAGCAGAGGGGGTCCACTGCTTCTCACAGAGGTTCCATTGAACGGGACGATACATAAATTGGAATGGAGGCCACTTCTAAAAATATTAAAAGTATTCCCAACCTCCTACTTCGATCCACTTTTTATTGTCCTGAAACTTTCAGTGTGCCCCATGTATATTTTTTTTGTTTTTTCTATCCGTTATGCTGTAATTTTTTTTATTTATTATGTTGTATACATTATTGATTAAAATTTGGTTATTACTAAAATATATTCAGATTTGTGGACATAGTACAAATAATATACAGATACTTACCAAATAAACAACTGATTTGTTCCAATCCTTGATACTTTTATCGAGATCTATAGTTTTTGGTGTTATCAAATCTATAAGAGATTCCCAGTTTTGTGACCACAGGTTACCTGTAAAGCCAACAACTTAACGATTTAATTTGCCCTATCAGGGTACCCCCTCCACAAGAGACATCCGAGTTCTTTACTGGCACAGTTTGTATAAAATATAGAAACACAGTTATTTCAATACTTAATCAGATAATGGACATATATGTGACTAGATAATTTGTGTGACATTGGCGTCGATTCGGAGTGTACCACGACTTAACTAAACTAAATTTATTCCTGTCACTTTCTAAAATAAGATTAAGAAAAGAGACGGAAAACCAACAGCTGACTTTAGTGCTGTCAAAGTGACGTTAAGTGCGCAAAATAAGTTGCCATCATAATGTACGCCATCTTATTTAAGTCGTTTTTGGGCGTTTAACGTCACTTTGACAGCACTAAAGTCAGCTGTTGGTTTTCTGTCTCTTTTCTTAATCTTATTTTAGAAAGTGACAGGAATACATTTAGTTTAGTTTAGTCGTGGTACACTCCGAATCGAGGCCATTGTCCAAGATATTTATTTATTTATTTTTATTTATATACAAATACTAAAAAATTATGTGTATAAATACGTTTTTGAACGTTATGCAGATTTATGTTACTCATATCTAAACTATTATAAAACTGTAACAGAAATGTGTCTGTATACATTGAAGATTTTTACAAAACAAAAATTACGACTTGGTTTTTACCTGTCCCTGATTCCAAATCACCAATTTTTGGATTTTTTGTCTGTCTGTTTGTTTGTTTGTTTGTATGTTTGTTTGTTTGTTTGTTTGTTTGGGTGTTTGTTTGTTCGAGTATCACGCAAAAACTACTGAACCGATTTTGATGAAACTTTTTTTGTTTGATAGCTTATCATCTGACTTAAAATCTGGTATATAATTTATGCGGACGAAGTCGCGGGTAAAAGCTCGTTATTATTAAAGCTACATAATACTTTTTAAATGTATATATACAAAGTGTTAATGAATTAAAGCAAAACTACACTGGCCTGCAAAACGAAGTATCACAGTTTAGTTAGACGACAATTTGAAAAGGAGTGTTTTTGTTTATAAATAAAGTTTTTTTCAGGCATTCCTTAAAAGAAGATAATCGACTATGATGTTTTTGTCTAAAACATATAAAAAAATCGAATTGTTTTGTTTCGAAAATGCATCTTGTTACTTAAAAGGTTATTGCAATTTTAAAAGTGCGGTACTAAGTTTTGAAGGCCAGTGTATTTGACATTTTCTACTGGTGAGTTCCACGTATGATGTTCAAAAATCGCACTCCTGGAGTGCAATTCACTAAGCGTCACATCGCTGTCAAAAACATCGACGAGCTCACATTCTTCAGATTGTCGGAGGTTTTAGATGAGTTTGACACATGAAATTGAAAGCTAGCTGATTTTTCAACGACGAATTTAAGGTTGAGATGATGTTTGCGCTCAGTGAATTGCATTGCTGTACAAGTCGCATTCTAAGTCTTTCCAAAGATCTGCGCAAAATCAACGCACCTGGCTGCAGCAAGACCTTCCCTCTCTTGCCTGATATCATCTACCAATCGCTCAAGTCTTTCTTTGAAGCGTTTTATTTACGAGCAAACGCCCAACACATATTCCCACCACCTCATACACATATTTCAACGCATGTACATGTACCTCCTGTTAACCAAGATCTAAAGCGGTGACCCCTTACAATACCAGACAATGACGTCCAACGAGTCTTGGATTGGCTCTAATTTGTCTTGGAACACAACAAATGTAATCAAAGAAGATAGGAGGAGCAGGATATAATACAGGGTGTAAGTGACAGCCTAGCAAATACTGAAACGGTGAACTCAGACCATCAAACTGAACAACTTTCACTATGGAGCCTACCTCAAAATCATCTGTCCCATACATTTCAGTCGGGTAGATGGGGTAGATAAGGTACAGCAGTTTTGTATGGGACAGCTGAATTTTTTTTTGCGTTTCCTGAGGTAGGCTCCATAGTGAAAGTTGTTCAGTTTGATGGTCTGAGTTCACCATTTCAGTATTTACTAGGCTGTCACTTACATCCTGTATAATTATCCGATTTCCCAAGCAAGCATTCAAGGGATTTCTTGCAAGCGAAAGACAGAAAATAAGAAAAGCATGGCTATTAGTAAGTCAACTTCAGAGATAATTTATATAGCAGGGTAAAACTCTACAGCAAAAGTATAGCATGTCTCTTACCAAGTAAATGTGCAGGTATAGGTCCACGTTCCGGTACGATATCGCCATAATGTCTCCTCAGATAGAACCTCACGACCGCATGAAGGATCTCGTAAAGAGATTTTATTTCTGAGTAGAGGTGACGACAAAATCGTCTCAGTTCTGGTATTTCGAGCTCGTCACGCCATGTTGCCCCGTAATCTACGTATCCTGGAAAAACAAGTAGACGAATTATGTCAAGAATGAACCTTGATGCAGCTGTACGAGAAAAATTGGTGGGCCTCCTATTCTAAAATGCCGATCTATCGACTGGTTTTCAATGGGATATGGGAGATCCAGAAATTGATCTCTTTTTTCGACTCATATTCCCTAGGGAAAGTTATTTAGTTTCATTTTCAGAATAAACCCTTAAAATGTTTTTTGTGGTAGTTATATTATTAAATAGGAGGTGTATAGGTACTTATAGATCTTTTGTACTGGCGCGGTTGACTCTCACTAGAGTGTACTTTGCCGTCTGCGCAGTTCGTTTTTGCTTTGCAAAACTCCGGTAAGAAAGAGGTCTATCCGGAATAAACCTGATTCGGAATTCAGTGTTGCCGATTTCAGAGACTTTTTCACTAGATCTAGTGATTTTTTGACGTCGTAGGTGGCATCACAAGTGATTTTTGAGCGTAGGCGTTGACGTAACTATACCATATCGTAACGGTGCAGTTTCGACGACGTTGCGGTATAGTTTGCTTGTGTAATAATGGTTCATGCTATTTTGTACGCAGATTATGTCTAATGTTAACTGAATTCCGAATCAGGTTTATTCCGTATGTGCGTGGCGGACCAAGAAATTCTGAAAATGAATATTACCATTTCGCTTAGCAGCATAATTTTCAAGCTGAACCAAATCTTCGTACAGCTCTTTCATCGGAGCTGACACCTCTTGTCTCCACACGAGCCAAAGCCACTTCAGCACTTCTTCATTTCTAGAATACTTCATCATCTTGTCAACATCATGTTCTCCCTCCAAGCAAAAAGTGGATTTGCCTTTAATCCTGTCAAAACTTGCTTTCGAGGGTGCTGCTGGCACTTTCTGTTCGAAGCTTGAAAAATATTTGACAGTTGATAGATAATCCAAGATGGCGGCCTCCGCTTCTTGCAAGTTGCTCACAGTTATGTCTTTCTTACTTGGAATACATATTTCTGCTTCAGAATATAATGATTGGAGCTCTTCATAAATGTTACTCGTTTCTCTGTAAAATTCAAAAATTCAATTTGAACAAAGAAAAATGTTTACCGCAGCGTCTCTAAAACCTATCAAAAAACCATCGCTGATTAATCACAAACCCTTTACCAGAAACCGATATAAATCGGTCCAGCTGTTTTGAGATAAATGGTCACATTCAATTTGCACACACAAACAAACAACCTCTCACCCACGTTTTCAGTTCCGTCGTGGGTAAAAATGGGCAGGATGCAATTATTATCCTGTTGATGGCTAAACTTATTTAAATTTAATGACATCGATCGGTCGAGTGTGAGTCGGGCTACTCGCGCACGCGGGCTACTTTCGCACCATACCACATAAGTACATACAAAAAAAAATTGGAGGTTTTACTCACAACTTATTTTTTATTCAATCCTAAATGCTGACTTTCGGAATTTTTTGAGAAAACCCCTAAAAAGTCACCTAAAAACAATCATGATGCGGGAATTTTTTGATTGGTGCGTGGCGAGATAGCAACAGGCTTCTCCTATCCTCCAATTTATTTTGTCCATCGATGCGCCAAACACCCTGTATGTCATCATCATTCTCTTGCCCATTTCCCATTATTTGGGATCGGCGCAATATCTCATCCTCTTCCATTCATCTCTCTTAGCCGTCGTCTCAACACTCACCCATTTTTTACACATATCATCCTTCACACAATCCATCCATCTTTTCTTCGGCCTGCCTCTCCTACCACAGCCATCCACATTCATACTTAACACTCAATCAATCAATCAATCAATATTTATTGCTTTTTCATGTGGTTTACAAAGATGTTCTTAGAAATATTTTACAAGTTCCTGTCATGAACCCTGTGAGGGCACAGCAAATAACAATAAGAATTTATCAAAAGTAAATAAATCATAGAAAATTTTAACATGCCTACAAAAATTTTAATTTTAAAATAATATGAAAGAATATTTAATTATTTAATTATTACATCTAGATTAATTATAAAAAAAAAACATGCATTATAGATAGTAAAATATTATCAATTATTAGACTCCTGGAAAAACTCTTGCAGCGAGTAATAGCTTTTATTAGGGTTATTTCCATTTTGGATATTTTTTGGGATGTTGTTATATATTTTTACACACATTGAAAATGGTCCGGAGTGAAATATATGTAATTTTGATTTTGGAAGGGCAAGTCTACTTTGAGGTCGTACTTAGGTTGGTTGGCCGAGAGTAGAGTGGAAACATGTTATTATTCTTTTTCACAAAATTACAAACTTCCAGTATGTATAACGACGTGAGCGTTAATATTTTATACTTAATAAAATACGGTTTGCAGCTTTCTAGATTTCCTATATTCGCGATTATACGAACGCATTTCTTTTGGAGTCTGAATAGATTTGTGATCGTGGTACTATTTCCCCAGAGGATTATTCCGTATTGAAGCCATGCGTGTGCATACGAATAGTAAGCAGTAGTTGCGGTTTTAATATCTGTAGTTATTTTCAACTGATATAGGGCGTAAGAAAATCGTGATAGTTTTAAGCTAATTGTATTTATATGATCTTTCCAATTTAAATTTGTGTCTATATCGATACCCAAAAGTGGATATGTATCTACACACTCCAGCATTGTATTTTGATAGGTATAATCAATTTTGATAGGACATTTTTGGCAAGGTCGAAATTGCATTAATTTTGTTTTTATAAAATTTATTTCCAGGTTGTTTAGCCAATTTACTATTTGAGTTAGAGTATCTGTTAATTTATTTTTCAATTCTGATGTATTTCTACATGGAAAAACTATCGAAATGTCATCCGCAAATAGGGAACAGGTACTATCTATAACTTTGGGTAAGTCGTTTATATATATCAGGAACAAAACGCATCCAAGAACGCTTCCTTGGGGTATGGATTTAGTGACGTCTCTTTGTTGTGACCTTACATTAGTGCTCCATCCTGTATGGAGGTTATAGTGGTCGACCTCAACGTATTGTATTCGGTTTTTTAAGTAAGATGCGAACCAATCTTGGGCTATCCCTCGAATACCTATCCCGTGTAATTTCATTAATAAAATATCATATTGAACACGGTCATACGCTTTACTCATGTCCAATAGTATACCTATTGCATAATCCCTGTTGTTTATGATTTTCAATATTTCATGGACGTAGTTAAACACGGCGAGAGTCATCGATCGATTTTTTCAAAAACCGTGCTGGTGTTCGCTAAATATTTCATACTTTTCACAAAAGCTATAAAGGCGCCTGGACATCGCGGACTCAAATATTTTTGAAAAAGATGGTAACAGTGCTATAGGCCGATAATTATTACAATTTTTCTTGTCACCCTTTTTGTGTACTGGTTTTATAATAGAGGTTTTGAGAAGGTCAGGAAATATACCCTCTTGGAAGGATTGGTTTATCAAAGTTGACAAAGGCAATGCCTCGTCTCGTAACATGACACTATATCATTGCCTAAACAAAATACTGCAAAAAATTGCAGTGGAATCTTAGTCTTTATGGTACCTACCTAGCAGTGTGTGCACTGACAGAAATGTCATTTTGGTGTAATCTGTGTGAATCCTACTAAAATACTATTACAGAAGCTTCTTATTGGGAAAATAGTAGGAAAAATAATAGGACATAACTGGAGATAATGAGGACGTCATCGAAAAATAGTAGGAAACATAATCATATAATGTATGCTCGTTCTACTAAAGCCATGGTGACACGTCATCTTAAATGCCGTTATCATCATCATCATCATCAGCCTATTAACGTCCCACTGCAGGGCACAGGCCTACCCTCAAGGAGGGTGTATGGGCATTAGTCCACCACGCGTGCCCAATGCGGGTTTGTAGACTACTCATACACATCAGAATGTCTTCTTCAGTGTATGCAGGTTTCCTCACGATGATTTCCTTCACCGTTTGAGAGCAGTCGGTTTTACGTACATAAGTTAGAAAAACTCATTGATACATGGCATGTTGTCCGTGCGGATTCGAACCTGGACCCCCATAATTGCGAGTCCATACTCTCCGCAACGCGCCACCGACGCTCACCGACGCTCACGCTTATCATCAGCAACAGTATTATTATCGTACTTTATGGTGATATCAGTATGTTCCGTACTTGAAGTGAAGCCTTCTATTTTAAGCGGAATTCACGTCATTTATGATTGGCAGTTTTCTTAGTGTGGTTTTGGGCTGTGAATGAAGATGTTAAAGCTTATTTGAACAAACGACTGAATTACCTGGCTTCCTCAAAAGTGTACCTTGGGCCTCTACATAACAGATATGCTTGTCTTAGTTGCGTTCCATTCAACAAATGCTGGTTGTTTAGATCCATCAACATTTCGCATGTTTCGTGACGCCATTTTATTCTTTTCTTCTGATAGTCGGCAGCCCTGTTTACTAGATCTAGGTTATCAGGGTCTATTGACGAGTCCCAAGCTATTCTGGCAGCTATTGCATTAAATTTTAGTGCTTTCTTGTTGATTAAATCAAATTTGTGGTTCACGTTTATGAGTTGGCAAAAGATTGAGCTGAAGAGTGGAAAGAGAATTAGGGATGTCAAATATTTCATTTTGAGTCCAGGGTTGTGGTCATCATAATTTTCTGGGTGATCTGAAAATAAGTAAATAATGTTTACAGGCTAACTGAAGCTTCATAAATGTTATTATTATTATGGAAACCAAAAGAAAAATAAGTTAACTTTTTAATAGAATCCTTCGGCCTGCGGCCTCGCTTGGCAGGCAGACTGACCCCGGAGACCAGGTCCACCAGGCATCCAGGGGGGACGCTTCGGAGCTTCGCTCCTACGCTCATTCGCTGAGTTCAGCAGTTGAAAATGTCAAAATTACTGTGGAGTTACGCATCTTTCTACTGCTGATTTCACTTTCATAAATCGCTCTCCTGAAGTATGATTTTTGAAAGTCAAATCAGCAGTAGAAAGATGCATATCTCCACAGTAATTTTGAAAATTTCAACTGCTGAACTCAGCGTATGAGATTCAAAAATCGCACTCCAGGACTCTTTATATTGCTAACTGTTGCCTGCAACTTTGTCTGCGTTATGTTTTAATCCATTATCATATCCTCGATGGGTTGAAAATCAAGACGAGGCTCCAGCGAGGCTCTCCACCATCTGTATGCAACGAGTCCTTAAATTCTTTGGGCCAGGAAATCAGATTGTTTGGAAAAACTTATGATCACCGGCCGTATTTTTTTTTTAATGGGTTTGCTCTTGACCTCAATCCAGTCCTTAATTTTTCCAAACTTATTTTTTTTTTAATTTTGGTACATTTTTATTCTCAAATTGGCTCTTAAATATTATAGCGAAAAAAAAAATACAATTAGTAATTAGTCCCGGCTCAAACCGTAAAATGACTGGGCTAATTTGCGCTCGAATGATCGAGATATAAGACGTAAAAAAAAACCTTATCACGCGCATCATGCAACGGGCTCAGTAATTTTATCGCATTGTAGGTACCGGCACGCGGTTCTCTATGAAAAGCCAGCTTTTAAATCACACCCTGAAGCTTTTTATTATCTTTTATCATTGCTCGAGAGCCCTCGTGGTTTCATCAGATATCGTTCATTAGAAATGTCCGCCTGTCCATCGGTTTATCCGAACGTGACATTACACTCAATTTTGCTGATTAGCAAAATGATTACGATATTGATTTTGAATGGGGGAGACAAACAATTAAGAATGTAATGACCTCGATTCGGAGTGTACCACGACTAAACTAAACTAAATGTATTCCTGTCACTTTCTAAAATAAGATTAAGAAAAGAGACAGAAAACCAACAGCTGACTTTAGTGCTGTCAAAGTGACGTTAAACGCCGAAAAACGACTTAAATAAGATGGCGTACATTATGATGGCATCTTCTTTTGCGCATTTAACGTCACTTTGACAGCACTAAAGTCAGCTGTTGGTTTTCTGTCTCTTTTCTTAACCTTATTTTAGAAAGTGACAGGAATACATTTAGTTTAGTTTAGTCGTGGTACACTCCGAATCGAGGCCAATATCATTATGCAACGCGCGAAGTCAATTCACCTTTTTATTATATTAAAATTTTTTATCACCTGGGATCTACATGCAGGATGAAATTGAAGTCGTTGGTATAGAGGGTGAAATTGAAGAGTATACCCATCAAACTAAGCAAAAAAAAAAATCTGCTGTTGCATACATTTGAGTCGAGTAGGCATTGCAGTTTAGTATGGAATAGCTGATTATTTTTTTGCTCCGATCGGTTTGCTCCCATAGTGAAAGTTGTTCAGTTTGAATCTTAGTTTGAATTCTCTCTTCTACCCATCTACTACCTACTCTGTGATATTTCACAGAGTAGGTAGTATAATTACTACCGTACCTGCTAACTGACCGGCCCGGTAGCACAGTCGGTAGTGAACCTGCCTGCTGTGCCGAGGGTCGCGGGTTCGAATCCCGTAAGGGACAAATATTTGTATGATGAATATGAATATTAATACCCGAGTCATGGATGTTTGTATCTATATAAGTATTCTATATCGTTGTCTAGTCATCATTGTGTGTGACTAGATTATTTGTGTGACTTTGTCCAAGATATTAATTATTTATTTATTTAATATCAAACTGAACAACTTTTATTGTGGAATAGATGGTAGCAAATCTGAAATCGCAAAAAAATCTGCGGCAGACTGCGACTCCGTAGAAAAATCGATGGTCCTTCTTAATATGCTGACACTTTTTTAAGGGGATGATCAGACCTTCAAACTGAACAACTTTCTCTAAGGGACCAACATCGAAATCGCGAAAAAAAAAATCTGCTGTCCCATATATTCGGCTCGAGTAGGTTTGCAGTTTTGTATGAAAGAGCTGATTTTTTTTCGCGATTTCGACTTTGGTGCCATAGAGAATGTTGTTCAGTTTGCTGGTCTGATCATCCCCTTAAAAAAGTGTAAGACCTATACAGGGTGTAACAAAACACCCTAGTAATACTTAAGGGGGTGCTTCAGACCATCAATCTGAGCAACTTTCACTATGAAGCCAACGTCGAGAAAAAATAAAAAATATCTGCCGTCCCATACATTTGAGTTGAGACGGTACTGCAATTTTGTATGAAAGAGCCGATTTTTTTTTCGCGATTTCGATGTTGGCTCCATAGTGAAAGTTGTTCAGTTTGATGGTCTGAAGCACCCCCTTAAGTATTACTAGGGTGTTAGAGAATCAAACCAACGACTTTACCGAATGAATAGATGATGGATAGATGTCTAGTTAATGTTTAGTTTAGATACTAGATTGATTTTGGTGAAACTTTTTGTTTTTAAAAGCATAATTATTATCAGACAAAAACAGATATAGATTTTATTTCGCTACGATGATGGAAGCTGCCCCCTTACCCTTAACTTTCAATCTTCACTGTATCGCCACTGTTTCGGTCCGCACTTCATTGTAATAGAGTTGAAATTGGAACGAAAACATTCACGCAAAATTCGAATCGAATGTGCGGGTAGACCCTCTGGTGCGGATGATGTCACAGGCAAAAACTAGTTATTTATGAAGACAAAGAAATTTAAAAAGGAAATTAATTTAAAAAAATTACCTGACAAAATATCACTTTTGTGGTCTTAAATTTTTAAGTACCTATAAAAAAATGTGTTAGTCAACGGAGAGATGTATCGCGCCAAAGCGATCGAATAGTACTGAAATCAGAATTCAGTGTGCGGCGGAGTAAAATGTTTATTTACTGCTGAGGCTTGCGCTACACCGGCTGTGAGCGAAGCTAGTGTTTCCTATATATTTTGTTTTGTTTACGGGTTTCGTACAACAACTTTATTACGGGACATACTTACTTACTTTGCAATGTTTTTTTTTTCAATCGTATTACTTCGCCAAACCAGGGCCTCTAGCCTCTACCCGCAACAACACACAACTTCGCAATTGCGTGAACGTTTTCGTTCCAATATCAACTCTATTACAATGAAGTGCGGACCGAAACAGTGGCGGCGATCATCGAAAGTCTGGGTACAAGGCCAGGGTCCTGGGTTCGAATCCCGGTTCGAATATGGTTTCCATAATAAAAAGCCTGAGGCTTACTTGGGATCATTACAAATGTATGTGCATGTGAGCGTTATTTATTTATTTATTTACTTCACGGTCGTAAGTAAAAAAAAAAAAAGTAAGTAAGTAAGTAATTAATTATACTACCTACACTGTGGTATTACTACAAAAATTAAATGGTTGTTTTTAAAAAACTAATGAAGGAAATTCAGAGAGCGTAGAGAAAATGGAATGTAAAAATTAGAATGATGCGGAAACAGAGAAGCCTATTTCGCTCTGCCATAAACTTACAGTGGTTACTTGGTTTATTTCCACCGGACTGTGTACACACGGCGACACATCAAGTTACCAAAAGCCAATATAAGCTGGCCGCGCGTCGGCATAGTAATGTATAACGTCGCGCGGCCAGCTTATTTTGGGTTTGGGTAATTTGATGTGTCGCCGTGTGTACGTAATGTTACTCTGTCGCGTCCCAATGAGCGGTATTGTTCGTCGAGTGGTCATCACAAGAATCACTGGAGCAACATACTTATTAAAACTTGACCTACGTGAGTTTTAAGCCAACAAAATATGGAGAGAGATAATGCAGGTTTTGGAAATATTTCCGAAAGCAACTTTGGATCGATGAGCCAGAGTTAGGTACTTTGTTATCATCCTTATTATCATCAGCCTAAACCTACACGTCCCACTGCAGGGCGGATGTTTGGGCATCTATCCGTAAGCAGTGTGTTTGGATGTCCAATCTACCATGCGTGCCCACTTTCCTATCTTCTTATCGTATGGGCAGCAAGTATCAGAGTTTTTTAGACCGCCTTACGGCCTCTGACGTGGTTCTTACGTAACGATTACTACCACCAGAGATAGTAGCCGGGTCCAACGGCTAAACGTGCCATCCGATCCGAAGAACGAAATCGTCTTTCTTTTCAGACAATCATGTGATACAGCTGTCCTAACTAACTGGGGAAAAACGCACAAAGTGACATATTACTAGGTGTTAGGTGTCTCTCGTGGGAAGCGAACCCACGACCTCCAGACCACGTCATACAATAACAAAACCAAATAACTGGTCAAGTGCGTGTCAGACCACGCGCAGGGTAGGGTTCCGTAGTTGCACATATAATATGGAGTTTAGGAGGATTTTGTTTTCTACTACGGTTTAACGGCTAATAAAGTCTTAAAAGTGAATTTTATAAATTGGTCGACTATTAATCGTAAACTTGTAAAGCCTACTTAGCGGTGATAGTTTTCCTTTTAAATTCGTTATATATGCTATTGCCGTGAATTTTTTCACATCTCCTACTACAACCGTTTAGCTGGAAGAGGGGGGGGGGGACACTTGACTCTAAGCAAAATTTCCGCTTTAAAGCTTAATATTTCGGTAGCACAGTCGGTAGTGAACCTGCCTGCTGTGCCGAGGGTCGCGGGTTCGAATCCCGTAAGGGACAAATATTTGTATGATATGAATATTTGTACCCGAGTCATGGATGTTTGTATCTATATATGTATTCTATATCGTTGTCTAGTCATCGTAATACAAGTCCAGGCTAGATTCTGGTACTTTAAATGTGACTAGATAATTTGTGTGACATTGTCCAAGATATTTTATTTTATTTATTTATTTTATATTTCGCTAACGGATCCCTAATTCGAAAAATGGTTTTCGCAAATTTTTAAAAGGCCTATCCAGCGATACTCCACAACATGGGATAGACGAGAAAAAAAAATTTCATCCCCACTTCACTTGTAGGGGAGCGGTACCCTAAAAAAATATATATTTCATGATTTTATTTTACCACTTTGTCGGCGTGATAAATATGTATACATGTGTCAAATTACAGCTTTCTAGTATTAAGCATCTCTGAGCTAAGCCACAGACAGACGGACAGACAGACGGACGGACAGACGGACGGACATGGCGAAACTATAAGGGTTCCTTTTTGACTTCGGAACCCTAAAAATGACACATGTCTCTTATGCATGCATCAGCCTTTGTATGCATCAGTTATACTCAGCTGTCATACATTGCCGCTGACATTCCAGTTTTTCAAATGTATTTGGTCACAAAGCAGTAATGTAAAACAACTAGCACACGCACTAGGCATAACTTAGTGGTCCCGTTAATAGCACACTGATGCGAAGTCCTTGTTTATAGAATAGCATTAAACCACGGAGGTATAGTTGCGTAACGTATAATATAAGATTATAGTACTCTGTGATATAAGTATTTCTAGCTTTTCCGATATGAGCGCTTCAATATCGCTTGGGAAAGCGCAGCATAGCATCCTATGTTACTGGATAACATTCCTAATCAGCAGGATAAGCTCGGCTAAGCGTGCCCTACGGGCCACCTACAATAGCAGTCCATCTTAATTCTGAGAACAAATAAATAAAACATTTGTTTGTTTACCGCTTTCATTCGCTATTTCTTTATTCTCTACGTGGGCACTTGCGTCATTTCGATACCTACTTCGCATTGTTAAAATAAATTGTTTTTTGTATTGTTTTTTTCTAGAATGATTAGGAATGTTATTATCTAATTTATTATTCTAATTAAAGTTTTAATAGGTAATTATTGTTATTCAAAAATGTTAGAAATTCTTCGTTTCGTCTCCGCATTTGTGTTAATAAATAGCAATAATTGTTATGTTACTTTGTTTTTAGGGTTCCGTACCCAAAGGGTGAAAACGGGACCCTATTACTAAGCTTACGTTGTCCGTCCGTCCGTCTGTCTAGACAGACAGTCTGTCTGTCTGTCTTTCTGTCTGTCTGTCTGTCTGTCTGTCTGTCTGTCCGTCCGTCCGTCCGTCCGTCCGTCCGTCCGTCCGTCCGTCCGTCTATCCGTCTAGTCTGTCCTACCTATTTAGGGCTGTAACTTTTGAACCGTGATAGCTAGATAGTTGAAATAATAATAAAAATGTCAAAAAGTTAAAAACTAAGGGGGTTCTCAACAAGAAACTAGTTTTTATCAACGTTTTTTCTTCACGCTCTATCTTAAAAACGGTAATACATACAAGCGTCAAACTTAGTGTGATTATAGAGCAAACTCTACAGAATAACAACAAATACTAAAAACCGGAAAAGTGTGAGTCGGTCTTGCGCTAAAGGTCCCGGACAAAAACATTTTTTTTTTAATGTTAATAATGTTGTGTTCTGTGGTGGTGTGGTACGGAACCCTCGGTGCGCGAGTAGCCCGACTCGCACTTGACTGGTTTTTTCTAATGTTCTTAATTCAATTTCGTCTTTCTAATTGTTTAAATTCATGCATGCATGCATATGCTCACGACTATATTCCCCGAGGGGGTAGTCAGAGATATTCTGAAACTTCAGAACATCCACATTTCACTAGTAGTACCGAAACTCTGTCCAGTGTGACGGGGAGTGAGCCCGTCGCCACTTTTAATGGACAGTAGGTACGATACATGCCTCGAAATTGAAGCATGCAGGTTTTTCTCACCATGTTTTCCTTCACCGAAAAGCCAGTGGTGTTACAAATCTTACATAAATTCCGAAAAACTCATTGGTACGAGTCGGCCTGGACGGGGATCGAACCATCGCCTCCTGCACGGCAGGCAAGGTTACTCGCCACTGGACCACCACGTTTTTTTTAAAAATTAATATGTTTAAATTCAGTTCAATACACATAATTTTAATTTCTAGATGTAAGTTTTGCAGTGCAGTAGCAGGTTCCTGGTGTACTGGAATCACTATGTAACATCTGATAAACCCTTGGATGCAATAAATGACTTTTGAATTGATTGATTTGATTTGAATCTCAATTAGGCAGACATCTTCTTCTTATCGTGTGGGCAGAGCCCTGGTGTCAGAGTTTTTTCAGACCGCCTTACGGCCTCTGACGTGGTGTTTATGTAACGACTACTCCCACCAGAGACAGTAGCCGGGACCAACGGCTTAACGTGCCATCCGAAGCACGGAATCATTTTTCTTTTCAGACAATCAGGTGATTCAGCCTGCAATGTCCTAACCAACTGGGGAAAAACGCACAAAGTGACATATCACTAAATGTCCCCCGTTGGAATCGAACCCACGACCTCCGTGTCGAGAGCCCAATGCTCCTAACCATTAGACCACGGAGGCAGTTATTAGGCAGACATAGGATAGATAGAATGTAATCTTCTTCTTGCGCCTGGGTTGTCGGGACGAGTAGCTACATATGTCAAGATAGAGCCTCACGCTTCTAACTTTAAAAATAAAAGGACCAGGAGAGCGATTTTTGAATCTCATTCGCTGAGTTCACCAGTTGAAAACGTCAAAATTACTGTGGAGATATGCATCTTTCTACTGCTGATTTGACTGTCAAAAATCATACTTCAGGAGTGCGATTTTTGAAAGTCAAATCAGCAGTAGAAAGATGCGTATCTCCACGGTAATTTTGACGTTTTAAACTGCTGAACTCAGCGAATGAGATTCAAAAATCGCACTCCAGGACCGACTTTCTTATGTTGGTTTGCGTGAGGCGTCATACAACTTATCTCTGTGTGCGTGCATAGCGATAGGGTTTATGTATCGTCACACACTATGTATTGTCTTATTTATTTTCAGGACCGTGACGTCACGTGACAATTCGTAAGACGTGAGATCTCTTAGTTTTCGCTTCTGCCGGCACTCCTGGAGTGCAATTTTTTTTTACGTGTTCGACTTCGAGCTTCGACTTTCTATCTTAACATCAGTGAACGCAAATACAGCTTAACATTTATAACTTACTAGCTGTTGCCCGCGACTTCGTCTGCGTGGACATGTGATTTTGTCTCATGTTTCGTCTAAGGGTCATGAAGGTCATGGTCAGAACCAAGTCTAGAAACCCTGGCATGTAACATTAAAATGGCTATTAAGGAATGGGCTGATAAAATACACATGCTAGAATGCTTTGGCTTCTCGGGTCTGCAACATTGCAGGAAATTCATCAGCAATATAACACCACGAATCCCACAGTTCATACTGAACAACAGCAGGAGCAAAGCTCGTGCTATCGTCGGAGCTCTCACCGGGTACTACGCCTCACAGGCATGATAAAGCTCACCCTAGATCCCAGTTGCCGAGCGTGCGGAGAGGAGGAAGAAACCATGGAACATTTATACTGTGTGACTGCGATGTCTTGGTGGCTAAACGTATGTGTCCTGAGACTGAGAGATGGTTACTCAAAACTGGGAGATTACAGGTTTCTTCCCCTGAACACTATTGCTTCTCTCATTTTCCACGTTTTTCAATGGTGAAGAAAATAAATATTAAGTAGGAGTCAACACAAAAGATAGGTACCATTGGGTTGATGTGTTGCTGGCTTGCCAGCCCCCATAATAGGATAAGAATAGGATAATAGTCATGAACTTGAGCTGAATCAAAATCAGAAAGTACCTACATTAGGTAAGTATGTAGGTATAAAAAAAGTCATTCACAGATCCATCACTTGAATTTTTCTACTGTTCGTCGGTTATTAGTGTTTTATTTATGTCGAGCAGCATAATAATCATCTTACGACCCACTGCGGATCACAGACCTCCACTCACAAATAAACGTTAGAGGATAGAGGATAAGCGGAAAGCGCAGCGTGGGTAGGCACACCCCACACGGTGGACCGACGACCTGGTGAAGGCGGCGGGAAAACGTTGGATGAGGGCAGCGCAGGACCGGTCGTTATGGCGATCCTTGGGGGATGCCTATGTCAGCAGTGGACGTCCATCGGCTGAGATGATGATGATGATAGAGGATACTCTACCACGCGGGCTAGTGCACAATGGTGGAGGCAAGAGCTAGAACGATAATATTCTAGCAAGCAAATGGTCAACTTGTTAAAAGAATTATTTTCAAGCCACATTTGTAAATCTCTAACCTTACTTAGCTATTATGAAAGTACCTAGGCACATTACCAAACTGTGGTGTTATAAGGACTTTTTAGATAAGTAGGTACCTACTTATCTAAAAAGTCCTATCTTTTCATAGATTGTGGTAGATTGATGTTCTATAGTTAAGCTACACAAATCCTCAAGAAATCATAATAGAACCGAAATCAAACAAAACGAACATTTGGTAAAATTTTCTGCAACAAAATTATTATACCGTAGAATTGGCTCAGATTGGGCTCAAACTACCATTATACTTACATACAAAGATGTATTCAATCAATTTGTAAGCTCCTGCTAGAGTTAAAAATACGCCTAACGATATCTATGAAGATGAAAACGATACTACAATAACTTTAGAAAAGGTTAAAAGAAAGAAAAATATTTGACGACCCGTTTGGTGTAATGGTTACCACGCCGGACTGCCAAACCAGGGTCCTGGGTTCGAATCCCGGTTCGGTCATGGATGTAATATGTTTGTGCCGTTGTTGTATGGTTTCTATAATAAAAAGCCTATACTGCTTGCTTCGGATCATTACAATGTATGTGACTGTGAGCGTTATTTATTTAATTATTTTTCAATTCACCCGGTAAGTTACTTTACAATCAAATCTGTAAGACCTAATTTCTGAGACGCCTTGAGCGTGAGTTACGAGTAAGTGCAAGTATGGTCGAAATGTATGAACTTTGAGATCAGGGATTTAATCAACTAAATTAAGCTCCTGCTAGCTAGGTTTTGAAATAAATAATTTTATTGTTGCACACTTGCTTTTAAAAAACGCCTCACGCCATCTATTAAGATAAAAACGTACTACAATAACTTTATAAAAGTTTAAAAGAAAGAGTATTTTTTTATATTTGACGACCCGTTTTGTGCAATAGTTACCACGCCGGACTGCCAAACCAGGGTCCTGGGCTCGAATCCCGGTTCGGTCATGGACATTATAATGTTTGTGCCGTTGTTGTAATGTTTCCATAATAAAAAGCCGTGCTTGCTTGGGATCACTACAACGTATGTATTAAATAAGAAAAAAGCCAAAGAAAACGTACTGTCCTAAAATTGGATCTGATCTAATCTCAGGATATTATTAAGGTCAGCAAATTGCTTCTGTCAAATCCGTTGAAAAATGGATAAAAGTTTTTAAAAAAAATCTCACCCAAGAATCGAACCTCCAACCTCTTGCGCGAAAATCTGACCATTTCCCAACTACGCTACACAGCTCTTGAGAGAAGTGTTGAAAAAAGCAACCACTATTTACTACTGGAATCTACCCAAATACATCTGTCAGCGTCAAGTCGGCGCTAATGAGCATGATAAAACATTGGAAATTATCCCACAGACTCCCACAGTAACCCATTGCTGGGATAAAAAGTATCCTATGTGTTAATCCAGAACACATTCTATCTGCATGCCAAATTTCATTTAAATCCGTTCAGGCGTTTAGGCGTGATTGAGCCACAAACACACAAACATCCAAACATCCAAACATCGTCACAAACTTTCGCATTTATAATATTAGTGAGATCAAAGAGGCGGGCAGTTCTCCGCTAGTGTTAGCTTGGCTTGGTCATGCTGGTCCTATGACTAGTGATGACTATGGCTCATAAAGGTTATGAGTTGGATGAGAATGGGACCCGATTGGTCCAAGGGTTTCGAGGGGAGAACTCGTTAGGTTATTTGCCTCAGATTAAAAATAAAAACATTTCGCTTACGATCAGAAGTGCGATTTTTGAAAATCTTACGAGCGACTTGGCAGTAGAAAATGTCAAAATTACTATAGAGATTATGCATCTTTCTACTTGGCAGTAGAAAGATGCATAATCTATAGTACTGAGTACTCTAATCATAATCATAAGCACAGATTACTTAATAGTTCATAAGTCACTCGTATGATTTTCAAAAATCGCACTTATGATTTTCCTTTCTTTCACCTTCTGGGCGGACTCTGCCATCGAGCCAGCTTATGCTGTTCATTTCCTGAAGAAGGGAAAGAAGTGAGCTCTACCCTCTTCGTCTGTGTCGGCTAGAGTGTTCACTTCTTTAAGTATTTTTCAAGTATTTTTATTAAACTTTTTCTTGGTCCTAGCTTTTTCCTATTAGCATTTGGATAAAATAATGTCAAAATTTCTGAACGACAATGATTTGACAGATGCAAGGGTCACTGACATTTTGGCGGCTGGCTGTCACTGTCAATTTTGTGGTTAAAAAACAATCTATGATCAGGGTTTTTGGCGGGATTTGAACAGATACGTTTGGAGTCCTCATATTTCAACGAATTTTTATTGTTTATAGTGAGTTTTGGTTCGTAAAATCGGTGTTGTTTTGCGTAACAAAGTGTCGTGCAAGTGAACAATATACAGTTCAGTGAAATATGATGGTGTGGGTCGTGAACAGGAAAAGTGTTCCGTTCTTTTGTAGCGCGGCAAGCGGTCGGTTCACCTCTTTCCTGTGGACTTCTCTGCGTTTCCTGCGTTTCTCGATTGCCTCCAAAAACTCCAAAGAAGCGTTGAAACGTCGAACACCAACGTTTTATTTGCTATAAATGAGAGTATTTATTCCTGACATCGGTTGTATGCGATACTATAATTGCTTTACCTTGAACTGAACCAAAAAAAAAAAAAAAAAAAACAATCTATGATCGTATTTTAACTGAATTTAATTGTTAAAAATGTCCCAGTTCTCTCAAATTTTGTGATATACACTGAAGAAAAATTTTAATTTTACCTTGCAGTGTAGCGTTTAATTAAACATGAGTAACATTTACATACAAGAGCCACCTGCGCTCGGAAAGGTAAGGTTTACGTTTTTGTTATTTTAAACACTTTTTAAAGCTTATTTTTGCACATTGTACTAGTTAAAATCCGATAATATTCTAAAATGAAGTTAGTTTTTACTAAAACTTTGTCCATAAATTAAGATATTCGACGGAATTCTGAGTTAGAAGTTAGTCATAATTTATTCTATTGTCTTATTTATCTTAACCGTAACTTGGAATGTTGTAAAGTTTATTGCTACTATTAAGTTGCTTAGATAACATAACTCAGTTATGATGTGCCCAAGACTTTGACGATATCTACTGATAAATTTTTCAGTTTTCTTTGTTATAAAAAGAAAGCTCTATGTTTTTCTAAAAACGTCATCCGAACCTGGTGGGCTGACCCTCTGTCAAGCAGAGCAGTGAGCATATACCGGTTTGTGGAGCTGTCCCTTGCTCTAGACCAGGGTTCGAAAGGATAATTATCAATGATAATTATCACGATAATTATCATGATAATAACAGGTTGATAATTATCAATTAATAATAACAAAAAATTGCGCCTGTGAAATAGAACTATATTCTAAGTATCCAAACGTGTATTTCCGCACTTGTTGCGTGTATCCGAACGCACATCTAGCCGTGACACGGGAATTCCCCCAATTCACAAAAAATGTCAGTACTCGAATGTTATTGTTTTACTAAGTTAAATATTGTTTATTGTGTTGAATTTCAACAATGCCGCGCGCTTTTCAACAAAAAATACTGGGTTATAAATAAATAATAAAATAAATAAATAATAAATATAATAAACCATCGATATTTCTTATGAAACAATTTAACAAATGATATTTTAATAATGGTGATAATTATCGGATAATTATCCGATAATTATCACGGCTCATTATTATCTTGATAATTTCGAACCCTGCTCTAGACACATTATAAGAAAGGGTATCTTTTACTAGATACAGTACGGACACTCCCTGCCTCGCACCAACTTATTATCCCCTCTGACTACCTCGGCAGTTACCTGAAGCCTAGACTGACACCACAATTGACACGCTAGAATTTGTTTTATTCGAAACAAGGAATATACATAAAGGTATTATACTACGTAAGAGAGACGGTGACAGCTGGGAGAGCGAGATGTACCTAGCGGCATGCCTGTATAATAGAAAGAGATACGTGACGCGAGGCAATATAACCGTTTTTGGGGATTTGGAGTCCTGGTAAAAATTCAGTTTCTGTCAATAATCGTGAACCTAAAGTGAAATCGTAGATAATTTTGTAAAATATACTAACACTGTTTCATGAAATTATTCACCATTTCACGTTAGATTGAGAATTAATACATAGAAATCGAATTTTTACCCTGCCGAGGACTCCAAAAAACTCCCAAAAACGGTTTCATTTGACAACTCATGTCACTTACTCTATTCCGTAAGGTATAATATCTTTATGTACCGCACGCAGTTTAGATTAAAAACTTTTCGCTTACACGCAGCTAAAGTTGTAGCCCTAGACTCCGTTTCGCATGTGCTGACATCATCTATGATTCTGCACTGATATAATAAGCAATGCGAGTGAGCGAGCTCGAAGTAGTGCAACCTTGAAATGGCCAATCACGTTGCATTCTTTTGTGCCCCGCTACCCGCACCTACCACCAAAAATGGTGACTTTGGGCATGTACAAAATTTTCATCATGCGGTATCTATTGGGGGCAATCTGTGGTCCGGGCTGTGACTGTGAGTATATGATATAAAGAGAGTTGCGAGATGCTCAGGACAGAAGAAGGTGGCATATAAACAAATGTGATAGATTTATTATATTTAATTACAGGTGCTATTAAAAACAACAGCGGGCGAGATAGACATAGAATTATGGACGAAGGAAGCACCGAAAGCATCACGCAACTTTATACAACTCTGTATGGAAGGGTATTACAATGGTATGAATTGATTTTTTGCCTTTGTTTTTATGAAGTTAATTTGTATGTTTCTTTTATTAACATACTGTGTGTGGTATCACTACTGGAGTGCAATATAAACTAACCCGCTTACCAAAATCTAAAAGAAATAGATTTTACAATGTCAGGTGCCAAGTCCCCAAAGCTAATACAGTTTTATACTTTATTTTCATCTCATTTCATTTATATCCATTGCAATAAATTACATGTCTTACAATAGGTAGATGTCCTTGATATACAGTCTCAACATAATTTTACCCATTGTGGGTGTGGCAATTTTACAATATTGATATTGATAATACATACCTACTTTACATAATAGGAATTTACTACTAAATAATTAATACAATGTCCATTGAAAGGACAACCGCCGCTCTCCCTTGAAAAACTACCTTAAAATGTATAGAAGTTTTGACTGAAGTGATGTGTAATAAATTATGAGGTTTTATAAAAACGACTCAGATAGTATCATTTATTTTTATTTAACGAGTTATTTAATCATTTATTATTAATTAATTATAAAAAAGCAGCAACCCCAACATGGCTGTCAATGTTGTTTAGTAGGAGGCATAGAAATATTAATTAGGAGGAGGTAGGAGGTGTTGCAAGCACATTGTTTTTTTATATAAAAATGATAAAAACTAATAAATCATTATAAAATAAACTAATGCCCGCAGTTAGTTTCTAATGTTCCATAGTCCATAATAAAAATAGAAGGACGGTTATACATTTTTGGGTATTATGTGCCAGATGTCCTTTGTACATTATAAAATACACAAAGAAAGAAAGAATAGTAATTAAATGGATTTCATTTGGTACATTATAAAAATAGAAAAATTTCGTTACATAATTTACATTGAATTTATTAGACATAGACATTTAAGCGAGATTTGAATTCCATTATAAAAGTAGTGCAATAATAATATGGACATCTTTGAAGAGGGGGGGGGGGGGGGTACTTTTGACACTGATAGTGATAAGGGAGCTTAGTGTTAATAGACTTGATGTGGGAATATTTCACGAGAGCCATCACCAGGCTCTGATGCATACAAACCTACATAAGCTCACGCCACTGCCCCATGGGGGTAGGCAGAGACCTCGGACCCCCACACGCTACAACTCTGACACACCTCTTTAGCCTCATTGACATTCATACACCAGGCTCTGATGCTGCTAGAAAAGTTATCACCTGTGCAAACTCATAAGTATCTCATTAAGTCAATTAGAGTAGGTAAAATCTAGACATAAGGTACAATGGGACTGACATGTAACGTAATGTACCCAGTCTCCGACAAGATCCCGGTGATCGACAAAAAAAACGTCAAGTTAGAAAATAAGGATTGCAATTTACTTTTCTTATATTGGCAACACCTAAGCCATAGATAATGCTTAAAACCAGATTTAAAAAAAAATATAAAAAATTGGTCCGTTTTATTTGGATAAAATGCACATACAACCTAAACCTTTCTCTAACTACTATACCTTTATTTCCAGGCACAATATTCCACCGTGTAGTACCAGAGTTCATTGTACAAGGCGGAGATCCAAACGGTGATGGAACCGGAGGGGAATCCATCTACGGGTCAACATTTAAAGTTAGTTTCATCCTACAGTGCGTCTAAGATAGCTTCGTGATTTTGACAAGCAGTTTTAGAGAATATATTTTACCTTATGAAAATGTTCGAGCCATGCACGATAAATTAATGACAGAAGAAACTCTCCAAAATTTTCAGAGGGGTCAATTTTATACAAAACTTTGACGCACAATACGCGTAGACGGTAGTAATATAGGGTCCTTCTTAATATGCTGACACTTTTTTAAGGGGATGATCAGACCGTCAAACTGAACAACTTTCTCTATGGCACCAACATTGAAATCGCGAAAAAAAAATCAACTCTTCCATACAAAACTGCAAACCTACTCGACCCAAATGTATGGGACAGATGATTTTTTTTTCGCGATTTCGATGTTGGTCCCATAGAGAAAATGGTTCAGTTTGATGGTCTGATCATACCCTTAAAAAAGTGTCAGCATATTAAGAAGGACCCTGTATAAGTAATTTTGTATTTATGGAAAAATAGTTTAGAAAATCTAGTTGTCGCGCATCAAATAATGTTTGCAATTTATAATATAATTACAAATTTTTCAAAATCATAATTTTTCATACAAAATTTTCAAAGCTTTATATCTTCGTAATTTTATTATTAATTGCAAATGTTATTTGATACGCGACATTTAGATTTTCTAAACTATTTTTCCATATATAAAATATTACTTTTATTAATTCCGTCTACACGTATTGTGCGTCAAATGTTTGTATGACCACCTATACTGAAACCACCTTAAACAATCCGTCATAATCACGAAGCCATCTTAGAAGCATTTTATCTTATGAAAGAATATAACTATGAAATGGATGTAATTAAAATAAGATTCCCAACCCCCATTTCGTTGAACGGGAGTCTTCATAACTACTTAATTCTGTTTTTGGGTTACTGTTATCTGTCTTAATGTCCAATTTCGATTCAATTCGATTCAATGGGTTCAAAAATGATTGTGTTATTCAGGCACCCATACAGACAGACAGACAGACATACACAATGAATGAAAGTATAAGAGTTCCTACTTTGACTACAGAACCATTGACGTAGAATACCGGGTCTAGTATAAATTCTCGAAAAACGTGTCAGAGACTTTACTACACAAACCTAAGTGTGTGTAGTAATATAAACCAACTTGTACAGGTGTGTAGTGATATAAAAAACATGGAAAATGCTGAAATTCTTTTCCATCCCACTCTCCCATTGGGGCACAGCGCACGCGCGCGCCCGCGCGTGCCCGTAGTCGGCCGATCAAACGAAGACTGTCGCGTAATTGCTTTTTTACGTTTTGGTGCTCTTTTGGTTCGGACACTTTCAAGCGCAGACCCTTCTTCCAGTAGTTGGTAAGTCAATGTACGGAACTCTAAAAACTGTATTTACTAAAAGTAAAATACATAAGTAAAAATTTGGTAGCAGAAATTATAATGGTAGATTCTAAGTCTAATCACTAAAAAGTAAGTTCATATTGACACTTGCACTGTATCTGTTTAGGATGAGTTCCACTCACGTCTCCGCTTCAACCGCCGCGGCCTGGTGGCCATGGCCAACGCTGGTAAGGACGACAACGGGTCACAGTTCTTCTTCACACTCGCCGCGACTCCGGAGTTGCAGAACAAACACACTATATTTGGAAAGGTTACTGGTAAGTGACATGTTTAGTTTATTTTAACACTTTAACGATGGGCTGACTACCTGCTACTAACACTGGACAGAGTTTGGGCAGTGGCAGACCTCCGACGCTGTGCCCAAACTCAGATAAACTATGCACCTAAACCAGTGCACCTTCACTTGACGACCCGGTTGGTGTAATGGTTACCACGCCGGACTTTCAAACAAGGGTCTTGGGTTCGAATTCCGGTTCGGTCATGGATGTTATATGTTTGTGCCATTGTTGTTTGATTCCCATAACAAAAAGCCTGAGGCTTACTTGGGATCATTACAATGTATGTGCCTGTGAGCGTTATTTATTTATTTCTATTCTATTTCTGTTTAATGGCGTTTCCTTGGTGGATTTTGCCAATATCTAGTTTAAAAAGAGCAATTAGTGCTTGACGTTGTACGGTAATGGATATGGCGATCTCAAAGCCCTGTTTTTATACAAAAACACACAATCGAAACCGCCATAAAATGGCGGAGCCGCGTGGCTACCTAAATCGCGAGCCAACGACAGACGTCCACTCGAGAGCCCTCTAGCCACGCGACTCTATTTATTTATTTACTTATTTATTTATTATTTATTTACTGACGATTGACAGCTGCGATAATTAGAATAGAAAAATATTTTATTGCCAGTTCCTTTGGCACCTTATATCTTCTAAGATGTAGGTTGTCCCTCATTGACATAAGACGCATTTTAGTTTTCGTTCCTGAAGCGCAAAGTTCGAAAAAGCGTACGAAATCGGGTCGAGTGCAGTATCTGTTACAGTAATAACTATTAAATAATCTGTGCCCAAACTTCAGCGCATCGTAAGCGATGCCCTCGCCAAACGGTTGCCACTCTCGCAAACGCAATGTCGCGTCACGTCGACAACTTCGCATCGAGCACCGGAACATTTTGTTCATTATACGAAGCAACACTGAGCCAAGTTATATTGGATACATTTTTGCACGTACCGTCTTGAAGCGGGAAAGAGATAGGTAAATAAAGAGTGATTTATTGGAGAACGATAAATCACTCTTTATTAAGTTACGAGCTTTTACCCGCGACTTCGTCCGCATAAATGATATACCAGATTTTAAGTCAGATGATAAGCTATCAAACAAAAAAGTTTCATCAAAATCGGTTCAGTAGTTTTTGCGTCATACTCGAACAAACAAACACCCAAACAAACAAACAAACAAACAGACAGACAAAAAATCCAAAAATTTGTGATTTGGAATCAGGGACAGGTAAAAACCAGGTCGTAATTTTTTTTTTAAAGTAAATATCTTCAATGTACAGACACATTTCTGTTAGAGTTGTATAATAGTTTTGATGTACGTATGTGTTATAATTATGAAGTAACTCTTTAGTAATCTGTGACAGAGGGCTTATTATATCTTCCCCACTCAGTATCAGTACTGTTACGAGATTCTTCTAATTTCATAAATCCATTAATTGATAGTTTTGACGCACATACGAGTTTTGCCATTAGATTCGAAATTATTTATCGAACAATCGAACAGTGTCAAAAAGTTGATTTTAGATAAAGATTCAGTTACGAGGTTTGCCAGTTAAGCCGATGATAATTATGCTATATGACACAATATTTGTCTTCTCATAGGTGAAACAATATACAACGTGTTAAAGTTAACCGACGGCCTGATAGGCGAAGACGACCGTCCCGAACACCCTCACAAAATAACCGGCGCTACAGTGTTGATTAACCCGTTCACTGACATTGAACCGAGGGTCAGAGCGGTTGAGGTCAAGGAGGAACCCAAGAAGAAGAAGGAAGGAAAGGCTATCAAGTTAGTATTGGTGTTTTTTTGGCAGTTCTTAGCGAATCTACTTCTTAATCTTTGTTATGCCGGAGCATGGATCCGAGCTTCAGGACAATTGATTTCTATTGTGCTAGTTTTTCCGGCATACGAGAGGTTAATTTTCTGCAAATTATACAACGTGTTAATGAATTAACGCAAAACCTCATACACCCCAACTGATTTATAACAAAATAATTAGATTGAAACAATAATTTCATTATTTTGATAGTTAAAATTTAAAGTTACTCGAATTTTAAATTTTGAAGTAAGAATGATTTTTTATCATTTCAGCAATGAATGAAAGCGCTAACGTACTCATGGATACATTTTTTAAATCTTGTTTTGGTAGTAAGTAGGTGAGTGTGCCCGTAAAATTTAAATTTTACAAAAACATTATTTCGTATTTTGAAAAAAATTACCTGTGTTGAAACTATGATAATTCAATCAATCAATCAATCAAATATACTTTATTTTACACCAAAACATAAACAGTAAAATACAGAGAAAAAAATACAAGAGGTACAAAATAAGGCGGTCTTATCGCTAAGAAGCGATTTCTTCCTTAGGGTAGAGGAAACGGACAGACTCGGACCAATGAGTTCGCAAAGAGATCCAAATAAACCGTCGTGACCAATGCATGTCTTTTAGACATGAGCGCCTTTAGGGTAGAGGAAAAGGTGAACGAAGAAAGGTAGGCGGTGTTTCCAGATAAATGGTCAGAAATATCAGTTAATGAAAACAAGAATATATCTCAATGCAATACATAGATAAGTATATATAATATATATTCCCATATATATATATATACCACGTGTTAATGAATTAACGCAAAACTAGAAAGTAGTTTGTTTAGAATCGAGAGCAGAATCGAATTATCATGGTTTCAACATAGGTAATTTTTTTCAAAATATTAATAATATAATAATAATATAATAATAATCATTTATTCAAGTGACCAGGACTCGTTTTGTTAGTATACAACTTAACTTAAAGGTTAGTAATCAGAACACATTTTACATTTTACATTTGCCAGTGCCGTGTGACTCATGCAGGACTATGCATCATGCAGCACCGGTTTATGTAAGAGCAGTCGAGCCTTCTCGCGATCATGTTCAGGATGCTATTGCCGCTGCCACGCACTCTGCGCACCAGGGACCCGCAGCGTTTGCGCATCGTGGTATAAAAACAGTCCACACGATGCTCTGCGAACATTCCTGATGCACTGCAGAAGCGCGACAGCCCCAACAGCATCCTGAACGCGTTATTATACTGAACCCGAAGGGCGTTGTAAGCTTTTTGAGTATAGTTAGCCCACAGGCTGCACGTATAGAAAGATGTACAATAGGCTCGGAATAATGTGATTTTGACTATCTTCGAGCACCGTGCAAACCTACGAGCCAACATGTTCGCTCTCACTGACAACGCCCTCCGTTCTCGTTCAATATCATCATCATCCCTTAGGCCGTCAGTAAGGAGGTGCCCTAGGTATTTAAATTTGTGTACTCTTCGTAAAGGAACCCCATTCAGAGTAATAGAAGGGACATGCTCCATAGTTGACTTACTGACGGCCCCGAAGACCATGACTTCACTTTTTTTAACATTATATACTAGTCCATGAGAACTCGCATATGTCTCACAAATGTATAACAGTTTTCTAAGACCACAGGGTGATGCACTCAGCAGAACCATGTCGTCCGCGTAGCTAATGTTATTCACACATATACCGTCTATATGACAGCCAACTCTGGATCTGCTGAGTGCCTCAATCAGCCCGTTTACGTACAAATTGAAGAGCGTAGGTGAGGTCAACCCCCCCTGCCTCACCCCGCACTCCAACCCGTATGCATCAGACAGGACCCCTGCCCATTTGATTTGGTTGACCTGGTTTCCGTACCAAAACTTAAAGATGTTTATAAGTTCAGATGGTAATTCTACATCTTCCAGCTTTTTCCACAAGATGTCTTACGAAACCAGGTCAAAAGCTTTTGATAGATCGAGAAAACCAGCGTAGACAGGCGTGCTACGATCCGTATAGTATTTAACCGTCTGCTTAACACACAAAATGGCACTATCCGTCGACATCCCGGATCTGAACCCGAACTGATTGTCATGCAAGTTCACGTATTTATTAATTTGCGTATTAAGCAAACCGTCAAACACCTTTGCGATTATAGTTGCTAATGATATAGGCCTGTAGTTATTTATGTCTGCACTGTCGCCAGTTTTATTTTTGACTATAGGTACTATCAGCGTTCTAAGCATTTCACCGGGTAAGTAAGCATGACTCAGACAAAATGTGTAAAACATAGCTAATACTCTTGGTAAGTGTGGTCCCGCGTATCGAAGATGCTCAATGCTGAGACCGTCATGGCCGGGAGACTTGCCTCTTGACATTGACTTTATTATTTTAGCAACATCCTTTGCTGTTACACTAGTTCCCAGTTCCTTTTTAGTTTCAACATTGAGCACCGTTCGCGACGGTCCCAACGGCGAGTTTATGAAAAAATGACTCTTAAAGAGATCAGCTATCTCCTTTTTATCACTAATCCCATTGACACACACAGGGAGACCCGGTTTATTGTTTAATTTATTTGTGGATTTCCAGAAGGCACGAAAGTCATTTGAAGAATGGTGTGAAGCAAGTATATCCATTTTAACTTGTTCTTCATGGTTCTGGCACCATTTTAATCTAGATTTAAAGATTTTTCTAGATACACTCATATCTTCATAGATCTGTCCGGTAGCTGGTTTACCGTACTGTGACCACACCAAAAATTTTTGCCTGGCCTCCCTATGTGCCTCACTTACATGCTTATTCCAGCCGACAGTAACTTTCTTTCTCATACACCTACGGTTTTCCCGACCATTCATAGCAGACTCACACAAGGCTACAACAATATCATTATACATTTTATCAATTATCTGTCTATGACCTACTTCTATACAATTTCTATCACAACAATTTTGAAACTCTTGTGGGAAGTCAATTATTCTCAATCTATCGTGACATTCTTTCCTAAACGTTTCAGTTTGTTTTTGACTTCTTTCTCCCCACACGACATTATTTTCAAAACACATTAAGTAATTTGTTTGTAAAATTTGAAATTTACTGAACCCGATGTGAACCCACCGCACGGGCACACTCACCCTACTTACTACCAAAACAAGATTATTAAAATGTATTCATGAGTACGTTAGGGCTTTCATTCAGTGCTGAAATGATAACAAATCGTTTTTGCCTCAAAACTTAAAAAGCGAATAACTTTAAATTTTAACTATCAAAATAATGAAATTATTGTTTCAATCTAATTATTTTGTTATAAATCAGTTGGGGTGTATGAGGTTTTGCGCTAATTTATTAACACTTTGTATATATAAATGGTCAGAAATATCAGTAAATAAAAACAAGAATATATCTCAATGCAATACATAGATAAGTATATATAATATATATTCCCATATATATATACATATATATACATACACACATCATATATAAATACGCGTACTACTCAACTAAACACTATAGGAAAACATGAACCATAGACATAGGAAAAGATTCAAGTACTTACATTCGGAGAAAAAAAAAATCGGAGAGATCAGTGATCAAGGAAATGCGACTTAACTTTCGACTTAAAAACATTCAAGGAAGGTGCACGTCGGATTGCCTCTGGCAACAAGTTCCAAAGCCGAACGGCATGAACGGAGAAGGAATGGGTGTAGAAGTTAGTGGAGTGGATGGGCATATGGAGGGAGAGGTTTTCAGAGGAACGCAGATGACGGCCAGTGGTGGAGGAAGAGAAAACAAAGAAAACAATTCGAATCAGCTCTCGATTCTAAACAAACTACTTTCTAGTTTTGCGTTAATTCATTAACACGTTGTATAGATATGATGATCGCAGAACTAAAATCATCAATCATAGTCTATGGGTAAATAATAAATTTTAGAGTAAGCAACACTAGGCTAATTACACTGCTACTTTTTGCAGCGCAGAAGTGCTACAAAAAGCATCGCTTGAGTCGCAATGCAGCATCGATGCAAACGCGATACAGCCACGATGCAAACTACAAAAGCGTTTGCCACAAAGCACACGCGCGTGTGCATTAATACAAACATGTGTGTGCATCGCTGCAATCATATTGTGTTTGAATCGATACAAATCGCCTGTTAATTGCTGATTTTTATTGCTCCGATCGGTTTGCTCCCATAGTAAAAGTTGTTCAGATTGATGGGTAGACTCTTAGGGGCTGTTTAAACAGAAGTGACGTGGGGCGGACATTTCGCGGGCGGGGTGCGGCAATATAAACCTTATAGTACGTAGCATAGAGTCGTTTGGAGAATTACGCCCGCGCCTCCAGACGACGTCGCTTGGTGGCGGGGGCGCGATTTTTCTTTACGTCAAAAAACGACGCTATGCTACGTAATATAAGGTTTATATTGGTGTTACTTTGACTACCCGCCACCGCCACGCGTCTCTTCTGTATAAACCCTAACTTACAGGGCCTACTTTGACTAGACAGATGACATTTTGACACTACCATGTGAAAATCTATATCTTTTTACTTTTTTTTATGCCCTGACATTCTGGTCGACCTATAATATCTTCTATCTCAGGAACTTCGGTCTGCTCTCGTTCGGTGAGGAGGCCGAGGAAGACGAGGGTGAAGCCCTGGAGTACAGAGGGAAGCCTAAGTCTACCCATGACCTGCTGGAAGACCCCAAGCTTAGCAAGCTGACTGCCGCCGGTAAGTGTTGCTGGAATTACAAACATAACATACAATATTCTTTATTTTCACAACAAGAATAGACAAATACAAACTGTACAGACTAGAGGTTGAGGCTTAATAATATTTAATAGTAGCGTTAACCCGCGACTTCGTCCGAACAAATTATATACCACATTTTAAGTCAGATCATAAGCTATCAAATTAAAAAAAGTTTCATCAAACTCGGTTCAGTAGTTTTCGCATGATGCTCGTTCAAACACACAAAACAATTTTTTTTTTTTTAATTTACAGTTTTATAATAGTACGAGCTTTTACCCGCGACTTTGTCGGTGTAAATTATATACCAGATTTTAAGTCACATGATAAGCTATCAAACAAAAAAAGTTTCATCAAAATCGGTTCAGTAGTTTTTGCGTGATGCTCGAACAAACAAACCCTCAAACAAACAAACAAACGAACAAACGAACAAACAAACAAACAAACAAACAGACAGACAAAAAATCCAAAAATTGGTGATTTGGAATCGGGGACATCTAAAAACCATATCGTAATTTTTTTTTTGTAAATATCTTCAATGTACAGACACACTTCTGTTACAGTTTTATAATAGTTTAGATAGATAGATGACAATCATTATCATTTGCATATGAAAATGGCAATGGAGAGAGCTATGCTGGGAGTCTCCCTGTGAGATCGAACAAAAATGAAGAGATTCGCAGAAGAAACAGAGAAACCGAAATAGCCCAAAAAATTTCTAAACTAAAGTGACAATGGGCGGGGAACATTGCTTGCAGAATAGATGGCCGATAGGGCCGAATATTTCTCGAGCAGCAACCGGTAAGCGCAGTGAGCCCCCACTAGGTGGACCGATGACCTGGTGAAGGTGGCGGGAAATGAGGTTAGCGCAGGACCTAGCGTGGGTTGTGGCGATCTGCGGGAGAGGCCTATATCCAGCAGTGGACATCTATCGACTGAGAGGTTGATGATGATCAACCTATATGTATACAGGGTGTTACAAAAATACAAATAAGCATTTAACAATTTTTGATGGTCTTAACCGCCCGGTTAAGACCATCAAACTGAAAAACATTCACTATGGCACGAATACCAGCCGATAGACGTCCACTGCTGGACATTGGCCCCCCCAAAATGAGGAGATTTTCCATAATCGACATGATACGATGCGTTTGCGATGTTCCATTCTAAACTACAGATCTACTCGAGCTAAATGTATGGGACAAACGATTTTTTTCGCGATTTCGTTGTTGGTCCCATAGTGAAATTTGTTCAGTTTGATGGTCTAAACCAGAGGTCCCCAAACTATTTTGTCCCGTAGACCCCTTGCAAATTTTTATGATTTTGGGTTGACCCCCTACAGATACCCCCATATTTACTAATATTCCAGCTTGCCGGTGGGCTCGTAGCCAAGATTTGTGCCAGCTCTATTCTATGGTTTATTAAACAGATAGGTCTAAAGAGTTGTTGGTTATTTTATGACAGTACTACCAAGAGTTCGATCCAAATCTGGAGCAAACGAAGCGAGCACGAAATTTTACAGAACTGTGATGAGAAGAACAGACTATTGCGGGAGCAGTGGCAAAATTATAAATATGGAGCGAGTGAAACAAGCTCGAAATTTCACAACAATACAAAACAACTTAGCCATGAAATTTCTCAGCACGACTTGGCTGTGATTGTATTTATCTCTTTCGGTTAATGCAACCGTAATAAAATAGAAACCAGAGCGAGCGAAGCGAACATAAAACTTTTTCGCAATATGATTTGACTGTGTTTATGTGTGTGTGTGTTATCAGTGGTGTAATAAGAACAGAAATAAAGCGAGCGAAGCGAGCTCGAATTTTTTTGCACTTTTCTCTCGAAACTTCATAGAAAGAACCAACCAATCTAAATTATTTATTACTTTATTTCCCAAAATTGTTTTATTTGTTTTTTGGCCATAAAGTGACCTGAATTGAATTGAAATAAAAATCAGGAGCGAGCGCAGCGAGCTCTGAATTTTTTTTACTTTTTGGCGAAGCCGAGGTTATGTCATATATTTGATAATGCGCCTTTGGATCCTCTGCTCGGTCGTGCCTCTGGGTGTATAATTTTGTAGGGCACTAAAAACTTTCTGCAGGCCGCCGCGCCCACTCTAAACGGGCTGGCCTTAGCACTTGCCCATTTTGCCCGTATCAGAATACGTTCCTGTCTTCAGATTATAGATAAAATATAAATAACTAAATAACGCTCACAAGCACATACATTGTAATGGTCCCAAGTAAGCTTCAGGCTTTTTGTTATGGGAAACATACAACGACGCCGACGGCACAAACATATTACATTCATGACCGAACCGGGATTCGAACCCAGGACCCTGGTTTGGCAGTCCGGCGTGGTAACCATCACACCAACCGGGTCGTCAAAGATAGATAGATGTATATTGTTTTTATAGGAAAGAATTATGTGAGTAAAAACAGTAATAATGTATTTATTGGCTCACAATTAAAGAAAGGCGTTTACAAGGTATGACATCAAAGAAGTATACATGCATGGCATTAACTGTCTTTGTGAGAGACTGGCGGCTGTGGCAAATGAGTACATATAGGTACTATCTGTATTATGTAGATTTTTTCGTTCATGCAAAGTCAAAATTATGGTCACGACCAACTCAAATGGGATCCACTCTCGTGGACCCCCATTTAAGTCTCATGGACCCCCAATTATTTTTCTCGCTGACATGGACCCCTTGCAGGTCGTAATCGACCCCTGGGGGTCGATATAGACCACTTTGGGAAACACCGGTCTAAACCACCCCTTAAAAGTTTTAAATTTTTATTTTTACTTCTGTAACACCCTGTCTGTATACAGGGTGTAACAAAACACCCTAGTAATACTTAAGGGGGTGCTTCAGACCATCAAACTGAACAACTTTCACTACGGAGCCAACATCGAAATCGAGAAAAAAAAACGCTCTATCATACAAAACTGCAGTACCGTCTCGACTCAAATGTATGGGACGGCAGATTTTTTTTTATTTTTTCTCGACGTCTGCTCCATAGTGAAAGTTGTTCAGTTTGATGGTCTGAAGCACCCCCTTTAAGTATTACTAGGGTGTTTTGTTAGACCCTGTACATATTGCTGCAGGTCACAGGCCTCCAGCCGGAGAAAATGGTATCAGTATGATTTCTACATGCTTTCCTTTAAATTATATTCTGCATGTATACATTCACGACTTTATCCCCTAAAAGTATAGTCAGAGATATTCTGAATACTAGTAGCATTATTCAGATTAAAAATGTTTATTTACAGAACTCGAATTAGAAGAGCAAGCACAAAAGACAGAACAATCAACCGCAGAAATAGAGAAAAAGAAGGAAGAAACAGCAACTGCAGTTAACAGTATAAGAGATAAACTTAGTTCTAAAAAGAAAGACAAAGTAGACGAAGAAGATTTAGAGGATAAAAAAGAGAGTGAGAGTTCGGAAGAAGAGTATTATATAGGGAAGGAAAGAGATATGGAGAGGTTGAAAGAGAGGTTAGTTATTTATTTTAAGTATTATATTTTAAGTTATAGCCTGTACGATCCCACTGCAGGGCAAAAGCCTCTTCTCACGAATAATTGTACTTTTTTTGGGCATTACCTTTGATTAAATTAAAATATCAAGATAGGTGACTAGCCTATACCGTATAGAACACATTAATTAGGTCCCGTCGCCTAATTTACTAAGAGCGGCATTGCGTGATTGAGATACTTTTTTGATTGTAGGTGGGATAAAGTTACCACAATGCCTACCATAATGCCTCCCTGCAACGCGAGCTTAAAACTCGTTTTACAAATCATTCATAAAGAATAAAGAAATCATACAGCATTACTTTTCACTCGTAAGTACATGAAAAGCAAGTCCATTTTTCGAGTGCGTAATGCAAGAACGGTTCGAAGTGGACACAACCTCACTGTTCAGGGCTGCAGTCTCCAGGGTCCGAATAGCCCGATTGATAGCCAACCTCCGATAGGAGATGGCACCATAAGAAGAAGAAGAAATGCAAGAACGTCACCTATCTTCCGCTATTTTCATTTAATCAAAGGGGCATACGGATTTGTTTTATTAACAAATAGATATATCGACATCTAACGGTAAATTTATTTTAAAAAAATGCACCTCCAACTGACCAATAATAAATTTTTCAGAGACCGAATAAGAAACGAAATAAAACAACTAAGAAAAGAAATGAAAGCACCGAAAGAAGTCACAAAAGAGATCGTAGAAGATAAGAAAGATGAGAAGATAGAAGAGGACAACGAGATGTACAAAAAGTATGTGGAAGAGCAGGACAAATATAAGAAAATGAAGGAGAAGATTCCTAAAAAAGGATCTGCAAGGTACGCCAGTTTTATTAGTTTAGGCAATCATAAAAAACTAACGTTTATTCATTTTAAACAAAAAAAAAATCGTTTAAAAATATATTTTATAGCTTGGATAACGGGTCTGCAATTTTAGAACAGACTAACTGGTAATAAAAAATCTCATCAAACCCCGCGTCACCACACCAATCCGCACAGATCCCCGCGACTATCACAGAGTCCCACGTTCGCTGACCAATCTCCCCGTCCGTTCACAGATCCTCGCGTCCTTTCACAGATCCCCGCGTCCTTTCACTGACCCCCGCGTCCTTTCACTGATCCCCGCGTCCTTTCACAGATCCCTGCGTCCTGTCACTGATCCCTGCGTCCTTTCATTAACCCCCGCGTTCTTTCACAGATGCCCGCATCCTTTCATTGACCCCCGCGTCCTTTTACCAATCTTCGCGTCCTTTCACAGATCCCCGCGTTCTTTATCACTGATCCCCCCGTTCTTTTGCCGATCTCCGTGACCTTTTATAGATACCCGTATCTTTTAACAGATCCCCACGTCCCTTTATAGATCCTCGCGTCCTTTTACTGATCTCCGCGCCAACTCACCAATCGCCGCGACATGTCACCGATTACCACGTTCGCTCACCGATCCCCGCGTCCTTTCACCGATTTCCGTATTCTTTTTCCGATCCTCACGTTCTTTCACGGATCCCCGCGGCCTTTTACTAATTCCCGTGTCCTCTCACCGATTCCTAGGTCCTCTCACCAATCCCCGCGTTCATTCACCGATCGCCGCGTCCTTTCATTATTTCAATCATAGTATTTTCCTTCGACGTCACTGGTGTGGTCCAGTGCTCGCTGTAATAATATTTTTTCCTTGACCAACGCTGTATCGACAAAACGGACCAGTTTATATAAAAGAGAGTAAAAATTGATATCGGAACTTTTAACAAATCTAAAGTGCAAAGTGAAAGTGAATAAAGAAAGAAGACTAACTCAAGAATGGTACGTCTTTTCAGAAGCAGGCGTACGAAGAATAAAAAGCCTGTCAAAAGAAAACCCTGGGTCAAGAATCTATACGAGAACCGAGATTACCCTGACAATTATACGGACTCCAAATTCCTTGAGGAGCTACGCAAAAACGTTAACATACAAAAAGTGACTTTATCACAAGCTGTCGTCGGTTCATTTCGTGTTGTACTAAGACTGTGTTTATGTGTGCTATACGCTATATTATTCGTATATATGTATAACGAATGGATAAATACATATACAGTGATATATACCTCAGTTTTAACCTCAAGTGTTTGTTATATTTTTTACGTGTTTTTTGAAGAAAGTGCCGTTTTGCGACATTTAAAAACTGTACTCGTTTATTTAGTTATAGGGTATTTATTGTCACCTATATTACATACTTTGACGGATACGGTCAGTACGGATACTATATTTGCATGGGCTGTGATCATGATGATTGTACATTTGATGTTTTTTGACTACGATATCCCAGCTGCTATAGTATCAAAATCATTATCGATTAACGCAGCTATATTCGCGTCAGTGTGTCTAGTATCAAGATTGTCTACGCCATTCGATGCTTTTATTCTATTAACTGTATCAGTAATTTTTTTTGTTTTAAGTCCGCAATTGTTCAAAGCGTGTTTAAGAACAAATTTATTTTTAATTTTATTTTTTTTAACCTTGTTATTGACATTAGTGAGTTTATATTCGGTATCTATAGTGTTATTTGGGTATTTTTTGTTGTTATTTTGTATTTTAAGTGTATATTGTCCTGTGATGTTTGTTAAATGGCAGGAATATAAGGAAAATATACACGGTCCGTGGGATGAGGCTGTTATTATTGATTCAGATGATTTAGATGAATGTTTGACCAGTGATATTAGATAATGAACCTTAATGTACTTGAAATAGGGTAATTTTTTGTATAACTCACGCTAATAATGAATGAATTGGATTGCCTGAAATCAAGAATACAGGGTATAACAAAACACCCTAGTAACATTTAAGGGGGTGCTTCAGACCATCAAACTGAACAACTTTTACTATGGAACCAACTTCGAAATCGCGAAATAAAAATCACCTGTTTCATACAAAACTGCAATACCGACTCGACTCAAATGTATTGGACAGCGGATTTTTTAATTTTTTCTCGATGTTGGCTCCATAGTGAAAGTTGTTCAGTTTTATGGTCTGAAGCACCTCCTTAAGTATTACTAGGGTGTTTTGTTACATTCTGTATATCTTGATGTGTGTGTATTATACCTAAATAAGAGATTTCAAATTGATGTTTAAACATGTTACAGCTATGTTGTGCTATTTCGAATCAAATTAAACATTGAAAAATTAAGTCTCGGACGGGATTCGAACCCGCACTGTTCCAAACCGGGGAAGTGCGTTATCCAATTTCGCCACCGAGCCAACTGCTCAGAAACCGAAATTTTCAATCTGTTGCGTCTTAACGTACTAACTTAAGCGACATCTACTGGAAGTGGAACAGGGTGCGTCATCTATACCGTATGAATTCCAGTTGTAATGCTGGACTTGCGGGTTGGTAAGTTTGAAATAACTTCCAGTAGATGTCGCTCACGTCCCCTTAAGACGCAACAGATTGAAAATTTCGGTCTCTGAGCAGTTCGCTCGGTGGCGAAATTGGATGACGCACTTCCCCTTTGGTACTTTGGAAGAGTGCGAGTTCGAATCCCGATCGAGACTTAATTTTTCAATCTTTAATTTGATTAAATAAGAGATGTTTGCTTTAAATACATTTTAGGGGCTATTTCTACAAAGACAGGGTTTATACCGTTAATCATTAGCAAAATTAGCTTTATTTTAATAAGGTTATGGTCAAATGTAGTACTCATTGATTGAACAGACCAGGTTTAGAAAAATCTTTCCATGGTAGTACGGGAAAAATTATAGATGGCGTTAGTAATAATAGGCACAAATTAATCTGTAAAAAAAACGTTGCCCATTCCCTTTTCGCCTAAAAACTGGTAAATTTGGACTTTATAAGAAATAGCACTGTAGAGAACGATAATTTCCATTTTCTTGGGAAGCACGGTATTCCTCCTATCCTGTGTATAATTTCAGCTATCATACTATTTGTATTTGTTCTTTGATCATACACAGTCACCAGGGCCTCAATTGCGCAATTTTATACGGTTTTGGTTTGGTTTTGGTTTAGTTTTGGTTTAGATTTGGTTTAGCTGAAGTAAAAAAGCTATCGCGATATTTTTTTCTGAACGGTTAAATCGCACAATACAGAAAATTCGATCGAACGGACATCAAACGTTACGCCAACGTATTTTCCGAAATAAAGTTAAATCGTTACCGTTAATATAATTTGCGCGATACGAATTGTGCATAACGTAACGTTTTTGGTTGTGGTTTTGTTTTGGTAGTACCGTTCAAACATAGGGCGATTGAGGCCCTAGGCAATGTCTTTTGACGATCATCAGCTGTTTAAACGTACCTATATTTTATCAAAGAATTAAGTATAACATCTTAAAAATCTTCACGATCGTATTCTTTGTCGATCAACAAAATGTCCCACTAAAATTGAAAAATGGACAAAAATTCGTTTTACAAATTAGTTTAGTAGGTAAGTAATTATTTGTTTTCGAACAATGCTATCCAGTAAAACGATTTTTTTTTTTCGTGAAACGTGTCCTAATTAATAACCAAAAGAAAAACAGGCACAACAAAAGTAAAACCTGATTGGGATATTGTAAAACCACTGCAAAACAATGGAACTAGTTTTTATTTAACCAAAGAGGGTATAATTGGGTTTAAATAAAAAGATTAAAGAGTACAAACATTTTTGTATGTAATAAAATGATAATGTTAATTTTACAATAAATGATAAGAAATTGTAATTACACAAGAAAATGAGGCAAACATTGAACAACTGTATAAAAAAAGGCAAATATTATTTGGCCTTAAACATGTTTAAATGTGATGCTTTCACTGTCATTAGTATGAGCAGTGTGAAAGACAATGGGCCCCGATTCGGACTGTGCCACGACTTAACTAAATTTATTCCTGTCACTTTCTAAAATAAGATTAAGGAAAGAGACAAAACCAACAGCTGACTTTAGTGCTGTCAAAGTGACACGCCCAAAAACGCCTTAAATAAGATGGCGTACATTATGATGGCATCTTATTTTGGGCGTGTAACATCACTTAGACAGCACTAAAGTCAGCTGTTGGTTTTCTGTCTCTTTTCTTAATCTTATTTTAGAAAGTGACAGGAATAAATTTAGTTAAGTTAAGTCGTGGCACAGTCCGAATCGGTACCACTGTTCACTAAATACGTTTATGCCTAAATACTTGTTGGTGCAAGTCAAACAAGGTGGCTGGTGTGTGTATTAAGAGGTACCGAGCCTTCAGTGCTTCCCTCAATCATATTTTTTTATTTCCAAGCAATGATACAACATTTCCGAGAAATAAGAATGTAAAAATTTGTTTGACTGCATTATTTATTCGTAGGCATCAAATATATTTTAGTTTCATCTTCTCCGTAAAAAGTACGTTTGAAAATAATGCTATACCATAAATACTTAGATTTTCAGTAATTCTGTAGCTTGTATACTATTTTTAATCAAAGGATGAACTATAATAAAACCGGTTAAGTGCGAGTCGGGCTACTCGCGCACCGAGGGTTCCGTACCACACCACCACAGAACACAACATTATTAAGTTAGAAAATTTTTTTTTTTATCCGGAGCCTTCAGCGCAAGACCAACTCACACTTGGCCGGTTTTTAGTATTTGCTGTTATTCTGTAGAGTTTGCTCTATAATCACACTAAGTTTGACGCTTGTATGTATTACCATTTTTACGATAGAGCGTGAAGAAAAAACGTAGATAAAAACTAGTTTCTTGCTTAATTTTTAACTTTTTGTCATTCGTATTATTTGTTAACAAATCCGCCGTAATAACGCATAATCTGAGAAAATTTCAACAATCTTGCTATTACGGTTCAAAAGTTACAGCCCTAAATATGTAGGACAAGCGGACGGACGGACGGACGGACAGACGGACGGACAATGTAGGCTTAGTAATAGGGTCCCGTTTTCACCCTTTGGGTACGGAACCCTAAAAATTATCGGAACGACGACTCAAAAACAATGACACAAATTCATGATTTTGTACAATTTTTCATACAAAACTCGTGTTTTGACTTTTGATAAAGAGTTGCTGATTTGACAAGTTGGAAACTCGCGGATCGAGTCATTGTTGGTTTTCAATTTATCAAAAAATTACGGATTACTGTGTTTTATGTTTGTAGTTATTATCGTTAAAACCGCCAAAGGTACAACAACAAACATTATAAAAAAATTACTTGTGTCCGTCGTAATGACCCGATAAATTGAAAATCAGCAATAACTACAATGTGACATTCTTCAATTCTTGTTTTTGGGAAATATTGTATTAAGAAATAAAAATAATACGATTGGGGGCAGCCCCATAGGCTCGGTGCAGCCTTAACATTTACATGACATCTAAATGCTCATTACTGTAAGATCAGTGATCACAAATTAACTATTATTGTATTTTACTTTGAACAAATTAATTTAAAATGGTTTTTATATAAAATATCTAGTTTTATTTAGGTACCTACCTCCTACCCGCCAAGTTTCCAAAACAAAAACTATGTCAGTGAATCATTCCATTGAGTTATGTCCATCTCACTTTACAGCATGACGGACTTATTTCAAATATTATGGATTTTTAAACATGTTACAGCCATGTTGTGCTATTTCGAATCAAATTAAAGATTGAAAAATTAAGTCTCGGGCGGGACTTGAATCCGCACCCTTCCAAACCGGGGAAGTGCGTTATCCAATTTCGCTACCGAGTCCAGAGAACGAAATTTTCAATCTGATGCGTCTTGAGGGGACGTGTGCGCCATTTACTGGAAGTTATTACAAACTAGCCAACCCGCAAGTCCAGCATTACAACTGGAATTCATACGCCATAATATTCCATAATATTTGAAATTGGAACAGGGTGTGTCGTCGAAATCGACCAAACCGGGGAAGTGCGTTATCCAATTTCGCCACCGAGCCAACTGCTCAGAAACCGAAATTTTCAATCTGTTGCGTCTTAACGTACTAACTTAAGCGACATCTACTGGAAGTGGAACAGGGTGCGTCATCTATACCGTATGAATTCCAGTTGTAATGCTGGACTTGCAGGTTGGCTAGTTTGTAATAACTTCCAGTAGATGTCGCTCACGTCCCCTCAAGACGCAACAGATTGAAAATTCCGTTCTCTGGCTAGTGGACTCGGTAGCAAAATTGGATAACGCACTTCCCCGGTTTGGAAGGGTGCGGGTTCAAGTCCCGCCCGAGACTTAATTTTTCAATCTTTAATTTGATGACGGACTTAGCATCGTGATATTTGCCTCAACATCACTATCACTACATAGTATAAAACAAAGTCTTGCTGTCTGTCTGTCCCTATGTATGCTTAGATCTTAAAACTACGCAACGGATTTTGATGCGGTTTTTTTAAATAGATATAGTGATCCAAGAGGAAGGTTTATACAGGGTGAAATTGATATCATTGGCATCCTTTTAAACTAAGAGTCTACCCATCAAACTGAACAACTTTTTCTAAGGGAGCAAACCGATCGGAGCAACTAAAAAATCTGCTGTCCCATACTAAACTGCAATGCCTGTTCGACTCAAATGTATGCAACAGAAGATTTTTTTTTTTTTGCTAAGATCGGTTTGCTCCCATAGTAAAAGTTGTTCAGTTTGATGGGTGACTCTTAGTTTAAAAGGATGCCAATGATATCAATTTCACCCTGTATGTGTAGTGTACAGCAATAAAGAGTAGTTAATGTGGAAAGCGCCGGTAGCGCCGTCTATCGGCGGACGCGGTCTGTGGTGAATATCTATCGTGCAAACGCTCGGTATTCGTGCACCGACCGCCGTGCTGCGCGGACGTGTGCCAGTCACATTCACTAGTGAAGACTATATCTGTGTTTCATTATATGTACATCAACCTCAACCAACCCTTAGTAGAAAGGTGTATTCTACATTGGCGACGAGGATGGGATTCGAAATTCACGTGAGTAAAGTGCTTATCAGTTTGTTGAGAGTTGAAAATTTAAAAATGCAAACGGTGCCTACGAAATAAAATTACACTGTTCCTTTAAGGAAGCTAAGCGATTTATTTAAACACAATCGAAGACGGTTTCTACTAGCGTTGCTTTGTTTGTTGCCTAAAAAGTTACACAGTGTTAAAATATATTTCAAAAGAAAAGTAAAAATAGTTTTGTCCCGATTTTAAATCGTTTATTGGGAATTATCTTAATTATCTGGTGTCTGCTAGCGTTGCTTTATTTTTGCCTAAAGTTCACAGTGATAAAAATATATTTCAAAAGAAAAGGAAAAATAGTTTTTGTCACGATTTTAAATCGTTTATTTGGAATTATCTACATACTGTATTTCTTTTCCCACATGTCGACCATCGAATGCTGATGCTGGAGGAAAGAGGGTAGACCAGACAGGAGTAAGGTGTGGGACAACACGTGACGGCGCGGCGCGGCGCCTAGGATGGACAAATGTACGCCAGCTGCGGACATCAATCTTTAAGGTCACGTAATCATTCTGTATTACTTTACACGATTAAAAGAATTTATTCAAAGCATTCCGCAAATATAAAAGGGCCTCGTAGTCCATAGCTCCAGTTTCACTGCCCGTTACACGTGACTGGACGGAGTTTCGGTGCTGGTGGGGCAAGGGTGTCCTGGGGTTTTGGAGTCTCTGACTGCTCCTCGGGGAGTGTAGTCGTGAGCATATACTAATGCATGCTTGTAGTCCGTCATTATGGCCTAATAGGTATCCAAAATACGCCCATTAACCTCTCGTATGCCGGAAAAACCAGACACAATAGAAATAAATGGTTTTCATCATGCTGATCCGCGTTCTGGCATACCAAAGGTTAAGAATAGTGTCTTGATTCGAGACGAACAGGATTAGGTAACCAAGATATGCCAAGTGAGTTTATTCCAATTGTTTTTTATACTTATATTGACGCATTGTCATTTTTAAGTAATTGTCGTACTTCGTAGTTGTCATGGTCTCTAATAAAAGTGACTTATTACCATTATGCGTACCGAACATTCTACGTATAGAACATTCGGCGTAACGAACATTCGGCGTAACGAACATTCGACGTAACGAACATTCGGCGTAACGAACATTCTGATGTCACAAAAACTTTAAGTTGAAATCCAAAGTTTTACGTTTTAAACGTTTTACTTATTGGACATTCTCAGTGTAGGTATGCGAGAACAATAATAATATACAACACATTCGGAGCTTATTTGGTGGTACTAGTTCATGAAAATATTTCAATACAAACATCAATAGTACCAACATAATTGCCAATCATCATCATCATCCTATTTGTTACCGGAACTTGTTTGACGTAATCTATACTTTATAGAACTTCAATTCGGTAACATTACGTTGCTCTTATCTTTGCAACATTGTTGTTAATGTCATAATTATGGATGTAATCACTCCAGGCGAAACTAATTAGTTTCTTTGGCTATTTGAGCAAGGAATTTTATATTTTAAGGATCAATGTTAATTCAGACAATTATTTACAAAAAGTATCAAAAAGGATCAGAAAATGATCAGGTGATTTCATATTAAATTTAGTATTTCTTGAAATACCTACTCACATTTTAACAAGAAACGCTCATCTCAGTTGAGAGAAGATTAATAACTATATCATATTCAAGCATCATAACATTCATAACCAAACCGATAATACTGGTTAACAATTTTGTTCGCAGATTGTATGTTCCTAGATGTCACAGAAAAACCAGCCTTCAACAGGACGACTGCTAAGGCGCCGATTGAACCATACCTCCTTGCTTTAGTGCTTAATAAAGAGAAAATGTCTCCAATTAATAGCTAAGAGGTTTGAAATGGTCAGGGTGATTACTCTCATATTGTCAGCTTGTAATGTTAATGGTTAGTGCTTTGCCATGTACAACAAACAGTTATTAGCAACGTACAGTTGGTCATTCAATTGACATTGGCAGCTTTTAGCTGGTCATTCAAATGACATTAGAAACTTGTAGCAGGTCATTCAATTGACATTAGCATCTTTCAGCTGGTCATTCAATTGACATAGGCAGCTTTTAGCTGATCATTCAATTGACATTAGAAACTTTTAGCTGGTAATTCAATTGACATTAGCATCTTTCAGCTGGTCATTTAATTGACATTAGCAACTTGTAGCTGGTTATTCAGTTATTCAATTGACATAGGCCGCTTTTAGCTGGTTATTCAATTGACATTAGAAACTTGTAGTTGGTCATTCAATTGACATTGGCAGCTTTTAGCTGGTCATTCAATTGACATTAGAAACTAGTAGCAGGTCATTCAATTGACATTAGCATCTTTCAGCTGGTCATTCAATTGACATAGGCAGCTTTTAGCTGATCATTCAATTGACATTAGAAACTTTTAGCTGGTAATTCAATTGACATCAGCATCTTTCAGCTGGTCATTTAATTGACATTGGCATCTTTCAGCTGGTCATTTAATTGACATTAGCAATTTGTAGCTGGTTATTCAATTGACATTAGCAACTTGTAGCTGGTTATTCAGTTATTCAATTGACATAGGCCGCTTTTAGCTGGTTATTCAATTGACATTAGAAACTTGTAGTTGGTCATTCAATTGACATTGGCAGCTTTTAGCTGGTCATTCAATTGACATTAGAAACTAGTAGCAGGTCATTCAATTGACATTAGCATCTTTCAGCTGGTCATTCAATTGACATAGGCAGCTTTTAGCTGATCATTCAATTGACATTAGAAACTTTTAGCTGGTAATTCAATTGACATTAGCATCTTTCAGCTGGTCATTTAATTGACATTAGCAACTTGTAGCTGGTTATTCAGTCATTCAATTGACATAGGCCGCTTTTAGCTGGTCATTCAATTGACATTAGCATCTTTCAGCTGGTCATTCAATTGGCATTGGCATCTTTCAGCTGGTCATTTAATTGACATTAGAAACTTGTAGCTGGTCATTCAATTGACATTAGCATCTTTCAGCTGGTCATTTAATTGACATTGGCATCTTTCAGCTGGTCATTTAATTGACATTAGCAATTTGTAGCTGGTTATTCAATTGACATTAGCAACTTGACATAGTAACTTGTAGCTGGTCATTCAGTCATTCAATTGACATAGGCAGCTTTTAGCTGGTTATTCAATTGACATTAGCATCTTTCAGCTGGTCATTTGATTGACATTGGCATCTTTCAGCTGGTCATTTAATTGACATTAGCAATTTGTAGCTGGTTAGTCAATTGACATTAGCAACTTTCAGCTGTTCATTTAATTGACATTAGCAACTTGTAGCTGGTCATTCAATTGACATTTGCAACTTTTAGCTGGGCATCAAATGCTATCAAATTTACTATCAGCAGCTTGTAGTTGGTCATTCAGATGACAAGTCTAATAAATAAAATAATTATTAGCAACTTGCAGCTGGTCATTCAATTGAAAAAAAAAAACTGTTATTTCATTATCAGCAGCTTGTAGTTGGTCATTCAAATGACAAGTCAAATAAATAATTATAAGCAGCTCGTAGTTGGTCATTCAGATGACAAGTCAAATAAGTAATTATTAGCAGCTTGTAGTTGGTCATTCCATTGACATTAGCATCTTTCAGCTGGTCATTCAATTGATATTAGAAACTTGTAGCTGGTAATTCAATTGACATTGGCATCTTTCAGCTGGTCATTTAATTGACATAGTAACTTGTAGCTGGTCATTCAGTCATTCAATTGACATAGGCAGCTTTTAGCTGGTTATTCAATTGACATTAGAAACTTGTAGCTGGTCATTCAATTGACATTAGCATCTTTCAACTTTTCATTTAATTGATATTGGCATCTTTCAGCTGGTCATTTAATTGACATTAGCAATTTGTAGCTGGTTATTCAATTGACATTAGCAACTTTCAGCTGTTCATTTAATTGACATTAGCAACTTGTAGCTGGTCATTCAATTGACATTTGCAACTTTTAGCTGGGCATCAAATGCTATCAAATTTACTATCAGCAGCTTGTAGTTGGTCATTCAGATGACAAGTCAAATAAATAAAATAATTATTAGCAACTTGCAGCTGGTCATTCAATTGAAAAAAAAAACTGTTATTTCATTATCAGCAGCTTGTAGTTGGTCATTCAAATGACAAGTCAAATAAATAATTATAAGCAGCTCGTAGTTGGTCATTCAGATGACAAGTCAAATAAGTAATTATTAGCAGCTTGTAGTTTGTCATTCCATTGACATTAATTATTGTGAGTAGCTACGCTATGAATAACTCTAAAGGAATTAATGACTTACTGCACTTTCTTCTTTGTATAGAAAAAATCTGTATCTTACCTAATCACTGCAGGCACTGCACTGTTAATTTAATCATTTGTATGTGTTAAAGTATACTATACTGTACTTGAACCAAATCGGTTAATCATAAATTCATAATATTTTAAATAAAGAACATAATTTCAGTGCAAGCAAGTCAAAAAACAAAATGATTTGCAGTTCTGTAATAATATGACGCCAGGCAATTAAGTTTAAACAACAGTTGCACTTAATTCATGTAAATTGTAATTAAAAATAGCATTATTTTTTTAAAGCCTACCAAATGATATAACTGTATGGTTCGTAAAATAGTATCTACATATTAAACGGGTCCATTAAATTGAAACTGCTGATTTCTCAAAACTAGTCTAGTCGACTAACTAAAGGTAACTACTGAACATAGCTGGTAACGAAAGCGACCTAGTGTACCTTACTTAATATTGTTGTCAGTCAGCGTTACATCAGCATTCATGAAACTGTAAAATTATATGGGTTATAAGACCATGCAACTATGAAGTTGTTAGCGAAAGCTAAAATATCATGCAACAATAAAATGATATGGGTTACAGAGCCATGCAACTATCAAGTTGTTAGCAAAAGCTAAAGGGTCATGCAAATAAAATAGCTGTGAGTGCTTAATTGCAATGGCTGGCACTCGCCAGAATATTTTGAGTCCATAAGTGTATGTGCTTATCACAGATTCACTCTTGTCCTTACCTCCTTAATTTGATAAAACGGAAATGGAAGCGATCTTGAAGCAGTGACTTTGACTACTAGTAGTAGCCAAAATAAATAAATAAGAGATAATAAAGATCTATGGAACGTTATTTTTGTAGGTTTACTTACCTACCTATCAATAGAAAAATATTTTTACAGGGAAGGGATAGTATAGAACAGAAGTAACAATAACTCAAATGTGTTAATATAATGAGATTGTAATTTCCATAAACATTGTTTATCGTTGAATTTGGTGTTTGACAATTTCAGATCAATATTTGATAAATATCTATTTTCTGTAAACAAATTAGTCTCAGTAAGTAATTCGTAATTTGTTTGATGTAATAGCTTTGATAACAGTCAACACTGTATTGTAATAAGATTTAAGAGATTAGCTAAACTGTGGAGTTTCTTGCGCCGCTTCTTCTCCACGGGCTATACATTCCGAAGCGGTGGTAGATTCGAGTAAAGGTAAAAAATAAATTAAAACAAGAAAGAGATGTAGTGTACAGCAATAAAGAGTAGTTAATGTGGAAAGCGCCGGTAGCGCCGTCTATCGGCGGACGCGGTCTGTGGTGAATATCTATCGTGCAAACGCTCGGTATTCGTGCACCGACCGCCGTGCTGCGCGGACGTGTGCCAGTCACATTCACTAGTGAAGACTATATCTGTGTTTCATTATATGTACATCAACCTCAACCAACCCTTAGTAGAAAGGTGTATTCTACAGTATGTATATAATACATGCATAGTATCAGCATTGCACCCGTGAGAAGCCGGGGCGGGTCGCTAGTACATTATAAACAGAATTTTGACTGCTTCCTCTATAGGTGTAACTGTAACACAACACACCCTAGTAATATTAAAAAAAATAGTTTCTTCTTGACTACCTCATTTCTGTTTTTGGGTTACTGTCATCAATCGTCATGCCGAATTTCTATTCTATAGGTGCAAAAAGGAGCGAGTTATTAAGGTGGGGCATACAGACAGACAGACAGACACACAGAATGGACGAAAGTATAAAGGTTCCTTGTTGACTTTTTAGGGTTCCGTGGTCAAACAAGGAACCCCTGTTTAGAGATTAGAGTCTAAATGAAATTTTTGTAATCGATTTTGGGTCGCGACCTCAATAAGGTTGAAAAACACTGGTTAAGACCATGGTACAATAATATACTGCGGCTGGTATTCTCTTCCGATCACGTGACGACCACGTGACTGACACAACCTACGTCATCATACCCTTTTAACATGTTTAGCGGCCATTTTTTGTGACGTAGGCTTGTATCACTCTGGGAAAAGAAGACCTTGTTTTTTTAGACCATGGGTTAAGACCATCAAATTGCTACTTTTACTAGCAATGGAGCCAGCATCGGAAATTTTTAAAAAAATCTTCTATTTCTCCTGAAACTTGAACCTGAACTGAAACAGTTTGATGGTGTTAACCACCCCTTTAAATATATATATAATAAATAAATAGGGTGTTTTGTTACACCTTGTAAAAGTATTTTTTATACAATTTTTTCAGAGAAAACTTCACGCTGCAACTACTAGCTAAATTCAAAGATAAACTTCACGCTATAAAGGAGAAGAAAGAAGAAGAGGGAGAGGAGAAGAAAGAAGAAGCTACTGAAGAAGATGATAATCTAAATACAGATGATTGGTGAGTTGATAATATTAGTCACGATCTTAGATATAAAACTTTTCGCTTACGCTGCAAGATGGAGCCAAGAAATGAGAGAGTGAGATAGCAAGTTACGAGACCTTATGTGAACAAAATAGACAATAGATTACACATCGAGGGCAGGAAAGTAAGAAAGGTCTCAAACCTCATGTAATTTATTCCGAGAGATAAGTGTACTTTTTGCAACCATCAGCAGCAAGGCTGATTCAGTGTTTATGGGGTGTAGAGCATATCTGTGATGGGGATGGACCAGGTCTGCCTGCATAACTCCAGTCGGTTTAGGAGTTACTGATGATTAAAGGTCTGTAAAAAATTTTAGATCAGCTGCAAGGCTGATCGTTTGTTATTGTTGTAGTATGCACTGTAGCTATGTGAACAGTACAAAAACTGACATGGTTCATCAGTCGGTTTAGGAGATAGGTACAGCCGTTCAAAGGTCGGAACTTTGACTGGCTGTATCTCCTTAACCGACTGACAGAACTTGACAGTTTTTGTACTGTTCACATAGCTACAGTGCATACTACAACAATATCATACGATCAGCCGTGCAGCTGATCGTTAATTTTTTACAGACCTTTAATCATCAGTAACTCCTAAACCGACTGGAGTTATGCAGGCAGACCTGGTCCATCCCCATCACAGATATGCAAACACTGAATCAGCCTTGCTGCTGATGGTTGCAAAAAGTACACTTATCTCTTATACTAAGTGTTGGCCGACGCGAAGCGGAGATGATGATGATGATGTCTGTCTCGTTTTAAGGTATAACATTTTATGTAAATGAACATGATCCATAGATCTTGTAACTTGGCAGAAGGGATTGCTTAGTCCGGTTGCCGGGTAGGCGAAATGTATGGCCATGTATGTACGTTAGTTTTCATATGTACCGGTGCAATTTATGCAGTGGGCCCATATATTTGTAGCCGGGTACCCGACAACCGGAACGTGTGGTAAGGGACTAACGCGAGGAGTTATATTATATGATCTAAGGTGCTGTTTAAACAGAAGTGACGTGGCGCGGACGTGACGCGGGTGGGTTGTGGCAATATAAACCTTATAGTACGCAGCATAGCGTCGTTTGGAGAATTACGACCGCACCTCCAGGCGACGTCGCCTGGAGGCGCGGGCGCGATTTTCCTTTACGACAAAAACGACGCTATGCTGCGTACTATAAGGTTGAATATTATGTTACTTTGACTATCCGCCACCGCCACGCGTCTCTTCTGTATAAACAGTACCTAAAGGCAAACAAATTTTTGGATTTATGACTCAATCACATCTTTGCTGTCATTTCATACAAATGGGAAAAACTGACAAGGTAAGCATGTGCGATACTGAGTAAGTGTGAGTGAAATAGGAGTATACCGTCATGTCTGGACAGTTCCATACATTTTAGATTTAGTATAGTCTTGGCGCAAACAGATGTCGCTACTGGCCTGAACGAGAGATAAATCTTAATTAAACGTTATTAGATCACTATTATTTGAGTTTTGTTCCACGGAAATAAATTATAATTAGATTAATTTTCTAAACATTTTTTATAACAAATGTGTTTAACACTTATTTTAACGTAATTAAACATTGCTGTAGTACCGGTTACTCACCACCGGCGCTGTACTTGCGCGAGTTTTCATATAAGAAGGTGGCAACTTACTCAGTATCGGCATTGACCCTCTGTTGTGTATAATTTATTTACTCTATGATACCGTCAAAGACATTTTAATCTCTAATGTCTATTTGGATTGAGTAATAAATCCAAAAATCTTTACAAACTCTCAGATTTTTTTAAAAGTTACTTGGACCTTGACAACCCTATGACATCCGATTTTTATCAGGCTCGGCCACACGCTACGTTTCGAAGAGAAAGGTGCAGTCTTAGCGAAGGATGCATCGACAAAAGGAGACGACTGGTTCGACATCTACGATCCAAGGAACCCTATTAATAAGAGGAAGAGAGAGGCTGATGCGCAGAGTAGTAAAAAACTGAAGAAATAAATTATTAAACGATTTTATTTTTTGCTAAGTATTTCGTTTTTTTTTTAGTTAAAGAACTAAAAAAGTTACCCAAGGGAACAAAGGTAGAGACCTCAAAAGGAAAAAAAAAACTTTTATTATTAGCCGGAATGATAGACGGACCGTCCGCTGTCTGTCCGTCGGTGAAGATAAGACCCTTTTTCTTAGTAACGGGAAGAGGTATCGAATTTAGATTATCATGACAAACTAATACATAATTTGCGAGATCGAATCAGAAATGAAGAGATCTGCTGAAGAACCAGAGTAGCTAAAACATACCTGGTCCAAAGAATTGCTTAACTAAAGTGGCAGTGGGTGGGGCACATTGCTCGCAGAACCGATGATGGCCGATGAGGCCGAAGAGTTCTTGAGTAGCGACCGTGTACCGGAAAGCGCAGCGTGGGTAGGTAGTAAGCCCCCACAAGGTGGACCGACGACCTGGTGAAGGCGGCGGGAATTTCACCAGGCATTTCCCGTGGTACACCTAATTTGGTTCACCTGGTGGACCACGGGCAGAACTTTTTACCCGTGGTACACCTGATAAATTTAAAATTACATTTAATTAAAATGTATTGCCCGTGGTTCACCTGATAACAAAAACTATTTTAACGCAAACTTTTTTAATTTCTCCACCATGGACCAGGGTGTAGTACTATAGATAGTGTTGGTTAAAAAAAAATTAATGAAAAAAAAAAATGAATAAAAAAACAAGAAAAAAAAAGACAAAAAAAACGCGTACTCACACACGCACACATTCAGTCACTCACATATTTTCATATACACATGCACAGAAACTCACACAATAACATACGCGCACTCACACACACGCACACATTTTCACATACACTTACACGTACGCACACATACTCACACAACACACACACAGCCATTGGAACACCCACATATTTTCATATACACATACAGCCCGACCAGAAAGAGTAGAAATTAAATGAGGGCGCCACTGTCGCTTTACACGGCAACACTACACTACGACCTAAACTATTTTGATACTTGCTGTATTTACTCCGAAAGTTTATGCAAAACGTTATCTATGTTTAGCTAAATTTGGCTCTGACAGCAGCTACATTTTACACCCAATATACATTTTAAATTTCGGCAACTACATGGCTAGCATGGCAGCGTGATATAGCGCTATCACACCTTCGCTCTCTTTCTATTTGCGCGCGAACGAACGAAATAAAAGGCATGATATAGCCATATCACGTGTAACATGCTTCGTACGCCTCCTGTATTCTAGTTCTAGAAGAAAATAATGAAAACGCATATTACTTTATATTGTACTTTCAAATTATTTGTTTTTGAATACGATGTTTACTATTTTCGTATATTCGTAGATCTGATATTTACATTCCTTCTATTTAAGATTTCTATTTCTAGGCATGGCAGTTTTTTTATCGATGCATTCCGGATTCCGGACAGAAAAATTTTGCGATATAGGTAAATGTTTTCCTGAAAACAAAAAAAAAGTAGGTAATCGATAAAATATTAACTAGTCGCAGTGAAGATAAACTAAACATGTAGGAATGACATGCAAGGATCAAAATTATGCGGTCCACGCATACAATAACGTCAGTTTTATCAACAAACGATCATAACCCCAAACGAACCAAACTCGAAAGAAAATGCCCTAAATGATTATTTTTCAGATGATAACTGACGATAATTGATATAATTTCGCTGAAAACTATTGTTAAAAAGCAACATGAGAGTAAATAAATACCTACCATATCAGCAAATCGCTTGTAAACAACATCCAATCTATTCCAATTTTCCCCGCTTGATATACCTCCAAACATAACAGAAAATAACGTAGTAAATTACTAAACTTGCACCACTTTTTGTTACTTTATCCATTAGTAATAATAATTAGGACAAATTCAAATATATTACGGTAAATTTTTATTAGAAATGCATAAAACTGCATTTGAAATTTTGGTGATTGACAGTTTGACGTTTTCCATAATGTTGTCATGATAATGAAAAAGTTTAGTTCCGATTTATTTAATTTCTAGACTTTACGGTCGTACTGTACCTACACGCACATATACTCGTGATGAATGGATGCGTGTGTGTGAGTGTGTGTGCGTGTGTATATGAAAATATATGATTGACTGAATGTGTGCGGGTGTGAGTGCGCGTGTTTTTTTTATTTCTTTTTATTTTATCGTTCATTTTCTTTTTCTTTTCTCATACTTTTTTTTTCTTTAACCAACACTACTATGTAAACACATTTCACTACCAGAGCCTTAATTGTATCTATATGTTTGTGTGCGCGTGTGTTGTGTGAGTATGTGTGCGTGTTTATTTATGTGTATATTATGAAAATATGTGCGTGTGTAAATGTCTGCGCTTTTGTTGTGTATGTGTATGTGAAAATATGTGAGTGACTGAATGTGTGCGTGTGTGAAAGGGTGTTTTTTTTTTTAATTTCTTTTGTCAATTTTTTTAATTATATTTTCATTCTTTTTTTCCTCTTTTTTTATCCAACGCTAAGAGCAAGGATCTCCTTTATTCTAAAGCATAGAGACCGCATCAATTTACGATTGTAGTTAGTCTCTTTTGTCTTATGACGTGCCGTTAATAGTAGAAGGAGACGGAACTATAGATCTTTGTTTATGCGGCTGTCCACTTTTCACTTGTCACTTTTGTTTTAGTGTGCGTGAAAAACATTAGGGCAGTTGTCACTTTGGTCATCTTTGGTCTCTTTTGTCCTGATACCCCAGTAAAATTAGATCGAAAAAGGGGTCAACCTCGGAATGGGAGATAATAAGCTAAAAACTTTTATAAATCATTGTTATGACATCCTTTACGTTAGGTAAAAAGTCACATAAAATCACGTGTCCGCGTGTCATGATATTCAAGGTCAAATGTCAATAAAACAGGTTTTTTGGAAATATCTCCTTTCCTATGTTCTAAATTAATTTTGAAGTTATTATAAAAATTATAGAGCATAAAATTCCCTACAAACTAGGTATGTTGTGTGTGTGTACGTGTGTGTATGTGAAAATATGCGAGTGACTGAATGTGTGCGTGAGTGCGCGTAATTTTTTTTCAATTTTTTTTAAAACTTCAATTTCATTCATTTAAAAAAAAAAATCTTTTTTTAAATCCAACGCTACAAGCAGGCATGTACGTACACCTTGGTCTATGGTGGACTACGGGTAGTAAATACTTCTTACAGTTCACCTTCTTTTGAAGGTGAACCACGGGTAGAAAATACTACCCGTGGTACACCTTGGTCCACCTGGGTGTACCTTTTTACCCGTGGGTAAAAAGTTCTACCCGTGGTCCACCAGGTGAACCAAATTAGGTGTACCACGGGAAATGCCTGAATTTCACTATGGAGCCGACATCGAACTCAAGAAAAGACTCTTTGGGCTATGTTGGCTACTCTCTGCGAATCTCTTCATTTCTGATTCGATCTCGCTATGTATGTATATGTGTATTTTAATTATTGCGCTATTAGAGTTAAAAAAAAAACAATCTAATGTTGCCATATAAAAACAATGAAACAACCAAATGACCGGTCAACGACTTTGATATCTCTTAACTTATCTTGTGTTGAAGAAAAAAAAACATTGTACCTAAGTCTTGTCCGCCAATGCATGACTTAATAATGTTAATAAATAGTAGACTGGCGTTTAATTATCTAGTACAGTTGTACATTAAATTATACCTATCTAATACCTATTCAAATTAGAATTAATTATCGTTTGTATTGAGCGCGCGGGTCCCCCTAAGCACAGTATAAGACAGTAATCTATCTTCATACAATGGTACCAAACGCGGTGTACGCCTCGTAGCACGCACACACTGACAATATCTCCGCGTAGCCCCGTCTGGCGCATTCGTGGCAGTCTGACATATTTTCAGTGTGTGCGTGCTAAGAGGCGAACGTACTAGCGAGCACACATACAAGCCGCGTAGTATGAAGATGGATTACTGTCATAAGACAGTATATACCACAGCCCGGACACTGCGTACAAAAAAATGAAATTGACAAGATGACGTCTGCACATGCTAAACGGGTTTAGGGCTGCCACAACTTAAGTTGCGTGCGGTACAACTTGTGACGGGCAGATGGCGCGCGTGACATAGTCGATGAACGAATGGGAAAAATTGAAGAGATTATATTTAGGTACCGTAAAATAAAGAGATCCTTCCTCTGAGGGAAAAATATAATATGAATGATAATTATATAAACTTCTTGCATGAGAAATTTTTCATCTCGCAATGCGGTCGGGAAACTGCACAATGTATGCCCATCTTGCACCTTTTCTCTTGCAAAATAAAAATAGGCCGGGGAGCAAAACTTAGACTATAAGCATTAGCGTTTTAAATTCTCTGCTATTTGTTTGCCTAGAACTAGACCCAGACAGTCAATTTTTTTCATTTATTTCTTTTTTCGTAAATAAAACGCATTGACACCCGTCTATTCAAAAAAGAGATTTTATCCTTCACCTATGCTCTTTGTTTCGAAAACATAAATTCTAGATGGTGACAACCTAGGCTACAGGTAACTCCCGAGGGCGACAGAGGGGTGAGGTCTGGGTGAGGTAAAAAGTTGGCGGGAGGAAGGGAGTGTCCATACTGTATCTAGTAATAGATACTCTTTCTTATACTGTGCCCTAAGCCTGTAGGTAAGGCTCAGAAACTACTGTAGGGATTTTGATACGGTTTTTACTAATAGATGAACTGATAATAAAGAAATATTAAAAACATGGATGTCATTACGTCTGAGATATCCGTTGATAAAGTATTTTTTCATGTTTTTCTTCCTTTCTTATGGTCCGAGATCCGACCGTAAAATTATGCACCTATTTCATAGGCAAATGAAATGATATTATCTGGGTTGTCTGGAAGAAATCGCTTCTTAGCGATAAGACCGCCTTAATTTGTGCCTCTTGTATTTTTATCTCTGTATTTTACTGTGTATGTTTTGGTGTGAAATAAAGTATATTGATTGATTGATTCTAGTGTATGTTTACACAGGGGTTAATTCAACGCCGCCAAGTTGCCTAGAAAAATCTTGCGGCAAGTACCTTTTCCATTATGATTTTTGGTATAACTTTTTCCACCTGTCTGTTAGGGAAGTAAATGAGGTGCCATCGGAAGGAGACTGATCCAAAGTATTTGAAAAACTAGGGTTGCCACCTCTTAATCTGCCGCAACTATAGCGTTGCCAGGTTCAAAGAAGTCATTTTTGCACCTGGCAACCCCTTAGTTGCGGGAGAGTGAGAGGTGGCAACCCTAGTTTTTCCAGTTCTTTAGATCAGTCTCCATCCGATGGCATCTCATTTACTTCCCTAACATCATACAGGTGGAAAAAGTTATACCAAAAATCATAATGGAAAAGGTACTTGCGGCAAGATTTTTCTAGGCAACTTGGCGTTGTTGAATTAACCCCTGTGTAAACATAGGTACACTAGAATCACATTTCGCTCGCCTATGAAATAGGTGCATAATTTTACGGTCGGATCTCGGATTATTATTTTAAAAATGCAAAATGAAAGCAAGGTTGCACTTGTTGCACACCCATCTTTCATCCATCACCGCCATCTACCGATTCATTTGGAACTGCTTTCTGTTTTTATTTTCCTTTCAGAAAATCCCCCTTTGAGAACCTCCTCCTTTTTTGAAGTCGATTAAAAATTCCATTGACAAAAAAGTTGTTCTTTAATTATGACGAATACTTGAATTATTTAATTGCCATACAAACGTAGCGGTTTCAGACTTTGTTTTAGCTTTTTTAAACAAAGCGTGTATTTGTGTTCCTCCTTCATTAATAGTGATGTCCAGTTATCAGAGGCGAGATCGCGGCGGTCAACGTTTACGGGTCAGTACGAGGCTGGAAACTTTATAGTGTTGGGATTGGTTCATATACTTATCGATAAAATGAACTAAGCAAGTAATCATTTCTCATAAATATCTACATGAATTCCCATAGCCGACTTCGGCTAAAGCGACCGTTAGTGTAGTTATGTTCAGCAGTGGACGATGATGATGAAGGAAAATTTTAGACAAAGAAAAGCAGACGGATAAAAATAATTTTATATTTATTTGTCAAATACATAAAACAAACATCTTATGAACTAAAGGCAATGATAAAACCGATATCAGGTTTTTGCCAATGCAAAAGCATCGATAGCAACAATAGATAAACAGGTACTTACATAAATACAGTATAGTTATACCTATAAGTACATCGCACCGCAACCACAAGTTCTTATAAACCCATACACTGATTTGGTCGGATGCAGTGGCTATAACCAGCAGTTACACGGTGAGGGCATCAGACAGAGCCACTCAGTGCTGTTGACGATGACTAAAGGAAATAGGTAGTCGCTTCTTACAAGGTCCATTTAGGGGAAGATTGGCACCATTCGTACAAGGGGCACATACATACAGTAGATTTTACGGAAAAACTAAGTGGAGTACGGTCATGTCTTTTCACGTGTACGTAGCCTTTGTTCGACTGCATCGTTAGACCGGTAAGCAGCGACAGCAGCGCCATTACACATAATACGACAGGTAGCAAAGTGTTTTTGCACTTGGTGAGTAAATATTTTATGGTAATTCACGATCGCATTTTAACTACTTTTATTACATTTCTAACATGATAATTACCTTTATGACAAGTAAATATCCTTAACAAAGTGTTTTAATGACAAATATTTTCTTGTTTACACGTTTCTAGAAAAAAGGTAACTTTTTTTAACTTATATATCATGGGGAACCTTCGGACAGCATGGAATGGGGCACATTAGTACGAAACAAATGGTTAGTGATTCCTGATAGATTAATTTATTTTTAAAGAAACATGGTGTAACCTTACAAAATTGAAAATGAGGAGCAAGGAAGTAGAGTAGACTAAGATTTGATATTGATTTGATCCCAAACATTTTTTTATCATACCTACTTTGGGCAAACAAAAAATATCCACGCCCCCCGTGTCACATTAGGGTACCTAGGTACTACAATACAGACGAAATGTTAGTTTCATCCTCTATGTACTAAATAAAGATAATTTTCGGTGCTGTATGAAAGTACCCCATTCGTGGGGCAGATTCGTACGAATTCCGGATGAAAGGAAAATCACTTTTATTGAATAATCCTCTAAAATACACATTCATACTATTTTTTCCCTAATAGCCAAATATATGTGCTATTTCAAGATGATTTCTATAATACTATTAATCAACGCGGTAAAAAGAAAAAAAATATATTGTGAAAACTGTACGAAGGGTCCCAATCTTCCCCTACCTACTTAGTTTCTGGTGTACCTATTTATTGTAAGTATAATGTTTTGGCCAAGTCTCTGTAATTTTGCAACTGAAACCCTGGGGAATCGGTAAAGGATAAAGGAATTCGATGTTTATCCAATCCAAAAAAAAAACGTTTTTATCGATAACCGTCCCATCCCTAAGTTTACAACAGCAACACGTTTATTAAATTAATAATAAATTTCGCGAAGCTCGTCTGCAGATTAAACGATAAAAACAACCGCTAATTATCTCATTCATTGTCTTTGTTTCTGTACGAAAGAATTGTATGGAGCTTCCATGCCGTGAGCTTTGCAAGAGACGTTTTAATACAGAAGTCAATCTCCGAAAAACAGAGCAGTAGTTTGGCAGAGCATACTTCTCACGCATAAACATGACACCTCTCTTTATATTATCATAATCAAAATTGTTTGTAAAAATAAAAAAACATTAAATTATAATATTCAATTAAACTCATTATCGTGCAATTATGGAAAATGTTAAATAGATACGTGAGAAATTTTGAAGTGATATACGTCAGAGAACTAAAATGGCTCAGAAAATTAGCAAGCTGAAGTGGCAATGGGCTGGTCATATCTGCCGAAGAACTGACGACCGATGGGGTGTCAGAGTTCTAGAGTGGAGACCGCGAACTGGCATGCGTAGTGTGGGACGCCCTAGCTGCTGCCCGCTGGACAGACGACCTAAAAAAGTAGCGGGGAGCGACTGGATGAGGAAGGCCGAGGACAGAGTTTTGTGGCGCGCCTTGGGAGAGGCCTATGTTCAGCAGTTGACGATGATTATGAAGGAAAATTTTAGATAAAGATTTTGCTGGCGCCCCGACTTCGTCCGCACCACACCGTCGTCTCCCGTTATAAGAGATAAAATTAGGTACACCCTGTTCTTAAGTCTAATCATTAATAAATCGGTCGAATATGGATAAATAATCTGAAATCATTAATTTAAATCGAATTGAACAAGCTTTTTAACACAAAATTTTAATCAAATCTGTCCAGTAGCTTTTGCCAAACAAACAGTCCTAAAAATCCGAAAATCTGTGATTTGTAGTCGGGGAAATGTAAACACATTACTTATTGCATTTTACATACTCGTATCTTCAATGTAAAGGAGTGCGATTTTTGAATCTCATTCGCTGAGTTCAGCAGTTGAAAATCTCAAAATTACTATGGAGATACGCATCTTTCTACTGCTGATTTGACTTTCAGAAATCGCACTCCTGAAGAATAATTTTTGTAAGTCAAATCAGCAAATCTGCAGTCAAGATGCATACCTATCTCTACAGTAATTTTGACATTTCCAACTGCTGAACTCAGCGAATGAGATTCAAAAATCGCACTCCATGCACACTTTCTATTACAATTTTTTATAATAGTGTACCTACTCGCAGAAAAGTAACATTTGAAAAAGAAAACCGAGTGAAAAGCGTATCCATACATTCCTTTCATTTCAAACCTTTGTCATTCGTCCATTAACCTGTTAGGATTTAAATGATTCTTTCTAACAGCGTGAGAAAGTTAGAATTTAGGTAATTTTATTCCGAAATTAAGTCTAGATTATCAGTTTGTTTGGATCGCCTTACGAAAACAACTGTTCCCATGATGGCACACTGGCAATTATTTTGTCTGTGCGATGTGATGGCATTTACGGTTCGCTGAGTCTTTTTCTTTCTAATTTATTGTTTAACATTCGAAAGGATGAGAAAAGACGGGTAAATAAAAAAAACAAGGAACTAGAATCAAATTGGACATATTGTCACAAATTATCTAGTCACAGTTAAAGTACCTAAGTAGGTACCAGGAGTGCGATTTTTGAAACTCATTCTTTGAACTCAGCAGTTGAAAATGTCAAAATTACTGTGGAGATATGCATCTTCTACTGCTGATTTGACTTTCAAAAATCATACTTCAGGAGTGCTATTTTTTAAAGTCAAATCAGCAGTAGAAAGATGCGTATCTCCATAGTAATTTTGAAATTTTCAACTGCTGAACTCAGCGAATGAGATTCAAAAATCGCACTCCTGAATCTAGCCTGGACTTTTAAAGCTAGCAAAGCTAGAAGACTGTCTACTCTAGGAACCCTAACCATGAATAAATAAAACGAAATATCTAGCTATAGGCATAGATTTATATATGTCTTTGGCTATAGGTCATTTATTTACACTAAAATAGGTAGGTACCCACATTACTTATGTAAAATTAGGTACAGATAGATCTACAAGTAGGTATAGGTACCTATCAAATAAAACAAAATAATTTAAAAACAAAATAAAGTCAAGGACTTTACTTTTTTTACTATTTATTATTGTTTGGTACTAATAGCCAAATATATGTGCTATTTCAATATGATTTCCATAAAGCTATTAATCAAAGCGGTAAAAAGAAATAAATAAAACCGGTCAAGTGCGAGTCAGGCTACACGCGCACCGAGGGTTCCGTACCACACCGTTTCCGTATTGTATGTGTGTCGGAGATCCAAATAAATAATTTTTCTTTCTTTCTTTTCTTTTCACACCACCACAGAACACAACATTATTATCTTAGAAAAAAAACTTTTTTTGTCCGGGACCTTTAGCGCGAGACCGACTCACACTTGGCCGTTTTTAGTATTTGTTGTTATTCTGTAGAGTTTGCTCTATAATCACGCAAAGTTTGACGCTTGTATGTATAACCGTTTTTACTATAGAGCGAGAAGAAAAAACGTTGATAAAAACTAGTTTCTTGTTGAGAACCCCCCTTAATTTTTAACGTTTTGACATTTTCATTATTTGTTAACAAATCCGCCGTAATAACGCATAATCTGAAAAAAATTCAACTATCTATTAGCTATTACGGTTCAAAAGTTACAGCCCTAAATAGGTAGGACAGACGGACGGACGGACGGACAGACGGACAGACGGACAGACGGACAGACGGACGGACAGACGGACGGACGGACAACGTAGGCTTAGTAATAGGGTCCCGTTTTCACCCTTGGGGTACGGAACCCTAAACACTGTACGAAGGGTCCCAATCTCCCCCTATTTTATCCAGTTTTGTATGGGACAGCTGATTTTTTTTCGCGTTTCCTGAGGTAGGCTTCATAATGAAAGTTGTTCAGTTTGATGGTCTGAGTTCACCGTTTCAGTATTTGCTAGGCTGCCACTTACACCTGTATAATCTGACCCCCCGTGGGTGTCTTTAAAATGTTACTAGTATAGATAGGTAGGCTAGACAATTGTTACACATGCAGCATGACGAAATTTTCAGCAAACAGGGGCGTAACTTCATTAGCTACATATTTTCTTAAACCTGACTTAATTAATTCACCTACAATCAAACAATAACACTTCAAAAGTTCAAAACAATGATCTAACTTTTAAAAAAAGTTCCATTTTATGATACCACGCAATCATCTGATAGTGATCTCATGAGTTTTCAATAAAAAAGGTTAAAACATGTAGGTACCTTTGAGGTACCTACACTTAACTACCGCGAAGTACGGAAAGGTCTATAAACTTTGGACGAGACGCGATAATCTGAAATTATAATGCTAACGAATTCAAATGTTAGACTACGAAAAGAAGTAACTTCGACAATTTGTATTTTTGGCCGGCTACCTTTAAACAAGGAGGAGGTTCTCAATACGTCTGTGAGTACCTAGTTTCCGGCATAGCTCTTCTAGCTATGAAGCAACGTATGACTCATTATTGCGGAGTCAGCAGAGAGTGTGGACAATCTCTCGGTGAACTGCCTTCGAAGTCATGCACGTTAAGATTGCCAACGTATCTCTTCTCCTTTTTTCGACCGATAGTGGTGAAAATTGGTCCAAAATAGTCCAAACTAGTGAACGTAAAAGGCCGACGATTATGAGCGAGTCACTTTGGCGGGAGGTCTGGGCTTGTGGGCTGCATCGGTCTTGCTTTTCTCATCCGACAAAAGAGACATTTACAAGCTACGTTTCTTACCACGTTGCGCAAGCCGACTAGCCAGTATCTGATATCGAAATGAACCCAGTAATTATAGGTACAATATTTCAACAATAAAAGTACCTAAGTATTATTTAAAAACGAACACCAACTTCAAAACTAACTACTTTAACAATAATAAGTAGAACCAACTTTTTTAAATTCGCATCTTAACAAATCCTAGTTTTGAAGCACGTACCTATAGTTAGCGGAGTGGATAGCTGGAATTTTGGGGTGAGTCGGACCCACCTGCCTTATTCGCTAAGCCCATCCCAAGTTCTAACTTACCGTAGTCAGAAAATAATACAAATTAAGTTTTGTTGTAGCTCGTAACTTATAATTTTTGTGGAAACAATTGTTCCGGATTTGAAGAGTGAGTTGAAATGGGTTCTTTTATTGCATTGCGGATCCCTATTCCTATTAATGGTTTTGTTTCTTTTTAATTTTATTGTTTATTATTATTACTACCCGTTCACGACCAGTTGGCCGTCGATGCCCGTTACAAAATTTCCTCACAGGCACATTAATTGGTCCCGTCGACAAAAAATAATATAAAAGGCAAATAAAAATTTAAAATTAAAAGCGATCTTAGTGACCGGGACGGATGTGCCGTACGTGGTTGCGTTGCTAAAGGTTATAAAATTGCGTTTATTAGGGTCTCTTAGGGGTGCGGTGCGGGGAAGCGGGAAGGGAGGTAGCGGCCAACTCGAAGTGAATGACTAGTAGATACCTACACATCAATCCCACTATGTAAGTTGTAAAAAAAATATTAGGCTTGACCAGGAGTGCGATTTTTGAATCTCATTCGCTGAGTTCAGCAGTTGTAAATGTCAAAATTACTATGGAGATATGCATCTTTCTACTGCTGATTTGACTTTCAAAAATCATACTTCAGGAGTGCAATTTTTGCGTGTCTGTCAGTCAGTCAGATTTGGTTGTTTATCTACACTAATATTATAAAGAGGAAAGATTTGTACCTATTTTTGTATGTTTGTATGTTTGTAATGAATAGGCTCAAAAAGTACTGGGCAGATTTAAAGAATTCTTTCACCATTAGAAAGCTGCATTCACTCTGAGTGACATAGGCTATATTTATTGCTAGAAAAGATTAGACGTCCACCCGTGCGAAGCCGGGACGGGCCGCTAGTATAAGTATAAAGATAGAAGAAAATATTAAACAAACGTATATACATTTTTCTACAGGACCCTCTGTCTACCTGTAGCTTCGATTAGCCAACTTTAAGGTTCACATGAGACGAAGGAAGTGAGCTCTGCCCATCGGACCGCGACGTCGTTAGTCAGACACACCCAAAGATTTACGCCACAATTTTCGCAAAACCAAATGTGGTTGGTCGTCTGCGAAAAATTGTTGCCTTTTAAAATTAAAAAGTTGATATAAAACCTTTTTGGTTGAAGCGCGTATCCGAACGCGACAATGTAGCGCGCGTCGAATATTTTAATTTCGAAACGGTTGCGTTTGTCTTTTGTTATAAAAAAGTTTGGACTTTTTTTTTATTGGCGCGAATTTCTTGATAATAATTTTGAAGAATGTTTGAAAATAGTTTAGTGTAAAAGTATGTTAGTCAGTTTGTTAGTAAAAATGCTGTGTATACTAGTTTTGTGCCCGGTTCTGCTTGCGGCTGGAGTGCAAACTCTATCAATTGATTCTCAACTGGGAACTTCGATCGAAGGTAGGTACCTAATGATTTTTTTCATTCAGTTATACGTATAAGGTCTAACAAAATTAGCTGAAACTATTTAAGGGGATAATCAGACCATAAAACTGAACAACTTTCTCTATGGGACTTAATGGGACCAATATTTTTCGCGATCTCGATATTGGTCCCATAGAGAAAGTTGTTCAGTTTGAAAGTCTGATCATCCCCTTAGAATAGTTTCAGCTAATTTTGTCAGACCTTATACACGATCAATCAAATCAGCCCAGATCAACCCACTGCTGGGCATTGGCCTCCCTTTTACTGCGCCATTCTTCATGGTCCTGTGCTAATCCGATCCAATGGGAACCCGTCACTCTCACAATGTGATCAGACCAACGTGCTGGTGGTCTGCCCACTGACCTCCGCCCCTCTCTTGGCCTCCACTTTGATAAGCAGGAATCTTGCGAGAACTTCTCGGCGAGAATTCTCGGCAAGAACTTAGCCCGCACTTCACTCTCGCCGAGAACTCTCGGCGAGAACTTTCAAGGAAAATTACGGCTTACGACGCCACAAGAACAATGAAGGGCATCCACACTCTCGTTCTCGGTCTGTCTCGCCCGTTCTCGTCCAGAATGAAGAGCTGGCATCGAATGCAGGCACTACATTCGCGGAAAACAGCCGAGAACGAGAGTGTAATTTTCCTTGAAAGTTCTCGCCGAGAGTTTTCGGCGAGAGTGAAGTGCGGGCTAAGTTCTTGCCGAGAATGCTCGCCGAGAAGTTCTCGCGAGAGTGAAGTCCCTGCTCCACAATAGGTTCATCATTATCATCATTTCAGCCTTTTTATACGTCCACTGCTGGACATAGGCCTACCCCAAAAGGGTGGTTTCGCCATAATCGCCACGCTTGGCAGGCGGGTTGGCGATCGCAGTTGGGTGTTAATATACTCGGAGAACGCTGATAGGTTTATACTGTTAAAGTAGATAGGTAAACAAACTTTCTAAAAATATGTCAGCCATATAAAAGAGAAACTTATCTAGGTTTACCTATCAATTACCTGCTAGATAGGTATTGTGTTTTCGACGCTACGCGATACCTAGGGTTAGGTAGGTACTTACATTTTTATTTCTATTTACTTACGTCGCGTCGTTTGATTCCCATTTTAGACCCACCCATTCCATCATAGGGTATCGAGAGGCAACTAAGAGATAGCTGTAAGATTTTTACATGCAACATAAGCTAGTATAATATCAACTTAAGGTACTCGGCATCCAAATACTTAAGAAAGGTTTCCCTACACTTTTATTCAGACTGCTGCCCTGCTTCGTATTTCTAAAATATTTCATCGAAGTATTATAAAATATTTCCAAAATCTCCTTCCTTTCACGCGCTGTCCTATTGCCATCGCTCGCGCGATCATGCGTTCGTCCGACGAAAATCATTGTGCCACTGTGCGTTTAAAACAGTAGAAAGGGGATGGCGGTATGAACTCATGTAGCTCTTGGGCACACTCACCGAAGTACTCTAGAATTAGATAATCTTGATACCAATAACTTGATATAAATAACTTTCAATTTTAATAAATCGCAAATAGGTATTGGCTAATTCTTCAGGAAGGCATCCAACTTCAGAATCACCTCTATTTGTTATTACTTACTAGGGAAAAGGTAGGTTTAAGTATATTTAAGTTACCTATTCGAAAATTATGATATCCTGTATTGTACCTCCACAATGAAGACGTTTCAAGTATTTCAAGAAATCTTCAAAATGGTGGCGCCCTTTTCGCTGCTATCCAACTTTGCACCCTTTGATTACAAAATATAACTTCGGGTTTTGACGGGTCTCGGGTCTGCTCGGCGCAAACGAAGATTGACGAGCGGAATTATTTTCCTGGACATTCTGTACCTGACCTCCATCCCTTTCTTGGCCACTACTCAGATACTGCCTTGGTCTAGGTATACTGCCCATCTCCACTTAAAGTTTGTGATCCGCTTACCCACGTGTTATGCACCATACGAAATTGGCCCCTTGCTGGATTCTAACTCGCGATCCTTGACTAAGCAGGCAGGTTTAAAACCGCGACTAAGCTATCTAGCCGTTATAATAATAATTATAACTTGTTTCTGAAACTGTTTCTAATTGAAACTTATTTTCTTCCATTTCAGACTGTTTCGAACGCGTATCGATAGGTGAACAACTACCAAGCGGCGCCATCTATCGGAATGTGTCTGAACTAACAACGCGTGAGTGCGAGCAGATTTGCAAGCATGACAAACAGTGTCAGACATTCGATTATGGGTGAGTAAATACGGGATCTATCCGACAGATTACGTTAGCAGTATCGTTGTTTGATTTCGATGGATGATGAATCATTGATTTTTGTAGAACAAAGATGAAAGTTTTATTGCTGGCTTTAATTTAAATAATGTTTATTTCTGTTCATTCAATCGGTATTCTATTTACTTTTGACTTAAATAGGTAACTAAATAGTCAAAATTCTTTTTTGTCTTAAACTTTATCAAGCTATCCCTCATCAGTCATCACACATCAGGGCATAAATAAGGCTCTAAGTATAAACTTACAGGACATAATTTGGTTCTAAGTATGATTATAAGCTATCTATCGATCTTCCCACGTAATTTTTAATCGGTGATAAGTAGTACGTACACTGGCAATGGTACACTCTGACAGCAAATTGACCAATACCTTGCCTCCACCATTGGGCTCTTGGCCCATGTAGAAAATGGTCCACTGATCCTGATCTCGCCCTAGTTCACTATGGGAAGGTGAATGAATTCTAGGTCACTTTAGGAATGTGAAACAGTTTATTTATTTAATTTAATATTCTTTTTTCAGTGTCGGTGCAAAAGGCAACGCAACATGCGACTTAAGCAATATTGATGAGAAGGAACTAAAAGAGAAGGGTGGACTAAATCGTCACCCCGACTACGATGTCTACGTCAGACGTTTCCAATGCGAACAATCACCCCCAACACCCCTCCAGCCTCAGAACGATGACCCTGGAGATGGTCCTACTCACCGCCCGGTCTTTCGCCCAGACGTTGATGAGCCTAAACGTCCTTCAGATTATCCACTCGATTTGAGACCTTACGAAACAAGTGATAGACCATATTCTCCTTACAGACCGATTCGACCGACTAACAACTATTTAGATGATCGACCTGATGATTATTTGAGTCAAAAACCGAGTTATGATAACCCTCCAAGCTATGGAGTCCATAAACCTCACGATATTCCGTATAAACCAGAAAGACCTATAAAAAAGCCCGATCCTTACGATGTACTGCAGTTTCAAGATCAATATGGGAGACCACCTCAACGCCCAGCGTCTTGGAGACCAGATCCAAATTATCCTCCTCACCTTTCTGATAATATTCCAGATATTTATGGCTCTAAGCCAACTAGGCCCAATGATCTACCCCCTTATGTACCAGAAGAGAAACCTCAGTTCACCTATATTACCAGACCCAACAGAAAACCTGCAAGACCTTTAGAAGATTCAGGATACGGGAACAAGCCTTCAAAACCAGTACAAGACTATCCAACCAAACCTGACCCATACGGTCAAATCGATGGACCAATAGGACCACCTGATCGCCCTTACAAACCAAATAGACCAAATGATTACCCATACAGACCACATGAAAGACCCAACTATGATTATCATGGCCAATACGCCAGTAATTACGGTCAAAATCAGTATCAAGACAATTCTATTTACCTAGAAATTTATGATCCTCCAAGACCAAGTAGACCAGTTAATGACAGGCCAGAATACGGACAAAACCAAGGCAGCTATGGTCAACAATATGGATATGGTTCCGGAATGTATGGTTACGGTACATATTCAAGTCAAAATGCTTATATGCAATCACAGAACAGTCATTCCCATTATTACGGTTCTGGGTATGTGACTCCACAAAATGACGATCATAGTTACAACAGACCAGGTCATAGACCTCAAAAACCTTATGACAACCCAGTTTCTGGTTACTCCAATCCACAATTTGATCAGTCATTTGGGTCATATGGGTCATATGGGTCTCAAAAACCTCAGGATACTTATCAAACACCTGCTTATGGAAATCATGGGTCTTATGGCAGTAATCAAAGTGCTTATGGAACTACGCAAGGATACGGAAGTTCCCAAAGCACATACGGCAGTCAAAGCGATTATAGTAGCACCCAATCTTCATATGGTAGTAGCATTCGACCTCAAACCACCCAAAGCTATGGTTTCCAGGACAGTCATCAATCAGCTTACGGTGGAAGTCAATCTCATGGTAGTTCTCAAGGAGGTTACGGTAATAGACCTTTAGATGATCGTCCTTTATACGGAAATGATAGGCCTTCTTATGGGGATAACCGCCCATTAAGTGACAATAGACCCACTTACGGGGATAACCGACCTTTGAGTGACAATAGACCCGCCTATGGGAATAACCGACCTTTGAGTGACAATAGACCCGCTTATGGGGATAACCGACCTTTAAGTGACAACAGACCCGCTTATGGGGATAACCTGCCTTTGAATGACAATAGACCCACTTATGGAGATAACCGTCCCTCATACGAGGACAACCGTCCCTCTTATGGGGATAACCGACCTTTGAACGATAATCGTCCATATAAGCCTACAAATGATCGTCCTGCTTATGGAGATAACAGGCCTTTAAATGACCGCCCTTACGAAAACCGACCAAGCAATAATAGACCTTCGTATGGTGATAATAGGCCTGGTTATGATGATAGGCCTTATGGCAATAGACCATCTTATAATGACAAACCATTATATGATGATAATAGACCTGATGGTGATTTAGGTTATGGAAATCAAGAATCGCAAGGCTACGGCCAAACAGATTATAAGAACAACGGTTATGGTCATAAACCTAGTAGCAGTGGCTATCAAAAACCTGGAAACACTGGTTATGAGAAACCTGGGAACAATGGATATCAAAAACCAATTAACACTGGATATAACAAACCAAGTGATTCTAGCTATCAAAAACCCGCTGATTCTGGATATAACAAACCTGGTGATTCTGGCTATAATAAACCTGGTGATTCTGGATATAACAAACCTGGTGATTCTGGCTATAACAAACCTGGTGATTCTGGATATAACAAACCTGGTGATTCTGCATATAATAAACCTGGTGATTCTGGATATAACAAACCTGGTCATTCTGGATATAACAAACCCGTTGATTCTGGATATAATAAACCTGATAATCCTAATGAAACCGATGGCTACAGGCCAGATGTGAGACCGGTATATGAATACGAATTGGACAAACCTATCAACGCGCCAAGTTACATAGTAAGACCTAACGGAGACGTTGTGACGTCAAGACCTATGACTATCGGTGACTATGGTAGTGAGAGACCTGGGTACGGTGGGGAAAAACCTGGGGAAAGGCCAGGTTATGGTGGTGGAACTGGTGAAAGGCCTGGGTATGGAAGAGAGCCGGGATTGCTGTCTTATAAAGGTGAGTGTTTTACGATTTCTTGTGCATACATAAAGACCGACCAAAAAAATAAAATACCTCGCCAATCGGCATGTTGCGGAAAGTCATGAGACTGTGAACTAATTTTTGTACTTGCTATATTGTCATTAAAGCTTATACTCGATTGCAGCATTTGCAACACCCCCAAAACAGGTTTTTTACATTATGCTAACGCCTATGTCACACTGGGGTAAGTAGAGACAATAGAGTGCCACATACTACGATTTTGACACATCTCACGCCTCTTCAACATCCATAAGTATCTTCATACATACTCGTCGGTTCCGAGTACATTTTATTTGGCCCTTCTTCAGTACACATTCAATTTGGTCAGCGTACCTGCATCTATGGCGACCCCTTTCAACCATTGTGTTCATCTGGTTCGGCCAGTAAAATTTTGATAACGATATTTGCCAACCTTCGCGCAATTAGTGAAACATAGTCCAGGAGACAATGTACAATTAATTTATCTAATTAATTAAAATACGGAAACTTTTTGTTTAACGGACAATTAGTCAAGATAGATAGATAGATAGATAAACAATTTATTTGCAAAAGTAACACACACATAATATTACAGTTCACAACAATTTTAAAAACAAGAATACAACGAGACATAGAATAGAAATTAGAACAACATGTAATTTATTGTATGCTACAGCAGCAAACAGGTCCCAGCTCAACATAGACCTTGCCCGAGAGCAGGGTGTTGGTTTTCAGATGAAACCTTTTTGGTGGCAGTCAGACGCAGCAACCAAAGAAGTGAAGTGAAAGAATAAATAATTAAATAATTAAATGTAGGTTGAAATGAAATACAGTTACGGAACATAATGTAAAAAAGTGTAAAAAAGAGTCTGAAAAATACTATAATATACTATAACAACATATATATCATATACGTCAACATTAACTGCACTTTGTTTCGAGTGCTTGTTTTAGGAAACTGTATTTTTCATGTATTTTTAAACATATTGCATGTTTTTCGACATAAGAGGTGGAACCGTATTCTTGATCGTATCCTCGAATTTTCGACTCAACCCGAGTCAAAAAATTATTCGACGCATCCTCAAAATGTGTGTTTTCAGTTGTAATCTCCAGCCGCCTCCAGTGTGTTGGAGTCGAGGAATTAGTTACTTACTAATGGCGGAATTTGAATTAGTTTATCTTTTTAGGGTTCCGTACCCAAAGGGTGAAAACGGGATCCTATTACTAAGCCTACGTTGTCCGTCCGTCCGTCCGTCCGTCCGTCTGTCCGTCTGTCCGTCCGTCCGTCTGTCCTACCTATTTAAGGCTGTAACTTTTGAACCGTAATAGCTACATAGTTGAAATTTTCATAGATTATGCTTTATTGCGGCGGATTTGACAACAAATAATAAAAATTTCAAAAAGTTAAAAATTAAGGTGGGTTCTCAACAGGAAACTAGTTTTTATCAACGTTTTTTCTTCACGCTCTATCGTAAAAACGGTAATACATACAAGCGTCAAACTTAGTGTGATTATAGAACATACTCTACAAAATAACAACAAATACTAAAAACGGCCAAGTGTGAGACGGTCTCGCGCTAAAGGTCCCGGACAAAAATTTTTTTTTTCTATGTTACTAATGTTGCGTTCTGTAGTGGTGCGGTACGGAACCCTCGGTGCGCGAGTAGCCCGACTCGCACTTGACCGCTTTTATTTTAATGAAGTTTGTGTATTCTCGCTCATGATTTCGAATTCAAAAATAGCACTTCAGACAAAGATAGAACAAATTCTATTTTTGAAGCTCTCCAAATTATTATTTTAAAAGCAGCTACGTTTACGCATCTCAAGGAGATCTAAAGGTAAATAAAATAAAATAAATATTATTATCGTTTATAGCATTGTGTGGTTAAATAAAGATCTTAAAAATGTAGTACACACACGTCATAAACCCTGGAAGTGCACAGCAATATCTAAAAACTAAAACAAAATACAAAAAAAATGTAAAAAAATACAAATGTTAACTGAAACATTTTCATATTTAGTTTGACTTTTCAATCCTCTATTCTTCCTCGTTTCGACGGAGACAATTTCTCAAGACTAGAGGACTTTTTTTGAGGTCGAAGAATATGGACAAAATATACGGGTTGGTATATGTATAGTCTCAGACCAAACCACTCTGTTTATGCAGAGACGGAGCGGTTTCCATGCTAGGATTAATTTAAGATTCGTATGGAAATATTTTAGCCACTGTAACTTTGAAACTATAAATTTTAACGAAAATTGGATCAATCAATTTTAAGATCAAGTTTTTGCATGAACTTGAATTGGTTTATACTGAAAATAGGATCAAACATCGTTTCGCGCAGCGCGCTCTGGTAATATCCTCATAAATTCTTAAAAAGATATCAGACAGCGGTAGTGAAAATAAAATTCGACAATTTGATATGGTCACGCCCCCGGCTGACAGACGGACCGACATATTGTTTTAATGTTAACAACACCTTTTGTTTTTATTTAACAATCATAACGCGGTCCGTAGCTTCGGACAATGATGAGGTTGACGATTTTTTTGCAAGTTTCCCAGTTATTTTGGCGTGTGATAAAAAATTTTGGTCGTGATTTTTTTAAATATAAATGTACTGTTATTCAAGGTAGTAGATGAATACAAAATCTGAAGACCTAACTGAATATCACAATTATAATAATTTGAAGTAATACATTCCTACGTATACAAACCATCGAATCGAATGGGCTATGCTGTATCTCATGCTCTGTTCAAAAAATCCATCAGATTTAAGGGATGGTTTAAACTGATCCTAACGTTAAATATGGAAATTAAATTAAAATAACCAAATATATACAACGTGTTAATGAATTAAAGCAAAACTAGAAAGTAGTTTGTTTAGAATCGAGAGCAGAAACGAATTATCATGGTTTCATCATAGGTAATTTTTTTTGTAAAATTTAAAATTTTCTGAACCCGATGTCTACCCACCCCACGGGCACACTCACCCTACTTACTACCAAAACAAGATTATTAAAATGTATCCATGAGTACGATAGCGCTTTCATTCATTGCTGAAATGATAACAAATCATTTTTGCCTCAAAACTAAAAATGCGAATAACTTTAAATTTTAACTACCAAAATAATGAAATTATTGTTTCAATCTAATTATTTTGTTATAAATCAGTTGGGGTGTATGCTTGGTGTATGAGGTTTTGCGCTAATTTATTAACACGTTGTATACTAGCTACATACCCATTCCACATTAATTACTTACATTACATACCCATTCCACATTAATTACCCAGCTATTAGCTGCATACCCATGAATTCAATACGAGTGTGAACTGTGAAAGGGATTGAGATTTTTTGTGGAGTTGCAGATTTTTATTTTTATGTTTATTTTATATGTTAGTTCCATAGAAAAAGTTGTTCAGTTGGATGGTTAGCATATACTCTTAGGAGCCGTAGGAGTTATTTTTATTCAATAAATCAATGGTAAATAGCTTGGACATCAAAAAAATTATCTAGTCACATTTAAAGTACCAGAATCTAGCCTGGAGTGCGATTTTTGAATCTCATTCACTGAGTTCAGTAGTTGAAAATGTCAAAATTACTATGGATATACGCATCATTCTACTGCCGATTTGTCTTTCAAAAATCGCACTCCTGAAGTATGATTTTTGAATGTCAGCAGTAGAAAGATGCATATCTCCACAGTAATTTAACATTTTCAACTGCTGAACTCAGCGAATGAGATTGAAAAATCGCACTCCTGGACTTTATTGACTAGCTAGACAATGAAAAATAAAAAAATATTTACGATACAATACTGAAATCTACCCAAAAAAAATGCAGCTTTTCCCGAAATCAACCACCGTCACGAAAACATAAGGAACCAATTTGTTTAGCGACTATAAATTATGTCATAGTCGCACAGGCTCGCAGCCACGCGTGATGGCCACAACGAAGGCTGTTCACTAAATCTAGTGATAATGACAGCTGCAGCTTTTTGTTAACCGACTGTGGTGGAAAGATGGGTACTGTTATGAAATCTCACAAAAGTTTTCACTTTGGGAGTGATTATACAGCGTAGTTGAAATCATTGAAAGACATTTTTTTAAATTTGTTGAAGTTTTTCAATTTCACTCTGTATTTAACGGGTGTCAACTTCGTTACATACTATTGGGGCAGCTATCAAACTGAACAAGTTTCACTACATGATCAACATTGATATCGCAAAAAAAAAGGAATCAGCTGTCCCAAACCTACATAGCCATTGATATTTTCTATGCAGCCACAAATTATTTTAGGATACTTACGTAATAGAATATATTAAGACCATTTTTATTAAAATTTCTGTCTATTGGATTGTGCACACATCATTTAAAAACTTCTGAACCGATCAGGGTGAGGTTTTCACAAAAGCAGTATTTAGGGCATAGTTTGTTTTAACTTTCAATTTTTATTTTATCGCAATTGATTTCCTCTATCAAAAGTAGAACTTGTTTCAATGGTCTACGCGTACGAAGTCACGAGCGCCGCTTACTACATAGTACTAGTACCACTAGTACTAAAAGTATCACTGGTACTAGTACCACTGACATAGTACCTAAACTTTATATTCCGTATACAACGTGTTAATGAATTAACGCAAAACTAGAAAGTAGTTTGTTTAGAATCGAGAGCCGAGTCGAATTATCATGGTTTCAACATAGGTAATTTTTTTTCGAAATATTATGTATTCGTTTGCAAAATTTGATATTTTCTGAACCCGATGTTGACCCGATGTGTACTTACTACCAAAACAAGATTATAAAAATGTATCCATGAGTATGTTAGCGCTTTCTTTCAGTGCTGAAATGATAACAAATCATTTTTGCCTCAAAACTTAAAATGCGAAAAACATTAAATTTTAAGTATCAAAATAATTAAATTATTGTTTCAATCTAATTATTTTGTTATAAATCAGTTGGCGTGTATAAGGTTTTGCGCTAATTTATTAACACGTTGTATAAGTACCGCCACATACACACAGAATTCCGAATCAGTCTTACGATTTCGTATGAATTTTCCCCCTCCATAATTGCGTTCGGAATTGCGGAGGTGTCAAATCCTATACAAAATCACAATTCTGATTCGGAATTCCGTCGGAATATACGTCTTAAGGTATATATTATGCAGATTTCGGCTACGACAACTGCTTCAACTCAACACAGCATGTATTTGTATAGTAATAAGTTAACGGGTCAAAAAATTATAAAAAATTGAATTTGAATGAACAAAAAATGTTAACTTCTTAGAAAATCCATCTATTATCGACCGAACCGCCTACGACCCGAAGTATAAAGGTTTTACTAAATTATAAGCACATAATGGAAGGTCTAAACAATTTAGCTCGAACCTACCGTTTGCAATTTACTACTTATGAGATAAACGTATGGTACAAGTCAAAAGATGTAGTACGCTTAAAAGTCTGAAATCGTTATCATTATCAGAATAATAAGTCTACGCGAGGCACAAGCCTATTGCCTGCCCTCAAGGTTTATAAGCATCAGTCACCACGCGTGCCCAATGCGGATTGGTAGACATCACATACGCGGAAATCGTTCTTTCGCATATGCAGGTGCATGAGCTCATCCCACCTTCCCCTTTCTACTATCGGACTTCCAGACGCACGGATATCACCCCTTCTTGGTTGACATCCCACATATCCGCACCAAGCGCCTTTCTGAATCTTTTATAATGCGCACAGCCAAGGAGTGGAATGTCTTACCTGCGTCAGTATTTCCGAACACTTACAACCCGAATTCCTTTAAAGTACGAGTGAATAGGCATCTTCTGGGTAAGCTCGCTACATCTTCGACCCCATCTTCGTCCCTCAGTCCTCAGACTGGATTGAGGTCAAGAGCAAATCCATAGTTAATAAAAAAAAAAGGTTTCCTCGCGATGATCAAACCATCTCAAGATTTTATGAACGATTGCCACAGGGTCCTTCTTCATAATATAGGTACCGTTTGACAGTTTTTTAGGGAATATCTGTGGTCCCATATATGTATATAGGTCGCAGATTTGTAGTTTTGTGTAGAACACATTTTTTTTACACCCACAGATAAAAGTGGATTAGTTTGATGGTCATCCCCTTAAAAAACAATTTGCATAAATTATTAAAATGGATACCGTATGATTGACGGAGAATGGTCCACTCCCCGTTTTTGCCCTACAGTGGGATCCTACAGGCTGTACCTTTTTATAGAACGATTGCACAAATTATGTATCTTTTGATGACACTTCCATTTCAAATTATGACTTAAGACCGTCCCGTAGACCACACACTCCTCAAGATAGTGATCTGATATCAGAAATCTTGGATCATTGTATACGAAACTTATTGTTGACTATATAATGTATGATATAATACCCATGTACATTTGTATGACCTTCTGTATTGTCCATTATGTTTCTTATTAGAGGTTTTATGAAGTTGTTGGGTAAAAAATTTGGAATCCAATCTGTGGTTTGAATTCGGAACTGTGTTAGATACAGATACTGTACAAAAAGCTAATTATTATAAGTTTTATGTCCTCAATATTATTATTTATTTTTAATGTATTTACCCACTTTTATTTGTTTTATTAATAAATTATTTTCAATTATACGATGTGAAAATCATAATTGATATACCAATGGATATTCAATCTGTTGTTAAAGTCTCCATCAGAAGTGCGATTTTTGAAAATCATACGAGCGACTTGGCAGTAGCAGCACAGAGGGACGACGGCCGGTCCCCAGGCATCACACCTAGCCTGGCGGAAGTACTTCCCTTTTCAATGGAGGAACATTCCCAAGTAGCACCTCCATATTGGTGACCCTCGACAAAGAACATCGCAACCTGAACACCGCAGAGCAGCACCAGCAGCACAGAGCAGCAACCAGCTTCAACCAACTCTTCACACCCCTCGACCAGGTCAAAAACAAGCAGCAGTCACACCATCAACCCGAAGCCGCACCAGGTCCATCGCAGCTGTCTTCACACCGCTTCCTGGGCCTGCAGCTTCCTCAACGACAGTCAGCGTCTGCATAGAAGGATCTCCGCAGCCCACGTGTCTGAGCTCACCTCCACGTGGCAGTTCTGCTCGCCTTCTCCACGCCTGTCACTCGCCCGCATCACATCAGGACTGGTCTCCCTGACAGATGCACACACCGCAGCTCATCGCTCGTCAGACTCACTTGACTGGAGCTCTGCACCTACACTAGTTACATGGATACAGACTGCACACTTCGAACTACTCAACGACCTCCGGTCTGAGGGGGGAGTCCTGTGGGGAACTACTACAGATGGTCAGCACCCACAAGTTATAGCAAAGATGCCAACAGATGGCGATACCGTCGCTCGCGGAAATATGCTCCATACAAAGACAACGTTCATCGTAAATACGTAACTCGTAACCTACTACAAATAAGGTTCACAATCGAATGCAAGACATAAATCGCGCAAGAGAAATAATCACAGAGATTCGATATATATACAAGGTCCAACTAAGAACTGTTGGACCACGGCCGGTCCCCAGGCATCACACCTAGCCTGGCGGAAGTACTTCCCTTTTCAATAGAGGAACATTCCCAAGTAGCACCTCCATAGATGCATAATCTCCATAGTAATTTTGACATTTTCTACTACCAAGTCGCTCGTATGATTTTCAAAAATCGCACTTCAGACTGAATTCAGACAGAATTGTCTTGATTTTATTCCATCCATTGTTCAAAAACAGATACTTTTTTTAACCTGTGGGTCTACCCGCACATTCGAACTTCGTAATTGCGTGAATGTTTTCGTTCCAATGTCAACTCTATTACAATGAAGTGCGGACCGAAACATCGGCGATCATCGAAACATCGAAAGTCCGGGACAGGGCCTGGAATTCTCGAATCGAAACATTGACTTTTGAACTATAAAAACCATTCAGATCATGAAGAAATTCTTCGTGATTCAGATCTTTTCACGTAACACTCGAATAAATAGAAAACAACATTTAGATAGATAGATAGATGGATAGATAAACAATTTATACAACAATAGTTCACAATAAGTTTACAAAACAAGAATGCATCGAAACATCAATAGAACTACATGTAATTTATCGTATGCTACAGCAGCAAATAGGTCCCAGCTCAACATGCCTGAAATTTCTGAAAGTCGAGTCCTTAGAATAAACTTACTAACAACAACCTTATAAATAATGTCGTGTTCGAGTATGTCTCTGCCAATAAACGATGACTTAAATTAAATTAAAGGTTATAATTTTACTAAGTAATTCGCTAGAATACTGAGAAAAAGACTGTAAGACTGAAGTCTTTGACGACACTAGTTATTGTTACCGCGCTAAGAGTTACGAGGCTTTGGAAAAGTGGATGGTCAACTACCAGACTTCCAGAGCATGCTTGAGCATCCTACCAAAAACAAAGATCAGAGCGATTGCAGTGGAGTGGCCGCCCGCCCGCCAGCCAGGTGAAACGTGAAGAACCAGAGAAAAATGTAGACAGAAATAAAAGATAAGACGCTGTCTGAGATGGAAGTGGTCATTCATAACTCAATGGATTCACACCTGGTCGCGTCTTTGATTATTTTGGACAAAACACTTAATCTAACATCAGGAAGTAGCTCTTAACTAAATATAGATCTGACATCAAGGGGTCACTTCCTAAGACCTAAAACCATTGTTTTGCCAAAACTCAAGGTCTCCCCAAACAATGGGTCCTAAAGATTTATTATTTACCCATTTTTTCCCCTAACTAATGGATTTATATGAGATCATCTATCGCGTGAGTCAGTTTTTTAATTACAGTTTTTAGCGAAGTGATTCATTATTTACAGTCTTGACCTAGGTTCATTTCTCTAATTGCTTGTTAGACATAAGTTATATAACAGTAATTTTTTTAATTAGAATTTGTTTTAGAGTTTCTAAGTAAGTAGACTATCACCCCCTAGAGAAAAATAGACATGGATAAAATGTTATTAAAGATTGTCAAGTCGAGGTACCGTGTTTCGCAAAACAGTTCGGTCGATTATTAAACTGATCGGACAAAGGCAGTTCGGCAGATTTTTTTTCGGAGATACGGCTGTCGATACACCGTCATTCGCTGCATATTTATTCGATGATACTTCCGTTCGGGTAACGTTGGCAAGAATAAAAATTGTTTCACACAAAGGTCATATGCATGTATGTATATAAATAAATAACGCTCATAGGCACATACATTGTAATGATCCCTTTTTGTTATGGGAACCATATACAACAAAGGCACACACATATAACATCCATGATCGAACCGGAATTCAAACCCAGGATCCTGGCTTGGCAGTCCAACCGGGTCGTCAATATGTAAATCGGACTTGGGTTCTGGACCCGAGAAATAGAGCCCCTAAATAAAAACTTACGCTGATTGTAAATTAGGGTTTTTAAATAAATAATTACGAAATTGGTACCTACCGTACTAAACAATTTAAACAATCATAAAAAAAATTGTCCCTACAAGGAAATAGTTACATAAGATGATGGCACTATGATTTGCGGATGCACCAAGGTTACCTAGAGACAAAACAAAAAAAGACGTTTTTTTATAAAGAAAAAATAACAAAATTTACTTTTAATCGCATCACGCCTTAACCTACCGCACAATAGTCATTTGTAAAACCTATGCGGAAGAATCGTGTGTGTATTGTTTTTTTAGTATAATGTAATTTTTTACCAATTTGAAATGTAGGCCAGGAGAGCATATACAGGGTGTAACGAAACACCCCATTAATATTTAAAGGGCTGGCTTAGACCTGAAAAAAACACTATACCTACTGGGTGACATTGATATTAGCATCCTTTTAACACATTGGCGGACAGTGAACGAGACACAATTAGTACATTACTGCAGAGGCCAGCAACAGAGGCATTGATGGACGAACGTGTAAATGTGGGCCGAGGCGAAGCCGAGTCGATTTTTTTTAAAGGGCTTGTTTAGACCTTCGAACTAAGAAACATTCACTATAGAGTCAACATTGAATTTTTTTAAGAATCCGTTTCACACAAAACTGCACTTAACTGTACGGGACAACATATTTTTCTTTTTCGAATTTAATCTCCATAGTGAAATTTGTTCAGTTTGATGGTCTTAACTCTAAAGTGTAAACCAGCGGTCGGCAACTTGTTAGCAAGCAAGGGCCCACATAGTGGCAAAATGAAAATAAAAGCAGGCCGCACTGGTTTATAACTTTCTGCCTCCCGCGGCAGTGACCAATGCTATGCCGCCCTCTTCCCCCTAAACAGAGAAGAAGAAGTATTCCACGTAAATGAAAAAATTTAGGTTTGACATGAGTTCGAAATTTTTTATCTTAACTATACGTAGGTATTTTGATTTTTTCGTGAAAAAATCTCTTTCATACCTAAGTACAAATTAACGAGTGAGCAAAGCAAGCTCGAATCTTTTAGCACCACTACCCATCGGTCATCTGTTCTGTGAATATGTGCCTATTCTTAGGGCTTTGTCTGCTACCCTGGTTCTCCTACAAACATCTTCATTTCTAATTCGATCTCGCTGGGAAACTCCAAGCATAGCCCATTGCCCTTTGGGTGACTTTTAGCCTTTTTACCAAGCCTTTAGTGAGCGACATACCTACAAGTTAATTAGACGTATTTCTAAGTATTTGTTACAATAAACAGCAAGTGTACCATTCTCATACGTTTCCACAATGGTCGGATATATTAGGTTTTTGCTGTTAAATCCTTTTTTTGAGAGACAATGGCCCGAGTGCCGAAGTTATCGGGTGTAATCAGTTGCGAGTTGGAATTGTGTGGACATTCCTATTATATTTTATGAATGACTAACTTTGATTACTTATTATAAGGACTGGCCTTGCGGTAGCATTTCCCCTCTGCCACAGTATAAGAGCAATTGATCATGTGCATTTACACCCAATTTTATTCCTCATCATTAAACGAGACAGCCTATAATTGCGAAACAATAATTTCGAACTTAGAACGTTTGGGGTTCACACGAGACTACTTTTCATGATTTTTAACATTCAAAATTAGAACCTAAATTTATGGGGAATAAAATCCAAAGTTGCGGATTTCATGTTACCTCGCCCCCTCGCAAAAAGTGGCAGAAATGTTTGTTAGTAGAATGACACGCGTAACCAGTCCCTATATAAGTTGTCAAAGATGACTAACGACGATTGTATTTTAGACGCAAAAGATGTTAATAATAGGTATTTATATTGCATTATGCATTCAGAGATACCTCGACCATGCATCCCAAGTATTTAGATAAAGGTGTCTCAATGGGGCTGCTACGTGTTGGACCTTTGTCCAAACGCAGGAACAATAATAATAAGCTATTTATTCAATACGACATCACCCTTTGTCTATTCTCTTCTATCCTCCAGAGATTACACAACAGTTAATGCGTCGTATCAATATTTTAGTTAAGTTAAAAAAAAAAGGGAAATTTTGCTTTGTTGTTCCAAACATTCTGTATTGATTTTAAAATATCAAACATTTGTACTTTATCATGTTTATGGTTCACTCAATGTAAATCTAACATATCGGTTGCTGGTATTTTTTTTAACTTTATATTAATGTATTAGTCCGATAAACCTAAATTTGTAAATTTTGAGAAACTACTTATTAATTTCAAATAAAAACCAGTTGATTTGATTGTTTATTTTAATTACCTGATAGCAATTTGAACATTAACTTGTCTCTACCAACCCCGCACTGTACCCGCGTGGTATGACCCACTCTCTATCACTTTTATTCATGAAAGGAGGCATTTGCCCTGCAATATTATGATCTTTTATTTCATACTATAGCATCTTTAGGTTTTCCACTATATCACTATCAATTCTCTCTCTAGTTTACCAACGTTTTTAAAATCTGGCATTATTTGGAATTACAATTTTATTTTTTACGAGCTTTTACCCGCGACTTCGTTCGCATAAATTATATACCAGATTTTAAGTCAGATGATAAGCTATCAAACAAAAATGTTTCATCAAAATCGGTTCAGTAGTTTTTGTGTGATACTCGAACAAACAAACAAACGAACAAACAAACAAACAAACAAACAGACAGACAAAAAATCCAAAAATTGGTGATTTGGAATCAGGGACATCTAAAAATCATATCGTAATCTTTTTTTTGTAAATATCTTTAATGTACAGACACACTTCTGTTACAGTTTTATAATAGTTTAGATTACAGATAGGTTTATTTCCATTATATTTCTTAGATTAGTTTTGAAAAAAAATTTTCAATTTCTATCCCATACCATAAATAAACACCATAGCTATTAAATTCCACCATGAAGTAACCTTCATTCACTTGTCGCATCCACACTATTCTTCCAACAGTTTTCCATTCACATATAAGCTTATGTCAGACAATGCTACTGTTCAGTCGTATTACGTTACCTGCTATGGTTGCTGTGACCTATATAGTTACCATTATAGTATAGTATTACCATAAAATAATATAAAATATATCTATAGAAAAAATATACCAAATAAAATGAAAACAATTAAACGGACTAATATTAAAAGTACTAATATTAAATTTGAATAATATTAAAAGTGAGTAACTTAGTTATTATTTTTACTAAAGTACTATTAAAACTAAAATTCATGCAAAAAATAAATAAAAGTGATTTATAGAAACACTAGAGATTTTATTGTTGTTTTAAAGTATGCGGTAACGTTCAAAAATAAAGTTGAAAAACAAAATTAAGTGACTTTAGTCTTTGTGACTAAAATAAATATAAAAAACTTGACTAAAAAAAATTAAAAAAAAATAAAAGTGATGAATTTAGTGAATGATGTCAGAGAAGTGAAAAGTGAAAATGAGAGTGCATTCAATATTGTGGATGTGTTTGTGTGTGCACATAGTTATCGGATCTAGAGTTATACTTGTTGAAAATGCACCGAGTACGTATTCATTTTAAGTTTATACATACAGGGTGTACAATAAAATGGGACAGCTACTCAAACGGGTGCTTCAGACCATCAAACTGAACAACTTTCTCTATGGGACCAATATCGAAATCGCGAAAAAAAATCAGCTCTCCCATACAAAACTGCAAACATAACTCGACTGAAATGTATGATGAGTTTGATGGTCTGAAGTACCCCTTTAAGTAGCTGTCCCATTTTATTGTACACCCTGTATATACATTTAGAACTCGCAATCGTATTCCTATTAGGGGTACCTAACTTTGCACCGTGCTAACTTTTTAGAAAATGCGCCAAGAGAATAGGTTATATTATAGTCTTTTCTATCTCTCATTATAACTATAATATAATATCCAGAGGCAGACAGATGGGCAGCAGCGTTCTCCGAATATATTAACACCCAACTGTGATCGCTAATCCACCTGCTAAGCGTGGCTATTATGACAAAATCTCCCTTTTGGGGGAGGCCTGTGTCCAGCAGTTGACGTATAATAAAGGCTGATGATGATGATGATCCAGAATATCCACATTCTCACTTGTATTTTTGTCTAAACAGCTGCGTGACAAGTAGTGAACACGTTGCCACTTTTTATTGGACAATGCTCATAAATCATAAACCTGTCCTGAAATTTCAAAAGGGTGAAAGTAGCCATCAATATGAACAACTTTTACTATAGGACAACTATGAGTACTCAAAAAAAAGACTATTTCATACAAAAATTAAATACCTACCGTGCAAAATGTATGGAACAGTTTTTTTAATACCTAGGAAAAAAAAATATTTTGCATTAAGAGAATGGGTGCTAAAAACGTCTCAGAATATTCAAAAATAAAATATTCTTTTAATAAAATGCAGGATTAAAAAAAAATTATGGGATGGACGGTATATGTTTTTACTTAAAAATTTACCATCTGAAACACCGAATATAAATGTTGCTACGCTCAAAATTTGTATTAGCTTCGGCCAAATAATAATTATTATTTAGGTTATGTTATGAGTATCTACTTATAAGGGTCTTATTATGAGAAATCAGCGCCCTCCGGCATGATGGCGCGATAAAGCGCAATCGCGCCCTAGCTCTTTTTCTTTTTGCGCGCGAACGAACGAGTTAGCTGGCGCGATAAAACGTTTATCGCGGCGTCATGCCGCGGGCACAGGTACGGTCGCCGGTCGGCTGATATTGAGTGAGAATAGTATTTAATCCCACTTCTGCAACCGACTGTATAATGATTATGCTGGTAGTTTAAACTTCTGCCCGCCTCTAAAAGTAAAACGGTCGTGATGTGAGACATCTGCAGTTATTTACATCCGTAACGGATCTTAATCCTACTTAAATACATTATTATGATGATTAATGATCTATAAAGCAAAAAAGTTAGTAAAAACTGCGAGGTTATGTTTACGTTTTTTGTTCGTCTATTATTTATATCATGACATAGATCATGATGACAATGTGATAATGATGATTGTGACGATTGTAATAATAGGATAGAGGCTTCAAAATCCTGATGGGCTTATCACAATCTGAAAGTATTATACTTAGTTTTCTTTTAAAAATCTCCAGTCAGTCAATAAATCAGGTATACTTTATTTTGCACCAAAAACATAGTAAAAACCATAGCGTGTGAATTCTCTATGGTAAAAACTATGATTTACCAAAATGCCTAGGCTCAAGCCTAGGCAATTATGTTACGTTACGATACTTACGATGCAATTAAATATTTATTTTTTTAGTTGTACTTTGTAGTACCTATATTCCTGCCGCCCTCCTTTTCTCTGCAACGTAATACCTTCCAACGCGGCGGTAGAGTCATACAATTTTTTCAAACGCGATGGTAGAGTCAACATTTATTTTTTAAACATGCAATTACAAAACAAGCAAGCAGCAAGCAGGTTATTTGCAGTTTGCAATTTATCTCTGCTTATCAATCAATTATACGTAATTTTACACCAGAAACATAATGTACAGAGAGAAAAAAGACAGGAAATACAGAAGGTACAAAATAGGCGGTCTTATTGCTTAAAAGCGATTTCTTCCACACAACCTTTTGCCTCTTTCCTCGTCTGCTCATCTGCTTATTTTTGCTACTGAATTGATCAAGAGTTTTCATAAAAGTTTGATTAACATTTTAAAGTTTTTATTTCATCGCAATCGGCTCACAGTTCTTACATTAGATACACAGTCGCGGGCGTCATTATATAGGGTGTAAAAGTTACGCGTTACTTATCAAAGGGGGTAGTTCAGACGGATTGATCTGAGTTCTGGACAAACGCTTTTCCGCCTATTCGAGATTCTACACAATATGGATTCCGCACAAATGCCATTGAACACATTCTCTATTCCACGCAGTCTTCAATTTGACACGATTACGCGTTTCTTCCTACTCGCGATTCTACACAATATTAATTACATAAACAACTCGAGCAACATGAACAACTCAAACAACGTGGGCAACTCGAACTTGGTCAACTCGGACAACATAAACAACATGAACAACTCAAACAACTTCGTCAACTCGAACAACTTCGTCAACTCGAACAACATAAACGACATGAACAACTCAAACAACTTGATCAACTCGAACAAAATAAACGACATGAACAACTCAAACAACTTGAGCAACTCTAACAACTTGATCAACTCGAACAACATAAAACTTGGTCAACTCGGACAACATAAACAACTCGAACAACTCAAACAACTTTATCAACTCGAACAACTTGGTCAAGTCGGACAACATGAAGTGACCAAGTTGTTCGAGTTGACCAAGTTGTCTGAGTTGTTCGGGTTATTTATGGTGTCCAAGTTGATGAACTGAGTTGTTCATGTTGTTTTAGTTGTTTATGTTGTCCGAGTTGACTAAGTTGTCCATGTTGTTCGAGTTGACCAAGATCGAGTTGCCCGCGTTGTTTGAGTTGTTCATGTTGTTTATGTTGTCCGAGTTGACCAAGTTAACCAAGTTCGAGTTGCCCACGTTGTTTAAGTTGTTCATGTTGTTTATGTTGTCCGATTTGACCAAGTTCGAGTTTTCCGCGTTGTTTGAGTTGTTCATGTTGTTTATGTTGTCCGAGTTGACCAAGTTGATCAAGTTCGAGTTGCCCACGTTGTTTGAGTTGTTCATGTTGTTCGAGTTGTTTATGTAATTAATATTATGTAGAATCGCGAGTAGTTAGAAACGCGTAATCGTGTCAAATTGAAGACTGCGTGGAATAGATAATGTGTTCAATGGCATTTGTGCGGAATCCATATTGTGTAGAATCTCGAATAGGCGGAAAAGCGTTTGTCCAGAATTCAGATCAATCCGTTCAGACGTTCAGACCATCAATCTAAACGAGTGTAAATTCTTTAACCAATTATTTTGTTAACATTTTGATGATTTATAATTCATTCTCGACTATTGGTGTTCGACTATTTAACTTTCGGCGTTATGTATTAAACCCAAACTGAATAATATGGAGCCAATAAAGAAATCGCGAAAATATTATTTGGTATGGATATTAGGATTTCTCATCAATAGTTCGATCAGAATCTTATGAAATGAAAAAAGTAAAAAGAATCCATATGAGCAACATCATGACTTCTCCGACTAAGAGAACTTTGTTAAACGAATTCGGCTTGTTATGTTGTTACAACTAACCATCTTTTGTTTTTAGTAAACTTTAACGTAATTTCAATTATTTTGGTGCTAATTAAGAGTCTTAGTAGGCTCGCATTATTTTCAGTGTATGCTACGGTCTCGCACGGCGACGGCGGGGTTCCGCGGGGTGTAGCAGGAGGGGTGTGAAATTCCGAGCCACGTGCGAGCCAGGTGCCAAGTTAATTCGCACGGGTTGTAGATTTTAACATGGTAATGTCAAAATGTCATCTGTCTAGTCAAATTGGGCCCTGTACAGACTGAGCCTTTAAATGCAGCGAAAAAACGCGCGTTTGTCTATCGCATGACTGAATCGCTACACTAGCAATTAATAGGCGTTTGTATCGATTTAAACGCATGATTATTATAGTGATGCACACACATGTTTGCATTCATGCACACGCGCATGGGCATTGTAGCAAAGGCTGTCACAGCCCCGGATCTACGATTTTTCCGACGGGGGGCAAAAACATGACATTGGCGCCCCTACTAGGGTGTAGCAATAATTTTTTCCCAGGAAGGCCATGTCCAGGTTAAGTGGTTATAATTAAATCTATAACTTATCTAGGACAATACGATCTAAAATTAAGAGCGAGCGAAGCGAGCTCGAGATTTCACTGCAATATAATGAGGTGACTGCAATAAGATCTAAAACCAAGAGCGAGCGAAGCGAGCTCGAGATTTCACTGCAATATAATGAGATGATTGCAATAAGATCTAAAACCAAGAGCGAGCGAAGCGAGCTCGAGATTTCATTGTAAAATTATGAGTTGACTGGAATACGATCTAAAACCAAGAGCGAGCGAAGCGAGCTCGAGATTTCACTGCACAATTATGAGTTGACTGGAATACGATCTAAAACCAAGAGCGAGCGAAGCGAGCTCAAGATTTCACTGCAATATAATGAGATGACCGCAATACGATCCAAAACCGAGAGCGAGCGAAGCGAGCTCGAGATTTAACTGCAATATAATGAGATAAACACAATACGATCTTAAACCAAGAGCGAGCGAAGCGAGCTCGAGATTTCTCTACAATATAATGAGATGACAGCATAACAAACTAAAACCGAGAGCAAGAGAAGCGAGCTCGAGATTTCACTGCAATATAATGAGATGACTGAAATACGATCTAAAACCAAGAACGAGCGAAGAGAACTCGAGATTTCACTGCAATATAATGAGATGACTGCACTAAGGGCTCTTACAGACGAGCGACACTTTGCTGTCGCGGTGGGTCGCAGGGTCGCGCGACCCTCTGCGACACACGGCGACCGCAAAGTGTCGCTCATCTGTAAGCGCTCTAAGATCTAAAACCAAGAGCGAGCGAAGCGAGTTCGAGATTTCACTGCAATGTAAAGAGTTAACTGCAATACAATCTTAAACCAAGAGCGAGCGAAGCGAGCTCGAGATTTTACTGCAATATAATGAGATGACTGAAATACGATCTGAAATCAGGAGCGAGCGAAGCGAGCACGAGCACGAGATTTTGTGTGCAATATTAAAAAAAAAATTTGACATTGCAATTTTTTTTTCCATCTTGATTTTGGCGCCCCCTAAACCTGGCGCCCGGGGCGTGGGCCCCCTTTTGCCCCCCCCCCCCTAGATCCGGGACTGGGCTGTCAACAAATAACTGATCAAATATAACGAAAGTTTTGCATCGTGGCTGTACCGCGTTTGCATTTATTCTTTATCGCGTTTGCATCAATGCTGTATCGCGGCTCAATCGTTGTTTTTTGCAGCACTTCTGCACTGCAAAAAATCGCAGTGTGAAAATGGCCTTAATCTAATTACCCCAGTGTTGCTTACTCTAAAATTTGATTTTCCTATTTTTCATGAGATTCTGGTCCACCTATATTTAGGTAGGTCTTAGGTCCCTGACTAACTTTGGAGACAACAGAGCATTTCAGCCCTGCTCTCTGATAGGAGCATTTTCCCTCCCCCTTTCTGGCACCTGCATGAAAGGAATTTCAGTATGGCTAGCGGCGCTGGATCTTTGGTTGAGGTCACCTGTTTCAGCCCCTGCTGGCTCCATGTCCACCTTCAGTTGGTGCCCACCAACTGCAGGTGGACATGGAGCCAGCAGGCCATCTTTCTCTAACTCACTTCTGCACCTGGTCGTAGGTTCTGTAGGACAACACAACAATTTCGAATATGCAAGGAAAATGGTCAATGTTTGAAGTTTTGTTTCTCTAATTCTATTAGACTTATAGAGCTACGGTTGCAATTAAATTGTTGAAAATATTGTCTACTTAAAAAATGCACTAGATAACCTACGATCTAAGATAACCTTTTCTGTTTGATTCACCATTTAGAAGCTAACAGCCGAAACTTGAAAAATGTCCAAAAATATCGAGGTTTTCCGAGAACCACGCAGTCATCACAGATCTATCGAAGCAGTAAACTTGGTTTTACACTAGTGGTATCTATTCTAATAACATCGAAAAAATCTGTAATCCGTGCAATTTATTGCGACCTACGATGTTTTAAATGACTTAATATTTGAACTTGAAACCAACTACTTAATGTCAATATTTTTTGGCTACAACTGCAACTGTCGCTCGCTATAGATAACAAATATAGCGTTAGGTACGGCTCTTTTCCAGTAAGGTACGCAGGTAGGCGTGTGGGTTTATGTAATTCAATGCAATAAAATTGTCCAGACCTCCAGTTCCGCTTCTAAATACCTTGTAGACAAAGTTGCGACTTGACTTCCTCAAAGTAGCGCCTGATTCAATGTTGTTAACCTAGTTTACGTTTTGCAGCGTGCTTCCGTCGAGTGCTGGCGGGGCGTAGGGCGCTCAGGAGCCACGTCAGGAAGGTGGTGCCCTGCGAGAGGCTGGAGGACTGCCGCAGGGAGTGCGGCACAGAGAGGAGATTCCACTGCGAGAGCTTCAACTACAGGTCAGTTTAGCTTCCGTCGAGTGCTGGCGGGGCGTTGGGCGCTCAGGAGCCACGTCAGGAAGGTGGTGCCCTGCGAGAAGCTGGAGGACTGCCGCAGGGAGTGCGGCACAGAGAGGAGGTTCCACTGCGAGAGCTTCAATTACAGGTCAGTTTAGCTTCCGTGGAGTGCTGGCGGGTCGTAGGGCGCTCAGGAGCCACGTCAGGAAGGTGGTGCCCTGCGAGAGGTTGGGAGTGCGGCACAGAGAGGAGGTTCCACTGCGAGAGCTTCAACTACAGGTCAGTTTAGCTTCCGTCGAGTGCTGCGGATTGTAGGGCGCTCAGGAGCCACGTCAGGAAGGTGGTGCCCTACTGGTCATGTGTGATTGTATCCATTCTTTATCACATAACATAACACATTGTTATAATTAAGAAACAAACGTGTCAACTCTAAAACACACAATCTTAACAAATGTAATTTTATTATGATCTGATGAGAAATGACCAGGGCCGGATTAACATACTTTTGGGGCCCTGCGTTTTGGACCGGGACAGGCACACTTTCATTTATGGACCCATGATTTGTCAACCGTTACGCCACAGCTGATAAATATGCATATTTAAATAAAATGTTTATTGACTTTATTACCGGATTATCCTGCTTCGAATATCGCCAACCTATTTAGGTAGTCGTGTGTAGCAAAAGCGGATTAAACATTTCAGGAATCACCAACCTGTATGGCTACCAGTTAGACACTGTAACTGACTTCTCTGAATGTTGCGTTTAGTGTATAGCATTCCATCAGACCCTATAGTGTAATGAACACAAATTGCATCTGTATTTAATCTACATACTTACACACTTATTTGTATCCTTTGCACTTACCTGTTTTAATAGGTAGTCTGCTGTAATCGGAATCGACATCTAGCCACACCACATAGAAATATGTAGGAACTGTCTTAATAATTGGTGACAGTTTTTCAAGGGATGATCATGACCAGACTGAACAAATTTCTCTATGAGAAAACATTGAGATCACGAAAAATAAAAACTGCCGTCCCATACGTTTGCAGTTTTGAATGGAACCGCTGATGTAATATTTTCGCGATTTATATTTTGTTCCCATAGAAAATGTTGTTGACGGTCTGATCATCCCCTGAAAAACTGTCAGCATATTAAAAAAGTCCCTGAATACCTTACTAAATTGGCTGTCCTTTCCAGTGCCACTTCTCTATCGAGTCCCTCTCAATACCGTCCCTGTAAATTCCAACCTCTAGTATTACCTTCCATTAACATGAATAATCAACTCCATTACTCACAAAAATCCCCCGAATTTAGCAATTTTCGTCCTAACACATTGAGCATACGAACTTTGACTGGGGAATTATTATGTAGAATGAACATTACGCATTATATTTTATGAAGAAACGATCTCACGATGCATTCGCACTATTGTTTTGTTTCCCGATCTCTTAGAGGCTGTATTTTGACCTTAATTTGTTTAAATAAACTTATAATGACCATATAAGATGTAATTATAAGGTTATGGAGAAACTTTTAAATTAATGCTTGGAGGGCTGTTCTGAATGGAGAGTAGTGTAACTTTCAGGTTGCAGTGCTACTTTTATAATTTTATTGATGTAACATTATCTACTAGTGGGTGCCTAGGTCAATTATTGGCTTAGTTCCATTAATTCACTACTTAGATGTCAATGACGAGCTTTTATTTACTTTTCTCATTACAATTTTAAATCAAACCTACCTATATTATATACCTACCTAGCTTTTTTAACACATGTAGTAAATATACGTAAGAAATGACTTGAACGTGCGCAATTAAAATTTGAAGTACAAAGGGCAGGTTTAGCTTTATGTATATTTATGTATATGTTCACTGGCGTCCTTTTTTTGCCGCTTTTTATAATTTTATTACTGTTTTGCTACATTTCCAGCCCTTACTGCCCCGTCCAAAAAATGCATGCAATACTAATGCCCCTATATTACTTAGCCTATATGTGCTGTTGTAAGATTTGTTTCCTTTAGTAATCTTTAGTAAGTCTATGTAGTAGTAGTAAATCTATATTTTGCTACTTCCATTCCATCAGTGTCCGCGAAAGAACAAAACGATGCGACGCCAACTTTACCTTTGATGTAGTAATTTAATTCGTATTATTTTTAAAATCTTTATGGCCCCGCCGAATAAATAAAGTTAATATAAAATAAAGTACATTCCCGCGTGGTAACCATTATACCTCCGTAATAATATTTACTGTTTATGATGATTAGGTCTTGAAATGTGCACATCCAATTTGCTCGCGGCTTTCCCTACAAAGTCATAACAGCTGCACGATCGTACAATTTCTTCATACAGATGAAACAGATTTTCTAAATGTAATTGAAAATAACAAGGAATGCTAACAATCACAGAGTACATGGCATACCCCTTCTCCATACACGGCTGTTCGAGCAACTAGGTTACGCTACTGTGTTATAGGTTAACAAGAGGTTAAGACTGCATAGTTTACTATTTATCTTAGAGGTGGGTTAGTTTAACTGCTACCCATCAGCTGTATACTTTGTGTAGAGATTATGCTCGTGAGTTTCTTTCATCATCAGCATAAACGTACCAAGTTTCAAGCCATAGTCATGATTTCTAAAAGTTTGCCGATTTTTTCTTAGACATGACCCCTAACTATACAACGTGTTAATAAATTAGCGCAAAACCTCATACACCCAAACTGATTTATAACAAAATAATTAGATTGAAACAATAATTTCATTATTTTGATAGTTAAAATTTAAAGTTATTAGCATTTTAAGTTTTGAGGCGAAAATGATTTGTTATCATTTCAGCACTGAAAGAAAGCGCTAACGTACTCATGCATACATTTTTATAATCCTGTTTTGGTAGTAAGTAGGGTGAGTGTGTCCGTGCGGTGGGTTGACATTGGGTTCAGAAAATTTTAAATTTTGCAAAAAAATTAATTAATATTTGGAAAAAAATTACCTATGTTGAAACCATGATAATTCGACTGTGCTCTCGATTCTAAACAAACTACTTTCTAGTTTTGCGTTAATTCATTAACACGTTGTATACGTTCCAGTACAGGGCACAGGTCAACCCTCAGAGAGGGTATGGGCGTCGATGCGGATTTGGTAGATTCACAGTTCACACATGGATCAGAATTTCTTCTTCAGCGTGTACTGGTTTCCTCACGATGCTTTCCTTCACCGTTTAAGAGCAGTCGGTATTACGTACCGTTGACCGCGATAAGTTGTATACACTTTTGTTCTACGTCATGGTCCTTCGGGAGCTGGATAAATAACCAGCAGACGTGTGTGATGTACACACTGGGGGTGTGTGGAGGCAGCGGGGCAGTACGAGACGCTGCACGTGCCTCATCATCTGGATTTAGCTGCTGAGGAGCAGGCTGAATCCGAGGGTGCTCGGCTGGGGCCGGCATCGTCAGGACACACCGTATCAACGGGAAAAGCTGAAGGAAGGTGGTCCATCAGCATCAGCTACATCTGACATCATCAGCGGGTAATAAGGTACCTACCGGAACGAAGACAAACTGTGAGTGTGCATTTGTCATTTGTTTTATCAAGCAAAAGTGAACTTTATTTCTTCTAACAAAATAACTTTAAACTGTGGTGATTTTCAAAAATTTACTTTATTTCCTTTAGAATCTTAACTTAAAGAAATTCGATCAAAAATATTAATAGTTTTACAAAGTGTTAAGACGGGTAAATCCACACCGGATTTTTCCTAGAATTAATCCGTAAAAAAGACTTAGAATATTTTTCGAGAAAAATGAATTCAAAAATAAAGTTACAACAAGATACTTATGCCAATATTGTAAAGGCTAGGACAAATTATAAGAAGTCTCCGAAAGAGAGAATTACTGAGGCATATGTACAGGTTAGACTTGAGAATTTAGATAAACTTTGGTTACAATTTTGTCAAACACACACATCTATTGTAGAGCAATGCCCCGAGGGGGAGGAAATGAAACACGATTATTTTACAAATGATGTTTATAGTGAGGTCGAGGAATTGTACTTCGATCACAAAACTGAACTTGTAACCGTACTTAATTATTTTAAAGAAGCTCAAAAGAAAGAAGGGGAAATCTACTCGGAACGTAAATCGTCATGTTCAAATGCTATCGCGCGTATTGAACTGCCGAAGATTGTAATTCCTAAGTTTTCCGGTAAATATACCGAATGGACAACTTTCAGAGATCTGTTTCTTTCTTTGGTGCACAATAATCCAAATTTAGAAAATGTCAATAAGATGCAATATTTGAAAAGCTATTTATCGGGTGAAGCGGAGCAAGTAGTGAGGCAAATACCAATTTCTCAGTCAAACTATGAGAATTGTTGGGCGAAATTACAGGCGCGATACGAAAATAAGCGATACGTGTCGCACTATCTGTTGAAACGTTTGCTGAGTCAAAGGAATTTGACTAACGAGTCTGCTTACCATCTTAAAGATTTGATGGACACCACGAATGATTGTTTAAGCGCTTTATCAAATATTGGCATTGATACTACCGCTTGGGATATTATTGTAATTCATATAATGACTTTGAAACTTGATCCAGAATCCAGGAAACAATGGGAGTTTAACGTAACTAACCACTATTCTTCAGAGGATTTACCCACATATGCCCAATTCAAGGAGTTTCTCACCAATCGGTATCGAGCTCTTGAGTTGCTGGATACTAGGTCAGGTTTAAATAAACTATCCAATGTGAACTCAAATGATAATACAAACAAGGGTAATCATTTTAAAACCTTTCATACATTTAATGTAAAATGTGCATTCTGTTCGGACGCACACAAGCTGAACGCGTGTAAGAAGTTTATCGATGAGAGTGTAGACGCACGCCGTAAATTTGTCGAACAACATCATGTTTGTTTCAACTGCCTTGGTAATAATCATGACGCAAAGGGCTGTAAGAGTTTCGAAAAATGCAAGATCTGTCAAAGGCGTCATCATACTTTACTGCACCCTAAGGGTACAGAGGACTTAGAAACCAATAATGGTGTTAAGGGTTCAAAGGGCAATCCATCCACTGGGGATGGTGGTGCAGGATCTTCAAAGGATCCACCAACGGGTTCTCCAAAATCGATGGTTGCTTGCTTTTCGAGTCAGGTAGTTAAACAGGTTTTACTAGCCACAGCGTTGGTAAAGGCAGAGTCGAAAGGTGGAGGCAATCATACAATACGAGCTTTGCTGGATCCAGGTTCACAAACTAATTTTGTAACCGAATCTACAGCTCAGTATTTAGGCTTGGAGAAGAAATCTATCAAAAGCCTGATTTCAGGTGTAGGGGGAGATAAAAATGTGATCTCTAAATCTATGGTTACCTTCAAGGTAAAATCTAGAGTAAATCCTAATGTAGTTCTTCCAGTGCAGGCCTATGTGTTAAAATCAATCACTACACTTCTCCCATCAAGAAGGGTAGAGGCTCTGGAATGGACTCAATTACAGCAAATTTCGTTAGCGGATCCTGAGTATCACACTCCTAACAGGATTGATCTACTGTTGGGGGCGGAAGTATATGGGCAGGTGATCCAAGAAGGTATCATGAAAGGACCCACGGGGTCCCCTTTGGCTCAAAACACTTCGTTGGGCTGGATTTTGTCAGGATCTATGAACACATCGGAAGAAGATGCCAATCGCTCGGCTGAGATGGTCGTCTTACACTGCAAGGTAGATGAAGGAAATGAAATTCTTAAGAAATTCTGGGAACTTGAATCGGACGTGGCACTGACGCGGGAATTAAGATGGACCGATGAGGAAAAACGTTGTGAAGCCTACTTCTCAGCCACAACACGCAGAGATGAGGAGGGTAGGTATATTGTTAGACTACCCTTCAAAAATGATGATCCTGACTGCAAACGAAGTGAATCCAAGGATATAGCTGTAAGAAGATTTAAAGGATTAGAAGCAAAATTTAGAAAAAATGATGATTTTAAACAAAGATATAAAGCAGTGATAAACGAATACATACAGCTTGGTCACGTTGAAGAGGTGGAGGAACCCGATGAAAGGGGAATTGAAGCAGTATATTTACCTCATCACGCGGTCATACGGGAGGATAAGGACACGACCAAACTTAGGGTAGTGTTTGATGCTTCCTGTAAGGGAAAAAATGGAGTATCGTTAAACGATACACTCTTGATAGGACCAACTGATCAACCTGAGTTGAGAGAACTTGTGATGCGTTGGAGAACGAAGCCGATCTGTCTGGTAGCTGATATAGTGAAGATGTATCGGCAAGTGAAAATAGATGAAAGGGATGCAGATTTTCAGCGATTTGTATGGAGAGATGACGAAACCACGAGAATGAGGGTTTTCAAACATGTTAGAGTCACATTTGGAACCGCATCGGCTCCGTTTCTTGCAGTGCGAGCACTTCAACAAGTTGCGATTGATGATGGTGAAGATTATCCTATTGCTGCCGTGAAGGTCATTGAAGATTTCTACATGGATGATTTAATGACAGGCTGTGAAACGATAGAAGAAGGAATCGATATCTACAATCAAATGAATGGACTACTAAATAGAGCGGGATTTGAGTTACAGAAATGGACAAGCAATAACAATAAACTCTTGGATAAACTCAAGGATATTTCCATGGCAGGACCGCCAAGGGAAGGAATTGACATTAAATTCGATGAGATTATAAAAATCTTAGGACTTCGCTGGAACCGTGGTGCTGATGAATTCCAGTACGCAGTGACACTCCCGACGCTGGAACAACCTGTAACGAAAAGGAAAATTATCGGTGATATATCTCGTCTTTATGATCCGATAGGCTGGATAGCTCCCTGCATTATTATAGCAAAATCAATGATACAAAAGCTCTGGATTTCAGGAATAGGCTGGGATGAAGAAGTCAGCAAAGATATATTAACCGAATGGTGTACTTACCGAGAAGAATTAAAGAGTCTAACTGGGTTCCACATACCTAGATGGATGGGGACTAAGGCTTCTGATGTTAAACTGGAACTACACGGATTTTGTGATGCGTCAAAAATAGCATACGCTGCGGTTATTTACGCTCGCTTCATTGATTCAGAAGGCAAGGTTCATGTCACCTTGGTCACGGCCAAGACAAGGGTTGCTCCAATTAAACAAGTATCCATTCCAAGATTAGAGCTGTGTGGTGCTGTTCTGCTCACAAGATTAATGCTAGACGCGGCGAACATATTAGAGGTTGATAAATCTAACGTTCACGCCTGGACGGATTCAACTATAGTTTTGGCTTGGTTAAACAGCCATCCAAATAGATGGAAGGTTTTTGTTGCTAATCGAGTGTCAGAAATATTGACATCATTAGAGCCACATCAGTGGTCACACATCACTTCAACCCAGAACCCGGCGGATTGTGCGACTAGAGGGGTACGTCCTGCCGAACTTCAAGGCGATATGTTGTGGTTGAAGGGGCCCGGGGTTTTGACCCATGAACCTGTAAAATATGAAAGGGTAAAGGAATCAACTACAGATTTGGAAGAAGTTAAGGTGAATTGCGCGACTATAGAAGAGGACATATGTGAAAGGTTCTCGTCGCTTACAAGATTAATCAGGGTCGTCGCCTATTGTCGAAGATTCTTGAAGGTAAGGATGTCCGCATCTGAAAGGGAAGTTAAGGAATTTTTGACGGTTAAAGAGTTGAATGTAGCATTAGATTGTTGCATACGGCAATGTCAAAAGAATTACTTTGATAAAGAATTCAAAATGTTAGAGTCTGGAAAAGAAGTTCATAGGAAGAGCAGACTGAAATCGCTAAACCCATTCATTGATGAGAGTCGAATTATGAGAGTAGGAGGTCGACTGCAAGCGTCCTATTTGCAAGAGGGTAGAAAACATCCTATATTGCTTCCGAAAAATTCTCATTTGACTAGATTACTTATTTCGAATGCTCACAACCAAACACTTCATGGGGGTCCTCAACTAATGTTGAGCTATCTTTGGAATAAGTATTGGATTTTGAATGCAAAACAGCTAGTTAAGGCACATGTACGGAAATGTGTTATCTGTGTAAAGAAAGCAGCGGTTACGCGGAATCAATTGATGGGTCAGCTGCCTGAAGTTAGGAGTACTCCATCGAGACCATTCCGATTTAGTGGAGTAGATTTTGCGGGACCTGTACAAATTCGTACTGCCAAAGGACGCGGGATAAAGTCCTATAAAGGATATATTTGTTTATTTGTCTGCATGTCCACGCGCGCTTTGCATGTCGAAGCTGTGAGTGATCTCACTTCACAGGGTTTTCTACAAGCCTTTAAGCGATTCGTAGCTAGGCGGGGTCACTGCCAAGAAATATGGAGTGACAATGGAACGAATTTCGTTGGTGCTGCTGCAGAATTAAAAAGGCTGGTAGGGTTAGAGATGGCACCTATGTTGGTTGAAGTTGCAGACGCTTTAGCTAATAGGGGTACATCGTGGCATTTTATTCCTCCTCATTCACCGAATTTTGGAGGATTGTGGGAGGCAGGAATAAAATCGGTAAAGTTTCACCTGAAAAGGGTGATTGGTGACTCTACTTTGACTTTCGAGGAGCTGTCGACTGTTTTGGCTCAAATAGAAGCTTGTTTAAACTCACGTCCGCTGTCGCGACTGGACAATGATTCTAATGAATTAAATATTCTAACACCTGGTCATTTTCTAATTGGCGAACAACTCATCGCCGTTCCAGATCGTAATTTTGAGTCAGCCAACGTTAGTTCTTTGCGGAGATGGCAGTTTACTCAGCGAATGTTGCAAGATTTCTGGCGAAAATGGTCGACACAGTACCTGACACATTTTTACCAGAGACATCGCTGGTCAACGAAAACTACAGCACCTAAATTGGATGATGTAGTGATCATCAAAGAGGATGGACTTCCGCCTTGTTGTTGGTTATATGGTAGAATTATAGCTGAACATCCGGGACCTGACAATGTCTCTCGTGTATTCAAGTTAAAAACTAAAGAGTCAATACTTAAAAGGCCTGGATCAAAGTTATGTGTCCTTCCGATTACAGAATGAACATTGACCAGTTTGTACCTAATTGTATCTTCTATAATACCATTTAATTGTGGCTTTTCGCTAGCGTAGGGGTTACGTTTTTAAGTTATGTAGTTTGCTCGGTTCACACGATAGTTGACTGTACCCCAGGTAGGGCTGAACCTGAAAGTTTATTTTTATATTGTTTTCATTTAAGGACGAATATATCACATCCGTCCTTGGCGGGCGGTATGTCGAACTCTTTGTTTACAAATAAGGCCTTTTTTAGATTTAAGAAAAATGACAGGGCTTTTGTTTTATGTCATTATCGTTGTCTGTCAAGATGAAAAATTTTATTCGATTCAGAAAACTCATTGTTATTTTGTGATTATTTCTCGTAATAAATGTGAACAGATGTGAGCGTAAGAACAACATCTTTTACTATTACCGCGTACCATTACCCTGACTGACCGGATTAAACCGGAGGTTGTTCAGTCGTAGTACTAAAGTGTATATAACTTATTGCGGCCGACTGTACCTGCATAAGTTAGAAAGAAACATTGGTAAACACTTTCTAAATTTTCAGGGGTGGTCAAGGTCATCAATTGGGAGCAATACAGAAATAGTAAAAAAAAATCTGCGGTTTTAAACATTTGAGTCGAGTACCTAGACGTTATGGTAATGGCCCCTCACACGGTGGATCGACGACCTGGTGAAGGCGGCGGGAAAACGTTGGATGAGGGCAGCGCAGGACCGGTCGTTATGGCGATCCTTGGGGGAGGCCTATGTCCAGCAGTGGACGTCCATCGGCTGAGATGATGATGATGATGATGATGACCTAGACGTTACAGTTTAGTATGGAAAAGCAGATTATTTTGGCGATGAAACGTTTGCTCCCAAAGTAAAAGTTGTTCAGTTTGATGGTCTGAAGAATCTGAACCACCCCTGAAAATTCGGAAAGTGTTTACAGTAGGGTTAGGTACCTTCTTAATATGTTGACGGTTTTTAAGGGGATGATCAGACCATCAAATTGAACAACTTTCTCTATGGGATACCAAAGCATACTAACAAAGAAATCGCGAAAAAAAAATCTGCTGTTTCATACAAAACATTAAAACTGCAATCTAAATATCCTAATGATGATTTCGACTTTTTTCTCATAGAGAAAGCTGTTTAGTTTGGTGGTCTGGAGTGCGATTTTTGAATCTCATTCGCTGAGTTCAGCAGTTGAAAATTTCAAAATTACTGTGGACATACGCATCTTTGTACTGGCTGATTTGACTTTCAAAAATCATACTTTCAGGAGAGCGATTTTTGAAAGTCAAATCGCAGTAGAAATATGCGTATCTCCATACATTTTCAACTGCTGAGTTCAACGTATGAGATTCAAAAATCACACTTCTGATCATCCTTGTAAAAACCATGAGCATAATTATGATGTTGGACCCTGTATAATGTTAAATTTTTATCTTCAACAATCGCAAGGCAAACCAGCATTAATTTTATAATTAATCTAAAATTTACGAGACCTGCAACAAATTAACAAGTACCGCCTAACTAAAAAAAACTAAAATCTCGCAGCCTCGGGTCAAACCATATCACAGTTAGAATCAGCATTGTATAATGTACTTGTACTGGACGATCACCTTGCGCTTACCGGCTGATAGCACAGGGAGGGATTCGGGTACGGTATTAAAATTAATGGGCCACATTTTGGATTTATACAGGGTGTAAAATTTAATGGGACACTTACTTAAAGGGGTGCTTCAGACCATCAAACTGCACAACTTTCTTTATGGGACAAAAAAAAAACATCTGCTGTCCAGAACATTTCAGTCGAGTTATATTTGCAGTTTTGTATGGGACAGCGGAATTTTGTTTCTCGATTTCAGTGCTGGTCCCATGGTCTGAAGCACCCCTTTAACACTTTAACTGCTGACGACCTACGTCGTAGGTCAGCGACATATGGGCCGCAGTGCGCACGACTCAAACCTTGAGTCAGAATTGTATAGCATTCCACAGTGTTAGCCCTGTGCAAGTGTCATTGTTTTGAGCTTAGCAGCGATAGTGTTAAGTAAGTGTCTCATTTAATTTTACACCCTGTATAGTGTGACTGGATCTATTGCCGTTCGAAATATGCTATGTTATGTCGTTTTCATAAGGTGCCAAACATCTACTCCCTAAAAAATAGATTTACTCACATTGTTTTTGTATTGTGCTTTTAATAATAATTTTATAATATTATTTTCACAATCTTTGCTAACATTTTATGGCAAAGTCCGCGTGAGAAGTGAAAAGCAAGCAACGTAACTTTGTAAAATTTGTATTATCTCATTTTCTTGCATTCAACTATATGCTAAAGTTATAGCTTCTTTCAGTTCATTACGACCGTAATCATATTAATCATGACTGAACTAGAAAATTGAGAAACATGCGAAGAATGAAAGTAGTACCTAATTCGTTTGACAAGTTTTCAAACGGCACTGGATCCAGTCACTGTATCAATCTAAACACAATTCCCTGTAAGTTAAGACCTTATTGTACCATATTCTTGCAAATAAATAAGTTCTATGCTATTCTATACTTAAACCGCCCATTAGGTAGGTATACTAAATAAAATAAAATGAAACGTAAAATAGATATCTTACCATAATATTAAATGGGTAATCTCTCTCTCCTCTTGCTCTAACTCATCTCATAGCCCTCTAATAATTTTACTATAATATCGAAAAACAATAAAACATTTTTCCATAAGAATTATTTCCTTGTTGAAGTAGGTATATCACAACTGGAAAAGAAAATAATTAAGAATTGACCAATACTGCCAAAAATACTAAAATGATAATTTCTTAGTGACCCAAGTAATTAACTAGTGTTCCTTACTACCTCCCTGTGAGTACCAAACAATAATTTACATAAAAGATGATTCTCATCACGTCTATTTACACAGTATAATAGTGGCCTAAATATGTATGAATGGTACTAAAATCAGGTCACCACAGCTCAAGGTTACGTCAGCAGATGACGGTTGAAAGATGACTTCCTATTGCAATTACCTACTCGTATTATTAGTAATAAATTTTTAAACATTTACATTAAATTCTTGGTTCCACCAATCAGCACTGGGCCCGCATGGTGGAGTATGGCCCACTCCCTCTCACCCTTATACGTGAGAGGAGGCTTTTGCCTACAGTGAGATCCTACAGGATATAACCTACACCAGGCATGTCAAACTCAAAGTCGTTGGTGGGCCAAATTCATAATGACAGTACAATAAGCGGGCCGCAACGAATTTAGAGAAATAGTATCGGTCATAGAATTTTTTTTTGTTCGTTAATAGTTTATTTATTTGTAGAAAAAAAATGCAATCTCTTCCCAGGAATGTTTATTCGGGTTGGGGGTAATTATATGTGCAGAAATAAAAAAATAAGGTAGGGCATGGAAAGACTAGACCTTCAATACTCATTACCTTGTCTCTACTCTGCACATTATCATCTAAAAAAGGTGAGCGAGCGAAGCGAGCTCGAAATTTTCCACATCATCATGCTTAAAACGGTGGTATTACTACATAACATGAGAACCTAAGTACTTGTAACAGTCTGAACGCTTTCAGGCTGCATCAGGAAGCTGTTTCTTAAATTTGGATGCGGGCCGCATGTTTGACATGCCTGACCTACACACTATACAGTCAATATTATTTAAGTCTCGTTACATAATTTCTGTAACCATAGATTCTGGCCAGACCTTATTAGAGCTAGATCTCAATTTGGGTTACAAAAAGGTGTGGCCATATTTAAATGGGTTCTACAGATCATCAAACTGAACAACTTTAACTCAGGAACCAAAATTGAAACCGCGAGCAAAAAATCTGCTTTACAAAACTGCAATACATCAACAAAAAACATCTCTGTGGGCAATCTGCTTCTTTAGGCAATTGGCGTGATAGGTATGATTGCACCAGTGGAATCTTTCATTTTAGGTACTGTGCTCATAATCGACTTGATTTTATTTTCTTATTGATTCGATATCGATATTGATTCCAGAGTGAAAATTGTTCAGTAGATGATGAAACACCCCTTTAAAAATGCTCACACACTTTCTTCACTTTGTATAATTATAAGAAAAACCTTTGAGGCTAGATTTGTTAATACTTATACCAAAATTACGGTCACGTAAAACGTGTCGGTAAAATTTTATGACATACCTAACCAATGAACTCGTATTGCACGAGGTTCGAATCAAATGCGAGTAAAGAATGGTCCTGATAAAAAATTCCTACACTATTGAATTACTTACATTTGTATCGGTTTCCACCATACATAGATTTTATTCATTGCCTTACAAAAGAATCTAGGTAGATTCAAGAATTTATCTATAGCCCACAACTATGCATATTGAAATCAGTTTAGTGTTTAAAACGGAACCAATTTTGCAAAAAATTATCTCTGGAGAACCATGCTTTTCCTATTGTTGTCTCCTGTTTGCAATGGAGGGAAGTCGGCCATTTATTTTTCCTACTCTTTCTATCTTTTTAGATTAAACTCATTGCGGGTTCCACTTTCGAGTCATAACCCGGGCTCTTCTCATCTTCTCTTATTATGGGGGCTGGCAAGCCAGCTACACTTCGACCCAATGGGATCTTTTGTGTTGACCCCTACATATATATTTTCTTCACCCATCAAAAATATGGTGAATGAAGGAGGCAATACCTGTGATCTCCCGGTTTTGGATATCCATCTCCAAGGAGGCAGAACCCCCGGGCTCGCAGGACTTCATGTGGTCGCCGCTGTTGATCCTAAATTACAGGAGTTACAGAGGTGGGCCTGGGTATGTCCGTTGTACCTTCCTAACCAAAACAGAAAGAATAAGTATAGATGTCTTTGTTCTTTCAGATTGGACCCATCATTCCGCGGTAAAGGTCTCTGCGAGCTCATGACAAAACCGATCGAAGCTTTCGACCTGCAACGCGACTTCGTCGACGACAAAGATTACGATTTCTACGAATTAGACCGAAATAGCCTGGAACCCAACTGCCCAGAAACTCTAAGAGGTCCAGGGTTCTTGCATTCTGGTTTTTTAAGCTCAAAAACGAACAGGATCCCGGAACAAAGTGAAAGACCTGGTTGGTCAGATCGAAGCGATTGGAGTCAGAGATTTGATGATAGAAGAGGCGACAGGAGAGGACAGACGTTTGGGAGGAGAAGATACGAGGACAGCTTGTTTGTGCCTTATCAGATTGGTGAGTTAATTGGTCATTATATTAAGTAAACCAGTAACCAGTATTTAGTTTTATTCTACAAGGTAAAATCACTGCGGATAACTTCAGCATGTATTCTAACTCTTCAAACTGACCAACTTTCAATATGAGGCCACATTCGAAATCGCGAAAAAAAAATCTGCTGTCCTATTCATTTGAGTCGAAGAGGTACTGCAGTTTTGTATGGGACAGCTGATTTTTTTTCGCTGTTTCGAAATTGGCTCCATAGTGAAAGTTGTTCGATTTGATGAGTAGAATACATGGTGAAGTTATCCGCAGTGATATAAAATTTACCCTGTATAGTCTAAAGTCGTCGGTGGCGCGTTGCGGAGAGGTATGGACACCCAATCAAGGGGGTCCAGGTTCAAATCCGCACGGACAACATGCCATGTACCAATGAGTTTTTCCAACTTATGTACGTAAAACCGACTGCTCTCAAACGGTGAAGGAAAACATCGTGAGGAAACCTGCATACACTGAAGTAGAAATTCTGATGTGTATGTAAAGTCTACCAACCCGCATTGGGCACGCGTGGTGGACTAATGCCCATACACCCTCCTTGAGGGTAGGCCTGTGCCCTGCAGTGGGACGTTTATAGGCTGATGATGATGATGACGATGATAGTCTAAAGTAAGGAGAAGGTTTTTTTAAGGGGGTAATCTGAACTAAACAACTTTCTCTATGGGACTGGACTTTCTCCTGCGAGTCAATTGAGTAGGCATCGCTGATGCTACCGCGCGCGATAGCACTTATCTTTCTCGCTCTAGCAAATGACGATCCTAAGCGACAGAAAAGGGTAGAGCATGAAAAAATGCGATTCCGTGCTGACAGATGTAGGTCAAACCTTAAATTGACCTCTGTATATCTAGGGGAGCGCGTAATTTCTCTATAAATAATTAAATAAATAAATAAATAACGCTCACAGGCACATACATTGTAATGATCCCATGTAAGCCTCAGGCTTTTTGTTATGGGAATCATACAACAACGGCGCAAACATATAACATCCATGACCGAACCGGGATTCGAACCCAGGACCCTGGTTTGGCAGTCCGGCGTGGTAACCATTACACCAACCGGGTCGTCTATGCCTGTATAATATCTTGACTTATATTTCTCTTTCCAGGAATAGCCAGAAGTAACGAAGATCAAGACTCCTGGGGACAATATGGCGGCTCATACGGTAACAACTACTACAAAGACAGGAACGACCATCACAAATCCATAAATCACTGGGGTCTAACCAGCATCGAACCACCAGAATACGGAGTCAAACCTGGACTGAACAACAACTTCAACTACCATGACTTGGGGAAGAAGGATGGCAGATATGCTTATGGAGCGTGGAAGAGAGGGAGATGGAATACTGGCTCGAATGGGCTGGATTTTGGGGAGTCTAATTACTATAAACCGGTGAAACCAACTATTTATATTGAGGATAGGAGTGATGAGGTTGTTGTGAAAGGTAGGAATACTTCTGATAATAAATTCTTGCACTGTAGAAAGTCATTGATCTAAATTGCTTGCAGCTGTCAGCCAAAGTCAATATTCTGTGTGGCAGTTTTCCACTAGCTAGCTTCCAGTATCCTTCGATCAAAGTAACAAAGATTGTGGTCTCTAGCCTAATTCTTATTTAAGAGGAAGGTTCTAAAATTTTATGTTCGTGTAGATTCGTATGTTATATTATGTATATGTAGGTATAATTATGTTGAAGATAATGAAGACACATAACTAAATTCACACGATCTTGTAGTAGATTCATTTTGCTTCTATAGGGTCCTTCTTAATATGCTGACACTTTTTTAAGGGGATGATCAGCTAATCAAATTGAACAACTTTTTCTATGGGACCAACATCGAAATCTCGAAAAAAAAAACAACTATCCAACACATTTGGCTCGAGTAGGTTTGTTGTTTTATATGGAAGAGCTGATTTTTTTTTCGCGATATCGATGTTGGTTAACAGCGGGAAACAAAGTAAACGGTGCTCTGCATACTATTGTGGCTAGCCAAGTAGTGTCCAAAAAGGCACGACTTGCTATACACAATGGTGTGTTGGTGCCTACACTTATGTATGGCAGTGAGTGCTGGGTATGGCAGAAGAAGCATGCAAGTAAAATTAATGCTGTTGAAATGCGTTCCTTGCGAAGTATGTGTGGTGTCACGATGAGAGATAGAGTGAGAAATTGTGTAATAAGAGATCGATGTAAATTGAAAGAAGATGTTGTGACAAGAATAGAGAAAGGTATGCTTCGTTGGTTTGGTCATGTGGAGAGGATGAGTGACAGTAGATGTACGAAAGAGATATATGTTGCTAATGTGAGTGGAAGTGTCGGCAGAGGGCGCCCTCGTAGGACGTATGCTGATCAAATCAGTTGCGTCCTACAAAAAGGGGAGGTGCGGAGTACTCGAAACCGACGGACAGGCAAAAGAGGTATGTAAAGATCGTAGTAAGTGGCGCGCCCTGGTCTCTGCCTACCCCACTGGGAAAGAGGCGTGACGTTATAGATAGATAGATAGATCGATGTTGGTGCCATAGAGAAAGTTGTTCAATTTGATGATCTGATCATCCCCTTTAAAAGTGTCAGCATATTAAGGAGGACCCTGTATAGTTTTTGTGTTCCTGGATCAATATTGCAAATCTTTATCAAACTATGAGAGCGTATATTATATAAGTAATTCCGATATAAACGTGAGCTATGTTTAATTCCAGACTGCTCTTCCCGTCGAAGACCCGGCATGTCCCTAGGATCTGGTGCTATAAGGAGATCTCTGCTGGCCCGCAACGTGGTCGAATGTGAAGCTGCCTGCTTCAACGAGATCGAGTTCAAATGTGTTTCTTATAGCTACAGGTAGGTCCTGTTCGTCTACTACAATAGTGAACCATGTTACTCTTCTAGGCATAGGCGTCCTCCGTTCTTCCTTCAAGACCTTTCCAGCCACTTTCCACAGATTGTCAAATCTTGGAGCATAGCCAACAAGAGTGGAAAGCTTTCCTAGCTGCTCTGAAAAAAAAAACACTTTCACAAAAGTTTCTAAAAGCTACAGCACTTTCCATTCTAGATCTTGCAAAATTACTTTAAAATCCTAACATGATTCTTTAGTTCGGTGCTTTTAAGGATTTGCAACTTTTAATATTGTTGAAGTCCTAGCTTTGATAAAATAAAAAAATTGTATTTGGTAAAATAAAATAATATAAAAAAATCATAACGATGATGTTGATGATGATAGATTCCTAGTCGATTTCAACTACGGAAATTGCAAATATTTATCGAAAGGCAGTCAGGTAGTACGTGCGCAGGAGATTTTGAAGTGCTTATGTACGCGTTATACACAGATGCATTAATATGCCCTAAATGCATAATAATAATAGGTACATCATCAGTATTGTTAGTACCATGTCCACTAAAACTCAACAGTATCTCACGAATCATTCCAGGTACTCAAACTCCCACGGTACTGACAACTGCTTCCTCAGCGAGAGACCTTACAGAGGTCTGGATCTGTCGGCAGACAGCGGGTCAGATGTGTACGCCATGCCACAGGACCAGGGATGTTCTGTTATCAACCATAAACCTTGGGTTGAGAGCGGTAAGTGGTATTTTACTAAAGGTCCTCAGGTGATCACATAAGTTGATCACCAATCGACGACAAACAAAGAAGAAAAAGTCCTTAAATGTGAAACCACAATTCCTTCAATTCTGCGACCTTAATTTATAGACGCTCTGCAGCTTATATTTTAGTCAAGCATCTGTCTCTTCCTGGTTTTTAATCCCACATGGTGGTGGGTCAGCCTTCCGCGTCTGTTCTCTCCACATTGCCCTATTCCTGACGTCGTCTTCGTAGACATAGCACTCTGTCATATCACTACCACCTGTGTTCATCCATCTAGTCTTCGGACGTTGCCTTGGTCTCTGTTCTGAAATCGACAGTTGCAGTGCCATAATTATTTCCTACATAGTCGGGTGGCTTTCGTTTAGTAAAGCATTAACACAACACCAACTTTTTGCACTCACACTAAATAAAGAAATACGCATAGCCGATTCCATTCTCTTTGTAGCCTATTTCGACTGACTGTAGTGACTGTAGTGACATAATTTTAGACCACTGTTTTAGACAAAAAAAAAGCCTACATAATTTCAATTTTGGTTCTCAGTTTTACCAGGCGGAACGGGTAAATAAAATGTTTCTGTTCCCGCAGAATGTTTCTGGCACGTTCGCTCCGGTGCAGCAGTAAGTGGAAGTGCAGTGCGAGCTGCATTGACAGTCGCCGGACTTGGAGCCTGCGAGGCTGAGTGCATCAGAGCGCATGCCTTCTTCTGCAGGGGATTCAGCTTCAGGTTAGTGCATAACAAGTCAAAGAACATATTTTATGAATGTACCTTTACGTTGACACTGTAGTGGGTTTCATGTTAATAAAAATCTTAAGTCTTTTTAAAGATATTCCACACAAAATGAAATGTGATTTCATACGTTTTTTGTTTTGTATGGTTGACTAATCAGGACATTTCGTTCATGTTCTCTGTTGTGGTCGCACCATAGCACGCAGCAGAAACAAGCAATACCTAGCTGTTACTTGAGTAATCCTGCATGGAAAAAAATCGTGTAATTTGTTAACAATGAGCGTTAATTATTTTACATCAATATTTAATCTTCCCCAATAGCTGTGCCAATAGTGAGCCTATTGGGGAAGATCAAATGTTGATGTAAAATAATCAATCTACATACACAGGGTGTAACAAAACACCCTAGTAATACTTAAGGGGGTGATTCAGACCATCAAACTGAACAACTTTCACTATGGGGTCAAAATCGAGAAAAAATTACGCAACCTCTTTACTATTACTGGGGTGTTTTATTACACCCTGTACTATATCCCCCACAAACCACATTGGATGAAGGCAGCGCATGACCAGTCGTTGTGGGAGGGCTATGTCCTGCAGTGAACGTCCACCGGCTGATATGAATCATCATATCAGCCGGTGGACATCCACTGATGGACATAGCCCTCCTCATCATCATCAGATGATGATGATTAATATTTGATCTTCAGATACGACTCACCAACAATCGGCGATGAACTAGAGAACTGTATCCTCACATCATCTCCCCCTACATCACTGGAGAGCGGCAGAGGACTCAGGTCTTCGATCGGCCACGAACTGTACTCGAGAGGCAACTACGGGAGAGGGTGCGAACCGGCGCTATATGACGATGTACATCAGAAGGACGCACGTAAGTTGGGTTGTTTATTAATTCCTTACGTCATTCCCTTTTACACCACTGGAGCCAGATTACTCAGGTCTTCAAGTAAGCATAAACTGTACTGGAGGGGGTGCGAACCGGCGCTACATGACTATGTACCTACATAAGAAGGACGCGCGTAAGTTAGATAGTTTATTAGTTTTTTACGTCATTTTCTTTTACATACTGGAGAAGATTATTCAGGTCTTCAAGTAGGTATGAACTGTACTCTAGAGGCAACTACGGGAGAGGAGCGAACCGGCTTTGGCTCGAGCTTGCGATCCAGCCTCGACTGTAATAACCAACGTAGTTATCTTGTATTATGAATTTTCGCAGCTGCAATTTTTCAACTAGCGTCAAACTTAGACTATTTTTTAAAGAAATTATCAAAAATGTGCTTAGCTCTTCTTTAAGCGAGTTACTCAGCTCAGAGGTGTACGATTTTAAACATACTGCTTTATAAGTACAAAATACAATGTGCAGTTACCAAATAACTATTCGTTCTTTTTCCGCAGAAAACCCTCGAACAGAATGCTACCTGCAATACGACAACGCGGCCAAACTGATTGGTTCAGCGATACGCGGCCAGGCGCGCGTGAGAGACGAGCAGGCTTGCGGCACGGCCTGCACCGAAGCGCCCTTCAGATGCCTCAGCTTCTCCTACAAGTAAGTCATTAGGCTTTCCACCAGAGCGGTGCAAGAAATAAAATCCATGAAATCAAAGAAAAATTTAGTTTCCTCGGAGACTACCCGCAACCCTGGAAGGGTAGCTAAGGTCAAGGGCTGTAATTATTATCAGCTTATATAATAAAAATAATAATAATAATAATCTTGGACAAATGTTACACAAATTATCTAGTCACATTTAAAGTACCAGAATCTAGCCTGGACTTGTATTATGATGACTAGACAACGATATAGAATACATAAATAGATACAAACATCCATGACTCGGGTACAAATATTCATATTCATCATACAAATATTTGCCCCTTACGGGATTCGAACCCGCGACCCTCGGCACGGCAGGCAGATTCACTACCGACTGTGCTACCGGGCCGTCATATATATATAGGGTCCTTCTTAATATGTTGACACTTTTTTAAGGGGATGATCAGACCGTCAAACTGAACAACTTCCTCTATGGGACCGACATCGAAATCGCGAAAAAAAAATCATCACTTCCATACAAAACTGCAAACCTACTCGGAGCCAAACGTATGGCACAACTGTTTTTTTTTTCGCGATTTCGATGTTGATTCTATAGAGAAAGTTATTCAGTTTCATAGTCTGGTCATCGCCTTAAAAAAGTGTCAGCATATTAAGAAGGACCCTGTATACGTCACACTGCAGGGCACGGCTAGGCCTTACCTCAAGGAGCGTTAGTCCACCACGCATGCCCAATACGGATTGGTAGACTTCACATACGCAAATCCGGAAAGCCTGGCTTTCCTTTTTTTTGCAATATTTTCATGACTCCAATAAAAAACTCTCCATTTTGGCGCCTCCTTAACCTGCCGCCTGGGGCGTAGGCCCCAGTTTGCCGCCCTAGATCCGTGGCTGCCTGTCCAATCTTCTAACATCACGAGCCAAGGCATTTTAAGTCTTCGAAAAATCATATATTATTTTGTCCGTACATTATTTAAGTACCTACCCATAATGTAGAAATCTTTAAGGGAGGTTCTTGTCTATCAGAATGTCGTTTGGTCGAACCTATGAAGATGAGAAGCCATTACCATGGATTAATCAGTTTTAAAATTGGATTCACCTTCTGCACAGATTATAGTGCCATCTCAGCCTTAATGAATCATACCTTTTAATACTTCCAGCTCTCCAATGAATAAAAACACAGTTAATAAACCTGCTTCAGTTAAGGAAGAAATTCCGATCTACGAAGTTTTCCTCAGTAGAAGTTTTCTTCTTCTGTCCATAGCAACAACGCCCCAGACACGGACAACTGCCTGCTCTCAGAGATCCGACTCTTCGATTTGCAACGAGGTGTCGACTACGAGCATTCCGCTGATGACTGGCTGTTCGCCTTCGATCTGTTCAACGGACAGTGCTGGAGGAAGGTCCATGGGAAGGAGGAGTATGAGTAAGTTGCGGTAGATAATAATTAAAGGGTGTAAGAGACAGCCTTTGCCAACGAAAAAAGCTAACGACATTGACTTTTGAAAATGTTGAGACCTATTATTCACATTCTATCATTCCTCCATAAAATTTTTCCATTCCTTCATTCTGCTCTCGTTATTCCATTTCGAAACATATATTTTTAATTGTGAACATTGCTACAACTACATTCTTAAACAGAAAGTTGGTAGTTGTGGCAATGTTTCTACGGTCATGAGTTTATGGTATTCATAGCAATCAGAAAAGAAAGGTTACGTTAATCGATCCTATTCTCGAGAGTATCAAAAGAATCTGTGGGACTTATTGTGATCGGAATACTAGAAAAGTTAAAACCCTTTAGCCTGCCATGTAAACCTGTAATCTGTGGACTGCATTTCGCCAGGCATCTCTAAGGGCCCTGCGCACCCAATATAATAACGCCTTCAGGATGCTGCTGGGGCTGCAGCGCTTCTGCAGTGCGTCAGGCATATTCGCGGACGCTCATGTCGATGGGTTTCCCACCACGCGTCACGCTCCGCATACGCTGTGCCGCCGCACTGCAGAGGGTTCGCGCCAGCACCAACAGCATTCTGAAGATGGTCGCAAGTAGATACGACAGTAGCTTCATTAAGCACTGGGTCGGTCTGCACCTAAGTGTTTGTACTAACATAGTTATTTAAGTGTGTTACTAACATCAATATGGATTATAATATCTGAAATAAAGAATTTTTTTTTTATTTTTTTTTATTTTTATTTATTTTATTTTAGACAAGGAGTTCGGGAGGTATAAATCTTCAGCACAGACTGCTGATCTACTGACTCTGTAAATGCATTCAATTTTGGAAATAAATATACTTGTATGTTGCTATCAATAACCTAATAATCAATTTGTTCTAGTGAACCGGTGCCTGAATTACCCCGTCCTTTATCGCATTCAGGAGAAGAATACCCAAGTTCTGGTCCATCTGGGCCACCAGGATATCTGCCTGCACCTCCAGGTATGTCCCATTCCATTCCTCTTAAACTTTCTATACAAGATTTTCAGGAAACTTTTCCAAATAAATATCACATTATTCTTCTTTCCAGAACGGCCGTATATCCCGGTTTCAGGTCCACCAAGCGGTCCAGGATACAGCCCAGAACCAAAACCTTTTAAACCTGCTTACCCACCATCTGGCCCTGGGTACCTACCTGAGGGTCCAGTACCCTACCCTGGCTCCAAACCGGGATACCTACCACAACCTGGCTATCCTGAATCAGGCCCTGGATTTAGACCTGATCCTTATCCAGAAAGACCTGGGTATCTTCCAGAATCGAGACCAGGGTATCCAGATAGTGGTCCAGGATTTAGGCCAGTGTATCCAGCTACTGGAGGAAGTGGTCCAGGATTTAGGCCAGGGTATCCAGTTTCTGGGGGAAGTGGTCCGGGATTTAGGCCAGGGTATCCCGCTTCTGGGGGAAGTGGTCCGGGATTTAGGCCTGGGTATCCCGCTTCTGGGGGAAGTGGTCCGGGATTTAGGCCAGGGTATCCCGCTTCCGGGGGAAGTGGTCCAAGATATCCGGCGGAACCTAGTGGTCCTGCTTTCAAACCAGTCCCTGGCCAAAGTAAACCAGGAGAAGGAATTGCAGTTGATAAACCATATCCGGGTGAAAAAGAGGAGCCAAGTAAGTGAAATTTCGTTAAATTATAAAGATGCGGTAAATATTTAAACTAAATTAATTATGATTATTATCGTAACTGAGATTTTAACTCAAATAACTATAAATACATTGGGCTTACAATTAAATGCGTTACATATCGAACAGTTCCGACCATCAAACTGAACTTTCACCATCGAAATCGCCCTGAAAAATATCTTCTTTTTCAGAGGAAATGTGAATATGTATAAAACAGAAGATTTTTGCTCTATTTCATATTTGGTCCCATAGTAAAGGTTGTTCAGTTTGATGGTCTGTAGCACCCTGTTTGATACGTCGTAAGTTATTTAATTTAAGAACCTGTATTTTATTTTTCACTTAACTTACCACCAAACAACTTTACTAATGGGGCGGGGTAAGGGGTCTGTGCATTTTTGCCTACATTTTTTTTTCAGGTTTTTACCAAGTTCTTTGTCGTCTATTAAACGTATTGATTTAATAAATAAAATGTTTCCTTTGCAGAGAGATTTTTTTTTGTATATCTTACCATTTGAAGGTTTTGAGTTTGTTTTGTCACATTTGATCTAATTGTTTCTTTCTTACAGAGCCAAGTTTTTGTACTAAACAAGTAGATAGTGTTGTATTCATAGTAGAAACTAAGTAGTGTAGATTTCAAACAAATTAATCATGTATGCACTGTTAACCTACACCTCCATGTAGATAGTAATAATCATCCATTTCAAAGTTGGATAAAAATGCTTCAAACTTTTGTCCATTTGAGAAAGATACTTTAATTCTTTCAGCTAAAGATAATGTTTCTGCATAAACGGCTTTCAAGTTTGGCGTTCACTGTATACATTATTATTTTTATTCGAAGAGTTAAAACCCCCTATGACTACAGTTGCAGTGTCCTGGCAGCACTACACGGTGTCCGGGTTCCCCTGCCGTCAGGGCACAACGTGTGCCCAGAACCAGGTAGCGGGACATTGGGCTTGCGAGCCGGAGGGCGGCGAAATTGGTAAGGGCTATGAAATATAAACATTGCAATTTTGTCATCATCATCACATCCTATACACGTCCCACTACATGGCACAGGCCTACTCTCAGGAAGAGTGTATGGGCGTTAGTCCACCATGCGTCTACAATAGACTTCACATCAGGATTTCTTCTTCAGCGTAATCAGGTTTCCTCGCGATGTTTTCCTTCATCATTTGAGAGCAGTCGGTATATGTACTTAAGTTAGAAAAACTTTATTTCTAGTTTGTGAGGTATTGATATTGTAAGTTAATTCTTTTATTATCATTTTTGTTTTTGTTCCGTTTTTTGCTCCATATTATTTTATTAGTTACTAGCGGCCCGTCCCGGCTTCGCACGGGTGGACGTCTAATCTTTTCTAGCAATAAATATAGCCTATGTTACTCAGGGTGAATGCAGCTTTCTAATGGTGAAAGAATTTTTTAAATCGGCCCAGTACTTTTTGAGCCTATTCATTACAAACATACAAACATACAAAAATAGGTACGAATCTTTCCTCTTTATAATATTAGTGTAGATAATTGTATGTACACATTATGTCTGCCTCTCTTTTAATACTTTTCACTGTTGCGGGTCTGATGGAAGAAATCTCTTAAGAGATGAGCTCGCCCTTTGTACATGTCTTTTCTATTGTCTGTATCAATCTGCTTGTGTGTACAATAATGTGTTATAATCAGTAGCTTTAACCATGGATTTTAGTCATCAAAATAAACAACTTTTAACAAAATTATCAGGCAGTTTCATAAATTGCGTCTAGTAGGTCCATGGCTCCATGAAAGTTGTTCAGCTTGACGAGTAGAATGCATAATTAAAATTTCCGTACTGATTACGAATTTATCCTGTAGTAGTTACCTAACCTAACAACGGAAATAAAAAGATACAAAAATATATTTCAAGTTAACTTGCCTTATTTCTTCAGGGTCATGGGACTATTGTTGTGCTCCCACTCACAGATGTGGCTATAGTGAAGGTTTCCACAAGCCATGGTAAGTAACTTTCTTTAAAATCGTTAGTTCCTTGTATGAAGTTCCAGAGGTGTGCCGCAATTGTAATGTTTCCTATCTTATTCCAGGTGCTATGTTGGTCCAACCGACGATCAATGGCGGCCATGCAGTGAGAAATACTATCCGTACCACCAACATAACATACCGCATCCATCTCAAGGAAATAGAGGTACACATTTTCAGATTTTAAGTTAGATTCGACTCGGATGGGGTTTGGACTTTGAACTATTAGAAGTTGAACGCTGCGAATCGTGCGAGAGGGTGCGGTATGTTGTTGTTGTTTCGTCTCACAGCACGCTGCGCCCGCGCCGGCAGCCACGTCTATGCAGGCTCTCTACTGCACTATTTTGTGTTTTGTACGTAGTGTAGTTATGGGTATATAGGGTGCGTAACCTGATGTGTCGCCGTGTGTACCTCAAAATTAGTCGCTTTTCGACTTCTAAAGAATCTATGGAATCATCCAAATGGATGGGTGTGTGTGTGGTGTGGTATCTGTGTGTGTGTGTGTGATTATGGTATTTTAATACTTTTAATCTGAAATAAATTATTAATTATTTTTAATTTTATTTAATGTCACACGTTATTGTGAAAATTAGAAGTTACCTATCAAATAGGTGATACCATGATACCATAATGGTCTAGAAACGTGAACCCTAATGCGTAAGGCTAATCCATCAATTAAAATTCCGCTATACTCAGTGTTTCTCTGAGAGATCACATCAATGAGGTGACACCTCAGAAATAGTTGATTATGTACCAAGGGGATAAAGCAGTGTCTTTCATCACGGGCGCGATATTGAATCCCGAGCGTAACGAGGGACTCTAGGGTTAACTCCCGAGCGTAGCGAGGGAATTTTGAGTTAACTCCCGAGCGAAGCGAGGAAAACACGTTTATCCCCGAGGACCATACTCTACTTTTCACACCCTCCGCGAGAAAATAAAAAGCAATACTGTTAGAAACCCAGGGGAGCGTGTAAATTCTCTATGGTTAGAAACCAATTCTTTTATTAGAGTTTATAACAAAGTTCAATAGTATTATAGTATTTAGAAAACACTATTTTATTAAATTCGAAGTGAAAGTAGATATTTGAAACATTAGACCAGGAGAGCGATTTTTGAAACTCGTTCGCTGAGTTCAGCAGTTGAAAATGTCAAAATTACTGTGGAGATATGCATCTTTCTACTGCTGATTTGACTTTCAAAAATCATACTTCAGGAGTGCCATTTTTGAAAGACAAATCAGCAGCAGAAAGATGCGTATCTCCATAGTAATTTTGACATTTTCAACTGCTGAACTCAGCCAATGAGATTCAAAAATCGCACTCCAGTTGTGGAAAGAAAAAATATATACGGTCGAATTGAGAAACCTGCTCCTTTTTTGAAGTCGGTTAAAAATGTAATATTTTTTTTACTTTGTTCGTAGCAATCTACGAACTTATTCGTAGGTAGCAATAGGTACAGAGATTTGCAGTATTCGCGCCTTTTTTTCTTTTTTTGTGTTCAATACTCGTGGTGGCCAGTTCGAATTTCGAATTAAGTTCTTTTTGGTGCAGGTCTCCATGATAAGTTTTCATACGAATTTTAAGTAAGGGTCGTAAATAATCTGTGGATGCGGTTCCATATTCAAATCTCATTATTGACCAGCGGGTTATAATGAAATTCAGTACAATATTATTGCCCGGCTAGTCCCAGGGCTATAATGACTTGCTTTAGGTTCGAGTTACATGACATATAATGTTCCATTTTCGAGCGGGTGGTGTGAAAAGTAATGTAGAACTTGAATTAGCCCTGAAAATTAACAAGGAAAAGTCGTCATAATTATCGGCCGAAGATCTGACTACAGGCACAGTATAAGACAGTAATACATCTTCATACAATGGTACCAAACGCGACGTACGCCTAGTAGCACGCACACATTGACAATATCTCCGCGTAGCCCCGTCTGGCGCTGCCCTGGCTGCCTTTGATATCGTCGTACGTACTGGCGAGCACACATACAAGCCGCGTTTGGTACCATTCTATGAAGATACGACTGTCTTGTACTGTGCTACAAATGAGTCAGAGTTTTAGAATGTAGACCATGAATTAATAGTCCGGCGTTGAAACATTTTTCTGCAAATTTTCCTTAAGTTCCTTGGGAAATGTTGTTCAGTACCTGAGTACAATCATCCTCTAAAGTAATGCTATTATATCTGATACTTCAACCCTGTATTTATTACATGTTTATTAACAGGTGACAGCCCTCGCAATCCAAGCAGACCCTGGAACAGACCAGCGAACTACGGCGATAGAGACAGACCCGACAGACCTTACATAGCTGAGGGTGACCGCAAGTACTGGGACGATCTGTACAGTAATGGACCTAAAGCTTATTATGATAAGCATGGTAATCCATTGCCGGGTGAGTTTTGCGACAGATTTAGGACTTGACAGCAGGAGGTGCCGGTTCTCAAGATAAAATACAGAATTAAAGCTCGCCCGCGACTTCGTCCGCACGAATTATATACCAGATTTTAAGTCACAGTATACGCTATCAAACAACAAAAGTTTTATCAAAATGGGTTTATGTAGTTTTTGCGTGATGCTCGAACAAACAAACAAACAAACATTTACAGTTTAGTACAGATCATAAAGGTATTATATAGAGGAACTGACAGCTGAGAGAGCGAGATGTACTTACCTAGCGGCGCCACTGTATAATAGAAAGAGATACATGACGCGAGGCAATAGAACCGTTTTTGGGAACTTGTCGGCACAATCGACAGGGTAAATATTCGTGCTCTGTCGGAACTCGAAGTTTTAGGGTGCCGATAAGTGCCGATAAATTCACAAAAAACGGTTTCATTTGACAACTCATGTCAGTTACTCTACAGATATTTAACACTTGGCAAAAATGTATGGCCACTGGTCTAAAAGCCCCCCTTTATGGCACAGGTAGGGACCGTTAGAGGATACCCTTAGGTACATGGTGTATTTAAAGAGCATTAATAATTTTTGAGGAAAAAAAAGACAGGTTGTTTATTTTGACGTGGTTGTTTTAGGATGTAGTGATTTTGACATTATGGCCCGAAAGCTGTAATCTCTTTCGGGGTGATCAGATACAGTTACAAATATTAAAGAGTCCCACGACCACGAGAGTCGAGAGTCTCTTGGACCACTGCTGCCCAGGGTCCTTCCTTTATATTAACTCTGTATATTCTACTGAACATGTAGGGGTGCACTAAGGAGTTTTCGAAATCAACCCCTATAAGGGTAAAACGGGGTGTTGAAATTTTCCGAAATTCACGCGGACGAAGTCGTGGGCAAAATCTAATAATATGATATTTTAATTGCAGGCTACACTCGAGTACCGACAGCGGAGCGTCCATACATAAAGTACAGCCACAACTACCCGCGCCCCGGCGCAGGGCACTGGATGCCCGTCACCGCCCTCCAGGGTCACGAGCTGGACCCTCCCATACCTGGAGGACTTGGAGTACCGAGGTATTTACGAGAACGTTAATTACTAATATTATACAGGGTGTTCGAGTAGACAAGACAGTAGGACTTTAAAATGGTGATTGTACTCATGATACTGAACAACTATTCCAAAGGAAACTAAGTGAAATTCGCATTAAAAAATCTACTTCTCATACAAACGTTTGATCAGCTGATTGATTTAAATATTATCATCATCACCATCTTATTTAAGAGTTGAGAGCTATATTCTTATCGCCAGTCCAGTCTTTATTCTGACATTGGCATACTCCCATTCAAGGAAAATAAGTAATTTAGTAGGGTAAGTCCAAATGTTTCTTGCTGCAATTATAATACACTCTGTACAGGCTGATGATAAAAAAAGGAAATAAAGTTAAGTCCATAGATCACAAATGAAAGAGTCACAGTGTCAGCAAAATGATGCCAAACAAAAAGTATAGATCAGTATAGATCATAGTGGATACGACATGAAAGTAATAAAGATATTATGATTACGATTCAAATATTTTTTTGAATGCACTTTTGATTCTGCCATTTCTGGAGCGTTGATTGTTTATTAAGACTGTTTATTGGACCGACGACCTGAGATAAGTGTCGATGAGCGACTGGATGAGGACGGCCGAGAATAGAGTTCTGTGGTGCACCTTGGAAGAGGCCTAATTAAGCAGTAGACGATGACAACCTGATGATGATGATCGAAATTTATAACAAAATTATACATTATAACGTTTATTTTCGCAGGTATTGGCCAGTAGCCTATCTCCACAAAGGCCCCCCACCGAACATGACCTACTTCAAATACAACGAAACAGAAAGACCTTCCACAACCGAAAAATACGAACCGAGACCTCCCGTACAAAACCTTCCCAAAGAACGACCACCAGCAGCTTTCAACAAAGTCAACCCAGATCGTCCCAGTGGAAACAACATAGATAAAAACCATAGAGACGAAAAAACTAGGAACATTACCAACGCCGACGAAGACGTTTTTAGTCTAGATTTAGACAAATTAAAAACTACAACACCTAAATTAGAAATCAAAGAAGTAACAGATAAAATAAAACCTAAAGAAATTAAAAACGAAACTGTAACAGAATTCGTTAAAGTAGACACTGATACTATTGATAAAGAAAGTGAAAAAATAAAAGGCATTGACGGGAAAATAGACGATCTCTCTAAATCTATCGAAGTTTTAGATATAGAAGATGCTAAAAAGGGAGATAAGATACCTGATTTGAAAACTCTTGAAGCGGAGGAGAGACAGATAGAAGCTATAGGAAGATTATTAGCTTCGAGACGTGGCGGAAAGTTAGTATTAGAAAAACGCTCTCAAAAAGATCTAGACGCTAAAAGTATAGCAATTGACAAAGATCTAGTAGACTTCAATTTTGGAAACCGATTCCCAACAACAGAAAGAAGAGGTATTATACAAAAAGTAACAAAAGACGAGATAGAAAAAGAAAGGAATATAGATAAAAGTTTAGAAGTGAGTGAGACAACATTCGTTCGTCCTCCAAGAGTTCTAAGTACAACAGAAAATATAAGGAAAGCTATTATTAATGGAAAAATATTTTACGACGCGACTATTAGAGAACAAAGAGATCTTCTTAATAACTCTACGAGAAAAGCCAAAAGTCTTAGACCTCTTGAAGAAAGAGCTCCTTCTATAATAACAAATGCTAATTATGGAAAGAAGAAAGTCGTAAGAGCGAGACAGGTTAACCCTGTTAGAAAAGTAAGAAGAGTTTACAGAAGGAAATATAACCCGGAGGAAGTGAGAAGGAGGTTGTTGGAAAGAGAAAGGAGTATGAAAGAGAGTAATGTAGATAGTAAGAAACATTGATGCGGACAAGTTAATTTAAATAATATATGAAATTGAAGATAACAAAATAGTACCGTTAACAAGAATAAGCAAGTATGCATTGGAAATAAAAATATTCGTATTAATACAGTGATTACAGCGCTTTGTTTTACATAGTTTTTTCAATGAATGTCCAACCAAAAATCTGGAATGTTTTATGTAGGTACACACGGCGACGCATCAAGCTATACAAAACCAACATAAGCTGGCCGCGCGACGTTATACGTTACTCGTCCTACGCGCGGCCAGCGTATATGTTGGTTTTATATAGCTTGATGTGTCGCCGTGTTTACTCGTTCGATCTTAGTTTAATAAGTGATCTGGAGTGCGTTTTTTGAATCTCATTCGCTGAGTTCAGCAGTTGAAAATGTCAAAATTACTGTCAAGATATGCATCTTTCGACTGCTGATTTGATTTTAAAAAGCCATACTACAGGAGTGCGATTTTTGAAAGTCAAATCAGCAGTAGAAAGATGCGTATCTCCATAGTAATTTTGAAATTTTCAACTGCTGAACTCGGCGAATGAGATTAAAAAATCGCACTCCTGATCTGATGAACCTAAAATCAGTTTGTTGACAGTCATGTACCCAGTAAAGCATATAGGTATGTACTTGCTTAAGAAAGATGGAATAATATAGGCCGATATTTTATGGAAAGTGTATGCTACTCAATGCCTTGTTAAGCGGGTCCGGGTTCGAACCCTGTTCACCTCCAGGAGTTTTTTAATTTGAAGGAAATTGTGTGAATGGATTTTTTTTTCAAATTAACATAACCTAACTAGGCTATACAGGATGTAAGTGACAGCCTAGCAAATACTGAAACGGTGAACTCAGACTATCAAACTGAAACTTTCACTATGGAGCCGACCTCAGGAAACGAGAAAAAAAATCAGCTGTCCAATACAAAACTGCTGTACCTACCTACCAGACTAAAATGTATGGGAAAACTGATTTCTTTTCGCGATTCCTGAGGTAAGCTTCGTAGTGAAAGTTGTTTAGTTTGATGGTCTGAGTTCACCGTTTCAGTATTTGCTAGGCTGTCACTTACACCCTGTATAAACTGTGTTTTTGGGTTATAGATGCTAGATGAAACATGTCTTTAAATCTGTATAATTTTTTTAATAACCCTCACAATTAATTAATGTGTTAGATTATAAGAGTAAATATTCTAAAACGGATTGGTGCATTATAAATTGTCAATTTGACCACAAAATTAAATATTTTGGGTTGAAATGACGATGCTTTGTGAAATTAGATATTTTAAGGTAATTCTAACTTTAAGAATTAATCAAGTATTATATTTATTTGATAAATATTTAAGTTACATTATAGTAAGGTTCAAAGTATTTCTCCCATAAAAACACTTCAAAAATACGATTAGGGAAGAAAGGACACGTTTAAAAAAATTAGTTTTATGAATGAAATAGTACGTACCAATTTATAATTATTTGGATACCTACCTACTAACACTTATTTCTGAATATTTGGTATAAAATATTGATAAAAAGTTTTGTGATATAAATATTAAAGTTACCGAGTAAACGATAATCGATTTTAAAAAATAGGTATTTTAAGAATATTACCTACTAAGTAAATGTATCATTGGAGAACAACTTTATAGTTTTATTTACCTACCTTACTTACAACTAATACATACCTATAAACTAAAATTCTAACAACCACAGTATAGAAAGAGAAAAATATCAGCCATCAAAGATCTTTAAAATGAGAGATTTAATGCATTTATTACCTACTAGCAATGACATTTACTTTGATCCAGTGCCGTAAATAGGGCGGTGCGAGCGGTGCCCAGGCACAGGGCGCAGACCCTGGAGGGGCGCAGAAATGATACCAGGACAGGACCAAGTTTTGGTCCATGCATGTCGTAACTACATAAATATATGATCTTTACCAAACTCCTCACCATAAAGTAGGTATACTGAGGCAAATTGAATACTATGACAAGACCTTCTTCTAATGTCAGAATGAGTTGCAGAGCTAAGAAAACCCTTTCTTGCTAATATTGTTAACAAACCAACAAAGCTTTTCACAACCTAGTCGTTATTCTCAGTGAAATTTCGAGCTCACTCGAGTGAAATTTCGATCTCGATTCGCTCGCTCCAATCTTTGAATAGAAGTTTAAGCATGCATAGGCTAATGGACCTCATACCACCCACCACTGTTTCGAGTCTTGGTGTGTGAAATTTCGAGCTCGCTTAGCTTGCTCCATGACATGCATAGGCTGATGGAACTCATACCACCTACATACCGTTTTGAGACTTGGTGTTTGAAATTTCGAGCTCGCTTCGCTCGCTCCAACCTTTGAATAGTGGTTTAGGCATGCATAGGCTAATGGACCTCATACCAGCCACCACTGTTATGAGTTTCGGTATGTTCAATTTCGGTGGTAACCTTTTGCTTCATATAATAAACATAGTACATATACGGTTGTACAATTAATTCACAACCTTATGATCATATTTCAAGGGGGCGCAGTTAAAGATGCTCGCACCGGGCGCATAGAAGGCTATTTACGGCACTGCTTTGATCTAAGCCTACTAGCGACCCGCCCTGACTTCGCACGGGTGCAATGCTGATACTATGCATGTATTATACAGGGTGTTGCATCGTTGTCCAAATTGAATTGGTGGATAGGAGGGGCCTTTTGCTATCTCGCCACGCCCCCAAAAAAAATTCCCGCTTCATGGATTTTTTTAGGGGTTTTCTCAAAAAAGTCCGAAAGTCAGCATTTAAGCTTGAATAAAAAAAAGTTGTAGGTACAACCTCTTTGCAGGTTTCGTCAAGCGATTTTTTTTTATAGGGCTTGTAGAGATAGCGGAGGACCCCTCCTGTCCACCAATTCAATTTGGCCAACGAGGCACCAAACATCCTGTATATATAAATCTTCCTCTTGAATCTCTCTCCCATACAACCATTAAATGGTACTATTATGGTATATAATTTAATGGTTACTACATTGTGTAGCACAATGTAGTAACATTACTACACGCAACGCAACGGATTTTGTGTAGCACAAATTAGTAACATTACTACACGTCGATCGAACTGGTAACAAATGGTTGTATGGGCTATCTATAAAAAAAAACGCATCAAAATCCGTTGCGTAGTTTTAAAGATCTAAGCATAAATAGGGACAGACAGACAGACAGCGGGAAGCGACTTTGTTTTATACTATCTGTAGTGATTTCCAGCTTCATGACTACAACCATAGTACAACAGCCCATAGTACAAAAGCTAGTAGATAATTATTTTAAAAGGTTCGCCATTCCCGATGTAGACTCACAAAATACCTAGAAAAGGTAGAAAGTAGTGACACAACACACCACGCGAAGTCCCAAGTGACTCTTACTTGCATATTATTTAGTGCAGTTACATTTCACTCGCGAAAGTGCATTCTGAATGAGTACGGTAAAAGTTGGGTCCCATGGGTGACCTTGATCACTTTCCTGTTTCTTTTATATGTCAGTTTCGATATTTTATAATTAACCTGGTAGCTCTGAAGGCTGATTGATGTTTTTCCATAGCCTCGTAATACCCAGATACTGTTTAAAGGGTCTTCAGGTCTGTTGCGATACTTGCCCAAGATAAAATCAAAAGCCAATGACTAAAAATGGCGCCTTTTTTCTTTTTTTAACGCGGCCAGCAATAAAACTTGAATATTATAGTTCAGAATAAAGTAACAAACAAAACTTTATAGCAAGTATATCTCTAAACTCAGTCCGAACGGAGATATAAAGGCTTGAAGTAAACTTATTACATTTATCAACTTCAAGCCTTTATATCTCCGTTCAGACTGAGTTTAGGGATATACGTGTAATAACAAGTTTTGTTTGTTACATTATTTTGAACTAAAATATTTAGGTTTGGTTGATGGCCACGCTAAAAACAACGTGGAAAAATAAGGCACCAACCTTCCATACAAAACCCGCATTTTCTTTTCATGCAGTAGCCGGCAACCACCTTTTAAAAGGCACTTGATTTAAACGTGTCATAAGATATTGAATAGTGTGCTATATGATATGCACAATAAGACACATTTTCGAAAATCTAACCTTCTGGGCCGTTACGATGTGAACCTATACAGGGTGAAATTGATATCATTGGCATCCTTTTAAACTAAGAGTCTACCCATCAAACTGAACAACTTTTACTATGGGAACGTAAACCAATCGGAGCAAAAAAAAAATCTGCGGTTGCATACATTTGAGTCGAGTAGGCATTGCAGTTTAAGTATGGGACAGCAGATTTTTTAGTTGCTCCGATCGATTTGCTCTCATAGTAAAAGTTGTTCAGTTTGATGGGTAGACTCTTAGTTTAAAAGGATGCTAATGATATCAATTTCACCCTGTATAGGGCCCTTCTTAATATGCAGACACTTTTTTAAGGGGATGATCAGACTGTCAAACTGAACAAGTTTCTCTATTGCACCAACATCGAAATCGCGAAAAATAACTGGCCAAGTGCGTGTCGGACCACGCGCAGGATAGGGTTCCGTAGTTGCCCGTTACAATATAATTAGAAGGAGGCTTTTTGTTTTATACTACGGTTTAACTTCAAATAAAGTCTAAAAAGTACATTTTATTATTTGGTCGACTATTACTCGTAAACTTGTAAAGCCTACTTAGCGGTGATAGTTTTCCTTTTAAATTCGTTATATATGCTATTGCCGTGAATTTTTTCACATCTCCAACTACAACCGTTTAGCTGGGAGAGGGGGGGGGGACACTGTACTCTAACCAAAATTTTCGCTTTAAAGCTTAATATTTCCCTAACGGATCCCTAAATCGAAAAATGATTTTGCCAAACTCACAATATTTTTAAAAGACCTATCCAACGATACCCCACAACATGGGATCCCCACTTGATGTGTAGGGGAGGTACCCGAAAAAAATATTTTTCAAGATTTTATTTTACTACTTTATCGACGTGATAAATATGTATACATATGCCAAATTACAGCTTTCTAGTATTAAGCGTCTCTAAGCTAAGCCAGGACAGACGGACAGACAGACAGACGGACAGACGGACCGACATGGCGAAACTATAAGGGTTCCTTTTTGGCTTCGGAACCCTAAAAATCGACTCTTCCATGTAAAACTGCAAACCTACTCAAGCCAAACCTGATTTTTTTTCGCGATTTAGATGTTGATCCCATAGAGAAAGTTGTTCAGTTTCATAGTCTGATAAAAAAGCGTCAGCATATTAAGAAGGGCCCACCTACAGGGTGTTAGGGTAAACAGTTACATGGTGACGGACGGACCCATGATACTGAACAACTTTGCCTGAGAAATTAGCAATTTTTTTTTCGTTTTTTCAATCCGCTACAAACGTTCGATCAACTGATTGCATTTAGTCAAGAAAGTCAGAAAAATCTTCTATTGGTTTCTTTGATAAAGTTGTTCAGTAGGTATACAGTCATTTTAACGAAAATCTGACACAATACAAGCGTATATACAGGGTGTAACAAAACACCCTAGTAATACTTAAGGGGGTGCTTCAGACTATCAATCTGAACAACCAACATTTTAGTCGAGTCCGTACTGCAGTTTTGTATGGGTCAGCTGATTTTTCTTTTTTTTTCTCGATGTTGGCCCCATAGTGAAAGTTGTTCAGATTGATGGTCTGAAGCACCCCCTTAAGTATTACTAGGGTGTTTTGTTACACCCTGTAGAGATTAGTTTCTTGATTGTTTCTGGAAAATTTAAGGCTAGTTTTGCAAGAAGATATTGAATAGGACGTGGGCGAGATATACGGCCCTTTTCCCAGAGTTTAAGCCCCTACTTAGCATGAGAGATGAATGCCTAGATAAAGATGGCAGAGGTCTATAGGTCAAATCAGTTTCTCTATTGCATAGTTTACGCGTATGCTACTTTCTACCACGTTAAGGCTAACAAAACTGATGTTTTCAATATGAAACCAAATTCCCTGTCTTGGTATGGAAGTGCAGACGATGAAAACACGTTCCACTCCAAGCGCAATAACTCTGAAACATGTTGCGAAAAATAAGTAAAGTAGCGTTCGACAGAGGTTAGAAGACGCTGTTTTCACGATAGTACCTATTGATTTTGATTCCATGTTCGGTAAGCACCACGGCGATCTACCAAGAGAATTTTTAGGGTTCCGTAGTCAAACAAGGAACCTTTATACCAGGGACCGAAAAGATTCGGTTACCTTTATTTAAATGTTACCTTTATCCAGGTAACAACCGATTTTAATACCAGTAACCTAAATATGACCTTCAATAGAAAGCGAGTGAGTGCAGACGGTAATGAATCGTGAGAGTAATGTTCAGTGTAGACGGAGCGGCAAAAAGCGCGCGTGTTTTTGAATAACACTGAAAAATGAACTTTAATTTCTACTAATCAAAAGTAAAAAATTGGTTGAACAACGTCGTTGTTGTAGCGGGTGATGCAAATTTTGGAGCACCCGACGAGCGACGCGCGCACTATTTTCAGTGTTGCTACAGCATTGAACAGGTCGAGATAATAAAGGAGATGATTATTTACATTTTATTGAACCCAAAAGCATAGAATGGTTTAAGTTTATGTCCACGTTTGAGTTTCAGTTTGTTATCATAATTGATTTAATTTGTATTTAGTAACGACTAACGAGGTACTTACTTAAAAATTGAATACTGGCTATATTTATGAAGAAACAATTTTTTATTTAAACATATCTCTGTGTACGCGGACCGTTAGTAGAATGATATTAATGTTACCTCTAAAAATACCTGTAAAAAAAATAAAGGTTGTAACCAAAAAATACCGGTATTATCGATACCGTTTCGGTCCCTGCTTTATACTTTCATCCATTTCTGGTCAATTCTGTCTAACGGTATGACCTACCTCAATTACTCTCTCACTTAATCTTTTGCACCTATTTATACAGGGTGTTAGAGTAAACAGTTGCATTACTTTAAGGGGTGATTGTACCCATGAAACTGAACAACTTTCCCTAAGAAACTTATAGGAAATTCGTAAAAAAATTTTGACTTCCCATATTAAATGCTGACCGAACTTTTGTATGAAAAGTCGAATTTTTTTTTGCGAATTTCCTATAGGTTTCTTTGTAAAAGTTGTTCAATAGCATGGGTACAATCCCTTAAAGTAATGCAACTGTTTACCCTAACACCCTGTATGTTTGGCATGTAGACAGATAATAACCAAAAAACAGAAACTTCTTTACAGCGGATTATGTAGGGTCCATACCAGTGACGACGAAGAGCCCATGTGGGTCAACCGGCCGCGGCCTAGGATCACCGTTTTTTTACCATAGTAAGTCCCGTAGTGTTGGTCTGGTCCCATAGTAAAAGTTTTTCAGTTTGATAGTCTGAAGCACCCCTTTAAGTAAAGTGTGCCATTTAATTGTACACCCTATATACGTCCCACTACTGGGCACAGGCTCTTAGCGTGCCCAATGCGGATTGATAGACTTCATATACGCCTCCAAATTTCTTCTTCAGCGTATGCAGGATTTTTTTTTTATTAAGGATGGGTTTGCTCTTGACCTCAATCCAGTCCTCAGGACGAAGATGGGGGGTGGGGGGATTCCTCACAATGTTTCCTACACATCATTGAATTACCAACTAGGGTCCGCGCTCAAAAGTGTCCGAACCAAAAGAGCACCAAAACGTATAAAGAGAACCAATTACGCGACAGTCTTCGTTTGATCGGCCGACTACGCGCACGCGCGGATGCGCGGCACACGCCGTTTCCCTATGGGGGAATTGGATGGAATAGAATTTCAGCATTTTCAATGTTTTAAGTAGGTACATGCACAAGTTTGTGTAGTTCAGTCTTGGACACTTTTTTTTTTAATTTTTGTTCTAGACCCGGCGTCCATACGTTCTACGTCAATGCTGCACAGTTTGAGAGCAGTCGGTATTACGACATAAGTTAGAAAAACTGGCTTGTATAATGCAGTAAGTGAAAGAAATAAAAGTGAGTGCGAATACCAATGCTGTAAGTGTAAGTGCCTTAAATTATTTTGATAATAAGATAAATAGCCCACGACTTGCGGTTTCGAGCCCAGTGAAAGTGACGCAACGAAAATTTTATACTCCTTATATAAAATTGGTTGGTTTACTGCGTGTTAGTGGATTACACTTGTCACTTTGTCGCGACCGCAACCGGTAATGCTAAGACGCACAAAATTGTGTAGGTACAGTTTGAATCGATAATATTGGTTTTCTTTTGCAAAGAATTTTTATTTTAATTTTTTTCGAAAGGGTTTGCTCTTGACCTCAATCCAGTCCTCAGGACGAAGATGGGGTCGAAGATGTAGCGAGCTTACCCAGAAGACGCCTATTCACTCGTACTTTAAAGGCATTCGGAAATACTGAAGCAGGCAGGGCATTCCAGTCCTTGGCTGTGTTATAAAAGATACAGAAAGGCGCTTGGTGCGGATATGTGTGATGTCAACCAAGAAGGGGTGATATACCGCGGTGCGTCTTCAAGTCCGATGATAGAAAGGGGAAGGCGGGATGAGGTCATGTAGCTTTTGGGCACACTCACCGAAGTACAATCTGTAGAAGACCGACAAGCAGGCTACTCTGCGACGGTAGGCTAGGCTATGAAGCTTGGCCTCCACCAGCTTACTATCGCCAATGAGCCTCCTGGCTCTGCGCGTTCAACCGAGTCGTGTGTGGCTAGTTGATAATTATACCGAAACTCTTCATATGTCATACGGGCGCCAGATTTAGTCGCAAAGGTAATGTCCAAAGTGTATCTGATCTTTCCTCCTCTACAAAGATAGAATTTGAATTTTGACACATCTTGGCGGCTAAATCTGGCGCTTGCATCATTCGAGGAGAGCAACTTGAGACCTGCAACTTCTCGCCGACACATGGTCTGGTTGCAGTGATCGTCGTTGCTGACTGTACAAAGGTCAACGGCATCCAAGGAAAGTGTTGAATTTCTTAAAGTTTGTAATAACATCCACAAGACAAGTTCAAATAACACTTTTACTCGAATCACGGTGAAAGTCCAGCTTTCGTTCACAAGTTAATTTGATATGGGCAGGTTGCAGTTAAGGCATTTTATTTTAATTTCAGCAATTGTCATGATTGCTTTGATTGCTGGCGATTTAGTGTTATATTACTCGATTAGAGTGTTTTTACGATAAGCGCATATTTACGACGGCATCGGGTTGGACAGCAGCGCTAAAATCAGCCCTAATCGCTTCTATACAATCATTGAATGATCATCAATCATCATCATCAATCTAAACTATTATAAAACTGTAACAGAAGTGTGTCTGTACAGTGAAGATATTTACAAAAAAAAGATTACGATATGATTTTTAGATGTCCCTGATTCCAAATCACCAATTTTTGGATTTTTTGTCTGTCTGTTTGTTTGTTTGTTCGTTCGTTTGTTTGGGTGTTTGTTTGTTCGAGTATCACGCAAAAACTACTGAACCGATTTTGATGAAACTTTTTTTGTTTGATAGCTTATCATCTGACTTAAAATCGGGTATATAATTTATGCGGACGAAGTCGCGGGTAAAAGCTCGTGTATTATAAAATATTGTATCGCATACTATCCCGGCCGGAGCAGTAGTGCGATTTTTGAAAATCTATAGTTCAAAATCATGATCGAATGACGCATTTCCATAGCCATTTTGTCATTTTTGACTCCTGATTTCAACGTGTGACTTTCAAAAATCGCACTCCGCTGAGTTCAGCAGTTGAAAATGTCAAAATTACTATGGAGATACGCATCTTTCTACTGCTGATTTGACTTTCAAAAATCGCACTCCTGAAGTATGATTTTTGAAAGTCAAATCAACAATAGAAAGGTGCATATCTCCACAGTAATTTTGATATTTTCAACTGCTGAACTCACCGAATGAGTTTCAAAAATCGCACTCCAGATTTCAACGTGTGAAACTCATTAATTGTTGAACTCAGCAGTTGTAAATGACAAAATTACTGTGGAGATATGCATCTTTCTACTGCTGTTTGACTTTCAAAAATCATACTCCAGGAGTGCGATTTTTGAAAGTCAAATCAGCAGTAGAAAGATGCGCATCTCCATACATTTTCAACTGCTACAGTTCAACGTATGAGATTCAAAAGTCGCACTCCAGGGCTCTATTTATAGCAAATTGACAATGACAATTCAGAGTTCATTGCTGAGAATGCTAGGCACACATCATAGTCTAAAAAAACAAGGTCTTCTATTCCCAGAGTGACACAAGCCTACGTCACAAAAAAATGGCCGCTAAACATGGTAAAAGGGTATGATGACGTAGGCTTGTGTCAGTCACGTGATCGGAAGAGAATACCAGGCGCAGTATATTATTGTACCATGGCACACATAAAGCACTGCACGTAAATTTTTTACTGACCTTTAAACATCAGTAACACCTGGTCCATCCCCATCACAGAGATGCTCTACACCCCAAAAACACTGAATCAGCCTTGCTGCTGGTGGTTGCAAAAAGTACACTTATCTCTTATAATAACAGTATTAGAAAGAGTATCTATTTCTATAAATACTTTGCCAGAAATGACAGCTTTTTATTCTTCACATCCGGTACTGTATGTTTTAAATCTTGTCAGTGTATCTTGTGTCTACAGTTTAAAGAAGTACGTTAGTAAACATCGCTATGCGCAGCGACAATCCGATTTATAGTTAAATGCAAATTTTAAGCCTCTTACTGACCTAGCCATACAGCACAATACAAAAATGAAACAGTACTTACAGGCACTATATTTTTTTTATATGCGTGTTTGAAACCTTGACAGGCTTGCACCTGTTCCACTTATCGCTGGTCCTTTGTGAACGCCTTTTTTATGGTTTTTTAGGGTTTTTAGGGGTGGAAACGGGACCCTATTACTAAGCCCATGTTGTTCGTCCGTCCGTCTGTCACTAAGGGGGCCCCCATTTGGGGGGCTATTATAATTTATGGCGGATTTGCTAACAAATAAGAAGAATGTCAAAAAGTGACATACAAGAAACCAGTTTTTATCAACGTTTTTTATTTTCGCTCTTTCGTAAAAACGGTAATACATACAGGCGTCAAACTTGGTTTCATTATAAAGCTAACTCTACAGTATAACAATAAATAATAAAAACTGGCCAAGTGTGAGTCGGTCTCGTGCTAAAGGTCCCGTAGAAAACAAAATATTTTTGTAAGTTAATATTATATTTTGTGTGGTAATGTGGTACGGAACCCTCGGTAGCCAGACTCGCACTTGACCGGTTTGATGTACAGTTCCCTGCTAATCCCAACTGCGGCCAGAAATCGTCGTAGGTGTTTGATCGGGACGGTTTGTATCTCATCTGGTGTCAATACTTGTCTACATAGATGAGTACCTACTGCGTTCGTAAATCAGGGGGCCACAGTCAAATAGAAGGGGCAAAGAAGTTTCCAGCTTCTGAAGCCTGCAATAATTTAAGCTATCCTAACTGTTATCTTGAGTTCTTGACGATGACGTCCTAACCAAAACTAGTTTTTACTGCAATATTTTATCAAAACTGAAGGTACCTAATGTTTTTTTTATAAATAAACTAGCTGTTAGCCGCGACTTCGTCTGCGTTGTCATTAAAAAAGTAGGTATCCTGTATAAATTGGCTGTTCCATAGAAAACTGTAATCAATCGACCCAAATGTATGGAACAGCTAATCTTTTTTTCGCTATTTCAATGTTGGTCCCATATACTGAAAGTGGGGAAGTTAGATGGTCTGAAGCACCCCCAAAAATAAAACACATTAAACCCTGTATATTATCGCTACTGCTTGGTTAGTGTATTGGGCTTAAACCTACGATGAATTCGCAAAAAAAAATTTTAAGGTCAGACGAGGTTGCAATTTTCACTTTAACAAAGTCTTGTTAAGATTATTAATACATACACACAAACATAATAAATAGGTAGGTACTTTATCACCCTATCATGGTTGACAGAAACTACAGGGTGTAAGTCGCATTACTTGAAAGGGTAATTGTACTATACAGGGGGTAAAATTAAATTGGACACTTACTTAAAGGGGTGCTTCAGATCATCAAACTGAAACACTTTCTCTATGGGATCAATATCGAAATCGCGAAAAAAAATCTTCTATCCCATACATTTCAGTCTAGTTATGTTTGCAGTTTTTTATGGGACAGTGGATTTTTTTTTTGGCTATTGCAGTGTTGGTCCTGTAGTAAAAGTTGTTCAGTTTGATGGTCTGAAGCACCCCTTTAAGTAAGTGTTCTATTTAATTTTACACCCTGCATACAGGGTGTTAGTTGGGTATTTGACTACATTCAATATATTTTATTTTTATCTACTCAATAAAAAAAGGGTTAGAAAATAACGCTAAACTCACATTTTCATTGAGTTTTTAGCTTGAATACAATTTTTAATAACAAGATAAACTATAAAAAGTAATTAAAATGTTGATGACGTCACAACTCAATATTTAGTATAAATCTTCATACAAAGCGCATGTTTTGACGTCCGATAAAGAGTAGCTGATTTGACTAGTTGTCAAGTAGCCAATTGTACCCATGATACTGAACAACATTCCCTAAGAAGCCTATAGGAAATTCGCAATGTTTTTGCGACTTTTCGTACAAACAAACGTTCGATCAGCTGATTGAATTTAGTATGGAAAGTTCAAAAAACATTTTTGCTAATTTCCTAATTATGTTTCTTAGGGAAAGTTGTTATGTATCATGGGTACAATCACCCCTTAAAGTAATGCAACTGTTTACCCTAACACCCTGTATAATTGAATTATGAAAAACTTTCCCCAAAGAACTTAATAAATTAGCGCGATCACCAACTAGTGAAAACAAAATCGATGACCTTTAAAATCTAAACAAATGTGCATACAAAACTTAATGCATTAAATCTGACACCTGCTCTCTCAATTTGAGACGCCACGACCTCGAATCTATGATACCTCATACCTGTTGCCTGCTATGAAGTTACGTCGAAGTAGAGTCGGCAAAAAAGTAAGCATGCACGGATTTGCAAAAAAAATTTGCACAATTTTGTGTTAGCTATAAAAATCTCTGAATATTTTTGATGACTTCTTCTTTATTTATTTTTTATTTATTATACAAAACACGTGGAGTAGAAAGATGCGCATCTCCACAGTAATTTTGACATTTTCAACTGCTGAGTTCAAAGAATGAGTTTCAAAAATCGCACTCCAGGTCTACCCAAGAAGAGGTGGCGGATGACCTGGATGCTTCTGATGACCAGTGGCCGTAGTTTTCCCAAAACAAGAAAGAATAGAAGGATAAAATGGAGGTCTTTGGCCAACAGTGGGCTGAACAGGATATAGCAAGAAATTATCGCTTTCCGATCACGAAAAATATCTCGAGGAACTGGTGCACTAGGCGAGACTACGTGAACCACAATGATTTTTTAACAAAAATAAAGAAGTATAAATAAACTTTAACCATTAACAAAAACTAAGAAATCCAACAAAAGCTGCAGAGACATTTTTTTTCTTTCCATTCAAGTCAAACAAAATATTTGTTCAAGTGAAAAAAAAACTAATATTTATTCTGCAGTCCGTACCTAAGGAAAGAGTCAACAAATAAAACTTTCTATTGTGTCGAGCCGTGTCGAATACTTTATCGATAATGGTTTGAGATACGCTAGTGATGAGACAGTGGTCGATAATTTATGTCGATGGCAATGTCGAAAGTTATTTACGATGGTTTTGTTTTGAGGTGAAACTCAGTGAATTTGTGAAGTAGGTTATTGGTGTGGTGTTAGTGCTGAGTTTGTCGATAGGTCTCTAACCTAGCCGCGTAGCCTAGCGTAGCCTCTGCTACGTGACTTATTTATTATTGTTATAGTGTATGGTGAATTGAAGAGTTGTCTGTAAGAACTCATAGTGATTCCATCGACATCTTTCATGATTTCATGGGAAAGCTTCGCAATAATATCCTTATTTCATAAATTCCATCCTTATTTAATACGTCTACTCTGTCACAGGCTTAATGTTAAGTGTTAATTAGTAAGTAAATTTAAATCTTTGGCACTATTCAGTAACAATTCCGAAAAAATTCAGAAAAAATTCAGAAAAAATTCAGAAAAAATAAAGTATCTTACAATGGATTGCTCTAAAGTTGCTCTACTTGCTACTGATTAAGCTAAATATTATTGCATGCTGAATTTCTTTATAAGTGGTTGTGCATTTAGCTTTAACTTGAACAATGTAACAATCGTTAAGAAATCAATAAATAAAATAAAAATAAAATAAAGAAACTAATGGTTAAAACATTACTGACTCCTATCAATGATATTAATATAACTGTTTTACTAATATCATAGACTCCTATGTGTTTCATTGTCTACGCACAACGATGTAATCGATTATCAACTGGATTTTTCTATTATTATTCAATCATTTTTGCTTATTTATAACATTGCGGGGAAAATATGAATAAAAAAAACAATAAAATAAAATTACAAATTAAAAAAAACCCCCAACGCCAGAAATAAACATTTGAAAAGTGAAAAATAATTCAGACTCCTATTATTTTTGATGTAAGCAAATGCGTGTTATACTTTTTAACTATCATTTTTAAGTCATGAACTGACCATTGATTTTTTTTACTAGACAATCACTCGCGGTCCCCGACACATTAATTTGCCTAAAATATCTTAAAGAGTGTTAAAAAGTAAAACATACATTTAAATTAAACAGACAAAAAATCGATATCGACATAACATACTCACATCACTAACTTAGTCCGTGACGTGACCCCCAAGCGAAAGTCCACCACTTCCTCTAGGGGATATCATAAATTATGTTGTCATAGTATGTATTATTAAATGTCAGGAGCAACAATAGGTTTCAGATAAAGAAAGCACGAAAGCTGCCAGAAAAAATTTTAAAACATTTTTGTGGATATATGTTAAATCGCTTTACATTTTTTTCTTTTTTTTTGTATAACAAAAATCATTTCAAATAAATAGTAGAGTAGGTACGGTGTAAAATAGGTAATTAAAATTAACAATTAACGAGAAAAATAAATAACTAAATCAATAAATAAAATAAAATTAACAAAAATAAATAATAATCTATTGCAATGAATTATGATAATGATTATGATTAGGTTCTTATGTGTAATTGAGTGTGTTGTTAGTAGTAAGTAATTTTAAATACAAAAAATCAATTTAAAAAAAAGTAGAGCAAAGAAATGTTATGCCAGTCTCAGTTTAAAATTTGTCAGAAGAAAATTAAACATAAAAATAAATAAACTCCCGACCACGTTTTCTCTAAAAAAAATATGTCTTTACATATTTACTTTTTAAACTATCTACTGTTAAAAAAAAGCAAAATTTTAATACTGGGAATTCCACAAAATGTATAAAACACAAAATAAAATATACAAAACGCAAAAGCAAACAAGCAAAGGAAACAAAATCAATTCACCATGTTAGTTAATTAATGTACCGTTCCCATAGTATTAACTCAATTATCGACTGTTCGATATTCCTTACAACCTGCGCAAGAGTTGATTCAACCTACATACACTACGCAACTAAAAAACTATACCCATCTCTGTCCCACTCGAAGAAATGTCATAAAAAATAAGGTGGCGATATGAAGAATGTGAGAACTAAATTTTTGTAAAATTATGTCATTCTTGAGGTTATTAGAGGAAAAAAAGTGAGGTTTCATCCGTTAGCAAGCATTACATTTGTTGTGTTGACACGTACAGTTTGGATATGAGAAAAAAAGAAAAAAAATGGTTCTATTTAAGAAAAAAAATTAAGAAGTGCAAGTGCAAATCAAACTTTTGTGTCGAGTTTTTATACGAAACAGAAGAACAACGTTATGTTTCTTATATCGTATTTTTTGTGTACCTATCAACAAAATTAATAATTATGATTTTTTTTTATTATCGTTGGGTTTGCTCTTTTGACCTCAATCTAGTCCACAGGATGGTCTATTATAGTTAAATCAATACGTAACGTTTAAAATATGTGTTTTTTTTTTTAGTTTTGTCCCCTGTACCTTAAACAGTTTTTAAAACGTGTTATCATGTAATTGGCGCTATATAATTTAAATTTTGTTGTATTAGAAATTAAGTAATTTGCTGTTTGATAACCAATAAAGATAAATTAAATGAAATAATACCAAGTAATAAGTTACTATTAAAGTTATTAATATTGGAGAAAATAAATATATCATCAACATTGACATTAATTTATTTATTGAAATTAGCGACAAATGTTCTGTTCTCATGGTCTAATAGGTTCACACCCTCTTTAAATAAAAGAAAGCGAAGAAAAATTACTGGTATAAATTTAAATTACAGTAATATTTACATAAAAATGGTACATAACTATTAAATAAATCAAAACCTAACCTAATATAAACACAATTTACAATACTAAGCGGTACTTTGAAAGCTGAGCTTTATCGAATTAATTGTGGGCAGTCAAAGAGCCCGCCTCGGGTCGAACCCGGTTGAAAAGTGCCCATCACGCTCGTGGCGTTTCCACGCTGTATAGCTATGGAAATGTGTTGAACCAGGTACGACCAGGAGCGGGGGTCTCGGCCCCTCTCCCTCAAACGACGGCCGATGGCTTTAATGAAGTTTTTGGCTTCGGTACCCCAGGGCCCTGCGGTCTCCACTGCTACTGGCACAAATAGGTGCGTTGCCTCTAAAAGTGAGTACGTGGTGTGTTTTACCCGTGCCGCACTTTCCGCGGCCGATCCTGGCACCCGCGTAGTTCCCTGGAGATGCGATCGCGCAAAGGTACAAACGCAGGTCGCATTCCATAGGAGGCAGCGGCCCCTTTCCCATAGGATGAGGGTTAAGCCGTCTGGTCGTTTGCCGTCTATGCGGCTTAAGCCGGTAGGTTCAAGGGTGCTCGGGACGTTTGCCGATACCAGCGCTCTGCGGATTATGTCATTAAGGATATGGTATCGTAGCCATCGTCCCGAACACTTCCTACAGCTTAAGGCATCATGGCCGTTGGCCTGCACCCAGGACCCACAGATGCATTGGTGCGGCACGCATATCTCACAACCAAGTCTCAAGGCTGCGGCAATCCTCAATGAGTTGTTGTCTAAACGTGTACCTAGTTGCGATGAAGGTAACGCTTGGAGCCATGCCCCCAATTCTGGTCTGGAAGACGCTCGGATTCTGGCCAGGTCTGGACCTGTAGCATTATCTAGAAGTTGACTTAGCCAAATAGATGCGTTGATAGCCTTTGAGCTAATCTCATCCCGTTTATTGAAATTGCATGTTTTTTTGTTGAAAAAATAATTTCATTCATAATTTAATATACGTAATGTATGTTGGCTGACAGAAACTTGAGAGACACTTTTATTTAATGTTACTTCTTATAATGTAGCTAGGTACCTGGTTTCACAAATAAAATTTCTGATTTCAAATATATTTTCATGTTCAAGGTATCATTCGATAAAATTTGATTTTTATATTAAAATTCATACTATCTTACAAAAAACGTTGTATGTGGGTTGCATACAACATCAAAGCCGTACGCCGCCGCCGTGCCATCATTGGTACGTATCCTATGTTTTAGCACCAAATTCGATTGAGATATTCGATTTTGACATAGCCCATTTAATTCTCAAGTCCACACTCATCGTGGTCATACTGTAAAAAGAAATGTCTTGCCATCCCTCTCCAACACACTGTTTGTCTCATACAATTTCTCATTTCACCGCTCACTCGTTTAGCAACTACTCACTAACTAAGACCGAGTTCTTTCTTCGAACACAACAACTTTCTTTTCTACCTTAACTTCAACTTATAAAGTGCAATTTTCTTTAACCAGAGAAAGCAAGATGGGACTTTTTCACTGTAAACTTTTATTAGTAATATGTGTGTTTCTTATTTTACAGTGTTAAGTTGGTCAGTCGGCTAGTGGGTTTTACAACGTGACATCGGACGCACGTCTTTATTTAACGTGTTAAAAAAAACTATTCCGAAAATAATTTATAACTAAAATCTACAATAAAATGCCTAGAAAACCGTTTCGGTGTCGCTGAAGAACCTAAAAATTAAAAAAGAAAAAAAAACATGTGAATAAAATTTCACAAAAATCGAATGCAGTTTTTGAACGCGAGCTTCTGAAATTTTTTAAAAAAGTTTTCGCGCGGGAAGCTGTACGTCAAGATGACAGTTCGAAAGTGGTTTGAATTTGGAAGATCGGTTCGTAGTGATGTGAAACAGTTGTTTTTATTTATAGTGCTGTTATCGATATTGGACAATTTGCCCTTAACATGTAAGGGTGAAGATTACAACAGAGGTAAGGACGTTTCAGGTTTTTCCATAGACAGTTTCCATTTCAGAGTTTCCATTGCATACGCACAAGAAAAGTACAGTAAATTGTGTTATCCGAAAAATGTGTTTCATATTAAACTTCATACTCTTATATTACAGTCATGTAGAACCAATATTATTATTAATTTTGGTCATACTTAGTAACATTGCTCAGGTATCGTTATATTATTCGATTGAGAAATAATGATTTTACTATTCAAAATAGTAAAATCATCATCTGAGTATATAAAGATAAATATCATTGTCAAGTACCGTTGTATATTAGTCATAAAATTAAATGAGATGTTATAGATAAGTTGCTGATCAACTGATAGATTAACAATAATTATAATTATATATAATTATCTACCTTTACAATATGTATTTAGGGGGGGTCCCCTAAATACATATTGTAAACGATTTGTTATGGGTCCTACATCGAAAGTCTCGTTATCAAATGGTTTCCATATCGATAGGTCAATACAGTGAAAGTCTTATAGTGTGGCACATCCCATAATCAGCTGTCACATACATTTTGGTTGAATAGGATTGCAGTTTTATACGGACCAGCAGATTTTTTTTTGCGACTTCAATTTAATTCAATTCAATGCAATTATACTTTATTGCACACCAAAACAGAATATACATTTGAATAAAGATAAAGAATTACAATTACGTACAAATAAGGCAGTCTTATCGCTTAAAAGCGATTTCTTCCAGACAACCTTCAATTTTGGTCTCGTTGTTGTTCAGTTCGATGGTTTGGACATCCCCTTAAAAACTATACCTCTTCCAAAGCGCACCACAATACTAAACCTCTGCCCTAGGATTTTTTTTTTTTTAAATATAATTATTGTACTTTAAAAATAATAGAACCGCTCACGTTGAAGTCTTTTGTATGGAACAATAGTTTCCATGGAGTCTGAACGTGTTAAAATTTTGATTGACAGCTGCCACCTTAATATGGGAGTCGTAATTATATCAGGATAGAGTCTACTTTCTAATATTATTGTCTACAGGTTAATTAATAGGTACATTGTAAAAGAAATTCCTTGAAATGCATCCCGTGTGTATGGTTCGCAGGAAAAGTGAAATCTAAAAAAAAACGTTAGATTTCATCCTAATTTTATGCTTTTTTTGAGGATCAAATCTATGTCTGTTTGGTTTGTCAGATTTCTGTAAAAAAAATAGATAATAATTTCATACGAATCTTACAATGATTAATTTAAAATTTGTATGAAAATCTTTGGACCACATCTATTCTAAAAACCACAGATAGAGAGATAGATATACAGGGTCCTTCTTAATATGCTGACACTTTTTTAAGGGGATGATCATACCATCAAACTAAACAACTTCCTTTATGGCACCAACATCGAAATCGCGGAAAAAAAATCAGCTGTTCCATACAAAACTGCAAACCTACTCGAGGCAAATGTATGAGACAGCTGAATTTTTGAAGTGAAAACTTCTTGAGCGACGTTGTGCACTTTTTGGGATAGTCAGAGATATTCTGAAACCTCAGAACATCCACGGTCTGATCATCCCCTTAAAAAAGAATCATCATATTAAGGAGGACCCTGTATAGATAAAAACATCCATGAAGAAGGATTTGGGTTCGATTCCCACGGGGGACACCTAGTGATAAGGCACTTTGTGCGTTTTTCCCCAGTTGGTTTAGGAAATTGCAGGCTGAATCACCTGATTGTCTGAAAAGAAAAATGATTCCGTGCTTCGGATGGCACGTTAAGCTGTTGCTCCCGGCTACTATCTCTGGTGGTAGTAGTCGTTACATAAAAACCACGTCAGAGGCCGTAAGGCGGTCTGAAAAACTCTGACAGGGCTCCACGGCCCATACGATAAGAAGAAGAAGAAGAAGTGATTTTGGCGGATTTTGGCACTGCGGCCTGAACCCTAATGGACCCCTAATGATCCCCCAATGGACCCCTAATGACACCTCATGAACATGTACATCACTAACCCATTTAATCGTTTGTCAGATTAACTTTTGCCAGAGATGCAAGCCCTGACTGACTAGTTGGTTAAACCAACATGACTTTGACGTGACCTTGAACGCGTCTGTCGCGAGAGTTTCGCTTCTATAGTGTAACTATTATTACCTATTAATTATGTACATGGGAAGTGTTGTCAAAAGTGGTAAACCAATTATTTGGCCGACCATACCTTGTGCAGGCAATCTTCATTTTAGGCATTTCGATTTTTAGGCATTAAACATTGTTTTCAAAGTGCATTGTAGGCAAATTTAGTTTTTAGGCATCGTGCATTTTAGGTACTTCGAGTTTCAGGTATCTCGCGTTTTAGGTAGTTACGCAGCAGTGGCATCGTGCATTTTAGGTACTTCGCTCAAAAGGGATATGCGCTTGCCCTAAAGTCTCGTTGAAAAATGTAATAATTAAACTAGAAAGTAAAAGCTCGGTACACCGTTTCTTTTAAATGACTCCAATAAATTATTCTTTATGTTCATTACTCACATCCGAGTCCAGTGCAGGCTACTGAGATGCAGTATGATATACTGAACACGGAACCGGGTTAGTAACAGAGCTGGTTGTGTTTTGGCGGACCGGTTCTTATACTATATTTTTGCGGTCTCTTTTGTTGAAGTTTAATAAATCAAAATTTAAAAAAAAAAAGGAAAAGTACCAGTGCTGATTGGTTCTGTTATATTTAATCAAAATAAAAAAATATATAAAATAATAATAAGAAGAATGACGATGGAGTTTATTGATTGATTTTTAAATCTAAACTATTATAAAACTGTAACAGAAGTGTGTCTGTACATTGAAAATATTTTAAAAAAAAAATTACGACATGGTTTTTACCTGTCCCTGATTCCAAATCACCAATTTTTGGATTTTTTGTCCGTCTGTTTGTTTGTTTGTTTTTATGTTTGTTTGTTTGTTTGGGTGTTTGTTTGTTCGAGTATCACGCTAAAACCACTGAACCGATTTTGATGAAACTTTTTTTGTTTGATAGCTTATCATCTGACTTAAAATCTGGTATATAATTTATGCAGACGAAGTCGCGGGTAAAAGCTCGTAAATTATAAAATCAAAATTTACACAGGGGATAACCTTTCATGACACTTTGAATGATAGGTAATCATGGACATTTTCTTTCATTACTTTTCGTTGAAAAATCATTTTTAACTACGACATTTCTACTTTTGCTTATCGTTGCGCCAAAAGGTGCAAATACATACATACGCTCGAAAAACATAACCCTTCTTCTGGCGCAGTCGGGTAAAAATGAGGGGGTAAGGCAGGGCACGCAGACATACAGAACGGACGAAATGGTTCTCTGCTTTAGCCCAAGAAACTTGTAAAAATTTGTAAAAGCTGTGTTCAAATTATAACCACGTAAACGAAGATACAAGCAGAAGCTAGTTTATTACAAAGTTTACATTTATGACTTTTCATCATTCAGTAGAAGCTACTGAATTAAGTTTAAGTATCCTATAGTGAACAAGAACCGGGTCAGTTCAGTTCAGGTTATGTTTTGGTGGACCGGTCCAAACGGGGTTACTCTTGACTTGTCATAAGAATAATGAACGTCATTATGTAGATTTTTGTTGATAGTCCATTTTTAGTCCATCCGTGGATGATGTATACAGGTTGCAAAGAAAGCTGGACACCAAATTAAATATATTCAATGTTACAGTTTTATAAAAAATTTAATTAACGGCTGACAAATTATCTAGTCACATTTAAAGTACCAGAATCTAGCCTGAACTTATATATATTTTTTTTTTTTTTATGTTTGATAGGTAAACATTTGACCCCAATCTCACCTGATGTTGAGTGATGATGAGGCCGAAGATGTAGCATGCTTACCTAGAAAGATGCCTATTCACTCTTGCCTTGAAGAGGCCCAGGTTGTATTGCTCAGGGAACAGGTCCGCAGGCAGTGCGTTCCACTCCTTAGCCGTGCGCACTATAAAAGAAGAAGCAAACTTCTTCGTGCGAATTGCTGGTAGGTCAACGACATAAGGGTGGAAACCCAGCCTGCGTCTCGTCCCCCGCAGATGAAAGGGAGACGGAGGTACGTATTAAATCGTGTAATTCCGTCGCACACTCTCCGAAATGTATCCTATAAAAAACAGATAGACAGGCTACCTTGCGACGATGCTCAAGACTTTGTAGCTTCGCCACAGAGGTTGGATCACCTATGAGCTTCCTCCTTCCTCCTTTATATTAGGATGACTAGACAACGATATAGCATACCTACATACAGGGTCCTTCTTAATATGCTGACACTTTTTTAAGGGGATGATCAGAACATCAAACTGAACCACTTTCTCTTTGGGACCAACATCGAAATCGCGAAAAAAAAAAACTGCTGTGCCATACCTTTTTTCTCGAGTAGGTTTGCAGTTTTGTATGGAAGAGCTGATATTTTTTTCGCGATTTCGATGTTGGTGCCTTAGAGAAAGTTTATGGAGGTGCTACTTGGGAATGATCCTCCATTGAAAAGGGGAGTACTTCCGCCAGGCTATATGTGAAGCCTGGGGACCGGCCGTGGTCCAACAGTTCTTAGTTGGACCTTGTATATATATCGAATCTCTGTGATTATTTCTCTTGCGCGATTTATGTCTTGCATTCGATTGTGAACCTTATTTGTAGTAGGTTACAAGTTACGTATTTACGATAAACGTTGTCTTTGTATGGAGCATATTTCCGCGAGCGACGGTATCGCCATCTGTTGGCATCTTTGCTATAGCTTATGGGTGCTGGACATCTGTAGTAGTTCACTAGTTCCCCACAGGACTCCCCCCTCAGACCGGAGGTCGTTGAGTAGTTCGAAGTGTGCAGTCCTGTATCCATGTAGTGTAGGTGCAGGGCTCTAGTCAAGTGAGTCTGACGAGCGATGTACTGCGGTGTGTGTGTCTATCAGGGAGACCAATCCTGATGTGATGCGGGCGAGTGACAGGCGTGGAGAAGGCGAGCAGAACTGCCACGTGGAGGTGAGCTCAGACACGTGGGCTGCGGGAGATCCTTCTATGCAGACGCTGACTGTCGTTGAGGAAGCTGCAGGCCCAGGAAGCGGTGTGAAGACAGCTGCGATGGACCTGGTGCGGGCTTCGGGTTGATGGTGTGACTGCTGCTTGTTTTGACCTGGTCGAGGGGGTGAAGGGTTGGTTGAAGCTGGTTGCTGCTCTGTGGTGGTGGTGCTCTGCGGTGTTCAGGTTGTGATGTTCTTTGTCGAGGGTCACCAATATGGAGGTGCTACTTGGGAATGATCCTCCATTGAAAAGGGAAGTACTTCCGCCAGGCTATATGTGAAGCCTGGGGACCGGCCGTGGTCCAACAGTTCTTAGTTGGACCTTGTATAATATATCGAATCTCTGTGATTATTTCTCTTGCGCGATTTATGTCTTGCATTCGATTGTGAACCTTATTTGTAGTAGGTTACAAGTTACGTATTTACGATGAACGTTGTCTTTGTATGGAGCATATTTCCGCGAGCGACGGTATCGCCATCTGTTGGCACCTTTGCTATAGCTTGTGGGTGCTGGACATCTGTAGTAGTTCACTAGTTCCCCACAAGTTGTTCAGTTTGATGGTCTGATCATCCCCTTAAAAAAGTGTCAGCATATTAAGAAGGACCCTGTATTATAGATACAAACATCCATGACTCGGGTACAAATATTCATATTGATCATACAAAATATTTGTCCCTTACGGGATTCGAAACCGCGACCCTCGGCACGGCAGGCAGGTTCACTACCGACTGTGCTACCGGGCCGTTATAAAAGTGTAAACTTAACTATAAAATAGATTGTAAACATGTAGTGTCTTTTATGTTCGTCTTTTTGAAGTTAATAACACTATTGCGAACTTTGTTGTGTCTTTTAAAGTTACTACAATGACAAAATAAAAGTGAAATTACGTGTTGAAAATCGAAATGATGATCAACTCAACACTTATTTCACACTTTACAGTGAAAGTTTGTAATGGATTAATATGACATTTCTCTTTGTGTTCGAAATCAATTTGTTACTTTAAACGGCTCTTTACTTAAACTATAGTGAAAAGACGATTACACAATAGCAGACAATGCACGCAAGCCTTTCCAAAATTGATAAATTCTGCACCACTTTTGATATTTTACACGCACGGCGACACATCACCAACAAAAGCTTGCCGCGTGACGTTATACGGCACTCTACCTACGCGGCACCAGCTTATTTTGGTTTTGTATAGCTTGATGTGTCGCCTTGTGTACACTAATTACACAAACTAACGACCGTAATCCGATTCGGGGTGATGATCGAAAGTTTTCCTACATAAATATGAAACTAAAAACTATCATAAATACAACTTTTACACATTTATACACAATTATAAGGTACAATAAATTTGTGCTAGAGATTAGAAAAAATAAAAGGCCAAGCGCGTGTCGGGCCACGTGCAGGTTAGGGTTCCGTAGTTGCCCGTCACACTATACGGACTTAGAAGGGGGCTTTTTGTATTATAGGACTACGGTTTAACGGCAAGTAAGGTCTAAAAAGTACATTTTATAAGTATGTTCTACATTTAAGTCGAGTATGTAGGCATTGCTGTTTAGTATGGAATAGCAGTTTGTTTTCAGGTTTAATCCCATAATAAAAGTGGAAAGGAAACTGTTTACATAATCTAATAACCTAGTAAAACTGTTATACAAAAGTAATATGGTGTGTAAGGGACAGCCCTCTACAGACTGAAACATCGTCCATATTGAACGTTGTTCAGTTTGATGGTCTAAGTTCACCGTTTCATTTCAGTCTGCGAAAGGCCTTACACCCTGTAGGTATACTTTTTTTTTAAGTGAATCACTTTTTATGTGAGGGCTTTGAAATTTCGATCCGCAACCTTTTCGTGTAACGGAACTTCGAAATTTAAATGTGAGCTGCGGATGTTCTTTTCTTTACTTATATTCCACTTCCTGAAATGTAAAGACAATCGCTTCCGGAAATGTAAAGACAACTTGATTTTAAATTGAAATTCCATCTTTCAGCGTAATGTAAGCGAAAAAAAAATCGTCCATGACGGTTTCAAATTCGATCTTTCAAAACTTTAAAACAGGGCTGCCAAATTGGGGGTTTTCCCGCGATTTTGGGGAAAAATTTGGTCTTTTGGGGAAATTGACGGGGAAAAAATTTTGGGGTTATTGAAGTGAAAATTTTTATGGAAGGGCTTTGAAATTCGGATCGGCAACCTTTTCATGTGACGGAAGTTCGAAATCGACAGCTGCGGAAGTTTCTCTTCTATCGTATGTCTTTACGACAGGCTACTTTTTTGTGTTTTTTTTTTCTAATGTTGTAGCCCAACCTCCGTACATTTCTGAAATAGCACTCCCAAAAAAATCGTATAACCTGATATACGACAACATTTAAATGAGTCATCGTCATCATCTACATTCACACATTCCATGCATTTTAGTGCAGAATTCCTCAGTCTGTCCGTCTGACCGGTCCATACTGTTTTATGACCCAAATAACGTATTCACAGGATGTTACAAATCGATAGCATCGTTATTATAATGACATAGTGACTCAGATTTTAAATACAGGGCGTTTTTTCTTGCGGAGTTTTTGCAAAAATCATTTTTCGTAAAATACTGAGTGGACCCTGCTGTATAAACAAACAAACAAAACATAAAAGTGACATAGTGACTCAGATTTTAAATACAGGGTGGTTTTTCTTGCGGAGTTTTATGCAAAAATCATTTTTCGTAAAATACTAAGTGACCCTGCTATATAAACAAACAAACAAAACATAAACAAACATAATATTCAGTGTTAAGACACTGCCTCCGTGGTCTAATGGTTAAGAGCATTGGGCTCTCGACACGGAGGTCGTGGATTCGATTGTGATATGTCACTTTGTGCGTTTTTCCCCAGTTGGTCGTTTGGTTGGTTGGTGGTTGGTTGGTCGCATTGCAGGTTGGATCACCTGATTGTCTGAAGGAAAAATGATTCCGTGCTTCGGATGGCACGTCAAGCCCTTGGGCCTGGCTTCTATCTCTGGTCGCTACATAAAAACCACGTCAGAGGCCGTAAGGCGGTCTGAAAAAAGTCTGACACCAGGGCTCTACCCACACGATAAGAAGAAGAAGTGTTAAGACGCATTTCGGTTCGTTGACGAGACGTGACAATAAACTAACTACTTGAGTTACTATAAAGACTGTTTTTGAAATGGATACAAGATTTAAATCAGGTATATTAAAGCTTTCACTTTTTATAACGGGATGGAACGACCTTCAAGCTTCCCAGAAACCTCTTTATGAGTTCTCAGTAATATGATAATACTTTATTTATTCACTTTATTTATCACTAGCGGCCCGTCCCGGCTTCGCACGGGTGGACGTCTAATCTTTTCTAGCAATAAATATAGCCTATGTTACTCAGGGTGAATGCAGCTTTCTAATGGTGAAAGAATTTTTTAAATCGGCCCAGTACTTTTTGAGCCTATTCATTACAAACATACAAACATACAAAAATAGGTACAAATCTTTCCTCTTTATAATATTAGTGTAGATTTAAAAAACAGTAGGTACATCTTTAATACAGAAAACATTGTTTAAGCTTGTAGGTTATAGACTATAATAGGTACGTAATAAAGATGAGCCGCATCAAGACAAATTCATTCTACCCTCCGAATAAATAGATTAACTGTCTTACGGTAGGGTAGCATGCTTCGTTCTCGCATAGTAACTGCAAAATGACGTGCATTGTGAGCAGCATAGTATAAGCAAAAGATTCACATAAAACATGTAATGTTTCTAGACTTTCTTAAAAACAAATAAAATTAATTACGATACGATACGATACGATAGGTAACTACTCACCGACTTGTCAAATATGAGTCTTAAAAATTTTTAGCATAACTATTCGAGTTGTGGATAGACATATTTTGGTTTGCTTTTGGTTTATGAATGTAAAAATGGAAACTTAAAGCGAGCTCGACTTATCTCCTCAATACGAATCGGTTAGAGCCAGAACTTTTTTACTTATAAAACCAAAGTAAAAACTATGGATCGAGCGAAGCAAGCTCGAGAAATATTAGCACCACTTAGCAGGTGGTCAGAAATCTTTAAGATTAAGTGTAGGTAGGGTGGTAATCAAAACAGAAAAATTGAGCGAGCGAAGCGAGCTCGAATTTTCTCCACTCTACGAATTAGTTATACATACAGGGTGAAATTGATATCATTAGCATCCTTTTAAACTAAGAGCCTATCCATCAAACTGAACAACTTTTACAATGGGAGCAAACCGATCAAAGCAAAAAAAAACAGCTGTTGCATACATTTGAGTCGAGCAGGCACTGCAGTTTAGTATGCAACAGCTGATTTTTTTGTTGCTCCGATCGGTTTGCTCCCATAGTGAAAGTTGTTCAGTTTGATGGGTAGACTCTTAGTTTATAAGGATGCTAATGATATCAATTTCACCCTGTAGATAGAGTTCAATCTACATTTTCCCAAATTTGCCGCCCCTAGTAAATTACCGCCCGGGGCATTTGCCCCCAAGCCAATTTATTTTAATGGTCTGAATCACCTAAAATAGTATAGCATGACATATTCTAAGTTCTTCCGCATACCAAGACACTATTTTAAACAAATAAAAAAAATTAAGTAGGTACGATGACCGTCTGACTGCTTTAGTTATCAGTTTAACTGATTACTAAATTGTTTAAACTTTATGACAGGATGGTGGCTGTTACGTGGAAATATTAATTTATTGTTAGTTAAGCATAGCATATGCTCACGACTATTTATACAGGGTGTAATAAAACACCCTAGTAATACGTAAGGGGGTGCTTCAGACCATCAAACTGAACAACTTTCACTATGGAGCCAACATCGAAACCCCGAAAAAAAAATCCGCTCTTTCATAGAAAACTGCAGTACCGTCTCGACTCAAATGTATGGGACGGCAGATTTTTTTTATTTTTTCTCGACGTTGGCTCCATAGTGAAAGTTGTTCAGATTGATGGTCTGAAGCACCTAGGGTCTTTTGTTACACCCTTTATTCTCCGAGGGGGTAGTCAGACATATATTGGTATAATATTGTCAATTAGTTTGTAAATTAAACTAAACATTGTATTGTCATACGTATCAATGAATAAAAATAAAAAAAATAAAAATTGTAACTTTGTTCAAATTAAACCACACCATCACACAATCAATCAATCAATCAATTATACTTTATTTCACACCAAAAAGAAAAAAACATAGTATACAGAGAGCAAACAATCAGGAAATACAAAAACCACAAAAATAGGCGCTCTAATCGCTAAAATAAAAAGCATTAAAAATTATTATTAAAAGCACACAACATTATTAACTTACAAAAAAGTTTTGTTTTCTTGGGACCTGTAGCGCAAGACCGACTCACACTTGGCCATCACCACCTTCCAATGCGGTAGTAGTGTCAAAAATGACTTCAGAAAACTATCTCTGATATTATTTTGAATATAAAAGACAATGCGGGTTTTGTATGTAAGGTCGGCGCTTTATTTTTTGCCGTTGTTTTTGGCGCGGCTAGCAACCAAACTTGAATATTTTAGTTCAGTATAAAGTAACAAATATCCCTGAACTCAGTCCGGATGGAGATATAAAGGCTTGAAGTTGAAAATATTACCATTACGTGCACTTCAAGCCTTTATATTTCAGTTCCGACTGGGTTCCGAGATATTTGTAATAACAAGTGTTGTTTTTAACTTTATTCTGAACTATAATATTCAAGTTTGATTGATGGCCGCACAAAAAAAAATGGCGCCATTTTTTGCCATAGGCTTTTTTTAATTTGAGTTTGAGCAAGTTGAGTATGTTTTAAAACGTTTTTCGAATGAAGCTTTCACTGTATATTCTGTACATTATACATTGGCTAGCAATCCAATAAAATTCCTGATAGAATCGTAAACCACAATTTTGATTTGTTTCATTTCGTTCCGATGTTTTACTACACTATCTTGTTAAATTTCACTTTCTTTATGATTAAAGTTTCTCCAACAGCTTCTATAGGTACCTAATATGGGTTTCCGTTAATAATTCAAATTACCTTTGAAACGATTCTTTTCTCGATGGGTTTTAAAAACAAACAAGAATTATATTTAGTTTTGACGTTATGATTTTTCTATTCAAAATATTAAATATCTTCTCAAAATAACGATATTAACCAGGGATTATTATTATAAGAAAAACATATTTGAAGAATCTGTCCTGAAGAACAAAATCACAACTTGTCCATTTTTGATTCATATTTTTTATTGTCATATTAAATTATTCAATCAATAATCGGAGATTATTGTGAATTTATGTTTTTCATATACAGGGTGAAATTGATAATCATTAGCATCCTTTTAAACTAAGAGTCTACCCATCAAACTGAGCAACTTTGATGGGTAGACTCTTAGTTTAAAAGGATGCTAATATGGGAGCAAACCGATCGGAACAAAAAAAAAATCTGCTGTTGCTTACATTTGAGTCGCGAACTCGCGCGTCGATATTGCAGTTTAGTATGAAACAGCAGATTTTTTATTTGCTTCGATCGGTTTTTGTTCCATAGTAAAAGTTGTTCAGTTTGATGGGTAGACTCTTAGTATAAATGCTAATGATATCAATTTCACCCTGTATTTATGGCGATCCTTGGGGGAGGCCTATGTCCAGCAGTGGACGTCCATCGGCTGAGATGATGATGACGATGATATATTTATCTATTATCTTCTAATTCTAAATGATCCATACAAAGTACTTACAATTAATACAATCTACTCCATACAAAAAATACAGATTTCCAGCATCGAGATTCTGTCTTCTATAATGGATTGCAAAGAAGTTTGGCGGAAGGCCATATAATTTGAGACCTAGACATAGAGGTCCCATACATGAATGAAACTTAGTAATACGTGTAGAGTGAAACAAAACTAACAAAAATGTAACTTGGTTGTAATCTGTTCTCCTTATGATACCTTTTGTATCATAATTTTTCTTATTAGATAGTCCACTTAATCTTCTACGCATCCATTGTGTTTATTTTAATGAAAATTCACAATAATCGTACCATATTATGATAATGGAAGAAAACGAAATCACACACACTATCAGTTCAACCAAGCCAAATATAATAATAATAGATGAAAATAGCTGTCGTGGTAGCGTTTTGCTATTGCTTTTTGAACGATTTGTCTATTCTAGTTTTGAATCCGGACTTCTGGAGATTTGGAAGTTTTTTTTAAAAATGCCTTAATTTTTTCTGTTTATAATAATTATGACCGCAGTCTTGAATGACTTTTAGTTTTCCTAATAAATGGCTGGGTCCAAATCTGCAAATCTTCTTTTATAACAAATAGTTTTCAGTGCTTTTAGGTTATTTTTTAAGACAATCCTATTGAATCGAAATGTAAATGCAACAGCGTTGAACAGCAAGAACTTGACTTATGTTACATGCACCCCACTGTTAAAAGCACAGCTAGCCGATTTACAATGCAATCGTAAAAATGTCAGAGTACGTTGAAAACTGTTGCCAATTATCTTTTCTTTTTTAAACATAACTCAATGTATTCCCAACTAACTTGTTTCGTAATGGAGCGGGAAATAATTTATGTTGCAATGACCTTTGAAGGACTGCGAAGTTGGCAATCTCGATAGGTACAAAAAGTTAAAAAGTTTAAGAGGATAGGCGGGTACCATTGTTTTTCATACAAACGTATTTACTCTGTTTTCTCCCTGGATAATGGAACTAGAGCAAAAACAAAAATTAACCACTCAATCTATGTTACCTCTACTATGTCCCTATGTTTTGTATTAATTAATTACTGTAAGTACTAGGGACCTTCGAAAATGCCCAATTTTCGAACTTACAATTTACGACTTTTTTTAATTATTCTTGAAAGAATTATTAAAATTGGTTTTAATAATTCTTTTAACTGCCTCCGTGGTCTAATGGTTAAGAGCAAAATTCAAAATTCAAAAATTTTTTATTCAAAATAATATCATATAGATAGCTTTTTGACGTCATTTTTTGACTCTACCACCGCGTCGGAAGGTGTTCCGTTGAGAGAAGATGCGGCCAGAAACTCTACAACACACATCTTTTAAACAAAACAAAATGTACAAAGTACAATTAAAATACAATATTAAAAAAAAAAAAAAAAATAAATAAATAAATAAATATTGCATTACATAGTGTCAAGTTAAGTAAAATTGTCAAGACCAGACATTTTGGTCATTCAAATAATCATCGAGTTTATAGTAACCTTTTTTACAGAGGACTTGTTTAACATGAGACTTAAACTTTTTGTCTGGTAAGTTTAGAATATCCTCTGGTATCTTATTATAAAAGCGTATACAGTGCCCCATGAAGGATGTGTTGACTTTACTGAGTCGAAAATGTGGGAATACTAATTTATTTTTATTTCTTGTATTGTAATTATGAACGTCACTGTTTTTGGGAAAGAGAGACAAATTTTTTCGAACATATAAAATATTTTCGTAAATATATTGACTGTAGAAAGTCAAAATACTGATATCTTTAAAAAGATCTCGTAGTGAGTCTCGACAACGCAGATTATAAATGGCTCGAATTGCCCGCTTTTGAAGGATAAAGATAGCCTCGACGTCTGTAGCACGGCCCCACAGCAAAATACCATAAGACATGATACTGTGGAAGTAGCTGAAGTATACAAGTCTTGCAGTAGCTATATCAGTTAGCTGTCTAATTTTTCAAACTGCATAAGCTGCCGAGCTCAGCCTACCCGCTAGGGTTTCTATATGTGGACCCCATTGCAGCCTCGAGTCAATCTTTATCCCTAAAAATACAGTATTACTTGTGAAATGCAATATATCATTATCTAAAGTTATATTATTTTCATTATTTATAACGTTTGGTAGAGTGAATTTAATACATTTAGTTTTCTTTGCATTTAAAGCAAGGTTATTAACACTGAACCAGTTCAGAACTTGTCGAAGAGTATCATTTACATTGTCATTAATATCATCAACATCTTGCGCCTTTCTACTTATTTTGAAAATAAGAGAAGTATCATCAGCAAATAAGACTATGTTCGACAAGTTCTGCACCATGTAGGGTAAATCGTTTATATAAACCAGAAAGAGAAATGGACCCAGTATAGATCCCTGTGGAACGCCCATTTTTACTAGTGAGCCAGACGAATTTGTTCCATTGATACACACCCTTTAGATTCTCTTTTCCAAGTAAGATTCTAACAGATCCAGAGCCCTGCCTTGAATACCGTAGTGGTTTAATTTGATCAACATTGTTTTATGATCAACACAGTCAAATGCTTTGGATAAGTCAGCATTGACTGCTGATTGCTGACTGTTTTTTAAGAGGATGATCAGATCATCAAACTGAACAACTTTTTCTATAGAAGCAAACCTGAAATCGCAGAAAAATTCAGCAGTTCCATACTAAACTGCATTCCCCGCTCGACTTAAATGTTTGAAATAGCTGATTTCTTTTTTGCGATTTCAGGTTTGCTTTAATAGTAAAAGTTGGTCAGCTTGACCGTCTAAACCAACCATGATTGGAAAGTGGTTCCAAAATCATCCAGTAAAATGGAACAGCCAGGGAACAGCTGATTGAATAAAGTCTGAAGTCAAAAATTACTCAAAATGACGAAGCAAAGGAATCTAAACTATTATAAAACTGTAACACAGATGTGTGTCTGTACATTGAAGACATTTACAAAAAAAAAGTTACGATATGGTTTTTAGGTGTCCCTGATTCCATATCACCAATTTTTGGATTTTTTGTCTGTCTGTTTGTTTGTTTGAGCATAACGCAAAAACTACTGAACCGATTTTGATGAAACTTTTTTTGTTTGATAGCTTATGATCTGACTTAAAATCTGGTGTATAATTTGTGCCGACGAAGTCGCGGGTTAACACTAGTAATTAATAGTACATTACTGCAGCGGCCAGCAACAGAGGCATTGATGGACGAACGTGTAAATGTGGGCCGAGGCGAAGCCGAGGCACACATACGTAAGTCCATCAATGCCTAGTTGTGGCCAAGGCTTGTATAGTACTTTTCTCAAACAATGCGCGGAAATGAAAATAATAATAAAAAATATGAGTTTACTATGTAATTTATTTGGCCGCAAAACACGACAGAAATGTATTTTCATACAACATTGCCGGCCGCTGCGCGCATGTATTTGGCCAGTACAGCAATTTCGATTTATCTCGAAGAAGGTTGTCAAAATAATGCTCACATTTCCAAGCATGTTTGAGAAAATAAATTTGTAAAGTAAGTTACTTAGTAGTTAATGTACTGTTTATGTAAAAACTGTGCAGAATTTTTTGTCACCTAAAATTCTCTTTTGGTTTATGTAATGTATTTTTTATGTCGTGTCAATTCATGTATCTGGTTAAATAAACAAATAATAATACTTAAATCCGCAAATTCCTTTCACCGAAAACCGTATTAAGTATAATTTTATCAAACACAATTGTAATTGCCAATACAAAACCAACAAACCTAACCACGCCACTTGTCTGCTAGTTGTGACCGCAAGCACCTGCGCTTGCGCCGGTCGGTGCCGGTGCGCTGGCGCAGGCGAGGTGACCTCTTTTCTATTCCAACACCATTCTCACTTTCTTTTGACCTCCAGTTACTTTCTACAGTGTATTGAACCTTGTTTTGTGGGTTTGTTTAATTGTTCACTTTGCATTGATTGTTTTATTTAAATTTTTAATAATTAATTTAATTGACTTAGTGCGTTGTCTTACGAGGCGACTAAGGTATAAGGTACTACTAAGTTCTATGGAATTTAAGTACGGTGGTATTTATCATTTACTAGCTCGGCGGTGAAGGAAAACATCGTGAGGAAACCTGCATTCCCGAGAATGAAAAGAAAATACCATAAGTTCCGAGGTATGCGTAAAATATGGGTGAGCTTGGGGCGAACACAAACCCACACAGCACAGAATGTCTGCCAGATATCTATTAGATATTTTGTAGACACTTAGATATTTTGTAGATATCTATTAGACATCTCTTGTAGACGTTTGTGCTGTTGGGGAAGGACCAGCGCTGGTCTCAGTGTTACAACGACCCTTGCTTGCAATAGCCCAACCACAAATAATCAATAATAAGGTTGATCGAAGATAATAAGGGATAAGGGTTTCTTATGCAGTGTATTTTTGGGGAAAGGTTAGGCTACCTATCATGGCAGGTCCGTATAGAGACCTAAGTCGGTAATGTTTGTTTAATCAAAACCAGCCAGGAGCGTGTCGGACACACTCATGACAGGTTTGCGCAGCGATTATGTAGAGACGCTAATTAATTTTTTTCGACACTGATTGTTCTACAGCTTCCGCTATATTTTTCATTGCCATTCATTGCAAATTATTTAATTTGGTGGTCTGATGATACAATAGGTGCTAAAACGAGGGAATAATTGCATTGGGTTTACTGTGTACTTACATACAGACAGAATGTCGTGGAATGGACGCAAGTATATAAGGGTATGGTATGACCAGAGTATGACACTATACGACGGCTTAGAACCGGTACATAAAGTATATATAGGTTTCGTACCGGTACTCAGCGATTCTTGTCATTTCAGTATGTACCGGTATCATACCAAGACCAAAAATACCGGTATTTCAAGCCCTGCATATACGACTCAGAATTTAAATTAAATTTTTACATACACATACATACATAAACTCACGACCATAATCCCTTTGGTGCTGGTCAGAAACATAGCTACAACCTACGTTGCCTTGCAAAGTTGCAACCTTGCTTTTGGTTGTAAATTGAACTAAATCAAGATAAAAACCATCTCATGCCTCCATTGTTTACAATGCGTCCAATTATAACTATTACACGTTTGTGACAAACAGACCGACGGATGGAGGTCGCCATGTGTTTACTTTTAGTGAACAGTGAAAGTCGAGGAAAGAGAAATTGTTTGTGATTCCTTCGAAATCGAGAGGTTATTTTAATGACTCTGTTATCCGAAATGTTGACAATTTTGTTCAACGTCTTTTAAATTCATTCATTTGTTTGATCGCCTGCTACCAGATGATTCCATCATCACCATACAGCCACTGCAGGGCACAGGCCTACCTTCAGGGAAGGTGTATGGGGGTTAGTCCACCACGCAATCCAGCCCAGTCATTTAACGGTTTGAGCCGGAACTTATTAATAATTGATATTTTTTTCGGTATAGTATTTAAGAGCAAATATGAGCCTAGAAATGTACCAAATTTAAAAAAAAATTGCATTTATAATTACATTTAACTACAAAACCAGATGGTTTTTTTTTTTCACGTAAGGCTTTATTACCATAATACATAAAAATGAAATCTAATTAAAATAAGGAAAAAAAAAAAAAAAAAAAAATTAAAATAAGTGCGTTGGTAATAATATTAATTAGTTAAAAGCCTTCTGGGAGATACAATTTTGATTTCTATGTTGCGTAGCGATTTTTTTTAAATATGTTTCAGATCTTCTTTTTGTCACTAAATGGTGCCGGTTACAGTTTAAAAGTCCCATTAATAATTACTCTCTACCCCTCCTAACGAAACTCCGTAAAATGACTGGGCTATTTCCATCCCAATGCGGATTAGTAGACTAATAGATTTCACATACGCATCGGAATTTCTTCTTCAGCGTATGCAGGCTTCCTCACGATGTTTTCTTTCCCCGTTTGAGAGCAGTCGGTATTATGTACCTACATAAGTTATAAAAACTCATTGGTACATTAAATGTCGCCATGCGGATTCGACCCCGACCCCTCATGATTCACTCCGTATACTTCCACCGAAATCTTGCTGTTTTTTCGGTAATTTGGTAATTTAAAAGTTGGAAGCAGTAACTTAATACCTCGCTGCTGAGGGTGTACTGGCTACCGCAAGCTTGTATCACAGTATAAGAAAGAGTATCTATTACTAGATACAGTACGGACACTCCCTTCCTCCCACCAACTTTTTACCTCACCCCCTCTATCGGCCTCTGGTTACCGCGCACTGGTTACTCGTTACCTAGGGTTCAATTTCTTTAGTTTCGCATGTGCTGACGTCATCTTGTGAATTTCAAATTTGTGTATGCAGTGTCCGGGCTGTGCTTGTATGAAGCTGTTTTTCTGGTAGGATATCTTTTCTATTATTCATGCTTTCTGTATTTTGCATTTGTAAGAATCATTATAAAGAAAACTAAATACAATGTAGAGAGTCCACACCTCTCATGGCTACTCAATCACTAAACGGTTCCGGATCTCACCGCTACCTACTCAAATTCAATGGTTTCATTGTCTATGCCTCTTTCACATAAAATTACCCATGACTGTCACCTTATGTTCAACAAAATACATCTCAAGATACCATGTTTTACGCGTCTTCATACGGAAAAATAATGCGTAATAATTTTCTTCTTTTTTTTCGCAAGTTGTGTGAATTGTGTTTGTGTTACGCATTCTCTATTTATCAGTTTATGGGTGAAAATAAAAAAAAGTGTAATTTTTCTCAGTACACCGTTGTTCAATTAAGTATAGTTGTTTGTGGTTAACTTGATGAGAATATGGTGTAGGAAGTAAGTAGTATTTACTTTTTACTGTATTGTTTTGTTCTCTTGAGGTGTTGTGGGGAATTTTGACGTTCAAACGTAACTCAGAAACAACAAAGTTTACAGGTGGGTATTAGTAGAGCAAGCCTCTCTTTCTAACAAGCAAACTTTTGCAATTAGCCATCCCGCTTCAATTGAAAGTAAGATCGCAAAAAAACGTATTTTACATCAATATCTTTTCTCTTGGGTATTTGGGGAAAAATCCATCGGGTAGAAGCCCTGCTATAATTATCTACCTTTCAAATGATGGTATATTCAGAAGAAATGGTGTAGGGTGATTCTTGTAAAACTTGTTATAAATCTGAAATCGAGCTTACTTTGCTCCTCTTTTCTATCGAGAAAATTTTATAGAATCGTGTTTTCAACGGTTAGATGCCCTGCAGAAAGAACGTATCTACACTGTTATGTGAACTATATATGTATATTAAATGTAATAATTTGGTTATCAAAAATCGGTTCGAAAACAGACAAAATAGGTATGACCCCCTCAAAAAGGGTGTTATAATATAAAGGAGTCAATTTATTTTAGACCCACAGACGGTAACGTTTATTGATGGTATTACACTCTAAAAACGTAATTTAATTTATTATAGTAATCGGATGAAAGATTAGGTAAAAATGATAATGGAATTATGAAATAAATAATAAAAAATGCACCGTTTTGACTTTATTTCTAAGATTCTTTTTCCCTGTTAAAACGGCACATGTAAAGCAATGTGTGTATAACGAACGTCTTAGATGTTCAAACAAAAATAAAAATAAAAAACCAACATATTTTACCAAGACCAGTTGTGCGCCAACTGCGATTACGCGACACTCCGTTTAGATGAGGTATAGCTAATATTACCACTATAATCTTATGAGAAATAAATCGACATGAGTCCCCTAGCTATACGCCAACTATACGCTAAGATCTTTATTATTTTACGTACGCCAGAAAGAGCGCGCACGACGGTTTTCTCGTTTAAACGCTTTGTCGTGTGGGTGGCATGCTAGCCGTGCAGATCAACTAGTTAAGTTGTATCATGCATATCATCTAGAACAACAATCCAAAAAACGAAACAATCACATTGTACAAAACTAATCGTGCGAAATTAATTAAATGATTAACCCACTAACAAATTAGATTAAAATCATTAAAATTTGGAATCTAGGTCACAAGATTATTCTCACAAAATGATTATTTTAAAACAATAATTCGTTCCACTTTCTTTGAGAAGACTTTTATTTTATTACTTTCATTGTTCTTAATTAAATAATTTGTTTGTCTTTTATTTTCTTTTTGAGTAAATTTTACGCATACTTGCGTAAATAATTAATGTGTGTTGTGCCTAAAATTGTAATTCATTAATATTTAATGATTGTTTTAACAACTTTATTTGTAACTTTTTTATATTATTGTATGACAATAACTAAGATCATGCTGTCAGATAATTTTAAGAGGATATAGGGGCTCTCGAAGACATTTGGAGAGTATGTCACTTTTTCGACTGTACAGGTACGTACGAATTTGTCCGATCTGCCCTTTCCACACACCCCGCCGACTAGAGTGTGAAGTTTGGACTGATTTTATCTACTCAAAATGGACGAAATCAGCATTTCGTATTCCCCTGTTTCCTCCTCCAAAACTAAACCGATTTTAATAATTCTTTCATTAATAATATGAGAAAGACTTAGCTATGTCTGTGTGTTCTGCTTTTTTTTTTAGTTTGTTGGATGCCTGAAAACGGTCTGTTGTTTTCGTAGGTCCCTAGTTCTTACTTTAATTTATTTATGAAAAAAGCAGAACATAGAGACATACCTATTTATAGCTCTAGTGCCATTGTCAAGGAAGGAACCGGGAATCCGTTTGTATGAAAAAACGTTACTAGTCTATCCTCTTAAACTTAAACCCGCCTTAATAGTCTACCTTGGTTCTCTAACCTGGCTCAACAAATAGTTACACCGCCATCTGATGGAACAATCCGAGGTAATATATACCACTAAACGGTCACCCATCCAAAGACTGACTGGACCTGACGTTGCTTAACTTCTATGATCGTCTCTGTAGCTACACTAATAAAACCGGCCAAGTGCGTGTCGGGTCACGCGCATGGTGTTGTTTTATACTACGGCTAATAAAGTCTAATTACTCGATTACTCGTAAACTTTTAATTTCGTTACTGCCGTGAATTTTTTCACATATCCAGAAACAACCGTTAAGCTGACAGGGACACTTGACTTTAACTTTTGTTTCCAAAATTTTATTTTACCACTTTGTTGTCGTGTTCAATATACCCATGCCAAATTACAGCTGTCTAATACTAAGCGTCTCTGAGCTAAGCCGCAGACAGACAGACGGACGGACATGGCGAAACTATAAGGGTTCCTTGTTGACTTCGGAACCCAAAAAATTCACTCATTCGAGCACTCGCTTGCGGGCGCTACTTGAAATTTAGAAGTGAGTGATTTTTTTTTCTGCACAGTTCATTGACCCCACAATTAAGAGCGATCAATAAAACCGTGAGATAATAATAAACTTGCATCGTTGCAGTGATGCTGCATTTGGTATGCGTTTCTAGCACGCTCTGTTTAACAAGTGGCATTTCCGCGATGTACACCGCTGTATTCAAAGTAGATACATTTTTTTTTAGATTGGTTTTCAAAAATCTCAAGATTGTTTAGTAATTTGTTAATTTTCAACATCAGTAGTTATTAAATGTTTCACTGCAATCTGTTGGGAATTCTAAAGCATCACTGCGAAACGACAGCAGATTTTTTTCTCGCGATTTCGATGTTGGTCCCATAGAGAAAGTTGTTCAGTTTGATGGTCTGATTATCACCTTATAGTGTAAGAGATAAGTGTACTTTTTGCAACCATCAGCAGCAAGGCTGATTCAGTGTTTATGGAGTGTAGAGCATCTCTGTGATGGGAATGGACCAGGTCTGCCTGCATAACTCCAGTCGGTTAAGGAGTTACTGGATGATTAAAGGATGATTAAAGGTCTGTAAAAAATTAACAATGAGCTGCAAGGCTGATCGTATGTTATTGTTGTAGTATGCACTTTAGCTATGTGAACCGTACAAAAACTGTCAAGTTCTGTCAGTCGGTTTAGAAGATACAGCCAGTGAGAGTTCCGACCTTTGAACGGCTGTATCTCCTAAACCGACTGACAAAACTTGTCAATTTTTGTACTGTTCACATAGCTACAGTGCATACTACAACAATATCATACGATCAGCCGTGCAGCTGATCGTAAATTTTTTACAGACCTTTAATCATCAGTAACTCCTAAACCGACTGGAATTATGCAGGTAGACCTGGTCCATCCCCATCACAGAGATGCTCTACACCCCATAAACACTGAATAAGCCTTGCTGCTGATAGTTGCAAAATGTACACATATCTCTTATACTATTTAACTACACGTACTTTTCGACTGGCTAACTGTATTGTGTATCTTGGATTCTACAGCCATATACGGAACTTACGACGTCGACGGGTGAGACGTGGACATCATCATCATCATTATTTCCAACCTCCTAAAGACGCTCTCTGAATATTTTATGAATCAAAACTAAAAGACAAAGTTAAAAGCATTTTAAACACTTTCACTAACTCTCGATATCTGTTTAAAGTTATTTTTTGGTCACTTAACCGTCTGAGAACCGTTACTTAATCAGATTACAGTGACATAACGTAACAACCGTTGTTTTGTTTCTAAGCAATATTGGTTCTTATTGCTTTTGAAATAAAGATGGTTAGTGAGGGAGGTTGTATGTATTTGTTGGTTTTTAAACACGTAATGTTCAAGAGGATCAATTTAAATGTTGATTTTGTTTATTATGAGGATTTTCAACAGTTTTTGCTACGGTCGCGTAGGTTTGTTTCGCTTTCAGAATCAAAGAAACCATTCAAATATATACATACATATACTCACGCCTGTGGCCCATTGGGGTAGGCAGAGACAATGGATCGCCATCGGCTACGATCCTGACACACCACTCTTGCCTCTTCCACACTCATAAGTCGTTTCATAGTCATACACGCTCGTCGGTTTCGGGTACATTTGATCTGACCCTTAAGTACGCTGCCAATTTGGTCCACATACGTACGTCTAGGGCGACCCTTTTCGACTGCTCCATTCAAAGAAGTCCTTTAATACTTGAACTCCCACGGATGCGATGTTATTGAACTACCCATTATAAAAATATTTTTTTTGTTAATTCTGTTGTAACTTTATTCCACAGAAATATTATCTTTCTATTTATTATCTTAAAGCCGAATTGCGAGAGTTTTAAAGAAAAACCCAAACCCTTTTATATGATCACTCATATCCGTCCTTCTGTCAGTCACAACCACATTTTTTCGAGTTCATTTTGGAGTTGGAACTCTAAACTTAAAAAATGGGTGCGATTTTTGAATCTCGCTCGCTGAGTTCAGCAGTTGAAAATGTCAAAATTACCATAGAGATACGCATCTTTCTACTGCTGATTTGTCTTTCAAAAATCGCACTCCTGAAGTATGATTTTTGAAAGTCAAATGAGCAGTAGAAACATGCATATCTCCATAGTAATTTTGACTTTTTCAACTGCTGAACTCACCGAGTGAGATTCAAAAATCGCACTCCTGAATCTTAACCTTAGACTTATCAACAGTCAAACCAAGTTGGATGTCATAAGAGGTTTGTTGTGCATGTCTGTGTTTCCTCAATACTCAATATTTTATTGTTTTGGTCGCTATAAGGTGCTATAAGTCGACAGATTAATAAGAATAATACTGTTAAAACGGGAAGAAGATACACTGAAAAAAATGCGAGCCTATTAAGACTCTTAATAGCACCAAAATAATTGAAATGACGTTATATTGTTTATTAAAAACAAAAGATGGTTAGTTGTAACAATAAGCCGAATTCGTTTAACAAAGTTCTCTTAGTCGGAGAAGTCATGATGTTGACAGGCTCATATGGATTCATGATGTTGGTTGAAGTAAACAATTTTTTTTCAGTGTAAAAAAACGTACTCGTAAAAACTCGGTAAAAATAATTTTAATTTGTCCAACTTCTCTTTAGTTTACATTCCAAGACACATCTTATCTTATTAGGGCTGGCAAGCAAATACCAAACCATACCATGCCATACTTCGACTCAATGGTATTTTCTTTCTATATATTTTTTGGACAGAGTTTCGGTACTACTATTGAAACGTGGATGTTCTGAAGTTTCAGAATATCTCTGACTACCCCTTTCGGGGAATATAGTCGTGAGCATATGCTTTGCTATGCTATTTATTTTCTTCACTCTTTAAAAACATTGTAAATGAGGATGGAGGCAATACCGTTTAGGGGAAGGATGCTAGACGCATAATCACGCTTATGTCCCATTGGGGCAGACAGATACAATCGATAACCACCTGCTATACTATCTTGAATCTTTCTCTAACCTAAACTCAACAAATCCATTGAGTCAGTCACTTTCTCTCAGCTGTGAAACGTATGACATCATGTCTTTACTTTTGTTTGCGGATTATGGAACCGTGCGTCATTTTAGAATCTTTAAAATTCCTTAGAAAATATTTTAGTCTCTTTGTGTAAGCTATTTGAGTGCTCTTTAGTGGGAAGTTGAACAAATAATTTGGACATATTGAGCACCATAATGCGTTCGAAAGGTCCAAAAGTGATATTTTTTTGCTCTATCTTAAAAACGACAAAACACACAAGCACAAATATACAAGCGTCAAACTTGGTGCGATTTTAATGCATTCTCTAAAGTAGAACACTAAATAATAAAAACCAGCGAAGTGTGTGTCGGGTTCACGTCAGCGTGAACCCGAATGAAAATTATCTGGGATCCTTAGGGAACCCAGATAATTTTCGTTTTAAATTTTTTGGTACGGAACTCGTTGACTAACATATTATTACTTCCAAAGCAGGAGTGCGATTTTTGAAACTCATTCTTTGAACTCAGCAGTTGTAAATGTCAAAATTACTATGGAGGTACGCATCTTTCTACTGCTGATTTGACATTAAAAAATCATACTCCAGGAGTGCGATTATGAGATTCAAAAATTTTTCTCTGAAAACCATTATTACCTTTTAAAACCTGATTCATTTGTAACAAACTTGATCGTCCCCAATTCAAGGTCACATAAAAAAATGTGAAAGCGACAGGAGTCTCAATTTACTCCAATTCAATTACTATTCGACTGTCGTACGGCACACTTGTGTATCCTGCTTAATTTTGTACGTAGACAGAATTTGTACGGCCTTTCCGGGTGTCACACTTTGCAGTTCGTACATTCTTTTCCATATAAAGGATTTGGAAGCCTAAAGGCTTCGAATGCTAAAGCATTCATTATAATTAGCATTTGTCCACCTACTGCGGGATATAAGCCTTCCTCCATTATTCCACATCATTCCACCTGGCCACCATCGACCCAGACCTCCTCCCTTGTCTGATCTTGGCCACAACTCCTTCAAGGCTTTGCTCCAAGTGTCATGTCATCGTCAGCTTATATACGTCCCACTGCAGGGCACAGGTCTACCCTCAAAGAGGGTGTATGGAAAACAGTTCACCACGCGTGCACAATGAGGATTGGTAGACTTCATATCATCATCATCTCAGCCGATGGATACTCATAAAAAAAAATTACAAAAAATTTAAACCGACTACAAAACTTTAAAAGTACAAAATAATATTGCAGTCGATGAATTAATTTTACGTTCGTATCTACAGGGTGAAATTGATATCATTAGCATCCTTTTAAACTAAGAGTCTACCCATCAAACTGAACAACTTTTACTATAGGAGCAAACCGATCGGAACAAATAGAAAATCTGCTGTTCCATACTAAACTGCAATATCGACGCGCGAGTACGCGACTCAAGCAGGTTTTATTTTTGCTCCGATCAGTTTGCTCCCATAGTAAAAGTTGTTCAGTTCGATGGGTAGACTTTTAGTTTAAAAGGATGCTAATGATATCAATTTCACCCTGTATAAGAATATTAATTTGTTTCATCGGAGTCGGTGCCAAACCGCTACGATTCGCAACTGGGCTAGCACTAATTTTTTGGCTTGGCTTGACACCGACTCCAATAAAACAAATTGAGAACCTCGTCCTTTTTGTTTTGTTGAAGTCGGTTAAAAACCGTCAGCATATTAAAGTTAGACCCTGATTATGTCCAGCATCATACATCACTCTATCCCAAATACATAAGCACTATCTTTGATGTGATTACAAATCTACGTTTTATGCTAAATCGTAGCATCAGTTTCGCATAGCGGTTCGGCCTCTATGTCCTTGCTAATTTACAATTTTAGGCTACGTAGAGCGGGTTTTCTTTCTAGGACGCGATTCTATTTATAAGCATAGCGTAATACATAAACTTACTACCATATCCCTATTCTAAGTTGTCAAACACCTTGCTATAACTAACAACAAGACAAAGTATATATACCTAATAATCTAAACTATTATAAAATTGTAACAGAAGTGTGTCTGTACATTGAAGATATTTACTAAAAAAAGATAACGATATGATTTTTAGATGTCTCTGATTCCAAATCACCAATTTTTAGATTTTTTGTCTGTCTGTTTGTTTGTTCGTTTGTTTGTTTGTTCGTTTGTTTGTTTGTTTATTTGTTTGTTTGTTTGGGTGTTTGTTTGTTCGAGTATCACGCAAAAACTACTGAACCGATTTTGATGAAACTTTTTTTGTTTGATAGCTTATCATCTGACTTAAAATCTGGTATATAATTTATGCGGACAAAATCGCGGGTAAAAGCTCGTAATATAATAAATAAATATCTTGGACAATGTCACACAAATTATCTAGTCACATTTAAAGTACCAGAATCTAGCCTGGACTTGTATTATGATGACTAGACAACGATATAGAACAAACATCCATGACTCGGGTACAAATATTCATATTGATCATACAAATATTTGTCCCTTACGGGATTCGAACCCGCGACCCTCGGCACAGCAGGCAGGTTCACTACCGACTGTGCTACCGGGCCGTCCTATGCGTTAGATATTTTAAAGGGTATTTCGAACCATCAAACTGGATATAACGTGTTGAAATGACACGCTGTGCACTACAATTTAAAACAATATTTTTTAAGCAATTACAAGGTTCACTTTCAGCATGATATCCTGGTTTGCAGATCCGAGGCCCTGGGTTCGAATCCCGGTTCGGTCTCAGATTTTATATATTTGTGCCGTTATTATTATGGTTTCTATAATAAGAAGCTTAGAAGCATCCCAAGATTTTGACATCCTGATAAAACCGCCTTTAAAAAAAAAAAAAGTTAAAAAATAATATTGCAGCCGATGACTTTTTCGTTCGCATCATAAGAACATTAATTTGTTTTATTGAAGTCGCTGTCAAGCCGGTACGATTCGCGACATGGCTTGAATTTTTTGGCTTGGCTTGACACCGACTTCTATAAAACAAATTAATGTTCTTATGATGCGAACGAAAAAGTCATCGGCTGCAATATTATTTTTTAACTTTTTAGTTTTTTTGAAGGCGGTTTTAATTTTTTGTTAAAATTTTGTTTATTTCACAATTTTCAGTGGTGAATTCATTAGTTCGATTTAATAGTAGTGCTTTAAATTTACAAACGCACTAGTCGGCACTACAATTTTCGAAGGTTCCCCTCGATTTCTCTGGGATCCATCATCAGATCCTGGTTTCCTTATCATGGTACCACACATGGGATATCTCCTTTCCAACAAAAAAAGAATCATCAAAATCGGTTCATATACGACGAAGTTATCCTCCTCCTTTTTTTGAAGTTGTTTAAAAATAAAGTGTCAAAGTGTTGATGTGCCTAACCATTCATCTACAAGAACAGTGCATAAGAAACCCTATCCTTTAGTCGCCTCATACGTCACTCTCTGGAAGAAATGGAGTGATCTATTTTAAGATTGTACACAGTCATGACTACTAAGTCGGAACGGCTATATCATCATCATCATCATAAACTGCTTTTGTCCGTGAACTTTAATGGAAAGATGTAATATTAAAACACGGCCCTAGCTTAGCAGTCACTGCTTTTGTCCGTGGACTTTAGTGGAAAGATGTTATATTAAAACACGCCCCTAGCTTAGCAGTCACTGCTTTTGTCCGTGGACTATAGTTGAAAGATGTTATATTAAAACACGCCCCTAGCTTAGCAGTCACTGCTTTTGTCCGTGGACTATAGTTGAAAGATGTTATATTAAAACACGCCCCTAGCTTAGCAGTCACTGCTTTTGTCCGTGGACTATAGTTGAAAGATGTTATATTAAAACACGCCCCTAGCTTAGCAGTCACTGCTTTTGTCCGTGGACTATAGTTGAAAGATGTTATATTAAAACACGCCCCTAGCTTAGCAGTCACTGCTTTTGTCCGTGGACTATAGTTGAAAGATGTTATATTAAAACACGTCCCTAGCTTAGCAGTCACTGCTTTTGTCCGTGGACTATAGTTGAAAGATGTTATATTAAAACACGCCCCTAGCTTAGCAGTCACTGCTTTTGTCCGTGGACTATAGTTGAAAGATGTTATATTAAAACACGCCCCTAGCTTAGCAGTCACTGCTTTTGTCCGTGGACTTTAGTGGAAAGATGTTATATTAAAACACGCCCCTAGCTTAGCAGTCACTGCTTTTGTCCGTGGACTATAGTTGAAAGATGTTATATTAAAACACGTCCCTAGCTTAGCAGTCACTGCTTTTGTCCGTGGACTATAGTTGAAAGATGTTATATTAAAACACGCCCCTAGCTTAGCAGTCACTGCTTTTGTCCGTGGACTATAGTTGAAAGATGTTATATTAAAACACGCCTCTAGCTTAGCAGTCACTGCTTTTGTCCGTGGACTATAGTTGAAAGATGTTATATTAAAACACGTCCCTAGCTTAGCAGTCACTGCTTTTGTCCGTGGACTATAGTTGAAAGATGTTATATTAAAACACGCCCCTAGCTTAGCAGTCACTGCTTTTGTCCGTGGACTATAGTTGAAAGATGTTATATTAAAACACGCCCCTAGCTTAGCAGTCACTGCTTTTGTCCGTGGACTATAGTTGAAAGATGTTATATTAAAACACGCCCCTAGCTTAGCAGTCACTGCTTTTGTCCGTGGATTATAGTTGAAAGATGTTATATTAAGACACACCCCTAGCTTAGCAGTCACTGCTTTTGTCCGTGGACTATAGTTGAAAGATGTTATATTAAAACACGCCCCTAGCTTAGCAGTCACTGCTTTTGTCCGTGGACTTTAGTGGAAAGATGTTATATTAAAACACGCCCCTAGCTTAGCAGTCACTGCTTTTGTCCGTGGACTATAGTTGAAAGATGTTATATTAAAACAGGCCCCCTAGCTTAGCAGTCACTGCTTTTGCCCGTGGACTTTTGTGGAAAGGTGTAATTATATTAAGAGGCTCACCATAAGTAAACGCAAATTAATGAAAAACGTAGCAATTATCTTCAATATCTCGGCTTTATTTGCTATGAAGTATGATTGATTTTCTTATTTTTCTATAAAATACTAGTACATACAGGGTGTAACAATACACCCTAGTAATACTTAAGGGTGTGCTTCAGACCATCAAACTGAACAACTTTCACTATGGAGCCAACATCGAGAAAAAATAAAAAAATTCAGCTGTCCCATACATTTTAGTCGAGTCGGAACTGCACTTTTATATGGGGCAGCAGATTTTTTTTATTTTTTCTCGATGTTGGCTCAATAGTGAAAGTTGTTCAGTTTGATGGTCTGAAGCACCTCCTTAAGTATTACTAGGGTGTATTGTTACACCCTGTATATGAAACCTGTGTTCAAAAGAAAACCTAAATATTGGAAAGAAATCTGTATTATGTTTATGTCCATCTACTTTATAAGTTGAAGTCACTTTTAATTGCGACACACACCTTTATGTAGACTATATTAAGATCTACAGGGTTACTTGTAATTATTTACAAGTAACCCTGTATAATTGCTATGAAGTAAATTTTTTGAAGGTCAATATTTAATGAGTTAATAAGATAATTATTAAATTTGGTGCAATTTCTGATGATTTTCGAATTTGATTTCCTTGATTAGAAGGCACCACAGTGAAATAATGAAGAAAAAGCCAGTCAAAAAAAGGTATACATACTAAAAGGTCGTAGTTTAGTAGAGGTGAGGCGTCTCTCAAAGGGCCAAGGTTGTTCGGTCTGGGGAACCTCTTAAAGACTGCCGCGGCGTTGCTTATAAAATAGTCCTTTAAAAAAATCTACGTAATAGACCGAGATCAGACCGCATAATTATGCACCTAAGTATTTCCAATTAGTATTTCAACCTGGCAACCCTTTAGTTGCGGCAGATTGAGAGGTGGCAACCCTAGTTTTTCCAGTACTTTAGATCAGTCTCCTTCCGATGGCACCTCATTTACTTCTACTTCCCTAACAGACCGGTGGAAAAAGTTATACCAAAGATCATAATGGAAAAGGTACTTGCGGCAAGATTTTTCTAGGCAACTTGGGGTTGCATTAACCCCTGTGTAAACATACACTAGAATCACATTTCGTTCGCCTATGAAATAGGTGCATAATTTTACGGTCGGATCTCGGACTGAAACTTAGACAATTTAATAGGGACGAGCTACGCGTATCATTCTACTAAGAAACATTTCTGCCACTTTTTGCGGGGGACGAGGTAACATGAAATCCGCAACATTGGATTTTATTCCCCATAAGTTTAGATTCTAATTTTGAATGTTAAAAATCATGAAAGTAGTCTCGTGTGAACCCCAAACGTTCTAAGTTCAAAATTATTGTTTCGCTATTATAGGCTGTCTCGTTTAGTGATAAGGTATAAAATTGGGTGTAAATACGCAAGATTAATTGATCTAATACCGTGGCAGAGGGGAAATGCTACCGCAAGGCGAGTCCCTATTAAATTGTCTAAGGACTGAAATAATATCTATCTATATGATCTATTAATCCAAGAGACACAAATAAGAAGGGACATGATGTCGGTAACCCGCTCAGTTTGTTAACATATTTCAGCCTAATGTTAGAGACATTAATGTGACATAGATTGTAGTTACGGTATGTTATGTTCAAGGTGATAATTTGTCACCATTTTGTAAACTAGAACACGCCTGTGAACACTATTATTTGATAGCTAGTTTTTACCCGACTGCGCCAGAAGGAGGATTATGTTTTTCGAGCGTATGTATGTATGTATGTTTGTATGTCTATTTCTTTGGCACGCCCTACTGCCTAAACGGCTGGATAGATTTTGACGTACGAGGTGTCGTTAGATTTGTAAAAATCGTGAGAGTGACATAGGCTATATTATTTTATTATGATGTGTGCGAATTAAAAAAAAGAGGCGGAATAAAAAAAAATTGTTTAAGAAAATTAAAATATGGATATCAAATGAAAGCTAGTAAACAGACGATTCCAAATATATATGTTTATATATTATAGTACTTTTATGGTACTATTTCGACACAAGACTAAAAAGTATGAAATAATCTAAATTATTACGAAAAACAAAAAACCCAACTGCATAAAAAACTGTTAACTGAAAAGAGAAAAACAAGCTCTATAGTCACTAATCAGCTATAACAACATTAAGCAAATATAATTATCTTCTATAGTATTGAGTCTACAAAAGTAATTGCGTAGCTACCTACTTATTATAATAATTGACCTTAGATTGACGTAGGCCGGGGCCAAAGTTTATTAAGAATAGGTCCTAATTATGTCTGCTTAGGTATTCTCAAACGTGGAAGGAAAACTTCTAGAGAAAACCTGCACATGCTTAAAAAATTCTGATGCATATGTGAAGTCTACCAATCCGCATTGTGCACGCGTGGTGGACTAAGGTACGTAGGTACGTACGTACACTCCCTGAGGGTAGACTTGTGTCCTTCCGAGGGTGTGGGACGTATATAGGCTGAAGATTATGTTGATTAAATTCTGCTTTATTTCTCATTTGATTGCTATTCTCATAGACGGTTTTATGTACAGTGGCTGCTTATTATGTACATAATTTTGTGTGCACTAAACACAGGTGTACTCTCTCGTCCTTCACCACAAGAGGGAAGACACAAAAGGAACGGAAGTCTGTGATTTGGACGTGGGATCCGTGAACAAAAAAAATGGTCAGATGGAAACCACGTATACAGGATGTTAGGATAAACAGTTGCATTACTTTAAGGGGTGATTGTACCCATGATACTGAACAACTTTCCCTAAGAAGAACTTACCTGTTAGTGAAGTTCTATCCTAATCGGCTACTTGACAACTAGTCAAATCAGCTACTCTTTATCGGACGTCAAAACATGCGCTTTGTATGAAGATTTGTACTAAATATTGAGTTGTGACGTCATCAACATTTTCATTACTTTTTATAGTTTATCTTGTTATTAAAAATAGTATTCAAGCTAAAAACTCAATGAAAATGGGAGTTTAGCGTTACTTTCTAACCCTTTTTTTATTGAGTACATAAAAATAAAATATATTGAATGTAGTCAAATACCCAATTATACGAAGGCTTCGTCCGAAGAGATTAGCATCCCTCCCACTCACTCATATACTCATATTAGTCGTAAAATATGAAACAGATAAATATGATTCTAGACTCTAAACGAAATGAAAAATGGCGAGCGCACTGACAGTAATACCGTATTTAAAAAAAATATATGAAAAATTATCAAAGGTGTGTGGAATGGTACGAGACTTGACCAATTGTACTCTAAATCAAAATTGGATTTACGGTACAATTGGTCAAGTCTGATGATAGTTCCAATTCGTCAAGCGGCTTTTAAACGCCCGGTTTTGTTTTGATTCGTCAAGTTCAGTAATGGTTCTAATTGGTCAAGTATGTTAAAGGTTCTAATTCGTCATATTTCATATATTTATTGCAATCACATGGTACAGTTAGGTCTTAAATGTAACAACTTTTGATCTACATATGATACCCTCTGGGGGCTCTGGGCACGGCAACATAAACAATAGGCACATAAGATGTAATTTAAGTACGTCAAGTCTATAATAAGTGATCAAAATTAAATGTTTCAGAAAAATTACAAGCAAACTTATTTGATACGATTAAATGCTAGAATTCAATTAGCTTGCCACATCGTAGCGTTGCTATCTTAGCACAGTTATAATCAGCGCAAATGGAAGTGGTAAATCATACGGCTTCATACTAAACTCAATAATTAAATAAGTAATGATATATCGACAATCGGCAACTGCGTCCTTATTGCAGTGAAACCGAATACGTGACACCAGATTCTGCCAGGAGTCTAGAAACCTGAATCTCTCCATTAAACTACCAATCACGTATGACACTTTCCAAAGTAAAATGGTCAATTTCTATCACATCATGTGATACTTATTTACCTCTGAAATGTTTAGTTTCTCTGCCGTTGACAGTTGAATTGACTATAAACTTATTAGCGATTAGAGTTTAAGTGCCGTTTAGTTTCTATCGTGATTTGTCAGAATTTTGCTATGGATTTCTCTTTCAGTGTTCCAACTGACACTTCGATACTCGATACTTCTAAGACCATAGTTTCATATAATGTCAGATTATTATTGCTTGGTAACATTCTAATAACACGGAAACATTGATAGAAACAACAAAGTAGACATTGGTACCGATTCGGACTGTGCCACGACTTAACTTAGTTAAATTTATTCCTGTCACTTTCTAAAATAAGATTAAGAAAAGAGACAGAAAACCAACAGCTTACTTTAGTGCTGTCAAAGTAACGTCACACGCCCAAAATAAGATGCCATCATAATGTACGACTTCTTATTTAAACCGTTTTTGGGCGTGTAACGTCACTTTGACAGCACTAAAGTCAGCTGATGGTTTTTTCTTAATCTTATTTTAGAAAGTGACAGGAATACATTTAGTTAAGTTAAGTCGTGGCACAGTCCGAATCGAGGCCATTAACAATCAAATTAACTTTGAACTTATTATTTTTAAAATTAACATTGAAACACGAAACACTTTTGAAATTTAGTCAGTTATGAGAAATTTATTATTTATAGAAGTTTATTTCCCATGTAATTGAATCAAATTTTATTATTTTTGGAAATACATATTAATCGACCATCGCACGTTGCTGATATAACTTAAATTATGTCTGAATAGTGAATATTGTAGCCTCTTCAATAAAATGTATAACCCAAGATTCAATCCCGTAGCGTATAATTTCGCGACTAGACGTATCCAACATTTTTCATTCACTCAAACTTTCCATTTCTCTTATTACAGATTCAAGAAAACTCTTCGGAGGGTATAGAATAACACCAGCGTACTGCAAAGCAAGCAGAGCAGCCAAATATAATAGAGGGAACACAATATGCATGTTCAACCACGAGTGCGTTCAAAGAGGGGGTGAAGTTGTCGGCGCTTGCATGGACGGCTTCCTCTTCGGAGCTTGCTGCCAGCTCAAATCCGACAGCCAATCACACATACCAAAAGGCCCTGGAGTCGTCATGACCAGCTACTTAGACTACCCAGATCCAGAAACCGAAACTGAAGACTACGACGGAGACCAACTGAACGCTTGGCATAACAGTTTTAAACCTGTAGTTACACCTGGTTATAAACCCGGCGATAAGAATCATGTAGCGACGACTGAGAAGGCAATTGAATCTAATTTGAGTACCGAAACCGTACAAGCTGAGATTATTTCTGAAGGCTTTAGTCAGATCACTAATTCGTTACTTAGTACACCTCCAAAGGAAGGAGACTTTGTTTTTATAAAGCCTATTAAGCCTGATAACGTGTACACACATAGTACGATAGACCATAACATTGCAGATACTATATTGTTACATAAAAATGGATCAGCTGTAGATAACGTTGCTAGACCATCCGATTTTAATATCCAAATATCTTCAATGCAGACGAAACCAACTGCCACACCATCCACTTCCACATCACCGCCACCAAAGACTGTATCAACACATAGACCAGTTTACACAAAACCGTTATTCAAACCTAAGCCTGCGAATAAAACTACAACTAAAATTCCCCCAACGGAAGATTACGTCATGGTATCAACAGTTACAAAAGAAAGTCAAAAGGTAACCGAATTATCTTCAATAGACAGTATAATACAAATGCTAAATGAGAGCACTCCAAGTTTGAAAGAAGATCTGACTTCACCGGCTACCTTTGATGTTATGGAGACTAAATCCTCACCAGCACCAACTGCTACCATAGCTCCTGTGTCATACAGCAGCGGTTACCCCAACTATTACATCTCTACTGGCCATTACGTTACACTAAAACCTTCATCTTTCCCAAGCAGTACCACAGTTTCAAGTACTATCAGACATCCTAGTAAAAAACCAACATTCACCAACAAAATTACCTATACGACACCCAATAGCATCCAAGAAGAACCTAGTAAGCCTTACTATTCGTCCCCCAAACCTAGTCAGTCAACTAGTCAAGCCATCGAATCTTTCAATAGATATCCAACAGACCCAAGTGATTTCGGAGACTCAGTGACAACGTTTAGCTACGTAAGTTCCACTACAACTAAAAGACCACCAATAACTGGTACTAGGCGTCCTCCAACTGTAACGTCTACCAGACGACCACCTACGACCACCACAAGAAGACCTCCGTCCACCAGCTACGTAACAGGAGCTAAGCCATCTCGTAGACCCGTAACTTCATCAACTCCTATCTCGAGCTACGACGTGGCCCCAGATTCTTTCTCAAGTGTAACTCCAACTGTGATAGTTCTCCAAGGATTCCAATCTACTAAGCCAGATTCCAATGAAAAAGAGCCAGAATTCGTCGAAATCTCACAAGAACCTTTCAAGAAGCCTGTCAGCCATATTACAGTTAATACTCACATTGAATCTACAAACAACATCTACATGGCTAAACCCCCAAGTTCTCATGAAAGACCATCATCTCCAACAGTGGTAATAACTCCTAAACCATCAAATACCACGCCTTTCCCAATAAAAGCTTCAACAAGACCAATTTCAGTAACAACTAGCCCCAGTTTCGATTCATACACTGAATACTACTCTACAACTACTTTCAAGCCAGAAATGCAGACGTCCAATGACGATCTGATAAACTTCCCACCAGTGAGAAACCCGATGCTAAACGCCACAGGTTCAAACCCAAGCATTTACAATACAAACGTTGACGTATCTGATATAAACGAAATAGATTTATTACATGAAGTAGAATTTACAACGCCCACTTGGAAAGAAGACGAGAAATTGAACGAGAAAATGAATTTATTCGTGAACAAAATAGTAGGAAGTCTCCAAGGAACATTCCAAGAATTACACGATATTGTTATACTAGACAAGAAACCAAACGCGACTATTATAAAAGATACGAAAACGACTACTCCAAAGCCGAAGAAGCCAACTACTACAACTAGAAGACCAGTTCCTTCTAAGAAGCCAGTTAGAGCGACAACTAGTAAGAAGCCTCCAGTCAAACCGACGAAGAAGCCCACCAGGCTAACTACTGTAGCCAGGCGACCGACTACCACGGCACCACCACCTCCAACTACCACCGCCAAAAAACCGGTAAGCATCAATAGAATTTTCAATAGCCATCCAATGCACAGATTACCCCCAATAGATACCGCATGATGAAAATTTTGTACACGCCCGAAGTCACAATTTTTGGCGGTAGGTGCGGGGCACGAAACAATACAACATGATTGGCCATTTCAAGGTCGCCCTAGTTTGAGCTCGCTCACTCGCGTTGCTTATATCAGTGCAAATTCATAGATGTGTGGCGCGCGTCGGTGTCCTTGTATGCGGTATCTATTGGGGGGTAATCTGTGATCCAATATCATTGTTCTGAGATGTCTAGTGAGGTTATGGTACATATTGACATTACTCTCTCTATCTCTGTCTTTATCCAATCACTAATTTGTGCGGACGAAGTCGCGGGTAAACTCTGGTAAAGTATATTTCTCACAAATAAAAAAAAAACAAAGTAGATAACTACAAGAATTCCTTTAGCTGTTTATTTGGCTAAACTATTTAATAACTGTAACAGAAGTGTGTCTGTACATTGAAGATATTTACAAGAAAAAGAGATTATCTAAGGAAAAAGATTACGATATGGTTTTTAAATGTCCCTGACTACAAATCAACCATTTTTAAATGTTAATTGTCTGTCTGTCTGTTTGTTTGTTCGAGTATGATGCAAAAACTATTAAACTTATTTGTTTGAATGCTTATGATTTGACTTGGTTAGTGCGGACTTGATTTATGCGAACGAAGTCGCGGGTAAAATTTATTAGTATACTATTATAAAACTGTAAATATTTTTTTGTTTGGAACAGCATCACGCAAAAACAGCTGAACCGATTTTAATGAAACTTTTTTTGTTTGATATAATATATGATTTGACTAAAAATCTGGTATACTTAAAGGACATCCGGCACATAAATGTGCCGGATGACCTAAAAATGTATAACCGTCCTTCTATTTTTATTATGGACTATGGAACACTAGAAACTAACTGCAGGCACTAGTTTATTTTATAATGATTTATTAGTTTTTATCATTTTTAAATAAAAAAAGCATTGTGCTTGCAACACCTCCTACTAAACAACATTGACAGCCATTTTGGGGTTGCTGCTTTTTTATAATTTATTAATAATAAATGATTAAATAACTCGTTAAATAAAAATAAATTATACTATCTGAGTTGTTTTTATAAAACCCCATAATTTATAACACATTTGACTTCAGTCAAAACTTCTATACATTTTAAGGTATTTTTTCAAGGGAGAGCGGCGGTTGTCCTTTGTGCGCGGGTAGACTCTAGTAAGGTTATATTTTTCACAAAGCAGACCACTATGAGAATACTTTTTAGAGGTCCATTTGTAGCAAGAGCAAGGTTCACCTTCATTTTATTTCATATATTTCTATGTATGTGGTTCCACGGTATATTTGTGTTATGACTGTATTTACAAATAGTTTGGGATCTTTAGTGGGACTCCCACTTGACCGATTTTTAAATATTTTCAGTTTTACTTTCGAGTTCATTACCACACCATATTTAATGATTATCACTAAAAAAATCGGTACTCCCCAACTCAAATGTATGGGACGACTGTTTTTTTTTACCTTTCCTCAGTTAGGCTCCATAGTGAAAGTTGTTCAGTTTGCTGGTCTGTTCACCGTTTCAGTTTGCAGAGGGCTGTCTCTCAGACCGTGTATGTATTTCCGTTTGAGCGATATATTTTTTTCTATGGAGACTACCTATTATGGGAAAAAAAGGCCCTTAAAGGTCGGACAGATATAGTCAGACGGAGCGTAAGCTTAGTTATACCCCTTTGGTACCCTAAAAACAGTCACACAAAAGAATTTGATTGTTTGCGCCTTGTCTTTTATTACCTTGCTTCCAGGTTACCACCACCAGCAAGAAGCCGAAGCCTACGAGGAAGATAACCACCACCACAGCTGCCACAACCACCACGACTTCTGAATTGGCTGATGAAGTAACAACTGAGGGTTATGCTGATACGACTATTGATTACAATGATAAGAATTGTGAGTCTGGTTTTCATACATAGGTACACACGGCGACACATCAGGTTACGCACCCTATATACCCATAACTACACTACGTACAAAACACAAAATAGTGCGGCAGAGAGCCTGCATAGACGCGGCTGCCGGCGCGGGCGCAGCGTGCTGTGAGACGAAACAACAACAACATTCCGCACCCTCTCGTACGATTCGCAGCGTTCAACTTCTAATAGTTCAAAGTCCAAACAGGGTAACCTGACCTGTCGCCGTGTGTACATACATAATTATGTTATAATAGATAAGCGTACTTTTGATAATTATCAGCTGCAAGGCTGATTTAGTGTTCATATGGTCTAGACTCTAAACCATATGAACACTGAATCAGCCATTCATCACTCTATACTGTAGAGTAAATATCTCTGTGATGAGGATGGACTAGAGTTCTAGTTGGTTTCGGAGTTACAGACGTTTAAAGGTCAGTAAAAAATTTACAATCAGCTGCAAGACTGATCATAGGATATTATTGTAATAATAATGCACTGTAGCTTTGTGAACAGAAGAAAAACTGACGTGGTCTCTCAGTCGGTTTATGAGATACAGCTGTTCAAACTCCTAAACCGACTGACAGACTATATCAGTTTTTGTAGTGTTCGCATAACTACAGTGCATACTACAGTACCAGTAGCAGTAGCCAGCAAATTGCAAAAATCACAGAGCATTATAGAAAAACAGCTGTAACCCAACTTCCTGATAATTGTTTATTTCTCTTTATTCCACAGTATGCGGTGTACGCCCCTTAGTCAAGAGCGGGCGTATCGTGGGAGGCAAAAACGCTAAATTCGGAGAGTGGCCTTGGCAGGTTCTGGTACGAGAGTCTACGTGGCTTGGCCTCTTCACCAAGAACAAGTGCGGTGGTGTACTGATTACCAGTCGGTTTGTGACAACTGCTGCCCATTGCCAGCCTGGGTAAGTGGATCAGAAGATTCTACAGAAATAATCTATGTGCCGAAGTCAGAACAGAGCTTGAAGGGTCATTCAAGCTTTCCCAAGTAATTCCTTAAGAAAAACCAGCAACTACATAATAAAAAGTAGACTTGTTTGCACCTCAAAAAAATTTTACAACTCTATCTTTCACACTGGTCGTCGACTAGTGTGAAAGACAGAGCTGAGAGTGCTGAAAGTGACTCATTAAATTACGTCTTTTTAATGTAAGCCACTCTTAAATTATGATCGCCATTGTGTTGTTTCATTTTAAGAATTTATAAGATAAGTAGTCACGATAGAATGAAGTGTCAAGTGCTGAGAGGTGGTTAGCCTTTCGTCTACATAAACCCTGCATAAAAAACGATTTTTATCCTTTGAATCCATTAGTCGCCTCGTCCAACAACCACGTGAAGAATTGAGGTTGTTCATTCTAAGCCAGAGCCACATGGCTTCGTAATCAACAAACAAAATATTTGTCTCTCGCGGGATTCAAACCCGCAAGCCTCGGCTCAGATACTGACTGAGCTATCGACCCGTGATCATTATCATAATCGTTATCACATGAGTTTTCATGCTACACTTCTTCATCATAACAATTTACTTCTCGTTCCAGATTCCTAGCATCTCTAGTAGCAGTATTCGGCGAGAACGACATATCTGGAGACCTGGAACCTAGGAGACCAATCTCTAAGAATGTGAGGAGAGTCATAGTTCACAGACAGTATGATGCTGCGACTTTTGAAAACGACCTGGCTTTGTTGGAGCTGGAATCTCCTGTCAAATTTGATGCTCATATTGGTAAGTTGCTAATGAAATTGTTATATACTAGACACAGGCGTGCATTACCACCAGGCACAAGTAGGCAAACAGAACTGAAAAAAACCTATACGGTGTTTTCAGCATAATTTTGCCCACGACTGTACCCCGACTGCTATCAAAGATATTTTTAGTACTATACCTACCATATTTACAATCCCCATTTCGCTGAGAGTGCCTGAATTCTGTCCAGCACCAGCACCAGAGTGGCAAGTAGGTAGATAGTGAGCATGTTGGTCACCAACTTGCCACTGGTTTGTATACTGTTTCACGTTTAACTTCTTACCTATTTCTCTAAGCTATTTCTTCATAACACTGCTCTCTTTATTGACGATCAATCTTCGCTAGTTGATGAATATTATTAACCACGACAAATCAAATGAAAACTGCGCGAAAATATTTGAACTGCACGTAATTTATCGAAACACATTTGATCTTTCACTACAAACCTTACTTTATTTATAATTTGTTAATATTAACAAAATACACTGCTAGAAACAAAATATTCAGCTAATTTCTACCAAAACAAATAAAAAACTATTGAAACAATTGAACACGCTCGGAATTCAACAAACTGTCAAAGTCAAACAAAACAAAATCGGCCAAGGGCTGCGTTCCGAACCTACGCCCCAGGTGCACCCCGAGTGCAATTTTTCGCACTAAACGCCGTTCAAGAGTTGAAATTCACACATTTTGATTCGTATACGAATAATGCATAAATTCCATAGAGTTTGGTATCACTTTCGTATACGAATTAGGATGTGTGACTTACAAATCCAGAGCCTCGGTGAAAACGTTCTTACCAGTGAGTTGAAAAAACAACCGCACCCAAAGGTCCTGAACGCAGCCAAATGAACAACGTCAAGAGCGCGCATGCAACCAAATAGCGAAGATGCAATCTATCAATGAGATGCCAAGCGCTTGTTTTCACACGAGGTTGGTTAATACATTACGCATGCTTATTTTGTGACAGTAAATTGCGAAGGTCAAACGTCACGTATTATCGCGTGGTTAATTCGTACTTTGCATTTTTGTCGTATAGTTTTTAACAAGTGTAAATGCATAGGTAGCCATAGATCGTTTGTATTGCGTGAGCTTGTGCCGTTTGAAAACTGCCTATTGCGCGCTGCGTGCGTGCGTTTGGGGCCCACCCGAACTTCGGACAGTTCTTGCGCGCCATATTTGAATGTGGAATTAAGCTTTTGGATGCTTTATTTGTTTGTGTTTATAGAGTATGAGTGTAAATTGTTAGTTGATTAATAATTAATGAAGAGACAGGTAGGCACTGCCTAATTGCCTATATGCACTGCACGCGCATGATACTAGAGTACCCGTAACAAAACAGCTTTCTTTAGATTAGTAGAAGAAGAATAATGCCCAGGATCCGGGGGTATAAATATCACCTCATCATGCTCAGCACATTTTGTCGCCTCACCTTTAGTTGAGACTTCTCCGAGACTTCAACTGCTAGTGGACAATATTTATTAAATATGATATTACCTACCCATCCCATTTCTTGGAAAATTTTAGTCACCTCTTAATATACCCAAATTAAGTTACTTGGAAAGTAGATTTGAATGCTGTTCTGTCGGCCGGTTGCTTTTTGCAAAATATGCTTTTGGTTTTTGTTCATAAACATTTCCTAAGATTACGGTACCTATTCCCAAAACTTACTTGACATTGGCATATCATTATTATAGATGCAAGCTAAAAGTGATTAATAATTTCTGTCAGGGTAGCCCTATTCCAGCTTAAACGACGCAGATATACTTTAATTTCACAACAAAACATAAACAGTGAAGTAAAGAAAAGATATAAAAGGTACAAAATAAGGTGGTCTTATCGATGAGAAACTATTTCTTCCAGACCAACTTAGGTTTGCGTGATCTGTGCATAGCTTAAACTTAATACTAATTAACTAATTTCTATATTCCAGTGCCAATCTGCATGCCACCCGATGAGTCTGACTTCACGGGTCGAGTTGCAACAATCACTGGTTGGGGACGTCTCAAGTACGGTGGTGGTATACCAGCGGTGCTCCAAGAAGTTCAGGTAATCTTTATATCTTACAGTTATTTTGTTAATCAGATTTTTCTAGTATCACAAGGCATTGGTTTAGAATGAAGATCAGTGCAGTGCTGTAAATTCTAATACAGTATAGGTAAAAGCATGCAAAAGTATCAAGAAAGAGAAACCTACAATAACTAAATGATGGAGTCACGTTGCAGGGACTGACCCGAGCACACGTCTCACGTGGTTCCGCGCGTCGCGTTTTTGCCTGCCACGAGGCTCCGCAATCCTCAGTCTCTTCTTGTCCAAAAACAATCCCTGAGATTGGGATAGATTCTCTTATAAAATACTTGACACTGGCGGAAATGCAGTGCTAACGCACAAGCAAGAGTCCATTTAATTATAAATAAAAAAAACTAAATGATGAAAATTATTGAAACGAATCTTCTAGAAAGATTCCAGTCAACCAAACTAATCCAGTTCTTACAAGGCTTTACATTTTTCCCTTTCCAATGGAGGTATTAAAGCTCAGAAACACTCTCAAGCGATGAACAAAAACATCGTGAGGAAACCTGCATTCGCTGAAGAATAAATTCCTAGTATGTGAAATCATATTAATTATTTTTATTTGGGGAATTATTATTATTTTTATTGTATGTCTTACGTTCCGTAATCACGGGCAATTAAGTCCCGGACCTTTGGAAGGCGTGCATGGGGCCGAAGCCAACATGTAGAGGCCCGTTCAAAAGACAAGTTAATCTAAATGTAAGGGATACACAAATGGCGGATACCATCTCCGAGCGTACAACATGATACCCACGGGGATGGTCCCCGCCATTTGTGTAAAGACTATTGGAGTACGGCGCTATGGCCGCGATGGAAAAATAAGGTCTTGGGCTATGGAGGTGAAAGTTGGATGGATGGATACTGGGCTATGGGAGGAGACTAACGGACGCCTGCCATGACAACTAGTCTCAAAATTGTAAATAAGGCAGGCGGTGACTCGCCGACTCGTCGAGTGGGCCCCATAAAACGGCCGCACGCACAAAGTGCGACAATGGGGCAACATCTCATTGAGCGGCTGAAGGTTGTCGAGAGGTGCGGCTCCGGTTTCACCATCGCGGGGTTTACCCCCGTGAGCGGGTTTCCCCGTTATTACGCCATTACGTGCAATACACTTCCAACCTGGAGCATAGGTTCTGCTCTTGCGATTCCACTCTGGGCAGCCAATTAAGGCAAGCCAGAGGTAGGGGGGTGTGTTACTGTGTGTGTGGGTGTGGGGGTGTGTGTGTGGATGTGTGTGTGTGTGAGCGCATGTCTGTATGGTCCCCCTGGATAGGGGTCCGCGGTGTCGCCACTCACCGTCAGCTCGCCACAAGCTGCCCCCTATTATTATTATGTGAAATCTACCAATCCGCATTGTGCACGTGTGGTGTACTGATGCCCATACCGGCCTTGAGGGTAGGTCTGTGCCCAGCAGTGGGACGTATTGCTGATGATGTTGATGTTGAATGGAGGGCTCTTTATTATTGTTTCCCCTGTCTATTTAAAAAAGAAATACTTTTCTCCTGTTATAATATAAATCGATGCCTTGCACTAAGTTGTGCTATGCGTTTGCCATCTGAGAAATGAGAACACCTGATGCCTTGTTATCAATTTACTCATAAAATATTGGTTGTGTGTTACAGGTGCCAGTGATAGAGAACAGCGCGTGTCAGGAGATGTTCCAAACAGCGGGGCATTCCAAGAAGATTCTCAGCTCCTTCATCTGCGCTGGATACGCTAACGGGCAGAAGGATTCTTGTGAAGTAAGTACTTAAGGACCTTCAATTACTTCAACGTGTTACGTGTATGGTGTAAAAGGTTCAACTAAATGTGCTGAAACTATTTTTAAGGGAAAGATCAGGATCAGAAGTGTGATTTTTGAAAGTCACACGTTCAAATCAGCAGTAGAAAATGTCAAAATTATTATGGAGTTTCAAACATTTTCTACTGCTAATTTGAAAGTGTGACTTTTAAAGTTGAGATCGTGATTAAAAGAACAGCTATTCCATACAAAACTGCAAACCTACTCGACCCAAATGTATGGGATTAGCCGATATTTTTTCGCGATCTCGATATTGGTCCCATAGAAAAAGCTGTTCAGTTTGATGGTCAGATCATTCTCTTAAGATTGTTCAGCGTCAGCTAATTTTCATCATCATCATCTCAGCCGATGGACGTCCACTGCTGGACATAGGCCTCCCCCAAGGATCGCCATAACAACCGGTCCTGCGCTGCCCTCATCGAACGTTTTACCGCCGCCTTCACCAGGTCGTCGGTCCACCGTGTGAGGGGCATACCCACATTGCCCTTTCCGGTACGCGGTCGCCACTCGAGAACTTTTCGGCCCACCAGCCATCGGTTCTGCGAGCAATGTGCCCCACCCACTGCCACTTAAGTTTAGCCATTCTTTGGGCTATGTCAGTTACTCTGGTTCTTCTGCGGATCTCTTCATTTCTGATTCGATCACGCAGGAAAACTCCGAGCATAGCCCTCTCCATTGCCCTTTGGGTGACTTTCAGCTAATTTTATTGAACTTTATTTATAGTATTTATCAAACCAAGATCAGAATGAATTACAGTAGCGTGACAAAAAAGAGTCTATTAGACTATATACTATACCGCCACAGGTTTTAACGAACCAGCGATAGGCACCAGTCTTTCACGCAATAGTTAGTAGAACCCTACAGGGTGAAATTTATAATATTAGCATCCTTTTAAACTAAGAGTCTACCCATCAAAATGAACAACTTTTGTTATGGGAGATTTGAATGTCATGCCATCACTCGATAGAAGAGAGAAGACTATATGGGAGCAAACCGATCGGAGCAAAAAAAAATCTGCTGTTCCATACTAAAGTGCACCCGCCGCCGTTCTGCCTACGCGACTCAAATGTATGCTAAACTGCAGATTTTTTTTGCTCCGATCTATTTGCTCCCGTAGTAAAAGTTGTTCAGTTTGATGGATAGACTCTTAGTTTAACAGGATGCCAATGATATCAATTTCACCCTGTATAATATTATTGTACCTACTATTATGCCAGTGAGCTTACAACATATAATATCATTGTATTATGCCCAATACTATATACAATGTTCTTTATTATGCCATAACAAATCCATGTTATAACTTGTTTAGTTTATGTACCTACTAAATTGTTTGTAAGAATAAAGCCCATCACTACTTTTTACAGCCCCTTATACCCCAGCCAATTCACCAAACCATTTTGCATCTTACAGGGCGACAGCGGTGGGCCACTAGTCCTCCAGAGAGAAGATGGTCACTGGCAGCTTGTAGGCACGGTCTCCCACGGCATCAAGTGCGCAGCTCCTTTCCTACCAGGAGTGTACATGAGGACCACTTTCTACAAGCCTTGGCTGAAGAGTATCACCGGAGTACATTAATGATCAACTGTTGGCGTCAGAAGTTGGATGAGTTTTGATTTTTTGGGGCGATAGTAACTTGAGCGCAAGCACAATATTACAAAGAGTACGATAACAGGATCCGCACCTCCAAAGTGTTTACAAGTGTTTCCAAAGTGTTTACAAGTCTAACAACGCGTACTAGTGCGCTGAGAAGGACGTAATTCAAAAAACAAATACACAGATTTTCTCGACTAGCCGCGTCACTAACCGCGGACCACATTACCGTAGTTTATCACGGAGATCCCCTGCTTCCCAGAAATGTTGACCTCACACCAAACTTTATACTATTACACCTATTACTATTAATTATTCTGTGCTCACACTCTCTCGGTGTGAGCTTCCACAGGAAGGTGGAAGACAGTAAGCAGTGGTGTATTCCTCGCTCACTTGCACTCACTCAGTTATAAATGTCCTAGCCTCTTGTCAGTGCGGGCTAGTCTGTATGAAGTGTCAAGGCTTTGACGTCAGTTTTCTACGTTATCATATAAAATCATCATCAGCCTGTGTCTATGCACTGCAGGGTATCGGTACAGCCCAGACACTGCATACTAAAATTTGAAATTAACAAGATGACGTCAGCACATACAAAACCAACGAAATTGAACCTTAAGTGTTCTTCGTAGGTAACGAGTAATCAGTGCGCGGTAACCCGATATTAAACTGTAGTCTTTGGCGGTAACCAGAGGGCGATATAGGGGGTGAGGTAAAAAGTTGGTGGGAGGAAGGGAGTGTCCGTACTGTATCTAGTAATAGATACTCGGTATTGGCCTTTAGCCGTTCTGATCGAAAGCGCCAAGACAATCGATTTTTATTTCGATTTTCTGACAAAAAAAATTCGAATGATGGTATTCTTACTAAGTATTCTTCGATTTTAATACCATCATTCGAGTAACCGATCAGTAAAGATACGATAATAAACTAATATGTGCAACAATGTATGTGCCTGTGAGCGTATTTATTTTTATTTGATTTGTATAAAACGTCGTCCCAGAATATCACTGTACGCATCAAAGCGAGAATAAAATATTCCTGTGAATTTAAAACAACACCTAATTTTGGTAGAGCTTATGATTTCATTCAGAAACCTAACTATCAATACAATAAACATAAGCAATCACTTTTGCCGTGAAATGTTTTTGAAATTAGTAGATCAAAGAAGGCATTTACGGAAAATCCTGACATAACAGAAATTGATATCAATGATTTGATTCATTCGTAAAATGAAGAAAGAGTGACCGAAATGATAGTCGATCAAAACAATAAACATAATAATTACAAGATAATTTTATCCCACCCTTACGAATTATTGTGTAAGTTTACATGAAGGTAAAGATTATATAAAATTGACTTATGAGTCTGAAATTCGTAACTAGACTATTTTTATTTACCTATCACTTTTGCTTCCAAAAGACAACATCAAAAAACAAAGAGTGAAATTGTATCAACTCTATGATGCTAGAAAATGAGGCCTTATTCTACAACTTTGGGAAATAAGATACTAGCTAACCATGGTGATGGTTGGGGAGGCCTATGTCCACCAGTGGACGTCCATCGGCTGAGATGATGATGATGATAATGAACCATGGTGACCAAGTTTATCCTCGCTTATTGTTTCCTCAAATTCAACCTACCCAAATACATTTCTTTGAAGGTCCTAATAATGACAAAAAAAGCGTTTGGTGTTGAAGAGTCAGTTGTTCCGGATACTGGGTTTTAGTTTATTGAAGACATTGTCCATCTAAAATGTTTACAACAGAATGAAGATACAATTGAAAAGGTTAAGTTGGAGTAATATCTCAAACCTAAAGTAATATTCAATTAAGCGCATAAGAAAGCTCTCTATTAAAATAGAGCTTTTAAAAATTCTAAATATACGGAATTGTATTATACATAGTTGTATATTTCCTAGTATTATTGTAAATTGGATTGCATTTATATTTATTGTTAAATATAAGTTAAGTATACACTGTAAAAATAAGACTTAGCAACCCTACTTTGTTTTTAATGAATATTATATGAAAAATTCTAACTCCCATGAGTTTTGTTCATATTTTTTGCTCAGTAGTTACTTCACATATTTATTCCTGTTTTACCATAAATGAATTTAGCGCTATAAATATGAAACGCTCAAAATGTTAGTAAATTTTTTTAATGTAGTAGAAAATATTATTAATAATGACTGTTATGCATTTATTAAAATTTTAAGTATTTATTCACCTTATTTTCATTTCCTCGAGATTAAAAAAACAACGTGTGAAAGCATCATCGATTATATTTCATTATGCTTTATAAGTAATAGGTAGTACATCTATATTAAATTCTATCGTCACTAAAATAATTTCATTATTAGACACAGCTACACCTTTGGCTAAAATTAACAACAGCTTTTTATTTTGAGTATATTTCAATTATTGACAAGCTCTCAAATAATCGCAACTCATAGATTAAAATTAGATTACATTTTTAAACATCATTTTCCAATAGGATGCAATATTATATCATTTAACAATTTTAGTACCACATTAATACAATTTCTAAAATATACATTTTTGTTTATTTAAGTTTCTAACATAATAAGGTAACTATCATATACTTCTGGACTATATTAATATTGTAACAGGCTTTTGTTTGAGCTATGTACCTACTCACTTTACACAAAAACCTATCACTTCATTTCAATTCAAACAATTCTCGACTCGTATCGTCGTACTACAATCATTTTTAAATATTTTTGAGAATTGTATATAATATTCATTTATATAATATGTTAATTAGATTTTTTTATCACTACATTTGCAACAAGATAATTTCATATATGATTGCCTTATATAGGTACCTACTTTTATTGATAGCACAGCAGTATTTTTGTAAATTTACAATTATATTAAAAAGAGTTTAAAATAATTATAATCAAATAAAACACGACCAGAGAAGTAAATTATTCATCATGCAGATAGATACAAAGAAAAAACATATCAAACCGAAGGATTTTGCAAGTAAACAAAAGAAAAACATTGCAATCATATTATTAACCATAGAATTTAAAGCAGAGTTTAAAATACACCCGACAGCAATGAAAACGGGTCAAGTGTTTATGAAACAATTATTGTGCAGTTATACAAACTTAACTCAAGCAATTTTTCAAAACCATATCTAATTAAAAAAAAATTGTTCTATAAGTTTGTACAAACATATCAAGTTTAAAAATATAAACGAGAATCATGTTTAAGATAAAGAGATTATATCAATGTATAATATTTTACAATAAGTACAGGTTTTATTGCCCAAAATACACAATTTACTTCGATATTTTTCCTTTATAATGCAAACACTTTTTACAAATAGCATCCGCTCTTTCTTTAATCGATTGCGTGGACACGGCCCGCTCAGATTCCGGCCTGGAATCTTCAGTTTCAATAGGACCTTCACTGAATTGCTGAATCAACTTCTTTATGTAACTCCCTGGGCCTCTAATTGTTAATTTAGCACATTCTTCAGGTTTAGATTCGGGTTCTTCATTATTCTGACGTAATTCGTTTAACATTTGTAATCCATCTTGGAAATTTTCGAACGCTTGAGTAATCTTATGACCAATGTTAAGTTTCTCTTCTAAATCATTAATTTGAGTTGGTATTTGAGCTTGGAATGTTTCTCCTATATTTTTTGATGCTGTCGGTGTTATTGTAATTTCGTTAGCCTTCATGTCGATAGTGATTTTAGCATCGTCTAATCTAAGACCAGAAAGTGAGACGTCGACAGATTTTGATCTGTATTGCCTAGATGGCGGTGCTGGGACCTTGAGCTGGTTTGAGTCGAAGTTGAAGTCTTGCTGGATCATGCTGCTAGATGTCACTGGTGATGAAGATAGAGATGATCTATCACCGGGACTTGATCCTGGAGTTTAATTTACTTTGTAAAGAAAAAAATAATGTTGATTTTACTAAAGGTGTTCAAAATAATATTTCAAAGGATTGTTTTTGAGGGTTTAGTAATAGAGTCTTTATATTTATGTTAATGCCCGCCACCTGAATATGAAAGTCATTTACCTTACGATTAATTTAGGCGCCATTGACTTCAGTTTTGGAGCCTAGAATAGTGAGATTAATATAATAATTATTATCTTAAATAAATTAAAACAAAACTATAAGTTAATAAGACGTCTCGATAGACAAAACAATCAAAATCAAAACTTCTATGGGTGGACAAGAGGCGCCATATTCATAATAATAGAAAGTTTAAAAAGTATTTATTTTACTGTTATATGCCACTGCTGGGCTATGTTGTCTCAACATTTTATTTTATTTTATTTTGTTTATTGACGAAACCAACATCATTACAGTAATAATTATAAAAATAACAATTTATGTAGGTAATATAGCCAATTACAGGTTTCCTTATGTTAACATTTTGATAAATAGTAATCTAAACACTGAAACTCTAAATCTAAACACTGTTGTTATATAATCAACATACATAAAACGGAATTTGAGTATATTATATTATATTATATAAAATTTCTATACAGCATACACATCGACATATCTCATCTTGCTATATTCAGTCACATCGTGGTAGGCTTCAAATTTATGATACGATTACGATATTTTGATACAAAAATAAAATAATTGTTTTATCCATGAACCAATAAAAATTACGACGTACCAACTATCTAAACTATTATAAAACTGTAACAGAAGTGTGTCTGTACATTGAAGATATTTACAAAAAAAAGATTACGATATGATTTTTAGATGTCCCTGATTCCAAATCACCAATTTTTAGATTTTTTGTCTGTCTGTTTGTTTGTTTGTTTGTTCGTTTGTTTGGGTGTTTGTTTGTTCGAGTATCACGCAAAAACTACTGAACCGATTTTGATGAAACTTTTTTTGTTTGATAGCTTATCATGTGACTTAAAATCTGGTATATAATTTATGCGGACGAAGTCGCGGGATAAAGCTCGTCATTTATAATAGTAATCAGCCACACCCTATTATAAGCAAGTCTAATATACCACTCAGCATAACCCAGAGAAACAAAACATTAAATAAAATAAAGAAGCCATCACCTACCATTAGAACCGTCTTCCTTCTCCTCGGAGCAAAGAGGCAAAGTCTTCTCCATCATCAGACCCTGCACCATATCCATGCAGGAGTCAAGAGAGAACTTCTTGCCACACATCTTCATGCCTCGGATGCGTCGGCGCATTTCTGATTTCGTTCAAGCGTGTTAGTTAAGCGAAGCTTTGGTAAGCATAAGCCAGAATAAACTTCTGCATATCTGACGTAATGTAGAAACCATTTGGACTTCTAAGCAAGCGAATACAGTGTCATAACATAATTATTTATCCATCATTACTAAATGTCCACATGTAGAAACTAGATGGGTGCCATTGAAAGACAGATATCTCTCGACAATGCTCGCATCGTATGGCATTTTTGACTCTCTTTTTGTGGCAATACTCGTATAAGGGTAAGATAAGAGGGACTATCCATATATCTATATACAGGTTCCTGGCCCAGGGGTACACTTTTTGAAGATGATGACCAGACCATCAAACTTTCACTATTGGACCAACATCGAAATCGCGAAAAAAAATCAGCTGACATTTGGCTCGAGTAGGTTTGTAGTTTTGTATGGAAGAGCTGATTTTTTTTTCACGATTTCGATTTTGGTGCCTTAGAGAAAGTTGTTCAGTTTGACAGTCTGGTCAACCCTTAAAAAAGTGACAGCATATTAAGAAGGACCTTATAATAAATATTTATATACCAACATAACATCGGTTTTATCTGAAAATCAATACTCAGGCAAGATCTATGTTGAGCTGGGACCTATTTGCTGCTGTAGCAGCATTGTATTTTTTAACTTGTTCTGAACTGTAGTATTATGTATGTTACTTATGCCAAATAAATTGTTTATTTATTCCACCGAGCCGGTCCAGTGTGGATGCAAAAGAAATAACAATAATTATGTGGCAAATGGAGATCTATCTCATTTTATAAGTATTAAAATAGTATCTCCTAGTTATAAGTATGTCGCTCACATGAAAGTTTTAAGGGCAGATAAATAACCGTTTAATATAAGAGAAAATCTTAAACCATCACCAACATTGTTATCACAGTAAAAAGTAGTTTATTTATCCCATGTACCAACTACTAAAACTCACCCACAACCCAAATCACTCAAAACAAAAACAAACTTACCAGGGCTATCCTTAGGTTCCATTTTCAACTGCGCAAACGTGTGCGCGCAGGCACTCAAGACTTGTTCGTAATCGCAGATGGCAGCGTGAGTTCCATTGACGATCTTTGGACTCATTGGACTGTTTGCAAGAAGTAAACTGGTACCAAATGTGGCATTGAACTCCCTTGTTTCTGGAAAAGATAATATGACCCTTCAGTTCCGGGGATTTCGAGTCAGCTGACAAAGGAGATTCAAGATTTCTTGGGAGATTTGTATCTTCTCAAAAACGGACATGATTGAACCACAAGAATTCCTGATTCACCAGATTAGATTGAACAGTGAAATCTAACATAATATTAGCCTCCATACGTCCTCATTGTTCAGGCAGAAACGTGTCAAATGTGGATTAACAAGCTTAATAGAAAAATCTTCGTCTTTGAGATCTTTTCTGTTAGGTACTTGAGTTTGGTAGTCAGCTCTACCTTCTCTGAGATGCCCGTCCACATCTTCAGTTTCACATAAAGTAATTTCAAAGATAAAACAAGTAATGTCAAATATACCTTTGAGAGAAATCCTCGGTTTTTTAGGTACAACGATGTTCCCGTTCTCGGATCCGAAGACATCGATCAGTATTTCCTTGGCTACATTCTTTATCTCGTTCCAATCATCTGTGGATCGCAATGAAAGCTTTGAACAATTTTAAAGTGGATTTCGAACTCACCACTAAAAATAACTGTCAATTATAATCACATATACATACATTCTACATTTCTGTTTATGGCAGAAAAAAACAATGGATATTTTTTTCCTATGCGTCGGATTTTTAAAGGTGCAACGGACATCTGCCATCAATACGACTGGGAACTGTGGATATTTCCCTACCTTTCACCATAGAAAGGGACAATAATTATTGTATCAGGTAATAAAGGTAATAAACCGAGATGCAACTCGCTGCTGAGAATCAACATCATCATCATCACAATTTCATCTAAAAGACAAAAATCTGTACGTAGAGCGTTTTCTGGTTTAATTAAGGGTTGAACTTCATCTGTCGGCACGGACTAACATTTTTTCATGTATCCTTTTCTGTTGCTCAGGAACTTAATTTGCTAGAGCGAGTGCTAAAGCACGTGGCAGCATCGGCACTGCTGTGACCTTTCTCGCTCTATCAAATGACATTCCAGAGCGACAAAAAAGAATAGATCGTGAAAAAAATCGATTCCGTGCTGACAGATGGGGTTCAACTCTAATTGAAAGGATTGGGTCTAAGGAAGTTACAAATGGTTAAAATTTATGCCGTTTGTTGTAACCAGAAATAATTTTCTCCAGCTATTTCATCTCTAGCACTTCATTCAATATTCCTCTCGGAAAAGTATCAAACTGACCGCAAATATCCTGATTGGTGGTTCTTGGAGAGGTAACCGTGAACCTAATCACGTAGATGTCCTTGAAGCAAGCAGGTACAGCGTGGATTTTCCCGCGAGCATTCAGGCGCTTTAGCAAGCATTCGGTGAGAGCATTATCGCCTTTTAGACGGAAGGGGACCAGTCCTGAATAGAAGCAAAAATATTAAATTATGTAGAGATGTTTCAAATATTATTGATTTTTTAACATGTTACAGCCATGCTGTGCTATTTCGAATCAAATTAAAGATTGAAAAATTCAGTCTTGGGCGGGACTTGAACCCGCACTCTTCCAAACCGGGGAAGTGCGTTATCCAATTTCGCTACTGAGTTCACTAGCCAGAGAACGAAATTTTCAATCTGTTGCGTCTTGAGGGGGCGTTTTATGTAGATGTTGGTTTAAAAAAATTAAAAACAGGGATTATACGTAATTAATATTGGCTATGTGCACGAAACTAGCGCCACACTAGCGCGGCGTACTGACAGAACTTTTTCGGGCAGCCGTGAATTATTTACACTATTATAGTACTGTAAAAGTCTATGTTTGTTCGAGGATTCTGCCAAAACTACTGGACCGAATTTGATAAAACTTTTTATATTTAAAAGCTTGTTATTATTCTTTAAAGCTAGCTTATATTTTATTCCGGTACGATGACGGGAGCGGATGCGGACGAAGCCACGGACAAAATCAAATTTGTATCGGAATTCCCATACAAACTTTTACCTCAGTTTTAACACCTTTGTGGGGTTACAATGCGACAAGCCTTTTTTAAGTGAGCATCTAGATGCCAATAGAAACTTCGAGTAGTAGTATTGACAGTTTTGGAGATTTCGTGTTATGTTAGTGTGCTGATTTTCATAGATTCAAGCAAATCTAACACAGCTTCGTCGTCAGTAGTACAAATTTCTGCCACGGCGTGCGCTGCGATCGACTTGACAGTTTCCAACACCCACTTCGCATATAGCCAATAACATTGTTCTGTCTACAGCCTCAGAGGCGCGTTGCTGAGAGATATGGAAACTCAATCTTGAGGTCCGGGTTCGAATCCACACCATCATCCACACCGCTGTTCCACATCAGTTGAAAAAACTCATTGGTACATCAATGAGTTTTTTCAACTGATGTACGTTATACCGACTGCACTCGAACGGTGAAGGAAAATATCGTGAGGAAACCTGCATACGCTGAAGAAGAAATTTCAATGCGTATTAGGCACGCGTGGCGGACTAATGTCCATACACCCTCCTTGAGGGCAGGCCTGTGCCCTGCAGTGGGACGTATATAGGCTGCTGATGCTGATGTTCGGCCTAGTCATGGACCACAGAATAGAGAGCTTAGCGACTTATTATTATAAATGAAATGAAGTAACTGATGCGTGGATCTATTAATAATCAGAGACACGCTAGCTCCATCTACATGTGACTTATAATAGGAGCGGGGTTCTTTCTTCAGTGCCATGGACCTTAAATTCAAATAAAAGAAAGCTAAAGATCCTTACCTAAGTTGCTAGGTTGAGGGATCTCAAATCTTGGGTCAGCAAGAACCAGAGCCTCGAATTTCTGAGCCAGACGAACTGACTGAAAATAATTAAAACTGTTATTAAACTTATTAAGTTCCGTGATTCGCAATTCAGGGATGTCGCACTTTCATGATTCGCAATTTAGTGTGTCGCACTTTCGTATTCATAGTGCCAAAACTCTGTGGTAAGATCGAAAGAAAAGGTTAATATCGTGTCGTACCTGGAACTGAAGGGAGTAGTGGCAGAAACGAGACTTGTATTGGCGAATACTCCGCAGACAAGAGCGTAGCTCTCAAATAAGATGATGATGATGTTGATGTAATTAAGATCAAAAAGGTGATTATCGTTAGACCTAAATAACCATCATTCCATGATAGTAGGCTAGGCATGGAAGATCTGTATTGGAAAAATACGTGCAATAAATAGATACCATATTTTTTCGATTTAGAGTTTTGGTCTGTTAGTGAAAGTTGTTTAGTTTGATAATGGTTGAATGGACTTACCCATATGGGAGTAGAACGTTGTGGTTATTTTTTTTCCACATCTATTTGAAATTAAAAAAGTGAAAATGTAAATATTTAAGGAGTGTAAAATTTACCTCACGAACATGTTTCTGTAAGCCTGAGACACCGAAGTTTCTCAACACAAACCAAAGTTTCAGTGCTCTAAAGCGTCGACTCAACGGGATTTGCCAATGCTGAAAATTTCAAAGTATTAGTATTTAGTATCAAAGTATCAACACCGTTAAGGTGTGCAATGAATAGCATTCATGCTTTGTTAGGCATTAGGGCTCTCTTGTGATTTATTTTATACATATAAGGCGCCGTTCATACAGAAAAGACGTGTGGCGGTGGCGGATAGTCAAAGTAACACTATATAAACCCGGGTAAAAAAAATTACAGAAATAAGAATTTTACGTTTTCTTCGATATACAGAGTGAAATTGATATCATTAGTATCCTTTTAAACTAAGAGTCTATACCCATCAAACTGAACAACTTTTACTATGGGAGCAAACCGATCGAAGCAAACAAAAAACAGCTGTTGCATACATTTGAGTCCCGAACTTGCGCGTCGACATTGCAGTTTAGTATGAAACAGCTGATTTTTTATTTGCTCCGATCGGTTTGCTCCCATAGTAAAAAATTTTCAGTTTGATGGGTAGACTCTTAGTTTAAAAGGATGCTAATGATATCAATTTCATCCTGTATATGAGAGCGCCATATTCTTGGTTCAATGCAATTTGCTTTCACACAAGACAATTGTCTTGAAATTGCATTGAACCAAGAATATGGCGCGTGTGAAAGCAAATTGCATTGAACCAAGAATATGGCGCTCTCATATATATCGAAGAAAACGTAAATATCTTATTTCAAGTAATCTTTTTTACCCGTGTATTACTTAGCATAGCGTCGTTTGGAGAAATTACGCCCGCGGCCGCGCTTCCAGGCGAAGTCATCTGCTGCAAAAACGAGGCTATGCTATAGGTACTATAAGGTTTATATTGTGTCATTTAGACTATCCGCTAGACGTCTTTTCTGTATAAACCTCGCCTAAGGTTAGGTTTTCACATGCTATGATTTCTTGCTTATATTTTTGAAGACGTGTCAAGCTCCCTCCACCTAACAATTTTTAAATTACAATTTCGAAAAAAGCTTTGGAACCGTCACCAGTAATTTCACAATCCCTTCCCACCACCTAAACAAAATGTCTACATACTAAAGGTTCATTTTTATCAGGATCCTCCAATTGCAACTTTTTATCTTCGCATCCTGGTGATATTTTATCGTAACCGTAAAGATTGTTTGGATCATCATCGCCATCATCATATAAATCATTACCATTATGTTTGAAGCCATTTGTCAAAATTATATGATCATCCGCCATTTTACCATTTATTTGGCCTTTTGTGTATATTTTTCCGTCGCTATTGGTTTTTTGGGTTCCCACCTAATTAATACATAGAAACATTAATAACTAAGTACAACACACAAAATAGTTTAAAACAGAATATATCTTACCATGTAATCGATAGCTTTTCCTGTGAAAAAGAAAATAATCGTTAATACAATAATTTTTTAAAACTGTCATCTTATTAATTCTATGACAAAATAAAAATAATAATAACTTGGACATAGTCCCACGAAAATTGTCTGGTTTACCCTAGGGTTTACCAGACAAACTAGTTACCTGAATTTTCATGCCTCAAGTAGATAGGATTAACGTTGAAGGTCCTATGAAGTGCCGTGCCATCTTTCACCCTGTCAATAAAAAAAAAACCTTTAATAAACGGTTTACACAACGGTGCAACGGTGCATAAGCATAGGCATAAACGGTTTTAAACAAAAAAAAACTAAAGAATCGGGTTCCAAACCCGATTACAAAGTATCTGCTTGATATCAATTTAAAACCAAGAGATCCTCTAGTCTCACGCTTTTGTTACAGCATCAGGATTGAGGAGTTGGAACCTTGATTATAATGACAGCGTCTGCTTGATACCCATGTACCCACAATGTTAATTTAAAATTAAGGAGGTGGAGGTTATTATTGTGGGAATGTTCCTCCATTGAAAAGGGAAGATCTTCCGCCAGGCTAGTTGTGAAAATAGGGGACCGGCCGTAATCAAACAGTTCTTAGTTGGACCATGTATTATTATATCAAATCTCTGTGATTATTTCTCTTGCGCGATTCATGGCTTGTATACGATTGTGAACCTTATGTCTAGCAGCTAACGGGTTACCAATGTGACGTCGCAAGTTGTCATACGTGCACCTTTTGCGAGTTCGACCGTAGCGCCACCTGATAGCCTCGTTGCTATAACTTGTGGGCGTTGAAATCTGTTGGCAAGTCCCCACAAAATCAGCAGATTCTCAAGTCTCACTGTTTTGGGAGGCAGTATCCTTGTAGCATCAATATTCGAGGATTGAAGGTTGAAATTATCATAATTCATGAGTACTAAATCATAAAAATCGATGCAGAATACTTATATCACAGAACTCTTTTCTTACCACATAGCCGTGCAGTCGAAGTTGACCATCAACCATTTGGAAGGGTTGAAAGCGAATGAGTCGGCCTGTTCCACCCCGTCTAACCAGTGCCTGAAAAAAATCATCAGTTCATTTTAACTAGCAATGGTTTGATATCACCCCTTCTTGGTTGACATCCCACTTATCCTCACCAAACGCCTTTCAGAATCTTTTATAATGCGCACTGCCAAGGAGTGAAATGCCCTGTAGGCCAGTCATTTTACGGAGTTTTGTTAGGCGGGGTAAGGAGTAATTATTAATTGGACTTTTAAACTGTAACTGCTGGCACCATTTAGTGACAAAAATACTATCCTAAACCATATTAAAAAAAATTTGCTACGCAACATAGAAATCAAAATTGTGTGTCCCAGAAGGCTTTTAAATAAATAATATTAATTCCAATGCACTCATTTGAATTAGATTTAACAATATACATTATTTTTAAACAATAAAATAGGCAGTAAAATTTAAAAAATGAGGTATTTATTAGAAAATACGAATGTATTTTTCAAAACCTTCTAAGTAGGCAAAAATATTTACACCATGTTTGAAGTATGTATGATGGTAAAGCCTTAAATATGTGCAAAAAAAAATGAATCATAAGGTTTTTTAAAAGGAGATAATATCTATATTTTAAAATTGGAACTGTTGCTGACTACATTTTTTTTTTATTTTGGTACATTCCTAAGCTCAAATTGTCTCTTCATTATTATAGCGAAAAAAAAAAATCAATTAGTAATTAGTCCCGGCTCAAACCGTAAAATGACTGGGCTACTGCCTGTCAGTATTTCCGAGCATTTACAACCCGAATTCCTTTAGAGTACGAGTGAATAGGCTTCTTCTGGGTGAGGTCGCTACATCTTCGACCCCATCTTCGTCCTGAGGACTGGATTGAGGTCAAGAGCAAACCCATACGAATTAAAAAAAAAGGTCGCTACATCGCTGAGGACTGGATTGAGGTCAAAAGCAAACTAATAGAGAAAAAAAAAATTGTAAATCTATAAAGCCTATTGTACTAAGGAATGGGCAGCAATATTCACTTGTTATAGCTATTTCTGTCTATAGCCCAGTCATTTTACGGTTTGAGCCGGGACTAAATAATAATTGATATTTTTTTTCGCTATAGTATTTAAGAGCCAATATGAGCTTAAAAATTTACCAAAATTAAAAAAAATAATACGTCAAAAACAACCTCAAATTTAAAATTTAGCATTTATCTCTTTCTCAAAAACCAGATAATAAATTTTTTTTTGCACATTTTTAAGGCTTTACTATTGTACATACTTCAAACATGGTGTTAAAATTGTTGCCTACTTAGAAGGCTTTGAAAAATACATAAGTATTTTCTAATGAATGAATCATTTTTAAAATTTCAATGACTATTTTATTGCTCAAAAATAATGTATATTGTTAAACCTAATTAAAAAGAGGGCATTGGTAGTAATATTAATTAATTAAAAGCCTTCTGGGAGATAAAATTATGATTTTTATGTTACGTAGCAATTTTTTTTTAATTCTTTTGCAGATAGTCTTTTTGTCACTAAATGGTGCCGGTTACAGTTTAAAAGTCCAATTCATAATTACTCCCTACCCCTCCTAACAAAACTCCGTAAAATGACTGGGCTACTAATTGCAGTGCCGATAGTAAATTAAGAATATAAAAGGTACCTGAACTCATGGCAGAGGAAAGCAGTACCAGCGTAGGCTGCGTCCACATGGAGCCAGGCGGAATGCTCCTCGCAGACCGCGCCGATCTCTCTAAGGTTGTCAAACGCCACCGTGCCTGTTGTACCTAGGGTTGCGCACACCTGCAACATTTGATAAATTTACATTTCGACACTAGTCTTTCAAATGACTGACACACAGAGATCTAAGAAGTAAGAATAATACATAATGAACATAAACTCACGACCGTATTTAGGGTGGTTGCATTGCTCAACTATATCAACTAAGAAAGAAGGAAGAAATAATAATAATATAAATAAAACCAGTCAAGTGCGAGTCGAGCTACTCGCGCAACGAGGGTTCCGTACCACACCACCAAAGAACACAACATTATTAACTTAGAAAAAAAAAACTTTTTTTGTCCGGGTCCTTTAGCGCGAGATCGAATCACACTTGGCCGGTTTTTAGTAAGTATTTATTGTTATTCTGTAGAGTTTTCTCTATAATCACACTAAGTTTGACGCTTGTATGTATTACCGTTTTTACGATAGAGCGTGAAGAAAAAACGTTGATAAAAATTAGTTTCTTGTTGAGCACCCCCATTAATTTTTAACTTTTTGACATTTTTATTATTTGTTAACAAATCCGTCGTAATAAAGCATAATCTGAGAAAATTTCAACTATCTAGCTATTACGGTTCAAAAGTTACAGCCCTAAATAGGTAGGACAGACGGACGGACGGACGGATGGACGGACGGACGGACGGACGGACAACGTAGGCTTAGTAATAGGATCCCGTTTTCACCCTTTGGGTACGGAACCCTAAAAATCGTTTTTTGCTGATAAGAACCTATTCCAAAAAGTTATCAAAATAAAAATTCAAAAGTTTTACTACTGGAGCGTAAAATATATACAATCTGATATCAATTTAAGTATGAACAACTTTTCAAAAAATCAAGAAGGCAAATTATAGTAAAATTTGATTACATGAGTGCAATTTTAAATGATTCTATTCTATTCTATTCCAGTCTTAGACAATTTAATAGGGACGAGCTACGCGTATCATTCTACTAAGAAACATTTCTGCCACTTTTTGCGGGGGGCGAGGTAACATGAAATCCGCAACATTGGATTTTATTCCCCATAAGTTTAGATTCTAATTTTGAATGTTAAAAATCATGAAAAGTAGTCTCGTGTGAACCCCAAACGTTCTAAGTTCAGAATTATTGTTTCGCTATTATAGGCTGTCTCGTTTAGTGATAAGGTATAAAATCGGGTGTAAATACGCAAGATTAATTGATCTAATACCGTGGCAGAGGGGAAATGCTACCGCAAGGCGAGTCCCTATTAAATTGTCTAAGATTCCAGTATTATAATTTTTATCAGTGATTGAGATTATGAACAAGGTCTAATTTATCTAGATTTATTTTGTAAATCTATAGAGAGAAATAGAGACTATAATAAATTACTAATTTTGTAGGTATATTAAAAACAAACGTTGCAATAAAATATCGTCTCTCTAATTAGTAAGACAAGAGATGTGGTCCAAGTAATAAGCGAATCGCGAAAGTCGTAAAATGTTTTAATATAAATAAAATATATATTATGATCGATAACGTATTTATTCCTCATTTATTATGAAAGAAGAGCTAATCATAATTATAATTGTCTTTTTTGCTCAGATACAATCTATCAGTCAAAGATTTTTTTGGTCTTCGCTGGAGCGACCAAAAATCTTCGCTATCAGTAATACATCCTATCTAAATAGAAGAATTCTATCGAAATATAAAGTTTGTGATCCAGTTGTTGAAGACAGATTGATTTATTAGGTCACTGTCTCAGTCAATCAATAACAAAAAACTTCACCAATGTATTATGAAGAAGTAACAAGAATGAAAAGATCCTTATTATAAAAACATCATCACCATCAGCCTATAAACGTCCCACTACAGGGGACAGGCCTACCCTCAGGGAGGGTGTATGGGCATTAGTCCACCACGCGTGCCCAATGTGGACTTCACATACACATCAGAATTTCTTCTTCAGTGTATGCAAGTTTCCTCACGATGTTTTCCTTCACCGTTTGAGAGCAGTCGGTATTACGTACATAAGTTAGAAAAACTCATTGGTACATGGCATGTTTTCAGTGCGGATTCGAACCCGGACCTCCATAATGGGTGTCCATATTTCTCTGCAACGCGCCACCGATGCTCTTTATAAAAACACTTGACACATAATTTGAACTGCATTGATACGAATTTTCCGCTAGTCGCTTCATATTCGGACCACTTCAAAGCTTCCTGTCATCTAATCCCAGCGGAACAACACAAATTGGCCCCAATGGGACCGAAGCAAGTATTACTTTAAAATGAAAACACTAATCTTTGTATAATGATCAAACTAATTTGAGTGCTTTGAGAAACATACTTTTAAAATGTATTTTACTGTTGGGACTTGTCTGGAAAGATGGTTTATTTCTTTATTTAAACTAAGAGGTTTGTTATTTGAAAAAGGAAATAATTTAACGAAAAGGATCATTTTAGGAAAGGGGCACTCTGTGAAAGGGACATTTTGGGAAAGGGACACTCGTAAAAAGGACATTTTAGGAAAGGAACACTCTGGGAAAGGGACATTTTTTGGAAGGGACACTCTGTGAAAGGGATATTTTGGGAAATGAACATTCTGGGAAAGGGACATTTTGGGAAAGGGAACCGGGTTGCCGACCGGCAGAATTGTAACCTTTTCTTTGGATCCTTAAACTATGATAATCTCCACTAAAAGTTGTGCTGACGATTTTAGCGGATGATCAGATCATCAAACTGAACAACTTGGAACCAACATCGCAATCGTGACAAAAATGATCTGTTTGTCCCATGCATTTGGGTCGAGTGCAGTTATGTATGAATGAGTTGTGTTCCTTAGAGAATGTTGTTCAGTTTGGGGGTCTGATCATCACCTTGAAAAACCATCATCATATTAAGCAGTACCCTATACAGGGTGTAAGAGAATTGCTGCTGAAAACCTATGGAGGTGCTACTTGGGAATGTTCCTCCATTGAAAAGGGAAGATCTTCCACCAGGCTATGTGTGAAGCCTGGGGACCGGCCGTGGTCCAACAGTTCTTAGTTGGACCTTGTATATATATCGAATCTCTGTGATTTATGTCTTGCATTCGATTGTGAACCTTATTTGTAGTAGGTTAAGAGTTACGTATTTAAGATGAACATTGTCTTTGTATGGAGCATATTTCCGCGAGCGACGGTATCGCCATCTGTTGGCATCTTTGCTATAGCTTGTGGGTAGTAGTAGTTCCCCACAAACCAAAAGGGATGAAAAAACCCATAAATATATGAATAACTTTTACTATGAGATCTCAAAAAAAAAAAACAGCTCCTCCATACATTTGGCGCGGTAGGAATTTAATGTTAGTATGAGAGCTGATTAGTTGGCCCCATAGTAAAAGTTGTTCATTATTATAATGTCTAACAAAATTAGCTGAAACTATTTTAAGGAGATGATTAGGAGTGCGATTTTTGAATCTCATTCGCTGAGTTCAGCAGTTGAAAATGCCAAAATTACCATGGAGATACGCATCTTTCTACTTCTGATTTGAGTTTCAAAAATCGCACTTCTGAAGTATGATTTTTGAAAGTCAAATCAGCAGTAGAAACATGCATATCTCCACAGTAATTTTGACATTTTCAACTGCTGAACTCAGCGAATGAGATTCAAAAATCGCACTCCAAACCATCATAATGAACACCTTCTATAAGGGACCAATATCGAAATCGCGAAAAAAAACAGCTGTCCTATACAAAACTGTAAACTTAACTCGACCGAAATGTATGCTTAGACAGCAGATTTTTCGGTATTTTGGTCCCATAGAGAAAGTTGTTCAGTTTGATGGTCTGATAATTTCCTTAAAATAGTTTCAGCTAATTTTGTTAGACCTTATACAGGGTGAAATTGATATCATTAGCATCCTTTTAAACTAAGAGTCTACCCATCAAACTGAACAACTTTTACTATGGGAGCAAACCAATCGAAGCAAAAAAAAATCTGCAGCTGCATACATTTGTGTCGCGTATGCATTGCAGTTTAGTATGGAACAGCTGATTTTTTTGTTGCTCCGATCGGTTTGCTCCCATAGTGAAAGTTGTTCAGTTTGATGGGTAGACTCTTAGTTTAAAAGGATGCTAATGATATCAATTTCACCCTGTTGATAGGTACTTTCACCCCTTTGAGTTTTTGGAAGCAAATCCCTTGTTGATGTAGAACAGTTGTAGTGCGATCTCAGTCTAGAAAATCTAGTAAACATTCTGGAAATCAACTCGACTTACCCAAAAAGGTACAAGCCCCTTTGCTTTGTCAGCAAGAATGGCAGCCTTCAGCTTGTCTCCCCGCATGCTCTGGTTCTCATCCGTTTCGATATAGCGCATTCGTACCAATCCTGTTATGAAATTATTAGATTTAAATAATCACGTAAGCTCTAGAAATATGGCTATAACTACCAATTTGAAACCTGCAGTTGTAGTAAGGCCTACAAAATTCAATACGAAAGGAGACGGGGCAAGACGAGAGAAATCTCTCGTCCCCTGGAAGATGGGACGGACGCTAGTGTGGGATGCTACTTGTGTGGACACACTGGCCCCGTCTCATCTATAGGTACAGGGCACGGGTAGAAGGATCGGTGTGGCAGCGGTTTCAACTGAAAGTACAAGATCCTACAAAGAAAATTATAATCCTGACGAATCATACCTATTGAAGATTTTACGACGGAATGAAGTGTCATGAAAAGGCTTACCCAAAGGGCCAGGCTTTAATATTGCCAAGAATTTCAGAATTATTACTATTAAATAAACATGATCCGTTAAGTGCGAGTGTCCAATCATGAGGCACTGGACTGCGATACTGGTGGAGTGATCTTGCTCACACGAGATAATTATGTGCAAATTTGAATTGACATTGTGTATGTACCTGGAGAAATTGGACTTATAATATAAATGTAATAATGTAATGTAATATGTAATTTAATTTAATTCAATTTTAATTTTAATCTATAATAACTTGATTCTCTGACAAATTACCTATGTAATGCTCTTTGTATGGGACCTAGTTTCCTGAAATAAATGATTTTTATTTTTATTTATTTTAAGTGAACAAAGCTCTAGCCCTTGGGTCCTGTAAGGTCCTGTCTATAAGGCGATTGAACCTCTCCCCACGGGCCGAGAGCTGAAACTCCTTATATTGCAATGTTGTACTTTTAGGCCTTTAGTTTTTCCGCTGTCGCACCAACCCTTCTACCCGTGCCCTGTACCTAAAGATGAGACTGGGCCAGTGTGTCCACGGAAGTAGCATCCCACACTAGCACCCGCCCCATCTTTCAGGGGACGAGAGATTTCTCTCATCCTGCCCCGTCTCCTTTTGTATTGAATTTTGTAAAGATTTTCGAAAACAAATTTTGATATACAAAATGCGCGCTATAGTTCCAAATGCTTCAATAGTCAATACTACAATCAAATGTCAACCCTGATAAGCGTAGTTATCGATGTTTTTCAAGTTTAGCATATTACCAATACTTACCAATCAACCCAGCCTTCTCCACAGAAGAATGGGCCTGGTCTGAGCAGTAGCAGATCAGGTGCCCCAACAGTTCAGAGGACTGAAGCTCAGGGTTCAGCTCGGAAAGCTCCATCAGAGCCTTGGTGCGAGCAGCCAGGAGACTGACCAGGGTCGCCTCACTAGCCGTCGTCTGTTTGGGTCAAGATTTGAGGAAATATCGGTTAAAATCTGGTACATTTGGCGAGACCTGCAACTTATTCCGAAAATCTGAACCATGAAAAAGCAATGGGATGAAAGAATCTCATAATGATCATTATAATACTGATGTTTTTTAATGTAGATAATACGCAGAGGTGCGGAGTAATCCACACCGGCGGACATGAATTGCATGAATGGGAATGGGGCGAAAAATTAAGAAGGCATTGTAGGGAATGGCGCGCCCTATCTCTGCATACCGCTCAGAGAAAGAAGCGTGATGTTATAGATAGATAGGTAATCAGCGAGATCACTAAATACATTATGATAAAATGAGCAACAGCTCTTTTTGCTCCCAAGGTCTCCAGTTACATTCCATGAGCTCCTAGTGTAACTATTGACCCTTGTTTTTTTGAGACGCAGATCTGGTCCAGGCGCAATAGATTTGCTTATAAATAAACATAATTATGCTTAGCAGACCAACACTGACAAAAGGTCTGGATTCAGCACGCGCTGAAAAAAAAAAGTAGGAAGCAGTTCAACTGCTTCACCATAATTGTTGTGAAAGTTTGATTTGCTAACCGTTTTGATAAATTATCAAATAATGACCCAGCGTATGCATCAAAAATAGATCAAATCTCACACAATTTCAATCGAAACACCAAAATGCAGATATTGAGTTGGACCAAGCACAAAACGAAGCAAAATATTACCCTCCTTCTTGCGCAATCGGATAAAAAGGAGCATAAAATGTAGCACAAACTACAGGTGTTAATTGAAATGGGTCAATACATTTTCAGGGGTGGTTTAGACCATAAATTTTTCTATGGGAGAAAATCGGACATCACAAAATATCTGCTGGGTCATACTAAATTACAATACCTACTCAACTGATGAACTGCTTCATTTTTTTTTTTTTTTTTTGGGATATCAATTTATTCCCATAGTATAAGTTATTCAGTTTGATGACATAATTATTGCGCCGACTCCAAATAATGGGAAATGGCCAAGAGAATGATGAGTAAAAGTAGTTCAGTTGGACCACCCCTTAAAGTATGTCCACTCATTTCTATAACACCCTGCAGTATGCATAAAAAATATCCCTTTTGAATAAAATCAAGTCAAACTACCCAAAAAAGATTGGTACAGACCAAAAGATGTGCCATCTGAAAATTTTAAGTGTTGTATTATTGTATTTATTTATTTACCAGATACTTAACACATCACATAAACCAAACAGAGCAGTAAATATACCTGAATGACTCCACCGCCAGGACTGTCGTTCTTCTCATTCAGAAAGGACTCTGGAAGACCTAGCAGCTTCCCGAGCCAGTTCAGAACAATCGTCTCCAACTCCGTCCCAGCTGGGGATGACGCCTGGTTGGATAAGAAGTACTTTACTTTAATCAGGTGTTTCTAACGTGAGTCAAAGAGTTGAAATGAAACTATCACTTTTGTTAACCATGAGAAACTAAAGGATCAAGTCAGTTACGACCTTTTCCCCGAACGTCCATTAAATAATTACATAATATATGACCTAACATAACATTGACAAAATCTGTCATTTTGGTCATTCGTATAATCATCAAATTTTAAAAAACCAGTCAAGTGCGAGTCGGGCTACACGCACACCGAGGGTTCCGTACCAAACCACCACAGAACACAACATTATTAACTTAGAAAAAAATACTTTTTTGTCTGGGACCTTTAGCGCGAGACCAACTCACACTTGGCCGGTTTTTAGTATTTGTTGTTATTCTGTAGAGTATGCTCTATAATCACACTAAGGTTGACGCTTGTATGTATTTTACCGTTTTTACGATAGAGCGTGAAGAAAAAACGTTGATAAAAACTAGTTTCTTGTTGAGAACCCCCCTTAATTTTTAACTTTTTGACTTTTTTATCATTTGTTAACAGATCCGCCGCAATAACGCATAATTTGAGAAAATTTCAACTATCTAGCTATTACGGTTCAAAAGTTACAGCCCTAAATAGGTAGGACGGACGGACGGACGAACATCGTAGGCTTAGTAATAGGGTCCCGTTTTCACCCTTTGGGTACGGAACCCTAAAAATAAGCTTTTTTACAGAGGGCATGCTTCAAGACACTCTAGATCTAAACTAGCATTGGCCAGTCACACATTTCCACTACTGTAAATCTTGTAAACCAAGATCAACAGCGGCGACAACTTGCAACACTAGACAAACTCTGTAAAAATTCTGTAGATGCTTGTAACTTACCCAAGTAAAGCATAGTACATTGATGGCACTTGATAACATTTCTCCCATGATTGAAGGGTATGATGTCAGAGCTGGGAAGTAAGCGTGCATGTGAGGGCTCTGCCAATGCACCAACTGTTTACAAAAGAAACAAAATGTTTAGAAATGGACTAGTTTCCCCAGGATTATCGCCGACGTCGAGGTAGACCCAGAAAAAAAAGGTGGAGAGACAACGTGGGTGCCTTCTTGGAGAAGTAAAAGGGGAGGCCTTTGACATAGGGCTCCCCCAAAATGAGGGCATTTGCCATAATCGCCACGCTTGGCAGGCGGGTTGGCGATCGCAGTTGGATTGAATGTGTGTACTCAGAGGATGCTGCTGCCCATCCTCCAGTAGATCCCTTAGTCGCTTTTTACGGCACCCACGGGAGGAAATGGGGTGGTGTTATTCTTAGCCGACACCACACGGACATTAGCCGATGATAATAAGTAAGTTGCTGTATATCCCTAGTTCTAAATCTCTAAGATCAAACAACATACCCCAGGCATAATATGCTCATCAACATCCCTAAAGATGTCGTCCCAATCCTCAGGCTGCTGCGGTGCCTCATCAGGTATTAGTTTATGCAGGAATCCTGGCTGGACGTTGGGGTACACTCGACGCTCTCTGATGTTCTCCAAGTAGTCAGCCATGTAGTCCACCATCTCTTTCGCTGGGGAGAAGAAACAAGGTTATATTGTGTTCGTAATCAGCAGCTTCTATGTACCCACTTCTGGAGCACAGATCGGGATTGTTAATTGAAATCCATTGAACTAAGGCTGGTTTCAAAGTCACGCTTACGCCGGCGTTAGTGGTAAGCGACGCGGGCCACGAGCTAGGTGTTGCCTTGTATCGTTTCATAGTGAAAACTGACCCGCGATAGACAATTTCATAGTGCGAACCGCGCACTTACTGCCCGCGCTGACCGAAAGCGTGACTCTGAAACCAGCCTTAAGGTATACCCTGGAGATTTCAAACGAACGGGCTGGCACTAAAAGGTAATGGTAGACACGTCCGAAACTGAGTCAATACAAGTGAGAGAAGACTATTAGCACTGCCTTTTGTCATCTTAATCCTGTCTCTACGATGGGGTGAGGTAAAAATTAGTGGTCAGCAAGGAATGTCCTTATTGTATCATGTAGTACTGTAAGGTTCAGGAATGGAGCACATTCTCTGTAACTGCGATGTCTTGGCGGCAAAACGCATGTGCCTACTCGGTGATGGATATCCAAAACCGGGAGATCGTAGGCTTCTTCCCCTCAATGGTATTGCCTCCTTCATTGACCATGTGTTTGAAGGGTGAAGAAAGTAAAAAGTACTGGGGCTAACACAAAAGATCCCACTGGGTCGAAGTGTTGCTGGCTTGCCAGCCCCCACAACAAGATAAGAAGGTTCAGGAAGTCAACTTTATAATTTCTAGATTGGCGGTGGGTGCGAATCGTGGCTAGGCAGATGGAGCAAAATATTGGACCAGTTAAGACAGGAGTGGATCGTCTAGCAGCCAGATGAGCTGATATTGCGAAGATAGCTGAGAAAAGTTGTACAGGATCCCGAACGGAATGAATGGCATAATAGGTTGAAGTATAACCTGCAATGGGTGGACAATGATATGGGATTGCAAGCCCATGACATAAGCATACCCTCAAAGTGAGGGTGTACGTGCTTTGGTCTATTTGAGGTGGTCTGATTTGAGTCTCTATAGGGTGTTTCTAAATACTTATGCCGATGGCTTTTAAGGGGTTTCCCTGACCGAACGACCTTGACTCTTTCAGAGCCACCTAACCTCTTCTAAACCACGTCATTTTAGTAGGTATACCTGTTTTTGACTGACTTGTTCTTCATTATGTCACAGAGGAGCCTACTAATCCAAGAAAATCACATTCTAAAATCATTAGAATTCGCCCCAAACAAATATCTAATTAACTCATTAACTATTGGTCTTAAAAAAAATTATAATATTAATTTTAGATCTTAATATTGTCTACACAAAGGTGTGTGTCGCAAGTAAATGTGACTTTTCAACTGATAAAGTAGATGCACATTATACAGATTTTTTCCAATATTTAGACTTTCCTTTGAACACAGGTTTTATTCATTTCTTTTTATTTACAACAGAATATATACATATACAAATATAACCCTAAACCTAAAGAAAAATAAAAGAATTTAAAACAAAACTTATACCTACTATAAATAAAAAATATCTTCTAAATTGCCGCCGCTTGGTGGCAGGGTGCCCAGGAGGCTGGCAGCGTTGCCTCTTTGTATGGCCAGACTGATTCGCTGGCCGAGGTAGCTGCCAGCCCTCTGGTCACCCGAGGCCTCGATTAGGCGCGCCGATAATTCTTTAAATAATCGGCGCGTCTCTGGCCCCCACGAACCCAATGTCTCAACCCCAAACGGTGCAAATATGTAACCCTCGCCGAGGGCCACATATAAGCGCCGCTTGAGGTTTTCCGCGGTGGCCGCCGCCGCACCCGCATTGGATGAGGTAGCATGGACGTGGGACGGTGCCAGTGTATCTACACAGGTAGCGTCACAGACCAGCGACCTCCCCAATTTCCATGGAACGAGCGTCATTCCATCGGGCCTCTTCCCATCGCTCCGGAATAACCCTTTTGGCTCTAAGATCGCGGGTATGTTGGCGGTTACAAGGGCCCGACGGATGACGTCGTTCAATGTTGCGTGGCGCGACAAGCGGCCAGCGCTCTTGGAACAGGAGAGCCCGTGGTGGCCGAGTTCGTCAACGGCCTCGCCGCATTGGCAGCGGTGAGCCTTAGTTGTCGGCAGGTTTCATATTTATTTTATAGAAAAATAAGATATATGATCTATAGCAACTAAAGCCGAGATGTTGAAGAATATTGCTACACTTTTCAATTATTTGTGTGTCTTTCAAATAACGAGAAGATAGCTTCTAAAAACAGTAAAATATGGCCCGAGCTAGCGTTTACCTATGGGGAGCCTCTTAAGGAGATGATCAGACCGGTTGATGGTTTGATCATCATCTCCTTAAAAACGAAATACCCTGTATTTTAACTTAAGGGGCGTCCGCCCGGTTTTGAGTAACTTTGCTACCATTTTAACTATGGCACTTTTTAAGCAGAAAACAAAACTGAACAATCTACAGGATATGAGAAGTGATGTGGTTTTTCTCGAAATCTATTTTAACTAATAAAATTGAAGAAAAACGACTCCAAAGTCACCTCTTTTTTTCCAATTGTAACCGTTTTACTCTTACATTGTTGATCAGAAGAATATGAAAATTTACAATATTCTTCATAATACAATATGGTTGCCCAATTCTGGCAAGGTACTATTTAGCGACTTTGTTGTGTTGAAGTCGACACGATAAGCAAGCAAGCAATATAAAATGATGTGGTTTTCTTATTTTTTGAAAATTCATAAAAAATCATACAGGTTTTCAAAGAAAACGGAAAATTCTGACCGGAGCCGCGCAATTGAAGCGGGATGGCTAATTGCAAAAGTTTGCTTGTAAAAAAGAGAGCCTTGCAGATGGGAGGAGTAGCCTTAATGTCCTACTCATATGAAGTTTTGCGAATATCATATACTGCGACGGAGCGAGTTAGATACTCAATACTTACCTAATCATAGGCAATCAATGAGTTTCAATTAACGTACGAAAACGTGCGTGAATTATGAGACCAAGATGAGACAATGGAAATTGATGTTTGTAATGTGATCGCTTAGTTCTTATCGAAGATAAGATAAGATAAGATAAGATAATAATTTATTCCCTTCTCAAGTAGGTAATTCTTGTACATAAATTAATCGAAGTTTACTTACTAAGATAAGGTGGAGTAAGATTAGTTAATAATTGCATAAAAAATGAAGTCGGGATAACGGGAAAGTCAAATTAACGAAAAAAGTTATGGCCGAAATTGTGAAAAAAAAAATCCGAATTTTTTATTTTGGCGCTCGATATTTTGGAAACGAAGAATGATAATCAAAAAGTTGAGCAAAATTCCTCTGGACAATTTAGTCAGCTACAATTTTAGCCTAAAACAAAGACGACGAAACAACGACGCCTTCTAACCTTTTTGAGCCAATATTTTTTTCGAATTCCGTAGATTCACTTAATGTGCTCGATAGTAGTGTGAGGCACGAAGTATGTGATTTTTTTTATCGCTATTTTGTAATTGGTCATAACTAAACATTTAAATATAACTAGAGTGTTTTGTTATACCCTGTATCAAAATTTGCTGTAATCATGAGCATTATTTCTTTTCTTTACAATTTTGAAGGTGGCAGGACCTGTATTATTTACAAACTAGAGTTAACCCGCGACTTCGCCCGCATAAATTATATACCAGATTTTAAGTCCCTTAAGCTATCAAACAAAAAAGTTTAATCAAAATCAGTTCAGTAGTTTTTGCGTCATGCTCGATTAAACAAACAAACAAACAAACGAACACACAAACAGACAGACAAAAAATCCAAAAATTGGTGATTTGGAATCCGGGACACCTAAAAACCATATCGTAACTTTTTTTTGTTAATATCTTCAATGTACATACAGACACACTTCTGTTACAGTTTTATAATATTTTAGATATTTGTTTACCTTATTTAACGTTTTTAACGACCACAAAAAACAGAATCCACTGGGTGGGATTCTCTACTCTCAATTCGTATACGACTCAATTCGTACAGTCAACACAATCCGATCGATGCTTACAAAAGGCTCAAAGTGCTGAAGGAAGTACAAACAGACGGAATAAAAGACTTCTGCTTGACACAAAGGCATTCTAGTTTATAATGTAATTAGAAATGAAGTGGGAAGTTGATTAAGACTGAACACAGATGGTATTTAAAACGTCTTTTTGAGAACAGAATCTGAATAACGCATGCCACACGTATAAGGACAAGAAACTTCTTTTTCAATGCATTTTGTTTTTGCCAAGTGTGAGTCGGGCTCGCGCTAAGGATACCGGAGAAAACGACGTTTTGGTAAGTAAATACAGGCTGTAAAATGCGTTACATATTAAGAGGCTTCTCATAGGTAAACCCAAACGCTAACTGCCTCCGTGGTCTAATGGTTAAGAGCATTGGCTCTCGACACGGAGGTCGTGGGTTTGATTCCCATGGGGGACACCTAATGATATGTCACTTTGTGCGTTTTTCCCCAGTTGGTTAGGACATTGCAGGCTGAACCACCTGATTGTCTGAAAAGAAAAATGATTCCGTGCTTCGGATGGCACGTTAAGCCGTTGGTCCCGGCTACTATCTCTGGTGGTAGTAGTCGTTACATAAAAACCACGTCAGAGGCCGTAAGGCGGTCAAAAAAAACTCTGACACCAGCACTGGTAGCACGCACACGCAAACGAACGAGATAAAAGACGTGATAAAGCCGTATCACGGCTATCGCGGGTTGGCATGCTACCAGTGCTGGGCTTGCCCACACGATAGGTACACGCAGTGCAGCACCACAGTGACATAATGAAGAGGATAAGCCAGTCAAAAATAGGTGTACCTACTAAAATGACGTAGTTTAGTAGAGGTGAGGCGGCTCTGAAAAAGTCAAGGTCGTTCGGTCAGGGAAACCCCTTAAAGGGGATGTTTCGAAATCATCAAACACCAACTTTTACTATGGAGCCATACATTTGGGTCGAGTCTCCATTGATTTTTTCTATGGCACAGCAAATTGTTTTTCTCTTTATCAATGTTGGTCCCATAGTAAAGGTTTTTTCAGTTTGATGGTATAAAAAAACCCCCTTAAGTATATAGGGTCCTTCTTAATATGCTGACACATTTTTAAGGGGATGATCAGACCATGAAACTGAACAACTTTCTCTATGAGACCAAAATTTAAATCGCGAAAAAAAAATGCGCTGTCCCATACTTAATTATGCTTGAGTAGATTTGTATGGAAGAGCTATTTTTTTCGCGATTTCGATGTTGATCCAACAGAAAAAGTTGTTCAGTTTGATGGTTTGATCATCCCCTTAAAAAGTATCTGCATATTAAGAAGGACCCTGTATAACGTATTTAAATTTACAGCCTGTCCTGTAGTCCGACTCGCACTTAGCCGGTTTTTCCCCTTCCAAAGGAGAACAATCTCTACCCTCTTAGATACTACTAACGGGAAGTGGACGTTCGGGTCCATAGTGGACGTTCGGGGAAAAGGTCGTAACTGACCTGATCCCTGAATAACAGTCTAACAGAATTGACTTAGATAAAACAAAACGCCTGCAATAAACGGTCGTGTGATGAGACAACCCATAAAAGGGTTTTACATAATCTGACAAACGATTCAATATGAACAAATCCTGGGGTTATACTGAGCTGATTTTATTTTATTTGTCTTACGTATTGAGTTCCAAACGACTCTGTGAGTTGGTGATTGGTGATTGAACGATAGACAATGCAAAATCTCCTTAAAAAATTGGTTACAAAATCTATCCTACAACGAAACAGAAACTCTTCTTCTCCCCCCTGAATAAGCAATAACATAACACTCTCTCCCTCTTTTTCACACACTCTCTCACACCCCCACATAAACACACACACCTACTTATTCACACACAAATACAAACCACACATTTTACAAGTACCTACACAATTTGTACATTTAACAGGTGTCATATTATACCTATATGATAGTTATTAGCTGATGTCAATATCTCAGGCAGGTAGTCCCTGCCTTTCATGGCATCAGCTGTACCTACCAATATGCCTAGCCTAATATTTAAATGTAGAGCAACAAAATTATATTAGTAACCCTTGTGTAAAATGGCTTTTTGTGATTAATAAATATTATTCTTATTCTTATTCTTATTCTTATTCTTATTCTTATTCTTATTCTTATTCTTATTCTTATTCTTATTCTTATTCTTATTCTTATTCTTATTCTTATTCTTATTCTTATTCTTATTCTTATTCTTATTCTTATTCTTATTCTTATTCTTATTCTTATTCTTATTCTTATTCTTATTTGATTAATACATAAACTCAGGGCCGTCTTGACCCGTGGATGCTAGGGATGCGTGGCACCCCAGGGACCCAGGGGGCGCAAGCCGATCGCCTTACAAACATACTAAGCAATGCATAATCTGCTTGTTATGAATATTCATTATACCTATAAAAATATAGGCACCAATATTGTTTGCAAATACGGCTTTCGGCTACCTCATGCACCTTTCGGCACATTCGGCCTGCATAGGTAGCATGCCAACCCGCGATAGCCGTGATACGGCTTTATCACGTCTTTAATCTCGTTCTTTTGCCTTCGAACGAACGAGATTAAAGACGTGATAAAGCCGTATCACGGCTATCGCGGGTTGGCATGCTACCAACACTGGAGTGCAATTTTTTACATCACACGTTACTATAATCAGCATTAGAAAATGTCCAAATTACTATGGAGATTATGCATCTTTCTACTGATGATTTGAACGTGTGATGTTCAGAAATCGCACTCTTGCTCAGTTGATAGTCGAATAGCGATGTGCAAGCCAGTTTAATTTACTACAAGAATTAAATTGATGATCTAACAAACACGTGTGGCAAATTCTGAGGGCGTAGGGCGAGAAATGTAACATAAAATACATTTTGTAAAAAAATTCTTCTGGCAGAAATCTGCGCCCAGGGCCCTATTCAACAAACGTTACAATTGTAATTTACAATGGAAATTCAGGGTACATTGCTTCTTCTTATCATGTGGGCAGAGCCCTGGTGTCAGAGTTTTTTCAGACCGCCTTACGGCCTCTGACGTGGTTTTTATGTAACGACTACTAACACCAGAGATAGTAGCCGGGACCAAAGGCTTAACGTGCCATCCGAAGCACGGAATCATTTTTCTTTTCAGACAATCAGGTGATTGAGCCTGCAATGTCCTAACCAACTGGGGAAAAACGCACAAAGTGACATATCACTAGGTGTCCCCCGTGGGAATCGAACCCACGACCTCCGCGTCGAGAGCCAAAGCTCTTAACCATTAGACCACGGAGGCAGTTGACATTGCTGATAATGTTAGTGACACATTACCTACTACAGTCATGTCTAACGTCAATATTAACCAGTAATGTACCCTGAATTGTAATTGTAAATTATGTTATGTTATTATGTATAATTATGTTTCTTGAATAGGGGCCAGGTTGATTTTCGTACACGGGCGCCCATGCAGTATGGTCAAGACGGCCCTGAATAAACTCGAACGTACGTATTTTATTAGTTTATTAGAAATTCGACAAAGAACCATAAGGTCGAAGACGTGAGTAAGCGGATCACAAAGTTGAAGTTCAGATGGGCAGGACACTTGGCTAGACGGGAAGACGACCGGTGGACCAAGGCAATATCAGAGTGGTGGCCGAGAGAGGGACGGAGGTCAGTTAGGCAGACCACCAGCACGATGATCTGATGACATTGTGAGGGCACAGTGAGGGTGACGGGTTCGCATTGTATCTGATGATTACCACACCACACCAGGACCAGGAATTGGTGGCGACGGGCTCACTCCCCGTCACACTGGATAGAGTTTCGGTACTAGGTACTAGTGAAAAGTGGATGTTCTGAGGTTTCAGAATATCTCTGACTACCCCCTCGGGGAAAAATAGTCGTGAGCATGAGCATGTGAGGACCAGGAATGACAGGGTGTAAGTGACAGCCTATCAAATACTGAAACGGTGAACTCAGACCTAGGTAAAGTTGTCAGGAAGAAATCGCTTTTTAGCGATAAGACCGCCTTATTTGTACCATTATCTTTTTTTTCTTGTTTCTTTTTCTAGTCTGTGTTTTTTGGTGTAATTAAAAGTATATTTCATTCATTCAGACCATCAAACTGAACAACTTTCACTATGGAGCATAAATGAGGAAACGCGAAAAAAAATCAGCCGTCCCATACATTTGAGTCGGGTAGGTACAACAGTTTTGTGTGGGATGGGACAGCTGATTTTTTTTTCACCTTTCCTGAGGTAGGCTACATAGTGAAAGTCTTTCAGTTTGATGGTCTGAGTTCACCGTTTCAGTATTTGCTATGCTGTCACTTACACTCTGTATAGGCCAATGATTTTTATCGTGTTTTATATAAATATTATTGATGTAGATCCAGTTATTAGACCTAGGCTAGTTAGTGACATAGTTAATAGACTTAGAAACGTCTAATTACTGTAGTAATTGTCGTGTAATAGTATATTTTGTTGCTATGGTAAACGTTGATAGAATACTAATTCGGTTGTGTTTATTATTTCAAGATCAGTGTTCATGGTTGATCGATATAATACCACAGAGTACTTTAAATACATACATGTAAGTGACAGCCTAGCAAATACAGAAACGGTGAACACAGACCATCAAACTGACCAACTTCCGCTATGCAGCCAACCTCAGGAAAGGTGAAAAAAAATTAGCTGTCTCATACATTTTATTCGGGTAGGTACAGCAGCTTTTTATTAGTATAAGAGATAAGTGTACTTTTTGCAACCATCAGCAGCAAGGCTGATTCAGTGTTTATGGGGTGTAGAGCATCTCGGTGATGGGGATGGACCAGGTCTGCTTGCATAACTCCAGTCGGTTTAGGAGTAACTGATGATTAAAGGTCTGTAAAAAATTAACGATCAGCTGCACGGTTGATCGTATGATATTGTTATAGTATGCACTCTAGCTATGTGAACAGTCAGTGTCAGTCGGTTTAGGAGATACAGCCAGTCAAAGTTCAGACCTTTGAACGGCTGTATCTCCTAAATCGACTGATAAACCATGTCAGTTTTACCCCATAAACACTGAATCAGCCTTGCTGCTGATGGTTGCAAAAAGTACACTTATCTCTCGGAATATATTGGGACAGCTGTTTTTTTATCGCGTTTCCTGAGATAGGCTCCATAGTGAAAGTTGTTCAGTTTGAAGGTCTGAGTTCACCGTTTCAGTATTTTCTAGGCCGTAACTTAGACACTGTATAATAATATAATAAATAAATACTGACGTAATATTACACTTACCTTTTATACGGAACTCTGTGTGTTCCATTTTGAAGGAGTGTTAGAGGTTTTATCTGAAACAAAAATATTTAAAATTAGAATAGAATGTAAAGAAACGCATTTAATTTAACCAGCATCCCTTGCAATGCGCCCCTTTTTTGTTAGAAACCTTCACGGGCATGCCCACAATAATGCACCAACGTTTCCTAGCAATCGGATGAATGGTTTAGGAACGCTAAGGCTCTAGACAGACGGACTGCATTTCAACTGCAATCTAACCGCAAATTGTCAGTTTGAATGCAGTCGGTGTGCAGCTCACACGACTGCACGCCGACTGCAATTGAACTGCAATCGGACTGCGCGGTTGGTTTGCAGTTCTATTGCAGTCGTGTCAACTGCATTGAAACTGCACTTGAACTGCAATTTGCGGTTAGATTGCAGTTGAAATGCAGTCCGTCTGTCTAGAGCCTAAGGGAAAAACAAACAAGGAAACAGACAAATAACCTAAAATTTTTGACAAATATCTGAAATATTTTCCCTATTTATTTACTTACATATCTATTTTTGTTTTGTTTTCATTTAAACTCAATTAGCAGTACATTTTTTTAAAAGAAAGGCAAGGTTTTAAAAAAAAATCTTTTTAAACGTCAGTTTCTCAAGAAACAGGGCCTCTACCCGTACATTCGAACTTCGCAATTGCGTAAACATTTTTGTTCTAATGTCAACTCTGTTCCAATGAAGTGCGGACCGAAACAGTGGCGATATAGTGAACATCAAGTGCGGGTACCGGGCCTGATTATAGATCAATAATCTTATAATTATAACAATGTAATACTCTTTACTCACTTTCACTTATAAATAATTAGAAAAGAGCAAGAGAGACAAATTCGGTTGTAACCTAACCGTGAGCCATTTAATACGATAATCCTTGTCGACTCGACTGAAGAAGCCATACTAGTGAAATGTCGATATTACTTGCTACTTTAAAATTGTGTTCATAGTCTTTTAACCAACTTTGAGGGCAAACAAGAGTTGCGTCTATACAAAAAAATGTTTTACACTGGGGTCCTTCTTAACATGCTGACGGTTTTATAATTGGATCATCAGGAGTGCGATTTTTGAAACTCATTCGTTGAACTCAGCAGCTGAAAATGCCAAAATTGCTATGGAGATTATTGGAGATGTGCATCTTTCTACTGCTGATTTGACATTAAAAATCGCACACCTGAAGTATGATATTTGAATGTCAAATCAGCAGTAAAAAGATTCATATCTCCATAGTTATTAACCGACTTCAAAAAAAGGAGTAGGTTCTCAGTTCGACCGTATATATTTTTTTTTTTTTTTTAATGTGTGTTCGCGGATAACTTCTTCGTTTATGAACCGATTGTAATGATTCTTTTTTTGTTGGAAAGGAGATATCCCAAGGGTGGTCCCATGATAAGGAAACCAGGATCTGATGATGGCATCCCAGAGAAATCGAGGGGAACCTTCGAAAATCGTACTGCCGACTAGTGCGTTTTTTAATTTAAAGCACTCCTATTAAATCGAACTAATGAATTCACCACTGAAAATTGTGAAATAAACAAAATTTTAACAAAAAATTAAAACCGCCTTCAAAAAAACTAAAAAGTTAAAAAATAATATTGCAGCCTATGACTTTTTCGTTCGCATCATAAGAACATTAATTTGTTGTATAGAAGTCGGTGTCAAGCCAAGCCAAAAAATGCAAGCCATGTCGCGAATCGTACCGGCTTGACAGCGACTTCAATAAAACAAATTAATGTTCTTATGATGCGAACGAAAAAGTCATAGGCTGCAATATTATTTTTTAACTTTTTAGTTTTTTTGAAGGCGGTTTTAATTTTTTGTTATTTTGCCATTTTCAACTGCTGAGTTCAACGTGTGAGTTTCAAAAATCGCACTCCAGACCATCAAACTGGGCAATTTTATCTATGGGACCAACGACGAAACGAAGAAAAAAAACGGCTGTTGAAAATTTCTACGTTGGTCCCATAGAAGAAGCTGTTCTGTGTCATGGTCTGAGCATCCTCTTAAAAAAACGTCAGCATATTAAATTGGACCCAAGCATATCAAAAACAAAATGCTTGGGTCTGAGTGTCACAAACTTATAGTACCGCGGACTAATCCTAGACCGCGGAGTATCAATTATTTTATTAAATATACTAATTATTGTATACATTAACCTTAGATAAAGAATTCATATTGTAATAGTTATTAAGTCATGTTATGTTGTTGAGTTAAAAAGCCGTGGTGGTCCAGTGGCGAGTAACCTTGCCTGCCGTGCAGGAGGCCATGGTTCGATCCCCGTCCAGGCCGACTCGTACCAATGAGTTTTTCGGAATTTATGTACGATTTGTAACACTACTGGCTTTTCGGTGAAATAAATGTGTGGGGAACTACTACAAATGGTCAGCACCCACAAGTTATAGCAAAGATGCCAACAGATGGCGATACTGTCGCTCGCGGAAATATGCTCCATACAAAGACAACGTTCATCGTAAATACGTAACTCGTAACCTACTACAAATAAGGTTCACAATCGAATGCAAGACATAAATCGCGCAAGAGAAAGAATCACAGAGACTCGATATATATACAAGGTCCAACTAAGAACTGTTGGACCACGGCCGGTCCCCAGGCATCACACCTAGCCTGGCGGAAGTACTTTTTTCTTGGAGGAACATTCCCAAGTAGCACCTCCATATTGGTGACCCTTGACAAAGAACATCGCAACCTGAACACAGAAGAGCAGCACCAGCAGCACAGAGCAGCAACCAGCTTCAACCAACTCTTCACACCCCTCGATCAGGTCAAACAAGCAGCAGTCACACCATCAACCCGAAGCCGCACCAGGTCCATCGCAGCTGTCTTCACACCGCTTCCTGGGCCTGCAGCTTCCTCAACGACAGTCAGCGTCTGCATAGAAGGATCTCCTGCAGCCCACGTGTCTGAGCTCACCTCCACGTGGCAGTTCTGCTCGCCTTCTCCACGCCTGTCACTCGCCCGCATCACATCAGGACTGGTCTCCCTGACAGATGCACACACCGCAGCACATCGCTCGTCAGACTCACTTGACTGGAGCCCTGCACCTACACTACATGGATACAGACTGCACACTTCGAACTACTCAACGACCTCCGGTCTGAGGGGGGAGTCCTGTGGGGAACTACTACAAATGGTCAGCACCCACAAGTTATAGCAAAGATGCCAACAGATGGCGATACCGTCGCTCGCGGAAATATGCTCCATACAAAGACAACGTTCATCGGAAATACGTAACTCGTAACCTACTACAAATAAGGTTCACAATCGAATGCAAGACATAAATCGCGCAAGAGAAAGAATCACAGAGACTCGATATATATACAAGGTCCAACTAAGAACTGTTGGACCACGGCCGGTCCCCAGGCATCACACCTAGCCTGGCGGAAGTACTTCCCTTTTCAATGGAGGAACATTCCCAAGTAGCACCTCCATAAATGAATTGAATTGAATTGAATTGAATTGAAGGAAAACATCATGAGAAAACCTGCATGCTTCAATTTCGAGGCATGTATTGTACCTACTGTCCATTACAAGTGGCGACGGACTCACTCCCCGTCACACTGGACAAAGTTTCGGTACTACTAGTGAAACGTGGATATTCCGAAGTTTCAGAATATCTCTGACTACCCCCTCGGCGACTATAGTCGTGAGCATATGCTTATGTTGTTGAGTTTCTGGCCACATCTTCCATACACAACACGTTCCGATGCGGTGGTAGCTTCAGAAAAAGAGTGTGCTTCAGGCTCCTATATTGAATAAATTATGTTGACTTTGACTTTGATATTGGGTGCTCCATAGGTACTAACGCAGATTAATTCTACTTTGTATATTAACCAATACAATTCTAAGAATTTTTTAAAACACGGTCCTGAAAGTAATATCAGTACCTACCTCGGTTTGTCAGATTTTAGTTAAAACTAATACAGGATTGCGGTTTCTGGAAATTATTCGCTGAGCTCAGCAGTTGAAAATGTCAATATTACTATGGAGTATGTAATCTTCTTGATGGAGACGTGCAACTTTCTACTGCTGATTAGACTTTAAAAATCATACTTCAGGAGTGCGATTTTTGAAAGTCAAATAAGCAGCTTAGAAATATGCGTATCTCCATACATTTTCAACTGCTAAGTTCAACGTATGAGATTCAAGATCTATTTGTGCTCACCCATATTCATATACAGGGTGTCCCAAAAACCAACGTCAAGCCGAAAACGGTTGATAGGCCAGGTGGTGACAGTTATCAGAAAAATAAAAAAATAAATCTAAGATTAGTACTTTCCATAAAATTTTTTTTTTTTTAAATTTACACCCTGTGATGATCTTTTAAGTACTATGACTACAAATCTTTACTTTTCAATTTTTTTTTGTGTGTGGTGTAACCCTGAATAACCCTTCTGTCATCTACAGTCTGAAATTAAAACACAACTGCCTCAGTTTTAAAGAAAATATCACTTTTTGCCCCACCATACACTAAAAATTATTACATCGCCCAACTTTAACTAACTGTACTGAAAAAAAAATGTACTGTGCTATTTCGGCAAGTGACTTTAAAAGATGGTGTATTTAGTCAGGATTCTAAAAAGGTATAATACTAGCTAGATTATTTATTAACTAAGAACACATAGTTTTTTTTTCAAAAGAAACCCGATTTTAAGCTAATTCTTTTTACATAGTTAAAATGGTTCTAATGCACGTTAGGCTTTCTCTAAGTCCCTAATTGCCAGGTACAAGTTTGAATGAGATGGATAGTGACCTACGTGCATTAGAACCATTTTAACGATGTAAAAAGAATTAGCTTAAAATCGGGTCTCTTTTGAAAAAAAAACCATGTGTTCTTAGTTAATAAATAATCTAGCTAGTATTATACCTTTTTAGAATCCTGACTAAATACACCATCTTTTAAAGTCACTTGCCGAAATAGCACAGTACATTTTTTTTTCAGTACAGTTAGTTAAAGTTGGGCGATGTAATAATTTTTAGTGCATGGTGGGGCAAAAAGTGATATTTTCTTTAAAACTGAGGCAGTTGTGTTTTAATTTCAGACTGTAGATGACAGAAGGGTTATTCAGGGTTACACCACACACAAAAAAAATTGAAAAGTAAAGATTTGTAGTCATAGTACTTAAAAGATCATCACAGGGTGTAAATTTAAAAAAAAAAATTTTTTATGGAAAGTACTAATCTTAGATTTTATTTTTTATTCTTCTGATAACTGTCACCACCTGGCCTATCAACCGTTTTCGGCTTGACGTTGGTTTTTGGGACACCCTGTATACGTATACGACACATAAACATGTACCTCATTTTTTCTTTGTCTTTTTCAGATAAGTAGGTATTAAATTAATAACCGTACCTTATATATTTTGACGTATGCGATACGATAAAAACTCATGATTCGAATTTTAGAAACAATGGCAAACATTACCACTCTTACGAACGTCATCGAATCGAATGCGACAATTCACATGCTTCTTTTGTGCGTAAGTGGAACTAAAATGTTTCCCATTGTTTCGTGTAGGCATATAATAATATAATAATAATAATAATATAAGCCTTTATTTCAGAAAAGTATTTTAAATTTTTACAAATTTAATATTTTACATCATAAATGATATTTCTCTTAATCGCTAAATCCTCTCGGGCTCAGACGTCATCGACAACCTCTTCTGTTTGCCCATGTTTGGCAAAGGCCTCCTCCAATCTTCTCCATTCCTCTCTGTCTCTTGCGAGTCTGGTCCAGGTTTTCCCTGCTGTAGATTTTAATTCGTCCTCCCATCTTTTATATTGCCTTCCCCTTTTTCTAGTCTTATATATAGGGTACCAATTCATGATTTGTCTGCTCCATTTCTCTTTTCCTCTTATTGTGTGACCCGTCCATCTCCATTTAAGCTTTCTTACAGTTGTTGTAACATCCTCTATTTTTTTTTGTCTGTTCGTGTAGGCATATAGTAACAGTCATTTGTTTTGACGTATTAGATACGCTGACGCCACGATATTTTGTACCTACTGGACTGCAAATTGCAGTCGAATTGCAGTCGCCACGACTGCATATATATTTTTAAATTGAATCGTAAACTTTTTTACTATTATTAAATAGTATAATAATTTGATCATAAACTGGATCATAAACTGTTTTACTATTATTAAATATATATTATTAGGTTATATTAAATATCGTTAAAACTGCCTCAAAGTCGGTTTAGTACTTTTCGCCTGATGGTCGAAATCATGGATCGAACCAACAGAAATGTGCAAACTACCTACGAGTACGTTAGTAAAATCTCGAACTCGCTTTGCTCGCACCAGGTTTGTAATTGTATTATGACGACTACCTATCATAGTTTAGTAAAATCTCGAGCTCGCTTCGCTGGCTTTAAGTTTAGGATCATACATAATCACGTGCCGACCTATTCATTTGTTTTAGTAAAATGTCGAGCTCGCTTCGCTTGCTCAAAGTTCTCGATCGTATTTATCGCGTACCGACTTATTCATATGTGAGTAAAATCTCGAGCTCGTTTCGCTCGCTCCAGGCTTAATAATATCAAGTGCCAACTTATTAACATTTTAGTAAAATCTCGAGCTCGCTCTAGGTTGTAGATCATTTTATCACGTGCCAACTACTTTGATCTAAGGTGCCAACCTATCATATTTTGGTCTTTAATCTTACTGGTGATGGCTGATGAATGAACTGTCGGTTTTACGGTTTTATGTTAGTAAATAATAGACCTGGAGTGGGATTTTTGAATCTCATTCGCTGAGTTCAGCAGTTGAAAATGTCAAAATTACTATGGAGATACGCATCTTTCCACTGCTGATTTAACTTTCAAAAATCGCACTCCTGAAGTATGATTTTTGATAGTCAAATCAGCAGTAGAAAGATGCATATCTCCACAGTAATTTTGAAATTTTCAACAGCTGAATTCAGCGAATGAGATTCAAAAATCGCACTCCTGGAGGGTTTTCCTTAATATGCTGACAGTTTGTTAAGAGGATGGTCAGACCATCAAACTGAACAATATTCTACATGGGACTTGCATCAAAATCACGGAAGAAAAAGAGATGAAAGATTTAATAATAAGAAGTGTGCAAGATAATTTATATTCAACCCTTTCGTAGCGGAAATAATTCATAATATAAATTAACTTTATCAACACAGACATGAAGAAAGACATGTTTGAATTAAAAGATGGCGATGTGGTTAAGAGGATTGTGATTGTGAAGCTCACAATCTCCAAACAAAAAGCGAAAAAAAAAATCAAAATGAAATCTACAGAAATCTAAGGTCATTGGCCTCATTTAGTTCAATGCACAGAGTAACAAAACACCCCAGTAATATTTAACGTGGTTATTTAAACCGTCAAACTGAACAACTTTCACTACGGAGCCAATATTGAAAAAAAATGTTTCATACAAAACTGCAATACTCGACTCAAATTGCTCCATAGAGAAAGTTGTTTAGTTTGATGGTCTGATGATAAACCACCCTTTCTCAAGGAGCATATTATTTATTTACAAGTAAACGAATAGGTTACACAGTGATATTCAATTTTATTTCGTTTCGAGCACGTTTCGGTCGCTCAAACTGTTTCTTTTAATAATTGATTAAAATTAAACTTAAATCGATACAGTTGATACATGACCGCCCGGTAGCACAGTCGGTAGTGAACCTGCCTGCTGTGCCGAGGGTCGCGGGTTCGAATCCCGTAAGGGACAAATATTTGTATGATGAATATGAATATTTGTACCCGAGTCATGGATGTTTGTATCTATATATGTATTGTATATCATTGTCTAGTTATCATAATACAAGTCCAGGCTAGATTCTGGTACTTTAAATGTGGCTAGATAATTTGTGTGACATTGTCCAAGATATTTATTTATTTATTTATTGGGAATATTGCTATAAAAATTCGAGCTCGCTTCGCTCGCTCTAGGTATCTATTTAATTTAACTATCTGCCTGTGCACTCACTAAATATTCCGAATACAGCCTAGTAGGTACTGAAATTTCTAGCTCGCTTCGGTCACTCCAAGTATTTATTTCAACTATAGATGTCTTCCTGCACAATACCTCAATGTACCTCCGGAATAGCCCAGTCATTTTACGGTTTGAGCCGAGACTAATTAATAATTGATATTTTTTTTCTGTTTAATATTTAAGAGCTTACAAAATAAAATAAAAATTACGTCAGCAACAGTCCCAAATTTAAAATTTAGCAGTTATCTCGTTGTAAAAAACCAGATGGTAAATTGTTTTGTCACATTTTAAAGGATTTTGGTGACAATCGGCCCATTATACATAATATTTTTGTCTTCTTAGAAGGCTTTGACAAATACATTAGTATACATACATACATACATAAGCTCACGCCATTGTCCCAAGGGGGTATGCAGAGACCACGGACCGCCACACGCTACGACATTAGTATTTTCTAATGAATAGGGTACCTCATTTTTAAAAATTTCAATGCCTATTTTTTGCTTCAGGTTCCTATTTCAATTACGAAATCCTAATGAAGGGTGGATGCTAGGCCACCAGATGCACCCCCCTAAAAATATACCCTGCCGGCGCCCTTGAGTGCTGTAGCAATGTTGCTATCTAAAAAATATAAATAGGTACGGTCGAATTGATAACCTCCTTTTTTTAAGTCGGTTAAAGATGTTTTCGCTTTTTGCCTGAACTAGCTTCGCAATCCTCTTAAATAAACTACAGATGTCGATTTTAAAATATTTTGATTAGCAATAGTATAATAAAGTTATGTATTTGTCATACTTGTATCAGTTGCATGCCACGTGTATACACGAAGAAAAATATCTAGTAGTAACACGTGACAACTATTCAAGTAGACTAGACCTTACTAGAAAATTTGTTGTTATAAGTTGCAACAACTTTTAGATCCAGCTGCATAGTCGATCTTCTAATTAAAATACTTGCCACATACAGGGTGGTTCAGACCAGACGGGATAGAGAGCTGACTTGGGGACCTACAGACTACAGAGGACCAGTCTTGAATCACTCTTGCATACGTAAAAAAATAAACACAACTTTAATACAAGTTCCCGAATAAAAATTTTTAACAAAAAAATAAAACCGACTTCAAAACTCAAAAAGTACAAAATAATATTGCAGCCGATGTATTTTACGTTAGCTATCAATTTGTTTTATCGAAGTCGCTGTCAAGCCTGTACGATTCGAGACTGAGCTTGCAGTATTTTTTTTGGGGCTAGGCTTGACACCGACTCCAATAAAAAAAATTGATAGCTAACGTAAAATACATCGGCTGCAATATTATTTTATACTTTTTGAGTTTTGAAGTCGGTTTTATTTTTTTGTTAAAAATTTTTATTTCATAATTTTTTTGTGGTGAAATACATTAGTTTAATTCTGGATATCAGCACACACAAAGGGTACATCGATACAAAGCAAACTTTTCAATCGCCGATGATTTGCTGTCAACTTTTGAGGAGTTCTATTGTGTAGCTCCGAAGTGCGTCATCAGATCTTTACCGAATTAAAATGGGACCACCTTGAGAGTATACCCTTTCCAATAAAAAAAGAATTATCAAAATCGGACTACTCTGTTGAAAGTTATGCGTGTTCATACATAAAACAAAAAAAACAAAAAATATACGCGTCGAATAGATAACCTCCTCCGTTTTTTGTTTTTTCGTTGGTTAAAAAGGGTCGAAATTGAAAATTTTTGGTTTCAGCATTTGTCCATCGCGTGACTGTATCGCTACGATCTTACTATCGCTACATCGGTACACTAGGCGTTTGTATCGATTCAAACGCATGATTGTAGCGATGCACACACAATAACAATGTGCATGACCTCGCTCGCAAATGTGACGTCACTCAATCACACGAACTTCACTCGAGTCATTCAAATCATTAGTTCCTTTACATAGAATCTACATTCCTTTGTCAACCGAGTGAAGTTATACAACGGCCCTTCAAGGTCATGCACATTGTTATTTTAAACTGGTAGTATGTTTGTATTGATTCACACGCGCGAAGGCGGTCGACGAATAACTGATCAAAAATTATGACAGTTTTGCATCGTGGCTGTATCGCATTTGCATCTATTCTTTATCGTGTTTGCATCGATGCTGCATCGCGACTCAATTATTGCTTTTTGTAGCACTTCTGCACTGCAAAAAGTCGCAAGGTGTAGAGGGCCCTAATCTAATTACCCCAGTGTTGCTTACTCTAAAATTTGATTTCCCTATTTTTAGCACTTCTGCGCTGCAAAAGTAGCAGGGTATAAAAAGCCCTAATCTAATTACGTGAGTAAGTTTTGCTTACTCTACAATTTGATTTCCCTATTTTTCACCACCACCAAGCCGCATCAAGCTAACCTGACTTCTGTAGATTTTAGCTGTCGCGTTAGTCGTAACCAGCACCAGCACTCCAAGAAATTTATCAGCAATGCGACAACTCGTGTCTCAAAGTTCATACTGAACAACAGCAGGAGCAAGGCTCGTGCCATCGTCGGAGCCCTCACTGGGCACTACGCCACAGGCACGATGATGCACAAGATGAAACTCACCCTGGATCCCAGCTGCCGAGCGTGCGGAGAGGATGAGGAGACCATGGAGCACATTCTCTGTGACTGTGATGTCTTGGCGGCAAAACGCATGTGCCTCCTCGGTGATGGATATCCAAAACCGGGAGATCTTAGGCTTCTTCCCCTCAATGGTATTGCCTCCTTCATTGACCATGTATTTGAAGGGTGAAGAAAGTAAAAAGTATTGGGGCTAACACAAAAGATCCCACTGGGTCGAAGTGTTGCTGGCTTGCCAGCCCCCACAACAAGATAAGATAAGATAGTCGTAACCGAAAAGTAAAAATCGTAAAAGAAGTAAATTCAATTACTAGTAAACGACATTTACTTTCTGGCCGAGTTTATAAACAATAAAATAGTACGATACGTCTCAATCTGTCAACTAGAGGTGTTTATTGTTTAGATTGAGAACAGAAATTGCATTTAATGTTTACTTAACTTTACACACTTATTTATTTACAGAAATAAACTCATATCTTTTATCAATTGTTCTATTAAAGCATTTCAACTTATTTTAATAAACGTGCGCGTAGTCCGTCTATCAAACAAAGACTGACACGTAATTGTTTCTCTTTTGTGTTTTGTTTTTATTTTGGTTGCAGGCCACCTAAATAAACTAAGAGGAAGATTAACGTTTTTTTTTAACCATTTCAAGATTGGCCTCATAGTAAAAGTTGTTCAGTTTGTCGGGCTGAAGCACTCCATAAGGTGTGTCACGCATTTAAGTTTACACCCTTTATATCAATCCTCAATAAATGATTGCCATTAAGAGGACAGGCGGGTACGGTTTCTCCGAACAAACGTATTCCCCTGTTTCCTTTCTGGATAATGACACTAGAGCAAAACAACTTTTACCATGCAATTCATGTTACCTCTGCTATGTCCCTATGTTTTGCTTTTTTGCTTTAATTAATTACTGTAAGAACTAAGGGACCTTCGAAAATTACCAATTTTATCGCACGTTTTCAGATAATTATCCAGCAAACAAGTTTGACGAAAATAAATAAAAAAATCAAAACAGACAGACATAGCCAAAGTCTTTCAAATATTATTCTTGAAAGAATTATTAAAATCGGTTTAGTTTTATAGGTGGAAACAGGGGAATACGAAATGCTGATTTCTTCGATTTTGTGTCAATAAAATCTCAAAATTACCATTTCACGCCGCCTATCCTCTTAAGAAAATAATATACTTACCTATGAATAATTAAAAAAAAATTTAAGTTAATTCTGTCATAAACAGGGCCATAATAAAATATTTTAAATATCATCGGGACATCAAATTATACGAGATGTGGTAATCAGGTCACTGGGCAAACCCAATGCTCTTATCAGTAACCTTCTATCTACATCTAAAACGGTTTAATTACTTGTAGAATTAAACGTTAACTGCCTGTGTGTAAAAAAAAAGCTGTTCTATACAAAACTGCTGTACCTACCCGACTAAAATGTATGGGACAAATGATTTTTTTTTTTCGCGTTTCCTGGGGTAGGCTCCATAGTGAAAGTTGTTCAGTTCGATGGTCTGAGTTCACCGTTTCAGTATTTGCTAGGCTGTCACCTTACACCCTGTATAAAAGGACGGCTGTTTTTTTTTTTGTGATTTCGATGTTGGTCCCATAGAAAAAGTTGTTCACTTTGGCGATCTGATCATCCCCATAAAAAAGTGTCAGCAATAAAAAGGACCCTGTATACAGTGTGTACGAAAACACTCTAGTAAGTGATGGTTTAGTTTAAAACATCAAACTGAAAAACATTTAGGTACTATCGAGCCACCATGGAGCAAAAATAAAAAATCTGCTCTTACATATAAAACTGCAGTACCGTACAAACTATTTTTTTTTCAATCGTTATTGATTTTTAAACATGTTACAGCCATGTTGTGCTATTTCAAATCAAATTAAAGATTGAAAACTTCAGTCTCCTGAGCAAATGGCTCGGTGGCGAAATTGGATAACGCACTTCCCCGGTTTGGAAGAGTGCGGGTTCGAATCCCACCCGAGACTGAATTTTTCAATCTTTAATTTGATCCGTACCGACTCGTCTCTTTACAGCAGATTTTTTCTATTCATAGTGAAAAGAATTTTGGCGGCCGGCCCTGTAATTTGAGACCCAGACTTAGAGGTCCCGTACATGAATGAAACTTAGTAATACATGTAGAGTAAAACAAAACTAACAAAAAAGTAAATTGGTTGTAACCTGTAATAATTGGTTGAAAGTTATTCTCCTTATGATACCTTTCTTATTAGATAGTCAATTCAATCTTCTATACTACTTAATTCATTATATTTATTTTAATGAACGACAAAAAAATACCTCAGTGATAATATTAGATGAAAATAGCTCTGTCATGGTAGCGTTTGGCTACTGCTTTTTGGATGATTTGTCTATTTTACTAGTAATTTCTACTTTTGAATCCGGACTTCTGGAGATGTGGAAGTTTTTTTAAAAAATGCCTTAATTTTTTCTGTTTATAATAATTATGACCGACGGACCTATGGACCTTTTAGTTTTCGTAAAAAATGCCTGGGTCCAAATCTGCCTATCTTCTTTTTCAGTTAGTTTGTCTAATCTAAACTAAACCATCTCCCGACCAGATCCCTAGCTTTAAATATTACTAAGGTGTTTTGTTACATCTTGTTTTCGATTAAATTCGATTATGATATAATTTAATATATCAATAATTAAAAATAATAAAAAATATACAGGGTGTACAATAAAATGGGACAGCTACTCAAAGGGGTGCTTCAGACCATCAAACTGAACAACTTTCTCTACGGGACCAATATCGAAATCGCGAAAAAAAAATCCGCTGTCCCATACAAAACTGCAAACATAACTCGACTGAAATGTATGGGACAGCAGATTTTTTTTTCGCGAGATCGATATTGGTCCCATAGAGAAAGTTGTTCAGTTTGATGGTCTGAAGCACCCCTTTAAGTAGCTGTCCCATTTTATTGTACACCCAGTATATTATAATATTTAATATATTTATTTTTTTTCTTTTTTTTCGTGGATGTTCTGAGGTTTCAGAATATGTCTGACTACCCCCTCGGGGAATATTGTCGTGAGCATATGCTTATGCTTATGCTATGATATAATTTACTATGTCTAATGCACCTATTGTTGCCTATATCAACGGTGACTTTTATCTAAATTTTCAATGAAAATGATTAGTTTTAATTAGTTCAGCACTTACGCAAGTAGGCCTAATATAAGTACTTACCTAGGCATTGCGTGCCAGAACTCTAGGCATACTAGATTAGAGCAAGCCATAGATAAAAACCGGCCAAGTACAAGTCGGGACTCGGGCAATTAGTGTTCCGTACTAACAGGTGTTTAACATAGGTCATTGATAAAACCACTATAAATTGACACTTACTATGTGGTCACATAGTAACTGAATATCATTTTACACTGGTCTCACTGGTGTTAGTTTTTGGGTATAGAAAAAAAACTAACCAAGTTAGAGCAACCCTGATAATTTTCCCGCCATCTATACGTTATTTCTGATGTTCATGATTTTTTTCAGATCTTATACGGCAATATTTTTTGAAATAGAGGTGAGAACAGCAATTTCTCGGATTTAATTGAAAATTTTGTTAAACAAAGATTTTATAAAAAATTGGAAAAGTATATTTTTAGACTCTTATTTTCATAAGCTTTCATATGATACCCCACACCATAGGGTAGAAAAAGATTTTTTTTTAATTTACCCTTCCTTACTCCCCAAATTACCCCCAATATAAAAAATTAGCTTTTTTTACTTCATTTATGATATTGGTCCACCAATTGCTATATCTGTAAGTACCAAGTTAGTTTCAACTTCCTATGTCTTACAGTCTCTGAGAAAAATGCCTGTGACAGACGGACGGACGGACACCGAGCTGATTCCATAAATGTTCCGTTTTTCCAATTTTGGTACGGAACACTAAAAATTACCTAGTGTTCAATTCTTAAAACTACCATTCATCATAATCATCATCAGCCTATAAACGTCCCACTGCAGGGCACAGGCCTACCCTCAAGGAGGCTGTATGGGCATGGGTCCACCACGCGTGCCCAATGCGGATTGGTAGACTTCACATACGCATCAGAATTTCTTCTTCAGCGTATCCAGGTTTCCTCACGATGATTTCCTTCACCGTTTGAGAGCAGTCGGTATTGGTATTACGTAGGTACATAAGTTAGAATAACTCATTGGTAACATGGCAAACTACCAAGTTGTAAAAATAAACCAAGTTATTTGAAATGAAAATAAAACCGGTCAAGTGCGAGTCGGGCTACTCGCGCATCGAGGGTTCCGTAACACACCACCACAGAACACAACATTATTTACTTAACTTAGAAAAAAAAACTTTTTTTGTCCGGTACCTTTTGAGCAAGACCGACTCACACTTGCCCGGTTTTTAGTATTTGTTCTTATTCTGTAGAGTTTGTTCTATAATCACACAAACTTTGACGCTTGTATGTATTACCGTTTTTACGATAGAGCGTGAAGTAACCTCAACTTGTTTCATGTTGAGAACCCCCCTTAATTTTTAACTTTTTGACATTTTAGTTTTTTAGCAAATCCGCCGGCATAATCTGAGAAAATTTCAACTATCTAGCTATTACGGTTCAAAAGTTAAAGCCCTAAATAGGTAGGACAGACGGACGGACGGACGGACAGACGGACCGACGGACAGACGGACGGACAACGTAGGCTTAGTAATAGGGTCCCGTTTTCACCCATTGGGTACGGAACCCTAAAAATACAGTGTGTAACAAAACACCCTAGCAATATTGAAAAGGGTGGTTTTGATTAGAACATCAAACTGGAGAACTTCCACTTTGGAGACAACTAAACATCAAGAAAAAATAAAATGTGCTGTTTATAATAAAAAACAATTGTTCTTCTCTAAAAAAAAGGAATTTAAAACAAATAAAAATATTTTTTTTTATTAAATTATGCCTAAAATTCCAGAACTTTTCTTTTTTATTATTATGTATGTTTCAAAAATTATAGCCTATTGAATCCCAGTGTAGGGAAAATGCCTCCTCCCACAGATAAGGGTATGTAGGAATAATCACGGAATATTAATAAAATCTTAATAATTAAAAAAAAATACTTACCGATTAAAAAAAACAAATTTCTTTTTTTAAGAAACACGGCACGTTCGCGCGTATTATCAAAACGTTTAGTTCTAATTTTGAAATTTCAAAACTTCTGTCATACGGGGTGACCGAACACTGGTTGACAGTTGGTCGGAGCAACGCTTATATAGGGGGTGGTGTTATATAGGACGGATGGTTAGAGTGGTCGCCGGAAACTAAAGGTGTGCTCGTATTGTTGAGCGGAGGTGGCAGCGGAGCGGATTTCATGTTATAAGTTCATATTTAAATTGTAGCGTGGGGTAATTCTGAATACTTATAGGTTATAGCAGTATAATATTTTAACTGTAAGTGAATCAAATAAATAAAAAATTAAAACCGCCTTCAAAAAAACTAAAAAGTTAAAAAATAATATTGCAGCCGATGACTTTTTCATTCGCATCATAAGAACATTAATTTGTTTTATTGAAGTCGCTGTCAAGCCGATTCGCGACAGGGCTTGCATTAGTTTTTTGGCTTGGCTTGACACCGACTTCTATAAAACAAATGAATGTTCTTATGATGCGAATGAAAAAGTCATCGGCTGCAATATTATTTTTTAACTTTTTAGTTTTTTTGAAGGCGGTTTTAATTTTTTGTTAAAATTTTGTTTATTTCACAATTTTCAGTGGTGAATTCATTAGTTCGATTTAACAGTAGTGCTTCAAATTAACAAACGCACTAATCGGCACTTCGATTTTCGAAGGTTCCCCTCGATTTCTCTGGGATCCATCATCAGGTCCTGGTTTCCTTATCATGGGACCACCCTTGGGATATCTCCTTTCCAACAAAAAAAGAATCATCAAAATCGGTTCATAAATGACGAAGTTATCCGCGAACACACATTAAAAAAAAAAAAAAATATACGGTCGAACTGAGAACCTACTCCTTTTTTTGAAGTCGGTTAAAAATAGAAATAAAAGATATATTACGCAGATTTAAACAATATAAAAATATTACTGCGTTTGGTAGAATTTGCAGCTAATATCTACGGAATTCACTTTTAGACTCAAATTAAATATTGAAAAATTAAGTCTCGGGTATCTTGAACCCGCACTCTTCCAAAACTCTTCCGAGAGATAACGTGTCAAGTGGTGATAAGGTGGCCACAGGAGGGGTTTCTCGGGTCTCGAGACTTCTCCAGGAAAATCTCCCGGGAAATCGAGAAATTTTTATTTTACAGACAAAGCAAAATAATTTAACATTATTTAAAAAAATCCTTTTCTTTAATAAGAAATAAACATTTTAGGGCATTTTTTATTTTTAGGGCACCAAAGTACCTTTCAAAGTAAGAAAAATCTACTTTTATTTGTTATTTTTTTGTGTTCCATGGACCGATTAAAATAAATGCACGCAGTTTTAACAAAGAGTTCACCTTCAGCGTGTTGATGGTTTTAGGATGAAATCAAGTCTCTAATTGTAGTGGCAAGCCAAGCCCCTTAAAAACTCTGCAGAAGAAACATTATCCCATAGTCGCTTCATACGACGCGACGAGGTAGTCGGTTCTAATAAATGTAAAAAAAAATTACATCTAAACTATTATAAAACTGTAACAGAAGTGTGTCTGTACATTGAAGATATTTACAAAAAAAAAATTACGATATGATTTTTAGATGTCCCTGATTCGAAATCACTAATTCTTGGATTTTTTGTCTGTCTGTTTGTTTGTTTGTTTGTTTGTTTGTTCGTTTGTTTGTTTGTTTGTTTGGGTGTTTGTTTGTTCGAGTATCACGCAAAAACTACTGAACCGATTTTGATGAAACTTTTTTTGTTTGATAGCTTATCATCTGACTTAAAATCTGGTATATAATTTTTGCGGACGAAGTCGCGGGTAAAAGCTCGTTCAAAATAAAATTGTAACTAGTGTAATACCCCAGTAGGTATATGAAACAGAATGCTACTGCATGCAATACAGGGTGTAAGGAAAAGTATCATTAACCTTTAAACCACATACTCTGCCCATCAAACTGAACAACTCTGACTATGGGAGCAAACCTATCGGAGCAAAAAAACAAAATCAGCTGTCCCACACTAAACTCCAATACCTACTCGACTCAAATGTACGCAATAACTTTTTTTTTGACTTAAATCGGTTTGTTCAGTTTGATGGGCAGAGTATGTGGTTTAAAAACAATTTTTAATGTTTCTGTACATGCATGTTTAGGGTTGCAATCTAGATTTAAGCTATAATGTTCTTGTTAAATAAAATAAAGGTTAATGAGACTTTTCCTTACACCCTGTGTGTCTACACAGGCCCCCAAAAATGTTTTACCTTACCCCCTCAAACCCATTTGTATGACGTGACCAGGGTCCCAGTACTGCCCAGGGTGTGGCAGTACATAAATCAGCTGTCTCATACATTTTGTAGTAGGGTGGGTACTACAGTTTTGTATGAAAGAATTGCAGATTTTTTTTTATCGCGATGTCGATGTTGGCTCCTTAGTGAAAGTTGTTCAGTTTGTTGGCCTTAACCACCCCTTAATATTACTAGGGTGTTTTGTTACGCCTATACAGGGTCCTTCTTAATATGCTGACACTTTTTTAAGGGGATGAGCAGACCGTTAAACTGAACAACTTTGTCTAAGGCACCAACACCGAAATCGCAAAAAAAAAATCTGCTCTTCCACACAAAGCTGCAAACCTACTCGAGCCAAATGTATAGGACAGCTGACTCGGTTGAACGTAGAGCCAGGAGGCTCATTGGCGACAGTAAGCTGGTGGAGACCAAGCTTCATAGCCTAGCCCACCGCCGCCTGCTTGTCGTTTTTCTACAGATTGTACTTCGGTGAGTGTGCCCAAGAGCTGCATGAGCTCATCCCACCTTCCCCTTTCTACTATCGGACTTCCAGACGCACCGCGGGATATAACCCCTTCTTGGTTGACATCCCACATATCTGCACCAAGCGCCTTTCTGAATCTTTTAAAATGCGCACAGCCAAGGAGTGGAATGCCTTACCTGCGTCAGTCAGTATTTCCGAGCACCCTCAACCCGAATTCCTTTAAAGTACGAGTGAATAGGCATCTTCTGGGTAAGCTCGCTGCATCTACAACCCCATCTTCGTCCTGAGGACTGGATTGAGGTAAAGAGCAAATCCATAGTTAATTTCATGATTGCGTTGTTGGTGTCATAAAAAAAGTTGTTCAGATTGACGGTCTGATCATCCCCTTAAAAAAGTGTCAGCATATTAAGAAGGACCCTGTATAAATAACCCGCTCCGCCTAAGCACTAAGTCCGCACACATCAGGCAGTCACTATAAACTAGAAAAATGTATTTGTAAATAGTTTTAATAGTCTTTCCTGGTGAACTTCACCGATCAGATATTTATATGAGATTCGTATCTGGGTACTTCATATGCTTATAACGCGATTTTGTCAATTATTTGTGTTCCGTTTGAAAAGTGGAAAATCCTTTCAACATGTTGAGGGTTTATGGCGTTGTGCCGTGTTAAGGTAAGCGCATTATTAGGACGGGCCGTATTGGTGCGGCAAATGCGTACTTCGCACACTAGAGCGGGCCGGGTCGCAATCGCAACGCATTGAGAGATTTTTAGTTTCACGTAAATACTGACTAACGTTGTAAATAGATCCGCTCGGTATAAACCACTACAACGGGCCGTTGCGGGGCGGAGCGGGCCGCATTGTAGCGGAAAATGCTTACTTCGCACACTACAGCGGGCCGGGTCGCAACGCATTGACAGATTTTACTGGCAAACGTTGTAAAAAGATCCGCTCGGTATAGCACACGACGACGTGCCGCTTCGGGGCGGAGCGGGCCGCATAATCATCATCATCAGCCTATCATCGTCCACTGCTGAACATAGGCCTTTACCAAGGCGCGCCACAAAACTCTGTCCTCGGCCTTCCTCATCCAGTCGCTCCCCGGTACCGTTTTTAGGTCGTCTGTCCAACGGGTCAAGGGTTCCCACACTACGCCTGCCAGTTCATAGTCTCCACTCTAGAACTTTGACACCCCATCAGTTTGCTAATTATCTGAGCTATGTCAATGGGCCGCATCGCACTGACGGAAATCCGCCGCACAATAATGCGACCCGCTCCGCCCCGGTGTAGTATGCAATAGTTCATACAAATTGGATAGAAGCTATTTGGGCGGATTTGTGCGATACCCGGCCCGTTGCTACCGGCCCTAATATGCGCTTACCTTTACAGCAGTGTAGTACGCGTACCTACCAGTATAGTAGTGACGATTACGTTATCAACAACACATTAATATTTTTATAGTTTATTTTAAGTATCATATTGGCATTGCCACTTATCAGTAGATCAATAATTAGGTACATTAATTACATTTATTTATAACTCGCATGTCATAACTTTGATTTTTTGATTCTTATCTATTGAATCCACGTTTAAGATGACATACCTACCTACTTGTTTACCTATATTGAATCACGTTTTTAACCCATTTACTACATGATTGATTCGTTTATATTTAGATGTACTTGCTTGCTTATCGTGTCGACTTCAACACAACAAAGTCGCTAAATAGTACCTTGCCAGAATTGGGCAACCGATACTAGATGTACTTTAGTATACAGAGTACCTACTTATAAACTTTACATAGGTCCTTCTTAATATCGTCCGTTAAAAAGAAAACTGTTATAAATCGAAACCATTCAACTTTACAGTACGAGCGTTTAAAGTTTTGAGTGTGTTTATATTGATGATTTACAAAAACGTATTTAAAAAAATCTAGAAGTGTAATATATCATTTTTTTCGTATTTACGTAAGCAACAAGATAATAGCAATAATTTAAAAAAAATACCCAATTTGCACCGTGTGTCACTTTTCTATATTAATTATTATATTGAATCACACGGATTCTATGACAGAAAAACCTTGTTAAAGGCCAGAAAATAGTTTTAATTGTTATAAATCGCTATATTTAACCCAGTTAACGAACTAAATGTGTACTAAGCATACACTTTTTTAAGAAATATGACAATAGGCAACTGAAAACAAAAAAAAATAGATCTTTAAATTGCCATATACTCATTTTTGCAAAAATCCGAAAATCTGAAATTGTTGATTTATGTCTCTTTTCTTTTTAACGGACGATATGCTGACACTTTTTTAAGGGGATGATCAGACCATCAAACTGAACAACTTTCTCTATGGGACCAACATCGAAATCGCGAAAAAAAATCAGCTGTCCCATACATTTGGCTCGAGTAGGTTTGCAGTTTTGTATTGAAGAGTTGACTTTTTTCGCGATTACTTTGACGGTCTGATCATCCCCTTAAAGAGGTGTCAACATATTAAGAAGGAGCCCGTATAGGAAATCAGCAAAAAAAATTACTTTTCATACAAACTTTCGATCAGCCGATTGCATGTAGTATGGGAATGTCAGATTTTTTTTTGAGAATTTTCTGTTGGTTTCTTAGTGAAAGTTGATCAGTATCATGGGTACAATCACCCCTTAAAGTAACGCAACTGTTTTGCCTAACACCCTGTATATTATCCCACTGATGGGCAAGGGCATTTACTCTTCCACTCGTTCCTGTTTTGGGCATCTTCAAGCTATTGGTCATCTTTGGGGACGTCATTTAAATAGAAAAAAACCGGCCAAGTACGAATCGGGACTCGGGCAATTAGTGTTCCGTACTACCAATTGTTTATCATGGGTCATTGATAAAACCACTATAAATTGACACTTACTTAGTATGTGGTCACATAGTAACTGAAGATAATTTTACACTGGTCGAACTGGTGTTCGTTTTTTGGGTATAGAAAAAAAACTATTCAAGTTAGAGCCACTCTGATAATTTTCCCGCCATCTACACGTTATTTCTGATGTTCATGATTTTTTTCAGATCTTAAACGGCTATATTTTTGGAAATACAGGTGGGGACAGCAATTCCTCGGATTTAATTGAAAATTTTGTGAAACAAAGTTTTAATAAAAAATTGAAAAGTATATTTTTAGATTCGTATTTTCATAAGCTTTCAATTGATACCCCACAACATAGGGTAGAATTTTTTTTTTATTTACCCTTTCTACCTCCCCAAATTGCACCCCGATATAAAAATAAAATTTTTACTCCATTTATGATATTGGACCTGCAATTGCTATATTTGTACCGAGTTTCAACTTCCTGTGTCTTACGATCTCTGAGAAAAATGCCTGTGACAGACGGACGGACGGACAGACACCGAGCTGATTCCATAAGTGTTCCGTTTTGGCAATTTTGGTACGGAACACTAATACAGGGTGTTAGGTTAGGGTAGGGTTGCCATCTCTCAACTTTGAAATCCAGGATTTGAAGGTACAAATACCAGGACATTTCGGTTTTAAACCAGGAGTGCGATTTTTGAATCTCATTCGGTGAGTTCAGGAGTTGAAAATGATAAAATTACTATGGAGATGCGCATCTTTCTACTGCTGATTTGACTTTCAAAAATCGCACTCTTGAAATATTATTTTTGAAAGTCAAATCAGCAGTAGAAAGATGCATATCTCCACAGTAATTTTGACATTTTCAACTGCTGAGTTCAAAGAATGAGATTCAAAAACCGCACTCCAGGAGGGCGATCGCGCTAATTTAAAACATCCAAGTTCAATCCTAACCCAATCTCAATTCTTATCACATTGCAATCCAATTGCTATTCAACTGTGTTAATTCCATATCACGCTAAACTTGACTTATTTACTAAGTGACTGACAGACTTTAACGTTTTGAGCCATTTGTCAAAACGGCTCTAACGACTGTCATGAGCTGTACCGCGATTAGCGCAATACCAAATGCGTAAAAAGCTAGGCTTCGCACACGGTCCAATCATGTTTCAATTGCGATTTATTTACCGCAATCGCCCTCCTGGACGACTTATAAGAGCAGTACCTGATTGTTATACAGGGTGAAATTGATATCATTGGCATCCTTTTAAACTAAGAATCTACCCATCAAACTGGACAACTTTTGCTATGGGAGCAAACAGATCGGAGCAAAGAAAAATCACCTGTTGCATATATTTGAGTTGAGTAGGCCTCGCAGTTTAGTATGGGACAGCTGATTTTTAGTTCCTCCGATCTGTTTGCTCCCATAGTAAAAGTTGTTCAGTTTGACGAGTGTTTCCCGTTGGGTAGACTCTTAGTTTAAAAGGATGCCAATGATATCAATTTCACCCTGTAGTTATACGCACTGAAAATAGGGTCAATGAAACAACTAATAGCAATCCGTTTTTAGTGTTCCGTACCAAAATTGGCAAAACGGAACACTTATGGAATCAGTTCGGTGTCTGTCCGTCCGTCTGTCCGTCCGTCCGTCCGTCCGTCCGTCCGTCCGTCTGTCCCAGGCATTTTTCTCAGAGACCGTAAGACATAGGAAGTTGAAACTCGGTACAGATATAGCAATTGCTGGTCCAATATCATAAATGAAGAAAAAAAGCTTAATTATTGTATTGGGGGGCAATTTGGGGAGTAAGAAAGGGTAAATAAAAAATAAAGATTTTTCTACCATATGGTGTCTTTATGAAAATACGAGTCTAAAAATATAGTTTTCAAATGTTTTATTAAACCTTTGTTTAACAAAATTTTCAATTAAATCTGAGAAACTGTCCCCACCTCTATTTAAAAAAATATTGCAGTATGAGATCTGAAAAAAATCATGAACATCAGAAATAACGTGGAAATGGCGGGAAAATTATCAGGGTGGCTCTAACTTTGATAGTTTTTTTTCTGTACCCAAAAAACTAACACCCGTGAGACCGGTGTAAAATGATCTTCAGTTACTATACGTATGTGACCACATCTGTGCCACATACTAAGTATCAATTTATAGTGGTTGTCATTAATGACTCATGTTAAACAACTTGTAGTACGGAACACTAATTGCCCGAGTCCCAACTCGTACTTGACCGGTTTTTTTATTAAGGTATTCAACTAATATTTAGTTACAAAATTAGCAATGGAGGATGTTTTAAATCTTAAATTAATAAGTACCTAAGTACCTTAGTAAAAAACGTCAACGGCTACTCGACCCAAATGTATTAGACTCGGGCAATTAGTGTTCCGTATAGTTGTTTAACATGGGTCATTCATATTACCACTATAAATTGACACTTAGTTAGTATGTAGTCACACTGTATATCAAAACTTTAACAACAAAAATGTACCGAGTAACTGTGGGTGGATGTGAATAACTTTGTTCAAACTAACCCTAAATAATAAACTTGTTTCGGAATTTATTATTTGTTATGTTCACTGTGTAGTGATGTACCTACCTACCTTTTAAGCTTTATATCATATTAATATTCTATTTGTATTCTATCAAATCACTTTTTTATGTACCTACCAACTAACGAAGTAAATCTTTGTATTGAATGTAAATGTAACTAACTACCTATACTGTATCTACTTAGTAGTACCTACAAAATTGTGATCTGATTTATGTAACTGTACTGTTTATGTTGCACTTCCGGATAAACCTCCGATGGTTTTTGGAAGTTCAATTGTCAAATCGTTTGTAATTTTTCATACAATAAATAAATTAAAAAAAAAAAAAAAAAAAAAACATATTGGCCTCGATTCGGAGTGTACCACGACTAAACTAAACTAAATATATTCCTGTCACTTTCTAAAATAAGATTAAGAAAAGAGACAGAAAACCAACCAAACCAGCTGACTTTAGTGCTGTCAAAGTGACGTTAAACGCCCAAAAACGACTTAAATAAGATGGCGTACATTATGATGGCAACTTATTTTGCGCATTTAACGTCACTTTGACAGCACTAAAGTCAGCTGTTGGTTTTCTGTCTCTTTTCTTAATCTTATTTTAGAAAGTGACAGGAATACATTTAGTTTAGTTTAGTCGTGGTACACTCCGAATCGAGGCCATTAACTGAAGATCATTTTACACTGGTCTCACGGTTGTTAGTTTTTTGGGTACAGAAAAAAAACTATCCAAGTTAGAGCCACTCTGATAATTTTCCCGCCATTTATACGTTATTTCTGATGTTCATGATTTTTTTCAGATCTTATACGGCTATATTTTTTTGAAATAGAGGTGGGGACAGCAATTTCTCGGATTGAACTGAAAATTTTGTTAAAAGAAGATTTTATAAAAAATTTGAAAAGTATATTTTTAGACTCGTATTTTCATAAGCTTTCAATTGATATCCCACACCAAAGGGTAGAAAAAACATTTTTTTTGTTTACCCTTTCTTACTCCCAAAATTGCACTACATTGTATAAAAATTTAGCCTCTTTTACTTCATTATTGGACCACCAATTGCTATACCTGTACCGAGTTTCAAATTCCTATGTCTTAGGGTCTGTAACAAAAATGCCTGTGACAGATGGACGGACGGACAGACACCGAGCTGATTCCATAAGTGTTCCGTTTTTCCAATTTTGGTACGGAACACTAAAAATCGACAAAACGACAAATTAAATTATGTTTTATCTTTATTTTTATCGTATTTTTCAACTCCACAAAATATGTCCTGTAACATTTGAGGTTAAATTAACAAAAAATCATAAAATTTTTCACAGTTCATATCCATGTTGTAGATAATTTTAATTATTGCAGCAACTGCTACTGGAAGTAACCGATTTCTCTATTTCGACCACTGTGTATTTGATAAGTGAAAAAACCCTAGCATTGTGTCCCGGAATATTAGCCCAGTCATTTTACGGAGTTTTGTTAGGAGAGGTGGGAAGTAATTATTAATTGGGCTTTTAAATTTTTGTTGATTTCCATACTAAATTCAATCAGCTGATCGAAAGTTTATGTATGAAAAGTTATTTTTTTTGCGTGTTTCTCTTTGCTCCTTTGGGAGCGTTGTCCAGTATCATGGGTACAATCACCCCTTAAAATAATGCAACTGTTTTGTTTACCCTAATACCATGTATTGGGTAAACAGAAAGTAGATGGGTATAATACAAAATACAGTTATCACTTTGCTAGTACCTTTATTATTTTTAAATACTTTCCAAATAGGGGCTCTTACAGATGAGCGACACTTAGCTGTCGCGGTAGATCGCAGAGCAAGTTCAATACAATTTACGGTCGCGCGACGGCCCACCGCGACACCCGGCGACAGCAAAGTGTCGCTCGTCTGTGAGAGCACTTAGGGGTGATTTAAGAACTGAACATGAGCCATTTCAGTCAAGAACTTTTACCATAGGATCAAAACTGAAATCGCAAAAATAAAAAACTGCAATCTTAATCAACCAAAATGTATGGGACAGATGATTTTTTATTCCCGATTTCGACCTCGTAGCCCAGTCATGTTACGGTTTGAGCCGGGACTAATTACTAATTGGTTTTTTTTTTCGTTATTGTATTTAAAAGCCAATTTGAGCTTAGAAATGTACCAAATTTAAAAAAAATCTCGTCGGCAATAGGTCCAAATTTAAAATCTACTTATAAAAAAACCAGATGGTATTTTTTTTTGCACATATTTAAGGAATTATACAATTCAAACATGACGTAAATATTTTTGCCTTCTGAGAAGGTTTTGAAAAATACATTCGTATTTTCTAATAAAAACGTCATTTTTTAAATTTCACTTCCTATTTTATTGCTCAAAAATAATGTATATTGTAAAATCTTATTCAAATAATTCTTTCTCTATAATAATTAATTCATGGTATTAATATTATTAATTAAAAAGCTTTCTGGGACTCACCATTTTATTTTCATTTTTTTTTTATATGTTTTCAGATAGTCTTTTTGTTACTAAATAGTGCCGGTTACAGTTTAAAAGTCCAATTAATAATTACTTTCCACCTCTCCTAACAAAACTCCGTAAAATGAATGGGCTACTCGGTCCCATAGAAAATGTTGTTCAGTTTGATGATCCGATGACAGCCCCTTAAAATACAGGAAGCATATTTAAGGGGCCATAGGTTCAGACAAATATTTTCTATGAGAAAAGTGATTGCCCAGCCCTCCGAAAAGTGCGTGCGCGCGCCGAATACGGTAAAAATAGTTAACAAAAGTACTTTTTATAGATTTTTTAAATGATTTCACTAGATAACCTAATGGTGAATATGTGAGTATAAATACCAAAACACAGAAACTACAGGGTCCTTCTTAATATGCTGACACTTTTTTAAGAGGATGATCAGACCATCAAACTGAACAACTTTCACTATGGGACCAACATCGAAACCGCGAACAAAAATCTGCTGTCCCATACATTTCGCTCGAGTAGGTTTGCAGTTTTGTATTGACGAGCAGATTTCTTTTTACGTGATTTCGATGTTGGTTCCATAGAGAAAGTTGTTCAGTTTGATGGGTCTGATCATCCCCTTAAAAAAGTGTCAGCATATTAAGAAGGAACCTATATATATATAAGTTCTTCTAACACGAGAAAAATGTTTAAAAATATAAGAAAATACGTCATCTTTGTGACGATTTTCTATCGAGTGAAGTAATTTCAATCGCGTATGATCAATTGATGATTTCACTAGATTGGATAGTTTTCCAAGAATACTGAAGTATGACTTTGGTTTCGGTAAATTGTATAAATCTAGTTGAAACATGAAAAATATAAAATACGAGCTTTTACCCGCGACTTCGTCCGCATAAATTATATACCAGATTTTAAGTCAGACGATAAGCTATCAAACAAAAAAAGTTTCATCAAAATCGGTTCAGTAGTTTTTGCGTGATACTCGAACAAACAAACACCCAAACACCCCAACAAACAAACAAACAAACAAACAAACAAACATACAAACAAACAAACAAACAGACAGACAAAAAATCCAAAAATTGGTGATTTGGAATCAGGGACAGGTAAAAACCATGTCGTAATTTTTTTTTTGTAAATATCTTCAATGTACAGACACACTTCTGTTACAGTTTTATAATAGTTTAGAAAAGCTGCCTCCAAAGTGTTTCGTCCTACCATAGGGCCTTAAGAAGGACCCTGTATACAAATATTGCTCGTTTAATATGTAGTAGGTATTGGATTTCAATTCAATAGGTGGAAGAATCAGGATGTAATAATTGATGCAGGGCATACAGACAGACAGACAGAATGGATAATAACGGCTCCTTGATTGCTCTACAACGTGTTAATGAATTAGCGCAAAACCTCACACACCCCAACTGATTTATAACAAAATAATTAGATTGAAACAATAATTTCATTATTTTGATACTTAAAATTTAAAGTTAATTCGCATTTTAAGTTTTGAGGCAAAAATGATTTGTTATCATTTCAGCACTGAAAGAAAGCGCTAACATACGCATAACATTTTAATAATTTTGTTTTGATAGTAAGTAGGGTGAGTGTCCCCGTGCACTGGGGTCAACCCAGCGCACATATCGGGTTCAGAAAATATTAAATTTTACAAACAAATTATTTAATATTTTGAAAAAAAACCTATGTTGAAACTATGATAATTCGATTCTGCTCTCAATTCTAAACAAACTACTTTCTAGTTTAGCGTTAATTCATTAACACGTTGTATATTTTTTTTAAACATCTTTTGGGCGACCAATCGACAAATCCCTAGTAAGCGAAATTAAAAATAAAAATCTCAAATTGAAAGTGATTCCCCTAACGAACTATTGTTTTCAACAAGTCATCTAAAATCCATTAGCTCTGTTTTAACAACATCATTTTAAAAGTAAATTGTTTTTCTAAACGCTACAACAAGTTTTAAATATCATTCTTATCATTATAATTAGTATCGGTTCAAAATCGAAAATGATCAGTTCTAGTCAGGAAGGTGGCATAGGTATTTATTATCCATGGTTATAAGTTTGAATGAATGGATAACATTTAATTTTATAACATATTTTATGCACCCGACTACCTTTTTTATCTATAAGATCTCATTTTTATACCTTTTTTTTGTTTTTTAGTAATAAATAAATATATTTACTGATGTACAATAAAGTGATCAATATACAACGTGTTAATGAATAAGCGCAAAACCTCATACACCCCAACTGATTTACAACAAAATAATTAGATTGAAACAATAATTTCACTATTTAAATTTAAAGTTATTCGCATTTTAAGTTTTGAGGCAAAAATGATTTCTTTTTATACTTTGTTATCATTTCAGCAATGAATGAAAGCGCTAACGTACTCATGGATACGTTTTAATAATCTTGTTTTGGTAGTAAGTAGGGTGAGTGCGCCCATGCGGTGGTTTGATATCGGGTTCATAAAATTTTTACGAACAAAATATTTAATATTTTGAAAAAAATTACCTATATTGAAACCATGATAATTCGATTCTGCTCTCGATTCTAAACAAACTACTTTCTAGTATGGCGTTAATTCAATAACACGTTGTATAGGGTGAAATTGATTCAATTCAATTCAATTCAATTCATTTATTCAACAACTTACACTAACAGGACAAACACTACACATGTAAGCTTGGCGACACTGAAAGTTTCAAGACAATAAAAAGTGTATAGAAGTAGGAGGTTGGGAATACTTTTAATATTTTTAGAAGTGGCCTCCATTCCATTTTATGTATCGTCCCGTTCAATGGAACCTCTGTGAGAAGCAGTGGACCCCCTCTGCTTTACTATGAAATTATTGAAATCGGTTAAATTATGGGGTATTCATCTAGTACAAAACTTCCCTACGCCTTAATATTCGTGTAGGATCTTTTGCACTTGACTCATATCAATGCTGAAGCTTGCCTGAATCTGCTGGTAGGTCACTCTCTTATCAGCCTCTCTCATGAGCTGCACAGCATCGGCGTTTTGTTCAGTTGTCGCCGTTGAACGACATCTCCCAGGTAGATCATCACTGAGATTACTCCGATCATGCCTAAACTCATTTAACCAGTTGTAAACAAGTGTCAAGGGACAGGGCTTCATCATGAAATACCAATTGAAGTTTATCATTAACTTTGTTATGGACTAGGAACACGACGAAAATCGTAATAAATTGGGGAGAAAACATTTTTCCCTGCTAAATTCGTTTTGCCTCGCGACACGCACTTTTCAAATTGCCGCCAAATCGTTAAAACAAATTACAATCGAATAAAATTTTCGGCTATAGGTTGATAAAGAGTTTCTTATTCGTAATTAAAATAAATTTTTCATTGGCATTGTCACTAACTGGTCCATTCTTGAAACTTTCAGTGTCGCCCTCGTATCATTAGCATCCTTTTAAACTAAGAGTCTACCCATCAAACTGAACAACTTTAACTATGGGAGCAAACCGTAAAAAATCGCACTCCTGGTGAAGGCGGCGGGAACCTGTTGGATGAGGGCAGCGCAGGACCGGTCGTTATGGCGATCCTTGGGGAATGCCTATGTCCAGCAGTGGACGTCCATCGGTTGAGATGATGATGATCGTGTGGGCAGAGCCCTGGTGCTAATTTCGCGCAAAAATCGCGTGAATTTAAATTATCGCGCGAATAAAAATCGCGGTGCTGACAAGCCCTAAAATAAGAAACATACCTATGCTGCCATCTATCGAAAATATGGCACAATAAAGTAAATAGCAACGTGCTAAATACATAGGTGGGGTACCTTATCTAGTTAGTTAGAATAATGATCGTAGCGTTGTATGTGGCTTCTATGCAAAAAATGTAGATGGCATTAAATGTTATAAAGTAGCTCTATAGAGCTACTACTAGTACGAGTACTATAGTACTAGTTAGCAAAGATTTTTTTATCAGACCAAAAAAATCTTCGAGCACCAGTAATTTGTAGTACTCTGTCAAAACTCTGTGGTATTAGTGCTATTCCGAGAGATAAGTGTACTTTTTGCAACCATCAGCAGCAAGGCTGTAAGTAGAGCTTTTCTGTGATGGGGATGGACCAGGTCTGCCTGCATAACTCCAGTCGGTTTAGAAGTTACTGATGATTAAAGGTCTGTAAAAAATTAACGATCAGCTGCAAGGCTGATCGTATGATATTGTTTTAGTATGCACTGTAGCTATGTGAACAGTACCAAAACTGACATGGTTCATCAGTCGGTTTAGGAGATACAGCCGTTCAAAGGTCGGAACTTTGACTGGCTGTATCTCCTAAACCAACTGACAGAACTTGACAGTTTTTGTACTGTTCACATAGCTATAGTGCATACTAAAACAATATCATACGATCAGCCGTGCAGCTGATCGTTAATTTTTTACAGACCATTAATCATCAGTAACTCCTAAACCGACTGGAGTTATGCAGGCAGACCTGGTCCATCCCCATCACAGAGATGCTTTACACCCCATAAACACTGAATCAGCCTTGCTGCTGAAGGTTGCAAAAAGTACACTTATCTCTTATACTATGCATTGTGGAGTGAGGACCTGGGTTCGAATCCGCATGGTCGAAATGCTATGACTCTACCAATGAGTTTTTCTGAGTAACCTACGTAAATACCGACTGCTCTCAAACGGTCAAAATATAGTGAGGAAACCTGCATAATTATTCTAAGAGGTGTAATGACACACCAGAAATATTTAAAGAGGTTGCTTAGACCATCAAACTGAACAACTTTCACCTAAAAAAATTAAAACATCTGGTGTCTCATGCATTTAATTTTGAATCGAGTAGGTTTGCATTTGCAGGGTGACATTCCATTCTAGCAACATTTCGATGTTGATCCTGTACTTATAGACAGTTGTTTAGTTTGATGGTCGAAATAGCCCCTTTAAATATTTCTAGGGTGTTTCGTTACACTCTTAAGCCCGTTACAGACGTAGCTACAATATATATTAATATATCGAGATATATATTATAGTATAGCAAGCTACCACACACGAGACCTATACTATAATATATATTTTGTCCTCACTCGGTCTGCGATCGTCCCAACAAGCGCACGGCTTGCAAGCTTATTTTCTGTACAGAGTGTTCAAATTTTGAAATAATACTATAATAAATCTAGATACCTAAATGAATTCGACAAGAGCACTAATTTTAGATCTAATTGAAAGTTCCTCAGAGGATGATTCCGATGCTGAATTTGAAATGCTCGTGCGCCACGGACGTCGGGCAGGCGTTCGGAACGAACGAAGGCGAACAAATGGAAATGGAACATCCCGTATCCACAAAATATATCAAAATATATATTAATGTACCAAAATATACATTAATATGCCAAAATATACCGAGATATATTTGACGACATATTTTGGTGACGTCATAAAAATATATATTATAGCTACGTGTGCGGTCATCGAAAATTTATATAGAAAATATATCGTAATATGCCTTGCTATGATTCATATTAATATATATTATAGCTACGTCTGTAACGGGCTTTATATAATGAGTTGTTACCTTTGCAGTGATTTCTCACTGCATCGAATTCTCTCTGCAGCGATTCTCTCTGCGGTGAGTCTCTCTGAAGTGAATCTCTTTACGGTGAGTCTAACTGCAGTGACTTTTTCTCATCATAGCAAAAATTGTACAGTCGGTCGGAATTAAGACTAGGAAACTAATATTGGTGCTACTGCTTGAGCTTAAACTGAGATATATACCAGGAGAGCAGAAAAGCACAAGAGGTCAAAACATTTATGCAGGTTTCCTCACGATATTTTCGCCGTTTGAGAGCAGTCGGTATTACGTACATTAGGAATCTTCTTAAAAACCGTCAGCCTATTAAAAAGGAGAACAAGATATGAAAAGACCCTATAAAATTGCTCATACGGTGCAACAAAACTCCCTAGTAGGTACAACACGGGCGAATTAACTTGGCACCTGGCTCGCCGTGGCTCGGAATAAAAAACTGGGAAAACTCGGAAAGAATAACTCGAAAATGCTAAAGCGCAGGGACACGTGCAACAGTAACTGAAATGCTATGCTACGGCCTCGCACAGCGACGGGGCGGGGTCCCGCGGGGGGTAGCAGGAGGGGTGTCAAATTCCGAGCCACGTGCGAGCCAGGTGCCTAGTTAATTCGCCCGGGTTGTAATATTTAATTGTATATTAACCAGAGTAACTCAATGGAATTCGTAAACTATTTTTACGAACATATTTTGTAAACCAAAACGATAAAGCAATAAATACTGGCCCTGTACCCGGACATTCGATACAACGTGTTAATGAATTAACGCAAAACTAGAAAGTAGTTTGTTTAGAATCGAGAGCAGAATCGAATTATCATGGTTTCAACATAGGTAATTTGGTAATTTACTTAACCCGACGTGAACCCACCGCACGGGCACACTCACCCTAATTACTATCAAAACAAGATTATTAAAATGTATTCATGAGTATGTTAGCGCTTTCATTCATTGCTGAAATGATAACAAATAATTTTTGCCTCAGAACTTAAAATGTAAATAACTTTAAATTTTTACTATGAAATTAATGAATTTCAATCTAATTCTTTTGTAATAAATCAGTTGGGGTGTATGAGGTTTTGCGTTAATTTATTAACACGTAGTATATTGCCAATGTTTCGGTCCGCACTTCATTGTAATAGAGTTGACATTGGAACGAAAACGTTCACGCAATTGCGAAGTTTGAATGTGCGGGTAGAGGCCCTGATTGATAGATTGAAGTGAAATGGCACTAGACATCATTTGCCATTGTTTTTGAAAACAGTTTCGTGCTATTTGTCATACTCATACCTATTAAATTTGAAATAATTATTAGTTTGACAACATTATGTCTATAATTAAGTAGCCACTTAATTATTCAGCTAGACAGATAACGCTAGTTTTTCTCAATTACGACTCACGCTTGGCTGATTACATCCTAGTTTTGTAAGTTGCATGATGTCTTTGTAATATTCTTTTGAACTAGGTAATGTTTTTGTATAGTGTACTCCAATAGCCTCTTGTATAAAACAAAAAATACTGCCGAAAAATTATAATTAATCGTTTTGGTTAAAAATTCGAGGACAAAAACGTAAATAATAGTCTATTCATATCAAAGTGACATTCCATGGATGTGGAAATTATTTGTTTTACACAATATCTATGCTTAAAATTTGTCAGATTTCCGTTAAAATATATTCAGCATCAATAGGGGAGCGGACTGCATAAAATATATTTTAGTTTTATCTTCTTATTAAGAAAACATTTGAAAATAACGCTATACTCACATTTTTAGTTTTTTTTAAGCTAGAATACTATTTTTAATAACATGATGAACTATAAAAAGTAATTAAATGTTGATGACGTCACTTGTGGATATATAATACAATTTTTCATACATCGCGCGCGTTTTGACGTTCAATTAAAAGTTCCTAATTTGACTAATTGTCCCGGACTGTCCAATCCCCTATTATGCAGATTTTCCTCATGATGTTTTCCTTCACCGTTTCAAAACAGTCTGTAGTACGTGCATAAGTAAGAAAGACTTATTGGTACATGGCATGATGCCGTGCGGATTCGAATCCTCATGATTGAAAGGGTCCATACCTCTCCGCTCACCGATCAATAAGTTGAATTAGAGTCAAGTTTTTGTCAGCGTGACCACTTTTTTTTTCAGAGAATTTACCAAAATGACTGCTGAAATCTACCAAAATCTACCAAGTCCTGTTTCAAATTCTACTTAAAATCTACCAACTGATGTTTATATCGTTCCAGATGGTTAAAATTCAATAAAGAACACGTTTTAAACAAAATATTATCATTTTCATTGTAACGCTCATAATTATTCATGTTATTAATCGCATTTTTGTAAAAAAAAATATCAGTTTTCAACACTTTGAACATGAATGCATTTACAAATAAATCTAAATAAGATATTAGTCGTCCCTATGTAGGCTTAAAGTTAGTACAGTTTTCTGTGTCTTATAAAAGCCCCCTTTTGTAAAAAATACAACATTAAGCGATAAGATTAATTTGGTTATACACCACTAAAGCTTTATTAGAGGTTCCAGAAAACCCCCTGCAATTGTTTTCTCAGCGACTTATAATTCCAGCTTTGATTTTTTTGCTTGAATCCTTGCAGTTTTGATCATATTTTCGAATACCGAATTTCTACCAAAATCTACTAAACTATTTCTCACTACTAAATTATCGTTCTCTTTGCCCTAAATCTACCAAAAAAGTAGAAATCTACTAAAAGTGGTCACACTGGTTTTTGTTTATATTTTAGAACGGCCCTGTTGAAACAGAATATAGCACCTTGTAAGTACGTATTCATAATAATCTATGGCATTGCACCTTTGGTATGTCCTTGCTTTTTCTTATAGCGTTTTCAGACAGACAATTTTGTCGTAATTATAGCTGATTATACCGCAATGGTACTTAGGTACAGTCAGCGTCGAGTATAATAAGCGGTTTTAGCGCTCAAACACGACGTGTTGTCAAAATACGTATAACCTAAAAACCTTTTCTTCAGAATCTCACAGTAATATCAGTTTATAAGTCTTACTGATGTTCCTGCGCAGCTTACAAATTTTAGTAGAGCGCGAAATTATACAGGGATACTTTGGAGACAGTGCGAATTTTTCTTCCATGCAATCAGTATCGTTGATAGAACACATTAAAGGGGAATTTTTTTATGTGCAATTTTTTTTAATTTATCGTCCCGAAAATTAATGTAGCGTTGCTACACTACACTCAACGTTTGCAGGGCCGTGGTCAGACGAAGATTGACGAGTTTAATTATCTTCCAGGAGTGCGATTTTTGAATCTCATTCGCTGAGTTCAGCCGTTGAAAATGTCTGTGGAGATATGCATCTTTCTACTGCTGATTTGACTTTCAAAAATCATACTTCAGGAGTGCGATTTTTGAAAGTCAAATCACCAGTAGAAAGATGCGTATCTCCATAGTAATTTTGGCATTTTCAACTGCTGAACTCGGCGAATGAGATTCAAAAATCGCTCTCCTGGTCGTACCCTACAGAACTAAACCATAATCATAATAATCATAATGTCTTGTCTTGGATAATTCCAAACATTTGTTTTCGCCTCGTTTGGTAAGCAGGTGAACCAGTCATATAAATGTGATGTTGACTGTACAATACTTTGCGGTTTGCACAATATTTTTTTTCACTAATAGTCAAAATGTGTGTGTGTGTCTACATAGGCCGTTGATGATGATAATCTATATTTCACAAGTTCACTGCAATTTGTATTACAAAATTGTAGCTACTTATTATTTCGAAATATCTTGGTTTTAGATGATTTTATAACACTTACTAGCTGACCCGACAGACGTTGTCCTACCATAGACGATACACCTACCCTGCACCTACCCTACACCTACCCTACACCTACCCGGAGCCTGTATATACAGGGTGAAATTGATATCATTAGCATCCTTTTAAACTAAGAGTCTACCCATCAAACTGAACAAATTTTACTACGGGAGCAAACAGATCGGAGCAAGAAAAAATCAGCTGTAGCATACATTTGAGTCGAGTAAGCGTTGCAGTTTAGTATGAAACTGTGATTTTTTTTCTGCTCCGATCGGTTTGCGCCCATAGTAAAAGTTGTTCAGCCTGGGGACCGGCCGTGGTCCAACAGATCTTAGTTGGACCTTGTATATATATCGAATCTCTGTGATTATTTCTCTTGCGCGATTCATGTCTCGCATTCGATTGTGAACCTTATGTGTAGTAGGTTACGAGTTACGTATTTAGGATGAACGTTGTCTTTTGTATGGAGCATATTTCTGAGAGCGACGGTATCGCCATCTGTTGGCATCTTTGCTATAACTTGTGGGTGTTGACATCTGTAGCAAGTCCCCACAATATCAATTTCACCTTGTAGATTGTAATTCCACCTTCATAATGTATTGTAAATTATATATTGTAATTTCACCTTTTCTTTAAAAGATAAGTGTTGTAGAGTTTCTGGCCGCATCTTCTCTCAACGGAACACCTTCCGACGCGGTGGTGGTAGAGTCAAAAAATGACGTCAAAAAGCTATCTATTTGATATTATTTTGAATAAAAAATTTTGAATTTTGAATTTTTGAATTTCATACATAGGGCCTCTTATTCTCCTTAGTGAAAGTTGTTCAGTATGATGGTCTAAACCACTCCTTAAATATTACTAGGGTGCTTAATTTGATTTGTTGGTTGGGCTATTGCAAGCAAGGGTCATTATGTAACACTGAGACCATCGCTGGTCAGTGTTTGCCCCAAACTCACCATAATTTTACGCATACCTCCGAACTTATGGTAAATACCATAATTCTTTTCATTCTCGAGAATGCAGGTTTCCTCACGATGTTTTCCTTTACCGCCGAGCTAGTAAATAGTAATAAACCGTACATAAATTCCGTAGAACTAAGTGGAACAGGTCAGGAATCGAACCACCACTTCATTGTTGAGGCGCTAGTTCTCTTCCGTATGGATAGCTCAGTTATTTTACGGTTTGAGCCGGGACTAATTAGTAATTTCATTTTTTTTCGCTATAATATTGAAGAGCCAATTTGAGCTTAAGAATGTACCAAAATTAAAAAAAATTACGTCAGCAACAGTTCAAATTTTAAAATATAGATATTATCTCGTTCTAAAAAACCTGATGATAAATATTTTTTGCACTTATTTTAAGGCTTTACCATCATACATACTTCAAACATGGTGTAAATATTTTTGTCTAATTAGAAGGTTTTGAAAAATACATTCGTATTTTCTAATAAATACCATATTTTTTAAATTTTAATGCCAATTTTATTGATCATTAATAATGTATATTGTTAAATCTAACTCAAATGAGTGCATTGGTATTAATATTATTAATTTAAAAGCCTTCTGGGACACACAATTTTGATTTCTATGTTGCGTAGCAAATGTTTTTTTAATTTGGTTTAGTATAGTATTTTTGTCACTAAATGGTGCCGGTTACAGTTTAAAAGTCTAATTAATAATTACTCCCTACCCCGCCTAACAAAACTCCGTAAAATGACTGGCCTAGGAAGGTACTTTGTTTCATAAAGGTCAATCTCTTTCAGGGTGGTCAGAAACTTAGCTACAACTACCATCTTTCCAAGCGTTGTTGTAGAAAGGTGCACTCAAATAGGAGCAAATAAGAAAATGAAAAAAATATAAGTATTATACACATTTTAATAACCATCTTCATACAAACAAACAAAATACATGGGAAGGTAGATAATACAGATCTACAAAGTGTTAAAAAATTATTGTTGGTATATAATATAGTCATATAATATTATAATATAGTCAAATTATATAGGTTCCTTCTTAATATGCTGACACTTTTTCAAGGGGATGATCAGACCATCAAACTGAACAACTTTCTCTACTGGTACCATACCAACATTAAAATCGCACTTTCGATGTTCGCTATATCGCCACTGTTTCGGTCTGCACTTCATTGGAATAGAGTTGACATTAGAACGAAAATGTTAACGCAATTGCGAAGTTCGAATGTGCGGGTAGATGGCCTGGTCCATACAAAACTGCAAACCGACCCGAGCCAAATGTATGGGACAGCTGATGTTGGTCCCATAGAGAAAGTTGTTCAGTTTGATGATCTAAGAAGGACTCTGTATACAGCACCAAGGAATATATGAGAGTAAAAAAAGAACTGTGACTGAACAAACGCGCACGCGAAAAAATCTGCTGTTCCATACAAAACATTCCATATAAAAAGAATGCCATAATGTCCAAATAATATTTTGTTCTTTATCTAGTTGTGTATTTTTATGTATTCTTATCTTATTATCATAGAATAAAACCCATTTTCCAATAGCTTTGTATATTCATACACTGTGATAATAATGACCTCAATACATAATCACTGTTTCTAATCAATACCTCATCCATTCATTATCTTTCGTATCAGTTTTAGTAAAATATACTTTATTCCTTACACATACAGCTTAAACTTTAGCTTCTTAAACATAAACCACAATATCTCCAATAGTTTTGAATTAATCTACTTTATTTCTAGGTGATAAAGTTCAAAATGTATTGATCAATTTCTTAATCATATCCACGGATTCATTATCACCAATACTTTCAATGTAAGCGGTTGCTTTCTTCGCATGATCTTCGTAAAGCAACTTCGTCCTATCAACTGCATCTGTCTTTAGAATATTGAACTTTAAATCCTCATAATCGACGTCTTTAACATCGTTTTTCGCTTGATCAATAATCTTATACAAGTCCGGGTTTCCTTCTAGAGCGAAAAGCACTGGAGCGCTTGCTAAACAGAACTGGTCTTTATTCTCGGATGTTAGCTTTTGTAATTCTGTGGCAGCTTGCCAGGCTAAGCCTACGTGGCAGCCGAAATGATAAGCAACATTCTGTGTATCCCTACTTTGTTTAGCAAGAACCATAGCTGATTGACATCCTCTGCCAAGCAAGCTGACTCCATTAAACACAGATCGTGCTGTCCATTCTTTTTTAGGCTTACCCAAAACATCATCGACAGTTATAGAAGTTGTATCGAACGTTATATTGAAATCATCAGTGTTCCTTTTAGGTTTACCCGGCAAAGGCATGTTCTGTTCATCTCTTTCCCCAAAAAATTCGCCTTCGGACAAATCTTTTAAAGCAGTCGAAATTATATATGAAACATCAGAGTTTCTCAGTCCAGCGAGCATAGCGTTTGCGGTTACTAGTAAATAATCACCAAGTAATATAGCTATTTTGTTACCGAATATTGCAGATTCGGTGTCTTTGGATCTTTTTGCGAATGGTACGTTGACAATACCTCGATGGATCAAATGTCCTGTCCTGATCATTTCGGTGAGTTCGGCCAATTGGCGCTGGTTTTCTTCTATCTTCTTGGTGGGTAATGGAGTTCTGACAGATTTGGAGAGAAGCAGGATTATGAGGCCCCAGGGTTGCAGATTCTTGGAGTCACCGTAGAGGACGTTTTTCGCTGTCTGCATTACTAGGTGGTTGCTGCCGACCTGAGAATAGAAAGATTAGGTTTTCGATGAAAAGTATTGACCATTCATCCAAAATAGATATGCAAGAACAAAGAGGGCTTGTATACAGAGTGAAATTGATATCGTTAGCATCCTTTTAAACTAAAAGTCTACCCATCAAACATAACAACTTTTACTATGGGAGCAAAAGGATCGGGGCAAAAAAAAAATCAGCTGTTCCATACTAAACTGCAATGCCTACTCAACTCAAATGAATGCAACAGCAGATTTATTTTTTGCTCCGATATGTTTGCTCCCATAGTAAATGTTGATGGGTAGACTCTTAGTTTAAAAGGATGCTAATGATATCAATTTCACCCTGTATATTTAATATAAGTATACAGGGTCTAACTTGGGGAAGTCGGGGATGATCAAACCATCAGAACCATCAAACAACTTTCTCTTATGAGGCTGCTTATAAGATCAACATAGAAATGTGATTCGAGCGATATCGTTGGCATGAGCGGAATGTGGTTATTTTGAATATTTTTGACTAGATCAAGAAAAATAATCATCTTCTGCTTATGTATCAAATAATTTGGGAAGCAATCAATCAAATCTATTACAATTTTTTATTAAAAAATAATCCATATTATAGCTTTTTGATGACATTTTTTGACTCTACCACCGAGTCGGAAGTTGTTCCGTTGAGAGAAGATGCGGCCGGAAACTCTACAACACACATCTTTTAAACAAAACAAAATATACAAAGTACAATTGAAATACAAAATTGTTATTACATAGTGTAACATTGTTCATTTAAAAATTTTCAAAAAAACATGAAAATTTATTCATTGTGGGGTTAAAAACTCGTCTAAAGTAGAGCAACATAAACAATTTCAAACAGAAGGCAGAGTAACGCGTCATGTTCATGTGAAAGTTAGCCATCATACATGCTACTACATAGATGAGTGAAATTATACAGCAAAGAAAACCTGTAGTTTTGCATTAGCTGGGGACGTTTTATGTTGTTTCTTTGTCGGAAACCAGATAGTAGAGTTGCGAGATTTCTAGTAGAAAAGCATTAAGGGTGGAATATCGGAATTAGAAATTATCGATTTCCGCGACTGCGCATAACCTACCGAAATGCCGTAGGTATTTCAAAAAACTCCAATATGGATTTTGAAAAAAAAATACTAAATTCAACTCTAGGTTATTATAGACCCTATATTTTCTGGTAACTCCATTCAAAGTTAAATGTTTTTTCGTGATGCATGCAAAAACAAACAAATAATATACTTGTTTATCAACAGAAAAAAATTTAAAAATGTTGTCATTTTGTCGATATTTTAGGGTCAAAATGTATAAATAAAATTACATTAATCTTAAGTACCTATATAATATCTTGATTTGAATTATCATATGGACAACTTCGTATTTTCTTTTTTTATTGTCGCTGGCAATTGCTATACAACAACCAAAAAAACTATTTTACCCTATTAAAACCTTAAAAAACCTATGAGTTCGGTCTAATTTAGGTTCATCATTAGATGGAAATTTGCACAGTAGGTACAAAGATGTATACAGTTTTTTTCCATATGTAAAAGCTTTTTGAGGCTGACTGTACTAAAAAAATATATAACAAGTAATAACTTACCAATTTCCTCAAATAAAGAGCCATATTCGCGAATTCGTCACTCAGCAAACATCTCAGATTCATAAACGAAGTCGGATATCCGACCACTTTCTCCGCCTCGCGAATAATATTACTCCAATTCGTGAACGGAGGCCTTAACAAAATCAAAATTTCATCTTTCGTCAAACTGGCCATTGTCGATTCGAACCTTTTTTGAAAAAGGAACGGGGACGATCGCCTTAAAACGCGGGAAACCGCGTATGACACCGCCATGTTTATTTACACTTTTTTTTCTAATTCGTTTTTTTTTTCTAAGGATGCCCGTTATGGCCAGTGTGCCCCGTTAGACGACTGGCTGGTAAATGATGCAGGTTTCTAAATTCTATGGGATGAGATTGCCATGTTATTGAACAAAATTTCCCATTTATGATTTGTTTAAACCGAGGTCTAGACATTATTGTAATTTGTACTTGAAAGATGTTAACAATTTAAATGACGTGAACCAATCGTGTTTTTTTGGTTCGGGAGTGCGATTTTTGAAACTCATTTAATTTTGTCGAATTCAGTAGTTGAAAATGTCAAAGTTACTATGGATATATGCATCTTTCTACTTAAGATTTGACTTTCAAAAATCATACTACAGGAGTGCGATTTTTGAAAGTCAAATCAGCAGTAGAAAGATGCGTATCTCCATAGTAATTTTGACATTTACAACTGCTGAGTTCAACAAATGATTTTCAAAAATCGCACTCTAGGTATCTACATCGAGTACTTACCTATAATAATTATATCTCTTTATAAGACAAACTATGTGTCTGTAGGTATACGGACAAAACTGTATACTCAAATCTATAACAAAATTAAATTCTGTTCGTTGGTAAGCGTTTTTAAAACGGTCGTAATGGTTCGAATTCGGATTTTAGGGGAAAGAAACGGTCAATTCTGTGTCGGGATAAAGGGGTATTCCGGGCACAGCTCTAGTCTTCATAAATATTGTTTCTTAATTACCAAAATAATTATAAAAGAAATAAGGTGAGTAACAATAGTACAAACAACGGACTTATCACGGATAGCTATTTCTTCCATACTTAGGATTCCATGGACAAAGTAAAAAATGTTGTCACTCAAGTACTTTCATCGTTTTCAAAATAATCAACATTATCATCATCATCATTTCAAGGCACTAAAATAGTTTCATTAATTCTACTCAATCTAAAAAAAACTATTTTTGCGTTTTTCCTTGATATTTATTGACATAGCCATAATGTACAATGTTGACTATGTATTAAACTAATTTGTGTTAAACAATTCTCAAGGATTTTTAGGAAGCGATAATTGAATGACTGTCAATATTTTACAGACATACCTAAGTAGCGTCTATAGCGTCTTTAATATTCTGACACTTTTTTAAGGGGATGCTCAGACCGTCAAACTGAACAACTTTCTATGTGGCACTAGCATCGAAATCGTGAAAAAAATCGACTGCTCAATACAGAACTGCAACTCGAGCCAATAATGTATGGCACAGCAGATTTTTTTACGATTTCGATGTTGGTCCCGTAGAGAAAGTTGTTCAGTTTGATGGTCTGGTCATCCTCTTAAAAAAATGTCACAGAGACAATTTATTAATATTATGATCCTGAAACATCTACTATATGCTCTGCCCCTCGACTTGGCCTTTGCAAGTACAGCCCTAATTTAGTCTGCGTACCTACGTATTAACTAACGTCTAGGGCTACCCCTTTCGACTATTAGGGTAAGTTTGCCTTAATCGGACCACCGCTTAAGTCGTACCCCAGTCATATTTCGTCTCGTATTTATAATCAGTGACATCTAGCTCCTGAATCCTGTACTATTTAATCGTGCGTGTAAACAACCCGAAGAGGGCGGTCAGCCGACTTTCAAAACGAAAAATATAAAAAAAAAAGATTTCCTTATCGTTTTCATAAAAAATGTTGGCTCATACGTAAGCTATTTCAAGGGAAAATATGGTAGGAATGTAATTTTTTTGAATCATTTCTATTTTTGTTGGAATTTAGCTTTCATTTAGATACAAACAAACAGTTAAAAATTTTCATCTTATATCAGAAGTTTTGGTTTTAAACTTTGAAGGTCTCGTTGCCTTAGTCGTACCTGTGGACGGTTCCTAAATAGTACCTTATGTGCTGGGTTGGAAAGTAAAAAAAGAAAATATATTTGTAATATTATGTGTTCAGTCCAACTAAGTATAGGTAAGGTAGGTACCTAAGTGTGTTAAACTAATTTTATTCTTAATAGTTTTGTTTTTCCAAGAATTTATAAAATTTTTGATTTTCATTTGTATTATGTAATTTATATTTATTTGCAGGCAATCTTCTAAGTACGACTTAGGCTATGGGTGATACGAGTTAAGCAACCGACGCTTAGTCATACCGAAGGAACTTTTTTTTTTAAATTGCTTTATAGAGTTTTTGATGCAAGATGATTGTATTATAATATATGAATGCTGGTTAAGAGTTAAATAAATAAAGATTCCAAAAAACACCAAAACAAGTGTTGAAATTAAATTAATCTGAAAGTTACAGCCATTCCACCTTAGGGGGTACGACTAAGACAACCTTACCCTACTTTACAGTAATTAATCAGTCAATCAATTACGCTTTTACTTTACACCAAAAACAGAAAAAATACGGAAAATAAATACAGACAGGAAATACAGAACTGCGGCTTGTCGCTCAAAAGTTATTTCTTCCAGAAAACCCTAGTGTAGAGAAATTTGTAGGCAAATGAAAGCAACTATTTTTTTTTTCTCATTACTAAACTGGGACTTTTCCTTTGTTGTAAAAACGTATTAATGCTTCAAAGCAGATTACATCGTTTAAAAAAATATATATCCTCTTTTTTTTTACGTCGGTCAATAATGCACAACCGTAGCAAAAAGGTCTAAACAAGATTGATTTTCCCACAATTGTAGTAAAATACAATAAAATGGCAACACCATTGCACTTGACCGTGAAAAGTAGGCCACTGGCCAGATCACTCTCCTTTGCCGCACTGATTTACAACTTCTCTATTTACCGTTACGTTTAACAATACTCATTCAAATCTTTACCTTATGACAGTAATAATAAAAATTATAGCCACATTTATTGAAATACCAAGAGAAATTGGTAATGATATCAAACCAGCAAAGTTAAGAAGACCTCTAACAGTTATTTCTTTACAAAATATTCATAGATCAAGTTAGAATGGGCATACTTTATTTCGAAAGTTTTTTTTTAATTATGTAGGATGTACATTTCACTCAAAAACCAGTTCGTATTATTTAGAAGGCCTCTAGGAAGGCCTTTTTTAGAATGGCTTTAAAATATGGGTCTCTGTTTTTTAGGGTTCCATATAATATAAAGGTTCTATCCTACCTATAAAGGGCTGTATTACGATAGAGCGATAAGAAAAAACGTAGATAAAAACTAGTTTCTTGTATGATTCTCCCATAAGTTTTAACTTTTCGATATTTTTATTATTTGTTAACAAATTCGCCATAATAACGCATATTCTGTGAAAATTTCAACGGTTTAGCTATTACGGTTCAAAAGTGACAACCCAAAATAGGTAGGACAGACGGACACCGAACGGTTTTCACCCTTTGTCTAAAAAATTACGGGGAGACCCCAAGAAACGTATTTTAATAAACGTTATTTTGTTTTAGGTCTATCGTAAAAAACGATAATACATAACTTGTGTGATTATAGTACATACTATAAGGTAAAATAACAAATAATAAACTCTGATCAAAAGTATGACGGGCTTGCGCTAGGGATCCCGGAGATTTTTTTTTTTTTAATATTGTATAGTGGTACGGAACCCTCGTTGCCCGAGTCCGAATCGCACTTGGCCGGCTTTTTATATCATAATGGCATAGGCATAGGTGGAGACGTAGTTATTTAGCAACTTTTGTGTCAAAATATTTTGAAGCCGCCTCACCGATTCGCTTATAAAATTAATATCTGGGTCATTGTCAGATTAGTGCCAAAAAATTGTTCAATGCACATACATTCCTAAATTACTACCACTCCGTGGTCTAATGGTTAAGAGCATTGGGCTCTTGGCATGGAGATCGTGGGTTCGATTCCCGCAGGGGACACCTAGTAATATGTCACTTTGTGCGTTTTTCCACAGTTGGTTAGGACATTAAAAATTCAAAATTCCAAATTTTTTATTCAAAATAATATCATATACTTATATAGCTTTTTAACGTCATTTTTTGACTCTACCACCGCGTCGGAAGGTGTTCCCTTGAGAGAAGATGCGGCCAGAAACTCTACAACACACATCTTTTAAACAAAACAAAATGTACAAAGTACAATTAAAATACAATATTGCATTTGCATTACATAGTGTAAAATTGTCAAGAATATCTAATACATTGCAGGTTGAATCACCTGATTGTCTGAAAAGAAAGATGATTCCGTGCTTCGGATGGCACATTAAGCCGTTGGTCGCGGCTACTATCTCTGATGGTGGTAGTCGTTACATAAAAACCACGTTAAAGGCCGTAAGGTGGTCTGAAAAAACTCTGACACCAGGGCTCTGCCCACACGATAAGAAGAAGAAGATTCCTACATTTAGATTTAATTTAATTTCTTTTTACTAAAATAATTTACAATTATATTATACTTTATTTGATACCTATACAATCTTTTACAATGAATTAATTCGATAAACTACATTTTTGCAATTTGGTATGCGCAAAATGTTGTGATTGTAATGCGAACGAGTTGGTCTGAAGATGAAAATGGACAAGACGAAGATCATGTCAAATGCCCATGTTGTACCCACTCCTGTAATGATCGGAAACTGCGCTCGAAGTTGTTGACCATTATGTTTACCTGGGACAAACTATTCAGTTAGGTAAGTCCAACTTCGAGAAAGAGATCAGCCGTCGAATCTAACTCGGCTGGGCAGCGTTCGGGAAGCTACGTAGTATCTTCACGTCCCAAATACCGCAGTGTCTTAAAACGAAAGTCTTCGATCAGTGTGTGTTGCCAGTGTGGTCGTTCACTCAAGGCCTCATAAAAAGGCTGAAAGTCACCCAAAGGGCAATGGAGAGGGCTATGCTCGGAGTTTCCCTGCGAGATCGAATCAGAAATGAAGAGATCCGCAGAAGAACCAGAGTAACTGACATAGCCCAAAGAATTGCTAAACTTAAGTGGCAGTGGGCGGGGCACATTGCTCGCAGAACCGATGGCCGGTGGGGCCGAAAAGTTCTAGAGTGGCGACCGCGTACCGGAAAGCGCAGCGTGGGTAGGCCCCTCACACGGTGGACCGACGACCTGGTGAAGGCGGCGGGAACCCGTTGGATGAGGGCAGCGCAGGACCGGTCGTTATGGCGATCCTTGGGGGAGGCCTATGTCCAGCAGTGGACGTCCATCGGCTGAGATGATGATGATGATGATGCGCAAAATGTGCGTTTCGGTGGTCTGTTCAAAACTGATGCAGGTTCACAATAAAAACATTTGCGCCCTGTAATATCTGTGGCCCTGTCCAATCCTCAAAAATCATGTTCTTTTGGTATGAATCCTAAAAGTGTGACGGTTTTTTTTATTTATTGTTAAATTTACACCAGTAGCATGTCTTTCCGGTGGTCCATATTTTTCTATCGTAATTTTGCAACATTTGTATGCATACAGTTCCCAATATTTTACAACAACTGTTACCTGGCAATGGCTGATCAACTCCGTGACTTCTTAGCCTCGAACAGAATAATCGCGGATGAGCAGTATGGCTTTCAAAGAGGAGTATCCACTGCTGATGCTATCTATAATATGACAAGGTACGTCACAGAAGCGGTCGACAGCGGTGACAATGTAATGGCGGTACTGCTCGATTTGTCCAAAGCTTTTGACCACGTTAGTTGGGACGCCTTATTGGACACTCTGGAACGCTATGGCATACGAGGAACTGCAGGGAAGTGGTTTCGATCATACCTTCAAAACCGCGAACAGAGTGTGATCATTACTTCACTTGACCCTAAAACCGAAACACTGAAAGAGGTGGAGTCGGATACTGCAGTTGCCCATCATGGGGTCCCACAGGGGAGCATTCTTGGTCCTCTGCTGTTTCTCTTGTACATAAATCACCTACCTAGACTCATCCCTAACAAAATCATCATGTTCGCTGACGACATCTCTGTGTTTTTCCGTTTTAAGAGAAATGCTAATGTTAACATGACAGATACCATAGTTGGATCTCTGGAAACTATAATAAGATGGCTAAAATCACTAAACTTAAGCACCAACTTCAATAAAACTAAACTATTGCACTTTAGAAACTACGGGTCAACAGCAGCAAATATTAATGTTAGTATAAATGGGAATACTGTTGAATTGGTAAATAATGCTCAATTCCTGGGTTTATATGTAGATGAATACTCAAATTGGAAAAAGCATGTAGAGAGTCTAGTGGGCAAGCTAAATAGTTTCTGCTATGCTCTCAAAAACCTAAAACAAATAGCTACAAAAAAAGCGGCTCTACAAGCTTACTACGCATTCTTCCAATCAAGGATACTCTATGGAATAGCCATATGGGGTGGATCTGTTGATGCTGACAACATATTTATACTTCAGAAAAGATGTGTGCGCTTACTAAATGGTATAAAATCAAATAGGGAATCATGTAGGGACTCATTCATTGAATTAAAGCTACTCACACTGACCGCTCTATATGTGGTTGAGCTGTGCAAACTCGTGAGAAAATATCCCGAGGATTTTCCAAATAGACCTGACTTCAAAAGTTGCCGTTTGAACAAGCTATACGAGGGGGGACTAAAACTGCCTAGTCACAGGACTACATCGTATCGGAGAAATGTTGTGTACAATGCGGTTAGAGTATACAATAAACTACCGAGAGACATTAAATCCTTGCCTGATAAATTTTTCTTCAAAAAGATTAAACTTAGCCTGATTAAAATGTGTCCATATAGCATGGAAGAATTTTTGAATAATAATGATGTATTTTGACACTGTAATAGAAATTATTTATAATCTAATTAATTAGCTTGATTTCAAATAATTATTGTCTGTTGCTCATATGATCGCTTATTGTATTAATCATTATTTTTATTTTTAAACTAACATGACATTAAGAATTAATTAATTATGTTTAAATGAATTATATACATTCCAATCTGCAAGTTTCTGACATCTCTTACTTTAAATGTTCAAAATTCAAGCTTTAATTTATCCTACTGTATAAAAAAGATTGCTACACTCGTATGAGTAAAATTGTACTGAACTATTAAACCAATTTATGTTACCATCTAATATAATATAATGTACTTACATACAATTTATGGCAATAAATGAAATGAAATGAAATGAAACCTACACCAGACACCTAGCATGATTTCCCTACTTTCGCGCGACTCGGCTTTTTTCCATACTACAAGTCGCGGCAAGCGCGGCTTTCGCTCTCCGAAAAGCGCGGGAACAGGTTATTTTGAATGCAGCGAAGGCGCGTCGCGCGCGTGTAGAGAAATCATACTAGACATGCAGTACGCTCTTTTCGGTGGTGCATATTTCTATCGTAAATTTGCAACATTTTTACGCTTAACGAGCTTTTACCCGCGACTTCGTTCGCATAAATTATATGTACATATACCAGATTTTAAGCCACAACAATAATTGCAACAATAATTTCATTATTTTGATAGTTAAAATTTAAAGTTATTCGCATTTTAAGTTTTCAGGCAAAAATGATTTGTTATCATTTCAGCACTGAAAGAAAGCGCTAACGTACTCATGGATATATTTTTATAATCTTGTTTTGGTAGTAAGTAGGGTGAGTGTGCCCGTGCGGTAGGTTGTCATCGGGTTCAGTAAATTTTTAATTTTGCAGAAAAATAATTTCATATTTTGAAAAAACCGGCCGAGACCCCCGCTCCGGGTCGTACCTGGTTCAACACATTTCCATAGCTATACAGCGTGGAAACGCCACGAGCGTGATGGGCACTTTTCAACCGGGTTCGACCCGAGGCGGGCTCTTTGACTGACCACAATTAATTAGATAAAGCTCAACTTTCAAAGTACTGCTTAGTATTATAAATTGTGTTTATATTAGGTTAGGTTTTGATTTATTAAAAAGTTATACATATACCATTCTTTTGAAAAAAATGACATATGTAGAAATCATTATAATTCGATTCTGCTCTCGATTCTAAACAAACTACTTTCTAGTTTTGCGTTAATTCATTAACACGTTGTATAAATTACTAACAATTCACTGTACCTACCTATCTGCCGAAGTAATATAATAATAATGCCACGTCAAAGAAACTTTGATTGTGGTAAATGTGTGTTGATCGTAGGATTGCCAGATGATAATTTGATAAAAGTTGGCAGATGGGTCTAAAAAGGAGGATTTTCTGGAAAAAGGCGAACATTTACATTTAAACTATTTTTTAAATATTATTTACGTTATTTTAATCATAATATGTCCACGCAAGAAGGGTCCAGTTGTCGGAATTTTCACACCCCTTTTTTATTATTCCATATGATATCGAAGCATATGATTATGTGGCTGATATAGATGCCGAATCTAACTTTAACTCAAAACCCGACAACTGGACCCTTCTTGCGTGGACGCCCACATATTTAGCTGAGCTGCCAATTTTTGCCAGAAGTTTTTGGTTTTTCAACAAAATAATGCCCTATTCAACTTGAGGCATTTGATTTTCAGACCTTTTTGGAAAACGATTGTGAAAGCCATTTCATCTGAGAAGCCTATATTAAAACGGTCTACATTTTAGGAAAAGGGATACAAATTAATCATGGTTCTGTAGAAAAAATAATTCATTTGATTATTTTTGCCACCTTTTTCAGGCGTGTTTTCTTTCATTTTATTATACAAAACTTAACATTTACAACAGGAAACTTAACAATTTTACACGAATAAAAAAGTAATAAAAAGTAAAGATTAATAAAATTTAACCTAGAATCATTAACTTACCAACTACCTACTGGACGTCGCGGGTTCGCGCTCAAAAGTGTCCAAAAACCAAAAGAGCACCAAAACGTATAAAGAGAACAAGAAAGAGAAAGAGAAAAGAGAATTTCAGCATTTTCAACGTTTTTAGTCAAATTCAATGTTAGTCTCGGACACTTTTTTCGATAATTTTGTACTAGTCCAAGCGCGGCAGCGTCCATTATTTGGTATGCCTAGTATAAATCCCTGATAAATGCCTAGGATAAATTCCTGATAAATGCCTAGAATCAATTCCTGATAAATGCCTAGAATAAATTCCTGATAAATGCCTAGAATAAATTACAGATAAATGCCTAGAATAAATTCCTGATAACATAAAAAATTAAGGGGCTATGTAAAAAAAATAGGATTCTTCAAAGCTCCATATATCATGAAGTACTAACAGTAGGAGTATGATTTGCGGATATGTGTAAATTGAACATATAATTGAAGTTTTGATTAGAGCCAAACACGATTAATACAAATTTTCTCCATAGAGAAACAAGCCAAAGTAGCCTCCGTTTTTGTCTATAAACGCTTGTAACTGCTAAACGGTGAATAATAGAAACATGAGACTTGATTAAAAAAAAAGAGATTGCTATTATCTAAGTTTTGATTAGAGCAGAATTGAACTTACATAAATAGTACAATCACAATTAAATAAAGTTTGTTTTTTCGCTTGATTCGCGCGCCGCCCCATCTCTTTCTCTCGCATCTGGCAGTAATATAAGCTATCACACGCCCGTTTCGCTAAAATTATTTTTCGACATAGGCCCTTAAGTTACGTCCTAGTTTACCTTGTCAGATCCAAATTCCTGTCTCGCTCGCACTCTCCCAGTATCGCACATGCTTTCCTCTTCTTTAAAATTTTTGCCATTTGTATAAAATGACAGCTAAGTGTCTAAGGTGTGCCTGTATACTATCAGCAAAAAAATCTTTGACTATCAGTTTAAAATAACAATGTGCATGACCTCGCTCGCAAATGTGACGTCACTCAATCACACGAACTTCACTCACGTCATTCAAATGATTGTTTCCTTTGCATAGAGTCTACATTCCTTTGTCAACCGAGTGAAGTTATCCAACGGCCCTTCAAGGTCATGCACATTGTTATTTTAAACTGACAGTAGTCTGTCATTCTTTAGGGTCATGTGCAGAGAATACAAAGTCTCTGTTCATGTGTACATCCAAATGTACATCAATAGAGCATTTGACAGGTTTTTAAAAACTGTTCTACGTTAATCACTGATGTGTCTAAGGACTCTATAGAAAATGTATATTTCTCAAACATGCTTGGAAATGTGAGCATTATTTTGACAACCTTCTTTGAGATAAATCGAAATTGCTGTACTGGCCAAATACATGCGCGCAGCGACCGGCAATGTTTGTATGAAAATCCATATCTGTCGTGTTTAGCGGCCAAATAAATTACATAGTAAACTCATATCTGTCGTGTAATTTAAAAATGGAACGATCTTTTTCTCCGAAACATGGCGACCAAGGAGGTAACTCATCAAAGATTTTATTTAAATTTCGAACTGGCTTGCAAATAGAAAGCTGTTGATTGAAAAAAAAAACAAATTGTTGTTCGTTGTTCGTCATTGATTTTGAAAAGAGTTTTAATTTCTGCGAATTATTTGAGAAAATTTACTGTTTTAATTTCCGCGCATTATTTGAGAAAAGTACTATACAAGTCTTGGCCACAACTAGGCATTGATGGACTTACGTATGTGTGCCTCGGCTTCGCCTCGGCCCACATTTACACGTTCGTCCATTAATGCCTCTGTTGCTGGCCGCTGCAGTAATGTACTATTTTACGAAGCAAAGCGATTTTTCTACGTATTACTAATCTATTAAAGATAAAATACTCAATCAATCTATATTTTTCCCGAATTTGCCGTCCCTATCCCTATTATAGTAAAATGATGCCCACCCGGGCATTCTGTGTTCTTTTACTATACAAGAAATCATCGGTTACCTGGAATTTATTACTAACCCAGGTTGACGCAAGTGGGCTCTAAATTAATATTTATGCTAATAGGCCAGTTATTTTACGGAGTTTTGTTAGGCGGGGTAGGGAGTAATTATTAATTGGACTTTTAAACTGTAACCGGCACCATTTAGTGACAAAAATACTATCCCAAACCAAATTAAAAAAAAATTGCTACGCAACATAGAAATCAAAATTGTGTGTCCCAGAAGGCTTTTAAATTAATAATATTAATACCAATGCACTCATTTGAATTAGATTTAACAATTAACATTATTGTTGATCAATAAAATGATCAGAAAAATGATTCCGTGCTTCGGATGGCACGTTAAGCCGTTGGTCCCGGCTACTATCTCTGATGGTAGTAGTCGTTACGTAAAAACCACGTCAGAGGCCGAAAGGCGGTCTGAAAAAACTCTGACACCAGGGCTCTCTGCCCACACGATAAGAAGAAGAATAAAATAGGCTTTAAAATTTAAAAAATTAGGTATTTATTAGAAAATACGAACGTATTTTTCAAAACCTTCTAAGTAGACAAAAATATTTACACCATGTTTGAAGTATGTATGATGGTAAAACCTTAAATATGTGCAAAAAAAATTATCATCAGGTTTTTTTAGAACGAGATAATATATATATTTTGAAATTGGAACTGTTGCTGACGTAATTTTTATTTTATTTTGGTACATTCTTAAGCTCAAATTGGCTCTTCAATATTATAGCGAAAAAAAATGCAATTAGTAATTAGTCCCGGCTCAAACCGTAAAATGACTGGGCTATAATCTACTCTCATCTCAATTTCTTCTTTTCTGTTTTACCCCATAATAAACCAGCCAAGGCCCAATGTATGTAGTAAAAAGCTATAACACTTAAAAGTATGAATATAATTAACGCAGGAAAGTAGATGGTACCGAAGACTTGGTCAAATACGGGGTACAAGAACCTTCCGTGCTCGTAGTATGTGTAGAACATTCTGGAAGAAAATGAATTGTTGTTAGACATGGTGATATTACAACGGGAAGCTGCCGGAAGGCGACTGCAGAGCTCCTTACAAGGTGGACTGACGACCTGAGAAGGTGGCGGGAACACGTTGGATGAGGTGTTGGAACGCGGTGGTAGAGTCGAAAAATGACGTCAAAAAGCTATCTAGATGATATTATTTTGAATAAAAATTTTTTGAATTTTGAATTTTGAGGGCAGCGCAGAACCGGTCGTTGTGGCGATCCTTGGTGAAGCCTATGTCCTCCAGGCATCATGTTCATCATCATTTCAGCCTTTTTTATACGTAGTGGACGTAGGCAAAAGAGAGGTTTTGCCATAATCGCCACGCTTGGCAGGTGGTTTGGCGATCGCAGTGGGATGTTAATATAATCGGAGAACGCTCTGCTGCTAATCCTCCGGTTAATATCTTTAGTCGCCTTTTACGACAGCCATGGGATGGGCTGGAGCTATGTCCAGTAGTGGACATCTATCGGCTGCTTAGACTAATTATATCGGGACGCGTAACCACGTGTCATTCTACAAACAAACTTTCTGCCACTTTTTGCGGCTTGGCAGGTGGTTTGGCGATCGCAGTGGGATGTTAATATAATCGGAGAACGCTCTGCTGCTAATCCTCCGGTTAATCTCTTTAGTCGCCTTTTACGATACCCATGGGATGGGCTGGAGCTATGTCCAGTAGTGGACATCTATCGGCTGCTTAGACTAATTATATCGGGACGCGTAACCACGTGTCATTCTACTAACAAACTTTCTGCCATTTTTTGCGGGGGGCGAGGTAACATGTTATCCGCAACTTTGGATTTTATTCCCTATGACTTTAGATTCTAATTTTGAATGTTCAAAATCATGAAAAGTAGTCTCGTGTAAACCCCAAACGTTCTAAGTTCAAAATTATTGTTTCGCTATTATAGGCTGTCTCGTTTAGTGATAAGGTATAAAATTGGGTGTAAATGCGCAAGATTAATTGATCTAATACCGTGGCAGAAGGGAAATGCTACCGCAAGGCCGGTCCGGATATAATTAGTCTAAGATCGGCTGAGATGATCATGCTGCGGAAAAGTGGGGCCACCGTACAGAGTGATCTTTGTATGATCCAATATAATGATCATCTTAGTTGAAAGACGTCCACTGCTGGACATTGGCCTCTCCCAAGGATGACCACTACAGCCAGTCCTTCCCCGCTTTAATTTAACTTTTGAGTTTGAATTCAACGTCAATTTGTACTCTTATATTCCGTGTCGTCAGTCAAATAGATGTGCTATTTTGATTTTTAAAGGGTGTTAGGTGGTTAGGGTAAATAAAACAGTTCCATTACTAGGAGGGATTGTACTCATGATACTGAACAACTTTCCCTAAGAAACCTACAGGAAATTCGCAAAAAAAAAAATTGGACTCTCCGTACTAAATGCAATCGAACGTTTTTATGAAAACTCTAAAATAATAATTCTGAATCTCGTCCGTGATTGCGAATTTCCTATAGTTTTCTTAGGGAATATTGTTCAGTATCGTGATACCCTCAACTGTAAAAATAAAAAAAAGCACATCTTTGTCTAACGTCACGGAGTATATCCATTGTAGTTTTGTATGAAACAGCTAACAAATTCAATAGTAACTAGTAAGGTACTTAAATAAAAAAAACATTACTCACACAGACACATAAACGATGTGATGAACAATTATATGCAATACATTCTTTGTATGAGATTGAGGCGGATATCTCGGTTGAAACATGAGTTCCCATAGGACTATAGGGACTATAGCTGTATGGATCACGTGATTTGATTGTGGTGTTAGGGCGACATCCAAAACTGGTGGGAACACCAGGTTTCTATCGGTGTGATAAAGGCCCCAGAATAAACCGAATACGATCTGAAAAAATAAATATTTCAAAAATTTTATATACAGGGTGTACAATAAAATGGGACAGCTACTTAAAGGGGTGCTTCAGACCATCAAACTGAACAACTTTCTCTATGGGACCAATATCGAAATCGCGAAAAAAAAATCTGCTGTCCCATACATTTCAGTCGAGTTATGTTTGCAGTTTTGTATGGGAGAGCGGATTTTTTCTTCACGATTTCGATATTGGTCCCATAGAGAAAGTTGTTCAGTTTGATGGTCTGAAGCACCCCTTTAATTAGCTGTCCCATTTTATTGTACACCCTGTATATCGCCACAAACTGTGATAACGCTCACAAACACATTATTACAGGGTGTAAAATTAAATGTGACACTTACTTAAAGGGGTGCTTCAGACCATCGAACTGAACCTCTTTCTCTATGGGACCAATATGGAATAAAAGTTGTTCAGTTATTAAACTGAACAACTTTTATTCCATACAACTTTTATTCCATATTGGACAGACATTGGCATTGACATTGACATTGGCTTCAGACCATTAGGTCTGAAGCACCCTATTAAGAGGGTTATCACAGTCCAGTGGCGCCCTCATCACATTAAAAAAGATTTCTCAATAAAGAAAGTCTAAATTAAAAAGTGCTCAACATCAAAACTACAAAAGCCTTCAAGCTATTTTCATAGAATACTTTTATAGGTTCTAAACATTCCAATTATAGACAATTTAGAAAAAAAAACAAAAGCAACCGTTTTTTTTTCTTTTTTCAAAATTTGTATGTTTAGACCTTTAAAAAACCTATAAATTCTATGAAAATAGCTTAAAGGCTTTTGTAGTTTATCGGTTGAGCACTTTTTAATTTAGGCTTTCTTTATTAAGAAATCTTTTTTAACGTGATGAGGGCGCCACTGGACTGTGATAGCCCTCTTAAGCAAGTGTCCCATTTAATTTTACACCATGTATTTAATAAATATTTACTTACAAATGTACAAGGCCATACGATAGCGGAAAATATGCAATCCCTGGACTTCTTGAGTTGTTTCGGCAGCTCATAGCCTCTGCCGTTCCGCAATATGAGCACGTCACAGGTTAGTGCCAGAATCGCGTAGACTATTTGCATGAACTGAAAAATGTGGAAGAAAGGAGTTCTATTTGGGGATTGCATAAGCATAAGCATAGAACAACAACTGCCTCTGTGGTCTAATGGTTAAGAGCTTTGGCTCTCGACACGGAGGTCGTGGGTTCGATTCCCACGGGGGACACCTAGTGATATGTCACTTTGTGCGTTTTTCCCCAGTTGGTTAGGACATTGCAGGCTGAATCACCTGATTGTCTGAAAAGAAAAATGATTCCGTGCTTCGGGTGGCACGTTAAGCCGTTGGTCCCGGTTACTATCTCTGGTGGTAGTATTCGTTACATAAAAACCACGTCAGAGGCCGTAAGGCGGTCTGAAAAAACTCTGACACCAGGGCTCTGCCCACACGATAAGAAGAAGAAGCATAGAATATAATCACAGCTATATTCCCCGAGGGGTAGTCAGAGATATTCTGAAACTCAGAAAAAGGACGTTTCACTAGTAGTACCGAAACTCTGTCCAGTGTGACGTAGCGAGCCCGTTGACACTTGTAATGGACAGTGGGTACAATATTGCCTCGAAATTGAAGCATGCAGGTTTCTCCACGATATTTTCCTTCACCGAAAAGCCAGCGAAAAACTCATTGGTACGAGTCGGTGGCCTGTAGGGCAATAGCGGTATTTGCGGTAAATAAATCGCAACCGAACCATGATTGGAGCGCGTGCGAAGCTTAGCTTTTTACTCATTTGGTATTGCGCTAATCGCTAGGCTAATCATGGTACAGCTCATGACAGCCGTTAGAGCCGTTTTGACAGATGGCTCACACGTTAAAGGCGTCAGTCAAGAGATCCTTCCTCTGAGCGTCAGTCACATCCCTCCCTAATATTATAAATGTGAATGTAAGTTTGTTTGTTAGGCTTTCATGAGAAAACTACTTAACCGATCATCATGAAACTTTGTACACATATTCTTGGAGGTATTAGAAGTAACATAGGATACTTGGGGTTTTCCAACGCGGACGAAGTCACGGGCAAAAGCTAGTATTAAATAAGTCAAGTTTAGCGCGATACGGAATTAACACAGTTGAATAGTAATTGGATTGCAATGTGATTAGAACTGAAATTAGTATGGTATACGGAACCCACGGTGCGCGAGTAGCTCGATTCGCACTTGACCGGTTTTACTAATTTCAAATTAGCACCAGCAAGTTTCAAGGTTCATTCTAAAAAGTACTTACAAAGTTCCAGCACGTATAATATCTGTACTGCATAGAAGTGAAGAATTGCACCAATGGGTCGTTAAAAGCTTCCGACTCCTGCTGATCAAGGACTTTGGCCATAGCAACTATGTTGACGACGTGCAAGACGATCGTGGTGACGTACCCGAAGATACGGAGGTATGCGAGTGTCTTTGACATTGTCCTGGAAATTCAAATTTAAATTAATTTGGATTTTATACTTGTAAAAGATTTCTCGAGTGGCGACCGTGTACCGAAAAACGCAGCGTGGCTAGAACCCCACAAGGTTTTTGAAACTCACGCGTTGAACACAGCAGTTGAAAATGACAAAATTACTATGGAGATACCTACGCATCTTTCTACTGCTGATTTGCCATTCAAAAATCGCACTCCTGAAGTATGATTTTTCAAAGTCAAATTAGCTAGAAAGATACATATCTCCACAGTAATTTTGATATTTTCAACTGCTGAACTCAGCGAATGAAATTCAAAAATCGCACTCCAGGGCCCTGTTTAATGAACGCGACAATGACAATTTGACAATAACAATTCAGAGTACATTGCTGGTTACTAAAGACGCTAAACTTGCAGTGCTTCACGTGTCCTAGCATTCTCAGCAATGTACTCTGAATTGTCATTGTCGCGTTTATTAAACAGGGCCTGGTGAAGGCGGCGGGAACCCGTTGGATGAGGGCAGCGCAGGACCTGTCGTTATGGCGATCCTTGGGGGAGGCCTATGTCCAGCAGTGGACGTCCATCAGCTGATATGTTGATAAAAATTTCCGTGACTGACTGACTGACAAAACAACGCACACCTTGAAGATAGAAACATGAAATTCAGAATATACTGTGTGTAGAATTAATTGCGTAACGTATCGAACCGGGTGCTTTAGACCAACTTTCACTGTACAGGGTTTAACAAAACACCCTAGTAATACTTAAGGGGGTGCTTCAGACTATCAATCTGAACAACTTTCACTATGAGGCCAAAGTCTAGAAAAAAAAAATCTGCCGTCCCATACATTTGAGTCGAGACGGTACTGCAGTTTTGTATGAAAGAGCGGATTTGTTTTTCGCGATTTCGATGTTGGCTCCATAGTGAAAGTGTTCAGTTCGATGGTCTGAAGCACCCCCTTAAGTATTACTAGGGTGTTTTGTTACACCCTGTAGAGCTACCATAAAATTCCCGAAAAAAATCAGCTACGAAGGATATAATTTCTTATTGCACCTGTACAATTATTTTATGTAGAGCGCAAAATATTTGAATTTTACAAGTTTTTATTGGAATTGTAACAGTTACGGACCCGAGCAAATCGGCGGGCAGTAGTTTGGCCGATAAATGTGTATAAAAAACTAAAAAGTTAAAAAATAATATTGCAGCCGATGACTTTTTCGTTCGCATCATAAGAACATTAATTTGTTTTATTGAAGTCGCTGTCAAGCCGGTACGATTCGCGACAAGGCTTGCATTTTTTGGCTTGGCTTGACACCGACTTCTATAAAACAAATTAATGTTCTTATGATACGAACGAAAAAGTCATAGGTTGCAATATTATTTTTTAACTTTTTAGTTTTTTTGAAGGTGGTTTTAATTTTTTGTTAAAATTTTGTTTATTTCACAATTTTCAGTGGTGAATTCATTAGTTCGATTTAATAGCATCCTCCTTCCTTATCATGGTACCACCCTCGGGACATCTCCTTTCCAACAAAAAAAAGAATCATCAAAATCGGTTCATAAACGATGAAGTTATCCGCGAACACACATAAAAAATATATATATCGAACTGAGAAACCTCCTCCTTTTTTGAAGTCGGTTAAAAATTGTACTGTACAAAAAAACAATTAAAATTCAACGGGTCAGAAGGTCAACATGACACGCGAATTAACGTTATATTTCCCATACAAGTAACACTTCTATTTGAGTTCAGTAGGTACAGGAATTTGATTTAAAATTTAAAATACAAATTAATTAATTTCATTACCAACAGTATCTTAGACAATTTCAACTGAGTTTTAATGGATAATGTAGCATAGCATACTCACGTGTACAGGGTGAAATTGATATCATTAGCATCCTTTTAAACTAAGAGTCTACCCATCAAACTAAACAACTTTTACTATGGGAGCAAACCGATCGGAGCAACAAAAAAATCAGCTGTTGCATACATTTTAGTCGAGTAGGCATCACAGTTTAGTATGGAACAGCAAATTTTTTTCTTGCTCCGATTGATTTGCTCACATAGTAAAAGTTGTTCAGTTTGATGGGTAGACTCTTAGTTTAAAAGGATGCTAATGATATCAATTTCACCCTGTATACAGGGTGTAACAAAATACCCCAGTAATACTTAAGGGGGTGCTTCAGACCATCAAACTGAACAACTTTCACTATGAGGCCAAAGTCGAGAAAAAATAAAAAAAATCAACTGTCCCATACATTTTAGTCGAGTCGGTACTGTAGTTTTGTATGGGACGGCAGATTTATTGAATTTTTTCTCGATGTTGGCCCCATAGTGAAAGTTGTTCAGTTTGATGGTCTGAAGCACCCCTTTAAGTATTACTAGGGTGTTTTGTTACACCCTGTATTCCCCGAAGGGGTACGTTTAGAGATATTCTGAAACCTCAATACATTCACGTTTCACTAGTAGTGCCGAAACTCTGCCCAGAGTCATAAGAATAATTTTAGTTATTCTATGCCAGTGTGACGGGGAGTGAGCCCGTCGCCACTTGTAATGGATAGTGGTTACAATACATGCCTAGAAATTGAAGCATGCAGGTTTCTTCACGTTGTTTTCTTTCACCAAAAAGCCAGTGGTGTTACAAATCACTACATAGTATAAAACAAAGTCGCTTCCCGCTGTCGGTTTGTCTGTCTGTCCCTATGTATGCTTAGATCTTTAAAACTACGCAACGGATTTTGATGCGGTTTTTTTAATAGATAGATTGATTCAAGAGGAAGGTTTATATGTAGCATTGCACCAGTGTAGCTCGCTAGTCGTATATAAGTTCCGAAAAACTCATAGGTACGAGTCGGCCTGGACGGGGATCGAACCATCGCCTCCTGCACGGCAGGCAAGGTTACTCGCCACTGGACCACCACGTTTTTTTTTAATGGAGAATGTGCATGCGTCAAAATGAATCTTATAATTAGAGATCGGATAATCGGATGCATATTTACCTAAACTTCACTTTTTTCCTCACGAAACATAACATGGATATGCCTTTCTCAATAAAGTTAATTAAAAAAATTGAGTCACCCGCACCGTTTTGTCATACTGGTCCTCGTAGGTGGTCAACAGTAGTTAGAACAACTTGGACAACATGAACAACTCAGTCAACTTGGACAACTCGGACAAAATAAACAACTCGGTCAACTCAGAAAACATGAATAGCTTGGTCAACTCGGACAACTCTGTCAACGCAGACAACATTGTATACGTTGACCAAATTGTCAGAGTTGTTCATGTGGTCCGAGTTGTTTATGTTGCCCAAGTTGTTCAAATGTCCAAGTTTTATGATATTTTAACAATCCCAGGACCTACGAACGATTCTGGGATTGTTTCATAAAATAAATGAATTAAGACGAGTCCACATTGTTCTTGTGAAAAATGAAGTTCAGGTAAGTATGCATCCGAATATCCTACTCATAATAATCGAATGAAGCACTTCCAAGATAGATAAAAGAACTCCTCTTGATGACAGCATGTAATTGTAAAATTGTAAATTAGGTAAGGTTAAACAAAAAAAAATAATAAAAAAAATAAAAAAATAATAAAAAAAAAAAAATTAAAAAAATAACAAAAAATAACAAAAAAAAAGAATAAAAAAAAATTTGTATTATTCATTTCACTTACTGTCGTTATTTTTTCAACACTCAATTTAATAAAAAAACACTTTGTAACTTTTATTTCTTTAAAAAAAACACATCCTCTTCGGCCTACTAACTGGTTACAACTAAAACCGTTAGTTCACTAGCATAGTTAAACCAGTTAGACAAGAATCCTGAACTCATTTGAATCCTATGAAAACGCAGCTCAAAATATACTAGGCGTTTCAATATCCAGTAAACCAAGACACGCTCTTTTATAAAATTTCGTAGAGAACATAGGTCAAAATAAATTTGCTACTTTCTACTGTCCCGCTTTCATTGTCGACGAAAAACGGATGTCGATTATCTACTTTATCGGTTTAAAATAAAGTTCTTATCTGTTTGTACCTAAAATATGTGTAAAATAAAGTCGAAAATTATCTGTATGCACCGATTGACCTTCAATGCACTTTTAAAGATAATATGTTGATATGATGTAAGTATTGTCTTAACTATTATAAAACTGTAACAGAAGTGTGTCACTGATTCCAAATCACCGATTTTTGGATTTTTTGTCCGTCGGTTTGTTTGTGCGTTTGTTTGATCGAGCATCACGCAAAAACTATTGAACCGATTTTTATGAAACTTTTTTTGTTTGATAACTTATGATCCGACTTAAAATCTGATATATACATAATTGGTGCGGACGAAGTCGCGGGTTAACTATAGTTGATTCTAAACATGTTACAGCCATGTTGTGTCCCGCCGGAGACTTCATTTTTCAATCTTTAATTTGATTTGTTATGATAAGTATAACACCGGCTCTTCATTCTCGCCGAGAACGGGCGAGACAGGCCGAGAACGAGAGTGTGGATGCCCTTCATTGTTCTCGTGGCGTCGTAAGCCATAGTAATTTTCTTTGAAAGTTCTCGCCGAGGGTTCTCGGCGAGAATTCTCGGCGAGAGTGAAGTGCGGGCTTTAGATACACAATGGCCTCGATTCGGAGTGTACCACGACTAAACTAAACTAAATGTATTCCTGTCACTTTCTAAAATAAGATTAAGAAAAGAGACAGAAAACCAACAGCTGACTTTAGTGCTGTCAAAGTGACGTTAAACGCCCAAAAACGACTTAAATAAGATGGTGTACATTATGATGGCAACTTATTTTGCGCATTTAACGTCACTTTGACAGCACTAAAGTCAGCTGTTGGTTTTCTGTCTCTTTTCTTAATCTTATTTTAGAAAGTGACAGGAATACATTTAGTTTAGTTTAGTCGTGGTACACTCCGAATCGAGGCCAATGAATACAAACGGCGACGCATCAAGTCATACAAAACCAAAATAAGCTGGCCACGCATAGGTCGAGTGCGGCCAGCTTATGATGATTTTGTATAGCTTGATGTGTAGCCGTGTGTACATATACAACTAGTACAGTTGCCGGCAAACTTCTTGAACAAAACTTTGGCTGCATGCGCAGGATATGTACGTGAAACCGCGACTGCGCATTTTTTTTTTTTTTTTTTATGTGTGGTAGGTAAGCATTTGACCCCAGTCTCACCTGATGTTGAGTGATGATGAGGCCGAAGATGTAGCATGCTTACCTAGAAAGATGCCTATTCACTCTCGCCTTGAAGAGGCCCAGGTTGTATTGCTCAGGCATATAGCATATATAGCGGTTACAAATTCAGCGGCAAAAATCAGGTGTCCCATACAAAACTGCCTTACCTACCCGACCCGGGTAACCCGAGTCAAATGTGGGCAGCTGATTTTTTTCGCGTTTCCTGAGGTAGGCTCCATAGTGAAAGTTGTTCAGTTTGATGGTCTGCGTTCACCGTTTCAGTTTGCGGAGGGTTGTCCCTTACACCCTGTATAGTAATCGCGATACGTGCCTAATTATACTTAATACTATCTTATCCCAATACGCCGCCTATCTCTCACCTTATATTAATTAACCTTTATTCGTATCTTATGTTGACGACCCGGTTTGTATGTAATGGTTACCACGCCGGACTGCCAAACCAGGGTCCTGGGTTCGAATCCCGGTTCGGTCATGGATGTTATGGGTCATTGTCGGCCCGGTAGCACAGTCGGTAGTGAACCTGACTGCTGTGCCGAGGGTCGCGGGTTCGAATCCCGTAAGGGACAAATATTTGTATGATGAATATGAATATTTGTACCCGAGTCATGGATGTTTGTATTTATATATGTATTCTATATCGTTGTCTAGTCATCATAATACAAGTCCAGGCTAGATTCTGGTACTTTAAATGTGACTAGATAATTTGTGTGACATTGTCCAAGATATAAAAAAAAAAAAAAAAAAAAAAAAAAAAAAAAAAAAATTGTCATATAAGGGGTGCAGAGAAAGCAATTTGAAAAGTGTGAATTTTTACCACTTTTTCTTTATTAACCGAAGTAAAATAGTAAATATAACCTAAATAAAATAAAAATAGAGGTCGTTTATTGTCCGTTAGCAAATAATTACCAAAAGATATTTTTTTCTGACCACCGAAAAGGTGCAGTTGACCACCAAAAAGACCTGAATTGCGTTTATTAATAAAACAAAGCAAAATTTAACTCACATTAATCACTTTTTAAATTTGTTTGCTGTGACGTTTTTATTATATTTCGGCAGATATGGGGAATTGTTAATAATTTCTACCATAAAAATAAAATAAAATATGGACCACCAAAAAGACATCTTTTCGGTTGTCGTTCTTGTTTTGACTATTTGAGTATCTTCCGTGCTTTTAGTTTCTTTTTCTTGTTCGTTTCCATCTGCTTTATTAATCCTTCATTCTCTTCTATTATAATATGTTTACTTAATTTTGATTTAAACTCCATCAATAATAATAGTTTTAAATCCCTTGAAAAACTCTTAAAGTGTCTCTCGAAACAGATGAATTAGGAGAAGATGATGTTTATCATCCATCATTATCGTTTTTGCCTTTATACGTTTCACTGCAGGGTATAGATAGAGCCTATCCTCAAGAAGGGTGTATGGGATTATTCGACAGTTCTATTCACCATGCGTGTCCAATATGGATTGGTCGACTTCAATCAGAATTTCATCTCCAGCAATGCAACCTGCATTTCACGATTCTGGACTTCACCGGTTGAGATATGTGTGTGAACCAATAGAAGGAGCCGGAAAAGATGGTGGATTTCCTTTAACCTATGCGTTTTGACCTTTTAGTATCTCTCGTCACTGCTTCTTCTTCATTTCTCTATATTTCAGTTGTTTATCAGGCTTTCTCCCATGAATAAGGATGCCAGCGAGTAGACCATACGCCAACAGTTCATATTGGTGGAGAAAAGTTAGAATGAACTTGATCCTGACGTTGATTTGTTGATCGGACCGATCAACAAACCGATCAGATCGGTAGTTACAAATGACCAACAAAAAGATGACCACCGAACGGAAATTTCACATTCAAATTCAGCTATCTTGAAAGTTTAGCGGTCTGGCTGTCCAAATATGATGTTTTTGTAAATAAAACATTATTATATACTGCGCTGTAGCCAACATTTAATTTATTCAATAATAATTACACATTTAACGGAGTAACCGGAAAGACGCAATGAGGTTTGACACAAAAGTATTTTTGGGTAAACGAAAAAGATTTTGCTCTTCTGTGGTGAAATGTGGATTAGGGATGCATCATTGGGCATTCATAAGTTTCCCTAGAAAGGAACTATTTGTTTTTGGGCACGTTTAGACATAAAAATGTTCCAAAGTTTCGATAGAAATATGAACCACCGAAAAGACACGCTACTCGTGTAACATGTGACAATCGTTGTTAAATAAAAAACTGTGCCACTTTTAGAAGTCATACCAATAGAACATGATTTTTGAGGATTGAGAGAACTAATTAAGCTGAACAGGGCACAAATTTAGTGCAGTTTTCATTTATTTTTTTCATTGTGAACTTGCATACATCCGTTTTGAACAGACCACCGAAACGGACATTTGAGTATAAAAAACAGCAAAAACGTAATTTATCGAATTAATTCCAAATAAAGATTTGCATGGGTATAAAGTATAATATAGTTGTTGATTCTTTTTGTAAAAAGAAATTAAATTAAAGCATTAATAAAGAATTTATGTGAATTGAAAATTTTTTTGGCACTATATGACAATGACCCTTATATGTCTGTGCCGTTGTTGTATGATTCCCATAACAAAAAGCCTGAGGCTTACTTGGGATCATTACAATGTATGTGCCTGTGAGCGTTATTAATTATCCATTTATTTATCTAGCTTCACATACCTACGTATGCACCTGGAAAGAGATTGCTTCCACACCACACCTGTGGCGTAGTGCCCGATGAGGAATCCGACGATGGCACGAGCTTTTCTCTTGCTGTTGTTCAGTATAAACTTTTCATCCTCAAAATTCCTTAAAATTTCGTTCAGAATTTCCTAAATCCTGGCAGAACAAGCATATTTTGGTGAAGTCAGAGTCACCGCGCTCGAATGACTGTCCCTAGATTTTCATGCAGTCCTGTCGCATGGTCACTGACGCGGCATCTGTTTCGCCGCGCTCATATGATCGTCTCTATATTTTCATGCAGTCCTAGCTGTCGCATCGTCACTGACACATCGTCAGAAGAGTCGTCGCACACGAATGACTATCCCTACATTTTCGTGCAGACCAGTCGCGTCATCAATGACGCAGCGCTCGCTCGAATGATAGTCCCTACATTTTCATGCAGTCCTATCGCGACGAAACTAACACGATGTCAGTGTCGCAGCGTTCGAATGATCGACCCAACATTTTCATGCAGTCCTGTCGCAAGGTCACTGACGCGGCATCTGTGTCGCCGCGCTCAAATGATCGTCTCTATATTTTCATGCAGTCCTAGCTGTCGCATCGTCACTGACGCATCGTCAGACGAGTCGTCGCACTCGAATGACTATTCCTACATTTTCGTGCAGACCTGTCGCGTCATCAATGACGCAGCGCTCGCTCGAATGATAGTCCCTACATTTTCATGCAGTCCTATCGCGTCGAAACTAACACGATGTCAGTGTCGCAGCGTTCGAATGATCGACCCAACATTTTCATGCAGTCCTATCGCGTCGAAACTAACACGATGTCAGTGTCGCAGCGTTCGAATGATCGACCCAACATTTTCATGCAGTCCTATCGCGACGAAACTAACACGATGTCAGTGTCGCAGCATTTGAATGATCGACCCAACATTTTCATGCAGTCCTATCGCGACGAAACTAACACGATGTCAGTGTCGCAGCGTTCGAATGATCGTCCCTACATTTTCATGCAGTCCTATCGCGACGAAACTAACACGATGTCAGTGTCGCAGCGTTTGAATGATCGTCCCTACATTTTCATGCTGTCCTATCGCGACGAAACTAACACGATGTCAGTGTCGCAGCGTTTGAATAATCGTCCCTACATTTTCGTGCAGACCTATCGCGACGAAACTAACACGATGTCAGTGTCGCAGCGTTCGAATGGTCGTCCCTACATTTTCATGCAGGCCTGTCGCGGCGTCAGTGTGCGTCAGTGTCGCTGAGCTCGAATAACCGTCTCCCTAAATATCCATAGTCCATCAAACTGCCACCCTATCGCATCGTCATTGATGCTACGACGCTTGGTTAAGTTAAAAGTCCAATTTTGTACGTAGCATTTTCTCAATCTGTGTTTTATAATGGATGACGCACTATTGAGTTATCTAAGTCTTTCATTAGTCCAATAATCTGAGACTTATCTATATATTATCGTTATATTGATAAATCAATTAAACGTTTCTGATTTTCTATCTATAATGATAACCAAAAAAACGAGTTACCTAACTATACCTTCCTTACTACATTATGTTTCTGATATTACTTATTATTTTAACGTTTCCACTTCCTTATATTTTACTGCAACTTTTGATAAAAGAACTAAGTAGTTAGCAAAAGCACACTTCATTTTCGCTATTATTGCATTACCAATTAGAAAAGTTTAATGGCCGGTTCACACAGAGGCGGTTTTGCGGGAAAGCGGGCCGGCGGCGGTTTTGCGGAAAGCGAAGGCGTTCCGGAGCCTGCCACACAGGAGGCGGCCGGTGTGACATCCAAAGCGGCGGCGGGGCGGCGCCGCTTTTTTTTTAACGGCACTGGAATCGATGACTGAATTTTTTTGTTTCTCAACCGATTGCTTCCAAAATCGATATCTGGCGGTCCGCGTGGACTCCGAACACGAATCCGATGTTAGATTTGAGAAAAGTGGCCGCCATCTTGAACTTTTTTGTTTCTCAACCGATTACTTCCAAAATCGATATCTGGGGGTCCGCGTGGACTCCAAACACGAATCCGATGTCAGATTTGAGAAAAGTGGCTGCCATCTTGAACTTTTTTTTTTTCTCAACCGATTGCTTCCAAAATCGATGCCTGAGGGTCCGCGTGGAATCCGAACACGAATCTGATGTCAGATTTGAGAAAAGTGGCCGCCATCTTGAACTTTTTTTGTTTCTCAACCGGTTGCTTCCAAAATCGATATCTGGGGGTCTGCGTGGACTCCGAACACGAATCCGATGTCAGATTTGAGAAAAACGGCCGCCATCTTGAACTTTTTTGATTCTCAACCGATTGCTTCCAAAATCGATATCTGGCGGTCCGCGTGGACTCCGAACACGAATCCGAAGTCAGATTTGAGAAAAGTGGCCGCCATCTTGAACTTTTTTGTTTCTCAACCGATTGCTTCCAAAATCGATATCTGGGGGTCCGCGTGGACTCCAAACGCGAATCCGATGTCAGATTTGAGAAAAGTGGCCGCCATCTTGAACTTTTTTGTTTCTCAACCGGTTGCTTCCAAAATCGATATCTGGGGGTTTGCGTGGACTCCGAACACGAATCCGATGTCAGATTTGAGAAAAACGGCCGCCATCTTGAACTTTTTTGTTTCTCAACCGATTGCTTTCAAAATCGATATCTGAGGGTCCGCATGGACTCCGAACACGAATCCGATGTTAGATTTGAGAAAAGTGGCCGCCATCTTGAACTTTTTTGTTTCTCAACCGATTACTTCCAAAATCGATATCTGGGGGTCTGCGTGGACTCCGAACACGAATCCGATGTCAGATTTGAGAAAAGTGGGCGCCATCTTGAACTTTTTTGTTTCTCAACCGGTTGCTTCCAAAATCGATATCTGGGGGTCTGCGTGGACTCCGAACACGAATCCGAAGTCAGATTTGAGAAAAGTGGCCGCCATCTTGAACATTTTTTGTTTCTCAACCGATTGCTTCCAAAATCGATATCTGGGGGTCCGCGTGGACTCCAAACGCGAATCCGATGTCAGATTTGAGAAAAGTGGCCGCCATCTTGAACTTTTTTGTTTCTCAACCGATTGCTTTCAAAATCGATATCTGAGGGTCCGCATGGACTCCGAACACGAATCCGATGTTAGATTTAAGAAAAGTGGCCGCCATCTTGAACTTTTTTGTTTCTCAACCGATTACTTCCAAAATCGATATCTGGGGGTCCGCGTGGACTCCGAACACGAATCCGAAGTCAGATTTGAGAAAAGTGGCCGCCATCTTGAACTTTTTTGTTTCTCAACCGATTGCTTCCAAAATCGATATCTGGGGGTCCGCGTGGACTCCGAACACGAATCCGATGTCAGATTTGAGAAAAGTGGCCGCCATCTTGAACTTTTTTGTTTCTCAACCGATTACTTCCAAAATCGATATCTGGGGGTCCGCGTGGACTCTGAACACGAATCCTATGACAGATTTGAGAAAAGTGGCCGCCATCTTGAACTTTTTTGTTTCTCAACCGATTACTTCTCAAATCGATATCTGGGGGTCCGCGTGGACTCCAAACACGAATCCGATCTCAGATTTGAGGAAAGTGGCCGCCATTTTGAACTTTTTTGTTTCTCAACCGATTGCTCCCAAAATCGATATCTGGGGGTCCGCGTGGACTCCAAACACGAATCCGATGTCAGATTTGAGAAAAGTGGCTGCCATCTTGAACTTTTTTGTTTCTCAACCGATTGCTTCCAAAATCGATGCCTGAGGGTCCGCGTGGAATCCGAACACGAATCTGATGTCAGATTTGAGAAGTTATCAGTTAGTCAGTTATTGATTTTGGAAGCAATCGGTTGAGAAACAAAAAAGTTCAAGATGGCGGCCACTTTTCTCAAATCTGACATCGGATTCGTGTTTGGAGTCCACGCAGACCCCCAGATATCGATTTTGGAAGCAATCGGTTGAGAAACAAAAAAGTTCAAGATGGCGGCCACTTTTCTCAAATCTGACATCGGATTCGTGTTCGAAGTCCACGCCGACCCCAGATATCGATTTTGGAAGCAATCGGTTGAGAAACAAAAAAGTTCAAGATGGCGGCCACTTTTCTCAAATCTGACATCGGATTCGTGTTTGGAGTCCACGCAGACCCCCAGATATCTATTTTGGAAGCAATCGGTTAAGAAACAAAAAAGTTCAAGATGGCAGCCACTTTTCTCAAATCTGACATCGGATTCGTGTTCGGAGTCCACGCGGACCCCCAGATATCGATTTTGGAAGCAATCGGTTGAGAAACAAAAAAGTTCAAGATGGCGGCCACTTTTCTCAAATCTGACATCGGATTCGTGTTTGGAGTCCACGCAGACCCCCAGATATCGATTTTGGAAGCAATCGGTTGAGAAACAAAAAAGTTCAAGATGGCGGCCACTTTTCTCAAATCTGACTTCGGATTCGTGTTCGGAGTCCACGCGGACCCCCAGATATCGATTTTGGAAGCAATCGGTTGAGAAACAAAAAAGTTCAAGATGGCGGCCACTGTTCTGAACTCTGACATCGGATTCGTGTTCCGAGTCCAGGTGGAGCCCCAGATATCGATTTTGGAAGCAATCGGTTGAGAAACAAAAAAGTTCAAGATGGCGGCCACTGTTCTCAACTCTGACATCGGATTCGTGTTCGGAGTCCACGTGGACCCCCAGATATCGATTTTGGAAGCAATCGGTTGAGAAACAAAAAAGTTCAAGATGGCGGCCACTGTTCTCAACTCTGACATCGGATTCGTGTTCGGAGTCCACGTGGACCCCCTGATATCGATTTTGGAAGCAATCGGTTGAGAAACAAAAAAGTTCAAGATGGCGGCCACTTTTCTCAAATCTGACATCGGATTCGTGTTCGGAGTCCACGCGGACCCCCAGATAACGATTTTGGGAGCAATCGGCTAAGAAACAAAAAAGTTCAAGATGGCGGCCACTTTTCTCAAATCTAACATCAGATTTGTGTTTGGATTCCACGCGGACCCTCAGTTATCGATTTTGGAAGCAACGGTTTAGATAGAAAAAAGTTCGTAACGTTCTATAAAAAAAGGAAAATAAAATAATACTAGTGGCACAAAAGGACTAGAATCCAGTGCCGTAAAGCGATTTATTAAAAAAAATCGTGGAAAAATACAAAATGCAGTGCGGTAAATACCGCCTCCGGACCGCGACGCGCCCGCCTCCGCTCTGTGTGACACCTCGCATTGACTACAATGGAATACAGCGGCCGCGGCCGCCTCCGCGCCGCCTCCGGTCCCGCGCCGCCGCCGCCTGTGTTCTGCGCGGTACCGGCCGCACCGCGCCGCTCCCGGCCCGGTTTTCTGTGTGGCAGGGTGCATATAAACTCGTACATTACAACAATCCCGCCTCCGGACCGCCTCCGGAACCGCTTTCTGTGTGAACCGGCCTTAAAACTTTTACAGAAAAATATTAAAACTAGCATTATAATTTAAATAAAACCGGTCAAGTGCGAGTCGGGCTAATCGCGCACCGAGGGTACCGTACCACACCACCACAGAACACAACATATTTACCTTAGAAAAAAAATTTTTTTTGTCCGGGACCTTTAGCGCCAGACCGACTCACACTTGGACGGTTTTTAGTATTTGTTGTTATTCTGTAGAGTTTGCTCTATAATCACTAAGTTTGACTGCTTTGGCTTGTATGTATTACCGTTTTTACGATAGAGCGTGAAGAAAATACGTTGATAAAAACTAGTTTCTTGTTGAGAAACCTCCTTAATTTTTAACTTTTTGACATTTTTATTATTTTTTAACAAATCCGCCGTAATAATGCATAATCTGAGAAAATTTCAACGATCTTGCTATTACGGTTCAAAAGTTACAGCCCTAAATAGGTAGGACAGACGGACGGACGGACGGACGGACGGACGGACGGACGGACAACGTAGGCTTAGTAATAGTGTCCCGTTTTCACCCTTTGGGTACGGAACCCTAAAAAGATATGCTACCTATGTCGCCACTTTTGATACGTAATCAGAACTAAGAGTAGGTAATAGTAAAAATAAACACGAGAATCGTAAGAAATACGAATACAAACTCGAATGAAACTCTATCTGGCTGTTTTTCATTTATTCACAAATGAAAAACATAAAAAATAAATTTTAAAATGTTACAATTTGGAAAATAACTACCTAAATTATATATTTCGTGCACTGGTGCAGTGTCGAAGTTATTGTTAAAAAAACACCGTGTTTATTCATTTACTAAAGACAAACTAGTTTCAGAACTTGTTTTTTTTTGTATCTTTTATTAATCAAGGCTAAACATGAATTTTAAGCACTTGTCTCGTTTCTGTCGATGTGCGTGCTAGTGATTTTGTGACAGCGTATAATCATAGTATTTTATTTTAATTTATTTGAAACGGTAAGTTAAACAATTTTAGAGATAACTATCGTATTTATTTATTGCATTGACGCAAAGCTATACACTAATAAATAATTAATTATTAGCCTTATTAGGACAAAATTCCCTCTCCCTTCCCTCTAACTTTTGAAATACCGGAGTAAAAAATTCTGATAGGTCTACACTCTTTACAACATGTTAATGAATTAGCGCAAAACCTCATACACCCCAACTGATTTATAACAAAAGAATTAGATTGAAACAATAATTTCATTATTTTGATAGTTAAAATTTAAAGTTATTCACATTTTAAGTTTTGAGGCGTAAATGATTTGTTATCATTTCAGCAATGAATGAAAGCGCTAACGTACTCATGGATACATTTTAATAATCTTGTTTTGGTAGTAAGTAGGGTGAGTGTGCCTGTGCGGTGGGTTGACATCGGGTTCAGAAAATTGTTAATTTTACAAATTAATTATTTAATATTTTGAAAAAAATTACCTATGTTGAAACCATGATAATTGGATTCTGCTCTCGATTCTAAACAAAATACTTTCTAGTTTTGCGTTCTTCTTCTTATCGTGTGGGCAGAGCCCTGGTGTCAGAGTTTGCAGAGAGCTGAGCTGAGTTGAGTTTGCTGTGTTTGTGTTTGAGTTTTGCGTTAATTCATTGACACGTTGCATAATATAGTTTTTAGTTCTAAGTGCTTTTAATGAGAACTATACTGTACTATGTTGTAGCGCATACAATGCCGCGAAAACCTGATACATTTTTTTTTTTATAATTCATATGTCCTACTTTTCACACTGGATTGGGTAGAAAAATATAAATAAGTATTAAATTTTTCTATTAAAGATCGCAAACATACAGAGTATCTCACACGTTGAACTCAGCAGTTGAAATGTATAGAGATACGCATCTTTCTACTGCTGATTGGACTTTCAAAAATCGCACCCCTGGAGTATGATTTTTTTAATGTCAAATCAGCAGTAGAAACATGCACGTCTCCCTAATAGTATTGACATTTACAACTGCTGAGTTCAAAGAATGCGTTTTATTCCGAGAGATAAGTGTAATTTTTGCAACCATCAGCAGCAAGGCTGATTCAGTGTTTATGGGGTGTAGAGCTTCTCTGTGATGGGGATGGACCAGGTCTGCCTGCATAACTCCAGTCGGTTTAGTAGTTACTGATAATTAAAGGTCTGTAAAAAATTAACGATCTGCTGCAAGGCTGATCGTATGTTATTGTTGTAGTATGCACTGTAGCTATGTGAACAGTCCAAAAACTGACATGGTTCATCAGTCGGTTTAAGAGATACAGCCGTTCAAAGGTCGGAACTTTGACTGGCTGTATCTCCTAAACCGACTGACAGAACTTGACAGTTTTTGTACTGTTCACATAGCCACAGTGCATACTATAACAATATCATACGATCAGCTGTGCAGCTGATCGTTAATTTTTTACAGACCATTAATCATCAGTAACTACTAAACCGACTGGAGTTATGCAGGCAGACCTGGTCCATCCTCATCACAGAGATGCTCTGCACCCCATAAACACTGAATCAGCCTTGCTGCTGATGGTTGCAAAAGTATACTTATCTCTTATACTCTTTCAAAAATCGCACTCTAGGTCTCCTTATATGAATTGTTGAGGGTCATGCCCTCTACAACCCCTAATATTATTTATTATTTTGGTTGTAAGGGCTTGGTCAATGACCAATAGCTACTGCGACCTGAATAGATCTATTGTAGATGTCACCCTAGACCTAAAGGTCGTTTCCTAGGCCCACGGACTTCATGAACCGTGTTATGCTTTTGGAGGGGAGGTCCCTAATGTCATTAGGTGTTATTACGTTTCCACCTAGATGGCATATACAACCCCTAATATCTTTAGATCTTTTTCTTTACACATTGATCATATTATTTCAGCACCATGGCGAAAGATACCTATTTTCGTATAGTTGGCTACACAGCCACTCTCGCCATGCATATTACAAATTCCTATGACGTTATAACTAGGATACAAAGATCGAATGAGTCCCACGTTGTAGAGTTTGGGAAACTACAAATTAAGTTTATCACTATTTGGACTTTGGTGAGTTAAAAAAAGAAAGAAAGATTTTTTCTTCTGAGTTCGTTTTTTAGGGTTCCGTACCCAAAGGGTGAAAACGGGACCCTATTACTAAGCCTACGTTGTCCGTCCGTCCGTCTGTAACTTTTGAACCGTAATAACTAAACTAGTTTTTAACCACGCTTTTTCTTTACGCTCTATCGTAAAAACGGTAATAAATACAAGCGTCAAACTTAGTGTGATTATAGATCAAACTCTACAGAATAACAAAAAATTATAAAACCCGGCCAAGTGTGAGTCGGTTTTGCGCTAAAGGTCCCGGACAAAAAAAGATTTTTTTTTCTATGCTAATAATGTTGTGTTCTGTGGTGGTGTGGTACGGAACCCTCGGTGCGAGAATAGCCCGACTCGCACTTGACCGGTTTTATTTTTGTTCTAACGCCACTAGTCTGGGATGGTGGTATTTGATGCTGGACATCGACACGACTTGGTGTCATCAGATGTTAACAACTCTTATACCCTCATTGTGTGGCTGCCGTTTATAACCGAAATCACTGCCGAAGTCACTGAAGGTGTAGACAGTTGCAAACTTTTAAAGATGAATGTAATGTATACTCTTGCACATTTGCGGCTTCCCACATTAGAGGCACTATGCGTCCGACTGAGTCGGCGGCGGAATGGGCGGCTTCACAGAAGCATGTGAGGTACGCGATATTGGAGTCCCAGTACATCTTTGTGCCACTGGCAGTGGAGACGTCTGGAACGTGGGGAGTGGAAGGTAAGGCGTTCGTAAGAGAGCTGGGCAGGAGGTTGGTTGAAAGTGGCGGCGATGTCCGCTCAGGGTCGTATCTGGTGCAGAAGATTTCGTTGGCTATCCAGCGCGGGAACGCAGCTGGTGTGATGGGATCCTTTGTGCCAGGTACGACTTATGACGATGCCGTGTAGTTTGGGTTAATTTATTATTTTGCTGACGAAACGTTTTGTGGATTTTTATTTGTATTCTCTTGTGACGAAGCTTGTTGTGGATTTTTGATTATATCTTCGTAATTATATTATAAATTGCAAATACTCTTTATATTTAACAACTTTCTCCAAGGTACCTATAAAAAATTCGACCTAAAACTTGTTATACTTGTATAACTAGACTGTTTGTAAACAGTCTATCAGCAATTAGTCTAAATCTAAACCTAAACTATTATAAAACTGTAACAGAAGTGTGTCAGGAAAACGTTACCCCGTGTCCCTGATTCCATATCACAAATTTATGGATTTCTTGTCTGTCTGTTTGTGTGATTGTTTGATCGAGCATCAAGGAATGAAAGTCGAGTGAATGCAGTTGAAATGCGCTCCTTACGAAGTATGTGTGGTATTACTTTGGTTGATCGAATCAAGAACAGTGTGATAAGGGATTGGTGTAATTTGAAGGATGATATAGTAACAAGGATTGAGAGGGGTATGCTTAGATGGTTTGGTCACGCAGAGAGAATGAATGAAAGAAGACTTACGAATGAAATTTATCGAGCACAGATGAGTGGAAGTGTTGGGAGAGGCCGTCCGAGGAAAACATACCACGATCAAATCAATGATCTTTTCCGAAAAGGACAAGTGCGTAGCACCCTCAATCGACGGAAGTGCATGAAAAGATGTATGAATGTCAATGAGGCTAGAGAGGTGTGTCAGAGTCGTAGCGTGTGGCGATCTGTGGTCTCTGCCTACCCCCTTGGGACAATGGCGTGAGCTTATGTATGTATGTATGTTGATCGAGCATCACGCAAAAACTACTGAACCGATTTTTATGAAAATTTTTTGTTTGATAGCTTATGATCTGACTTAAAATCTGGTATATAATTTGTGCGTTCGAAGTCGCGGGTTAACTCTAGTATTAGATAAAATCCTTTAACTTCCTTGGGGATAGTTGTTCAGTAACATGAGTAGGTACTACCAACAACTCTTAAAATTAATGTAAGTAACTATATCAACATGTACACTTACCATAACCATAACTTCTGTTACAGGTCTTGCAACTGCAATACGCAACTCTGGGTCTCATCTGTGATCTTCTTACGTTCGTTAAGAAAGATTTTATAATAAACAAATACTTAAGTATTTTACGGGACACGTTCTTCTCTGCTTTATTGTGGCCTAATTGTGTGGTAAGGAAGTTATTAAATTTAATATGAACTTAAAAAAATATCCTATGTGTTAATCCAGAGCATAGTAGATCATTATCATGTTATTTAAGGCTCCAACATGCGCCAGTGACCTTGCGCGAATGGGCGGAGCTTATTCTCTCTCCCCGCACCACCCGCATCGCGCTCACGATACGTAGATACACCATAGACGTGGACATGTGCCGGCACTTTAGACACGCCACGCGCCGTGGTCACAGAAAGAGTACTTATCTATTACTCCGTGGGCGTCGAGTGGCCAACATTAGCAGTGCTCGGCTAGAAATTTACCATAAACTTATATGTACGCACGGCGACACATCAAGCGCGTAGGCATAGTAATGTATAACGTCGCACAGCCAGCTTATTTTCGTTTTGGGTAGCTTGATGTGTCGCCGTGTGTACATCAATAATTATTCTTTCTGAGTTTTAAACTTGAAAGTTGTGTTTATTATTACATCCTACTTTAACACTTACCTTTAGTTTTATACCTCTGACTACTCCCTCAGGGAATATAGTCGTGAGCATATGCATGCATGCATTATACTTTAATCATTTTAAGTATTGCACCACACTAAACATTAATTTTGAAATTAACTTATTCATAAAAGCATAAAAAAACCCGGGTCACAACATTTATAGTCTAGTAAAAATACAGTTTTAAGATTGCATTAAAGACACTGTAGTAGATAATTTTATTTTATTATAGACTTTTGTCAAAATTTCGTGGTAAATAAAGGGACTCCGAGAAATACCTTTAAATTTATATAAATGTCCAAAGGACATGCACATTTCTGAAAATGTTTCTTCGTGCAGACCCGAAAAGAGACCGTTAATTTAAGGAACATTTATTTTGGGAGGTAGGGGACCATTGGGCAGTCGGGAGGTTTGGGCACCACCTCATAACTCAAGATTTATAGTCGATTTTTAATTTTGTTTTCTATGGCAATTTAGTTTAGTTAATTATTAATGGCCCCACTGCTCAACCAAATATCATCAGTGATTTCGTTCATTTGCCAAAGTTATATGCGATTGATGGTTTTTTGAGTGCCAAATTAAGTATTTTGTCGTGATTTTGAATAAAATAGCAAAGCAATCTGCGAGAAAGTGTATGTTTCTTTGTATACGTCTGATTATATGTTTATCAAAGATTGTATTAACCAGTACCTAGAGTTTAAAAGGTGCCCAAGCCACCCGACCATTGGGAGGTATGGGCACTTTTGACAGGGTTTGGAAATTATCTTGTAACTTTGAGACTGATTACAATTGGGTAACTGTTCTTCACAATAATTTGGGCCAAATATATGTGCCATTGCCACTTAACAATAATTTCTAATCGGTAACCTTTTTGTTAAAAAGTCCCGGGGCTACAAGTACTATACGAAGTTAACTAGAACTTTTTTTTTTTTCGTTCGGTTGTGCTTGTGATTAGTAATGTCGTTCCTTACAACAATAACAAAACGGCAATCGGTATAATCTTTTGGTCCCCGGGCTACAGTAGGTACTAGTGTCAAAATGATAGGAAGTACTACGTACTAGTATGCAAAATCTTTAAAAAAAATTGCTAAATAAATATTGATTTTATTTCACAAATTCCAAATTTTCATACCAACTAACCCAGTCCTCCTGTAGTAACTGTCAACCAGCAGGTAATTTTTGGATCAGAAAGAACTAAGAGCACCTTCAAATTTGCAGCAGAGTATCGCGGTATAATAAAAAATAAAATTACGTCGGCAACAGCGCCAAATTAGATTTTTTTGTGATCTAAAAATGCTTTTGGAAAACACTGTTTTGCAAAGTTTCATATTATTATAAGCTTCAAACAGGGAGTAAATATTTTTGACCAGTTACATCGAAAACATTGAGAAATGTAAATATTATTTATCAACGTAAAACCCACTACGACATGTTTTTAGGGTCCTTTTTTTATGTTTGATAGGTAAACCTTTGACCCCAATCTCACCTGATGTTGAGTGATGATGAGGCCGAAGATGTAGCATGCTTACCTAGAAAGATGCCTATTCACTCTCGCCTTGAAGAGGCCCAGGTTGTATTGCTCAGGGAACAGGTCCACAGGCAGGGCATTCCACTCCTTAGCCGTGCGCATTATAAAAGAAGAAGCAAACTGCTTCGTGCGAATTGCTGGTAGGTCAACGACATAAGGGTGGAAACCCAGTCTGCGTCTCGTCCCCCGCAGATGAAAGGGAGACGGTGGTATTAGATCGTGTAATTCAGTCACACACTCTCCTAAATGTATCCTATAAAAAACAGACAGACAGGCTACCTTGCGACGATGCTCAAGACTTTGTAGCTTCGCCACCGAGGTTGGATCACCTATGAGCTTCCTGGCACGCCTGTCGATTGAGTCCAGCGCGGTCAGCTGGTATTGGGCAAACCCGTCCCAGAGATGGCAGCAGTACTCCATACACGATCGGACTTGTGCTTGATAAAGTTGTAGAAGCTGTCCCGGAGTAAAGTACCATCTGACCTTCGAGAGGACGCCCAGTTTTTTCGCTGCGGTTTTCGCCATGGACTCAATGTACCGTCCGAAATTCAGATCGGACGATATGTTAATGCCAAGGAGCTCCAGGTGATCAGCTATCGGTATGGACACATTTCGGAAAGTCGGAGTCAAAGCGAAGGGACTCCGTTTTGTGGAGAAAAGGCACGCCTGTGTTTTGCTTGCGTTGAAACTGACCCGATTAGTATCACCCCAGTCGGACACAGATTCAAGGGCCAAGTTTATTCGCTGCACCATGGCCTCTCGACAAGACTGAGTAACGTCCAATTTGACCCCTGCACCGGACAGATATCTGTCAGCAACAGTGCTGTCGTCTGCATACCCAAAGGTTCCGGGCACAAGCATGACGTTTATATGCAGCAGAAATAAAGTGACTGACAGAACTGACCCCTGAGGAACACCGGCATTAACAGCCATTTGATCCGATGAGTATCCATCAATGACTACTCGAATGGATCGTTCTCTCAAGAAGTCAGCTATCCAGTTGCATAGCTCAATCCGAATTTCATATGATGGAAGCTTGCTTATAAGGCTTGCATGCCAGACCCTGTCAAAGGCTTTGGATATGTCAAGAGACACGGCAAGTGCCTCCCCGTATCTCTCGACAGCCTCGCTCCACAGATGAGTGGCATACACAAGAAGATCCCCCGTGGACCGTCCTGGGCGGAACCCATACTGACGGTCACTGAGGAGGTCGTTATGTTCCGGGTATGCCAGGAGCCGGTTGTTAAGTACACGTTCCATAGTCTTGCAGAGTATGGAAGTGACTGATAGTCATAGTCATAGTCATAGTCATTTATTTTGTAAAATAATTTACATGTCAAGTGTACTCCTTAACTGATACTGGTCTATAGTTGACAGGGTCGGCACGACTGCCTTCTTTGGGCACGGGTTACACGTTGGCAAGCTTCCATGACCTTGGGACTACCGCAGTCTTAAGTGAGAGGCGATACAGGCGTGTTAAAACAGGAGACAATTCTGGAGCACAGGTGCGTAGGACAATCGCTGGGATTCCGTCGGGTCCGCTAGCCTTGTTCACGTCTAGAGAACGCAGGATTTTAAGAACCTCTTTTTGGCGAATGTGAACTGATGCCATTGAGCATTCAGTACGAGGAATGGTAGGTGGTGTTTTATCTGAGTTCTCCAGATGCGAATTCCCGGCAAAAAGATTAGCAAATAAATTTGCTTTCTCCTCCGCCGAGTGAGCTAGCGATCCGTCAGGTTTTATTAGCGGTGGCAGGGAGGGACGGCCGAAGTTTGCTTCCACCGCTTTGGCAGCCGACCAAAACGCTTTGCTGCCAGCTGGATAGGAGGCAAGCTTGGCCCCTATACGACCTATATGGTCGAACCGGGCTTTTCGCAACACCTATTCTGAAAGTACAGGACATCCACGTTTCACTAGTAGTACCGAAACTCTGTCCAGTGTGGCGGGAAGTGAGCCCGTCGCCACTTTTAATGGACAGTAGGTACAATACATGCCTCGAAATGGAAGCATACAGGTTTCCTCACGATGGTTTCCTTCACCGAAAAGCCAGTAGTATTAGAAATCGTACATAGATTCCGAAAAACTCATTGGTACGAGTTGACCTGGACGGGGATGTGACCTGTATGGCAGGCAAGGTTACTCGCCACTGGACCAACACGGCTTCAGTTAAAATATCATGTCTCATACAAAACTATAGTACTTACTAGACTCAATTGTAAGGGACGGCAGATTTTTTTTTCTCGACGTTGGCTCCATAGTGAAAGTTGTACAGTTCGATGGTCTAAAAGCTCCTCCTTAAGTATTACTAGGGTGTTTTCTTACACCCTGTATAATCGCACAGCGAGATTTAAGTATCTTAAATTTTTTTTTCATTCATCTTGTGGTCACTAAATGGTGTCGATTACGGTTTAAAAGTCAAATCCATAATTACTTCCCACTCCTCCATACGAAATATAGTAAATTGTCTGGCCTACTACCCGTATGCGGCGTACGACGCGACGTTTTTTTGTCGTGTTACTTCTAGTACGTAACGTAGTACATAATAAAATAATTCAATGTTCCCGTTGTTACGTTGAAAAATTATGTTGCTGTAAAAAAAATATATAAGACCTACCTACAAATTTTATTTCATAACTTCCTATTATAATTGTCATGGCAAATGAAGCATCAATTATCACAGTCACCCTTTAGTAATTTTTGAATTAAAAAGCGGATAAATCTATGGATTGTTGATCTTTGTTGTATGGAATAGGTTGCATTCATTGCACTTTGGGTTACAATTTAGAATATTAATATAATAGAACGTGAAAAACACATATTCATAATGATTCCCAATTTATTACGTTATTTTGAGTAGATACTTAGGTATTTAATATTTTGTAAAAAAAAATTATTACCTCAAAACTAAATTATTTACTGTTTATTTGTACAAAATCTACCTTAAATTAACGGTCGTTTCGGGTCTGCAGGAAGTAACATCTTCAGAAATGTGAATGTCCTTTCGACATTTATATCAATTTTAAGGTATTTCTCAGTGTCCCTTTATTTACCACGAAATCTCGACAAAAGTCTATAATGAAATAAAAGTACCTACTACAGTGTCTTTAATGCAATCTTAAAACCGTATTTTTACTAGACTATAAATGTTGTGACCCGGATTATAGTACCTATACTATAGGTACTATAATATATCCGGGTATAATATATCATAGGTCCTATAGATTGGTGGTACAGTGGCGAGTAACCTTGCCTGTCGTGCAGGAGGCGATGGTTCGATCCCCGTCCAGGCCAACTCGTACCAATGAGTTTTTCGGAATTTATGTACGATTTGTAACACCACTGGCTTTTCGGTGAAGGAAAACATCGTGAGGAAACCTGCATGCTTCAATTTCGAGGCATGTATCCTACTGTCCATTACAAGTGGCGACGGGCTCACTCCCCGTCACACTGGACAGAGTTTCGGTACTACTAGTGAAACGTGGATGTTCTGAAGTTTCAGAATATCTGTGACTACCCGCTCGGGGAATATAGTCGTGAGCATATGCGTATACCCACAGATTAATCTATTGTTTTTTAATAAAAAGTGTTGTAAAAAAATTGATTAAAAATGGGTACCTACAAAGATTCTTATATTTACGAAGCAAAAGATAACAGAAGTGAAACCCTCATATTTTGCAAACGAAAGTCCCTCGGACCGCTCTGTGTATTCTTTTTCTATATTTCAAACAAAATAATTAAAATTTCGAAATATAATTTTGTCTCGACGAAGTACAGGTCTGTTTAGCAAGAGGCCTCGCCCCGCTCTGACTATATGGACGAGAGCGGGGGTGCCGGTATGAATACGACAGGAATTTAGCAGTAATTTTTGAAATTTGATATATATTTTTATCAATTTCGAAAAAGTAAGAAAACCACATCATTCTATATTGTATTTTGAAGAATATTGTAAATTTTCATTTACTTCCGATCAAAAATGTAAGAGTAAAATGGTTACAACTGGACAAAAAAGGGGTGACTTTAGATTCACTTTTCTTCGGTTTTATTCATTAAAATCGATTTCTAGAAAAACCACATCACGTCTCATATTGTCTAGACTGTTCAGTTCTTTTTTCAGCTTAAGAAGTGGCATAGTTAATGAATAAAATGGTTACAAAGTTACCCGATTTTGCCATAAAACTGGGAGTAGCCGCCTTAAGAGCTACGCTCTTGTCGGTGGAGTATTCGCCAATCCTGTCTATTTTCCGCTAGTGTCTTGAACACGACATCAACCTTTTCCTTCACTTGGGCTAGATAACTCTATCTAGGTCTTCCTCTGCCTCTCTTCCTGTTGTATATGTGTGTTGCCATTGTGCAAGTGTGCGTGCATGTATTAATGTAATACCCTATCTAATAAACGTCAGTGTGTTAACAGCAGTCGTGCGTTTCTCTTGTCCTGTCACATACGTATCAGTGGCGACGATACCCTCGCTTCGTGAGTCTAAAAAAAAAAAAAAAAAAAAAAAAGTGTTCGCGATGGCTAATGTACAGTTCGGGTTTTTAACAAGTTTCGATCATAATTCGCAGTCTTGGAAAACGTACAAGTGCCGGTTATCGCAATGGTTCATTGCAAACGAAATTAGTGCAACAACAGACGCGACGGGAACAAAGAGACGGGCAATTCTACTGAGCGCGTTGTCCGAAGCCACGTACACACTCTCACGAATGTAGAAGAAGTGCTTCGCGACCGTTTTATAAAAGGAATGTTACCTGGTGCAGAGAAAGAGAAGCTATATGCTCAAGCTCTGTCAGATTTAACATTGGGTAAAGCGGTGGAGTTAGCCGAGAGCATTCGTTGTGCGCGCGCGGGAGCCACGGCCGCCGCCGGCACAGGCCCACAGGTCGTGCCGTCGCCCGATCAGGTGTTTAAAATAGTGCATAAGGGAAAGAGTGGTGAAAATTCAAAAGTGAAGTGTTCGGTTTGCGGCTATACAAACCATAAATCGTCTCAATGTCGTTTCGCTAATTATACATGTAAAAAGTGTAATGTCAAAGGCCATCTGCGTAAGATGTGTAAAAGTGTAAACTTCATGGATACTGGAGCAGATAGTGGGAGCGATTGCGAGGATGACGGTAAGTTGTATAATATACGATCAGTGAGGGGAGAACCAATGGTCGAGACGGTTAAGGTAAACGGGTTAAATTTAAAATTTGAAATAGATAGCGGATCCGCTGTAACAGTTATTTCTCATAGCACGTACAAAACGCATTTCAAGGACGTGCCGTTGTCACCCACAAGTAAGAGGTTAATGACCTACACAGGTGATCGACTGACATGTTTAGGTAGTGTTCGGTTGTCGGTTGAATTCGTCGGTTGCACTCATGTACTTGATTTTTACGTCGTGCGCGATGGCGGCCCACCTTTATTAGGCAGAGATTTTATATCTGCATTTAGGCTACAATTAATACCTATTAATTATTGTAAGGATACATTTATCGGTGTGGAACAGTTACAAAAACTATATTCAGAATTGTTCTCCGACAAATTAGGGAAATTTAAAAAATATAAAGTAAAACTGTCATTAAAGGAAAACGCCAAACCGATATTTTTTAAAGCGCGGCCTATAGCTTTTGCTTTACGAGATACGGTCGGAAAGGAACTCGACAGACTAGTGGAACTCGGAGTTCTCCAACCGGTGGAGCATTCAGAGTATGCTTCTCCGATAGTGCCAGTTTTAAAAAAGAACGGTACTGTCAGAATATGTGGGGACTATTCGGTTAGTATTAATAAGCAGTTGATAATTGAACAGTATCCTCTTCCTACGATAAAAGAATTATTCTCCAAGTTGTATGGGGGGGAACATTTCACAAAGCTAGACCTTTCAATGGCCTACAATCAGTTCGTTCTGGATGATGACTCTCAGATGCTAACGTGCATCAACACACACCGCGGCCTGTTCAAGTACACTCGCTTAGTGTTCGGGTTGTCCAGCGCGCCTGCCATCTTCCAACGCGCCATGGAGTGCGTGCTGTCTGGACTCGACGGAGTGCTATGCCTGCTGGACGACGTGCTAGTGACAGGTAAGGATGAGGCACAACACATGGCACGATTGAACGTTGTCATGCAGAGACTCCAGGATGCAGGGTTAACTTTGCAACGTGAAAAGTGCGAATTTTTCAAAAGCGAGGTTAGCTACTTGGGCTATACGATAAGTAAAGACGGGTTGAAAAAGTCGCCTGAAAAAATTAAAGCGATAGTTCAGGCACCCGTACCAACAAATGTCGGGCAACTACAGTCTTTTCTCGGACTTATTAATTATTATAGAAATTTTGTACCGGCTGCTTCAACTATTCTTAGCCCTCTATACGACTTATTAAAAAAGGGGAATAAGTGGAGATGGGAGGAAGAACATGAAAAGGCATATAAGAATATTAAAAGCAAATTAGTGTCTGATCAGGTTTTAACACACTTTAATCCGGAAGCAAAGTTAATCCTGACAGTGGATGCCCCACCGAGTGGCTTAGGGGCCATTTTGTCACAAGTAGAGGCAGACGGAGCTGAGCGGCCAATATCGTTTGCGTCACGCACGCTCAACGCGGCCGAGAAACGCTACTCGCAAATACAGAAGGAGGCGACCGCCATCATATATGGGGTGCGGCGCTTCCATCAGTATTTATATGGTAGATCACAACCGTTCGTACTGCGTACGGACCATAAACCACTTATCTCAATTTGCGGCCCATATAAAGGTATACCGGAAGTATCCGCTAATCGCTTACAAAGATACGCGCTATTCCTTAGTGGTTACAATTATGTAATCGAGTACGTACGCAGTGCGAACAACAGTGCAGATTATTTGTCGCGCGCTAGTCTGCCGGAGAGCGGCGGCGGCGGCGCGGGGGCGGGCACAGGTGGAGAGGCGGACGACCGTGCACTCACCGACCGGTCGGCCTATGTTTGTTTTGTTATCGACGGGAGTATGCCGATAACAGCAGACGAGATATGCAGTGAAACAAAAAAAGATGTTATATTAAACAAGGTGACTACGCTTATATTAAATGGTTGGCCTAGGACCGTATCGGATATTCGTCTGAGACCATATCATATGTGTAAATCGCAGTTAGCAGTAGAAAATGGTTGTGTGATGAGGGGTCACAAAGTGGTTGTTCCAGAGACTTTACAACAACGGGTATTAAAAGAGTTACATTCCTCCCACCTAGGTATAGTAAAAACTAAAGCAGAGGCCCGGGCAAGATTTTGGTTTCCCGGAATAGACGAAACTTTAGAAAAATATTTAGGCTCTTGTGAGATTTGTCTACAACTGCGACCATCCCCACCTCGCGTCCCACCTGTGGGTTGGAAACGTCCTTTAACCCAATTTGAAAGACTACATCTAGATTTTTTAGGCCCCCTAAATAATAGAACATATTTAGTGGTGGTAGACGCATATACGAAGTGGGTCGAAGTATACGAAATGAGCACAACCACCACAACCGGCGTAATCGAGAAAATGTGCGAGTTTTTTTCAAGGTATGGGTTACCGAAAACGCTTGTGAGTGACAATGGCACCGCATTTTGTTCGCGAGAATTTGGAAGGTTTTGTGAAATGAACGGCATAAAAAACATGACGTCACCGGCTTACCATCCGGCGAGCAATGGCCAAGCTGAAAGCTTTGTCAAAATTATAAAAAAAGGTATTAAGTCAAGTATAATGAGTGGTCAAAACGAGAAGCAAAGAAAGATAATATTGTTAAAGTATTTAATGGACTACCGTAACTCTGTTCACTCGACCACAGGGTTCACTCCATCACAATTAGTATACGGTAGGAAAATAAGATCAAGGCTAGACTTATCTAATCCCGTTACATCGTCGTCGCTCCCGCCATCTGCTGCTGTAAACAAAACTGGAAATCAACAGTGTTTACAAAATAATGAGAGAAAAAAGGAAAATGTAAAAGGGTTTGAGAAAGGAGAAATTATTTTATATAAAAAACATACCAACAATAAGCAATTTAATTGGCATAAGGGTGTTATCAATAAGAGAATTGGAAAAGTACTGTATTTAGTTAAGGATTTAAAAACATCTGTATGTATAAAAAAACACAAGAATCAGATAGTTAAATATAAAGGTATACTAGACAACGGCGATAACCTAGATGAGTCGGGCCAGGGCTTACAAAATGAATACATACCATCTCTGTCGACACCGCCATCATCGCCACAGCAACCCCCACCAAGATCGCCAACGAGACAGCCACCGCTGTCACAGCCGACGTCACCGTCGTCACCGTTGTCACCGTTGTCACCTTCGTCACCGTTGTCACCGTTGTCACAGTCGTCGCGACCCACACCGCCACCATTGGAGACCAGAGATAACATGGGACCAATCTCAGACTCAGATGCAAGTGTGCGGGAGTCAAGTGACACAGAGTTTTATGAAGCGGAGGCAGCTCCAGTAAGTGAGGAGCCGGTCACAGAGAGAGTGGTAGAGGGGTCCAGCCCAGTTATGCCCAGAAGGTTACTACGTAAGCGTTCCATGTCTAAAGTAGATTTTAGGATTTCCTAAAATCTACTTTAGACATGGAACAATAATAATAAAAAAATAATATAATTAAAAATATAATAACAACACACACACACACTTATTTATAATATTTATTATAAATAAGTTGTCATTTTATATTAGTATATAAAATAGGGGAGAAATGTTGTATATGTGTGTTGCCATTGTGCAAGTGTGCGTGCATGTATTAATGTAATACCCTATCTAATAAACGTCAGTGTGTTAACAGCAGTCGTGCGTTTCTCTTGTCCTGTCACATACGTATCACTTCCCCTCTATGTTCCCTTTCAGTATGGTTTTAAAGAAATTGTCGTTTCATATCAAGTGTCCGATCATTTTACCCCTCCAGTTTTCGATCTGTGTGCCAAACACCCCAATCTTTTTTATTTTATTTAACTCTTCCCAGGCTACCATAAAAGTTGACGTGGTCGGCATCTGGCATACTGTAAAGAAAAACAACAAAATTATAAAAACCGGCCGGCCAAGTATTTTTTAGGTCACCACATTTACCTTGCCGGTTTTTTATACAGGGTCCTTTAATATGCTGACACTTTTTTAAGGCGATGATCAGACGATCAAACTGAACAACTTTCTCAATGGGACCAACATCGAATAAGCGAAAAAAAACAGCTGTCCCATACATTTGGTTCGAGTAGGTTTACAGTTTTGTATGGAGGAGCACTTTTTTTTTTCGCGATTTCGATGTTGGTTGGTTGGAAAGTTGTTCAGCTTGACGTACTGATCATAGTATATAAGTAGTAAGAAGGACCTATAGAGTGCCGGTTGTTTAAGAGTAGAGGAAATAATCAAACCTGCTACTTGCCATTCTTTATCTTTATTCAAATGTAAGTTCTGTTTTGGTGTGCAATAAAATATAATTGAATTGAATAAAACGTTTTTTTACAGTTCGTCTTCTCATCATTCTGGCCGCTATTTTTGTACGACGAGAATCTAGTATTTCCTTCATTCATAGACAAAATTCTAAGTCCTGTAAACAACCATGTCTTGCACACGGCCATCATAGTTGTTGTCTTGTGGGAGATCAAGTTCAAACCTCCGTCAAAACCCAGGAGTCATACAATAAACGTCATGATTCTAAGCGTCTTCTTAATCTGCTATTTATATGTGTAAGTATTTCTAACATCATCTTCAAAGACAGCCCGTATCCACCCACTGCAGGGTAAACCTCCTCCCCATTTTGTCATCCTCCTCGTTCCCGTGCCAGTCGCACCCAGGTCTTACTGATACGTTTCCAGATGTTGTCAACCCACCTGGCTGCTTGACAACCCACTTCTCTTTTTCCTTAACTGGGCCACAACTATTTTAAGGCTTTGCTCCACCTGCCATCACTTCGCCTAGCTACATGTCCTGTCCAGGCTGTCCACCGTCCCCGACGTCCTGAACCTTAGTTCGACGTCGGATATATTCTAACCGAAATATTTATAACCGATCTAAAAATTGAGACCGTGAGAAATGACTTGGAGATGGGTAATTGGGGAGATGGGTTGTATTCATCGTCATCTCAGCCAATGGACGTCCACTGCTAGGCATAGGCCTCCCCCAAGGATCGCCACAACGACCACTCCTGCGCTGCCCTCATCCAACAGATTTCCCTACACCAGGTCCACCATCCACCTATAGTACCCCTAGTATTAAGTAATATAGGGTCCTTAATATATGCTAACACTTTTTTAACCGGATGATCAGACCGTCAAACTGAACAACTTTCTCTATGGCACGCTATAAATCGCGAAAAAAAATCAGCTCTTCCATATAAACCTGCAAACCTACTTGTGCCAAATGTATAAATAAAATAAATATAAATAAACAAATAACGCTCACAGGCACATACATTGGTAGCCTTGGTAAGCCTTAGGCTTTTTGTTATGGGAATCATACAACAACGGCACAAACATATAACATCCATGACCGAACCGGGATTCGAACCCAGGACCCTGGTTTGGCAGTCCGGTGTGGCAACCATCACACCAACCGGGTCGTCAAGGTCGTCAAGGTCAATCGTCAAGGTCGTCGGGTGTAGTATGGGACAGCTGATTTTTTTTCGCATTTTCGATGTTGGTCCCGTAGAGAAAGTTCAGTTTGATGGTCTGATCATCCCATTAAAAAGGACCCTGTATCAATAACAATAATACAGCGTCCTTTTAATTAATTTCTTTTTTTTTCTTTTTCAGTATGTTTGCCGCCTACCTATACGACGGGATTTGGTTGTACCCTATTTTCAAGATAGTATTCGGTACAATGTATTTCCCAATTGTATCTATATGCTTAGTTGTTGTTATGTTGTTTTCATATTGCAGTCAATGGCCGATTTCCTCTGTTTTATGGAGACAAAAAGAGTTGAAGAAAAATAAATGAAGTTAACAGTTAATATTATGTTTAATTATTATTATATGGTTAGATTTTTATATCCATATAAGAATAACCTTACCAGAAAAATAAAACACCTTGCCATTTTGCAGATAATCATTGGAACTAGTTTTTTAGGGCTCCGAAGTCAAAAAGGAACCGTTATAGTTTCGCCATGTCCGTCTGTCTGTCCGTCCGTCTGTCCGCGGCTTAGCTCAGAGACGCTTAAGAGGGGGTCATACCTATTTTTTCTGTTTTTGAACCGATTTTTGATAACCAAATTATTACATTAAATATACATAGTTCACATAACAGTGTAGATACGTTCTTTCTGCAGGGCATCTAACCGTTGAAAACACGATTCTATTAAATTTTCTCGATAGAAAAGAGGAGCAAAGTAAGCTCGATTTCAGATTTATAACCAGTTTTACAAGAATCAGCCTACACCATTTCTTCTGAATATACCATCATTTGAAAGGTAAATAATTGTAGCAGGGCTTCTACCCGATAGATTTTTCCCGAAACTCCCAAGAGAAAAGATATTGATGAAAAATGTGTTTTTTTGCGATCTTACTTTCAATTGAAGCGGGATGGCTAATTGCAAAAGTTTGCTTGTTAGAAAGAGAGGCTTGCTCTACTAATACCCAGCCTTAATACTAGAAAGCTGTAATTTGGCATATGTATACATATTTATAACGCCGATAAATTGGTAAAATAAAATCTTGAAAAAAAAATTTTTTAGAGTACCTCCCCTAATCATGAAGTGCGGATGAATTTTTTTTGAATGGTTTACTCAATCAAAAGTTATGAGTATTTAAAGTCAGTGTCACGTGTACGAAGTTGCGGGCGCCGCTAGTAAAGAATAATTTTGTAAAAATCGTATACTTTCGATAATTCGTATAATTTTGTAAAATTATGTAGTTTTTTTTCGAATAAGTGTGCTTGTTTTTTGTCTGTCTGCATCTACGAATAATTAAGAGTCTTCATACATTGACCCATTGACATAGACGAAGAATTTTTCTTTCTACGCCCATTGACCATACATATTTGTTACATACGTAAAGCGTCACGTGACGCTCTACGTGCACACAGGGTGTAAAATTAAATGGGTTACATATTGATCGGGGTGCTTCAAACGAATTATATTAATGTTACACTGCTTCAGACCATCAAACTGAAAATTTTTTACCTACTACTAATAGGACCAACTAAAACCAAGACAATATAATTAATAAACACAAAACAATATAATCAATAATGAGTGTTCGGTATTCAGTCTTCATTTTTTTTTCTTTTCAACTTAATGTATCCACTAGGATTAATAATGGCTGGCGTTCATTGATACCTTAATTAATTAATTAATTACTTAATTACTTACTAAATTATTTATCATTCAATTACATTCATTCATGCATCCATTCATTCAACATTCTGGCAATATTCCTATTTATTTTACATGTATACTATACATAATTTATATATTAGTAAAAAATATATATTGACATATTTATTTTTATTTTATTATTTATAATATCTATAACTATATATTTCTTAATCTTTTCTATTAGTATGTATATTGTTTTATGTATGTAATATTAGTATGTTACCTATTTTATGTACCTTTAATTCCTGCAAGGCTTACTTTTCTTTCTTTCCAGTAAGTTTCATTAACCTATTGTTTGTTTTTTTTTCTCTCCATGTTGTAATTCCAGTTTACAAAATTGTACTTTCATTCTGTTTAAAAAGTTATAATGTAATTAAGATTTACGACGTCCATTCTTTATAAAGATAAACTGTGGATAGCTGTTATTGGCCTCTATTTATTATAAGTTACTAATGTAAAATTACATATTTAAGGCTGTTGTTATCCCTAATATTATAAAATAAAATAAATAAAAATAAAATAAAATAAAATAAGAGAAAGAAATCAGCTGCACCATAGAAAATGTCGATAGCTACTCTACCTGACTCTACCACAATATACAAAACAGCAGATTTTTTTCGCGATTTCAAAGGTCCCATAGTGAAAGTCTGTTCATCTTAAGTATCCCCTTTCATATGTAACGCATTTTGTTTTACACCCGGTATAGGGTTCTTCTTTAATACGCTGTCGGTTTTAGTATTTATGGGGTCGAGCAGGATTTCAGTTTTGTATGGAACAGCTGATTTCCTTTTTCGTGAATTCGATGTTGGTCCCATACAGAAAGTTGTTCAGTTTGATGGTCTGATCAACCCCTTTAAAAAACCGTCAGCTAAGTTGGAGCCTGTACCTGTCTATGAGACGATACCAAAAGTATCTATGAGATAAATGCTTGCCATAAATGTTGCATAAGTACAGCATAAGTACCTACGTCAAACTTTTTTAAAGCTTCGTAACCTTATGATCTGTGTCAAATGTGACATTGTCACAAATTCTGATAAACTAGCATTTTGTAAACATAACAAAAACAATTTAGGTACAATAATAAATAACTAATAACCTTGTAATAATATCGAAAGATTCTACAAACCGTGGAGGGATGAGATAAGTAATAATGGCCGTGGATCCTGTGTCAGCATTTATTTTGGGAACTTGTTTTATAGCTTGCTGGCGTGAGTTTTATTTTCTTATTCCTTTTGTCGCACAATAAAATTATAAACTTTAACAAAACGCTCCCTAGGGATCTCTGCAAGGAGGACATGGAGACTCCTCTACACCACCTATGTGACTGTGGCCCCTGATGTACAAACGCAGTACTCATCTAGGTAGGCAGGTACTGACACCAGATGAGATACAAACTATCCCGATCAAGAATCTACTGCGATTTGGATTGGTAAGGAACTGTAAAAAGGGCGTTCACAAAGGACCAGCGATGGTCTACGTGGCACAGGCTTAGCAAACCTGTCAAGGCCCAAAACCCAACAAATAATAATAGGGATCTGATGTTCTTTCTACCCTAAAGCGACTAAACATGAAGCGTTCAGTAGTTCAGTACGTCGGGGGCCAGGAACTTCTTCAGGTGAAGGAGAACTCGGAGCTTGAAGGCCTTGAAATCCAAAGACCTGATTCCAACTCCCGCACCCTCACCTGCAGAGGCCTATCGTCCCGAACATGGAACCTGGTGCAGAGGTGACGCAGGATGTCGTCCGTATTTGTATCTCTGTCCAGGAAATGTACACTGGAACTGTCGTGGCTGCTTTGATGCAGAACGCAGCAGCCAATGTGGTACCATGTATATACTGCGGCTAGAACGATTGCGGCGGTGAAAGGAAACAGCCTCCCCGATTGACGAAACCTTAATCCATCCTATGCTTTATTCTTATTGCTGTCTCCCGTTTGCAATGGAGGGAAAGCGGATATTTCTTTTTCCCACTCCTCCTATCTTCTTTTATTAATTCATTGCGGGCTCCAAGATAGATTAGAGTCATCCCCCGGGCTCGATGGACTTCATTGTCTAGTGTTGTGAATGGTCGCCGCTGTTGATCCTGGCTTACAGCGGTGGAAATGTGTGGTGGTGGCGCATCCTGGGCAGTCAGCCTCGATACTACCATTGCTGAATAGCTAATGTTTCCATACAACATGAGTGAATGTCATGCGATATAGTTCATGCTGACTTGACAAGAAAGAACGATTGGGGTTTTTCTTTTTTACTAGAATAAACCCGTTTTGTCACTAATTAATGGTGCCTACTCCTCAGGGAATTATTCTTATGCAGAATTGTATGTATTGTTGCAGCTTGTTTCCTTCCATGTTGTCTTACCCTACCTATTATACCGTGCCCCTTCATAGTTCTTCACTCGACAAACAGCATAGACGGTGGTAATGTCCGATCAAAAACTTATCCTGTCTTGGTAAGTATTCACAAATCATAGCTAACAGGAGATATCACTGAAATCTCTTCACCTAGCCTACAAGAAAAACAGCTTCACCCCTACCATTGTATAAAATTAAACTAGTGAGCGCGCTCGGCGGTCGCGACACGCCAATCATGCGCGGTGAGCCCCCAGGGGGAGCCGTGTCCCAGTACCAATTTACTTGCGCGCCGTACCAATACTGCCGGTACCTCACTGCCCAGCACACCGCGCATAGACCCGCCTCGACCGTTGAGCGCACCCCACTATACGCAGCGACGTTTCTACCAAACTGCCTCTCTTTCTTGTACCTAATCTATCACGGTTTGCCGCACGCTGCTCATGTCGACACGAGCTTGTATAAAGCTGGTTTTCTGGTTGGATATCTATTTGGTGCCACGTCAAACAATGAGAATCAGATGAAGGAGAAAATTATTGGATACTCTAGTGATGCCTGAGATATCGTAAGTGTGAATTTCTGCTCTCGAACAGTGAAGGAAGACATCGTGAAGAAACCTGCATACGCTGAAGAAGAAATTCTGATGCGTATTGAAGTCTACCAAACCGAATTGTGCATGCGAGGTAAAGTAATGTTACGAGCTACGGGTTCCGGGATTGGAGTGAAACGCTAAGTCCAATTTTACAGAGTTTATTTGGGATACACTTACAAACGGTCCACCTCGCAAAGGTTCCCCTATACGGTTCACTTCACCGGGTCCTCCTCGCAGGGATTCCCCGTGCACCACTTACTGTCACTGTTCACAGTCCACTACGTCACTACTGTGACGACCCGACACGCGTCACGGCTATGACGTCACGACGCACGACACTATGACGTCACGCACTACACTGACACTATGACGTCACGTACTACACCGACACTATGACGTCACGCACTACACTAGTCTACTCACTGTTCCACTTTTAGCACTTTTCTCTTCACTAGTACTTTTCCACTTTTACTTTTCTTCCTTTTGCTTCGCACTGTTCACTGTTAAATTAAATACTGATCCATCAGACGGAATTCGCCGCCTTTTATATCCCGCAGAACGTTCTGGAATACCCTTTTTCCGATCTTCTTTTCTTTACTCGTTTGTTTACCTCCAGATATTTCCAACCCCGCCTTCTTTTCTCGAAACCGATCGAAGACACGCCCACTTTTCTGATTCTTTTCAAATATTCGTAATTTCGCCTCCTTTCTCGAAGTTCCTAGACACGTCACCTTTTTGTCCCTTTTTAAATATTCCTTCTCTTTCTTCCTTCTAGAAAATTTCTAAAAACACTAAAATCTAGAAATATTTTTGGCGCGGATCGGATTCGAACCGTCACCCCCCAGTATGGGAGGCGGAACCTTAGACCGTAAGACCACGGCGATTGTTAATACACCCTCCGAATTTTTGAATGCCTTCTTACGTCTAACGTTTGACAGCGTTCGTGACACTGCCCCTCCCTTAGTTCTGCTCGTCCCGAGCATCATTAGTGCCGAAATATCGAGCTAATCGATCCACGTGCACTATCTTCAACGGGCTCCTTGGCGATCGTCGAATTCGATAGGTGACGTCATTTATCCTGGTCACTACCTCATATGGTCCTTCCCAACTTGCCTGCAACTTCGGACTCTTCCCTTTCCTTCGAACTGGATTATGCAGCCAAACTGATGTTCCTTCCTCAAACCCAGCATAGTTCGCTTTTCGGTCATATCGTGTCTTTGAACGGTCACTTGAGTTTCGACCTGCTTCTCGAAGTTGTTCATAAATGTCGACCATTTTCTCCCGCAGTTCGCTCACATAGTCACTGATACTTTTAGGAGTGCCTGGTGCGCATCCTGATAGCAAATCTGCTGGAAGTTTCAACTCTCTCCCGAAGTTTGCTATTGCTGGAGTTGCCGAAGTACTCTCATGAACAGCGGTTCGATAGGCCAAGAGGAAAAGAGGTATGTATTCGTCCCAGTTATCTTGATGATTATCGACGACCTTCGCAAGATGCCGTTCCAAAGTTTGATTGAATCGCTCCACCATGCCGTCAGACTGCGGGTGATAAGGGGTAGTCCGGGTCTTATGGATTCCGAAAATTTTGCAAACTTCCTGGAACAACTGTGACTCAAAGTTCCTGCCTTGATCACTGTGCATTTCCAGCGGAACCCCAAACCGGCAGAAAACTTCATTCACCAACTTGGTAGCTACAGTGACCGCTTCCTGATTTGGAATGGCAAATACTTCTGGCCACTTTGTGAAATAATCCATTACCACAAGTATATACCGGTTCCCCGATTTAGTGACTGGAAATGGTCCCGCGACATCCAAAGCGATTCGCTCCCAAGGCGCCCCAACATTATAAATTTTCATCGCTGCCCTGCTCCTCGTATGAGGTCCTTTTACAGCTGCGCAGACTGTACACTTGCGGCACCAATCTTCCACATCGTCTCTGCAATGCAACCAGTAAAATCTTTCCTTTACTTTCTCCAAGGTTTTCTTTACACCCAAATGCCCTCCGGAAGTTCCATCATGAAAAACTCGCAGAATTTCTTTCACCTTAGCTTGCGGGACCACCAACTGCAGATACGAGTCTTTTCCATCCGATGTCTCCCATTTTCTACAGAGTAATCCGTTATGCATGATGAGGCTCTTCCACTGAGCCCAAAGTCCCTTCGTGACTGCCCCGTACTTTGCCACCTCGCTCCACTGAGGCTTAGAACCATCACTCTTTAACCAGTCCAGGATTGGCCCGACTCCTGAGTCCTTTTCCTGTTCGCGACGCATTGCCTCGTTTCCCCACTCATCGTTGATGGCATCAGTTCTAATAACCTTGAGTGAAACTGTTTCCTTCCCTTCTTGCTTGCTGCAATGCTTACAATCTTCCGGACATGGTCTTCTTGACAGTGCGTCTGCATTGGAGTGAACTCTTCCACTTCGATGCTCTACTTCAAAGTTGAATTCCTGTAGTTGCTCCAACCATCTTGCAACTTGACCTTCCGGGTTCTTAAATTGGAGTAACCATTTCAGCGCAGCGTGGTCTGTCCTGACTAAAAATTTACGTCCCAGCAGATACTTCTTGAAGTGTTGTACAGTCCTCACCACGGCCAATAATTCTCGTCTGGTAACACAGTAGTTCCTCTCAGGTCTAGATAATGACTTACTGAAGTAGGCTATTACAGTTTCCTTTTCACCATGTCGCTGCGAGAGCACACCTCCAATCCCGATGTTACTGGCGTCTGCGTCTACAACAAATTCACCCTGGACATCGGGATATCCAAGAATTGGTGCCTTACTCAGACGTTCCTTTAACTCCATAAAAGCCTCCTCACATTCTGAATCCCATGTGAACGTCCTCTTTTCTTCCGTAAGTCGATGTAGCGGCTTTGCGATGTCCGAAAACCCTTTCACAAAACGACGATAGTAAGAGCAGAGTCCAAGAAAAGCTCTAACTTGTGTCTTATCTTTCGGTGTTGGCCACTCCCTCACAGCAGCAGTTTTGGCAGGATCGGTCTCGACTCCTCTCTCAGAGATTACATGTCCAAGGTAATTAACCTGTCGTTTGAAGAAAGAACATTTTTTTGGACTCAATTTAAGATTGGCTCCACGTAGTCTTTCGAAGACTTTCTCCAACTTTTTCAGGTGGTCATCAAAGTCTCGCCCAACAATGATGATGTCGTCCAGGTAGACAAGACACGTGTCACCCAGAATTCCAGCTAGGACATGTTCCATCAATCTCTCGAAAGTCGCAGGGGCGTTACTCAATCCAAATGGCATTACCTTGAACTGCCACAGTCCTTTCCCGGTGGAAAACGCGGTTTTCTCCTTGTCTTTAGGGTCTACGTCCACTTGCCAGTACCCACTTTTCAGATCGAGCGTTGAAAACCATCTCATTCCATTCAAAGTGTCTAAGGTGTCGTCGATCCTCGGCAAGGGGTAGCTGTCTTTCTTCGTTACTTCATTCAGCTGCCGATAATCCACACAAAATCTCGTTGAGCCATCCTTTTTCTTGACGAGAACTACAGGTGAACACCAGGGACTTGATGAAGGTTCTATGATGTTATTCCTTCTCATGTCCTCTATCATTCCCTCCACTTCCTTCTCACGAGCAAACGGAATGCGCCTAGGTCGTTGCTTGATTGGCGCTACATCTCCCGTATTAATCGTGTGCTTCACCAAGTCTGTTCTACCAATATCTGCGTCGTTCTGGGAGAATAGGTCTGAAAAACGCCGCAGCAAGTTCTTCGCTTTCACAGCCTGTAGCTTAGTCAGGTCCTTGCTGGAGTCTTCCATAACTTTGGATACTACATCCTCCTCAGCCTTATGTTTCCTAGGAGGATTTTCCACACATTGTCGCAACCATAAAACTTCCTCACAGTGACCAACAACCTCCCCCTTCTCAATCGTCAGGTCCACATCTCCAACGTTAAGTATCGGGATTGAGGTAGATGAAACTGACCCAACAACTGTCCTTGCCGGAATCCAAGAAGTTTCAGTTTTAACTTTCTCTATCACAGCACATCTCCGTGGTAATCTCCCATCGTTACTCTTGGGCAAAACGACAGGTACCAAGGTCTGTGATCTAGGTTTGAGAACTGTTCTTCTAACACAGTAGACCTTCCCCGACGATCCACCTTTCATCGGAACCTCCTCTGTGTTACATCGCAGCACTCCGTTCTTCATGTCTATGTCGCACTGATGATTTTGTAAGAAATCCAAGCCAATGATGCAATCGTCCACTATCTCAGCTACAATCGCCTCATGTTTAAAAGGAGTTTCCCCGATCTTAATTGAAACTCCCAACTCCCCGTTGACAGGTATGCGCTGGCCGGTAGCTGTTGTTAACTGCAGGTTGGTTTGTTGCAGAAGTCGTTTCTGATAACTTTCCATCTCGTTTATCAGTCGAGTATTGATCACTGTTCTCGAAGCTCCGGTATCCAAAGTTAGTTGACAGATTCTACCATTGACCTCTCCTTCGACTAACAGACTATTTCCGTCTGATGTCTGTTTGACTCTTATGGTTGGGGTTGCAACATAACCGGCCAGCGCCCACCCCGCAGCCCTGGCTGGTTTTAGTTTTCCTGCTGCTCGTCAGTCGAGACTCCTATATCCCGACGACCCGTGCGCTTCGGGCAGGAGCTGCGAATATGCCCTCGTTCACCACACTCGTAGCACACAAAACTGACGCTTCGATTCCTCGGCGGTGAGGCTCTAGTCACAAAAATCTCCCTGAGGCGAGCGGAACGAGAATCTTGTCGTACGGCCTCCACCTCCAATGCATGGGCAACAGCGTCCCTGAGAGTGCTATGGTGCCCAAGTCGCACGGCAGCTCGCACCTCCGGGTCCCGTATCCCATCCGTAAAGGCCTGCAGGAGCATGTCATCGATGGCTGCTGGTGATGACTGGAAAGCCTTACGCACGAGCTTTTCCACTTCCACGGACCATTGTTGCAGACTCTCGTTGGCATGTTGGTTACGTTCCTTCAACCGTGCCCGATACATGTGTTCGAGATGTCCGTCGCCGAATCTAGCCTCCAGAGCTCCGAAAAGCTTGTCAAACGTCAGATTTTCGCCAGCACCTACGGCTTCCAGCACGGTGAGAGCCTGTCCCTGGAGTGCTAATGTCAACGCAGACTGCGCCTCCTCTTTGCCCCAGCCATTAACTTTCATCGCCGTCTCAAATTGTAGCTTAAAGGCGGGCCATGACGTCAGTCCATCGTAAACCGGAGTCTTCACGCCTTTTGGTTGCATGGGTGAGTCAAAAACAGCAGCGACACGGCTGTGAGATTTGCCCTGTTCAACTTCTCGCCGGATTTTGGCAAACTCACCCTCCACGCGATCAAACCTCCCTTCGAACTCGCCCTTCACACGATCCAACCTCCCTTCTACGGCTTCAACTCTCTCTACTGCCTGTTGCAAGCCTTTCGTAATATCTTTATGAAGCGCCTCCTGCATTGTGCGCATTTGGTCTTCCTGCCGGCGCGCCTGTTCCTCCTGGCGTAGAACCTGTTCCCTCATCATGCGAGCCTGTTCCTCCTGCCGGCGAGCCTGTTCCTCCTGGCGGCGAGCCTGTTCCTCCTGGCGGCGAGCTTGCTCCTCTTTCATTGCGCGCAGTTCGTGAACCTGTTCCTCCTGCCGGCGAGCCTGCGCCTCCTGCATCGTGCGCATTTGTTCCTCCTGCCGGCGAGCCTGCGCCTCCTGCATCGTGCGCATTTGTTCCTCCTGCCGGCGAGCCTGGTCCTCCATCATGCGCTGGATTTGATAGAGGAAATTTCCTGGGTTCTGCTCTGGAGTGCGCTGCACTTCACCCCCCTCAGGTCTTCTCTCCGGGGTTCGCTGCACCTCAGTAACAGGGGCCGCACCTTCCTGCCGCGCCTCCGACATGGCCCGGGTGGTGACACCCTTTAGCTCCTTTGGCACCAGCGGCATCTTACTCCAATCCCACTTCTGACACCAAATGTTACGAGCTACGGGTTCCGGGATTGGAGTGAAACGCTAAGTCCAATTTTACAGAGTTTATTTGGGATACACTTACAAACGGTCCACCTCGCAAAGGTTCCCCTATACGGTTCACTTCACCGGGTCCTCCTCGCAGGGATTCCCCGTGCACCACTTACTGTCACTGTTCACAGTCCACTACGTCACTACTGTGACGACCCGACACGCGTCACGGCTATGACGTCACGACGCACGACACTATGACGTCACGCACTACACTGACACTATGACGTCACGTACTACACCGACACTATGACGTCACGCACTACACTAGTCTACTCACTGTTCCACTTTTAGCACTTTTCTCTTCACTAGTACTTTTCCACTTTTACTTTTCTTCCTTTTGCTTCGCACTGTTCACTGTTAAATTAAATACTGATCCATCAGACGGAATTCGCCGCCTTTTATATCCCGCAGAACGTTCTGGAATACCCTTTTTCCGATCTTCTTTTCTTTACTCGTTTGTTTACCTCCAGATATTTCCAACCCCGCCTTCTTTTCTCGAAACCGATCGAAGACACGCCCACTTTTCTGATTCTTTTCAAATATTCGTAATTTCGCCTCCTTTCTCGAAGTTCCTAGACACGTCACCTTTTTGTCCCTTTTTAAATATTCCTTCTCTTTCTTCCTTCTAGAAAATTTCTAAAAACACTAAAATCTAGAAATATTTTTGGCGCGGATCGGATTCGAACCGTCACCCCCCAGTATGGGAGGCGGAACCTTAGACCGTAAGACCACGGCGATTGTTAATACACCCTCCGAATTTTTGAATGCCTTCTTACGTCTAACGTTTGACAGCGTTCGTGACAGTAATGTCATAGAGTAAATAAAATAGTGATGAAGCTCGCGGTCGCGGCGGGTCTATGCCCGCCGTGCGTGGTACGGCGGGGGACGGATGTACCCTAACTCAATTCGCTGTTTGGGTACGCGTGCAGGCAGCGTGGGCCGGGACGCACTCTTCCCGGCCCCCGCACGCCCCGCACAATTGGCTTGCCGCGACCCCTGAACTTCCCCACTATTAGTTCTTTACACTATGGTAATGACAATACTTGCCCTGCAGTGGGACTTTTATAGGCAGACTAATATGTAGATAAGGCATATATGTACCTACTTAGGTACAGGTACATTAAATAATATTAATTTTATTTACAGAACGAAGATGGCCGATTCTTTTACGTAAATCTAACAAAACGTGGTTTTGTGTTAAAGAAAGTTAAATGAATATTGCTGAGTCAATATATTTTTGAGACAAAGTTGTTTTTATTTTATTTATTGAAAGAACAGAAGTATGTTTTTTTTTTGGGTCTCAATTTCTTATCTCCTCCGTTGTTCTGATGAGGTGGAACTTAAGCATTAAAACAGCTTTCCACTTTAAAGGATTAGGAATTCATAAATAAAACACGCTTCCTTGCAAGTGATTCGAGAATAATAATAAAAACAATAACATTTATTTACTATTGGTTCTCAAACTCCACTTTTTATCTACTTTTAGGTACAATGTTTTGTAATGAGTTTATAAAACAACAAAGCTTTATGTACAGGATGATCCAAAATCGATTCATAAATTATAAATGTTATACATATATATTTTATTTTATATCACTTCTAGACTCTTGCTTCTCTATCACACTAGATTACCGCTCTTTCTAGCTCATTGATATTGCAAAGAAGTGAAGATTTGTGCTAATGGGTCAGTTTTATCATAGTCCTATCAGTAAGACCGTTCACAAGAAAATATTTGTATGATTTTGCTTCCTAGTAATAGGTAAATATTGTATATTATGAATATTGTGACAAGCAGTCGATGAAAGATAGGAAAAATCTATAAGTAAAGTCGTACTACAATAGCGTAACCGCAAGCACTATGCCACGCCTTGGGTAGGTGCGCGGCGAGAGAAAGGGCGGAGCGGCAAAAGACAAATGGCAGTGGGGAGCGACCACTGTGTCAATGGTCAATTTATTATTTATTAGCCTACTTCATCCCACTGCTGGGCAAAGGCCTCTCCCTTGCTCTTCCACTCGTTCCTGTTTTGGGCAACCTCTGGCCACTCGTCGTCAAATTTATCCAGGTCATCCCGTCACCTCTTCCTGGGTCGACCTGGACGCCGACGACCGTTTTCAGGGATCAATGGTCAAACAAATGGTAATTTTGGACTAAATTTTCCACAAAAATAAAGCCTCTTTGTTTGAAGATGGACGAAAAAAACTACCATCAAGTCAACGGAATGTTACTGAAGCTTAACTAAAACGACAATTTGTATGTGACAAAAATGTCCACTTTCAGTTTGTGAATGTCTATTTCTAGCTCTTCTTACTTTACAAACATGTAATAACAATATTAAGATATAAACAATTGTCAAATTGTCCTGATTTTATTATCATGATACCTCTGTGCCAGTGTAATACTCGTTTTCCCTCCCCGCACTACACTTGTACCTAGGACGCGGCCTTGCTTCCGTGGCCGCTCAAGATTGATAGACTGGCATGAGTCTAAATGTGGTATTATGTTACTAAAATAATGTTATAAAAAATTATTAAAATATTATTGAACATAAAAGTTTAATCCAAATAAAATTATTGTTTTTCTACTCGTAATACATTATTCAATCCGACGTTTCTAAATAATTAGGGTATACACACAATTTTCGATCATCCTGCATATATAAAATATGTTTTTATATATTCTGATTTTTACATAGATATACTATTATGTTTTTTATATTTTGTTTCTCTTCTCAATATGTTCAGGTAATGTGTAAAAATACTTAATAATATTTTTATTAACAAATCAATATTTATCATAATATAAAATAATCATCTCATAGAAAAACAAGAGGTACAAAATTTTACTATTCGTATTGATTGAGATACCCGTAAATTCGAAGGTACCTAGTATAAAATAGAAGCTCTTTTCAAAAACATATAAAAAGAAAAACATTTAAATTAATATAAAAAACATATTATTAAATAAAATCATTCAATATCCCAATCTTTTATTGTATTCCCGTTGCTATCATTCTTGCTTTTTCGAAAATAGTCTAATACACTATTCGTTTATGTGTCCAAATCTATATTTTAAATTTTAGTGAAAATTTAGCAAAACATAGTACAAAAGTTTTTAGAAATACCCTACTAAAACTACCCAGCAATTAAAATGTTACCCTATATCTATCACTATCGCACTATCCTTCCGCGTATTGTGCGAAAAAGAGACATCATGCATCTCAGTATTTACTCCTTGTATCTGCACCAATCAAAAGTCTACGTTTTTATTAGAAGTATAGAATGGACAGGGCTTTACACTTTTTTTGAAAATTAAGTAAGGGCTCACACAAAATTGTCAAAATCTGAATTTGAATTGTAAAGAAATAAACAATAATTGTCAAACAAAATGTGATATTACTTTCAGACAAAGAACATAATAATCTTGCATAAATAATATTCCAGCAAATCCTAATAAAGTTTGTATTTACTAAAATTTCTTTTAATTGCAATGTATTCAAATTATGGAGTAAACATGTCATTATAATGGTTACTCTATTTAATTTTAATACATTGCAATAAAAAGATATTTCAAATTATTTGGAGTAACCAACTAACCATAAAAACATAATGGTTACTCCAGGGTTACCCATATAATTTTAATTACATTGCAATGATTGAAATCTAGTATAGTCATCAGATTTCAGATTTTGGCATTTAAAACCTTGCCCTTTGTCAAATTTTGTTTGTTTTCAAATGGTTTTAAAGTTTTAGGCAAAAGCGTAAACGGTTTTAGCCAAATTTTCAGTCTTAGTGCTCTAAACTTTCATCTTTATAGAATTTCTAAAGTAAATTCTACAGGGGAATGTCCAATTTTATTAAATTTTTGATTCATAACATCAAAAATTGTAATTTCCTCTTAATTTTGTGAAAAAATATCAAAACTAACATATAAACATTCGCACAAGTATATAGACCTAAATTAATAGTTAATATTATTCAGAAAATTGCACGAGATATATTAAGATAAAACATTTAAAACTTCTTCACGACATCTTCCACAAATAGGACATTACCCATTTGCTAAACGATACGACGCTAAACTGATATCTAAAGATGTGCGACTAATTACACTTTCTAAACAAAAACATTTGTGAATTATTAAATATGCAGTATTGTTCTAAATTATTTAGAACAAGTGTTCTCAAAATCGCAACTATGTATTCTGTACCAAAACAAGATCGGAAACAACTTTGTTTAACAGTGTGTTTTAATGTAAATTAATATTTTTGAACCACCCGTATATTTTTATTTCTATATTTTATAATGATCTCACTATTTTATGCATGAATTAACCTATTTTATTAATATTTTCAGAAAACAAAATGTACATGTGCCATACGAATGTAATAATTATCATTAATTATATTTATATGAAAATAAAGGTGAATGAACATAAAAAATAAAACAAAAACTATAGACAATAACAGATTGCTTTATTTAACAAAAAATATATAATATATAGAAAGAAAAAACAATATTTTTCACATGATCTCTCAAGATATAAAATCAGGTGGAACCATAGTGGAAAATTTGTTTCTATTTTAATAGAATGTAAAATTAAAAATAACCCATCGAACCTTATAATGATATTTAATATAAAATACATATGATTAATAGCTATTTACAAAATACGATTTAAGATTTATACTTTTTTTAACATTAATATAAACCAGTCTATAGTAAAGGCTATCTGACAAAACTTAGCGTAGGTGTTAGAAAAATTGATGGTTATTAATAATAATTCTTATTGATATAGCAGGCAATTATGTTTAAAAAATAACTATCAAAATTGTAAAAAAATTATTTCGCGACAAAACGTAAATATTCAAGAAGAACGACCACTTCCCGTACATTCGTTTACCTGTCAAAATACTTTTTATTTAGTTGAAGTCGTATAATACTCAAAGGTTGAAGTATTCAGTTAATATTGATATAGGAAAACTATAGGTTGATTCCATTTACATCGGCAATAATTTATTTTAATTTAATAATGAGGAATAAAAGTTATACACGTTAATAGTTGTTAAATTATTTGACAGGTAAAAAGTGGACATCCTTCTTTACGTAGGTCTAGCATAGGACAAAATGAATTTTTCTTGTATCTTTTTTTTTTAAACAAATTATTATGCGTTTAATTGTACTTGTTCCTATTATGCAACAGAAATATTGTGAAATATCCCAAAAATGGCACCCAAGCGAAGAAATGTGCAAAATAAATGAGATCAAATTCAAGCTACGGTAAAAAGTCAACTGAAAATTGCCTGCTAAAATCAGTATAAAATGAATGTTTGTCCGTACAAATTGATTTATTTTAATATTACATGTTCGACCGCAATTTTGTTCAATGCATCGCACAATCATACATTTATTATTCAACTTATATATTAATATTAAATTTACGTTATTAATGATTTCAAGAATTCGCTTCCGTACATATTATTTTAAAAGAAAGCCAACGTAAAATTACAAAATTGGGCAGTATCGTGTATCCTATTTTACAACTTAAAGGACAGTCTACATTGAAGAGAAAAAACATCAATAATAATAATAATCATTTGAAATAAATAACAAGTTACATTTCTCTTTTAAAAAACTGTTAAAAATAATTAAAAAAAGATCCTATTTTATTAAAGTTTCACTTAAAAAGAAACCGTTGTGTGATCTATCTTGCTACACCGTCCATTAACTCCATTATTTATTTCTTAATAAAAACTCTATCTCTATTATTATATATTTATATAATAATAATTATTATTTCTTCATCAAAGTTAGATACACTTTATGATAATTATATTACGATGTTCCTTTTATATATAATACACAACAACATTGATTATTATAAATTATTATGTATTTATATAGAGGTACAAATATCAGGTTTCACGCATTCCCATTACACTACAATAGTAATATGTTTTGCTGTAAAACCATAACAAATAAAATATAATACGTTCTGACAATTTATATGAAAAAACTAAAGACAACTACCCGCCCCTAGATTCGAATTAAATAAACATTTAAATATTAATATTGTACGTACGTACCTATACGTAAATATCATTATAACAGTCTCAAAGTACATACATACAATTATAAATAGGTTAACAAATAATATAGATGTCTTTAGTTTTAACAATATAAAGAAAGAAGAAACATAGCTGTCAAGTCTTTAAAAATACAGTCCATCTCTCACTTCGCAATTTATTTAGGCAAAAATGAGATCGAACTTCAAAGAAAATATCCGTGGAATTAAATGTTTTTGTATGTATTTATCCGTGCGTGTAATCCAATACGCTGTCCAAAGAGAACAACTCCTTGTAGAGTGCTGGGAACACGTGGTGTGGATGTGCCGCCTTGAAGCGGCAGAGCGCCTCCAAATGCATAAGCGACAGCTCTCTGAAAAGACAAAAAAAAAACACTTTAGTATAACCTGAAAGAGCGGAGACAGGCATCGCCGAAGAGCTCTTTCGTATAGCGAGAGATAGACAGGGATATGCAGAGCTGACTGCCAACCTCCGGTAATGGAGAGGAACCCTAAGAAGAAGAAGATAACCAGACTTCTATCAAGCTAGAAGAATGTGGAAAACTGTTGGAGTGGAACAGGAGTCACTCGGTTCTTTGGTGTTATTTAAATATTTTTAAGGTAAAATGATGGATTTTTTCGGTTCTAAGTACCCATTTGGTGACCAAGACAATCTGTTTGGTGTGATGGGAACCTTGCTGGACTGCCAAACTGGTCATGTTTTAGAATCCCGGTTCGGTCATGGCTGTTACACGTTTGTGTCGTTGTTGCCTGGCTTACTTTATCTTATCTTATCTTATTGTGGGGGCTGGCAAGCCAGCAACACTTCGACCCAGTGGGATCTTTTGATCTTTCACCCTTCAAATACATGGTCAATGAAGGAGGCAATACCATTGAGGGGAAGAAGCCTTAGGTCTCCCAGTTTTGGATATCCATCACCGAGGAGGCACATGCGCTTTGCCGCCAAGACATCACAGTCACACAGGATATGCTCCATGGTCTCCTCATCCTCTCCGCACGCTCGGCAGCTGGGATCCAGGGTGAGTTTCATCTTGTGCATCATCGTGCCTGTGGCGTAGTGCCCAGTGAGGGCTCCGACGATGGCACGAGCCTTGCTCCTGCTGTTGTTCAGTATGAACTTTGAGACACGAACTGTCGCATTGCTGATAAATTTCTTGGAGTGTTGTAGACCTGTAAGGCTAGACCACTCCAGCTTGTGTGTTTTATCAGCCCACTCCCTAATGGCCATTCTGAATTTTTGAATTGGCTTACTTTGAATCAGATCAATATGTATAAGTGCCTGTGAGCGTTATTATTTATTTAACCTGTAATTCGGACCGCATAGAATTTTCTTTCTTAACAGCAATTTCTCACTGTCTTTCTATATCTCTTGCAAGTAGTATATCCATTATGTAGGTAGAATTTTTCCTTTATCGGAAAACCCATTATTTGAGGTCGCGTTATTAATACGTCACCTTCTTCCATTCATTTCTATTTACCATCATTTTAATGTTCCACTCCATTCCGAAGTAGTACGAGAGTACCGTAAAGTTCAAATTAGAATGGATAAGAAATATAATATGGGCACGCTCATAGTTCTAGTTCTGTAGTTTCTGCTCTTTCTTTTCCTTGGGCGTTCTCACCGAGAATTTATCACTAAAGTGTAGCGTCTGCTTTACATAGTTCTAAGAGTATAAATGTGATCCATCGTATAATTACCTGAATGTGGGTATCTTCGCAAGCAAAGTGTCCAGTACTGTGACATCTCCTTTCAGAGGCGCGTGGTTTGTTTCTATCTCGTGGCGCATCGCTGCCATCGACATATTGAATAGGCATTGGATCTCAGGGTTGCCGCGGACTCCGTGTCGTTCTACAAATAAATGTTAATTAAAAGTTTTTTTTTTTTGTTAATGCAAGGTTTTGATAATGGGATGATGATGAAATTACGATTGAAGTTAAATTTTTAGTTAAATAAATTTTTAAAAATATATGTTCTTTGGGATTTGGTCATTTTAAGAAATACCAATTTTATTTAGAGAAACTGTAGAAAAACGAAGAAATTGTCAATACGGGAAGTGGTCATTTTTATGAGTGACCATTATGGGAACTTTACTAATATAATTTTATGGGAAGTCAATATTTTGATATTTTGTAAAATTATGGGATGTGATCATTTTCAGAAATTATAATAGAAGTAGTGATTATAGAAACTAAACTGCTATTTTGAGAAGTTAGTGGTCATTAGGAGATAATTACGGAAAGTACTGATTTTTATAAGAGGTAATTGTGGGAAGTAGTTATTATGGTCCGAAAAGTTACATAGAAGCTCATCAGTACACGTTTTCAAAGAAATAATCGATATACGAGAATTATTACAATAAAATATAGTATAGACAGAAAAAGAGTACAGGCAAGAAATACAGAAGGTAAAAAAGAAGGCGGTCCTAGCGCAAAAAATTATGTATTTCTTCCAGACAAACATAGAGCAGAGTAATCGTTAAACGACAAAATGTGACGTAACAGCACCATGCTACAGTCGACAGACGTTACCCCTCCCGCACCGCTCCGCTACCTAAAGAATGCTCAGTTAGGGTTCAACCTCATCTGGCAGCACCGCATCGCCTTTTTCTATCGCTATCGTTTATCTTATTTGCTCTAGCAAATGACTTTCCTGAGTGACAGAAAAGGGCGATGCGGTGCTGCCAGATGAGCTTCAACCCTTAAGCGCTAGACATATAAAACTGCAAACTGTAATGGATTGAGGATGAGGATGATATCAGATGATACTTACCTGGCCACAGCAGTACAAGGCTCTGGTACAGAGCCAGTTCAGTCTCGGTTAGCTTCAGCCGCGCTATGGTCTTGGCTGCGTCGAATATGCCCACGACAAGGGCCATGTCGCGGGGGTCGCTGCAATTTACATTATAACGTCAATTACATTAATAGATCACTTCTGGGGCACAGTGCATCGGCACAGTATAAGAAAGAGTATCTATTACTAGATACAGTACGGACACTCCCTTCCTCCCACCAACTTTTTACCTCACCCCCTCTATCGCCCTCTGGTTACCGCGCACTGGTTACTCGTTACCTAAGAAGAAGACTTAAGGTTCAATTTCTTTGGTTTCGCATGTGCTGACGTCATCTTGTCAATTTCAATTTTTTGTATGCAGTGTTCGGGCTGTGGTATGGGGATGGTAAAACAAGGTGCAGTTGTGATAAAGACCACTTTTAACCAATTCTAGATTTAGCACACACATCAATTCGCACTTTTTTCCAGAGGGGTATGCAAACAAGATGTAAGAGCATCAGTGGCGTATTGCAAAGACGTATGAACACTCAATCATGAGGGTCCGGGTTCGAATCCGCACGGACGACATACCATGTACCAATGAGTGTTTCTTACTTATGTGCCGACCGACGTGAAGGAAAACATCCAGGAAGAAGGAAGGAAACAGGAAGAAGAAATTCTGATGAGTATGTGAAGTCTATCAATGCGCATTGGGCACATATGGTGGACTAGCATTCCCTGAGGGTGATCTGCCGATCTGTGGCCTGCAGTGGGATGTATAATACGTTTATGTTGATATGCCCCAAGGGACTAGCCTGGAAAAGTATTCTGAACAGATCATCTCCAGAATATCCACATTCCATTGACTCCTCTTGAAGTAAAATAGTAATATAAATAAATGGTACTGACCGAGCATGCACGCACTCCCTTATAGGCAGCACAACGTCTCCATATAACACTTGTTCGCGGTTCACATCGATCAGTCGCGACAGACGAACGATGGCCAGCTCGAACGATCCTGCAATAATAAACAATAATTAAAAGACGTTAATGTGGATGCTGCTCCAGACTATAATAATGGGCAAAGTGGAAGGCAAAAGAAGCGTCGGTAGGTCACGAATGTCGTGGCTCGGGTTCCTGAAAGAGAAGACAGGCATCGCCAGCGTCAAAGAGCTGTTTCGGCAAAAAAAAAACTGATGTAGCCCATTCATTGACAAAGTTGCACTCTTTGATCCTTGCCGTCCTGAATCTGATGGAATGGGATCTGAGAAAGGGTCGTATCTTGTGGCACTTGAGGTACTACGTTACTGTACGTGTAAACGTAGGTACGACTGAAAATAATGTGGCACCCTTACGTTGCGACCATCATTATAAAGGCTCTCAAGGGATTGCGACAGGCTTTTAGGGTAGCAAACCCATTTTTAGGACTCTTAAACCTCTTAAACCCTCCCCCTCCTAGCTAGGTCCTCTTTTGCCCTTTCAAAGGTAAACAAAGGGTATAGAAAACTTGCAGTGGAATCTTATAGTATCAAGGACATCATTCTAGCCAGGACAACCAGTTGTTGTGTAATGGTTACCACACCGAACTGCCAGTCCAGGGTCCTGGGCTTGAATCCCGGTTCGGTCATTTCGAGCCGTTTTTGTATCCAGTTCAAGTTCAAAATTTTTTATTCAAAATAATATCATTATAGATAGCTTTTTGACGTCATTTTTTGACTCTACCACCGCGTCGGAAGGTGTTCCGTTGAGAGAAGATGCGGCCAGAAACTCTACAACACACCTCTTTTAAACTAAACAAAATGTACAAAGTACAATTAAAATACAATATTGCATTACATAGTGTAAAATTGTCAAGACCAGACATTTTGGTCATTCAAATAATCATCGAGTTTATAGTAACCTTTTTTACAGAGGACTGTTTAGAATATCCTCTGGTATCTTATTATAAATGTATGGTTTCCATGACAAAAAGTCACTTACTTGCCGTGCCTTCTCGTGCTTACTTGGGATCATTACAATGTATATGCTCACAGGCAGGGTTATTTATTTATTATTTATAGAACTAAAGGCCCATCACTCAGGACCATACAAGAGAAGTAAACTTACCAGACTTCAGCAGCAGGATCTGATCGTCCTGCGTGAGCTTCATGAAGCCAGGGATCAGCTTGGCGAACTCGATGATATTCTGGATCATGCCAGTCAGCTTGTCCGCGCAGTCCAGCCACATCTCCTCATATGTCATCGAGGTGTAGAACAGCAGTCTGTTTATGATAATCATGAATTAGAAATACGGTTTGTACTGTTGAAGAAATTACAAACAGGGAAAGATAAATAGGGAATATTTTATGACAGGCAAAAGGTCTAATTGATCAATAGGTACTAACTTTATTGCATACCAATACCAAATACAGGGTCCTTCTTAATATGCTGATACTTTTTAAAGGGGATAATAAGACCATCAAACTGAACAACTTTCTGTAATATCATGGATACAATCACCCGTTTAGTAATGCAACTGTTTACCCTTACACCCTGTAGAAATTAAGTTAAGTCTGTAATAATGGTAATAAGGATATAGAGGCTACGAACATAGAGTAAATAAATTATACACAACAGAGGGTCAATGCCCATTGCCCATACTAAGAAAATTGCCACCTTCTTATATGAAAACTTGCGCAAGTACAGCGCCGGTGGTGAGTAACCGGTACTACAGCAATGTTTAATTACGTTAAAATAAGTGTTAAACACATTTGTTATTGAAATTTTTAAGAAAATTAATCTATATAATTTATGTCCGTGGGCCAAAACTCAAATAATAGTGATCTAATAACGTTTAATTCAGATTTATCTCTCGTTCAGGCCAGTAGCGACAACTGATTGCGCCAAGACTATACTAAATCTAAAATGTATGGAACTGTCCAGACATGCTACGAATAAGAATATAGAGGTACCTACCCTTAAATCATAAAGTAAAACAGAAAAGGATACTAACGAGGATACTGACTTGGACACATCTGGTGGTTTCCTGAACATCTCGTGGATGAACTCAAGCTTCGGGTTCGTGTTCGCGTGGGCCTCGGCCAGGCTCTTCACCAGGACCTTGCTGATGTCCCCCTCGGCTGTTGAAGGAAATACGATCGTTAGCTTGACGTTGCTACTAACTTGGATAAAGAAAAGGGCCTTGAGTCGTTATCGTGTTTTTTCATTGACTTACCAACTACCTGGATATAGGGTTCAAGCTCAAAAGTGTCCGAACCAAAAGAGCATCAAAACGTATAAAGAGAACAAATTACGCAACAGTCTTCGTTTTCCGTGGCGCAAAATGGCAAATACGCAAACAAAATGAAAAACAATTTCAGCATTTTCAGTTTTTTTTTCTTGGTTTATATTACAAAACGTTCTTAGGATTGTGTAGGTTATAGTCTCGGATACTTTTTCGAGAATTTTTAACTAGACCCGGCGTCCATTAATTGGTATGTCAATGTATTTTTTCATGGGAGAACTTTGTAACAAAAAGCTCATTGATTATTTAATAGCAATCTCCATCTAAAGGAATGAAATTGGAAGCATAATAAATATTATTTCAAATGCGAACATAATTGTACTAAAAATCATCAAAATAATAAAAGTGTGTGTTTTATACGATCACTGTTTTTTTTTTAATATACAAGGTGTAAACTGAAATGCATTACATATTGAATAGGATGCTTCAAACCGTCAAACTGAAGAACTTATACTCTGGGACCAATATTGTCAATGACTACTCGACCCAAATGCATGAGTGAAGTTCTCGTGGAGAAAGTGGTTTTGTTTGATGGTCTAAACTAAAGCACCCCCTTTAAGTATGTAACTCATTTTAGTTTACAGCCTATACAGACGGATTGTAGAACAAAAAATGCAAAAACAAAAAAAAATACCTGCTTAAACAAACAAAAAATATTAGCGATAACTATGAACTGTGTACGAACCTAAACTCAAAAATGAACCAACTAAAACTCTAAAAAAGGAACCAACTAAAACTCAAAATACTGAACCAACGACATCAAAACTTACAAGGTAAATCATCGCTGGAGCCACTATGACTTGACCCCTGATGTCTTCTATTCGACACCACATTCGGGTTCACCATACCCATCCCAGACATGTTCATATTCAATGGATCCATGAGCCTTGAATGGCCGCTGCTGGATGTCAAATCATCCGGACTTAGCTCCTCGCTTGTCAAAGAAACAGAACTTTGTCCAGATACCAACACCGAATTCTGTATATCCATTGGACTGTGCTGAATATTTGAAGGACTGTGCAAAAATGTTGTAGAATCTACATAGCTGGCAACAAGATTATCAACCCCCATCGAAGTTTCTGGTTTAATCTCTTGCTTAATGTTGATAACACCGCTGGAAATCGAAGCTGGAGACTGGATTCTTTCTTCGTATCTGTCAAAATCCTGCTGTATTCTGGTCCGTGGCATGTCGATAGTAGATTGCCGTAAAGTCGTGGTAGATGTGGTGGCTGTGGTTGTGGATGTCGAGCCTGAAGCTCGAACGATCGTGGTTCCTTTTTGTTGGTCGTCTATTGAAGAAGTGGAGAGTTAGTTGGGTGTTTGTAATTTTTTTGGAGTAAGGATTGGGTTATTTTAGGTGGTACTTAAGGAACCCATATAGCCATTTTCAGTCGCAGTATTATCGAAGTATTTGTTACTGTTGCAGTTTTGTAGCTGCTACGACAAATGGTTACTGTGTGGGGTTTGGTTTCTATGTGTGGCAATGGTTAAGAGCGCTTACAGACGAGCGACACTTTGCGGTCGCCGTGTGACGCGGAGGGTCGCGCGACCGGAAAGTCTATGAGCGCACCTCTCTGCGACCTACTCAGTAAGAGAGCTAACTCAGAATTTCACCGAAAAAGTTTCAGTAACTTTGTGTTGTCGTTGTGTCGACACGTTACGACCGGGTACAATGTTACCACTCGGGCGGCGGTGTAACTGTGCAACCAAATTTTTCTGTGTTCCTAATTCTCAGTCCGACCAAAAAAAATCGATAGCAAAACGACTCCAAAAATGGCTATATGGGCAGTTAAGCAGCCCTGGTGATTTTAGTAACACTTACCATGACTTATAAAGTCAGCATCCAAGAATCCTGGCTGTTTAGGCTCGTAAGCTGTAGTGGAGTCGACGAAATCTGAAGCGGAGACGTCGTACGTGGTCGTCTGGTTGGGTTGTGGCTGGATACCGCCCATGTTTGAGTTGAGAGCTGGGCCGGCGTTTGTGTACCCGTAGGGGGACATGGGCGATGAGTAGCTGGGGTAGCTGGAATAGAGGATTGTTAGTTTTAATATTATGTGAACAAAAGAAATCGAAAATTTGGTGGTTTGGGGCACCAAGCCACCAAAGAGCCACGAGCCACAGTATAAGACAGTAATCCATCTTCATACATTGGTACTAAACACGGCGTACGCCTCGTAGCACGCACACACTGACAATATCTCCGCGTCGCCCCGTCTGGCGCTGCCTTGGCTGCCTTAGAGCCCGGTTACACGTTCAGTATTTCGTCATTCTGGTCCATCAGTCTGGTCATGTTTATTTGATTTGAAGGGAAACTGATATACTGAAGCACCATGTTAGTCGGGTCAATCTCGAGTCAGTTTCCCTTCAAATCAAATATACATGACCAGACTGATGGACCAGACTGATGAAATACTGACCGTGTAACCTCCCTCTTAGATATCGTCTTACGTAGTGGCGAGTCAGGCGAGCACACATACAAGCCGCGTTTGGTATCATATTGTATGAAGATGGATTACTGTCTTATACTGTGCTATAGCGCTCAATCTTATTTGTAAGCATAATGCTCACGACTATATTCCCCGAAGGGGTAGTCAGAGATATTCTGAAATCTCAGAACATACACGTTTCACTAGTACCGCAACTCTGTCCAATACATGCCTAGAAATTGAAGCATGCAGATTTCCTCACGATGTTTTCTGATCTTTGTGTGAGATTATAGAGAATCGGTGTTTTAAAATTATATTACACACAAAGTAAGCCTCTGAATAGAACAAATCTCCACAAAACATCCTAACCCAACACAAAAAACCTGTAATTGAATACAGCGCCATCTATCATCGGTCATAAGAAGTGCTTAGTACCGCTACTCGCTACTAGGTGGCGCCATTTACATTACCGTTAGATTGCGTCTTGTACTGTCACGAACATTTACCGTTGCAGTCATTGTGCAGTTCAAATCACATAAGAAGTCTCATAATAAAGTTCTTATGACGACGGTGTAACTAAGAAAGTGGCTTAGTTAGCGAGTGTTTGCAATTCGAACGGTTTGTAATGATAGGTGATGCTCAACTGACACGGATATATTGTTTTATTCTGTAATGGATTGCGGGACAGCGGTACGGGTTCGGTATTTTATTACTGGCTTGAAAAAACGATTTAACTGTTTTTAAGAATTGATTAAGAACGATTTCTATGAAAAAATTTGTCGTCGAGAAAATTTACAATAGATGGCGTTGTATTTTAAAACCAATCAAGTTCCTTTATTTTATAACATTACGAGCTTTTACCCGCGACTTCGTCCGCATAAATTATATACCAGATTTTAAGTCAGATGATAAGCTATCAAACAAAAAAAGTTTCATCAAAATCGGTTCAGTAGTTTTTGCGTGATACTCGAACAAACAAACACTCAAACAAACAAACAAACAGACGGACAAAAAATCTAAAAATTTGTGATTTGGAATCAGGGACAGGTAAAAACCATGTCGTATTTTTTTTTTGTAAATATCTTCAATTTACAGACACATTTCTGTTACAGTTTTATAATAGTTTAGATAACCAATAATACGCCAATTATAATCTACTCATCTAAGGTAGATGGTAGTAGTTACAGAACTACTGAATCGAACATTTTTTGTAACCAGATGCATATTACCAAGATATTGCCCCATAAGTGTAATTGACCCATATAGTTACAATAACCCCAAGTTACCCTATGTCAAATAGTAGTAGAACCTCTACAGTAAAGTTGCTCAAAGATTTCCATACAAATCTTAAATTAATCTTAGCATTGAAGCTATTATCTAAACTATTATAAAACTGTAACAGAAGTGTGTCTGTACATTGAAGATATTTACAAAAAAAAGATTACGATATGGTTTTTAGGCTTCCCTGATTCCAAATCACAAATTTTTGGACTTTTTGTCTGTCTGTTTGTTTGTTTGTTTGTTTGTTTGGGTGTTTGTTTGTTCGAGTATCACGCAAAAACTACTGAACCGATTTCGATGAAACTTTTTTTGTTTGATAGCTTATCATCTGACTTAAAATCTGATATATAATTTATGCGGACGAAGTCGCGGGTAAAAGCTCGTATTTTATATCCTCCTAAGCTTAGAAGATGTCTAGAATGCTAAAGTGACATAGTTTCTCAAAATGTATAGTGCAAATAAAATAAAAATGACATCGACTCAGTAGAACTTTTACCCCACTGTTTCATTTTGTACCCGGGAACATTTCGCCCCGGGCTCGTCACTATAATATTATCCAGAAACAACTTACCCATTATAATGTCCATGGAACTGGTCACTCGAGCTCGGTGTCTGCTGCTGGGCGTCGTACACTGAGTCCGGAGCAGCATCAGCCGCCACCCTCATCTGGGCACGGTGAAACCTCACCTCGTCTTCAACCTTCTCTCGCTGCTTCTTCGACATACGGCCGAATTTCACCGCTGGAATAGAAAGAATGGGGCAAATTAGTTCGGGTGACTTGTTCCGCTGTAATACAAGAGGGGGTTAGATAAGTTGGGGTGACATGATCCAGTGATAATATGTGCCACTGTCATAGAAAGGGGGTCAGATCAGTTGGGGTGACATGATCCGCTGGATTTTCTAATCCAGATAAGTTGGGGTAAAATGTTCCAGTAGAATAGAAAGGTTTGGGTTAGATAATTTGGGTCAGGCTGGTTGTTTTGGTTGTTGGTTGACAGTTCCAGCGGAACATTGCAATTCAGCTAGAAAGAAAAGATTGGGCCATATTAGTTGGGGTGAAATGTTTGTTGATTTTTTATGGCGCTTGTAACAATTAATATTTTTGTTCGCTTTTACTTTAAGGTCAAATTCATTAGGTTAGCATTACATAATTATTAAGTAGGTAGGTACTTGTCCGAAAATTAAATTAAAAACCATAATTTAAAAAAAAAAATTAAACAATTTTCGTTAAACTAAATTATGTTATCATTACAGTCTACCACAGTTTTCTTGTAAACAGATTTTTACCTGACCTACTTTGACATCGAAAAAAACCATTAGTACCACTACCCACCGCTACGAGCGCTGTAACCTCCAAACTTACATAACTGCACATCATTCCCATCCCATACTAATATTCCCACAAAAAAAACCACTAAACCATCACAATACAATATAATTTATAATTACTCAATGACACCTCTTACCCAACGCATTTATTAGTGTGCAAACGCACACTCGTAACAATCAAAGTGTGCGCAGTATAAGTTAGCGCGGTTTGTAAGTGTGCGAAGTTTTGTATGAGTGCGTAGACAGCGGTTATTGGCATACTGCCTACTGGAACAACGAACCGAAGCAACCTCTGACGCTCGCATCTACGTATAAATACGTATGACGTACTGAGACGTAGCTCCCGTTATAAACCGGCCAGTTTGTATTGAAACACGATTTGTAGTAACGCGTTTGAGCATCGAAGCCTTTTGCATTTCGTCACATGTTTTTGGGTAGTAATTTTTTTCGGTTTTACAAAGTTTTCTTTGTTTTTAAGTTTGTTGAACCTATCGTCTAGTTTTAGTGGTTTTCTTGTGTGGATAGGTGGTTTTTTGGGACCAGTTTACTATAGTTTAGTGTCCCAGTTAACACAATAGGTTTTGTTTGAAAAATAAGTTGAAACAAAGCACTCTTCTATTTGAAGTCTAACAAAAAGTATTGTAATAAATTCTACTTTGTACATAGGAAGTACATAAATTATAACCATTGTAATTTTCTTTTTGTTCGATTTTAGATAGTAACTAAAGTGTCTTTTAACATAATTTTACATTTGTGTGACGTTATAAGAAATCGTCGCTTAAGACAATTTGCTTCCTCTGTGTTGTTTACAAACACACATTCAAATTGTAACATCTTAAGCGACAACAGTAAAGTCCCTTTGCATATATTTTTTCGCGATATCAAAGTTGGGCTTATACAGGGTGAAATTGATATCATTAGCATCCTTTTAGTCTGAAACTGAACAACTTTTACTATGGGAGCAAACCGATCGCAGCAACTAAAAAAATAGCTGTTGCATACATTTGAGTCGAGCAGACACTGCAGTTTAGTATGGAACAGCTGATTTTTTTAGTTGCTCCGATCGGTTTGCTCCCATTGTAAAAGTTGTTCAGTTTCATGGTCTGAAGCACCTCATAAAGTATGTAACACATTTAAGTTTACACCCTCTACAGGATTAGGGTAAACAGTTGCATTCCTTTAAAGGCATTGTACCAATGATACCGATCAACCTAAGAAACCTATATGAAATTCCCAAAAAAAATGTAGACTTTCCATACTAAATGCCAGTCGATTCGCATGGATTCGGAAAGATGGGTCAAAATCACCACAGACTGGGTTCCCCAGGATGGCCGCCGTCGTCGAGGTAGACCCAGAAAAAGGTGGAGAGACAACTTGGATGCCTCCTTGGAGAGTTGGCCAGTGGTTGCACACAACAGAGAGGATTGGAGATTAAAAGGGGAGGCCTTTGCCCAGCAGTGGGACACTGAACAGGCTACGTAAAATAAAAAAATACTAAATGCATTCAGCTGATCGAACGTTTGTATCAAAAGTCGATTTTGTTTGGGAATTTCCTATAGGTCTCTTAGGGTAAGTTGTTCAGTATCATGGATACAAATCACCCCTTAAAGCAATGCTTTTTACCCTAACACCCAGTATAAAATTATAATACTGTATATTTTGTTTTAGTCTTAAACATGCACTGACTTAAATATGTTACCGTAGTAACCGACAGTCGTGTAACTTTTTTTTTCTTCTAACTTATACTAGCGTTAACCCGCGACTTCGTTCGCATGAATTATACCAGATTTTAAGTCAGATCATAAGCTATCAAACAAAAAAAGTTTCATCAAAATCGGTTCAGTAGTTTTTGCGTGATGCGCGTTCAAACACACAAACTGAGAAAATTCTTTTTTTTAATTTACAGTTTTATAATAGTGTAGATGTGGAACATGTCATTGGAGTGTATTTAAACTTATTTAAGTTATAGATATAGCTGAGTTATTGTACATTTACACTACCGTTTATGTTCTCCTTATGTTAATAAAATAAAAAAATAAAATAAAATACAAGTTACAAAAATGTCCTATAGAATTATAAAAAGGCCTTATCTTTAAAAGCGATTTCTTAAGGCAGGCAAACACCAATCAGGAAGTATATATGCTTGACCTATTTAAATGGTATTTGGCGCAACATTGCGTTGAAAATACATTTTGTTTTAACTATTTGTACACAAAGTCGCGTTAAAAAGTTTACTCACTGACTAGTTTTTACTAGTGACTATGTTCGGCGTGCGATTTATGAATCTCACACTTTCAAAATCATGATCGAATGATACATTAAATTTGTAAGTCCTACGGTCCCTTTAAAAAGACCAAAATGTAGTCAGAAAGACCGAGACAATTTTAGACAAGTAAGATCGAATTAACGTCGAAAATTCCTTGAAAAGTACCCTAAATGTCTCAGTCAATTCAAAAAATTCAAATTCAAAATTTTTTATTCAATATAATATCATACAGGGTGTAACAAAACACCCTAACATACTAAAGGGGGTGCTTCAGACCATCAAACTGAACAACTTTCAGTATGGGGCCAACATCGAGAAAAATTAAAAAAATCTGCTGTCCCATACATTTTAGCCGAGTCGGTACTGCAGTTTTGTATGGGACTGCAGATTTTTTTTATTTTTTCTCGATGTTGGCCCCATAGTGAAAGTTGTTCAGTTTGATGGTCTGAAGCACCCCCTTTAGTATGTTAGGGTATTTTGTTACACTCTGTATAGATAGCTTTTTGACGTCATTTTTTGACTCTACCACCGCGTCGGAAGGTGTTCCGTTGAGAGAACATGCGGCCAGAAACTCTACAACACACATCTTTTAAACAAAACGAAATGTACTAAGTACAATTAAAATACAATATTGCATTACATAGTGTAAAATTGTCAAGATTTTCTTTCAGACTCCATAAATTTGGTCCTTTTAAAGGGACCGTAGGACTTACAAGGATAATATCCGTAGTAATTTTGTAACTTTTTACACTATAAATCCCACGTATCCCCCCACTGGATACGTGCTTGGGCTTAACGTGCCATCCGAAGCACGGAATCGTCTTTATTTTCAGACAATCAGGCGATTCAGCCTCCTAACCCACTGGGGGAAAGCGAACATAGTGACATATCACTAGGTGTCCCCCATAGGTATCGAACCCACGACCTCCGTCAAGTTGTCAAGAGCCTAATGCCCTTAACCATTAGACCACGGAGGCGGCTACAGTAGCCCAGGCATTTTACGGTTTGAGCCGGGACTAATTATAATAGCGATTTTTTTTTTCGGTATAGTAGACCTAATTTCAGCCTAAAAATGTACAAAAATTAAAAAAAAATTACGTCAGCAACAGCACAAAATTTAAAATTTAGTATGTATCTCGTTCTAAAAAACGGATGTTAGGTAGTTTTTTTTTTGCTGATTTTTATGGCTTTACCAATATTCATACTTAAAACATGGTGTTAATATTTTTGTCTACTTAGAAGGCTTTGAAAAATACATTAGAATTTTCTAATTAATACCTCATTTTTACATTTCCTATTTTATTGCTTAAAAATAATTTATATTGTTAAATCTAATTCAATCGGTAATAATATTATTAAGTTAAAAGCCTTCTGTACCATTTTGATTTATAGGTTGCGTAGCGATTTTTTAAATATGTTTTCAGTTATAGTACATTACTGCAGCGGCCAGCAACAAAGGCATTGATGGACGAACGTGTAAATGTGGGCCGAGGTGAAGCCGAGGCACACATACGTAAGTCCATCAATGCCTAGTTGTGGCCAAGGCTTGTATAGTACTTTTCTCAAATAATGCGCGGAAATTAAAACAGTAAATTTTTTCAAATAATTCGCGAAAATTAAAACTCTTTTTATCAAAATCAATGACGAACAACGAACAAAAATTTGTTTTTTTTTTCAATAAACAGCCTTCTATTTGCAATCCAGTTCGAAATTTAAATAAAACCTTTGATGAGTTACCTCCTTGGTCGCCATATTTCGGAGTAAAAGATCGTTCCATTTTTAAATTACACGACAGATATGAGTTTAGTATGTAATTTATTTGGCCGCTAAACACGACAGATATGGATTTTCATACAACTTTTGCTGCGCGCATGTATTTGGCCAGTACAGCAATTCCGATTTATCTCGAAGAAGGTTGTCAAAATAATGCTCACATTTCCAAGCATGTTTGAGAAAAGTCTTTTTATCACTAAATGGTGCTGGTTACTATTTAAAAGTCCCATTGATAATTACTCCCCACCCCTCCTAACAAATCTCCGTAAAATGACTGGGCTACAGTGGTGGGAATGTGTAGTAGGGTAAAATCCCCAACTAGGTCACAAGTGATCCGTTGACTGAATTTCAGGTATTCTCCTTACATAAACCTCGTACGTAATAGTTGGTATAATAAGTATGTCTGTATGTACGTTTTGTTACGTGCAAGTAAACGTGTATTATTTGCGATACGCTTCACGCCTCCTATGTTGCACAATCGTTAGTGATGCGGTCGCGGTTTATCGATATCGATATTATTGATTAATTTACGTATTTTCAATCAATCTTGTTATAAAGGTGTACTATGTCTATCGTATGTATATCGTCCACCACATTTTTCACATGGGTATCGTTAGAAGAGACTAAAAGATTTAGGACTCTTATGCGATCGTTTTGTAGCCTGAAACTTTCAATACGCAAAAGGTGACCCTTGTTACAACTGCATGCTAGAAAATATAGCTGTAGTTGCAGTAAAGCTTCTGACTTTCCTAGAAATGGTTTTGGTTTTGAGTTTGTACGTGTGTAAAATATTTTATCAAAGCTTTAGAGTAAGTATTTGATTTATTGTATTAATACATGACAATATCATGTTTAGTCACTCCATTTTAGTTTAAAAACAATTTTTGGTTTTAATAAATAAAAAATACGTAGCTTAATCAAAAAATAAAAAAATCATACATTTTACTATAGGAAAGAAGGAAACATCTTCATTTACTCCTAAAAGATTTAAGTTTGAACTAAAAAAACGTGTAAAAGATAAATTGGCTTACATTTTGTGTTGACATAAAGATTAAGAATTTAGAGAAAAATTGGCGTAAAATTTATCACAACTGCCTAAATTTGACACCAACTAATGGCAACGTTATTTATATAATCGTTTCGGAAATGAATTGTGGGTCACATTAAACATGTTTTTATATTTTATATATAGTTATCGTTTTTACTTTTCGATGACGATTTTAAAACAAGATTGGGTCGCTGTTGTACACTTATACATACTTTAATTAACGATCTTTTCATGTTGGTGTGGCAGAAACTTCGCTACAAATACGGCGGTAGTAGCTTGAAAAAAGATTTGACGTTTAATAAGCGGGCTTCAAGTTCCCTATATTGAATCCCTATATTGAATCCCTATATTGTTCCCTATATTTTGAGTTTCAAAATTAATTATTGAAAAATTAAGTCTCGGGCGGGACTTGAACCCGCACTCTTCCAAACCGGGGAATTGCGTTATCCGACTTCAAGCGTTATTTTGAGTTTATTTAGAATTTACCAACTTGGTTTTTTTCAACGAATTTTTGTTTTTTTTTTAATATTACGTACAACCTACGCCTACAACCAAAAACTTTACGTCATTCATTAGAATGACGTATCAAATTAGCAACCAAAAACTTTACGTCATTCATTATTAGCTGCTACTCTTGTTTATTATAATCAGTGATCGGAATAGGTAGAGCAATTTAGGGTCAAGTTGCGAATATTTGTGTGATAAATATTAATATTTCTATTCGATTCATGTGCGTTTATATCTACACGGGGCGTGCACCCTGTCTAATATATAATTCATAACATTTTACGTCCTGTCCATAGACAAACATCCATGAATCTAATACAAATATTAATATTCATCACAAAAATATTCGCAACTTTACCCTGAACTGCACTAGCTACTCCGATCACTGATTATAATTCATCGATATCGATAATTAAAATCACAACCCCATCACTATCGGTTACGTGGTATTGCGCAATGTGAAGTATGAACGCATCGACGATGTCTTGTTCGAGTCGCAGTCGCTTAATAAGGTTTTTTGTTAAATGCCCGATAATTTTTTTGCTTCAGTCAGACTGTTACACAATAACATACATGCATATGTTCACGACTTTATTCCTTTACGGGGTGATCAGAAACATTGCTACAACTATAAAATACATTTTTAGCGTAAAGACAGTATTTCAGTCAGTCAGTCAGTATTTCCGAGCACTTACAACCCAAATTAGGTACTTTTAAGTACGAGTGTGTAAAAGGGTCCCCCAAGCCAGCCTCCGATGAATGAAACACTCACTTATAGAGTAACAGAAGTTGCTTTATTAACATGCTGTGGTCAATACATTTTGTAGCTTAATGTAGACAAAGGAAATATTGGTCTTGATTCCCTATATGTTACGCTGAGAAGACAACGATAGCGCGATTCATTCTACTGGTGATGCCATCTATTACAGTTTAAAACCAAGTAAAGTTCTGAATTAACTCAGTATGGAAACTTCGCGGTACTTTTAAAAAGACGAAAAATAATTACTACAAAAACATCAATTCACGATTAAACAGAGTGAATAGGCTTTTTCTGGGTAAGCTCGCTTCATCTTCGATCCCATCTTTGTCCTAAGGACTGGATTGAGGTCAAGAGTAAACCCATTTTTAATTTAAAAAAAAAGTTGTTGCAAAGTTGAGTTTAACATATTCAAGCGTGGTTTTAACCTTGTGAAATAGACCACCCGATTTTTTCCCATGGGTGTCGTTTGGCGTACGAGGTGACTAAGGAAAAAGTTTTCCTAAGCTGTATTTTTAAGCGAAAGGGCTATCATCCATCTAAAGCTCCCCTCAAGTAGGGTGTAATGGGCGTATACGTTCCACTACAGGACGCATAATAGCGTATACAGGGTGTTAGGGTAAACAGTTGCATTACTTTAAGGGGTGATTGTACCCATGATACTGAACAACTTTCCCTAAGAAACCTACAGGAAATTCGCAAAAAAAAAAACATTTCATACAAACGATCGATCGGCTGATTGTATTCAATCAGTATGGAAAGTACAAACATTTTTTTGCGAATTTCCTATAGGTTTCTTAGGGAAAGTTGTTCAGTATCATGGATACAATCACCCCTTAAAGTAATGCAACTGTTTACCCTAACACCCTGTATACCTGAGAGCGTTATTTATTTATCTGTGTATGTGTATGAAATTAAAATAAAAATAAAAAATAAAAATTTGTTTTATTTTTCCGTAAGAAAAGAAAAGGAGTGCGATTTTTGAATCTCATTCGCTGAGTTCAGCAGTTGAAATGTCAAAATTACTGTGGAGATATGAATCTTTCTACTGCTAATTTAACTTTCAAAAATCATACGTCAGGAGTGTGATTTTTGAAAGTCAAATCAGCAGTAGAAAGATGTGTATCTCCACAGTAATTTTGACATTTTCAACTGCTGAACTCAGCGAATGAGATTCAAAAATCGCACTCCAGAACATTGAAAACCCTAGCACCTCATCTAGATGCCTGAACGCTAGAAGCTATAGTGCCTTCCCAATCAATGATTAAATAAAATGTATTTTTAACCCACAACATGCTTTCAGACTACAACTAAGCAGTGATTGTATAAACACATTGCGTTATCAGTGGGTGATATCAGTACGTTGACCCTACTTCCTGGTACCACGTGGTCTGTACAAGGAAATGTTATGAGATTTATAATCTTACGCAAACTACATACACGACTGTACGCTTTCAGAGTGATCGGAAATGTTGCCACAACTATTGACTATCTTTTAAGGTAATAATATCTTTTAAAAAAAGAGTTAAAAAGTAAAACAAAGAACACTGCATCTATCTATACTTATAAAAGAGTTCTGTGACTGGCTGACTGACAGACAACGAAACCACTGAAGATAGAAACATGAAAGGAATATGCAGGGTGTAAAATTAAATGGGACGGTTACTTAAAGGGGTGCTTCAGACCATCAAACTGAACAACTTTCTCTATGGGACCAATATCGAAATGACGAAAAAAAAAACTGCCGTTCCATACAAAACTGCAAACCGGTCTACTCAAGCCAAAATGGGACAGCAGATTTTTTTTCCGATTTCGATGTTGGTCCCACAGAGAAAGATGTTCAGTTTGATGGTCTGTTCGTCTCCTTAAAAAGTTTCAGCATATTAAGAAGGACCCTCTGTATTCTACAAAATAGAGCAGTATACAACGTGTTAATGAATTAACGCAAAACCTCATACACCCCAACTGATTTATAACAAAATAATTAGATTGAAAGAATAATTTCATTATTTTGATAGTTAAAATTAAAAGTTATTCGCATTTTAAGTTTTGAGGCAAAAATGATTTGTTATCATTTCAGCAATGAATGAAAGCGCTAACGTACTCATGGATACATTTTAATAATCTTGTTTTGGTAGTAAGTCGGGTGAGTGTGCCTGTGCGGAGGGTTGACGTTGGGTTCAGAAAATTTTAAATTTTAGACACAAATTAATTAATATTTTGAAAAAAATTACCTATGTTGAAACCATGATAATTGAATTCTGCTCTCGATTCTAAACAAACTACTTTCTAGTTTTGCGTTAATTCATTAACACGTTGTATGTACACACGGCGACACATCAAGCTACCCAAAACCAAAATAAGCTGGCCGCGCGACGTTATACATTACTATGCCGACGCGCGGTCAGCTTATTTTGGTTTTGGGTAGCTTGATGTGTCGCCGTGTGTACTAAGAAAGAATTTGTCGAAAATGCACGCGGACGAAGTCACGGATCAAAAGCTCGTACACCATAAATAGGCTCTAATAATTCTTAATAATAAAATGCTGACTGGTTACTTAAGGGGATGTTCAGACCATCAAACTAAACAACTTTCTCTATGGGAATAACATCGAAATCGCGAAAAAAAGTCGTCATTCAATTTGGAACTAGACATTTGAACGCAACTTTTTTTTATTGGCTGTGAGATGCCTTTGAATTGATCCTATTTTTCTTGAAAACTGCTGAACCGATTTTCATGAAACATAGCTAAAGCTAAGAATCTCGCCGAAATTCGCTTTCAATTTCGACATGCCCCATGCCCTTTGGATCCCATTGACACCCTTTGGGTCATCATCATCATTATACGTCCCACTGCAGGAGTGCAATTCTCTAAGGTAACATCCTTCTTGCATCCTTCAGATCATCGGAGATTTAAGTTTGACACAACGCGTATGCGAATTGACAGCTCGCCGATATTTCAACAGATGTTTGCGCTTAGAGAATTGCACTCCAGACCCTCCAACATTTCTCTACTTGGGCGCGACTCGGGTTTTTGCCATACTACAAGTCGCGGCGAGCGCGGCTTTCGCTCTCCGAAAAGCGCGGGAACAGGTTATTTTGTATGCAGCAAAGGCGCGTCGCGCGCGTGTAGAGAAATCATGCTAGACCTGCAGGGCACAGTCACCTTCAGGGACGTAAGTTATTCCGCCACACGTACTCTTTAGGTACGTTACCTACGTTAGACCTACGTTATCCTAATTAAATACAGTGATAACTTACCATCACGGCTCATCCCAAGCTTGAGGCATTTCTGGAGCCTGCAATACTGGCACCTGTTTCTGTTGACCCTGTCCACCACGCAGGCCTTGTTGCGTGGGCATTGGTAGTTCACCACTGAAAACATTCGCTGTGTTATTGAGAACATTTATTATGATTATCATTCTGATGATTATTTGGGCTGTGTTATTGAGATCATTGATTATAAATTATCATTCCGTAGATTATCTGGTTGATTAGCCGTGTTATTGACAACATTTATTATGATTATCATTCTGATTATTATCATGTCTGTTGACTGTGTAATAAATATAACATTTATTATGATGATCGAAGGCGGCGATGATGTGGGGATTATTGGGGGAAGCTTATGATGATTATGATTAGCTGAGATTATGATGATTATGATTATCACGCTAATTAGCTGTGTCAATGATTACATTTTATTGTATAAATTATGATTATCATTCTGATGATTATTAGGGTGATTGGGTGTGTTATCGAGAACATTTATAATGACGATTATGATTATCATTCTGATCAAATTATGGATTGAAAAATTAACTCCCTGCCGGGACTTAAGCCCACAACCTGCCAGACCGGGGCTTTGCTTTCGTGCTTCCGACGAGTGTACTACTACGACAGAGAACGAAATTCTTAAACATCATCATTCTGATGATTATTACGGTGATTAACTGTGTAATTGAAAACATTTTGGTTGTTGACGGATAATGAAATCAGGATTCTGGATTATGATTATTAGTGACAAGTGATAACGTTCATAATATTATTGATTATGATTGGGGTGATTGTGACCCTGGTCATGCGATTAAAATGATGAAGCTAAACTGTGTTTTATCATAACTATTCATCATCGTTCATAAGTAACTGAAAGCAATGGAATGTTTAGGTTCGTTGTTGGTGATTATTCATCAGATCAGATATTATCAATCATAAATTAAATTATTATGATTATTGTGATAATGATAATGATGATTATGATGGTAATGATTATTATCTCTTTTAATAACGATTAACATCTAATAATTATTAAAAGAATAGCTTGTGTACGCTTGTCTTTTTGCGTGGTCTCAGTTAGTTTACCAGTTTACCACTGAAAACTTTTTTTTTTTTTTTTTTTTTTTATTAGCCTATTTCATCCCACTGATGGGCAAAGGCCTCTCCCCTGCTCTTCCACTCCAAAAACTTAATTTAAATAAACAAAATAACCGAATGAATGGAAGCCGACCTGTACTCTGGGAACGCCTGAAGAACCCCTTGCACCCCTCGCAGGTTATCACCCCGTAGTGCACCCCTGATGATTTGTCTCCGCACACCTTGCATGGTATTATCTCGATTTGAGCTGAAACAAGAAGAGAAAAATGGTTAGGTATGTGAAACGAGCACGGTTGAAAAACAACAGAGTAAAATACTTAGGATCAATTCACACGTACCACAACCACACCACGTCGCAGCGACAAAATGTGGTCAAGCTGTGGTTACGTGTAAATAGTGTCGCAGCGGCTTTTTGCATTTGCGTTGTGGTACCGACAAAATGTCGATGTGGTTGCGTTGTCGCTGTCATTGCGATGTGGTAACCACGTGGTCATGTGCAGTTAGGGTCAATTTACACGTACCACAACCACACCACGTCGCAGCGACAAAATGTGGTCAAGCTGTGGTTACGTGTGAATAGTGTCGCAGCGGCTTTTTGCAGTTGCGTTGTGGTACCGACAAAATGTCGATGTGGTTGCGTTGTCGCTGTTGTTGCGATGTGGTAACCACGTGGTCATTATACTCCGGCTTTCGTAGAGGAAACACGGCTTGACGGCATGTCGTGGCGATGTGGCCGCGGTGCCGCCGCCGGTGGTGGCGTTGCCGTCGCGATGTGGTTGCGATGTGGTCGTATTACACAGGTGGTCGATAACAACGGCAAAATGTGGTACGTGTAAATTGTAATATTCATTTTCAATACAAAATATACGCCCGATCACATGGCGTCGTTGTGGTGTGGTTGTTGCTGTGGTGTGGTTGTGGTACGTGTGAATTGACACTTATGGTTAAATTTGTGAATTAATGAGCACGATTGAAGAACAATAGAGAAAAAAGTTTAGAGGTGTGGAATGGGCACGGTTGAAAAAGTTTTTTTTTTTTTAAGGTTAAGACCGCCCTGAAAAAGTTTGCAGAATTTTTGTTTTTCACGAAACATGTGAGATAAAGTCGTGAAAAAAAACATTATCTAACAGTCATAAAAAACTATACAAGAGGTTTAAACTAATATGCATACATATTTAAGGGGATGCTCCAGTTCGTCCATCTTCACTAAGGGACCATAAAATTTGACGACCACCATTGACGTTTTCGTTGAAATAACACCTTTTTTTTACATCCTCTATAGGGTTCTTCTTTATATGCTGACACTTAATATGATGATAAGACCGTCAAACTAAATAGCTTTCTCTATGGCACCAACATCGCGAAATAAAAATCCTTTGTTCCATACAAAACTAGCTGCAAACCTACTCGAGCCAAATGTATGGGACAGCTGATATTTTTTAGCAATTTCGATGTTGGTTCCGTTGAGAAAGTTGTTCAGTTTGACGGTTTGATTATCTCCTTAAAAAAGTGTCGGCATATTAAGGAGGACCCTGTATAATCACGCTCCAAAAATGGCAGACCATTTTGTTTGGCAGGATCTCGCTGTTGCTGTCAATTCCGATTTTAAATTCCATTTAGATAAACGATTTAGTACCAAATAAGTTTAAAATTCAAGATTTTAATAACAATAAGAATATAATATAATTATGCTGCTTGTAAATTTTCAGTGTAAAATAAACAGTTCAGAACCTGTATTATTTGATAAAAACATATTATAAATTTTATACCAAAGCCTTTTTTACTATTTTTAAAAAATTAAAAATAATATCATCAACAATTTGTCACGAAAAAATTAACCCAACAATTTCTAAAACCAACTAAAAATAAACCAATTAATTAAATCTACATCTACACTAATATTATAAAGAGGAAAGATTTGTACCTATTTTTGTATGTTTGTATGTTTGTAATGAATAGGCTCAAAAAGTACTGGGCCGATTTAAAAAATTCTTTCACTATTAGAAAGCTGCATTCACCCTGAGTAACATAGGCTATATTTATTGCTAGAAAAGATTAGACGTTCACCCGTGCGAAGCCGGGACGGGCCGCTAGTACCATAATAAACCTAATTGCACCCTATCAAAAACAATTAAACATCAAAACAAAAGATAGCGTATTTCAAATTCTCCCGCCTTTTTCGGTCCCAGGTCATCGACTCGAGGCAAGGTCGGATCGCGGTCAATGACTCCCACACGAATGTGTGCGTCTGTACACGAAGTCCCTTGAGCCAGGAGACTTTTGTCCTTATGACGTCGCCTTAAGAGTTATGCCGGGTTACTTGTTTTAGTGAATGAGCTGGATAACTACTACATCAGTAGTTTAGGGCTGTCCCAATTGTGACGTAATTGGAGTTTGATGTTTTTTGCAGAGTTATTTTTATGGAAAGAGATAGATTTATACATCTCTGTCAAGATAAGATTATCCTAACACCAGAAATATAGAATTAGTTACCATAACGATGATGATTAATGACGATAAGCATTTAGAAAAAAACACAATGTCAAAACTCGAAATAAAGTTTATCAAAATGTCGAATTATCAGACAATGCGTCGCATTGTCTTATTATTGTCGAATATCAAGCGAAATGTGAGTCAAATGGTACGAAGAGGTCGTCCGAGGAAAAAGCATAATAATTATACCTCAAGATCAAATTAATTATATTGATGAAATTAGCAAATCCAAAATTATAGGTAACACATATTCTGTGCAAATGTTAACGCGCTACCTTTTTTTTTTTTTTTTTAAGGATGGGTTTGCTCTTGATCTCATGCCAGTCCTCAGGACGAAGATGGGGTCGAAGATTTGTAGCGAGCTTACCCAGAAGAAGCCTATTCACTCGTACTTTAAAGGAACCTATACTGGAGTGCGATTTTTGAATCTCATTAGTCATTCGGTGAGTTAAGCAGTTGAAAATGTCAAAATTACTGTGGAGATACGCATCTTTCTACTGCTGATTTGACTTTCAAAAATCATATTTCAGGAGTACGATTTTTGAAAGTCAAATCAGAAAGATGCGCATGTCCATAGTAATTTAGACATTTTTAACTGCTGAACTCACCGAATGAGATTCAAAAATCGCACTCCTGGTTCAAAAGATACAACCACTTATAGTTAGGATGGTCGGACAACGTAGGCTTATAGTAATAAGGGTCCCGTTGGTACCTTTTGGGTACGGAACCCTAAATAAGGTTACGATATGGTGTTTAGGTGTCCCTGAATCCAAATCACTAATTTTATGATTTTTTTTGTGTGTCTTTTTGTTTGTTTGTTCGAGCATTACGCAAAAACGACTAGAAGTGCGATTTTTGAAAATCATACAAGCGAAATGGCAGTAGAAAGATGCATAATCTCCATAGTAATTTTGATATTTTCTACTGCCAAGTCGCTCGTATGATTTTCAAAAATCACACTTTAGACCGATTTTTGACGACATTTTTTGTGTCTAAAATTTTAATAAACAACTGATATATTTTATCTCGCTACGATATCGGAAGATGACGCATACGAAGTCCCGAACAAAATCTAGTATATTTAAATAAAATACCTCCTGCGAGTGTCTGGCAACCCTATAAAATTTATAATAAATGCTACTACCACACAGATGGCGCTTCGAAACGGGATTTTTGTACGCTATGCCTGTATTTATAGTTGACAGCTCTCAATTATCATTTTGCTACTGTATAGTGTATAGTACTGCTTATTTCAAGACCAAAACCACGGAAACATTCGAGTGTAGAATTTTGTAAATTTCTGCAAAATTCTTTGAATGATTGGTGTAAAAGAGATTTTTTTTTTAAATCTTTATTAAAGAGCTTAGCCTGAGGCCATGTCGCTTTGTGGGTTTTTCTATTGGATAGGTTCACAGACATTATAATATTAATAAATAAAACCGGTCAAGTGCGAGTCGGGCTACTCGAGTACCGTGGGTTTCGTAATTCGTACCACACCACCACAGAACACAACATTATTAACTTAGAAAAAAAACTTATTTGTCCGGGACCTTTAGCCACTTACATAGCACACTTAGCCTGTTTTTAGTATTTGTTGTTATTTTGTAGAGTTCGCTCTATAATCACACTATGTTTGACGCTTGTATGTATTACCGTTTTTACGATAGAGCGTGAAGAAAAAACGTTGATAAAAACTAGTGTCTTGTTGAGAACCCCCTTAATTTTTAACTTTTTAACCCTAAAAACTAGCTACTACACAGTAACGAAAAAAAGAAATAAATGATATTCGATTTTATTTTGCCAATCGTGGAAATTCTGTATGGTTTCTGACCACGATAAGACCACACCTTTTCCCCATAGAGTATGGATCCCACCGCAAAAATCACCCTTTCATAAATAAGGGTGGGTCGGTCCAATACGATTTGGTGAAAGCATTGGTCAAAATGCTAGGCATCACCCTTCTAGACCACGTCACAAACATCGAGATCCGACGTCGAACTAAAGTTCAAGACGTCGGGGACCGAATAGCTCGCTTAAAGTGGCGGTGGACAACACGTAGCTAGGCGGAATGATGGCAGGTGGAGCAAAGCCTTGACAGAGTGGTGGCCGAGATTAGGCAAAAGAGGAGTTGGTCGTCCGGCAGCCAGGTGGGTTGACGACATCTGGAAAAGTATTGGCAAGACCTGGATGCGCCTGGCACGGGAAGAATGGCAAAATAGGGAGGAGGCTTATGCCCTGCAGTGGGTGGATACGGGCTGAAAATGATGATGATGATGATTGGTCAAAATGTCTTCCGAGCATTTTAAAGCCACCTTAATTGACTTCAAGTGTAGGTAATTTAAGACACTACCTTCCACTAACTGCACTATGTGGGACCTGCTCTGCTTAGCTTGCCTTCTAAAGCATAGAAGATCTCAAGATGAAATACCAAAGACATTCTTCTATACAAGGAGGACTTCGCATCAGTGCGCTATTAATGGGACCACTATTTTATGCCTAGTTGTTTTACATTACTGCTTTGTGACCAAATACATTTGATAGGACTGGAATGTCAGCAGCAATGTATGACAGCTGGGCATAACTGATGCATACAAAGGTGACGTTAGAGACATGTGCCATGTTTAGGCTTTATTATTGTACAATGACGTGATGACTCTATGGTTATTGTGAAATACCAATATAAAACGTTCACACCTTCAAGACTGACAAGGCGCTGTCATGTTCGGTGATCTTTTTGAAAACCACAACGCCATGAGCTCTCATGGTGTGGTGTTACCATCCGCTATCGTATCCTTCGCATAGTCCCAACAGCGTTCTAGGTCCTTACTCCACACCCCTTCTTGTTGTTGTTTCATTGGTACGATTGACCTAATCAGCGTACTTCGTCGTCATCACTGTTGCAGTATCCCCCCCATCGCATGCAGTTGTAAACAGCTGATGTTCCTGCTGTTTAGTCAACAGAATTATATGAACGCCAGTAAACAATTCGAGTCTATGTCAATTGATAGTTGAAAAACTAATTGCCTTCCGAATTGATACGATTTTAACGACATGTAACATTAAAGTTTTACACGTGTAAGATAGGTAAACGATTAGGGAATCGTCTTCACTGGAACAGCTTGTTCTAGTGAACTCATTTCTTATTTATTAAGAATCATATTTACACATTATAGAAGTAAATACTGCGCAAAAGAAACCGTTAAAACAGTTACCGGCAGCATCCGTATAAGCTCCATCCGCGTGTAGGTATCCAGGAAAGGCAGGATACAAAATGGGTCATAGTCCGAGCAGCAACTAAAGATTTGGACTTATAATCACCCAAGTGATCAAAAAATCAAGAGCAAATCGGACGACGACACTACAGAAGATTGGGCTAAAAGCAAACCTTGCTATGATAATGATGGATTCCTAGTCGATTTCCTACGGTGATTGCTAATCTTTATATAAAACCAGTTAGGAACTCAAGATATTTTTGAAGTTTATAAGTGTACGCGCTAAACACAGATGCACTCTCGTTCTTACCCTCATAAATGTCTGATGGGACGGGAGACCGATACAATCAGAGGTGGGGTCAGATCTTAAACAATTTATATAGGGACGAGTTACGCGTGTCATTCTAATAAGAAACATTTCTGCCACTTTTTTTGGGGGTGGCGAGGTAACATGAAATCCACAACTATGGATTTTATTCCCCATAAGTTTAGATTCTAATTTTGAATGTTAAAAATCATGAAAAGTAGTCTCGTGTGAACCCCAAACGTTCTAAGTTCAAAATTATTGTTTCGCTATTATATGCTGTCTCGTTTAGTGATAAGGTATAAAATTGGGTGACAAGATCAATTGTTCTTATACCGTGGCAGAGGGGAAATGCTACCGCAAGGCGAGTCCCTATATAAATTGTTTAAGGGTCAGATGCAGTGGCTTTAACCGGCAGCCACACGGTTTGGGCGTCCAAGATGTGTAAGACGCCTGAAGAAATTTTTCTCCTCTTACGACACACCCGACTGGGTTACTTACTTTAGCCTCCTACGTACATTTGTGTTTTAGTTGCCAACCAAAACGCCAACAATAGATTTTATTATTTATTATGTACTATGAGAAGAAGAAATGTACGCAGGAGGTTAGAAAAGGTGTAGCAAAACTTATACTAAATACAAAAAGCTAGTGTTGTAATAATTAAAAAGGAAACGTATCCTGCAATGTAACAAATCTATTTGCAAATTGCAACAAATCTAAAAAGTGATTGTTGACCAAAAAGACATAGTTAGAACAATTGGCAATTATTTTGATGACCGTACGTTCGCGTCGTTTACGAAACAGCATTGTCAGGTGTTTAGCAATATCCTTTTATTGTAGAGTCAGCAAACTAATTTTAATTAATGAAAATATATATTTTTTTTAATTGCTCTACAGTCTGCAATGTGGGTCTAAAATATGGTTACGTCGATAAGGTCAGCAAAAAGGTAGCGATCGCCTTTTTTAACTAGAGCAAATTTGCTGTTATCCGTCTCTTATTGAGTTATATTGTATCTCTAAAAGGTAACACGTACTGACCTCTTTTTGTTTGCTTTTGTATTTTAATTAGAATTTATGTAATTTATTGTAAAATAGTTAAGACTAATGGCAACACAGCCAATGCCTTCAATAAATAAATAAAAATCCACTTATGTCTTCTCCCTCGACGTTAAAATAAAACATTAAAGAAATGCGTAAAAAAAACAAAACGTGACAAAACACTTAGTAAAAAAAAACTACGCGTCTTCTTCTAAATCGATTTATCAAAGAGAGACAGCAACTCGGTCAGCTGTTCGTTACGTCACAAGTCGACGAACTTCTAAGCGTTCGAATTTCAAACTCGGGTGCGTTCCAAATTGTATCACGTCTTATACATTTAATTTGTGTAACCCGTTATGTAAGGCTTTATGTCGTGGGGTTCCGGTTTTTTTAATTCTTTTATTCTTTTTTTTGTTGGAACTTTTAATCCTGAGGTTATGTCAGCCCCATCGTGCCTAAAAATACAAAATGAAACAATTTTACAATGAAATAAAAACCGGACACTTCCTAAACGAATACACAAACACATATACACACACACTAAACACTAGTACTATAAATAAAAAGGCAAAATAGGTTATATTAATAGGGTTAAAATTTAAATAGGTATTTCTTGCCATGGGTGACGTTCAAGAGGACTAAGGGATAATATTTCAGAAAGGTTACTGTCACTACTTGACATGTCAGGATGAAAAAAACATAACTTCAAAATGCTAAAATCGAGCATTGATGTTACTGCGTGATTCAAAAGACAATTCTATATCTAAACTATTATTAAACTGTAACAGAAGTGTGTCTGTACATTGAAGATATTTACAAAAAAAGATTACTAAATGGTTTTTAGATGTCCCTGATTCCAAATCACAAATTTTTTGATTTTTTTTGTCTGTCTGTTTGTTTGTTTGCGTGTTTGTTTGTTCGAGCATCACGCAAAAACTACTAAACCGATTTTGATGAAACTTTTTTTGTTTGATAGCTTATGATCTGACTTAAAATCTGGTATATAATTTATGCGGACGAAGTCGCGGGTAAATGCTCTTATTAAAAATGGTGGCTCCATTTTGGTATTGAATGCTCTGCTGACACGAAAAGAAGAAGAAACCTATCCCACCCCCTGTCTCCCACCTCCCATACCTACCACATAGAGGGGATGAGGTCAAAATTAGTCTGGTACAAGGACTTGGTTGCTTTGGAAATGGATCTATTAATAATTAAGCTTTTACTTTACTAGATACAATCAAACGCTCCAAAAATGACACAACCAAAAATGCTGAAACGAATATCTGAGACCACTTATGTCTTAGTACCTGTTGAGCTTTATAGCTGACGAGGTTTTACCCGCGACTTCGTCCGCATAAATTATATACCAGATTTTATGTCAGATGATAAGCTATCAAACAAAAAAAGTTTCATCAAAATCGGTTCAGTAGTTTTTGCGTGATACTCGAACAAAAAAACCCACAAACAAACAAACAAACAAACGAACAAACAAATAAACAAACAAACAGACAAAAAATCAAAAAATTTGTGATTTGGAATCAGGGAGATCTAAAAACCATACCGTAATTTTTTTTTTGTAAATATCTTCAATGTACAGACACACTTCTGTTACAGTTTTATAATAGTTTAGATAGATTGTCTATGCAGACAAAAATGTTCTCAAGCGGCCATAGGTTTAGACGCATATTTTCTGTGAGAAACGCGATTGCCCAGCCCTCCGAAAAGTGCGTGCGCGTATTTTCGTTTAAAAAGAGTTAAGAAAAGTACTTTTTACGATTTTTTTTTATGATTTCACTAGATAAACTAATGTTGAATATGTGAGTATAAATACCAAAAATCTGTCACTATTTTAAGTTCTTCTAACACGAGAAAAATTTAAAAAGACAAGAAAATACGTCATCTTTGTGACGATTTTCTATCGAGTGAAGTTATTCCAATTGTGTATTCAATTGATGATTTCACTAGATAAACCATCCAAGAATACTGAGGTAGGATTTTGGTTTCGGTAAATTGGATAAATCTAGTCGAAACATGAAAAATAAAAGATGCCTCCAAGGTGCTTCGTCCTACCATAGGGCCTTAAGAGGGGGTGATACCTATTTTGTCTGTTTTCGAACCGATTTTTGATAACCAAATTATTAATTTTATATTTATAGTTCACATAACAGTGTAGATACGTTCTTTCTGCAGGGCATCTAACCGTTGAAAACACGATTCTATTAAATTTTCTCTATAGAAAATAGGAGCAAAGTAAGTTCGATTTCAGATTTATAACGAGTTTTACAAGAATACTACACCATTTCTTCTGAATATACCATCATTTGAAAGGTAAATAATTATAGCAGGGCTTCTACCCAATGGATTTTTCCCCAAACACCCAAGAGAAAAGATATTGATGAAAAATAAGTTTTTTTGCGATTTTGCTTTCAATTGAAGCGGGATGGCTAATTGCAAAAGTTTGCTTGTTAGAAAGAGAGGCTTGCTCTACTAATACCCAGCCAGAAAAAACACGAGAAAATACACCTTATCTCTTTGCCGTAACAGAACCATAGTACAAAACACACCCACAAAGTGACGTAGCGAGTTGAACGCACGGTCAAAGCTAACTTCATCTAGTTCCAAATTTGAATTTTAATCTAACGGTCTACGTCACAGTTCGACGACCTGACTTGTCCGAACAAACTCACGCTTCGCCAATTTATTGTTTCAGTTCTAAACTTCAGATGCGAAAGCTATTCCGAAGGTGTAAGGTACAGTTTTGTTTAGTAAATAGTTTTAGAATCGTATTTTGGAAGTTGGTAAAAGTTTTGAATTTGGAGTTTTAAAAATGTTGGATTTTCTACTGAAGAAACTCTATTTTTTAGGGTTCCGTACCCAAAGGGTGAAAACGGGACCCTATTACTAAGCCTACGTTGTCCGTCCGTCCGTCCGTCCGTCCGTCCGTCCGTCCGTCCGTCCGTCCGTCCGTCCGTCCGTCTGTCCGTCGTCTGTCCGTCTGTCCGTCCGTCCGTCCGTCCGTCTGTCCTACCTATTTAGGGCTGTAACATTTGAACCGTAATAGCTAGATAGTTGAAATTTTCTCAGATTACGCCATTTTTATTAACAAATAATAAAAATGGCAGAAAGTTAAAAATTAAGGGGGGGGTTTTCAACAAGAAACTAGTTTTTATCAACGTTTTTTCTTCACGCTCTATAGTAAAAACGGTAATACATACAAGCGTCAAACTTAGTGTGATTAAAGAGCAAACTCTACAGAATAACAACAAATACTAAAAACCGGCCAAGTGTGAGTCGGTCTCGCGCTAAAGGTCCCGGACAAAAAAAGTTTTTTTTCTAAGTTAATAATGTTGTGTTCTGTGGTGGTGTGGTACGGAACCCTCGGTGCGCGAGTAGCCCGACTCGCACTTGACCGGTTTTATTTCTATTTGAGGTATTTTATTTTAACTAATAAGAAAGCACACACTCCAATGGTTTGGTTCCGACTTAAAATAGATTATTCCAAATTATTCTTATGCCCATAACTTCCTGTGTATGTGGCCGTACAGGGCGACTAAGGGATACATATTCTTAATACAGATTTTGTAGGCGAAATTCCAGCCACCTATCACTTGTGTCAAGTCATCCTGAAACTTTCAATACGTCAAAATTGAACGTTGCTACTGGCTACAACTAAAGAGATGGTTGTTATTGTTAACAAAATTCTAAGTGCCCCGAAACGGATTGTAGTCGTGAGTTTATGTTTGTATGTAGGTACAAAGGGTGTAAAAGAGATAAACGGGTCCTTCTTAATATGCTGACACTTTTTTAAGGGGATGATCAGACCCTCAAATTAAACAACCTTCTCTATTGGACAAACATCGAAATTGCGAAAGAAAAATCAGCTGTTCCATATAAAACTGCATACCTACTCGAACCAAATGGACCAGTAGATTCTTTTTCGCGATTTCGATGTTGGTCCCATAGAGAAAGTTGATCAGTTTGATGGTCTGATCATCCCCTTAAAAAAGTGTCAGCATATTAAGTAGGACCCTATATACTTTAATTACGGGATGCTTCAGATCATCAAACTGAACAACTTTCAAACTGGGACCAACATTGAAATCCCCAAAATAAAATCTGCTATTCCATGCATTTGATAGAATTTTTCTAAGGAGCAACAACATATTTTTGGTGTTTTCGTTGCTCGATCTCCAGTGAAAATTGTTCAGCTGGATGGTCTTTAAGGCTGGGTATAAGTAGAGCAAGCCTCTCTTTCTAACAAGCAAACTTTTGCAATTAGCCATCCCGCTTCAATTGAAAGCAAGATCGCAAAAAAACATATTTTTCATCAATATCTTTTCTCTTGGGTGTTTGGAGAAAAATCCATCGGGTAGAAGCCCTGCTATAATTATTTACCTTTCAAATGATGGTATATTCAGAAGAAATGGTGTAGGGTGATTCTTGTAAAACTGGTTATAAATCCGAAATCGAGCTTACTTTGCTCCTCTTTTCTATCGAGAAAATTTAATAGAATCGTGTTTTCAACGGTTAGATGCCCTGCAGAAAGAACGTATCTACACTGTTATGTAAACTATATATATTAAATATAATAATTTGGTTATCAAAAATCGGTTCGAAAACAGACAAAATAAGTATGACCCCCTCTGCTCTGCACCTCTTAAAATTTCTAATGAAAACATATTCAAATTTGACACAAAATAGTTTAAATTCAAGGTTCAAATTGGCATCAAAAACTACACTACATCAAAGTATTTTATAGCTGTGTTTACATCGATTTTACATTATATATTTAGTTTTTGCGTGGGATAAAATATCGTCAGACATACGTAATAGGGTCGATGATCCCGTAACAATGCGTTAATAGGTACCAACATCTGTATTGTATTGTAATTATGTCCTTTGACATTTTTTATTGTGCAATTTATCAGGTGGATTGGATTAAAAAGCGTTTAACAGAGTTCATTATAACTGGAGACGACTTAAAGGTTTGAAAAATATGCACTTGCGGGTATTTAGATCACAACCGTGTTGCCATTTTAAATAAATACGACCACACCAAAAAAAACATCGAAATAATATTTATTTGACTCTACGATAGCTTTCTGGCGTCATTTTTTTGACTCTACCACCGCGTCAGAAGCTGTTCCGGCCAGAAACTCTACAAAAAGACCAGACATTTTGGTCTTTTTTGGGACTGATCAGTGATCACCCAGGTGATAGTTGACTCAACTTTTTGGTATTCCCAGATCACCTGTAAATTCCATTATGGCGACTTTATAAATGCTGGAGTCCACGAATCACGTTATTTTTGCACTTCCAGCCGCCCGTAGAATATTGCACGTGATACGGCTATATCCCGCTTTTTATCTCGATCGTTCGCGCGTATCACGCTGCTGCCATGCTAGCCATGCCATATTCCGTGGCCATGCTGATAAATTTCAGACGAGGCGATTTTTTTGGATGTTTAATTATTTAAATACGGAACTCCAAACATAAAAAAGAACTATGATTATAAATATATAAAAAATAAATAACGCTCACAGGCACATACATTTTGTAATGATCCCAAACAAGCACTAAAGGCTTTTTATTATGGAAACCATACAACAACGCCATGAACATATAACATCCATGACTGAATCGGGATTCGAACCCAGGACCCAGGTTTGGCAGTCCGGCGTGGTAACCATTACACCAACCGGGTCGTCAATAAGAGTCAAGAATATATTATATTATAATATATTATTCTTATTTCTTATTTTATTTTTATTTCTTTAGGATCACCGCCGATAAGGAAAGAGTTAGAGGTAACCGTTTTCTTCTAATAAGAATAATTAATATTTCACTCGTTTATTTACAACAGAATATATACATGTACAAATATAACCCTAAACCTAAAGAAAAATTAAAGAATTAAAAACAAAACTTATACCTACTATAAATAAAAAATATCTTCTAAATTGCCGCCGCTTGGTGGCAGGGTGCCCAGGAGGCTGGCAGCGTTGCCTCTTTGTATGGCCAGACTGATTCGCTGGCCAAGGTAGCTGCCAGCCCTCTGGTCACCCGAGGCCTCGATTAGGCGCGCCGATAATTCTTTAAATAATTAATATATATATTATTCTTATTATTATGTATAATGTTTTTTGGTGTAAATAAAAGTATATTTCATTCATTCATTCATTCTATGATAGATAAAATTTATGGATTGCAACGTTGTAGGTATTAGACAAATTAAGATTAAATTACAGTATAGAGATTTTAGCTCGCGGAGACAAACAGAGCAATTAGTTTTACGGGATTTATTGTTAATAACAAGTGTGCAATGTACTCGTAATATATGTAATAAGAAAATAAATAATGTAATCACCTGGAATTTACAGGCGATTTGAACGTTTAGGTTTTGAGCGTGCGGTACCGCTTAAAAAGTAGCTTTGGTGGAAAAGTTTCTGACCAGTTTCTTTCCCTGTAGGAAAACGGTCGTGAGCAACGCGTTAAAAAACAAACACAGATAAAAAACCACACCTTAAAATCAATATACCCAACTTATCTATTTCACAAATCGGCGCGGCACGGCAATGACCTGAAATCGGTCATGAAACACGTACCGTCTATTTGTTATCATATCGCGAAATCGTAATAGGTACGTCATGTTTACTAGACACTATTATCACAGTACTTATTAGAAAGAATTACCGTATTATTATGTTGTGACGGTAGGTGACATCACTAGGGCATTGACATTGGTGATAAAAAAATTGTTTCGTCACGTAGTATTTTCATAAAAATTTTCCTGTTCAGAGCACGGACCTGAAAAAAGACGGACGTAATGTCACTCTAAAAAGAGGTGAAGCATGCAAGGTCCTACAATTTCGTTTGTTCTACAAGGGACCTACACTCACACAGTCGCACTAGTTCTAGGCGCAGGTCCGACAACCCGCCGCCATTATGTACCGCGCGACAGGGCGACAGCACGCACACTCATATAAATGGGTGCTTCACTTTTGATTAGACGAGATTCCGTCCGTCTTTTTTTCAGGTTCGTGGTTCAGAGATAAACCTTTTCATGAAAAGAAAATGGCTATGCTCATAATGTTCATTGTTTTTCTGAGATAACACATCAGGAATAAGGTGCTAACTCTGAAAATAGGCAAGCTGAAGTGTCAATGGGCTGGTAAACCGAGTTTGGAGATACCAAAGTCTGGCTAAAGGTTGAGTAAATTTTAATCACCTAGGTGTTAATTTTGGTCAGGTTATCATATAACACCCAGATTTCACCCAGGTGAGACTATACAGTATAATAAACATTCATAACTGCTGAAGACCCATAGATAGTCAGCGCAGCTAAAATATAATGGGTCTGAGTTGTATAATACAGCATAGCAACATACGAAGTGTTGGAGTTCAAAATCTACAGGAGTTGAGCCGCTATTGAACAAACTAAAGGCTTTGTCGCCTGTTGCGATAGTTCTATTTTTAACATTACTAAAAAGCGTCGTTGTTTAAAAATATAATGAAGGTATTGTCCCCTATCCAAATTTTAACGACAACTCTTAAATCATAGTTAATATGCCGTAGGAACAGAACTTCATTCATTTAAAAGAAAAGTGTTGGGATCACGCACGACTAATGATTTAAAAGGTAAACAAAGTCAGTGATTTTAGACCCTTTCCAAATAGGTAATTATTCAGAACAGGAGGACGATTGCGCTAATTTAGAACATCCCATTTCAATCATAATCTAATTTCAGTTCTAATCACAATCCAATTACTATTTTTAATTCCGTATCGCGCTAAACTTGACATTATTTACTATGTGACTGACAGCCTTTAACGTCTGAGCGATCTGTCAAAACGGCTCTAACGGCTGTCAAATGAATAGCGCAATACCGAATCTATTGTGGTTCGCACGCAGTCCAATCATGGTTCAGTTGCGATGTATTTACTGCAATTGCCCTCCAGCGCTCAATCTCAGCATTTTTAAAACACTTTTTGGGCCGCTGCCTGACCATATACAGGGTCCTTCTTAATATGCTGGTACCAAAATCGAAAAAACTGTTTTTTTTTTAATGAAGTGTCAGCATATTAAGAAGGACCTGCTGTATATTTTTAACGATAACCCTGCGAACATAATAGAGCGCTTAGGGGATGATCAGACCATCAAACTGAACTACTTTCTCTACAGGATCAAAAATCGACGGTTTCATACTACAATCCTACTCGACCCAAATGTATGGGACAGTTTTTTTTCACCATTTCGATTTACAAAACCGTCATCGTCAGCGTATAGTGAAAATCTCAAATAAGATGGGGTAACGAAAGTGTTAATGACAGAAAATGAATGATCCATTTAAAAAAAAACAGAATTTAAAAAAGGACGCAGCTCTACGTCATTCATCAGCCTAATTCGGAACGCGCCCTAAAATAAAAGTGACAGCGGATGACGTCATAACGACGTCACAGGTCGGTGACCCCAGCACGTGTGGCGTCAAGTACGTGATGAAAACGTGCTAATTTGAACCTTAATTATTACAGAAAAGAACTTTGCTGCACTAAAAACGTTGACCCATTGGGTAAATTTTCTAGAGCCTAACTTTAACTTTAATTATAAACAAGAAAAGAAAATTATATAAATGCGTGAAAATTCCATACGTATTCATACATCTTACTACACAACACGGATAACGGACCTATCTAACTTACCTCCACCAATCCACTCTTGGGCCCGAACCCGAAAGGTGGGAGTATGGTCTTCCCCCTTTAAGAGGAGGTACCTATTTGCTCTGCAGTGGAAAAGACTCCTGAAGTATGATTTTTGAAAGTCAAATCAGTAGTAGAAAGATGCATATCTCCATAGTATTTTTGACATTTTTAACTGCTGAGCTCAGCGAATGAGTTTCAAAAATCGCACTCCAGAGCATAATTTGAACCTGAACTCATTCATCTAAAACGGCATGGAACCCATTTCTTCCCATGAATATCGAATGAGGCAGCCAAGGGAGATGCCTTTGCATTGTTTATGTGAACCAAAATCGACCAGAAAAATAGCTATCACAACATGAAATCCAAAATATGCATTAGCGTAATTTTGACGATACTTTTAAGTTTATCTTGACACCTAACTGGACGTTTAAAACCAGATAGATGGTGGTTGTAGCTAAGTTTCTGATCATCCCGAAAAAGATTGATGGTAGTGGTTTTATAATTGTGTAAATTCCAGTTACCAGTAGTGGTAAATTCCATATAAAATACGTCTTCAAAGTAATCGTTCGTTTTCTAGGTAGACCAGTGACAAAATGCAGACTCAGACTTTAAAGTCTAGGATTTATCTAGTCTAACAAAAGGTGAATATCTCATAAAAATGTCCAACCTTGAACCCAGTCCATTTAATTCGACCAATTGTATGAGTTGTGGGTATGACTGTTTCAAATTTCATTTTACTGCATTTTAACTGGCTGAATTTTTTAAAAGTGTATATTGAAAATGGAGAAGAGTAATAAATTTTTTTTTTCACACCACCCGCTCGAAAATGGAACATTATATGTCATATAACTCGAACCTAAAGCAAGTCATTAGGTATAGCCCTGGGCCTAGCCAGGCAATAATATTGTACTGAATTTCATTATAACCCGCTGGTCCAGCGCTGGTCAATAATGAGATTTGAATATGGAACAGCATCCACAGATTATTTAAAAGTTACTACGACCCTTACTTAAAATTCGTATGAAAACTTATCATGGAGACCTGCACCAAAGAGAACTTAATTCGAAATTCTAACTGGCCACCACGAGTATTGAACACAAAAAAAGAAAAAAAAAGCGCGAATACTGCAAATCTCTGTACCTATTGCTATTGCTACTGGCTGTAATTTTTGAACCGTAATAGCTAGATAGTTAAATTTTCTCCGATTATGACGGTTTTATTATTTTCTCGCGGAGGGTGTGAAAAGTAGAGTATGGTCCTCGGGGATAAACGTGTTTTCATCTTGGGCGAGCTTGAACCCCTCGCTTCACTCAGGATTCTAGTCTTAACTCCCTCGCTTCGCTCGGGAGTTAACTCTAAACTCCCTCGCTACGCTCGGGAGTTAACCCTAGAATCCCTCGTTACGCTCGGGATTCAATATCGCGCCCGTGATGAAAGACACTGCTTTATCCCCTTGGTACATAATCTACTATAGTGTTCAAACTAAAAGTTTATTTATAACTCATGTGTCAAAAAATTCTAAAGAAATAATAAAAATAGATCACATTCCTAATTTCGTTATGTATAGCCTACACAGGATGTAGAAATTATTTTTCGAAAATCAATCTGTAAGGGGGTGCAACGGTGTGCTAACTTTCTAATCATCTCAAAAGGCAATATGATCGTGAATTTATGTAAGTATGCATTGTACATTCAAATAAAAGAATCATCTCCATAGCAACAGTTAAAAAAACAATTACACAAGTCAAAGTGCAAAGCGAGCAACTCAAGTTCGTTGACCCCACGAAACTTACACGTGCTATTGCATTGGGCAACTAAAAGTCATAAATGCATTAAGAGTGCATTGAACATTATATCTTAAGAGGTTCTAATTATAGTCTATTTTTAGTTGGAAACAATTTCCTTGTGTTTCTGGATCATTTAGTTGGGAACAAAGAATTGCTTATGCGTTTTTTCCTGTTGACATAAAGGATTATTAATTATTTATTGTTTATGATTAATCATTTAATTTTATTTATTTACAGAAAATTATTGAAAGTTTTAAATCTGAGATTAGTTTTTTTTTTATTGGGGAACTTGATTGACCAGAACTCGTTGAATAAAATGTAAAAAAAATACACCACTCTTTGGACAATTTTTACCACATTTCTCGACTGTATTAATATTATATTCAGACCATACTTCAGAGGTATTCTGTCTCGCTGACAGTAAACATTTGTCAATTCGGACAAAAATTTGCTATGATGCATCTATAAATATGTATTGCCATGATCTATTCTTCTTCTTCTTATCGTGTGGGCAGAGCCCTGGTGTCAGAGTTTTTTCAGACCGCCTTACGGCCTCTGACGTGGTTTGCCATGATCTATTTGATTGACGGTATAAAAAAGAAGCCTCTTTAAAATAAACAGTAGGCTAAAATTTATATGAAATTTTTGGTATAGTACCGAACCGACGGATGTTGGGGAAAAAACCGCCAGATTAAAAATGGGATTGGGCGTCGGATGTTGGGGAAAAAACCGGATTGGGCCAGCCATATCTGTTGAATGCACCAGGAGAGGTGAGGAAAAGATGTCACGCCCTGGATCCAAGAAAAAGGACATCAGCGTCGCCTAGGGAGAAGGGGGGAAGATCTGGATGCTTTCGATGACAAGTACCCAGAGCAATTCCCAGACAGACAGAGATGGTTGGAGAGTTAAAGAGGAGACCTAAAGGTCCTAACTGTTGGGTAAACCCAACAGTTAGATATGTGGGCTGACAAAAACAATTTCTTAAGTAGTGCCTATTAAGTTCCAAATCGATTCACAAGTAACACTTAGGTTAGGTACCTTATTCCTAAGTATTTAACTTTTAGCGTCATGTAACCCAATTCTGTACAATTAACACACTTTTAAAACAAAGAAAAACCCTAGCTATTAGTGGAAAATTATAATCTGGGACACAGACATTTAAATGCAATTGGGCACGTCTCAGATAATGCTCTAAACTACATAATTGTAAATAAATAAAGGTTTTTGGGACGAATTTCGACACAAGGTTGTAACTGGTCGTCAAAAACCTATGGAGCTAAAAACAGGATATAAAATCATTTAAATTTACACCCTGTAGATTCTAATGGGAGGATAACAAAGAGTTCCTCTTATTAATGAGGATGATAAGGAGAGAGCTATACTCCATCATGCGGTTGATACAGGGAGGACAAGGTTCAAAAAACGACACCGAAATGATTTTGGATGGATTAAAGCAGTAACCTTGTTTGAGTTGGTAAAACATTCTTTATTATACTCAGTATGGTAGCCCGGACCTTTGGAAGGCTTGCGTGGTGACATAGGTCTAACACGTAGAGGCCCCTTTGAGACACTTTAATCTAAATGTGAGGGGATTCACCAAGCGTGGTCTATCTCTGAATACATTATGTAAATGCACCAGAAGACAAACCACGTTCGGTGCAAAGACTATTACTGAAAGGACAGAATATTACTCGGGTTATGGGGGTGAACTGGGTGGACCGGGAAATCTGGGTTATTGCGGAAAGACTCGGGACAGAATATTACTCGGGTTATGGGTGTGAACTGGTTGGACGGGGAAATCTGGGTTATTGCGGAGAGACTCAGTATTATTATTATCAGCCATCGGTGTCCCACTGTTGAGCAAAGGCCCCCTTTCGTTCTCTCCAAGAGTCTCTGTTCCACGCTTCGACAGGCCAAATTTTCAAAGAAAACATCAATTTAGGCCCGCAACCTTCGTCTAGATCTGCCTCGATGCCTATGTAGTTGGGTACCAGTTTATGGTGGTTTTGGCCCATTGGAATAACATAACATAACTTTGAAAAAGGAGGGGAGGATCTGAGATAAGGAGAGGGCCTTGGCTTAGCCGTGGAATACAGAACAGGCTAAATAAAAAATCTTATGACATTTTTGGGAGACAACAATTGAAGAAAAAGTCTTCTTCCAAACAAACAACACGGCACTATATAAAGGTACATCCTGAGAAGAAATGGCAGATAAAAGAACTTTGGAACTCTAAATATAACTAGAAATAATTTGGTAAGATTAGTGCCACGAGTAAACAGAAGTTTGTCTGAGATATGTGTTTGTTTAATTAATTAATTACATAGGTACTGAGATGTAAGAGGTATATTGAATTGACATACGTTTATATACTAGGGGTATACATTAAATTCGATTGATACGTTTGATTGTAAGTAATTACATCCATATAATCATAATTATACTGAGGAGTTGATGACGAAAAAAAAACTGATCTATCGCGAACCGATGACCTATTTTTGTTTTGTTGTATAAACAGAGTGTTAGGGTAAACAGTTGCATTTGCATTACTTTAAGGGGTGATTTTACCCATCTGATCAAGTTTCCCTATGAATCCTATAGGAAATTCGCAAAAAAAAATGGTCTACTTTTCATACAAACGCTCGATCAGCTAATAGTATTTAGTATGGAAAGTGCTACTTTTTATTTTATTTCCTATTGGTTTCTTATGGAAAGTTGTTCAGTATCATGGGTATAATCATGGTATAATCACCCCTTAAAGTAATGCAACTGTTTACCCTAATCCCCTGTATAACATTTTAACTCAACCAGGATTAGAAATAGTTCTTAGTATTTTTTTGAATACAGTCATTGCGTGTTTCAACCATGCGAGTTGACGAAGTTGTTTGAGTTGTTCATGTTGTTTATGTTGTCCGAGTTGACCAAGTTCGAGTTGCCCACGTTGTTTGAGTTGTTCATGTTGCTCGAATTGTTTATGTAATTAATATTGTGTAGAATCGCGAGTAGGAAGAAACGCGTAATCGTGTCAAATTGAAGACTGCGTGGAATAGAGAATGTGTTCAATGGCATTTGTGCGGAATCCATATTGTGTAGAATCTCGAATAGGCGGAAAAGCGTTTGTCCAGAACTCAGATCAATCCAATGTAACGACCCTGCATCCTCCCTCGAGCACGCATAGTGTCTCTGACCTGATACCGTGACAGAGTTGGAAATTAACGAGCGAATAATGACGATTCCACACGAAAAGAAGACTGACTTGATCAGCTGATTATGAATACAATTTTGGGCTGAAAAGATAGCTAGATTCCATCCTGAAAGCTAATTTGTCTAAATGCAACAAGGCAAAGCTATTTCTGGGAATATCTAAACTATTATAAAACTGTAACAGAAGTGTGTCTGTACATTGAAGATATTAACAAAAAAAAGTTACGATATGGTTTTTAGGTGTCCCTGATTCCAAATCATCAATTTTTGGATTTTTTGTCTGTCTGTTTGTTTGTTTGTTTGTTTGTATGTTTGTTAACCGACTTCAAAAAAAAAAGGAGGAGGTTTCTCAATTCGACCGTATATATATATTTTTTTTTTTTTTATGTGTGTTCGCGGATAACTTCGTCGTTTATGAACCGATTTCAATGATTCTTTTTTTGTTGGAAAGTAGATATCCCAAGTGAGGTCCCATGATAAGGAAACCAGGATCTGATGATGGATCCCAGAGATATCGAGGGGAACCTTCGAAAATCGTAGTGCCGACTAGTGCGTTTGTTAATTTAAAGCACTACTATTAAATCGAACTAATGAATTTGCCACTGAAAATTGTGAAATAAACAAAATTTTAACAAAAAAATTAAAACCGCCTTCAAAAAACTAAAAAGTTAAAAAATAATATTGCAGCCGATGACTTTCCCGTTCGCATCATAAGAACATTAATTTGTTTTATAGAAGTCGGTGTCAAGCCAAGCCAAAAAATGCAAGCCCTGTCGCGAATCGTACCGGCTTGACAGCGACTTCAATAAAACAAATTAATGTTCTTATGTTGCGAACGGGAAAGTCATCGGCTGCAATATTATTTTTTAACTTTTTAGTTTTTTGAAGGCGGTTTTAATTTTTTTGTTAAAATTTTGTTTGTTTGTTTATTTGTTTGGGTGTTTGTTTGTTCGAGTATCACGCAAAAACTACTGAACCGATTTTGATGAAACTTTTTTTGTTTGATAACTTATCATCTGACTTAAAATCTGGTATATAATTTATGCGGACGAAGTCGCGGGTAAAAGCTCGTTGGGTAATAAAGTATGGATAGGCCCAAAGCGCTTTAAATTGAAGCACGCAAAACTAGGGCACCTCAATACAAATTAGGGTACTTGGTCTGTCATCTCGGTACAAATTCGAAGTAAAACTGTCAATTGTTTTGCCACATTTTTCTGGTTTGAAATGTTTGCGTAAGACCTGTCCATCAAAGAATAAAGTTGTAAAATAAGAATAAAATTCAGAGCGACTTGAGGACACGCCTTGAAAATGTGATAGAACAAGTCAGCACTGGCCGTTATTGATTTAAGTCGGGACCTAGGTAGCCTAGACTCTGGATAGCGTCATAGGCAAGAGTTCAGCCAGTTCAAACTCGAGGTCACCGCGATTTAGACGAGAAATATGTCTACGCTGTGTCTGTGTTCCAGATAACATTTTAGCATTTTATTCCAAGATCACGCTACATGTTTTCTGTGTCCACACTGGGCCCTAATAGTGGAGTATGGGCCACTCCATCTCACCATTATTCGTAAGAGGAGGCCTTTGCCCTGCAGTGGGATCCCACAGGCTATAACTTACTTACAGGCAAATTCTCTCAAAAACGGGTGTGCTCGAGGAAAAATAGTGTAGTTTAGAGAAATGGTTCGTTATATTCTATAAAATGTCCATACCAATAGACCCCGAGTATGAGGGTGAGTCGGAGGTTGAAATATTCCGATGAACTTTAACATCGGCTATTATTATAATATCCTACGGGCTATAATACTTACGGGCAAATTCTCTCAAAAAAGGGTGTGCTCGGAAAAAAATACGTGTAGTTTTAAAAATTGATACAGTTATTTTATTTTCTATACATTGTCTCAATGAACATACCAATAGTCCCCGCCTGTTGGGGGTGAGTCGGGGGTCAAATGGAGGACGAAATTATCCCGATGAACATTACCATCGGGTATTATTATAATAGCCTGTGCTAAAATTCGTTATTATCCCCTACAAAAGCACAATACAAGATCTCTTAATGACCTCGCACGACACCCAAAAGCCCGATACCACAAGGAAAAACCTGAAAAAAATGATGATGATTTTTCTATAGCCTAGGACTTGCAAATACGTGCCTTAAACACAGACGTGGTACTATCTCGTCCTCTTCCAAATCTGATAGAACGGTAAACCGATGCAATCGAAGGTGGGATCGTATGAAATGACTACCCTGTAGCCACACGTATGCATCAAAATTGATGATCCTTCAAGGGAAACAAGAAACCAAAAAAAAATTCACAAGTACCTCTGATAGAATTTGCAGCTTTCTTGTCCATGAACATGCCGGAAATCGATGACCCGAACATCCCATCGTTGCCAGGAGGCGGTGAGGTGCTATCAGCGACCGACCCCGAGTTGATGTCCTGCATCATCTGGTTATGAAGGACACGCTGGACGTCTGTCTGAGGTTCTGTCTTCATCTGCATGCCATTGGGTAGCCCAGTTTGCTGATGCAGCATGGTTGAAGCTGATGAGTGGCCTCCGTGTTGATCAGGAGGCCACTGGGATCCAAATAATTCGTGGAACTGGTTGTTGTTCATCATTGCTTTAATGTCAATTTATAAATGTTTTTTTTTTATGTTTTTTTTAAGTTTTTTTTAAGTTATTATCGGCCAATTATTGTAGCTTGCGAATCGGATTCGCATTGCGGTACACTAGTATCACTGTAGTTTTGGTGTTTTTTTTAAAAGTGCGTTCGACTATGTCGGGGTAAGGCAACTGTTTTTTGTTGTGGCTTTCGTTTTTTGCCAAAAGGATTTTTCTTTGAAAAAACTTTGATGGCACCTGACTATCCAACTTTTTTTGTTCTCAGTTGAAAATTAACTGATGAAAAGTATGTTCCGGCCAACAGGTGTAGTGAGATTTCTTTTAGCGAAATTTATTTCCGGTATAATTTTTTTGAAAAGCAACAAGTATTTTGGCATTTTGTCTCCGTAATTTTGTTTTTGCTTCTTCCTTTTCTTCTTAAATAAACATTATAATTGTAAGGCACTAACTTTTTTTTCTATTATTGTAATTATTCACTTGATCCCGTATACTGTTTGTTTTTTCGAAATTAGAATTCGAAAAAGGAAAATCTGTAAAAAGACAACAAGAGCAGAAAGAAGAAATTTATTTCAGAAAGAAGATTTTTTAGAAGAATCTTTTATGCCAATTGGATAATTTTTGAAAAAAAAAAAGTGATTTTAGTTAACCGAACAGCTTCGCGTTCAATTATCTAAAATCTTAATCCAAATTTACGTCAAACGTAATTTTTGAAAAAAATCCCTTTTTATTTTATTTTTTATTAAAAATCCAAGCTTTTTTCACGTTCCATGTTTTTCAAATCCAGGTCTTATTCACTGCACTTCAAAGGCACTGTCACTAAAATAATCTTTCACCTCACTGTAAGAAAAATTTGTACGTTTTTTTTTGTACTATAGGTTTTTTCACAACTCAGTTCCGCGTGGCTGTCCTAAGATGTTGACGCCTCGGCAGTCAGGTCGTGACTGAGGCAGACCAATATTTGGCCCGGGCTCACGAAAAAAAAAAATTTTTTTCTTACAGCCCCGAATAATCAACTTAGCTCTAGTGATAGTTCAATCCCCCCGACTAGATGGAAAATGTTCGTAACTCCTCTAAAAATTGGTCTTTAAGTCCCGTTTTTTCATACCCAACAAGAAAATGTTTCCCCCCTTAAAATTTTTCCATTCAAAACATAAATTTTAGCTCCAATTTCTTGTAATTAAAGAACGAAATTGCTCATAGCTGCGGTGATAAAGTACAAAGTGTGTAAGTGTGCGTGTGTCGACGTCTCGTGTGGACACGCAGGCACGCACACAGAGGTAGACCCGTCATACAAGTTCATTAACCCTCGGTCCAAACAAAGTAGATTTCGGTGAAACGTTGAACGAACTTTGAAGTTACGGCATTTATACGACGATGCAAATTTTTTGGCAACCATTTTTTGGAGATTTTTTTTTGTCAAATTACGACGTATCCTAGGACAATTTAAGCTATTTTATAGTACACAATTAAAATTATGAAGTGTAGTGTCAGGTCATTGACCCCGGAAAAAACTGGTGTCATTGCTTTGCGTATAATAACGAAGTTAGCAATTGAAACTAGGTGTAGGTACTTATTGTTATAATAACAATGTTACTGTCGTACATTTTATGGAATTTTAATTTTTGAAAAAAACTATGTTTAATAAAGAAAAAATTATTTAAATTATTTTGCATTATTTTATTTGAATTAAAAAATAATTTTTACAGCTAAAAATATTTTTGATTTCCTTCAACATCTTAATAAAAAAACGTTTTTCTACTTTTATCTCATTTTGAGATTGGTACTTACTACCAGAGGTCAAACAAAGGTCATTGAACTACAAAAAACGATTACAAGTTAGATTCAAAAATAGAAATTACAAAATGACTAAGAAAATCAATTAAGAAAGTAAATACGAACATACGAACTACCAAATATTTTCTCAAAAAAAAAACAAGAGTAAATAACCTACAGGAGATGCCGCCGACCTTGTGAGGGAAAGAGATGCGTGATGTGACGTCACACATCTTCCGTCCCTCTTATTGCGGTAGGCTAACGACCTATCGATTTTGGGACACGTGCCGTGCAAGTACTTTCATTAAGATCAATTATACTTCATTATAATGGGATTTATCATTTATATCCGAGCACTGTATGATAAATAACGACTTTTCATACATTCACAGGTAAAAATCACAGCTATAATCGCTTTTGGGGTGGCCAAAAACATGCCAACCTACCTAAACCTTTGACATTGTCACACAAATTACATGGGCCCTGTTTAATAAACGTGACAAGTGACAATTGACAATGACAATTCAGAGTACATTGCTGAGAATGTTGTGACACATGAAGCTCTGCAAGTTTAGCGTCATTAGTAACCAGCAATGAACAGGGCCCTGGTCCCTATTAAAGTACCAGAAAATCTAGTTCAGAATGTATTATGATGACCAGACAGCGATATACCATACATAATTTAATTACATAAACATCCATGACTTGGGTACCTGCAAATATTCGAATTCACCTTCCAAATATTTGCCACTCCCGGTATTCGAACCCGCGACCCTTAGCAAAGCAGCAGGAAGTTTTACTACCGAACGATTATGCCATAGGGAATTACGTTTTCCAGTTCGTGATCTCTATTCTAGAACTCTGACTCCCCATCGGAAGTTAGTTCTTCGGCAGATATGACCAGCCCATTGCCACTTCAGCTTGCTAATTTTCTGAGCTATGTCAACCACTTTAGTTCTCTGACGTATCATCTCATTCTTGATGTGATCTCTATAAAAGGACAACCGCCGCTCTCCCTTGAAAAAATACCTCAAAATGTATAGAAGTATTGACTGAAGTCAAATGTGTAATAAATAATGAGGTTTTATAAAAACGACTCAGATAGTATCATTTATTTTTATTTAACGAGTTATTTAATCATTTATTATTAATAAATTATAAAAAGCAGCAACCCCAACATGGCTGTCAATGTTGTTTAGTAGGAGGAGGTGTTGCAAGCACAATGTTTTTTTTAATATAAAAATGATAAAAACTAATAAATCATTATAAAATAAACTAATGCCTGCAGGTAGTTTCTAGTGTTCCATAGTCCATAATAAAAAAATAGAAGGACGGTTATACATTTTTGGGTATTATGTGCCAGATGTCCTTTTCGTGTCAATAGTAGAACAATCAAAAAGAAGAAGATGTGATCTCTCGGAGAAACACCAAGCACAGATTTCTCTATATATCTAGCAGAGTGACTCTGAAATGATGAACTAGAACTAGTTCATCACCATAGGTCATTTTATTACTGGCAGGAGACGTACTGATTGACGACTGAAGAGTCGTCAAGAAAAAGAAAATTATACTTAAACGTCATTTTTTCTTTAAATTTATATTTCCGAGAGTAGAGTGAGATCCGACCGTAAAATTATGCACCTATTCCTTAGGCGAACGAAATGTAATTCTAGTGTATGTTTATACAGGGGTTAATTCAACGCCGCCAAGTTGCCTAAAAAAATCTTGCCGCGAGTGCCTTTTCCATTATAATTTTTGTTATAAATTTTTCCACGTGTTTGTTAGGGAAGTGAATGAGGTGCCATTGGAAGGAGACTGGTCTAAAGTACTTTAAAAACTAGGGTTGCCACCTCTCAATCTGCCGCAAGACCAGGGTTGCCAGATTAAAAAATGACATATTTGGGCCTGGCAACCCTATAGTTTCCGGTCGGATCTCCGTCGATTAATTTTCCTTAAATGGGAACTTTTGAATCGAGTAGGTGTTGCAGTTTCGTATGGTACAGCAGATTTTTTTGTTCTGACAGATTTGCTTTCATAGTAAAAGTTGTTCAGTTCGATCGGTAGAGAATGTGGTGTAAAGGTTAACTATACTTTTCCTTACATCCTGTATAAGGTGTTAGGGTAAACAATTGCATTACTTTATGGGGTAATTTGTACCCTTGATACTGAACAACTTTCCCTAAGAAACCTACAGGAAATTCGCAATTTTCCATACTAAATGCAATCAGCTAATCGAACGTTGGTATGAATAATCGAAAAAAAAACGAATTTCCTATAGGTTTCTTAGGGAAAGTTGTTCAGTATCATGTGTACAATAACCCCTTAAAAGTAATGCAACTAGGTAATAGGTAATGCATCTATTACGAATCTTTTATCCTTCCTTTTTGCCAATGTTAGCAATTTACGGACACGCCCAAGTTTACAATTTTATTACAAATTATTTCTAATTTTTGTACATTATTTTTACACAGTTTCAGTCATTTTTAGTGTTCCGTACCAAAATTGGAAAAACGGAACACTTATGGAATCAGCTCGGTGTCTGTCCGTCCGTCCGTCCGTCCGTCCATCTGTCACAGGCATTTTTCTCAGAGACCGTAAGACATAGGAAGTTGAAATTCGGTACAGATATAGAAATTGGTGGGCCAATATCATATATGAAGTAAAAAAAAGCGAAATTTGTATATTGGGGACAATTAGGGGATTAAGAAAGGGTAAATAAAAAAAAATGTTTTCTATGGTGTTTTTCAAATTTTTTTATAAAAACTTTGTTTAACAAAATTTTCAATTCAATCCAAGAAATTGCTGTCCCCATCTCTATCTCAAAAAATATAGCCGTATAAGATCTGGAAAAAATCATGAACATCAGAAAAAACGTGTAGATGGCGGGAAAATTATCAGGGTGGCTCTAACTTTGATAGTTTTTCTCTATACCCAAAAAACTAACACCAGTGACACCAGTGTAAAATAATCTTCAGTTACTATGTGACTACATACTAAGTAAGTGTCAATTTATAGTGGTCGGTTTGACCCATGTTAAACAACTGGTAGTACGGAACACTAATTGCCCGAGTCCCGACTCGTACTTGGCCGGTTTTTTACCAGCCTAGTAACAATTTTCAGCCAAAAAAAATCACTACCCATCTACATAAAATTCAGTCTTGCCCAATATTTCGCTCTTATGAATCAGCAGTTTTTTAACGACTTCGCCTTTTTTATCGTGTCATTGAACCCTGTTCGTTATACAATTGCACAATAATACTTTATTGTAATGTATGGCATATTAATGTGCAGTTAAGAGCTTTCAAATAACTATTAGTTATTATTTATTAAGTAATTTAGAAAAAAAGAAACAATTGCACTGTTAATCTTTTCTATTAAGTTGAACAACAGACCTAGCACAGCCCGGACACTGCATACAAAAAATTTTAATTGACAAGATGACGTCAGCACATGCGAAACCAAAGAAATTAAACCTTAAGTCTTCTTCTTAGGTAACTGCCGGGTAACTAGAAGGCGATAGAGGGGGTGAGGTAACAAGTTGGCGGGAGGAAGGGAGTATCCGTACTGTATCTAGTAATAGATACTCTTTCTTATACTGTGGTCCTGGTACTCTAACAGAGACCTCAAAGTTTTAAATAGTACTACTACAGAAACAAGATGGCGTCGCTACATGCTTCTTTTAGTGAGGGAAGTTGACATTCTCTATGTAGTAAACTGGTTAACTCAGGCCATCAAACTGAACAACTCTCACTCTGGAGCCAACATCGAGATTTATAAAATCTGCTGCTTCATACAAAACTGCACCTCATCATCATCATCATCAGCCTATAAACGTCCCACTGCAGGGCACAGGCCTACCCTCAAGGAGGGTGTATGGGCATTAGTCCACCACGCATGCCCAATGCGGGTTGGTAGACTTCACATACACATCAGAATTTCTTCTTCAGTGTATGCAGGTTTCCTTACGATGTTTTCCTTCACCGTTTGAGAGCAGTCGGTTGTACGTACATAAGTTAGAAAAACTCATTGGTACATGGCATGTTGTCCGAGCGGATTCGAACCCGGACCCCCATAATTGGAAGTCCATACCTCTCCGCAACGCGCCACCGACAAACTGCACCTATTCGACTCAATTTATGTATGGAACAGCAGATTTTTTTAAATTTCTTTTCTACTTTGTCTCCATTGTCAAAGTTCAGTTTTATCATACGATAAAACAACGAAATACCCTAGTAATATTTAAAGGATTGGTCTGTATAGATTTCATTACACCTTGTATAATGGGTATACTGCAGAGTGTAACACAACAACCTATTAATACTTAATGTGCTTGTGCGTGCGTTATGTGTGTATGTGGGGTGCTTCAGACCATCAAACTGAACAACTTTCACTGAGGAGCCAACTTCGAAATCGAGAGAGATATTATATACAGGGTAAAATTGATATGATTGTCATCCTTTTAAACTAAGAGTCTACCTATCAAACTGAACAACTTTTACTATGGGAGCAAATCGATCGGAGCAACTAAAAAATAAGCTGTCCCATACTAAACTGCAATGCCTACTCGACTCAAATGTATGCAACAGCAGATTTTTATTTTGCTCCGCTCGGTTTGCTCCTATAGTAAAAGTTGTTCAGTTTGATGGGTAGACTCTTAATTTAAAAGGATGCCAATGATATCAATTTCACCCTGTATATGTCGAAATAATAGCATTTGGAGGTCTATTGTCTCGTCTACCCCAGTAGAAGAAAGGCGTGAAAACATGTGTGTATGTCTGTAGTTCAATTTTACACCAGACAGACATAGAATCGTTCATATATTTGTCCTGATTCATAAATGTTGACCTAAAAACCGACTATACAGAGCCCCGGTGACTTTGCGACTCGTTCTATGTGTCCCAGATAAATCAAACACTACGAATTACAATCAAAATGTGTTTATTTGTAGACATAGAAATATTTTAACTTTAATAAGCTTTTTAACAAAAAAAATCAACCGCCGAAAAAACTGAAAAGCAAAAAATAATAATTAATTTTACCTTAATAACTAAATTCTTAAACTAATGTAAGTAAGTATATCAAAGTATATAATATTATTTTGCAATTATTTTGAGTTTTTAATTAACCTTAATAACTAAGTTCTTAAACGAATGCAAGTATACCTAAGTAATTTTGAGTCGGCGCCAAACAAGAAAATTAATTAATTGCGTGATGCGCGCCAGCAACCCGAACGGGCACACACCACGTAACGTAACCAATATAACATCACTATCCACACAGGCCCTGTACCCGGACTTTCGATTTTCGATATATCGCGACTGTTTCGGTCCGGACTTCATTGTAATAGAGTTGACATTGGAACGAAAACGTTCACGTAATCGTGAAGTTCGAATGTCCGAGTAGAGGCCCAGGTGCATACGTCCCGCCTCGTTGCTAGTGGTCGTGCGGAGAGCTTGCATTGTTAATTTCATTTTGGTTATTTCTTTAAATTTAAGGTTATTTAGTGATCTTTGTTCATGGATTGTTTGGCGCCGACTCAAAATTACTTAGGTATACTTGCATTCGTTTAAGAACTTAGTTATTAAGGTTAATTAAAAACTCAAAATAATTGCAAAATAATATTATATACTTTGATATACTTACTTACATTAGTTTAAGAATTTAGTTATTAAGGTAAAATTAATTATTATTTTTTGCTTTTCAGTTTTTTCGGCGGTTGAATTTTTTTGTTAAAAAGCTTATTTTTATTTTATAATTTTTTGTGGCTATAATCTTCTAATTACTACATGCATAATTTTCGATTACTTTTAAAATAGCTACCTACCTTTTAACCACAGTATAAGAAAGAGTATATATTACTACATACAGTATTGTCCATAGCCTCCCTGCCTCCCACCAACTTTTTACCTCACCGCCTCTGGTTACCTCGGCAATTACCTGTGTTTTGTTACAACCTTTTTTTTTTGACGCTGGGAAAAAATGCATTATGTATCCCCTCCCGTTGGGGGATGGGAGGGGTATGTGGGACTCCCTGGTGCGTGTCACCGGTATACCCACTAAAATATCCCAGCGGCACTCCATCTTCGCCCGGATGGCAGGGGACTGGGAGACCAGCAGAGCCTTTACGTCCTGTCCCCCGCCAGCGAGTTTTGTTACACCCTGTGTTGAGGCCTGATGAGCTAGAAAATATAAGTCTGGCAGAATTTGCTGTGCGATACGAAACGATTCCAAATAGTATGTGGAGTGAGGAAGATGGTGATATCGAACTGAGAGAACCTGATGATGAGCCTATAAGAATAAGATATATACGATTGAGGGACGGTTCACGCATGCGAGTAAGAAGTTTAGTTGAATATTTTTTCCTCCTATCCTCCACTTGTGATCCACTTATCCATGTGCTTATAAAGTGATCCCAAGACGTAAGTCGTAGGGCTGGATAAGTGGGTGCACATAAACATTTTATTATAATTATTTTGTCACACGTATTCATCCAACCCCTGCCTACACACACCCATAAACACACACACACACTCACACACACCCCCACACACACAAACACAAACACATCCAAACACACCAACACATGAGCGCGCTTTAGCGTGCACTGTGCACTCATATGCAGCAGATCTCTGCGTACCCTCTGGCCTTATGGCAAAGTATGTAACTATATAAGGAAGCTGATGCTTTAATCACAGTTTTACTTTTTAAGCATCAGCAGCTGAGTAAGATTGAGTAAAATTAAAATACAAAACCAAAAATTGTTTTGTTAACTTGTAAGAACAAAATGTATTAATGTAACTTTATTAGCAAATTATAAACAAACACACCAACACATGAGCGCGCTTTAGCGTGCACTGTGCACTCATATGCAACAAATCTCTGCGTACCCTCTGGCCTTATGGCAAATTATGTAACTATATAAGGAAGTTGTTTTGTTAACTTGTAAGAACAAAATGTATTAATGTAACTTTATTAGCAAATTATAAAAATTCTGTAATTTACGTGTAAAATTTGGTAGCCTACATACCAAATAAAACAATAAAATTTCGTAAAAAATATGTTTTTTCTTTAAAAATTACAGTAATTTATTGTTTTAGAATCCAAAAAACAAATTAATGTTCTGATAGATGCGAATTTAAAATACGCTGGTTATATTATTATTTAGTAGGTACTTTTTAGTTTTGAAGTAAATTTTTTATTTCAAAATTTTCAGTGTTGGTGTTATATTGGGTTAACATATTCATTGTAAATGTAAAGGGAGCATGAACACGAATCATTTATTTCAATCGCCGATGATATGCTATAGATTTTTGAGGAGTTCTATTGTATATCTCCCTTTACCAGATCTTCACCAAATTAGAATGGGACCACCTCTGAAGTATGACCTAAAATGGAACATGAACACGAATCATTTCTTTCAATAGTCGATGATATGCTCTAGATCTTTGAGGAGTTCTATTGTCTATCTCCGAAGCCCTTTACCAGATCTTCACCAAATTAAAATGGGACCACCTCTGAAGTATGACCTAAAAGGAAACATGAACACGAATCATTTCTTTCAATAGTCGATGATATGCTCTAGATCTTTGAGGAGTTCTATTGTCTATCTCCGAAGTCCTTTACCAGATCTTCACCAAATTAAAATTGGACCAGCTCTGAAGTATGACCTAAAAGGGAACATGAACACGAACTATTTATTTCCATAGTCGATGATATGCTATAGATCTTAGGGGAGTTCTATTGTCTATCTCCGAATCCCTTTACCAGATCTTTACCAAATTGAAATGGGACCACCTCTGAAGTACGACCTACCAAACAAAAAAAAATTATCAATATCGGACTACTCTGTAAGAAGTTATCGGATCATTTATTTCAATCGTCGATGATATGCCATAGATTTTTTGCGGAGTTTTATTGTCTATCTCCGAAGCCCTTTACCAGATCTTCACCAAATTAAAATGGGACCACCTCTGAAGTATGACCTACTAAACAAAAAAAATTTTATCAAAATCGGACTACTCTGTACAAAGTTATGCGTGTTCATACATAAAAAAAAAACAAATATACGCGTCGACTTGAGAACCTCCTCCGTCTTTTCAGATCTTCACCAAATTAAAATGGGACCACCTCTGAAGTATGACCTACTAAACAAAAAAAAATTTATCAAAATCGGACTACTCTGTACAAAGTTATGCGTGTTCATACATAAAAAAAAAACAAATATACGCGTCGACTTGAGAACCTCCTCCGTCTTTTGTTTTTTCGTCGGTTAAAAATAAAATACTCTACAAATCACGGTTGATGATTATTTTGGATTCCATAATACCATAGAGAAACACGCTCCCCTAATAGGCAGAATACCATTATACAGAGTGAAATTGATATCATTAGCATCCTTTTAAACTAAGAGTCTACTCATCAAACTGAACAACTTTTACTATGGGAGCAAACCGATCGGAGCAAAAAAAACTGCTGTTGCATACATTTGAGTCCAATGGGCATTGCAGTTTAGTATGGAATAGCGGATTTTTTTGCTCCGATCGGTTTGCTCCCATAGTAAAAGTTTTTCAGATTCATGGCTAGACTCTTAGTTTAAAAGGATGCTAATGATATCAATTTCACCCTGAAGATGGGCGCCGAAGATACTTATAAACTTAAATAGCTGGATGGCGTCAATAAAGATTTGAAAAATATTGGTGTGAAGAGTTGAAGACAGAAAGCCCAAAACAGATCGATTATGGTCTGATATTATTTCCTGACCAGGGTAAGGCAAACCTTGGGCTGTAAGACCTTATATAATAAATCCCTTTCTACATCATTTATTATTTCCAATGTCTGTTTGTCAGTTTTTGGCACAAAACTAACATTTTCTACAAAAGTTTTTACTCCGCTCTCTGCCAGAGAATTCTGGAAACAGCTTGAAAATGACATCAGTGAGGATTATTTAGGGAAGTTAGCTGTGTTTGAGGGCATTTTCAACCAGTTTCAAACTGTGACACACTTCTTTTACCTCTTCCCTAATCATACATCAGTTTCATGCATTTTTGGATTCTTTTTTCGCGTTTTCAATATTGGCTCCATATTGTGAAAATTGTTTAGTTTCATGGTCTGAATTCACTGTTTCAGTATTTGCAAGGCTGAATTTTAGATCGTGCTGCGCGATTTTTGAAAATCACCAGTAGAAAATTTCCTAATAAGTACGAAGTTTGTGTATTGATTCAGTCATGATTTTGAATCTGTTCGATTCATAAGCTGCAGTAAAAATAGCACTTCTGTATTACCAGTTTTTAAGCATAGTTTAAAGAATATTTATTTTCTCTTATTTATTTATTTATAATATTTATTTATAATAAATATAAGTTTTGTTTTTCTTTTGTTTTTAGGTTAAGGGTAATTTGTATCTATTTGTATATATCTTCTTGTAAATTAATTTTCTCTTATTATACAACGTGTTAATGAATTAGCGCAAAACCTCATACACCCCAACTGATTTATAACAAAATAATTAGATTGAAACAATAATTTCATTATTTTGATAGTTAAAATTTAAAGTTATTCGCATTTTGAGTATTGAGGCAAAAATGATTTGTTATCATTTCAGCACTGAAAGAAAGCGCTAACGTACTCATGGATACATTTTTATAATCTTGTTTTGGTTGTAAGTAGGGTGAGTGTGCCCGTGCGTGCGGTGGGTTGACATCGGATTCAGAAATTTTTTAATTTTGCAATCAAATTATTTAATATTTTGAAAAAAATTACCTATGTTGAAACCATGATAATTCGATTCTGCTCTCGATTCTAAACAAACTACTTTCTAGTTTTGCGTTAATTCATTAACACGTTGTATAATTACTTATTAAATTATATTACTCTCTGATCATAATCTTTTCCTGAGTCTAGCTCCATAGTGAAAGAAAGTTTTTCAGTTAGACGATAGTATGAATTCACAGTTTCAGTATGTGCCATGCCGGCCGTCCCTTAAACCAATGCTTAAACCATGTATATTTTATCTAGCTCCGATGTGTTGTCCGTGTGGTGTCGGCTAAGAATAGCACCACCCCATTTCCTCCCGTGGGTGTCGTAAAAGGCGACTAAGGGATCTACCGGAGGATGGGCAGCAGCCTCCTCTGAGTACACACATTCAATCCAACTGTGATCACCCCGCCTGCCAAGCGTGGAGATTATGGCAAATCCCTCCATTTTGGGGGAGGCCTATGTCCAGCAGTGGATGTCTATCGGCTGATAAGCATAAATGACCAAAATGTCTGGTCTTGACAATGTTACACTATGTAATGAAATATTGTATTTTAATTATAATTTGTACATCTTATTTTGTTTAAAATATGTGTGTTGTAGAGTTTCTGGTCGCATCTTCTCTCAATGGAACACCTTCCGATGCGATGGTAAAAAATTACGTCAATCTATGTGATATTAGTATTTTGAATAAAAAAAATGAATTTTGTATTTTTTTAATTATGATGATGACGGAAGCCATGCAAAAGGTAGTAACTCATAAAGCGCAAAATTTCACGGGCCAATATAAAACAGTCAATCGATATCTGGCGTTATCTCTCGTTCGATATAGTTGGTGTTCGTTCCATCGGACCGCGGCCGTTGACCTTCCGAAATTTGGGTTCAATGTTCTATGCTAGTGGAGTCTAGGCGGCCAGTTACATTTGGGCGTTGGTTGCAATTCGCAAGCTTTTGAATTTCGAATACTGATCGGTTTGTGTTGGAGAGTTTTTCGAATTTGGAACGGTTTTTTTTTGAGCTTTATTCGTTTTTTTTTTTTCGAAAATTTTTAGGCATAAGAACTTGTTTTTGATCTTATTTTTATTATTTTCGGAAGTTTCCGTACTGTATGTAGTTAACTCGTACTCTTTCATGGTACAAAAATACAAGCTTGGGCCACCACAAAATGGTGGTTCTTCGTGGCAAGCCGGAGAGCAGGCGACCGCCCAGAAATAGACTTGCAACTCGACCCCAATCATCTCAGTATTATAAAATCTGTCTGTCAAATATTTTTTGCACAAAAAAACTATTAATCCAACAATGTCTTAACAATACAAAAGGGTCATTCTTAAGTTCAAACTCGTAGTTCAAAAGTTCGTTGGACGGACCGCAAGCTCGGCGCCAAATTTGAAATTCGAATACCGAATCCAAATTTGAAATTTTGAATTGTTACCCGTTAGTTTTTGGAAACGATTTCGAAATCTGACGAAATAATTATTTATGAGACTTTTACATTTATAAAGTTTTTTTTTTAGGTTCACCAGTAGGCTGTTTTAAAATACATTTCAGACGATATTAATTTACAAAATTTTTTGTAAGTACCGCTAAATCCGCAACCATTTGTAGCCCCATTCCATTCTGAAAGGATAAATATGGAAAATAATTTCATCCTGAAACAATAAAAAATGTGCAATAGAAAAGTATACCTATATGAGATGATGAGAGATGAGCCTCACGATTCCACCGTAGAAAACAAAAGGGGCCAACATTCTTAGGTTGGTGTGCGTGAGGAGTGATACAACTTATGTCTGTGTGCGCGTGCATAGCGACAGGGTTTAGAGGCCAGTGCTGGCTGCAATTTTTTTCGACCCGTTCGTAGCTTTATTTAATTTAATTTATTTAATAGGTACACCAACAGCTTAAAGTATTTCGCATTACAAACAAAATTTCCATATAAATCTAGTCGCTAATACATAGGCCAATTAAAGGTATACACAACATTCAAAAATCACATGGTATTACAATTATGATTAAATCTAGAAGCAGTAGAAATTACAACATAACAATTTGGAAGAGGACGATATTTATGGATACTAAGCAAGCAATAATAACAATAATAATTTAGAATCTTGGAACTGGAGTTAGTGGGTGAGATACTTTCGTATTGTATTTTTGAATTTATTGGTCGAGTCAAAAAAGATATCCAGATCTGGCAGTCCCGCACTAACCCTGTTGAACTCTGTACAAAGTCTAGCAAAAGGTGAGTGACTGCCAATGTTGGTTCTGCTAGGGGGCGGATGAAAGGTCTTTGTGATTGGCTTTCTTGGAAGTTGGTATGGAACCGAGAGCTGTATGCTGCCGAGAACCTGCTCACATTTGCTTTGTCCATTGACACTTTTATGAAGAAATGCTAAGTCGTGTAGAGTTCTACGCGCCCTCAGCGGCTCCATCCCAAAGAAGGCCAGACGTTGGTCGTAAGGGCATCTGTGAGAAATACCCTGAGCGAAAAATGCGAGATGCCTTGTGAAGGCCCTTTGTACAGATTCAAGGTGCTGGGAATGTACCGAGTACACAGGATTCCATGCGACACTGGCATACTCGAGTTGACTCCGAACCAAAGCTTTGAAAAGCACTATTTTAGTTTTAGCACTGAAATTCTTGGTGTTCCTCTTTATGAAACCCAACATTTGCGCCGATTTCTTAACTACCCCGGATACATGTGAAGTTAATTTGAGTTTGCGATCAAGTGTAACGCCTAGGTCCCGGATCCCATCCACCTCCTGCAAAGCAACACCGTCTATGCTGTACTCTGATGGCAGACACTGGACTTTTCTACTAAAGCAAATAGATGAGCACTTTACTGGATTCAGAACCATGTTGTTGGAGTCACACCAGAGCTTGATTCCGTCGAGATCTCTCTGAACCAGTGCTGCATCAAGAGGAGTCTCGATTGTCTTGTAAATTTTGAGATCGTCCGCAAAAAGAGCATATTTGCAGTGCAAGATGTGTGAAGAGATGTCGTTAATGTATGCTATAAAGAGTAAGGGTCCTAAATGGGATCCTTGTGGGACGCCAGATTGGGCATAATACATTGATGACTCATAGCCCTTTACAGCAACAACCTGAGGTCTGCACTTCAAGTATGAGCCGAACCAGGACAGAAGTGGGCCGTGTACACCGAGGTGCTCTAATTTGCGCAAAAGTACTAAATGGTTTACTTTATCAAATGCACTGCTGAAGTCGGTGTACACAGCGTTCACCTGGTTTCCCCGGTCCATTTCCCGGGAAAGATCGGACACAAAGCAAACCAGGTTCGTTTGGACAGAATGACCACCCCTAAAGCCATGTTGATGTGGTGATATATATTTGTCTATGTGGCGGGTGATTATTGGACACAGAAGGGATTCAAACAACTTTGAAGGGCAGGACAAAATGGAAATGGGCCGGTAGTTCTTGACGTTACTCTGGTCACCCTTCTTAAATATTGGGACTATTCTGCCTTTTTTCCACTCGGTCGGGAAAAACCCATATGCAAGGGAACGATTGAAAACTAATGTTAAAGGACCGGCCAAAGCACAAGCGCACGACTTGAAAAATACAGGTAGCTTCGACTGTCTATCTTGACATGTCATATAAGTTACCATATCAAAGAGTAGATCTCAGATTTAAACAAAATCATTTATATGGGTGGTTGCATGAAGAGAGGCCGACCAAAGAAAAGATGGATGGATTATGTGAAAGATGACATCGTGGAAAAAATTGAAAAAAGGAGTGTACGCTGAAATGACGGCTAAAATAGATGAATGGAGGAAGATGTGGAAAAAATTGAAAAAAGGAGTGTACGCTGAAATGACGGCTAAAATAGATTAATGGAGGAAGATTTGGAAAAAATTTAAAAAAGGAGCAAAGGATATTTCGGTGAAAAAAAATTCAGCGACTTTTCGCTGATTTTTTTTTCACGAAAAGCTTTTTGCGCGAAAAGACATTTGCGCGAAGTGTCCCGTTCGCTGAAATGCCACAATCGCTGAAATGTCCATTCGCTCAAGTGTCCATTCACTTAACAAACACACACACTCTTTCACTTTGTTTCAATTGTACTGTAACTGTAATTAAAATACGTCTTATTTTGTTTATTGCTAAGGATTCCCAATCGTAGACCTCGCGTATCAGGCTTGCCTCGTTTTTGGTCTACCGTTTAATGTAATAGTTTTAAAAGTTAAAATAAACATTTATCTTATCTAAATGTCCATAAGCGCTAAACTCTTTCGCTCAAATGTCTCTTTGCTGAAATGTCTTTCCCTGAAATGTCCCACATCTAAACTGCTACAACTACAACTACTACAAGACTACTACTCAAATGTATGAGTTAGCTGACTTTTATTCTGTTCTGACAGGTTTTCCCCCACAGTAAAAGTTGTTCAGTTTTATGGGTATGTGGTTTAAGGATTAATTATACTTTTCCTTACACCATTTATATCTATAAATTATCTGTATTCTCTATCGTTGTCTAGTCATCGTAATACAAGTCCAGGCTAGATTCTGGTACTTTAAATGTGACTAGATAATTTGTACTGACAATGTCCAAGAGAGAAAAAAAATCTCCGTGAATTACTTTGTACAGGTAATTTATTGTTTCCAATCAATCATATAGGGGCTCTTGATATGGTGGTGGTTTTTTAGGAGAATCATCAGACCAGCTGTTCCATACAAAACTGAAAACCGACTCAACTCAAATGTATGGGACGGCTGATTCTTTTTTGGCGATTTCGATGTTGGTTTTATTCCAATAGAGAGAAAGTTATTCAGTTTGATGGTACGATGATTCCCTTTTAAAAAACGACAGTATATTAAGAAGGACTCTGTATATTTGAGCATACAATAAGATATAATTATTATAAACCGTATCCACGCGAACAAACCCACGGTCAAAACCCAGTCTATTCATAAAACAAAATTAATAAAAAGACAATATCTCAAAACTGAATTAAAATAAACAAACTAGATTCCTATTTTTCTACCTAATTTAACATACACCCAGCAACACAGATACTACACAAGTATCATTAGGATCAGTTAAATTAAACGTGTAACTATTGGGTACACTGTACACTAATGGTAAACACAAATAACCTGGTTTACTTTCGTGTCTTTAACTTCTTTCGTTTGGTTTTAAGAAGCGTTCTCATTAGTAGAATTCGACGAACGAATGTTCGAGCGGTGAACAAATTAATTATGCTTACAATACACCCCAATTTTTAATTACTTACTACAAAAAAAAAGGTTATACCTTACTTATGCATTGTACTGAAACTAAATAACTTTTCCTTAAAGAACATGGGTCGATAAACGAGAAAACATGTAGGATCTTCCACACAAAACTGCGAATCAGCCGATCGATTTGATAGGCCCAACCAATTTCTCATTTAATTAACAACGAGCGTTTACCCGCGACTTTTCCGCATAAATTATATACCAGATTTTAAGTCAGATCATAAGCTATCAAAAAACAAAGTTTCATCAAAATCGGTTCAGTAGTTTTTACGTGATGCTCGAACAAACAAACACACAAACAAACAAACAAACAGACAGACAAAAAATCCTACAATTGGTAATTTGGAATCAGGGACAAAAAAAAGATTACGATATGGTTTCTACCATATCGTAATCTTTTTTTTGTAAATATCTTCAATCTACTTCACTTCTGTTACAGTTTTATAATAGTTTAGATACACCCACCCTTAAAGTTTTTATTTCAAATAGTGGTGTATAACGAACGGTTAAAGTGAAGACCGGCCTAATGGAAAAAAAAATGAATCATTTTGTAACAATTAAATATTTATGTAATGATTAACCGAACTAATTATTACGTACGTACTTTAAAATTTATCGCGTGATTCAATACTGACCAATCAGAGCGTGAACTTACTGGAAATTGTTTTTCTTTTTTTGTACATACTTAATTCTTTCACAGTTGACACCTATACATAATTATAATGTAATCAGAAAAATTTATCTGAAAAAAATGGCCTATTATCTGAATTAGCAATATATAGGCTTCGTCAGAAAAATTTTAAACGTAATTTAATGTGTTATTATAATTTATAAGCCTAGCAATCGAAAGGGGGAATGCTGCCAGCCTCCTGGGTAAGGTGCCCCAAGGTGAGGCCTTAAATGAGGTGTTTTTCTTAAATAGGGTTTTTATTTACCTACTTTTTTCCTTGTTTTTTTTACCTATTATATAAGACCCCCTGTATATTTATTTAATAAAAACCAATGTGTATATTGGTAAGTAAGTGTAATAAAAATTTATTTAGTTTTGATCATGACCACAAAATAATTTTATTTAAAAAATTCTGTCTTATTTTGACAATGTATTCGAAAAGTGAAAGATTTAAGAGGGCTATTACAAGCTCAGTGGCGCCCTCGTCACAATAAAAAAGATTCCTCAACAAAGAAAGCCTAAATTAAAAAAGTGCTCAACAGATAAACTACGAAAGCCTTCAAGCCATTGTTATACAATACTTTTATAGGTTCTAAACATTCCACTTTTAGATAATTTCGAATAAAAACAAAAGCGGCCGTTTTTTATGTTTAGACCTTTTAAAAACCTATAAAAGTATTCTATGAAAATGGCTTTTGTAGTTTATCTGTTGAGCACTTTTTTAATTTAGGCTTTCTTTATTGAGAAATCTTTTTTATTGTGACGAGGGCACCACTGAGCTTGTAATAGCCCTCTTAACGAATAACATTTTTTTATTTGAAAAAAAAAAACAGTTTTTTTTATAAAAATTTTTATTGTTCCTCAAACTCAAAGAACCATTTTGTTTTTTAATTTAAAATTTCAAAAAAGAACACATTTAAAAACCCTCAACCCAAAAAAAAATATCGCAGAAAAAAGACTTTACACATCCCAACCTCCTTACATCGCGTTTTCCGTATAAAAAACATTTAAAAAAAAAGAACCACGAGAGAACCGGGAAGCTGTGTGATAAGGCCCACAACCCACGTGGTAAAAGGTCAATGACTGGCCCACTGCGTACTTGCGGGTTGAACGCACGGCCGTACGCACCCACCCAGACAAAACGAACGCACACACGCGAACTGGGTAACCCGTACGTATAAGTGCAAGGGGCGTCGCTTGCGCAGGTGACTAAGTAATATTTTTCTTCTCTTTGCAATTTAGTGATGTCATGAAGAATGCGGCTTTTGCGTATTTTTTTGCTTTGTGAAGTTAGTATTGGCTTTTTTAGGGTTGGGTATAAATTAAAGTTAATTCTCAATATTTTAATAATACAAATGACGAATTTATTAACTTTCGAGGTGAACAGAAATATTCATCATCAGCCTATTATACGTCCCACTGTAGGGCACAAAGCTCACCTCGGGACGGGTTTATGGGCGTCAGTCCACCACGCCACGCGTGTACAATTCGGATTGGTAGACTTACGAAAGCCACCCGAATACGTAGGAAATATGGCACTGCAACTGTCGATTCCAGGACAGAGACCAAGAGGACGTCCGAAGACTGGATGGATGAACACAGTTCGTTGTGATATGACCGAGTGCAATGTCTCCGAAGACGACGTCAGGAATAGGGCAAGGTGGAGAGAACAGACACGGAAGGCTGACACCGCCACCACATTGGCTTAAAAGCCAGGAAAAGAGGGAGAGAGACTTCATATAATATGTATCTGATCTTTTTCTTACGCAGGCTTCCTCAGGATGTTTTCCTTTACCAATTAAGAGCAGTTGGTGTTACGTACATAAGTTAGAATTGGGTAAGTATGCGAGATATCAAATACAATATTTTTAGGGTTCCGTACCCAAAGGGTGAAAACGGGACCCTATTACTAAGCCTACGTTGTCCGTCCGTCCGTCCGTCCGTCTGTCCTACCTATTTAGAGCCGTAACTTTTGAACCGTAATAGCTAGATAATTGAAATTTTCTCAGATTATGCGTTATTGCGGCGGATTTATAAAAAAATAATAAAAATGTCAAATAGTTAAAAATTAAGGGGGGTTCTCAACAAGAAACTAGTTTTTATCAACATTTTTTCTTCACGCTCTATCGTAAAAACGGTAATACATACAAGCGTCAAACTTAGTGTGATCATAGAGCATACTCTACAAAATAACAACAAATACTAAAAACCGGCCAAGTGTGAGTCGGTCTTGCGCTAAAGGTCCCGGACAAAAAAAGTTTTTTTTTAAGTTAATAACGTTGTGTTCTGTAGTGGTGTGGTACGGAACCCTCGGTGAGCGAGTAGCCCGACTCGCACTTGACCACTTTTATTTTTATATTTCGCATTCCTACCTATATCGGGAGTTTCAGAAACCTCGTCGCGTCAGTAGCGCGTTGCAGAGGTATGAACACTCAATCATAAGGGAGCAGATTCAAATCCGTACGGACGACATGCCATGTACCAATGAGTTTTCTAACTTATTATGTGCGTTGTAACAGCTACTCTCAAACGGTGAAGGAAAACATATCGAGAGGAAACCTGAAGAAGAAATTCTAACGCGTATGTATGGTATACCAGGCCGCATTGTGCACGCGTCGAGGTGGACAACGAACATACACCCTACATCATACAACACCATACACCCTCTTTGAGAGTAGACCTGTACCCTGAACAGGCTGATGATAATGCTATCGGGATCACAAATTGTACCTACACAAAACACGATAAGAATTTGTTAAATTATAATATACACGGTGAAATAGATATCATTATCATCCTTTTAAACTAAGAGTCTACCCATCAAACTGAACAACTTTTCCTACGGGACCAAACCGAAAGGAGCAAAAAAAAAATCTTTTGTTCCATACTAAACTGCACCGGCCGCCGCCGCTGCCTACGCGACTCAAATGTATGCAACAGCAGAATTATTTTTTTGCTCCTATCGGTTTGCTCACATAGTTAAAAGTTGTTCAGTTTGATGGGCTTATAAGGATTCTAATGATATCGATTTCACCCTGTAGATAATACAGGGTATGATTAGCATAATAAATTAGGAATAACGCCATCTATTCATCATTAATTTGTGGCTATGTCATCTTAATTCTTAGTCACAAATCGCAAAGAGTATCCATCTAAACTCAAAGTCCAATAACTTCAAAACGTTCACATAATATAAAATTACTCATTGAAATCAATACGTGTTTTATTTTCAGTTGTACCAATAAGGAATATTGTTTATTTTATTATTATATATTTGTTTTAAGGGCGTTCAACTCTGACTAATCTATTATTAATTTTGTATTATGTTTTATAATAGCATATGGTTTCAACAAAGTCCCCTGAAGGTTTATTTTATTATATTAAATATTCTAAAATGTCTATTGCACAAGTGACAATGATCCACAATATTCAAATTTCATTTGCAGTGCCCCAAACTTATAGATCACAAAGTAATTAGAAAGGTCTGACTTGACTTCTTGAAAAATCTAGAACATTTTTTCAAGGTTTCTGCTCAGTTACTTGCTGTCAGAGAATCTTCTGGCCTCTGAGCTGGCTTAGCAAATAGTTACACCGCCATCTTACCCAACTATTCTGGACTAACTGCTTAACGTGCCTTCCGAAGCAAGAAGATAAAGGCAGCAAATATACAAGAATAACGTTGAATCCCCAAAGGTACAAGATACCAGGCCCATTTATCGGAAATCCTTTAAAAAAATCAACCCTTAAAATTGTGTTTTTCTGGGTTACAACTCTAAGGTCATTTACACGACACTTTAAGGTCATTTCCCTGGGGCTGGGGACGGTGACACAACATTAGGGGCGTGTCAATTTAACGTGACGTCGACGTGGGCAACGGACGCTTAGCATCTAGGTACTAAATTTTGTTTATAATAATGACCTCAAACATAAAAAACATACATTCATAAACTCACGACCATAGTTCCGTTTAGGTCAGTCAGAAACTTTGCGTTCAGTTGTCAGGGTTCGAAAGAATAATTATCACGATCATTATCGTGATAAATATACGTCGATGTTTATAAAATTAATTGAATAAACAAAATGCTGGCGCTAATGTCACACCTTTTTTGTATCCGAACATGATTTGCAAAACGAAGACAGTCACAAATGTCCGCTGACATGCGAAACCATCGCTGATTAATCACAAACCCTTTACAGAAAACTGTATCTAAATCGGTCTAGCCGTTTTGGAGATAAATGGTAACATTCGTTTGCACACACAAACAAACAACCTCTTACCCCGTTCTCCGTTCCGTCGTGGGTAAAAAGAACTTATTGGAATAAAAACTGTTTAGTTTTATTTAATTTTTTTCTTAAAATGATCGAATTACAACAAAATCCTGGTAGGTTGATACACAGTATACTCATGTACGAAACTTAGTTTTTAAAGCAAAAATAACTGAAAGCCAAACAAATTCCCCATGAGTTTTCCTCCATAGGAAAACTGACACAATTTCCCGTACTCCGTGAACTTTGTCGGGTCGTCGATCTAATAATATAAGAGATAGATGCACTTTTTATGATCATCAGCTGCAAGGCTGATTCAGTATTCATAGGGTGTAGAGCATCTTTGTGACGGGGATGGACCAGGTCTGCCTGCATAACTCCAATCGGTTCCTAAACCGTTCAAAACTCCTAAGTTACAGCCATTCAAAGGTTATGGTAGCGAAAAATGAATATGCAGGTATTATTGTAATAGGCACTACAGTGCCTATTCGCATAGCTACAGCTATGCGAATCAGTACACAAACTAACAGGATCTCTCAGTCTGCTTAGGAGATCCCATAAACCGACTGGAGTTATGCAGGCAGACCTGGTCCATCCCCATCACAGAGATGCTCTACACCCTATGAATAGTGAATCAGCCTTTCAGCTGATGATAACAAAAGGGACGTCTATCTCTTATACTACAAGAGTTTTCCTCCATAGGAAAACTGACACAATTTCCCGTACTCCGTGAACTTCGTCGGGTCGTCGATCTAAGACCAACGCTCCTTCCGACCAACACTGACCTACTCGCAAATGAATTATAGTTGAAAATTTAATAAAGATAAAGATAATTTAATTTTTAAATGAGTTATAGTTAGACAGAATAATGTATAGCTTTTTGTTTCACTTTTGCATTTTGAACTGTTTATCATGTTACTGCGGACCAGTGTTGCCAGATTTTTTTTCGGATAAAGCGGGATTCAGACACTTTTTGAGTAAAAAAGCGGGATTATTTCGCCGAAAGCGGGACATAAAAAAAAACGTAAATGATCGGTAGTTTTTTACTACTTATGCTTTTATCTGAGTTTCAAACTAAGTTTACAATGATGTTGATGATAGATAGCCATAGAAAACGTATTTTAATGATTATAGATCTCTGAAGATATAACTTCTTTTAGTAATTTTTTTTTCTTTACTTTAGTTGAAGAACTCTGCACAGGATAGCTCTAGAATAAATTGGATGAGTAGGTAATTCCCGAAAAGCAGGACTAAGCCTGTCCCGCGCGCGCTACGAATAAGAATGTATAGAAATGTAAATCAAGCTCAAAAAGTGACCCCAAAAAAACTACACCGTGTTCGAAATTTGTTCCTTAAAAACTACACCTTGCCGCCAAAACTCATCGCGGGACATTCAATTTCGGGCTAAAAATCGGGACGTCCCGCCAAAATCGGGACGTCTGGCAACGCTGCTGCGGACACTTTGTTTTTATTTATTAACCCGCAACGTCGTCTGAATTTTTATGTGCGTCTTTAGACTAACTATCTCCTAGCCGAATTTCATCAAGATGAGATTAGCCGTGATAAGGTAACAAAATACAAACACAGCAGTTTTGCATTTTTATATTATAAAATAGTATTATAGTAACGCAAGCTTGGGGAATACCCTACCCAACCCTCGGGGAATATACAATAGTTGTCAACTTGGTGCAGGGCTGCCACCTCAAAAAATCGATTGGGCGCTAAATCAGTGAAAAAAGCATTAGATTCCAAAAGGACATCTGGCACATAATACCCAAAAATGTATAACCGTCCATCTATTTTTATTATGGACTATGGATCACTAGAAACTAACTGCAGGCATTAGTTTATTTTATAATGATTTATTAGTTTTTATCATTTTTATATAAAAAAAAACATTGTGCTTGCAACACCTCCTACCTCCTCCTACTAAACAACATTGACAGCCATGTTGGGGTTGCTGCTTTTTTATAATTTACTAGCGGCCCGTCCCGGCTTCGCACGGGTGGACGTCTAATCTTTTCTAGCAATAAATATAGCCTATGTTACTCAGGGTGAATGCAGCTTTCTAATGGTGAAAGAATTTTTTAAATCGGCCCAGTACTGTTTGAGCCTATTCATTACAAACATACAAACAGAAAAATAGGTACAAATCTTTCCTCTTTATAATATTAGTGTAGATTAATAATAAATGATTAAATAACTAGTTAAATAAAAATAAATGATACTATCTGAGTCGTTTTTATAAAACCTCATAATTTATTACACATTTGACTTCAGTCAAAACTTCTATACATTTTAAAGTATTTTTTCAAGGGAGAGCGGCGGTTGTCCTTTTCGCGTGTTAAAAAAGCTCTAGATTCGGCGCTAAATTCTTATCACATAAAAAGTCCTTTAAAGTTCTCTAAAAAGTCTAATCAGCCTTTCCGAAACCCTTTCATAAGTCAATTTAAGTCAGTCAATTCATAAGTCCGTGTTTGAGTCACCCGAACACTGTACACTCTATCCGGACATGTTTTGACAATATGCTATCAATAATTTTATCGCATTCCAATCAAAAAACACAAAATATAGCATATTCAAACACAAATATTGTTGCTTTATTAAAAGTAAAAAAAAAACGCTAGATTCTCCGCTAGGCGCTAAATTCTGAGATACGGCGTTAAAGATAACAAAAAAGCACTAGATCTAGCCACATCTAGCTCCGAAAGCGCTAAAGTGGCAGCACTGACTTAGTGTAGAGAACTAGAGATAGATAGATACACTTGCCGAAATTACGCGGTGTAAATTACACCAGCAATATTGTTTCATTTGAAAACACAAAATTATTCAATCAGGCAATCAAATCAGCCCACTGCTGGGCATAGGCCTCCTTTTTATAGCACCACTTCTCACGGTCCTGTGCCAATCTGATCCATCTCAGACCCACAACCCTTACAATGCCGTCTGGCCAACGCATCGGTGGACTACCTTCCGACCTTCCTCCCTTGACCACCATTCCAATACTGCCTTGGTCCACAAAAGGTCATTGAACCCTGACCCAGCTAACTAAATATTTCTTACAAAAACCAAATTGGTTTTAAAATGTTTAGTATTACCCACATTCCATATTTTATGTAGTTATTTATTTTTTAAACCATTGGAAAATGTACTAAATGTACTATAATACTAAAATGTACAAAATGTCCAAAAATGTACAAAATGTACAAAATTAACAAAATGTACCAAAATGTAATAAATGTACTAAAATGTACTAAAATGTACAAAATGTAAGTAAATGTATTAAATGTACGAAAATATAAAAAATATACCAAAATATTACATTTTTCTTTATTAGTTTTAGGCCTGAATCCCATGGTCTACATTAATGCGACATAAATATTCATGAGCTAGAGACATTTATCTAAACATCCTATACTATTTTTTTCCTGTAAATCGTGGGTTTAGGGTGGGATAGGTTTCATACTAAGGTGCCCAGTGACCTTTCGGCACTATTTAAAAAAATTCCCACGTGCAAAACCACGAAGCAAACCTAGTGTTATATAAATCGTAGGGCCGCGTGTCAACGCACTGGGGCGGGGAGGCCGAGGGTTGAACGAACGCTCGTATTCGGCTAAACAAGTTCGTTCATTCGCTCTTCATCCTTGTTGACGTGAAAAAATCGAATCTAGCTTATAAGTAGATATCCTCACGATCGTATTCCCTTTCGAGGTGGTCAGAAACATTGATACAACTAGAATTTGAAGCGAGCATTAAGCATAAACATAATGCTTAGATAATATTCCCCAATGGAGTCAAAAATGTCCCTAACAACCAAAGTCAAAAGTCTAAATAATTTCAAAGTCAAAGTATCAAGTCCTATGGCATTTTATTGTGGGGTCGTCAATATATCGAATGATGCCCTAACCATGTGACTAAAAGATAGTCACTGCATCAGATGAGGTTAAGGACAAGAGGAGATATGCACACAATTTATGCTTTTAAATTATATCCTGCAAAGATCGCCACAACGACCGGTCGTGCGCCGCCCTCATCCAACGTGTTCCCGGATGCTTTCAAACTTTTCAAGAAACATACCTAATCGATTCCCTCTTTCTCTCATCTATTAATTCTGTTGTACTCAATGCTGGGGACCTACAAAAACCAAAGTGGCAATGGGCGGAGCACACTGCTCGCAGAACCATGGCCGATGGGGCCAAAGAGTTCTCGAGTGGTGACCGCGTACCGGATACCGCAGCGTGGATAGGCACCCCCCACAAGGTAGACCGACGACCTGCTGATGGCGGCGGGAACACGTTGGATGAGGGCAGCGCACGACCGGTCGTTGTGGCGATCTTTGCGGGAGGCCTATGTCCAACAGTGGACGTCTGTCAGCTGATATGATGATGATGAATACTGGGATACTGGCATATCCTTATAGTGAGGTTATGGACTTCATTTAGTTCACCACACGAGCCCAATGCGGATTGGTAAAGTTCACATTCGCATCAATAGCCCAGTCATTTTACGGTTTGAGCCGGGACTAATTACTAATTGGTATTATTTTTCGGTACAGTATTTAAGAGCCAATTTGAGCTTAGTAATGTACCAAAATAAAAAAAAAATCTCGTCAGCAACAGTTCCAAATTAAAAATATTGGTATTATCTCGTTATAAAAAAACCTGATGGTATTTTTTTTTTTTTGCACATATTTAAGGCATTCATTATACATACTTCAAACATATTACAAATATTTTTGTCTACTTAGAAGGTTTTGAAAAATAAATTCGTATTTTTTAATAAAAACCTAATTTTTTTCAATTTCAATGCCTATTTTATTGCTAAAAATAATTTATATTGTAAAATCTTATTGAAATGAGTGCATGGTATTATTATTATTATTAATTTAAAAGCCTTCTGGGTCTCACAATTTTGATTTCTATGTTGCGTAGCGATTTTTTTTTAATTTGTGTTCAGATAGTCTTTTTGTCACTAAATAGTACCAGACTAAAAGTCCAATTAATAATTGATGAAAGTATGGACGCCTTCACAAATTGCGTTCGCAATTACTTGCAACACTAAATATACAGAACTGTCAGGCGCTCTCTCTCGTCTGACACTTGTGTGCTGCGTCACGTACTGTATTCGTTTTCTTTATTAATAAACATTAATTAACAGTTTTTCGCCCTTGTTATTATTCTATCAGGTTATGGGCCGTCTCATACCTGCCGTCTAGTGTTATTTCAAGGATCCGAATAGTATTTCAAGTAAAATAAGCAAAGTTAAAAACCGCGTGTAAAATTATAACCTCAATCTTATCGCGTTCGCGAGTGTTTTACAAAAATTTTCAGCTTATACCACTAATCGAAGTGAAATATGGCTAGCAACAATATAATGTCAATTGAGAAACTCACAGGAAGAGACAATTGGGCAACTTGGAGTTTTGCAGTAAAGGCATACTTGCAATGCGAAGATCTTTACAGCTGCATAGAAACTGAACCTGCGCTCACTGATCCAAAAGCGTTAAAGGATGACATTAAAGCCAAATCAAAATTGATATTACTAATAGACCCAATGTTGTTTGTCCATATTCAAGATGCTAAAAATTCAAAACAGGTTTGGGAGAACTTGACAAGGGCATTTGAAGACAGTGGATTAACTCGAAAAGTTGGATTGTTGAGAGAACTGGTAAATACCAATTTGGAAAACAGTACAACGGTAGAAGACTATGTAAACAAAATAATGACGGCGGCGCACAAGTTGAGAAATATAAAATTCAGTATAGACGATGAGTGGCTAGGTACGCTGATGCTAGCAGGCTTGCCTGAGATGTACAAGCCCATGATAATGGGTTTGGAAAGTTCCGGTATGAAGATCAGTGCCGATCTGGTGAAAAATAAATTGCTTCAAGAAGTAAAGACATCAGACACTACCGCACTTTATACAAACACAAAATATAATTCAAACAAAAATGACCAGCAGAATCAGAGAAAGGGCCCAAGGTGCTACAACTGCAATAAGTACGGGCATGTGAGCAAAAACTGTTGGTTCAAAAAAGGACATGCTGACACTGATGATAAGACTGGGTTTATAGCTGCGTTTTCAGCATCGTCGATGAACGACTCCGTAAACTGGTACGTAGACTCCGGCGCCTCCATGCATATGACTATGCACCGGGACTGGCTCAGTGACGTCACGGCTCCACCTGTACCGAGCATAAGAATAGCCGACAACAAAGTATTGAAAGTTGAATGCTGTGGAAATGTTACACTAAAGGTATTAACAAAAGATGGCAGCACCGAAGCTATACAGGTGAAAAATGTATTATTTGTACCAGAATTGTCAACTAATTTGCTGTCAGTAAGCAAGATAATTAAAAGTGGCTGCAAAGTAATGTTTAATGAGAACGGCTGTCAAATTTATAATCAGGAAAACAGATTAGTTGTGAAAGCAAATCTCATAAATGATACCTACAAGTTAAATGTTTGTCCAACTGAAGAAGTACAAGCCATGATAGCCAAGACGGATGATGATACTTACCTGTGGCATCAACGAATGGGTCACCTAAATTTCACAGATATAAATAAAATGCCAGATTGTGCAGAAGGTGTCCAGTTGTCACCGAAACCGAAGAGCTGTATTTGTATAACTTGTCTCGAGGGCAAGCAGGCCAGACAACCATTCCCAGGTGAAGGCTCCCGTGCTACCGCCCTACTGGAACTAATCCACTCCGATGTCTGTGGACCAATGAAGGATGTTTCCATTGGAGGAGCCAGGTATTTTGTGACTTTCATTGATGATTTTTCACGCCGAGTACATGTTTATATTTTAAAAAGTAAGGGTGAAGTTTTTGACAAATTCGTGGAATTTAAAAACCGAGTTGAGAATGAGCTGAATACAAAAATTAAAGTTTTAAGAAGTGATAATGGCAAGGAGTACTTGAACAATAGCTTTAAAACTTACCTGAAAAATAATGGAATATTGCATCAAACATCCAATACTTACACCCCAGAACAAAATGGTCTCAGTGAACGAATGAACAGAACCTTAATAGAGCGTGCTAAATGTATGATTTTAAATGCTAAATTACAGAACACCTTCTGGGCTGAAGCGGTCTCCACAGCTGCATACATAGTAAACCGCTCGCCCACTCGTGCCCTATCAGACGTGACTCCGCATGAGGTGTGGACTGGAGAGAAGCCTAATTTAAGTCACATGAGGATCTTCGGGTGTGATGCAATGGTACATATACCTAAAGAGATCAGGACGAAGCTTGACGCCAAGTCACGTAAGTTAATTTTCGTTGGCTACAGTGACTGTACGAAAGGTTATCGATTCATAGATATGAAAACAAAAAATGCTATTGTCAGTAGGGATGTAGTATTCCTAGAGGCCTCAGTACAAAGGTATAAAGTTGATGACATTCCTGAAAATAAAAAAGAAAATATTATTGAGAAGAAAAATGAATTATGTTCATGCAAAAATACAAATGAAAGTAAAAAGAAAGTGTTAGAAAAGAAAACAGGGGACTTACCGATCCGTGCAGAGGTATTTGAAGAAAACATAGAACCTGAAACACAAAACCATCGTGATGAGACTCCTGAAACGCAGCTTACTTCACATAGATCTTCCGAATCATTTTCAGATGACTCCAGCTCCACTCAATATGAAGATATTAATGATAAAACATACTCACCGGATGAAGCACTTGACTCTCCGTCAGAATCAACCAGAGTTTTGAGACCACATCTGCGTCGACAGGAATTGTATGAAAATTGTCAAAGTCCCACATCATTTATGTGTATGAATGGTGAGTCAACAATGAGTCTGCTTAACAGTGATCCACAAAGCCTGAGTGAAGCGCTGAACAGCAACATGGCAAATGAGTGGAAAAGAGCGATGAATGAAGAATATCAATCATTACTACAAAATAATACATGGTCATTAGTAGACTTACCAGAAGGAAAATTAGCAATTCCCTGCAAGTGGGTATTTAAAACAAAGACAGACGAAAATGGATCCATAACACGCTATAAAGCTAGACTTGTAATAAAAGGATATAAGCAGGTCAAGGGTATCGACTACCACGAAGTATATGCTCCTGTCGTCCGCTATTCTTCTATAAGGTATTTAATTGGCTTAGCAGCAAAGTACCAACTTCAAATACATCAAATGGATGCTGTTACAGCCTTTTTACAAGGAGAAATTGATGAAGAAATATATATGACTACACCACCTGACTATAAAGAAGGTAATAAAGTATGTAGATTGAACAAGTCCATATATGGGTTGAAGCAAGCCAGTAGACAATGGAATAAGAAATTGAATACTGCTCTGATAGAGATAGGAATGACTCGTTCCAATGTGGACCCCTGCATCTACTACCGTATATTAAATGAAAGTGATATTCTATTCATAGCGGTGTACGTTGATGACCTGCTCTACTTCTTTAATAATGAAGAAACAGCCCTGATCATCAAAGAAAAACTGAAAGTAAAATTCAGTATGAAGGATTTGGGAACAGCTAAGCAATGCATTGGATTTCGAATTTCTCAAGAAAACAGTAATGAGATATCTATAGATCAATCTCTATATATCCAAAAGATACTTACCCGATTTGGGATGAACAACTGTAAGCCGGTATGGACACCCTGTGATGCAAATATCAAGCTGAAAAGAACTGAAGATCAACACGAAGTCCTAACGGGCATTCCATATCAGGAAGTCATTGGATGCTTGCTGTACTTATCGCAGGGCACTAGACCAGATATAGCTTTTATAGTAAATTCTTTGAGTAGATATAACAATCAGCCAAATAATGAACACTGGACAGCCGTTAAACGAATTTTAAGGTACCTGAAGGCTACAATAAACTTAAAACTTACATACAAGAGAAACCATGATGTAAATATTTTTGGCTATTGTGATGCAGACTGGGCAAATGACAGTGAAGATCGAAGGTCCTGCACGGGATATATATTTCTATTTCAGGGAGCAGCAATAAGCTGGGCTTCAAAGAAACAACAAACCATAGCGTTATCCAGTACCGAAGCTGAATATATGTCATTGGCCTCTGCAATTCAAGAGGCACTGTGGTTAAAACAGCTGGAAGAAGAGTTTTGGCCTACATGCAAAGGTAATCCTATCACATTGTATTGCGATAATCAGAGTGCGATTAGTCTTTCAGGAAACTCCATGTACCATGCTCGTAGTAAACATATCGACATTCGGTACCATTTTGTGCGAGAGACGATCACTGCTCGTCAAGTCGCAGTTAAATACAGATGCACTCAAGACATGGTCGCCGATGCTTTTACGAAAGGTCTCCACCGACCTAAGCACGAAGCTTTCTCCTCAGCAATGGGTCTAAATCGTTCGCGTCCAGGAGAGGATGATGAAAGTATGGACGCCTTCACAAATTGCGTTCGCAATTACTTGCAACACTAAATATACAGAACTGTCAGGCGCTCTCTCTCGTCTGACACTTGTGTGCTGCGTCACGTACTGTATTCGTTTTCTTTATTAATAAACATTAATTAACAGTTTTTCGCCCTTGTTATTATTCTATCAATAATTACTTCCCACCTCTCCTAACAAAAGTCCGTAAAATGACTGGGCTACAAAATTTCTTCGGCAATATAGCTCAGACCTAAAATACGAATTGCAAGAGTGCAAAGACCCGACGAAAAATTTACAACCTATGACAACATAGTACTTATGAACGGCGGAAGAGAATCGCTGTGGCTCAAGTTACACTGGTCCTCCAATATTTTGGCACATTCAACCCGAACTCGGGCCATTGACCCGTTTTTATCTGGTGTGTAATGTATGGTGAAATTTTGTGCAATTTTTTTTCAGTTTCTTTTTTATTTAAGTTAGATATGAGAAAGGACCTTGGAATTTTATGTTATCGAAAAAACGATGTTGCTATGGAAATATTGGAGCATTTTTCGGTTTCGAGCGGTAACAATTTTTTACGAGTATTTATGTGATTAAGTAAATAAAACTTATCAGTTAAAATACTGGTTTTGTGGTTACCATGCAGTACCCAAATAAGACCCAGGTTCTACTCGTAAGTTCGATCATGGTCTTCTTCTTCTTATCGTGTGGGCAGAGCCCTGGTGTCAGAGTTTTTTCAGACCGCCTTTCGGCCCCTGACGTGGTTTTTATGTAACGACTACTACCACCAGAGATAGTAGCCGGGACCAACGGCTTAACGTGCCATCCGAAGCACGGAATCATTTTTCTTTTCAGACAATCAGGTGATTCAGCCTGCAATGTCCTAACCAACTGGAGAAAAACGCACAAAGTGACATATCACTAGGTGTCCCCCGTGGGAATCGAACCCACGACCTCCGTATCCAGAGCCAATGCTCTTAACCATTAGACCACGGAGGCAGCGTGATCATGGTAACGACCATGTTTTGCCTTTGCTTTCTGATTTTTAAGTCACAGATTATTTATTAAAAAAATTGGGGATTCTTCTTCTTTCGTCAGCTTCAGTTATATCGTATGACAATCACTCATGCTGTGGTGTAAAGATTAGTCAGTCAGCAATGGTAGTATCGAGGCTGACTGCCCAGGGTGCGCCAGACGAACTCTGGTTTCGTCACTTGGGGAGACTCGCATATAGGCATTAAACGTTGTAGTTAGTACACATTAAACGATAAAGATGTGCTCTACTTTTATAGAAGAAATAAGTTTATTGTATAGAATTTTGTAATTGAACGCAAAGTTGTTGTTTGTGATTTTATTCCGCCGTACCTACTCAAAAAAGTCGCTCGCTAAAATATGATCACGACTATATTCCGCGTGCGTGTCAGAGATTATATTAATTAAAGTTAAATAAAAAACCATTTACTGTCTCAATTAGCAATACGGTTTTTCATATAATCTAAGTACCCAATGAAGAAGGATAATCTACACAACTGAGACAAAAGGTAGAGGTTCAGCTGTGCTGAGTGCTGACACGGGGTTGGACCCGCGCAGCGCTGAGTTTCAGCCTCTCCCTTCACCCTAAGGTCTTGAGTGGGAGATGAGGAAATAAGGGGCTGATGAATTACACAGATGCTCTAACCATCTAAAACCTACAACTCCATACCTATTTAGAATTTTTGATATTCCTAAAACTGACCAATGGCAGACACTGCAGAATGGAACGGGTAGTGAGTGACTTAAACTTCAAAAATTCCTAAAGAACACACCTGTAGAATTAGAATGGGTACTACAAAATCCTTGGTCAAATCATTAATGAAGCTCGGAATCCCTCGTCATGCAGACGTCACGCCGGGGTCGACGGACAGCCGAACTCTGAGTCAATGTACGGCCTTCCTAAATATTGTACTTTTTATACAATGCCAGCCTGTTGGCTCGGCTCGCGTTTTGCTTGGTATATCCTTTATAGGGTTGGAGTTTTGTGGATCTTTCTTACTATTTATTATGAGCACAGTACCTGACATGAAAGATGCCACTGGAACAATCATACCTATCACGCAAAATTGACTCAAGAAGCAGATTGCCTACAATGTATAGTGACTAGAAATACTCAATGACTAAGAAGCACTATTAGTGCCTAAACATTTGGTGATAATAATTCGAGTTTTCCTACTATACAATTTTAGGGTTACTGTTCTCAAAATTGACATAATTTTAAGACACATATATTTTTTTTATTTGGTGTAGATATTGGGCACAGATGGAGGAAAACTAAAATTTTTATGATTGATCGTGGAACTTGATGATATTGTAATGAAAATCGAAACCTTTTCTATACACCCTTATTTTTCAATTACTGGGTATTTTATCTGAATAGGGAAACTAAACAACATTCCTTGAGGAACATATTATTATGTCTAAAAAAGTTGTTTAGTTTCATTATCACACATATATTACACCCTTAAGATTTAAGTAAGTAATTTAAATAAAAGCGGTCAAGTGCGAGTCGGGCTACTCGCGCACCGAGGGTTCCGTACCACACAACCACAGAACACAACATTATTAACTTAGAAAAAAAACTTTTTTGTCCGGGACCTTTAGCGCAATACCGACTCACACTTGACCGGTTTTTAGTATTTGTTGTTATTCTGTAAAGCTTGCTCTATAATCACACTAAGTTTGACGCTTGTATGTATTACCGTTTTTACGATACAGCGTGAAGAAAAAACGTTGATAAAAACTAGTTTCTTCTTGAGAAACCCCCTTAATGTTCAACTTTTTAAAATTTTTATTATTTTTTTACAAATCCGCCGTAATAACGCATAATCTCAGAAAATTTCATTTATCTAGCTATTACGGTTCAAAAGATACAGCCCTAAATAGGTAGGACAGACGGACGGACAACTTAGGCTTAGTAATAGGGTCCCGTTTTCACCCTTTGGGTACGGAACCCTAAAAAAGTTCGTGTATATTAATTAACTAAAGACATGCATAATATATAAGCGGCTGATGACCTATTTCAGGGGGTTCAGATACTACAACGTAGTAATTATAGTACTATGTGCTACAACACTAAATTTTCTAGAGTGTTAGTTGTGAACTAAATGTGTCTAATATAATAACTAATTATATATAATAAATATATAATATAATAACTAAATAATAAATATAATAACTAATTATATATAAATAATTGTGTATTATAATTGTGTCTAATATAATAACTAATTATGAATCTCTTATAGGTGTCATCATAATTTTTAAATTTTTTGCTCTTGCTCGTTAGCCTATATTACACGTCCCACTGTAGGGCACAAGTCTGCGCCCAAGTGTCAAGGAGTACACCATGCGTGCGCGACGCGGATTGGCAGACTTCAACATCATAATTTCTTCTTCAGCGTAAAATTGGTGTATATTAATTAAGATAGAAAATAAATTATTTCGCCATACAAAACACCTGCCGTATTTTATAAAAAACACTTATTTTATCACGTGTCATCTACTATATTACTGTCACCAATTAAAATGTCTCCCCGAATACACGAGTGTAATGAACTTCAAAATTCGATGACGATACAAAGTATTTATAACTATAACGTAAAGGCTTACGCGACCTTGGTCTGCTCGTCTCGGGTTCGAATCCCCGTTGACGCAATTGTCGATGTCATTATGGAATTATTTCAAGTTTAAATTTTATTGGATAAAGAGATCAATGAAAGACAACCCAAATAAAAAAAAATTATACAGACAAACAGTGAAACGTGGATGTTCTGAATTCTCAGAATATCTCTGAATACCCCTTTGGAGTATATAGTCGCGAGCATATGCCATGCCTACGCCAGACAGAATCTACACTCCAAAAATGCCCAGATTTAAAAGTGGACTTAATACCTTTACGGATAATTTGCTACGATTTTTACATAAGATTGTGCAACTATTTCTTTTATTATTAATCAAATTAGGCAAGATTTGAAGTTCCGTAGGAAAATTATAAAGTCAAGACAAGCCAAGACCGAGGCTAAAATACTGGACTATTCATTTGCAAAAATTTTACATACATACATAAATTCATGACCATCCCTTTCGGGACTTTGCTACAACCAAGGTCGTCCTAAAACTTTTATTGTTAACTTAAAATTGAAATCTTCATTCATAAAAACGAAACCTTCATTGAAATGTTTTAGACACTACGCTCCATATAAGGTATGGTCATAAAAATTCTTTTTTTAGCAATACATGAGTCGGCCTTGGTCCAAAACAGTTCATGATCGTTTGAAAAAAAACAAAAACTTTCGACCTACGCATTTTAAAACAAGAAATTTTTGTTTATTATTTTTGTAAAACTTGTCTGGGAAAAGAACTTTATGTGTCTGAAAATAATTATGAACATTTTTATGTACAGTCATATACTACAGTCTCTCAAGACTATTTTCCTGACTTTTCCTTTTTTTCCTTTCCTTTTTTTTAGTTGTAGTCAGAATTCTTTGTCTTTATTCAAATGTATGTTTTGTTTTGGTGTGCAATAAAGTATAATTGAATTGAATTGAAATCTTGATATAAACTTTTTTTTTTTTTTTTTTTTTTATATTGATTTTGATATGATATTAACTTTACTACAAATAACTTTTATTTATTATTATCATAGCATTTATTTGGATTAGTTGAAATTGAAAGGTCTGTCAAATCAGATGCGTACAAAATTTCAAAATTCAAAATATTTTATTAAAAATAATATCACATAGATTTTTGAAGTTATTTTTTGACTCTACCACCGCGTCGGAAGGTCACCGCGTTGAGAGAAGATGAGGCCAGAAACTCTACAACACACATCTTTTAAACAAAACAAAATATACAAAGTACACATAAAATATAATATTGCATTACATAGTGTAACATTGTCGAGCTAGTACTAAAGAAGAGCCAAGTAAAATGTACCAGGTTTCGACGAGCATGTATGAAGAGACTCATGGATGTTGAAGAAGGAGAGAAATATGTGACAGAATCGTATGCATGTTGGTTATCTGTTGTTTCTGTCTACCCCAGTGGGAAATGGACATGAGCATTATGTCGGATTTTAGCATGAAATACAACCTATACGGCATTATGAATGATTATAATCTCGCACCTCCGCTAGCTGCCATAACTTGAAAAATGTATTAAGTAAGTTGAAATACCTACGTATTTAGAAAATTGAGCTCTATAGTTAATATTCAATATTTTTATCGAATGTTAAATCGCTAGATCTTTCTAAAAAAGAGACAACGTATCGAAAAGTACTAAATATTTGTCTTTTATCCCAAGAGATCGCTGCTTAATACATACAAAATCACCTCTACTCCCACGGGAATAAATCATTAGGTATAAGCCAGGAACGATACGACTATAAACCACATCCAATCAAAACTGTCATCATCAGCCTGTCATCGATCAAAATTAATATAGCCCTCTCCCAAGACGCTCCTAAAAACTCTTTCCTCTGCCTTCCTCATCCAGTCGCTTCGTTTCCTGTTACCTGTTTCATGTCTTCGGTCCAGCAGAACTATAATGTTTAAATATTTTTAACTTTCAGTTCCCTAGTAGACAAATCACCAAAAAACCACGTCAGAGGCCGTAAGGTGGTCTGAAAAAACTCCGACACTAGGGGCTCTGCCCGCACGATAAGAAGAAGTAGACAAAAAAGTACTCAAATATACTCAAATTCTTCAGGGTGAAATTGAAATGATTCGACAAATTGTTACAGATAGCTCAGAGTTAAGCTATATCAAACTGAAAAAATATTTCTATAGGAGCAAACCTGAAATCACAAAAAAAATCTACTGTTCCGTACTAAACTCAAAATGTATGAACAGCTGTTTTTTTTTTGCGTTTTCAGGTTTGCTCTTATAGCAAAAGTTGTTCAGTTTGATTGTCTGAACCACCCCTAAAATTTTTCCACTGTTTTCAATTTAACCCTGTAAAATTCTAGATGCTTAGCTCCCCAGACCTACTAACGAAATGAACCCAGGAACTGAACCCCAACCTAGTAACAAAGTAGGTATCCTAACCGCTAACCAAAAGTTTTATCACCAAAATTGCATGAAGCCAGTCCGTTAAACTCTGTCAGAAGTTCATCCGATGTACAATGTCACAAGAACCAGGCCATTTTCAGTCTTATGACTTTCGATTTAGAGTTACGCAGGGAAACTCCTAAATTGATACGAAGTTGAAGGAGGAATGACCGGAGAAAAATATTTTGTTGGACATGTGACGTTGATATTGTTTTAGTTATCTTGCTAAGTATTCTAAAGACGTAATGATATGATTGATATGTTGTTAAAAAGGAGAAGTTTCAAGCTTTCTTTTTATGTCAGTTTGGTTTAAATCGGTTGAGTAGTTTTTGAGTTATCGTGGTCGAAATGTTTTGAATTATTTTTTGCATACAATTATACGTATATAAGTAGTTCTTTGTCTTTCGTAAGTTATAAAAAATCTGCATCAGTATTGTTTTTTAATTGAAAAGTAAAGACAGTTTGATTTTCGCTATCTTTTACACTTAAAACCATGAATAAAGTCTTCAAAAACATATTTAATTTTTTAAAACATAATCAAAGAAAATCTCCTTCGGTGAAAAAAAGAAGGGAAAATTGCGTAAAAACGCCCAAAGTACTACCGCCTATGAGACGGCGTACATTCAACTTCTCGGTCGTTCGTTGACCTCCCAAAATTTTCGGCAGGTCATCGACCGGAACGTATTTATATTTACAGCTAGAGAGAGATGGCACGACATGTAATATTTCGCAGACATATTTTAGTTTCAGATAAAATTAAAGCATTGTCTATGACTAATCGATTGGGTTTCAATTCAATGTGAGAAATTATTGAATTCCGCTTTTTTGGGGTAAACGAACTTGAGTTACTAAGCAATTTTCTCGTGAAAAGAAAATTGATAAAACCAGTTTGCTTTTGAATGCTTTAATAATGTTCATGATTGTTTTTTGTTTTTCTTCATGACAAGAAAGAAAAACATCGCAAATTCCAACAAAGAAAAATGTTTTGTCAGGTAGGTACTTAAATAATTATAAAGCTTGAAATTTAAAAGGTTTTTCCTTTTTATATTATTTTTATGAGTTCCAGATTTCAAACCATATTAGTCTCTGATCAACCACCGTATCCTTTTGGGGGTTGGGGGGATAGGTCAGAATTATCCTTTCCTGAAAGCCGAATATTTGTATAGAAAAGAGTTTGCAGCGATTTCTTTTCCATCCATTTCCTGGACCCCCCTCCTCCACCAAAAGTCTGTCTTGATACGTGTTTGTCTCTGATCCACCAGATAAAAAAAAAATTTACTCAGGAGACATGTCGCCATGTCCTCCACGTGCCATACCTACGTTTGACCTCTCCCTTGGGTCAGCACACTTGGCTCAGTGAAATTATCGTGGCTACATTCCTATTATCATGTCGGTCATTTTCATTCCTGTTCTCTTACCAATTTTCCATTACTTGGGGTAGGCGCAATGTCATCTTCTTCCATTAATCTTGCTGTCATTTCAACGCTCGCTACTTCCTTACACAAACATAACATACCTACTTCACACAATCTATCCATCTTTTCTTCGGCCTTCTCCTACCACAGCCATTACACATTCATATTTAAACCACAAACTACCCTTAAAATGAGAAGATAAGCTAAGATCATAGTATAAGCATAAGAATATAATATTACCTATTCTTATGGTATAAGAAAGACTTTTAGTCTTCAGTACAGACACTTCCTGACCTGTGGTGCGGAAACATGGACCCTGACGATAGGACTAGTTCATCAATTCAAGGTCGCTCAGCGAGCTATGGAGAGAGCTATGCTCGGTGTTTCTCTGAGAGATCGCATCAGAAATGAAGTGATACGTCAGAGAACTAAAGTGGATGACATAGCTCAGAAAATTAGCAAGCTGAAGTGGCAATGGGCGGTCATATCTGCCGAAGAACTGACAACCGATGGGGTGTCAGAGTTCTGACCACGAACTGGCAGGCGTAGAGTGGGACGCCCTGCTGCCCGCTGGACAGATGACCTAATAAAAGTAGCGGGGAGCGACTGCATGAGGAAGGCCGAGGACAGAGTTTTGTGGCGCGCCTAGAGAGAGGCCTACGCTCAGCAGTGATGATGATGATGACAGACACTTCCTGCCCTCCACCAAATTTGACCCCGCGGTGGTACGGGATGTGGATGACAGCAGTGGTGCAATCCTTTCTCTCTCTCGCGCTCACTCAGTATCTTACGTGCCAAACTCTTTTTGCTAGTGCGAAATATCTACACATTGTGTCCAGGGTGTAAAGATAGGTACTTCGATTCGAATATAAAGTATTTGCTAGCAAGTATGTCTCTCTTATCAAGGAAACTTCTAGGTAGGTAATGTAGACAGTTGAACAACCTAAAGTAACCAAATATTGTGTACGAATCGATAGCAATATCGAAGGTAAATAAATTCCAATAATAATAGATTAAGATCCCACTGCAAGTTTTCCACACTAATTGTGTAGGCAAATTTAGTTTTTAGGCATCGTGCATTTTAGGTACTTCGAGTTTCAGGTATCTCGCGTTTTAGGTAGTTACGCAGCAGTGGCATCGTGCATTTTAGGTACTTCGCTCAAAAGGGGTTTAGGCTTTAGGGAATAATTGTTTAAATGTCGTAATTTAAGGATCCTAAAATAATAGGCTGCCACTTCGAAACCTGTCGTAACCATTTTATATAGCTGATTGCAGAAGTGTTGTTCCTGTTGTACTATTTTATTATGTCTTAAAAACTTCCCAGAAAAGAGATTTCAATGAGCAAGAATCATCAAGATCAGTCCAATAGTTTTCGAGTAAATCTTCCTCATTCGTAAGACTGAAAATAATGCGACAACCCTATGTTGCGGTCATCATAATGCAGGCGTTCTTATTTATCCGTGTAGCTGATACATTTAGCTTCAATTTCGTATAACATTTATAGCCTATACAAATGAGGGAATAGAAAATCAACAGTAACAAAGCTGCCAGGGGGTTGCGACAGGGTTTTAGGGTGGAAAACCTATTTTTTTTGACTCTTAACTGATGAGTTTTCCACTGGAATAATTATCATTGCCTAAACAGAAAACTTTAGAAAATTTGCAGTGGGATCTGGGACTATAAACAATTTGAATTTATGTTTAAATTAGATAACATACCCAATTAATTGATAGGATGTAATTAATTGAACATTTATTGCAATAATAATTAGATTTTAAGTTTAAAACTAGGCCAGTATGTAGTATGGCTCACTTCACTACCAAACACAAAAGAGAGCTTGCAACTTGCAAGTGCAACACAAAAACTAGGTGGCGGTTTGATTCCTGGCTTATACCACAAAGTTCTACGGAATTTGCATCTACTAATATTACTACAGGCTGTAACAAAAGGCCGTAGTAATATTTAAAGAGATGGTTAGGACCACCAAACTGAACAACTTTCACTATAAAGCAAACTACTAAATCGCGAAAAAACAGCTGTTTCATACAAAACTTCAGTACTCGACTTAAATGCGATAGCAGGAGTGCGATTATTGAATCTCATTCGCTGAGTTCAGCAGTTGAAAATGTCAAAATTACTATGGAGATACGCATCTTTCTACTGCTGATTTGACTTTCAAAAATCATAACTTCAGGAGTGCGATTTTTGAAATTCAAATCTGTAGAAAGATGCATATCTAAATAGTAATTTTGACATTTACAATTGCCGAGTTCAAGGAATGAGTTTCAAAAATCGCATTCTAGATTTTTTCGAAATTGTAACCGTAGTGTAATTTATAATGTTAGTGTGTAACACAGTGATTTGAAAAAGCACAACCTGGCTGTAACATGTTTATAATCAACTAGCGGCCCGTCCCGGCTTCGCACGGGTGGACGTCTAATCTTTTCTAGCAATAAATATAGCCTATGTTACTCAGGGTGAATGCAGCTTTCTAATGGTGAAAGAATTTTTTAAATCGGCCCAGTACTTTTTGAGCCTATTCATTACAAACATACAAACATACAAAAATAGGTACAAATCTTTCCTCTTTATAATATTAGTGTCGGACAGTGTGTAGCACAGTCGGTAGTGAACCTGCCTGCTGTGCCGAGGGTCGCGGGTTCGAATCCTGCAAGGGACAAATATTTGTATGATGAATATGAATATTTGTACCCGAGTCATGGATGTTTGTATCTATATATGTATTCTTTATCGTTGTCTAGTCATCATAATACAAGTCCAGGCTAGATTCTGGTACTTTAAATGTGGCTAGATAATTTGTGTGACATTGTCCAAGATATTTATTTATTTATTTATTTAGTGTAGATAATATTTGAAACAGTGTACCTAACATGGATAAGTTATAATATGTCAAGCAAGATGGACAGTCGATGCTACGTACGCGTAGAAAAAAATTGCAACCAGTACTGGCCTCTAAGAGGGCTATCACAGTCCAGTGGCGCCCTCATCACATTAAAAAAGATTTCTCAATAAAGAAAGCCTTCAAGCTATTTTCATAGAATGCTTTTATAGGTTTTTTAAAGGTCTAAACATAAAAATTTTGAAAAAAGGAAAAGAACGGCCGCTTTTGTTTTTATTCGAAATTGTCTAAAAGTGGAATGTTTAAAACCTATAAAAGTATTGTATAACAATGGCTTGAAGGCTTTAGTAGTGTTCGTGTTGAGCACTTTTTTAATTTAGGCTTTCTTTATTGAGAAATCTTTTTTAATGTGTTGAGGGCGCAACTGGACTGTGATAGCCCTCTTACACACACACAAACAGAGATAATTTGTATGACGCCTCACGCACACCAACCTAAGAAAGTTGGCTTTGTTTTATACCTACGGTAGAAGCATGGCTCATTCTAGAAATATTTATATTTTTTCTAAGGCTACCTAAGTTTGATGGTCTAAATCACCCCTTTAGATATTTCTAGGGTGTTTTGTTACACCTTTTACCTATGACCCGGGAAGGAAAATCGATAAATCTAAAGAAAATTACGTATTCAATCAAATATAATTAATTGGATGCTAATTTTGATGAATTTCTGATTAGTCATAAATAGGTTACTGACCCAGAACAATATTGTGAAACAAAATAATGACGATGCATTATAAAGAAGCGAGTTTCAGAAAATGTTTCCTTATTTTATATGTAACAGGAAAATTTTACTTTTTTTGTCTAGATCAAAAAGGTAACCGCTAGTTTAGCTTACAGGACAAACTCTAAAAAAGGTTTTGTAGGGGTACTACCTACTTTATATTTTTAACGTAGGTATACAAGGTGTTACAAAAATACAAATAAACATTTAAGTGTCTGTTTCTGCACGCATTTCTTTAAAAGTAAACCTATTTAGATGAGGTTTTCACAAAAGCATAGGACTTAGGTTTGGATTTAACATTTAGCATTTATTTTGTCGCAATTGGTTCAATCAAAATTATGAGTAAACAAGTAGGTAGAACCTACATACATAGGTACGACATTTTTACAATCACTAAAAATAATATAAATATTTCAAATTACTAAAGCGACAATTTTTCCCTCATCAATCGACCAACAACCTCTCCAAGAGCATTGCTCTCTAACACAAAGTTTCAGAAATTAAGGCATTCTGTCCCTTCTGTCTAAACCACTAGAGGTTTTTCCACGGGAATTCATACATAAAATTGACTGAAAAAAGTCCCAAATTTTCAGTGCTTTAATGACAGCGCCATCTAGTGTCGGGTAGCTGGTACTAAAGGTCATATGCTAGTATTGTAGGTGAACGAACTATGAATAAAGTAACCTAAGTACAATGGATATAATCTATTTTAAGCTGTAAACAAGTGGATAATTCAATATTTTACTTTCCGATTCATATTTTCGTTGACTAATGGTTGAGCCTATTTTGAAACTTGTTGTCTATAACTTTGCGTTTCCACCTAGGTACTTTACCTTGTCTATAAGTTCCTAGGTAAGGTACTAGTTTTCTATAACGTCCTTCCTGTTTTGTAGACGCTATAGGTATTTCTAGTTTGGGAACTTCCGGGGTGGGCGTGATGAATCTTTGTAGGGTGGATGCCCCGAATACCGACCCTGCCTCAGTCTTTCGCCTTTTTTGCTTGATATTAAGGTTTCTGATAGTTTTACATACCAATTTTGTCCTTTATAAAATACTTTATATTCGGTGGAAGACACATGCCAAATTTGCTAACTGGCACTTTTCTGTCAGCATCAGTTCGGATTCGGAATTGAAATGTGCAAGTGACCGGAATCTGTTATTTTCTTATTTTTTCGCTTTCAGAATCAGAATCAGAATCATTTATTTGCTGAAACATGGTTTACAACATTGTGGAAGGTGCAATAATTTTAATAAGTCCTCACATTTCGCCATGACATGGCATGCAAATTTGGTGTTGAATTTGTCACATTATAAAACAAATATTAAATTCAATTCACAGAATACTACAAAATTACTTATTACATTATTCATGTCTAAATTATTATAGCAAAATAGTTGAGCTTGTTACAATATAAAGTCAAATACAATAACAAAACAAAGATTAAATTTTGCTTGGGATTTGTTTAAACAAGGTATATTTCACATATTTTCAACATTACACTTTGTGACTTGTATGGTATGGATTATAGATATGTTAATGTAATTGATTTTTGAGTTGATTTTCTGACTTTTTCTTTTCTATCAGTGGGAATTGATGGGGCTGCAATTAGATACGTGCAATGTATGGTGCATATAATTACCAGCCCGGGTATTTTAATACTAAAAAAGCCATGCCATCTAGTGTCGGAAAGCGGTACTAAGGTTCAAACATTGCCAAACCAAGGTCTACGACCTCGGTTATCTCGCCTCGCGTGGTACAAGTATTGTAATATTACCAAGTACTTACTAAGGTACTTCATTTGTTTGTGGCATTGTTGTAAGTAAGTAACTAAGTATGTGTTATTTATTATAATAACAATAAGCATAGCATACGTATCGAACTATACAGGGTGTTTTATGGAGAATGTAAGCTTAAATGCGTGACAAACTTATGGGGATGATTCAGACCATCAAACTAAACAACTTATAGGAGCAATATTGAAATTTAAACATGAATGAAAAAAAATTGGTTGTTCCCACGTTGTTCCATAGAAAATGTCAATGACTTCTCGATCGCACCCCATTAAGTATGTAATGTAACGTACCTTAAGGAGCCAACATCGAAATGATACGTAATGGAATGCATTGACATAAAAAATCGAAAAATTTAGATTGAGAACAGATAAAAAATTCTAAAAATTGAGATTTTTAAAATGTTTATCTGTTTTGTGCACGCATCACTAAAAAACTACTGATCCGATTTTGATAGGGTTTTCACAATAGCATAAGGCTTAGTTTAGATTAATATTTAGGCTTCATTTCATCGCAATCGGTTTATTCAATCAAAAGTTATGAGTAATTAAAGTCAGTGGACTGCGCGTACGAAGTCGCGGGCGCCGCTAGTCTATCCTATTGGACGAACATACAGATCGATTCATACAAGTCTTTGGCCGCACCCATTGAAATGTAAAATTGATCGATTGTTACGAGACATTCATAATTATTGACCAATTCATCATTTGATTCATTGGGTAGACATAGACAAATACCGCTATGGATAGTTGCGAAAAAGTGTTTCTTAAACGATTTTAATTATCATTGATCTAGTCAGAATGCTTTGCGCACTATTATCATTCATTACCTATCAAATTTAGTCGTTAGATAAAGGTAGATTTTGTCGTTAGTTTTGATTTGACCAGAGAAAAACGATTTTACCGACGAATGAGGTAGTCTCGTTGAACCTAACTAATTCACAATTAGTTAGGTTCAACGAGACGACCTCATTTCCTCCCGTGGGTGTTATAAAAGGCGACTAAGGTATCTGCCGAAAGATTGGCAGCAGCATTCTCTGAGTACACACATTCAATCCAACTGTGATCGCCAACCCGCCTGCCAAACGTGGCGATTATGGCAAATCCCCCCATTTTGGGGGAGGCCTATGTCCAGCAGTGGACGTCTATCGGCTGATATGATGATGAACAAGACGAGCAATATTTTCGACGATTTAGGAAGTCTTGGGAGCTTTTGCAAACCATTAAAAGAAGGAAACTTGCCTAACTTGGTAATACCTTGACAAATCAGGGATACCAGCTGCTCCAGACTATAATAATGAGCAAAGAAGAGTGAATAAGAAGCATCGGTAGGCCAAGAATTTCATGCCTTGCAAAGCTGAAAGAGAGATAGGCACAGGCATAATATGCGGCGTTGATAAGCTGTTTCATTTAGGGAGAGATAGGCAGGGATATGCAGAGCTGACTGTCAACCTCCAATAGTGGAGAGGATCCCAAAGAGGAAGTTGAATTTGACTCCAATGGCTGCAGTAAAAGCAGCCAGCAAACGCAAAATATATTTTGAGTGAATGAGTGAGTGCGGTAAACACAGAAGCACTCTCTCATTCTTACCCTCCTGAACGGATCTGACCACTGTGATCAGAGGAGGGGTCTGATGCAGTGACTATAACCATCAGACACACGGTGAAGGCATCAGGCAAAGTTAACGATGACTAAAGGGATTGGTCGCGTCTTACGATACCCGTGGTGCCTGCCGTACTTTGCCTGACACCATCGCATATAATAAATACTATAACTACTGTACCATACAATGATCAAATTAATTTTCTTTTCCGAAAAGGACAAGTGTGTGGGTATAGCACCTTAAATCGACGCACGTTCTAGAAAAAATGTATGAATGTGAATGAGGCTAAAGAGGTGTTCGCAATCGCGTGAACGTTTTCGTTCCAATGTCAACTCTATTACAATGAAGTGCGGACCGAAACAGTAGCGATATATCGAACATCGAAAGTCCGGGTACAGGGCCAGAATCGTAGCGTGTTGCGGTTCGTATAGTCTCTGCCTACCGCCATGGGATAAAGGCGGCGTAAGCTTATGTATGAATGAACACCATATCAAAGACGGTGAAGGCATCAGGCAAAGTTAACGATGACTAAAGGGATTGGTCGCGTCTTACGATACCCGTGGTGCCTGCCGTACTTTGCCTGACACCATCGCATATAATAAATACTATAACTACTGTACCATACAATGATCAAATTAATTTTCTTTTCCGAAAAGGACAAGTGTGTGGGTATAGCACCTTAAATCGACGCACGTTCTAGAAAAAATGTATGAATGTGAATGAGGCTAAAGAGGTGTTCGCAATCGCGTGAACGTTTTCGTTCCAATGTCAACTCTATTACAATGAAGTGCGGACCGAAACAGTAGCGATATATCGAACATCGAAAGTCCGGGTACAGGGCCAGAATCGTAGCGTGTTGCGGTTCGTATAGTCTCTGCCTACCGCCATGGGATAAAGGCGGCGTAAGCTTATGTATGAATGAACACCATATCAAAGACAAGCCTTTCAAATACATTTTGAAACATCATATTCGATACCACCTGCCATCTTTTACGGTGCGTCATCGTTACAAGTACGGTGTGTCTGATTAATTGTAAAGAAAAATATGATTGATGATAAAGTCAATGGAAAAATAATTAATCTTACGATTTTTTTTGTTTCATATTGTAAATGAGACAAGAAGCTTATTTTACCCCGCGGCATTATAGACTATACTAGTTTTAGAAACAATTTTACACCTTTTATTAAGTATGCAATGTGCCTGAAGTAGTATCGTCAGAGAAAAATTTAGGATTATTGATGACGTAAGGTTAAAATTAGTGTGAGGCAGGGAGTGTCAGTACCGTATTGTCTGTACGTAGATATTAGTACTATATCTTATTATGGCTTAAGGTAGAGGAAATATACACGGGGAAATTGATATCATTGGCATCCTTTTATAAACTAAAACCCTCAAACTTAACTATGGGAGCAAAGCGATCGTAGCAAAAAAAAACAGCTTTTAACAACTAAACTGCAGTGCCTACTCGACTCAAATGTATGCAACAGCAGTTATCTTTTTGCTACGATCGGTTTGCTCCCACAGTAGGTAAAAGTTGTTCAGTTTGATGGGTAGACTCTTAGTTTAAAAGCATGCTAATGATTTTATTCAACCTTTACCTATATTATTTATAGCAAAAATTACATGATTAAGATAACGGTTCAAAGCTACTCGGAAATTTTTATTTATATTAAAGCCAAATATTTTTTTCCGATAGCGTAGTGTTATCGCTCAAAGCCTAAAGCCTATATCTAAACTAAATTATTTCGGGTCTCCGAGTCTAGACATTTAGTGTTATCGATCGATAACGTCAGTACCCACTTCCATACAGACATACAGGCGTCGCTGATGCAAAAATAACATGATGTAAAATTAAGATTACGATTCAAAACTACACCGAAATTTTTATCTAATAAAAATCCAAGGCCAAAAGTTTTTTGTTCGATAGCGTAGTGTTATTGTTCAAAGCCTAATAAAGCCTATATCTAAATTATTTCGGGCCTTCAAGTCTAGACATATTTTAGTGTTATCGATCGATAACGTCAGTACCTATTTACAGACAGACATACAGGCGCCGCTGATGCAAAAAAACATGATGTAAAATTAAGATTACGGTTCGAAACTATACCGAAATTTTTATCTAAAAAAATCTAGATAAAAGCCAAATGTTTTTGTTCGATAGCGTAGTGTTATCGTTCAAAGCCTAAGGCCTATATCTAAATTATTTCGGGTCTCTAAGTCTAGACAGTGTTTTTGATAACGTAAGTACTCCTACTTACAAATAGAAATACAGTCGCCGCTGGAGATTAAATCTATTTCAAAATCTTTGTTTCATCTTGTCAATAATTTTTCCATTGCTAACTTTATTTTATTTCGACTAAATTACCTGGAGTGTGATTTTTGAATCTCATACGTTGAACTCAGCAGTTGAAAATGTATGAAGATACGCATCTTTCTACTGTTGATTTGACTTTAAAAAATCGCACTCCTGAAGTATGATTTTTGAAAGTCAAATTAGCAGAAAAAAAATGCGTATCTCCATAACAATTTTGACATTTTCAACTGCTAAACTCAGCGAATGAGATTCAAAAATCGCACCCCAGATCGAATGTGTCTTAAACTGTAAGTGTAAATTGTAATTCAATGTTATGTGTATTTATTTTGTAATTGTACTTTTGCATTGTACCTATTAGTAGGTAATATCAATACACAGGGACTCAGGCGTGAGTATATGTATGTATGTATGTATGTATGTATATCAATAGATTAGGTATATTTTTTGTTTAAAAATTATATTTGATGTAGAGTTTCTAACCGCGTCTTCTCTACAACGTATCGGAAACGGTAGTAATGTCCAAAAAACTCTCAAAGCTTTTATATTATGTGATAGGTATTGATTTTAATATACCTAATCATTATTTTGTCTGTTTTCGAACCGGTTTTTGATAACCAAATCTAACCGTTGAAAACACGATTCTATTAAATTTTCTCGATAGAAAAGAGGACCAAAGTAAGTTCAATTTCAAAATAACCAATTTTACAAGAATCACCATTTCTTCTGAATATACCATCATTTGAAAGGTAAATTAATTATAGCTGCGATTCTATCCGATATTGAGAAAAGATATTGATGAAAAATACGTTTTTTTGCGATTTTTCTTTCAATTGAACCGAAATGGCTTGTAAGAAAAATACGCTTGCACTAGGGATACAGTTTTTACCTACAGATTTTTCTAAAATGTAAAAAAAAACCTGATGGGACATTTGAATAAAAAACTCTGCTACTATAAAAAATGATGTAGGTAGGTAATAAATTCAATAAAACACTTCAACAAAGAGCAAATGCAAATACAAAACATCTTAGCAACAGTGCAGCTACAATGAGGAAAAAAACAATAAACATTGAACGGTCAACGCACGATTATGCAGGCATGCACCTTTATTTTATTATACTGATAAAAAAATGTGTGACATAATGCCGTTCCAAGCGCTTATAATATCCACGAAACCAAGTTCCCTACTTAAGCTCTTATTTGCTAACAGATAAATACAAAAACAGCCTGATTTACGGGACTTCTGCAAAGAAGCGAACTGTTGTGTGACGGCGCAGTGAAGCGTAGTGGCGCTTAGCGCCATCTATCGGTGAACTTTTGTACTAACGGACGATGACCCTTGACCAATAAACGGAAATTACTTTTAAAATTAATTTTTAATCTTAAGAGTCATTAGAAATGCTATAAAATGTTGAAATGTTGCAGGAAATGTTTATGCTTATGCGTAACGACGAGTTAAATGCTTGAAAACTGAGAACTGGTGCCTAAGTTAGCGTTAGTTCAGCTACTACGCAATAGATGGTGCTGTGATTAAAATTGTTTCGAAAATTTTTTCCGTATTTTAAAGTATCTATCTGTCCATACCTATTTAATTTAGGTTAATCTAAAACATCATACCTACCTAATAACACCTAATAATTATGGTACTTACTTAATTAAATAATTTTAAATAATGCGGTTGCCTCTTTTATAATTTTATAATAAATAAGTAGGTAAGTAACCTACATTTTAGGTATTGAGAATGGGGATATGTGGTACTGGTACCTGATCAATGATCACCCTTTTTAGTTTTGATGTTTAAAATAGGTACCTATAAAGTTATAAACAAAATTTTAGATAATTTTATGAATGAAAAATCTAAATTACAGGGTGCAATTCCATTTTATTTCTTTTACTTAATTTATTTCTTGAATAAATTAAAAATATGGTTAAAAATGTGATACCTTCGTATGTTTTCGATTTAATTTTTTTATAGACTATTCAATTTTTTATGAATTTTAAATTTTTCTGATATCCTAAGCGTCACTGTCATTGTTACCTTGGCCGGAGATGATAAAAGTTGAATAAGAACATTTCAGTGATACCTATGTAAAGAAATTTCAAAATGATGATTAATTGCTTAGAAAAAGTGTATGTCTAGAATGAGCCTCACGCTTCTACCGTATAAAACAAAAGAGGCCAACTTTCTTAGGTGGGTGTGCGTGAGGCGTCATACAAATTATGTATGGGTGTGTGGATAGGGTTTAGAGGCCAGTACTGGTTGCAATTTTTTTCTACGCTTTCGAAGCGTCGACTATCTAACTTGACATAATAACTTATCCAAGATTAATTGATTAGATACACATTCAGGCAAAGGAAATGCATCCCATTCAGCGTAGCTTTTAATTTTTCAGTAAATATTTTTCAATTAAGTCAAATGTAGGTATAGACTATAGAATATGTATGTGCCCGTGTGGTGTCGGCTAAGAATAGCACCATCCCATTTCCTCCCGTGGGTGTCGTAAAAGGCGACTAAGGGATCTACTGGAGGATGGGCAGCAGCATCCTCTGAGTACACACATTCAATCCAACTGCGATCGCCAACCCGCCTGCCAAGCGTGGCGATTATGGCATATCCCCCCATTTTGGGGGAGGCCTATGTCCAGCAGTGGACGTCTATCGGCTGATATGATGATGATGACTATAGAATATAAGCCATTGTCCCCAAATGGTTTTCGAATTTTACTACCTTTTCTAAAATGAAATGTTGTCATCATCGGTGTCACAATGTCCAAGATATTTACGTGGCATTTGATTTACACCAACACCTAAGAGTAGATACCTAAAAGCATTTCATGAAGTGGTAAATTCATAATAATATCGCTTGTCGTCTCAACACATCATAACGTCTGTATTATTTCCTCCCCTCGCCAAAACTCAGCTCACTTCAAGGTCAAATGCTCTTCAACACAAAAAGGGTACTTTAGGGAGAGCCTTTAGAAAAATTGTCTTTCAAATACTTCAGTTTATGAACTGCGTAGCGAATGGAGTTTGCTTTTAAGTCTTATAAGAGGTTTTATCGTGTTTTACCAATCAATGAGACCTACTTATATTATATCGTTACTTTAAAGTGAGAATATCATAAGTCCCATTTAGGAAAATTATTGACATTTCCTAGGAATAAGTTTGTAACTGTTTCGAATAAACGTTTTTTAAAGTTAGAAAGAACCATAATTTATTACAATCAGGAATGCGATTTTTTTAAACTCATACGTTGAACTCAGCAGTTGAAAATATATGGAAATACGCATCTTTCTACTGCTGATTTGACTTTCAAAAATCATACTTCAGGAGTGCGATTTTTATAAGTCAAATCAGCAGTAGAAAGATGCGTATCTCCACAGTAATTTTGACATTTTCAACTGCTGAACTCAGCGAAAGAGATTCAAAAATCGCATTCCTGGCCGCATAGCTCCTCTACAACAGAACACCTCTACAAAAAAAAAGATTTGACGTTTAATAAGTGTGCTTCAAGCTCCTATTGAATAAATTATGTTGACTTTGACCTTACAGTGGTAGAGTCAAAAAGATGACTATCGAGCTATCTAGGTAAGTATGTGATATTATTTCGAATAAAAATTATTAAATTTTAATTGAATCTTTATCGATGTGCTCCCCCAGATGCAACACAACACCCCTTAGTCATCTCATACAAATCCCACGGGAAGAAATGGGATGATGCATTCAAATCCAGCGGGACCAACAGGGCATAGGTATTTTAGTTGCATAGACAGGTTACCGATAAAGGTAACCGATTATTTACACAGAATGTAAAAAACTTTAAACCGAACAACTTGCACTATGGAAAAAATCTGCTGTTTCATAAATATAAATGCAGTACCTACCTACTCGACTTAAATGTATCTAATACAGCGTTTCCCATTAGCCGGGTCGCGACTCGGTACCGGGCCATCAAAATAAAATACCGGGTCGCAACATTCCCGCCTTGTTTTGCGAACTTGGATTCTTTGGTAAAAAAATAAGCAGCAGCTCAATACTTCGCACTAACATTTTTTGACTAAATTAATAAAACATTTTTACTATTAATAAATGTGTATTATTTTATCTAATGGAACCAGCTTGGGTTTAAAAAGTACTAAGTGGGTCACGAAGAGGCGGTGTGAAAATTACCGGGCCATGACAGAACAAAGTTTGGGAAACACTGATCTAATATATGTGACAGCAGATTTTTTTTCTATGTTGTCTCCATAGTTGTCTCCATTGTTCAGTTTGATGGGTTCACTTTAAATATTACTTTGTTACACCTTGTATGAATAACCGCTGCAATAGAGCTTATTCAGTGTGTAGAAGTTGATGAATCATATTTCAGACTACGAATTGAACTGAATTTCAAATAAATAGCACTAAATATCTACGCAATACAACAATTCGTCCTTTCGTTCATCATGTGGCAGTGAATATTGCGCAATCAGCGGTTTCTAGAAATGTCTGGATTGTCGGCGACGCCGCCACGTAATGCACCGGTTTTGTATGCGATGCGCGTACGCTATACCGATGTCGTGCCAAAGTCGCTGGAGAATGCTTTTGTAGATTAAGTTTGCTGTTTTTGAATAAGAAGTATATTACGACATAAATACTGTAGTTAATGGGTTGGCCGTGTGGCTCCCAGATAAGCCATCGTATTCCTTTCATGGTTGTCGCAACTGGCTTGAAACTATTTTTGAAGTGAATCTTTTTATGGGAGGGCTTTGAAATTCGGTTCTGCAAACTTTTCGTGTAACGGAAGTTCGAGATTTAAATTTGACAGCTGCGGAAGTTTCATTTCTATCGTGTGTCTTTACGACAGGTTACTTTTTTTTGTTATGCATTATTTACTCCAAAATAATTGTTAAATAGGCACGCATAGTGAGCTAACAGCTTACACCATGAAGATAGGCAATAGGCATAATATGCCCTGCAATTGGGCGTATATAGGCTGATGATGATGAATAGACTAATTGACAACTAGTCAAATCAGCAACTCTTTATCGGACATAAAATAAAACGCGCGCTTTGAACGAACATAGAAAACGCCCATTTTTTTAATATCCAAAATCGAATAGCAGATTTTTTCCTGATTTCAAGCTTAGCTCCATAGTGAAAGTTCATTTTGATGTCCAGAAGCACTCCCTTTAAATTATGTAGCGCATTTAAGTTTACACCCTGTATAAACAACAAAATTTGTTTAATTACAAACCAAACTTTTTATTACGCAAAACAACAATGTTGCAATCAATAATTCAGCTTCCGCCAAAACAAAGATAAACTAGGACGAATTCAAACTCAACTTTGACCTCAAAATCTCGTGAACCTGCCCCAAGGTCGGGGTCAGATTAGGGCAAAGTATTCGAGTTAGCCCAAAACGTGTCGCTATGACCTGTGATCTAGGTGACCTATTTAGATCTTGAGATAGTAGGTCAAGTGCGCGAAATGAATTTTTTGATGGGTTGAATAATTTTGTTGGTAAATTTTATACAAGAGTCAGCCGTGTGAATTCTGGAGTGCGATTTTTGAATCTCATTCGCTGAGTTCAGCAGTTGAAAATGTCAAAATTACTATGGAGATACGCATCTTTCTACTGTTGATTTGACATTAAAAAATCATACTCCAGGAGTGCAATTTTTGAAAGTCAAATCATCAGTAGAAAGATGCTTATCTCCATACATTTTCAACTGCTGAGTTCAAGGTATGAGATTCAAAAATCGTACTTCTGGTCGATCGGTCCGAATAGACCAACCTATGTTTTTATAATTATATCGTCAGCGTCCTGTGAAAACCTCGCAAATACCAAAAATTTTCTCAAGTCACATCAAACTTTTACTTTACATATTAGAGAATCGTTCTGAAACTCTATAGGTACTTAGTAAATAAAAGCAAATGTTTAGAAGGGGCTTGATACAAAAAAGCACCACACGGTTTTGTGCTTCTCTTGCAAAATTTGGTTGTATGCACATTCGAGATTTTCACAGCTGACGATATGGGTGTCTTACATGGTGTAAATTTTTTTTTTTTTTTTTTTTTTTTTATGTTCGATAGGTAAACATTTGACCCCAATCTCACCTGATGTTGAGTGATGATGAGGCCGAAGATGTAGCATGCTTACCTAGAAAGATGCCTATTCACTCTTGCCTTGAAGAGGCCCAGGTTGTATTGCTCAGGGAACAGGTCCGCAGGCAGTGCGTTCCACTCGTTAGCCGTGCGCATTATAAAAGAAGAAGCAAACTTCTTCGTGCGAATTGCTGGTAGGTCAACGACATAAGGGTGGAAACCCAGCCTGCGTCTCGTCCCCCGCAGATGAAAGGGAGACGGAGGTACTAAATCGTGTAATTCCGTCGCACACTCTCCGAAATGTATCCTATAAAAAACAGATAGACAGGCTACCTTGCGACGATGCTCAAGACTTTGTAGCTTCGCCACAGAGGTTAGATCACCTATGAGCTTCCTGGCACGCCTGTCGATTGAGTCCAACGCGGCCAGCTGGTATTGGGCAGACCCGTCCCAAAGATGGCAGCAGTACTCCATACACGATCGGACTTGTGCTTGATAAAGTTGTAGAAGCTGTCCCGGAGTGAAGTACCGTCTGACCTTCCAAAGGACGCCCAGTTTTTTCGCTGCGGTTTTCGCCATGGACTCAATATACCGCCCGAAATTCAAATCGGACGATATGTTAATGCCTAGGAGCTCCAGGCGATCAGCTATCGGTATGGACACATTTCGGAAAGTCGGAGTCAAAGCGAAGGGACTCCGTTTAGTGGAGAAAAGGCACGCCTGTGTTTTGTTTGCGTTGAAACTGACCCGATTAGCGTCACCCCAGTCGGACACAAATTCAAGGGCCAAGTTTAATCGCTGCACCATGGCCTCTCGACAAGACTGAGTAACATCCAATTTGACCCCTAGATATGAGATAATTTCTCTTTTACACTATCTTGTGGGCGAGATAGTTGAGTAAGCTCATCCTCAACCCTATTATAAATTATTTCCGGAGCTGGCTGACTAATAGCCATGCTTTTCCTACTGCTGTCTCCTGTCTGCAATAGAGCACCCTAGCTAGGCACAGAAAAGAGATATAAATACTGTGCCCTGGGCATTCAACCTCGATACGACCATATTGCTGACTGACTAATCTTTCCACTACAGCATTGTCATGTGATAATTTATAGCTAATGCTGACACGAAAGAAGAAGTTATAGCAAAGTTTCTGACCACCCCGATAGGGATTATGATCTGGAAGTTTATGAGTACGTACAATTATAATAAAGAGACCGAAAAATCATTTCATGACAGTCAATTCCAGTTTTCATTTTTATGTAGCCCTCCTATAGCACAGATGTTCAAAAACGCTTCGAATATTACGAAGCCCTCAGCAAACAATAAGACCCTGAATAATGAATACCCCACAAAACATGGGGGGATTGCTGAACCGCTTCTAAAGGCACGTGGCCGCTGAAAATGGGTCATCTTTTGTCACATTTTAACTATTGCACTATCTACCTTTTTGACGCTAGTGCGAAGGGGAGGGGTATATGAAGAAGGGGACTTTTTAATTTTGTGTAGTTTCGTTACGAAGGTTTTTATGTAGATAGTTTAATTTGTACCTTTTTCGCCACAGGAAAATTAATTTTCGGACTTGATTTGGGACTATCATATTTATTAGGGACTAGACTTTTATTTATTGACTATCTGACAACGCACATCCTAAACCATTGCCATTGGAGATAGAAAAATCAAATGTGGAATGCATATTTAAGGCAACCCCGTTAAGCAATTATGGTTTTGACTTGAGCTGAAGTACTATTTAGTCCTATCAATTAAAAAACTGTAACTATAATAATAGATTCAGTAAAACATTTATTAAAATCATGATTCTTTTATCAATACCCATAAAACTGCAGTAACTATAGACCTTTGTGTAAAATGTAGGTAGGTAGGTACGTTACAACGTTATCAAGTACTAGGAAACCGAGATAGTATTCGCTCTATCATTATTTGCTTAGGGAATACATTTGCGGTTTTTTTTAAAGACCAAGAAATTGACTGTCAAAGTGATTCATATTTTTCACACATTTATAAATAAACATACATACATTTATACATTTATAAATTGTTGTTTTAGTTGTGTGAGTGTCGTTAAGTTAGTCATTTTGGTTTTTAATTTGATAATTTATCATCATTTTATATCGTTTTTTAAATATACATTACTAATAGGTAGCTAGGTACCTCTGCATAGAGATTAGAGGTATTCATAATACCTTTGCATAGATGTATTCATAATATAATATTTTGTTAAATAATAATACTAAAATTACTATTTTGTTAGTTCTGGCAAATTAATGTGTTCTATTTTATTCTATTAACTTTACTATTCTAAGGTACGGTTTTAAAAACTGTATAAAGAAATTTAAGAACGTAGATCCTAGATAGGTATTGGGAATACGAAATGTTGACTGAATATTGGTACTTTAAATGGGACTAGTTAATATAAAGAATCTCAAGAAAGAATATTAATTTAATTTTTTTTTTTATAAATTATTAGATATGCACTGTAGTGTAAGGATTATTTTATATGCTTGTGGTCTTGCTTCCATTAGGGATAATGCATAAGCGTGAATATAATGTATTGTATTTATTTGTTACAATCTCACACACACATCTCTCATCTCACTTAAGTAGTAATTGTGAAAGAAACTCTATTATGTTGTTTCTAAATAAATCCAAACAAAAACAAAAGGCACTTAAGCTGTGCTGTAAGCTTATAAGAGATTACATTGCGTAGGTATTACATTTAGTAATGCAAGATTTAATTTGTTAAAATACCAGGTATCAAATTAATGTCTTAACGTTTTGAAAATTGCGAGAAAATACGTAGGTATAAAAAAGTTTAACTGTTTCATAAAATTATTACTTAATATCAACAATCCGTCAGAATTACCGTAATATAACTTTTATAACAGTTAACAGCAAAACAGTTACGTTATACCGTTATTAAATGCAAAATAATGTTAAATTCTCATGCAAAATTCACTTCACACTTCTAATTGTGTAATTAGAACTATTAATTAAGACTTAAGAAAGCATTTTTTAGCTAAAAATAACGTAATGTCTTCATTACATCACTATTTTAGGACTTTCCAAGTTATACCGCGAAACTGAGTTGTGAAAAGGTTTACTTAGAAAAAAAAATAAACAAATCAAATTCAAACCTCTGTACATTCCAAATTCAAATTTTCCTTCAAAAAAATCACATTTTTTCCACAAAAACACTGGTCACTAACACAAAACACTGCACTAAAAAAAACTTTTATTTATTGCATTCTAAATTCGAAATACGCGCCGAATTCATAAGGGCGCGCTCGCAAGAGATGTTGCAAGCGGTCCATCGAGGGAACAAGTAGGAAATGAACACAGGCATGGAGGCACACAGCCGTGAGCTCTCACCACATACGCCTCTTTTGCTTGTTCATGCATGCTTGTGTGCTGGTGCATACGTTTTGACAGCACATGCGAGGTTATTTATAGGCCTATGCGTGCTGTATGACACTTAAGATTATATGCGTCAGTAAAAAAAAAGTTCTAACAGTTCAAAGAAAAAGTTTAAGATGTAGTGGACTCTAATAAAAAAATAAAATAAATTAAAAACAAAAGAGTTTCTCAGACTAATTAAAAGAGCGCTAATCAAAAATCTTAATCTAACTGCAAAATAAGTATCCTAGAAGGCAGACGTAGCGGTTTCAAGAGAAAAATGTTACGCGGCCAAATCACAACAACCGTTATTACATAACAGTACGCTAAAGAGAGATGGAGATAGCAAACTGCGCGCGATAGACAGAGATAAGAACTCAGTAACAGCGGTTACACAACACAGAGAAAGCTTACGTACTTTCTTTGTACATAACTACACCTCGCCTTTGATACTTTCGTAATATGTGTGGCGTGCGCATGTGTGCGGTCCTTTACAATTTTTCTATGTGGATGAAAAAGAGCTTAAGCGCGCGAAACGAATTTTCCTAAACGGACTCTTCGTGAAAAGCGTGGAGTGCAATTTTGACCGTAACAGAAGGCGTCTTTTAGGTCCATAATGAGTTACAAACGCACAGGCAAGGTAGCTTTTCGATGGAGTTCATCGACACAGAGTTTGGCACGATTCTTGAGCCTACCAATTTTTTTAAAAGTCCACAAAAGACGCGACGTTTTCCACAGAACTCAAAACTAGGGCATGCGTACAACACGAGGCCTTTTTTAATCGATTTTTCCTCGAAACATAAGGATAAACGCTTAGGAATTGCATGAATGGAATTTTTCTTGCAGTTCGGTTCGATTTGTGATTTGTTTTACGGGAATTGACCCAAAACTGGGACACGAATGAGTAATACCTAATCAGCCATTGTAGTTCCGCTACTTGGTGACAGATGGCGCTGTACTTAATAATCATTTTTTATTTATTTTATACCAGTTCTTTGACAAATTTATATTTTGATTATTTATTATTTTTATAAAATAATTAAAATTATTACCTATTTGTTGTAAAATTTAGTTTTGTTCCAGAATTAAATATATTGTTTTTAAAATCAAAATAAAATCATTGGATAGGTGGAAGGTGGAAATGAAGGAGAGGTTGATTAATTACCATTTTCCCGCCAAAATATGCCTACAAGCTTACAAAACAATAATGATTCTAATAATAGTGTCCACATAGTCAATGCAAAAATCGCCGAAAAAACATTTTTTTGCATTTTTTTCCTTAAAAAAACAGCGTAAAAGAAAACACTACGCTATCAAAAATTTACTTCGATATCAACAAAATAAATAAATAATAAATTATCTCCAAAACGCATATACTACCTACTAACCACTATTGCATCACACCGGAGGAAGTGAAATAACAGTCATAATATTTATATAGCTATCTCCGTTACCCGGTATGTCGTCATCTTTGTCGCACGCACTGTATTCCCCGTTCGAATGGCGGAAGCGGGAGATTTATATCCGTCCCACTCTTGCGTCAGTCTACCGGTATATGTCTGCTCTCCTCGTGCAAGGCAACGGAGTGCGTTGACCTGTCCTTGCTGCGTATGTGTGCAGCCTTGCTTTACAGTTATACAAAGATCTATCTATGTAGTGAGTGTGCATCGCAAAGATTGGTTCACACTGGGTTTATTTTTTTCTGTAATATTTAATTTTCTTTTAAATAAGTAGGTCAGTGGTGACAATGGAAAAACAAACCTGATTTTGTCAGCATTCTTGGTTGATTGGCGATAAATTGGCTCAATGCTTACCTGTAAATAAATAATAATGAAAGAATTAGTTTTTATTGTTTATTTTATTTAACTTGAAAGTTGGTACTTTTGATTATTATAAATTATAAGGCACGCAATATCTTTTGGAAAAAATAATAAGCCCCTAATTCTAAAATAATAATTCAGATTTAACATAACTTGACATAAATTAAATTCTTTACTCTTTTTTTATGGTTTTCTTTTCTTTATTTTATTCTTCATTTTTTTTTAATTAAGAATGTTGATTTTATATAAAATAACTAACTACATGAACTTTTTATTGCTATGGCCGAATCGAGATCCAAACCAAGGATCTAGGAGATTTAGTTTGGTAGTGCACGGTAGTAAATTAATTATTAATTAATCATCACTCCAACCAGAATTGATTTATTGTTTTCATTTCAAAATAAAATTAACGAAACTACCTACTAACTTAAATGTTTCTGATTGATTAATAATGTTAGTCAAAATCAAACTGAAACCGAAATAACTAAGCTAAAACAAGAAATAAATATAACAAACTGAATGTCCACCCCGAAAAGGACAACGGTAGTTAATTTTTTTTATAATTTAAAAAAATTATTGCTGGAAAAATAAAAAAGACCATTATAACTCTTCATAACACTAAACAAAATTGCATAAATATAATATGCTTTTCCCAGACAAAAAAAAGCCTTTTCAAAACAAAGAAACTATGAAAACAGCCCTAGCCGCTACGGTTATAAAAAAAGTTGCGTCAGAGTCCATAAAAAATGTCTGCTAGGCGTCAACGCTGCCATTACATCACTTCGCTTCAACGTGTGTGTGTCACACACACAAGTGCACACATGCACACACACACACACGTGTGTGCGTCCCGCGCTAGTGAGTGTGGTTCCTAATCTTTTGTGGAATGCGGGTTTCGTACCTTAATGAGTACTTTTTTAATAAAAAGCGCTGAAAAGGGAAAATCTTTTGGCGTCCTTTTGTATCTTTTTTGCTTTCGGAATGGGTTTTCTTTTTGGAGAAGTACCTATCTAGTTTTTTTACGTGTGCGTAGTGTACTAAATTACTTATTTTTCTAAACTTGTTCTCATTCTCAATAGAATAACAAAATAAGTGACATTGGAATCGGAACCTAATGTAAATTAATTGGAAAATTAGTCATTCACATTTCAGAAGATACTATATTATACACAAATAAACATTTATTATGTAGGTTTGTTTGTTATAATGATGTCACTAAAAATAAAACCATATTCTAACATTTAGGTTTAATTTTGTAATTAATAAAAAAAAACATTGTAAAATAAATTTTTACCTACTAAAAAAATCGTTCTTCGAAAAGGTTTTGTCAAAATAAGTCTCAATTTTGTCCTAATTATTTATATTTCGAATATAAGTAGATTTTTGCTAATAAATCCAAATAAACAAAAAAATTTAGATTTTGCAATTATAGTGATCACGATTTTTGTGACACTTCTTCTTCTTCTTATCGTGTGGGCAGAGCCCTGGTGTCAGAGTTTTTTCAGACCGCCTTACGGCCTCTGACGTGGTTTTTATGTAACGACTACTACCACCAGAGATATTAGCCGGGACCAACGGCTTAACGTGCCATCCGAAGCACGGAATCATTTTTCTTTTCGGACAATCAGGTGATTCAGCCTGCAATGTCCTAACCAACTGGGGAAAAACGCACAAAGTGACATATCACTAGGTGTCCCCCGTGGGAATCGAACCCACGACCTCCGTATCGAGAGCCAATGCTCTAAACCATTAGACCACGGAGGCAGTTGTGACACTAAAAACTGATAATACCACAAGATTTTAATTTATTCCAATCTTCTTCATCGCGGCCTAAGTCATCCCTTTTTGGCCGGCATCTTTTTTCCACCGAGCATCGCCACCTCTTCCTTATTGCATTCTTAACATGCTTTCAAAAGTATGCACAATATAAAAGCCTACCAAAGTGACATGGGTAAGTATCTGAACCCCGATACGTCCGGCGCACCCTGGAGTGCGATTTTTGAATCTCATTCGCTGAGTTCAGCAGTTGAAAATGACAAAATTACTGTGGAGATATGCATCTTTGTTCTGCTGATTTGACATTCATACTTGAGGAGTGCGATTTTTGAAAGTCAAATCAACAGTTAGAAAAATGCGTATCTCCATAGTAATTGAGACATTTTCAACTTCAACTTAAAGACGGCCCGGTAGCACAGTCGGTAGTGAACCTGCCTGCTGTGCCGAGGGTCGCGGGTTCGAATCCCGTAAGGGACAAATATTTGTATGACTAATATGAATATTTGTACCCGAGTCATGGATGTTTGTATCTATATATGTATTCTATATCGTTGTCTAGTCATCATAATACAAGTCCAGGCTAGATTCTGGTACTTTAAATGTGACTAGATAATTTGTGTGGCATTGTCCAAGATATTTATTATTTATTTATTTATTAACTGCTGAACTCAGCGAATGAGATTCAAAAATCGCACTCCTGGGCAATCAGTAAGGTTACCTCTAATGCTGATTGGTATAATATCTCCTCACCACGTTAGCAAATCCAATTCAACACTACATTTCTGACTGGAGTTCACATCGCTGTTAAAAACATCAACGAGCTCACAAATGTAGCATCCTTCTTGCATCCTTCAGATGTTCGAAGTTTTTATATGAGTTTGACACATGACATAACCATAGCGAATACCGAATTGTCAGCTCGCCGATGTTACAATGACGAATTTTATAGTTTAAGAGATAAGCGTACTTTTTGCAACCAAAAACCTTTTTGTAAAGGTCTGTAAAAAATTAACGATCAGCTGCACGGCTGATCGTATGATTGTTGTAGTATGCACTGTAGCTATGTGAACAGTACACAAACTGACATAGTTCATCAGTTGGTTTAGGAGATACAGCCGTTCATAGGTCGGAACTTTGACTGGCTGTATCTCCTAAACCGACTGACAGAACTTGACAGTTTTTGTACTGTTCACATAACTACAGTGCATACTACAACAATATTATACGATCAGCCTGATCAGCAGCTGATCGTTAATTTTTTACAGACCTTTAATCATCAGTAACTCCTAAACCGACTGGAGTTATGCCGGCAGACCTGGTCCATCCCCATCACAGAGATGCTCTACACCCCATAAACACTGAATCAGCCTTGCTGCTGATGGTTGCAAAAAGTACACTTATCTCTCGGAATATTAGGTTGTGACGATATGTTTGCGCTTAGAGAATTACATTGCTGAACCCTAGTAGTTCCGAAGCACCCTTGGGCAATCAGCGAGGTATTTAATGCTGATTGGCAAATCTCCTCACCATTTTGGCAAATCAAATTCAACAATGCATTGACTGGACAGAAGAAGATGTCCAGGATTTGTTTCAATTATTTCCATTCTTTTTCATTTCCATTCTGTAGAGCGAGACGTTTCATCTCATTGAATTTGACTGGATTTTATGGTGAAAAGATTTGGCAATCAGCAGGCTTGCTGATTGTCCACTGTAGGGTTGTCAGATGGCCGGGAAATCAGGGAAAGCCACGGCATTTTGCGTCTGGTTCCGTGTACAGTAATTACAGTTTAGATACTGTCCTGAAATTTCCGAATACTTTACTAAAGTTGTTCAGTTTTTTTAAGGTCTGAAGCACCTTGTTCAATATGTACGCAGTTAAATTTACACCCTGTATATAAAGAGCCTAGGCATTCGATAGGGTTAGTTAACGGTTTGAAATAGTTAAGAATTAACTAGTTATATTACATAGTTAAAATAGTTTGCGTGCAAAATTATAAATGACCTAACGGTCGCATGCATGAGATAATTTTAGATTCTATTTTCTAACTGGACGGTTGATTATTTATTATAATTATCTACGGTACAAGTTTATTATAATGTCAGGATTAAATATTATTTTATGTTCATTATTTCACTACGGCAAGGATGGGCATATTATTTTTGTATATTTTAGTTTTAATTTTGCGTTTACTATAATGTTTTTTTTATCACTTACAGTATTTTTTCATTACAGTATAAGCTTCGAAAGTTTTTAACATTACGAATGGAAATAATTGGTAATAAATGTTATTTGAGTATGTAGTACTCTCCGTGCTGCCTCCGTGGTCTAATGGTTAAGAGCATTGGCTCTCAACACGGAGGTCGTGGGTTCGATTCCCATGGGGGACACCTAGTGATATGTCACTTTGTGCGTTTTTCCCCAGTTGGTTAGGACATTGCAGGCTGAATCACCTGATTGTCTGAAAAGTAAAATGATTCCGTGCTTCGGATGGCACGTTAAGCCGTTAGTCCCGGCTATTATCTCTGGTAGGTAGTAGTCGTTACATAAAAACCACGTCAGAGGCCGTAAGGCGGTCTGAAAAAACTATGACACCAAGGCTCTGCCCACACGATAAGAAGAAGAAGATTAGTGGTTGACACTGCTCAGACAATTAGCAAGCTAAAGTGGCAATGGGCTGGTCATATCTGCTGAAGAACTGACAACCGGTGGGGTGTCAGAGTTCTAGAGTGGAGACCGCGAACTGGTAGACGTAGTGTGGGACGCCCTGCTGCCCGCTGGAGAGACGACCTAATGAAAGTAGCGGGAAGCGACTGGATGAGGAAGGCTGAGGACAGAGTTTTGTGGCGCGCCTCGGGAGAGGCCTATGTTCAGCAGTGGACGATGATAGGCTGATGATGATGAACATATACAGGGTCCACCTTTATATGCTGACGGTTTTTTAAGAGGATGATCAGACCATAAAACTGAACGACTTTCCCTACAGGTCTAACAACGAAATCGCTTAAAACATCAGCTGTCCCATTTTGGGCCGAGTATGTTTGCAGTTTTGATACAGAGTGTTAGGGTAAACAGTTGCATTAGGTACTACTCATGATACCCTATAAGAAACTCAACATTCCTTAGGGAAACCTATAGGAAATTCGTAAAAAGAATTTTGTACTTCTCATACTTGCTTGCTTGCTTATCGTGTCGACTTCAACACAACAAAGTCGCTAAATAGTACCTTGCCAAAATTGGGCACCCGATACTGCACCGTCGCCAGCGGTCATGAGCTCCTCCTGCGTGCAGGTGTTAGGGCACGCAGGGCACGATGTGAGATGGGCCATCGTTTGTGGAGCTCCGCACAAGCAAGTCACATTTTGCGCACCTAAGAATCCCCACCTGACCATGTTGTCCTTACTGCGACCGACCTGGGTTCGGAGTCGGTTTAAGGACTTCCAGGTCGCCCAAGGCAAGTCATGTCCAGGCGGGAGGCTCTCAGACGGCGGCACAAATGGAGTTGGGAGGGCCACTTCTCATACTAAAATGCAATCAACTGATCGAACTTTTGTATGAAACGTGTTTTTTCTTTTTTGCGAATTTCCTATAGGTTTCTTAGGGAAAGTTGTTCAGAAGGTATCATGAGAACAATCACCCCTTAAAGAAATGCAATTGTTTACCCTAACAGTAACACCCTGTACCTTTTTTAGATGTCTAACTTCGAGCCACCTGTATATTATGCAAATAAAACCCCCTAAAAGTACAAACTTAAGCATTAAACATGTTTACAAGCTATGTAATCCAAAGGACAACTAAAAATAACAAAATAACAGGAAACATTTTGCCGTATCAAGCGGAATCCGATGCCGAGAACTGACCTAGATCAATACACGTCAATACAAAACATTGCTACGTAGAAAATGATCTGTAATTTTAGATTGTACTGTTTATACTTAGTTTACTATGACTGTTAAATGAGTCATACCTGGGTGGACAGAGCTTTGGCGTCTTCTAAATTAATCTAAATAGGTGTAATCCCCCTGAGCAAAACCTATTTTAACACAAAAAACATTGATAAATTAAAATTAAAAAAAGATACGTTAGGTACTAGCCACTAGCGCATGGACCGCATAAATTGAGCCCCCGTCGCCTAATGTACTTCTTGGTTAGTCGCAATACGAGAGGCATACGTGATTGATTATTTTAGGCGAAATAAAGGTACCACAATTTACTTCGTGTTCATGTGCTTTTACTAGTTGTACAAATAATTCAAAAAGAAAAAACAAATCACACGGCATTATTTTTCAGTCTTCTTTCATGTATCTTATACATGAAAAGCAGGTCCAGCTTTCGATTACTTTTTGCAAGAACGTCACCCATCTTCCGCTTTTCTAATTTAATCAAAGACAAAAAAAACATATTTTCTTCCGATTTTGTTTTCCAACGCCATCTATATTATTGAGATAGCAGTAGTAAATGTTGTAGTTAAGTGCAAGTGATTACTTGCTCAGTCGTTAAGTGCTAAGTCGACTCTCGAGGCAGGTAATATCATCATCATCAGCCTAAGCTTCCTCTCAATGAGAAGAGAATATCTGGTTAAACTTTACGAGATTCTGGCTTAAAATATAGAGGCGGTGTCCTATTGCCATCGCACGCGCGATGGTGCGATGCGATGTGATCGTACTGATGGGTAATTCTCCGAAATTTTACAAATCGTTGAAATTTTTCTATAGAAAAATTTGAAAATTTGAAAAATTTCGGAGAATTACCCGTCAGTACGATCACATCGCATCGCACCATCGCGCGTGCGATGGCAATAGGACACCGCCTCTAGGGTGGCTAAAATAACTATTTGGCCATTATATTTATCTAAGAATAATCCTATCTTTTCGGTCCAACATACAGAGTTTGCACAAAAAAATATTTAGATAAATATAATGGCCAAACAGTTATTTTAATTATTTTGTATTTTAACCTATTTAAAAACATGCATGTCCTTTACGCCCTAATAATTTTAATAAAAATGTCGTTTACGCCCAAAAAAGTTACTGCTAAAAAATAGGGTGTAACAACTATCTTGTCAGTGTGTTTGTGTGTATGCAAATAAAAATATTTTCTTTCTTTCTTTCGTTACTTCTAAAAGCAGTTGATGATGATGAATGAAAGCTTAGATTTTTTAACTGTAAAGGTTCAAATGAATAAATAAAAACCAAAGTTACAACTTTAAAAATTCTGTGAACAAAAATATCTCTTTAAAATTTATGCGCCAGTCATGATGCCAAGTACGAACCTATCTGCATAATTAGCTGCAGTTTAGACCTAGTGCACCTAGGTATAAACCTAAGTATTATACCTAAACTGGTCAATGCCGTATTTTAATAGCTGAATCGTAAAAACATATTTGTATAATCCCGATTTTTCTTTTATGGTTTTGGATTTTTATAAACTAACTTAGGTACTAATCCGCATTGGGCACGAGTGGTGGACTAACGGCCATACACCCTTCTTCAGAGTAGGCCTGTGTCCTGCAGTGGGACGTACATAGGCTGATGAATTGATGATGTTAATGACATAAGACCGTCATGCTGTTTTTGGTGGTTATAGGCACCTCGGTACAACTACCAAATATCTTTTTCTCAAACATGCTTGGAAATGTGAGCATTATTTTGACAACCTTCTTCGAGATAAATCGAAATTGCTGTACTGGCCAAATACATGCGCGCAGCGGCCGGCAATGTTTGTATGAAAATCCATATCTGTCGTGTTTAGCGGCCAAATAAATTACATAGTAAACTCATATCTGTCGTGTAATTTAAAAATGGAACGATCTTTTACTCCGAAACATGGCGACCAAGGAGGTAACTCATCAAAGGTTTTATTTAAATTTCGAACAGGCTTGCAAATAGAAAGCTGTTTATTGAAAAAAAAAATTGATTGTTGTTCTTTGTTCGTCATTGATCTTGAAAAGAGTTTTAATTTCCGCGAATTATTTGAGAAAATGTATTGTTTTCATTTCCGCGCATTATTTGAGAAAAGTACTATACAAGCCTTGGCCACAACTAGGCATTGATGGACTTACGTATGTGTGCCTCGGCTTCGCCTCGGCCCACATTTACACGTTCGTCCATCAATGCCTCTGTTGTTGGCCGCTGCAGTAATGTACTATTTAAGTTTGCATAGCAATAGCAGGCTGGTCTGACGATCTGACAGGTAGCTGGGAGCGACTGGATAAGGAAGGCCGGTAATAGAGTTTTGTGGCGCATTTTGGAAGATGCCTACATACATAATATGTTCAGCAGTGAACGGTGATAGGTCGATGATAATGATGATTTTAGCAAGGCTCTCTTCCAGTATATCAAATGACGGAATGACGCGTCAAGAGTTGATACGAGCGTGACATTACAATTTGCACCCATAAAATGTGGTATATTGTTGTAGAAAAGTTTCTGACCATTATAGTTATAGCTCTAACATAAATAAATAGGTACATTTATGTAAAAAATCTACAATGCACGTTTGAATGAATTTAAAGTAGTTGTAGTAATGTTTCTAATCCCTCCCTAAACGGAATATAGTAGTGAGATCGTGAACATACGTAACGTAAGTATTTAATTTACAGATGCCACTGTGTGGTTCCGGCTTAGAATTGACCACCAAAGGACATCATCGGATTTGCGTTTTGCCTCTGTGTCTGACTACCCCGAAAGGGATATTAGTCGTGAGTTTATATTTGTTATGTCAACTTATAAACAATTATAATTTCCATCTTCAAGAAACTACCACATTGTATGAAAAGAAAACCTTTGCCTAAAAAACCAGCATCCCAATCTTAAATAGTGTGTACGAAAAAAAACCGTTTTAGCGCATGTACTTGACTATGCGCTTCGCGCGTGGCTCCGCGTTGTCAGTGTGCGTCCGTGTGACCTACTTACGAAGCGTGTTCGGGTGTGTTCGGATAAACTCGGCTCGACATATGTCCGTACACAGCTGTAGATTGAAGAAAATGGCGGTGTAGCGGGACTTTTTCCTGAGAATTTTCGTTTTGCGTATTTTTTTTGTGTCAGGTGTTTTATAGGCGGAGGGAAATTGTTTTCTTTTTGTGCTAGTGATTTGATACGATGTTGTACCTTTTAAGTTTGTTCGATTAACCACAGCATTTGTAATTTTTTGAATGCCTTCTAAGTAGGTACATTAATAAATCGGTTTAGATAAAATTATTAAGTAAATGCTAGCTAAAATTATTAAAAACTTGAATAATCTAAGACGTCCTTGTTCTAGAGAGGAGGCCTTTGTCCTGCAGTAGGATCCCACAGGCTTATAAATTATAACTTAGTTTTAGTCTATAATTATCCTTATGTTATGACTGGTATAGTCTTATCTAAAAGATTTGTTTTGTTATCTAGTTTATTTAGATAAATATTAATTAATACAATGACATGACGTTCTATGAATAAATAAATGTTTATGATTATTATGATATAGGTAACATCACGACGTTATTTCCTTTCAGCGTAGTCAATATCGACAACAATTTGACCATATTTTAAAATGGCCAGTTGTAGTTGTAGCAAACTTCATGTTTCGCATATTGAGGACCTGTTTCACCTGTTTCAAAACTTCCGAGTTAGGTCTTGATAGCTTACTTGAGAGCTCGTTTCACATAATCTTTCATACAAAAACAGGCCCTTTGGGTTTAAGGACGCTATGACACGTGTGATGATCATGAAACATACTTAATAAATAATAGGCATCTAAAAAAATACAACGTGTTAATGAATTAGCGCAAAACCTCATACACCCCAACTGATTTATAACAAAATAATTAGATTGCAACAATAATTTAATTATTTTGATAGTTAAAATTTAAAGTTATTCACATTTTAAGTTTTGAGGAAAAAATGATTTGTTATCATTTCAGCACTTAAAGAAAGCGCTAACGTACTCATGGATACATTTTTATAATCTTGTTTTGGTTTTAAGTAGGGTGAGTGTGCCCATGCGGTGGGTTGACATCGGGTTCAGAAAATTTTAAATTTTGCAAACAAATTAATTAATATTTTGAAAAAAATTACCTATGTTGAAACCATGATAATTCGACTCTGCTCTCGATTCTAAACAAACTACTTTCTAGTTTTGCGTTAATTCATTAACACGTTGTATATACAGGGTCCTTCTTAATATGCTAACACTTTTTTTAAGGGGATGATCACTCCATCAAACTGAACAACTTTCTTTATGGGACGAATATCAGCTGTACCATACATTTGGCTCGAGTAGGTTTGCAGTTTTGTGTAGAAGAGCTGATTTTTTTGATTTTTTTCTCGATGTTGGCTTTATATTGAAAGTTGTTCAGTTTGATGGTCTGAAGCACCCCCTCAAGTATTACTAGGGTGTTTTGTTACACCCTGTATGTGTATATCATCCTAGAAAAATGAAAATAATCTCTTAGTTGGCTCTTACGCCCACGGGAAGACGGTGGGTCTAACTTAAGCTAGGAACCACAGGGTTAAATCAGATACCGTTACATAAACACACACAAAGCTTGCATATCCACAAACGTAACTTCCGTAATCGAAATTTAAATTCACACACACAAACGCACTCGCATACACACGTATAAATAAAAAATTTGGCAAACAACTTTCGAATTGGTGAAAGTTCATACATCGCCGGTTCGTAGTTTTGTACTTACGAAGCTTTTTTTAAATAACACGGTAAATATTAACGTTATTACGTTTTAAAACTTGTTATTTTGTAACATATTTTTTCTTCTTTCTTATATTAAAATTATCTAATTTATATAATATAATATAATATAATATTATTATATATGTATATATTATATAATATTATTTTTAGGAGAATATACAGGGCGTTAATTGTACTCTTGATACTGAGCGACTTTCCCAAAGGAACATAAGGAAAATTATTTAAAAAATCTACTTTTCATACAAATGTTCGATCACTGCTATTATATTTGTATGATGAATATGATTTTGTACCCGAGTCATGGATGTTTGTATCTATACAACGTGTTAATAAATTAGCGCAAAACCTCATACACCCCAACTTATTTATAACAAAATAATTAGATTGAAACAATAATTTCATTATTTTGATAGTTAAAATTTAAAGTTATTCGCATTTTAAGTTTTGAGGCAAAAATGATTTGTTATCTTTTCAGCACTGAAAGAAAGCGCTAACGTTCTCATAGATACATTTTTATAATCTTGTTTTGGTAGTAAGTAGGGTGAGTGTGCCCGTGCGGTGGGTTGACTTCGGGTTCAGAAATTTTTAAATTTTACAAACACATTATTAATATTTTGAAAAAAATTCCCTACGTTGAAACCATGATAATTCGATTCTGCTCTCGATTCTAAACAAACTACTTTCTAGTTTTGCGTTAATTCATTAACACGGGCACACTCATCCTAATTACCAGCAAAACAAGATTATAACAATGTATCCATGAGTTCGTTAGCGCTTTCTTTCAGTGCTGAAATGATAACAAATAATTTTTGCCTCAAAACTTAAAATGCGAAATACTTTAAATTTTAATTAAAAAAAAAATTACGCTCACAGGCACATAAATTGTAATGATCCCAAGTTAAGCACTCTAGGCTTTTTAATATGGTACCCATACAACAACGGTACGAACATATAACATCCATGACCGAACCGGGATTCGAACCCAGGACCCTAATTATCAAAATAATGAAATTATTGTTGCAATCTAATTATTTTGTTATTCATCAGTTGGGGTGTATGAGGTTTTGCGCTAATTTATTAACACGTTGTATAGGCTGTTGATGATGATGATAGTCATGATTTGTTCATTGAGGGCAGGTAAAGGGAAAAGTAACCCATCTGACGTGCCCTTTTGGTAAAAGATGGTACTTACAGAAAAAAAGATAGTGTAGCAAAGGACGTCTGGCACATAATACCCAAAAATGTATAACCGTCCTTCTATTTTTATTATGGACTATGGAACACTAGAAACTAACTGCAGGCATTAGTTTATTTTATAATGATTTATTAGTTTTTATCATTTTTATATTAAAAAAATATTGTGCTTGCAACACCTCCTACCTCCTCCTACTAAACAACATTGACAGCCATGTTGGGGTTGCTGCTTTATTATAATTTATTAATAATAAATGATTAAATAAATCGTTAAATAAAAATAAATGATACTATCTGAGTCGTTTTTATAAAACCTCATAATTTATTACACATTTGACTTCAGTCAAAACTTCTATACATTTAAAGGTATTTTTTCAAGGGAGAGCGGCGGTTGTCGTTTACAAATGAATATTTTTTTTAGGATTTAATGCATAAGTACATACCAATACATACATACATTATTTTCACACCTCTGTGGAACTGGGGTAGGCAGAGATAACGGAACGCTATACCTGCTAGGATCCTGTGACAAACCTCAGCTTTCTAGCATTTCGCACTCAAGTTACTCGCTTTAAAATACGGTTGGTAGTTATAACAGAGTCTGTGAACACCCCAAAAAGAAATCAAATCTTGAGTTATTATGACTTATGACTATACAGGGTGTAATTGACAGCCTAGCAAATACTGAAACGGTGAACTCAGACCATCAAACTGAACAACTTTCACTATGGAGCCTACCTAAGGAAACGCGAAAAAAATTTGCCGTCCCGTACATTTTAGTAGGTACAGCAGTTTTGTATGGGACAGCAGATTTTTTTTTCGCTTTTGTTGAGGTGGGCTCCATAGTGAAAGTTGTTCAGTTTGATGGTCTGAGTTCACCGTTTCAGTATTTGCTAGGCTGTCACTTACACCTGTATAGTCATAAGTCATAACTCAAGATTTGATTTCTTTTTGGGGTGTTCACAGACTCTGTTATAACTACCAACCGTATTTTAAAGCGATCAGTATTTGCTAGGCTGTCACTTACACCCTGTATTGAATCTCACTTTCAATCCTTCATATAGACATTTCATACATCCGAGTTAAAAACGCAACCTATTTGCCTTTTCGAAGTCAAATTAAATGTAAAAGATAGGTAGCCATTCAGTAGCACATATAATTGTATTATTAAAAATAACTTATTGTTAATACTAAAGAAACAATAGTATCTTTCCTATCAAATGACTTGCGCGCGCAGAGAATATAAAAATGGAGAGCCGAAAATAATCGTGAACTTTCACTTGCGAGGTTAGATAATACACCGGTTTGAAGTGTTAATGAGGGGGGGGGGGGGGGTTTCTTGAATATTTTTGGAGGGATAGAACATGGTCCTTCTTAATATGCTGACACTTTTTTAAGGGGTTGATCAGACCGTCAAAAATCTACTGTCCCCATAGATTTATATATTTCTAGCGTAAGGATAGGCCCGTCAGAATATTTTACAAAAACCTTCTTCATAGAAACAAAAATTTGCGCCATCTGTCATAACTCGTATACGAACTATATCGTGTCATATATTTGTAGTGCTCTAAATTGACATTTTTCCTAGCATTTTAGAGCCAACGAACTGGGGACAATAGTCAAGCTCATAGGCCATGTCCTTACGCTAGTAATATATATGTCTTTGATTGTCCCATACATTTACCTCGAGTAGGTTTGTAGTTTTATATGGAACAGCTTAAGCAGTTATTCTGTGGATGCTGCTTAGCGTGAGCCCGTTCATATGCAGTGTCTAGCTGCTAGGGCAGTCCTGGATTTGTCAATAGGCCGTATAGGCCTAGGGGCGGCAGCGTCCTAGGGGCGGCATATTTCAGAGGACGCTCATTCGATTTCAGAGGATAAAAGTCAAACAAGTTCACTGGTTTTTTCATGGTAAATTGTTCTGGGGAAAGGAGTTTTTCCTGTTTAAAACGCGTGAAAAATTAACTAAGGACTTCATTGTCTTAGGAAAATGGAAAATGAATTCTTTAGCTCTTCTCTACATAGAAGCAGAGATAATGAACACCATAAACTATGATGATTTTATAGATGATTTAGTTTGCTATTAAAAAGTCCTGTAAAAAATTGTAATTCTTGTTTCTTTTTTCCGCTCTTTCTTAATGACTAATTAATTCGTTTATTTAACTTTAGTGCCTTCCTTACTACAAATGGAAAATTATTATTTTAAAAAGGTATATGGGGCGGCGGAAATAAAGTGGCCTACACTCATAAAAAATATAAATCCGGCACTGTGCTAGGGTGTGCCTACAAGCGACTGCTTTTGCAAATAAGTAGTCGCTATGTAATTGAAATCGTCATTACAATGCCTACCCTTCTTAATTTCGATTTCCAAAGCCTTGTAACCACACAATTATATACTTTATCTCAATGATTATAAAGATCGTATCTCACTGCCAGCGTCTAAAGAACCAGGCACATAGAGAAGATCGCGTGAGATCTGCCAAATACGGTGAAGGCCTACCTACATATAAATGCCTATGTTATTTACATAGTTAATAGATACTATTATGTACATGTTATATGTATACTCGTACATGCTTGTTTTTTTTATATAGCCGGTAAATAATTATTTTTGAGGCCCTAAATAGGAACATAATGTTTGCAACCGGCTGCCTATGGGTTGCGGTAGAATATAGCAGGCAACCATATGCTTTTCGGATCCAATGATCGAAAGGATTACTTTTGAGCTGAATTTTTGCATTCGACTGTCCATGGGTTGTGCGACAGGAATATGTGTGGCAACCATATGCTTTTAGGATTCAACGCTTTTAAAGGATTTAGGACAGTAAACTGGTGGAGACCAAGCTTCATAGCCTAGCCCACCGCCGCAGAGTAGCCTGCTTGTCGGTTTTCTACAGATTGTACTTCGGTGAGTGTGCCCAAGAGCTACATGAACTCATCCCGAGCCTTCCCCTTTCTACTATCGGACTTCCAGACGCACCGCGGGATAGGATACCCCTTCTTGGTTGACATCCCACTTATCCGCACCAAGCTCCATTCTAATTCTTTTATAATGCGCACAGCCAAGGAGTGGAATGCCCTGCCTGCGTCAGTATTTCCGAGCGCTTACAACTCGAATTCCTTTAAAGTACGAGTGAATAGGCATCTTCTGGTTAAGCTCGCTTCATCTTCGACGCCATCTTCGTCCTGAGGACTGGATTGAGGTCAAGAGCAGACCCCATACGTAATAAAAAAAACATTATTTTTGAGTCTCTAGGAAATAGGAAAACAACTTTTACACCCGGCTGCCAATTGGGTTGCGACAGGAATATGAGTGGCAATGGCAACCCTATGTTTTTAGGATCCAAAGCATGATTTTGAGTCCTTCAACAGGAAAAACATTTCTGCACGCGGCTGCCAATAGGTTGCGACAGGAATATTGGTGGAATTAATAAATAAATAAATAAACATCTTGGACATTGTCACACAAATTATCTAGTCACATTTAAATTACCAGAATCTAGCCTGGACTTGTATTATGATGACTAGACAACGATATAGAATACATATATAGATACAAACATCCATGACTCGAGTACAAATATTCATATTCATCATATAAATAATGTCCCTTACGGGATTCGAACCCGCGACCCTCTGCATAGCAGGCAGGTTCACGACCGACTGTGCTACCGGGCCGTCAAATTTGGCAACCCTATGCTAAGAATCCTTAAGCTAATCTCCACCAAACATGTTTTGAGGGGTTCTGCAAACCAGTTTAACTGCATAAGTCATGCGCTAAAATTCAGGAAAGTATATGGAGTGCACAAAGTGCAATATGTTTGTAGGTATCTAAGCTTAGATCATAGACTAAGATGAATCTAAAATTTGAATTAAGAAGCCCTTTGATGACGTCAGATAGCGTGCGCGCGCAGCCTTGTACGTTCTAACATCGCATCAGCCTATAGTACCTACACATTAAAACAACTTTAAATGTCTTCTAAATCAAGCTAAATTCAAACGTAACACGTTGGTTTAAGAGTTTCGTTGGGAGACTGCAGTGGAATGGATGCTGTTTGAAACATGCACATTTAGTAGCAGTCAAGAAAAACATGTTTTTAGGTATTTTACAGTGTCTTTGGTTGGGTAAATAATTTTAATTATTTTGTCCTTAGTAAAGTATCTGTATTCTAAACATATACATTGAGCTATAATGTACTATGTAATAGAGGTGACACGATAAACAAACGTAATGCGCCACATACGATGAGAACCGGGTGAAAGATAATTCTAGCGATTTACTGAAAGAGCCCAATACCACTTTATAGGTTTTGGTGTTGAAACTCTCGGGCCGTGGGGACCTAATTCGCAGGCGCTTTTTAAAGACCTATCAAAGCGCCTGAAAGACTCGACAGGGGACCCAAGGGCTGGCACTTCAGCGAGGAAATGTGGCTAGTGTTTTGGGTAACCTCCCACAAGGACCGAACCTGCACCACATCCTAGGTTAGTTTAGTTTTAAGTCACGTTACTAATTATTGTTTTAATATCAATATTTTATGTATCTGTTGTAAATGAAAGAGGTATTGCGATATCGCCACATTGAATATGATAGCGTTGTTTTGTGATGTCCAGTGTCATATCTACTACCAGTCAGCAATAGCTCAATGTGCACTTTTTATTCCTTATACTCTCCTGAATTTTATCGCACGACATTTATGCACTTAAACTGGTTTGCAGAACCCCTTAAAACATGTAACGTATTTCAATAAAACACCCTGTATGGTGTACTGAATCGAATAAGACCAAAATAAAAATTTTAAACTCTCGTCAGGACCGTGATGTCACGTGACAATTCGTAAGACGTAAGATCTCTTAGTTTTCACTTCTGCGGGACTCCCGTCGTTTTTTTTTTTGCTATGCTTATACTGGAAGCAAACTAAGTCATCGGTTTTAAAGATGTGTATTGTAGAGTTGTTAGTGGCTGAGTGGCTAGTGTTTTGGGTAACCTCCCACAAGGACCGAACCTGCACCACATCCTAGGTTAGTTTAGTTTTAAGTCACTTTATTTATAATTATTTTTTTAATATCACTATTTTATGTATCTGTTGTAAGTGAAAGAGGTATAGCGATATCGCCACATTGAATATGATAGCGTTGTTTTGTGATGTCCAGTGTCATATCTATTACCAGTCAGCAATAGCTCAATGTGCACTTTTTAGTCCTTATACTCTCCTGAATTTTATAGCACGACATTTATGCACTAAAACTGGTTTGCAGAACCCCTTAAAACATGTAACGTATTTCAATAAAACACCCTGTATGGTGTACTGAATCGAATAAGACCAAAATCAAAAATTTTGGGATGGGTAAAAAATTGTAAACTCGCGTCAGGACCGTGACGTCACGTGACAATTCGTAAGACGTAAGATCTCTTAGTTTGCACTTCTGCCGGCACTCCCGGAGTGCAACCCGTTGTTTTTTTTTTGCTATACTTATACTGGAAGCAAACTAAGTCATCGGTTTTAAAGATGTGTATTGTAGAGTTTCTGGCCGCATCTTCTCTACAACGGAACACCTTCCTGGATAGAGTCAAAAAAAAATTAAAAATTAAGGCTATGTGATGTCAATCTAAGTCACAGTTTGCAGTAGGGTCTTCGACTCTTCCATAAATTATTTCCGGAGTTGGCTTACTAATCCGTTTATAATGAAAGGAAGTCTAATATTTTATTTTTCCTACTTCTCCTATCTTCTATGATTAAATTCATTGCGAGTTCCGCTACAGATCCCCCCTCTCGCTTGCTGGACTTCATTGTTTAGTGTTTTGAGTGGTAGCTGTTGATCCTGGTTTACAGGAGTTATGCAGTACCTAGTGGGAATCTGTGGTGAGCCTACCCGATGGAAAAACTTTTTTTTATTTAAGTTTCCAGGGTATTATCACAAGTGATGTTTATGTAGGTATGTATGTGAGGAAAAAATATGTATTATATAGTCTCTGCTCACGCTTTCCCTTGAAAATGATAGCTACGTAACATGACAAGGAAAATCCAATCGAGAATGATTCATGTAGAGTCAGCAAAAGTGCAAAATAGTTGAGTCCTCTCGGAATCAAAACTAGGTTATGGCTTCATGACGTAAGGGCGTAAGTGACAAACGATCCATTGAAGTCCTCGCTTCGGTACCTAAAGTTTAGGTATGGTATTATTCGCTGATAAGCTTTTTTTAGCATCTACTTCTCTAATTTAATTACTCGACAGATTGCATTGTTCGTCACTACATATTCGGGGACCGAATAGCTCGCTTAAAGTGGCGGTGGGCAGGACACGTAGCTAGGCAAAATGATGGCAGGTGGAGCAAAGCCTTGACAAAGTGATGGCCGAGATTAGGCAAAAGAGGAGTGGGTCGTCCGGCAGCCAGGTGGGTTGACGACATCTGTAAAAGTATAGGCAAGACCTGGATGCGACTGGCACGGGACCGAGAAGAATGGCAAAATAGGGAGGAGGCTTATGCCCTGCAGATCACAAAGGACCAGCGATGGTCTACGTGGCACAGGCTTAGCAAGCCTGTCAAGGCCCAAAACCACAGATAATATGCCCTGCAGTGGGTAGATACGGGCTGAAAATGATAATGAAAAATGATGACATATTCGGTTGGAGTGCTAGAATAAGTTTCTTCACAGATAAACTCGTATTTTATACTTGTATGCAACGCTATATTCATCGATATTTCAGTATTGTGTAAAGTACAGATTTTTTGATATTTGTTTTAAATAAAATGGATGGACATCAATGCCATCAGCAGGCCAGCAGCTGTTAGCCAGGAACCTGGCTCAAATTTTCTTATAGCGAAATATTATTGTTCAGATTTATTTATTTTTCTTTCAGAGCAAGAAAGATGTATCCGGTAAATTTTTTTGGACCCTCCTTCAGTCCTATTAATAATAATAATATACTAAAGTGTCGATTTATGATCCAATCGATCCAGATTTTCAATGGGAGGTACGGAAATGATCGTTTTCGACCCTATGTTCTTTAGGGATAGTTTTTTAGTTTCACCACAGATACTATAATTACTAGGTACCGTAAGTTATCGCTGAATACATCCCTAAAATATTCGTGGTAATTAAAAATAGTGGTGAATATTTATTTACATTATGCAGTTTTTCGACCGATATGGTCTTAACACAAAATATTCATTACTATACGGAAATATGTTCAAAGACTCTCAGGTTCCAAGATAACTTTTGCAGTTTGTAGTTTCGGCCTTCTGATAAAGTTTACAAGTTTTAATTCATTATTTTCTATAAAAAAAACTAAAAAGTTAAAAAATAATATTGCAGCCGATGATATTTTCGTTCACATCATAAGAACATTAATTTGTTTTATTGAAGTCGCTGTCAAGCCGGTACGATTCGCAACAGGGCTTGCATTTTTTGGCTTGGCTTGACACAGACTTCTATAAAACAAATTAATGTTCTTATGATGTGAACGAAAAAGTCATCGGCTGCAATATTATTTTTTAACTTTTTAGTTTCTTGAAGGCGGTTTTAATTTTTTTGTTAAAATTTTATTTATTTCACAATTTTCAGTGGTAACTTCATTAGTTCGATTTAATAGTAGTGCTTTAAATTAACAAACGCACTAGTCGTCACTACGATTTTCGAAGGTTCCCCTCGATATCTCTGGGATCCATCATCAGATCCTGGTTTCCTTATCATGGGACCTCTCTTGGGATATCTCCTTTCCAACAAAAAAAGAATCATCGAAATCGGTTCATAAACGACGAAGTTATCCGCGAACACACATAAAAAAAAAATATATACGGTCGAATTGAGAAACCTCCTCCTTTTTTTGAAGTCGGTTAAAAACTAAGCAAAAGCTTTCGCTGTTAAGCCCTTTGAAACAACCAATCGGATCTGCTATCGCTACGCATATAACACATGCAACCATTACTGGGCCTGCATTACGCAACACTTTTTGTTTGCGCTTACACTTACTATCAGCAGTTCGGCACTTACGCTACTTTGTTTACGTTCCGTTGAGTTACGTAAGCGACCTATGTGAAAACTTTGGACCTAAGGGCACCATGGAAACTTCATACATCGCATGAAGGTATTTTTCAATTCGTATATAAATTCCGAAACGAACGAGTACAACCCAATGATGGATGGATGATTGTGTGGGGACTTGCTACAGATGTCAGCACCCACAAGTTATAGCAAAGATGCCAACAGATGGCGATACCGTCGCATCGCGGAAATATGCTCCATACAAAGACAACGTTCATCGTAAATACGTAACTCGTAACCTACTACAAATAAGGTTCACAATCAAATGCAAGACATAAATCGCGCAAGAGAAATAATCACAGAGATTCGATATATATACAAGGTCCAACTAAGAACTGTTGGACCACGGCCGGTCCCCAGGCATCACACCTAGCCTGGCGGAAGTACTTCCCTTTTCAATGGAGGAACATTCTCAAGTAGCAACACCATAGTGTCCAGGTTACTTGGATTCATCCAATACCGCTTTTAAATAAAAGACATGCATTGGTCACGACGGTTTATTTGGATCTTTTTGTGAACTCATTGGTACGAGTCTACCTCGACGGGGATCGAACCATCGCCTCCTGCACGGCAGGTATGTCTACTCTGGTCCACCACGGTTTAGGGCTCTTACAGACGAGCGACACTTTGCGGTCGCCGGGTGTCGCGGAGGGTCGCGCGACTGTAAGCGCTCTTATGTGGTCAGAGCGCAACTCAGAAAATGCACAAAATGCATTGCGTTTCGCGCTTGCTTCACTCGTTTTTTTTTTATTTCTTCTTATCGTGTGGGCAAGCCCTGGTGTCAGAGTTTATTTTTTGTGCTGGTCCTACTTTTGTTTCATAATATTTATTGCTGAAAATCTAGTTATCTACGAGTGTAATGTACCAACGTATTGTAATAAAATCTCGAGCTCGCTTCAGTCGCTCCAAATATAAAATTGAATTACAGATACTCAACTGGACCAGAAGTGCGAAATTTGAAAATCATACGAGCGACTTGGCAGTAGAAAGATGCATAATCTCCATAGTAATTTTGACATTTTCTACTGCCAAGTCGCTCGTATGATTTTCAAAAATCGCACTTCTGGAGTGCGTATTTTTGAATCTCATACGTTGAACTCAGCAGTTGAAAATGTATGGAGATACGCATCTTTTTACTGCTGATTTGACTTTCAAAAATCGCACTCCTGGACAATGATTTTTTAATGTCAAATCAGCAGCAGAAAGATGCATATCTCCATATTAATTTTGACAATTCAGAGTACATTGCTGGTTACTAATGACGCTAACCTTGCAGTGCTTCATGTGTTCTAGCATTATCAGCAATGTACTCTGAATTGTCATTGTCAAATTGTCATTGTCGCGTTTATTAAACAGGGCCCTGGTGTCAGAGTTTATTTTTTGTACTGGTCCTGCTTTTGTTTCATAATATTTATTGCTGAAAATCTAGTTATCTACGAGTTTAATGTACCAACGTATTGTAATAAAATCTTGAGTTCGCTTCAGTCGCTCCAAATATAAGATTGAATTACAGATACTTAACTGGACCTGGAGTGCGATTTTTGAATCTCATACGTTGAACTCAGCAGTTGAAAATGTATGGAGATAAGCATCTTTTTACTGCTGATTTGACTTTCAAAAATCGCACTCCTGGACAATGATTTTTTAATGTCAAATCAGCAGCAGAAAGATGCATATCTCCATATTAATTTTGACAATTCAGAGTACATTGCTGCTTACTAATGACGCTAAACTTGCAGTGCTTCATATGTCCCAGCATTCTCAGCAATGTACTCTGAATTGTCGTTGTCAAATTGTCATTGTCGAGTTTATTAAACAGGGCCCTGATGGCGACCGACTGTGCATCTTTATTTGAGGGGATTTAGTATAGCATAGCATATGCTCACGACTATATTCCCCGAGGGGGTAGACAGGGATTTTCTGAAACCTCAGAACATCCACGTTTCACTAGTAGTACCGAAACTCTGTCCAGTGTAACGGGGAGTGAGCCCGCCGCCACTTGTAATGGACAGTAGGTACAATACATGCCTCGAAATGAAAGCATGCAGGTTTCCTCACGATGTTTTCCTTCACCGGAAAGCCAAGTGCTGATATCGTACATAAATTCCGAAAAACTCATTGGTACTAGTCGGCATGGACGGGGATCGAACCATAGCCTCCTGCACGGCAGGCAAGGTTACTCGCCACTGGACCTCCACGGCGTCTTCTGGCAAAATCATCGACAAATCGATAATCTCTAAAATAGAATAGAATAATATCTGATGGCGACTGTGCATCTTAATTTGAAGGGATTTGATGATTGGACAAAATACGTATTTAAATCCAGTGTCTTCTCTATGTAGGTGTAACAATGAACAAACAAAAGACTACGAAAGTCTATTACAAATCATAGACAAGTGTTCCAACCACATTATAGTTTAGCAGATAGATAGTACAAGCACATCCGCGCTTTTGAACGCGCGATCGTAGATAGCACGGCCTTGTATGTGCTATTCAACTCTGTGACACACTTTTGAGTTGGCTTGACGCCGTACCAACTGACAAACTAAAAAGAATCTTGTTACTTTCAGTTAAAACATGTTTTTCTATTGCAGGGAAGAGTATAGTTTTTAATTGAGACAAACAAACGTCCTGTATTGAAATTTCGAAATTGGTTTTTTGAATTTCTCTTTCCTGATGGGGAACATCTGGCTATCGCAAACGCAATAATGATCGCCTAACATTAACATCTTTCCCTTTCACTCTTATGGCTATTTTCGTATTGTCAGAATGAGATATGGATACTTTTAACAGAACAAAAAAAAGGGTTTTTAGCTGTCATTGCGCATACGCAACTATTTTTTAATTACTAGAATTTAAGGGTGTATTCAGATAATGAAACTAAACGACTTTCCCTAAATCATAAATCATAAACTTTATTGCATCCTTGAGGTATTTAGAGGTCTTAAAATAGGTATGGTACATCTCAGGGGGGTTGTTAGGGCACCGCAAATTAGCAACAGTGTTAACTAAGGAACAGCGAGACATTTTTTTTTTAAGCCGGAACAGGGTGCTTTAGATTTAGTCTATCAAACTGAACAACTTTCACTATGGAACCTTTGGTAAATTATAATATTTATTCAAAGTATCAAGCCAATATCGAAATCGTGGCTATATTGTAAATTTTCTATAATTTTTCAAAGTTTTTCTAGTGATGATGTCATATCAGAGGCTGAATAGTTTAACCCCTTTGCTTTACGTAAAAGAATTAAAAAAAGTTTAAGTTAAAGCTGTTCCACAGAAAACGTCCATAATCTAGAATTAAACATTTTAACGGGTTTTTACCGCGTTTTGGTATATTTGAGTTCAGTTTGATGGTCTGAAGCACCCAGCTTCAAACCGATTCCACATGATATATACTGGGTGACATTGATATCATTAGCATCCTTTTAAACGAATACCCATCAAACTGAACAACTATTACTATGGAAGCAAACCGATCGGAGCAACTAAAAAATCAGCTGTTCCATACTAAACTGCAATGCCTACTCGACTCAAACGTATGCAACAGCTGGCCATGTACCCGCACTTTCGATGTTCACTATATTGCCACTGTGTCGGTCCACACTTCATTAGAATAGAGTTGACATTGGAACGAAAATGTTCACGTAATTGCGAAGTTCGAATCCCGGAGTAGACCCTCTGAATTTTTAGTTGCTCCGATCAGTTTGCTCCCATAGTAAAAGTTGTTCAGTTTGATGCGTAGACTCTTAGTTTAGAAGGATGCTAATGATATCAATTTCACCCTGTAGTACTTACCTACCTAATTAATCCTCACACTCCAGATTACGAAATGACTGATGAAATATCAGTTCGGCTTCATTCTTATCTAGATATCTTTATGGGAAATTGAAGTGCGTAAGATCTAATGCAATATTTATCACAATAACAATAGGCGAATAAATCTAGTCGTTATCTAGGTATATTAGAATTGTCAAAGTCCATGTTTAGGTTGTAAATCATCCCTTATCTTGGCCTAGGGTGCCTAGGTTGAGACACAAACCTAGGTCTTATCTGTGCACTAAAATTAGATGTTTTGATTTTCGCTACAGTGTTTTGTGTTAAAAATTTTAAGCAGCACGTGCCCAAAGGGTCAACACGGGACCCTATTAATAAGCCTACGCTGTCCGTTCGTCTGTCTGTCTTACCAATAAAGGCCTGTATAGCTTGAACTAAATATAATAGCTAGACATTTGATTTTTTTACAAAATATGCGTTATTATGGTGGATTTGCTAACAAATAACAAAAAAGTAAAAAATAAAGGCAAGTGCAAAAGCAAAAAATATTTTTTTTGTTTTTTGTTTTTGCTATATCGTATTAAAACGGTAAAATATACAAGCGTCTAACTTGGCGTGATTATAGTGCAAACACTAAGGTACAACAAAAAGTAATAAAAACCGGTCAAGTGTGTGTCGAGCTTGCGCTAAGGATCCCGGAGAAACATAGCGGAGAAAACATATTTTTTCTTTGTACGTAATATTGTATATGGTGGTACGGAACCCTACGTGCGTGAAACAGACTCGCACTTGGCCGGTTTTTTAATTCCACTTTCAGGTCTTAACCGTACCTGTAACCAAATCATCTCTGGTTCTGTACCCGGACTTTCGATGTTCGATATATATCGCCCCTGTTTCGGTCCGCACTTCATTGTAATAGAGTTGACATTGGAATGAAAACGTTCACGCAATTACGAAGTTCGAATGTGCGGGTAGAGGCCCTGTACTGTGACCAACCAAAATAAAAATTACCTAAATCAGACGTCGAAGTCACAAAAAAAAATTATTTCAACAAATTAATGTACAAATTGTACAGTAGATACTTATTTCCTTTAGAACTATTGAAAGAGAAATTCGACCTTGGTTTCGTAAACGACTACGTTATAAACTTTATCAATGACACTTTATATTTATTTAGCGTATCTCCCAGTATTGTTTTGAGACATTTATACACAATGACAATTATAATAATTAGTAATACTAGCTCTCAAACAGTGAAGGAGGAAACCTGCATACACTGATGAAGAAATTCTGATGCGTATTATTCCGAGAGATAAGTGTACTTTTTGAAACCATCAGCAGCAAGGCTGATTCAGTGTTTATGGGGTGTAGAGCTTCTCTGTGATGGGGATGGACCAGGTGTGCCTGCATAACTCCAGTCGATTAAGGAGTTACTGATGATTAAAGGTCTGTAAAAAATTTGCGATCAGCTGCAAGGCTGATCGTATGTTATTGTTGTAGTATGTACAGTAGCTATGGGAACAGAACAAAAACTGACATGGTTCATCAGTCGGTTTAGGAGATACAGCCGTTCAAAGGTCGGAACTTTGACTGGCTGTATCTCCTAAACCGACTGACAGAACTTGACAGTTTTTGTACTGTTCACATAGTTACAGTGCATACTAAAACAATATTATACGATCAGCCGTGCAGCTGATCGTAAATTTTTTATAGGCCTTTAATCATCAGTAACTCCTAAAACGACTGGAGTTATGCAGGCAGACCTGGTCCATCCCCATCACAGAGATGCTCTACACCCCATAAACACTGAATCAGCCTTGCTGCTGATGGTTGCAAAAAGTACACTTATCTCTTATACTATATGTGAAGTCTACCAATCCGCATTTGCACGCGTGGTGAACTCTGAACTTACGCCCATACATTCTCCTTGAGGGTAGGTCTGTGCCCTGCAATGGGTTCTATACAGGGTCCTTCTTAATTCAATTCAATTCATTTATTTTAATTCAGATCTTGGATCCATATTGGTGTTAGTAACAATGACTTAAGACTATGTTAGTGACAAATTTTTACATTTATTTAATATTTACAAAAGGGGGCCTAGAGCCCTTATGTAGGCTATTCCAGTGCCCAATGATGGGACACTGGAGCCGCTCTGCAATGGGCTCGAGGAGGGTGTTGGTGCTGCCCCGTACCCTGCGCAGCAGGGAGGCGGCACGTTTGCGTATGATGGCTGCAAAGCTATCTACTCGCGCCGCCGCAAACATGCCCGATGCGCTGCAGAAACGAGGCAGCCCCAACAACATCCTCAGCCCATTGTTGTACTGCACGCGCAGCGCACTGAGCGACTTCTGCGTGTAACTGACCCACAGGCTGCACGTGTAAAAGGACTGGCAATATGCCTTGAATAATGTTACTTTAACATCATTAGTACATCGTGCAAACCTGCGGGCAAGCATATTCGCCCTCATCGCCAGCGCCCTGCGCTCCCTCTCTATCTCAGCCTCATCCGACATGTCCTCGGAGACTTAATACGCCGTGGTCGTCCAGTGGCGAGTAACCTTGCCTGCCGTGCAGGATGCGATGGTTCGATCCCCGTCCAGGCCGACTCGTACCAATGAGTTTTTCAGAATTTATGTACGATTTGTAACACCACTGGCTTTTCGGTGAAGGAAAACATCGCGAGGAAACCTGCATGCTTCAATTTCGAGGCATGTATTGTACCTACTGTCCAATGACAAGTGGCGACGGGCTCGGCTTAGGTACCTACCGTCGCCATCAGATATATCGTAGCATACAAGGTGTCCAAATATTTCTGAGCAGTGCTAATTTTCATTAAATTCTTTACAGTAAATGTTACCAATTATATCTAAACGTGTATTTTGTCATAAATATCTGAACAGCGAATTTTCAATAATTTCTGTACAATGTTATTTAAAATTAAAATGTAAAACAACGGACTAAGGTTTTTTTCCGAAACTGTTCAGATGTTTATGACCACCCTTGACTGCGTCGATATATTTGATGTTCTAGGCCTTCCTATATTTTTGATTGGTTATGAGTAAAGAAATTATTGAAAATTAGAACTGCTTAGAAATATTTGACCACCTTGTTTGCTACGATATATCCGCTGGTGACTGTACTACTAGTGAAACGTGGATATTCTGAGGTTTTAGAATATCTCTGACTACCCCCTCTGGGAATATAGTCATGAGCATATGCTTAATACGCTGGCGGTCTTTTAAAGGGATAATAAGACCATCAAATTAAACAACTTTCTCTATGAGACTAACATTGAAATCGCGAAAAAAAATCTGCTGGTCCATACAAAACTGCAAACCTACTCGATCCATATGTTTGGGATGCTGATTTCTTTTCGCGATTTCGATATTAGTCAAATAGAGAAAGTTGTTCAGTTTGATAGTCTGGCCCTGTACCCGGACTTTCGATGTTCGATATATCGACACTGTTTCGGTCCGCACTTCATTTTAATAGAGTTGATATTGGAACGAAAACGTTCACGCAATTGCGAAGTTAGAATGTGCGGGTAGAGACCCTGAGCATCCTCTTGAAAACCGTCAGCATATTTAAAAGACAGACCCTGTAGACGCTTATAGTTCAATTTGTCTAAGTTTTAGGATGTATTGACGTATACAGGATGTAAGTGACAGCCTAGCAAATACTGAAACGGTGAATTCAGACCAACAAACTGAACAACTTTCTCTATGGAGCCCACCTCAGGAAACGCGATAAAAAATCTGCTGTCCCAACTGCTGAATCTACCCGACTAAAATGTATGGGACAGCTTTTTTTTTTCTCGTTTCCTAACGTAGGCTTCATAGTGAAAGGTGTTCAGTTTGATGGTCTTAGTTCACCGTTTCAGTATTTGCTAGGCTGTCATGTCACTTACACCCTCTATAACTGCTGATGATGATGATGATGCATTACTCATTTCATTCCCTCAAGCATCTCCAAAATTTCTTTCCCCTTAAAACCAAAATCTCCTTAGCCCAATCCCTCATGCTTCCTATCATCGATTATGCTGATGTATGTTATCTGGATGCAACAGAAGAACTCATTAACAAATTGGAGAGGCTCCAAAATTTGTGTATCCGGTTCATTTTTGGTTTGCGCAAATACGATCACGTATCCGAATACAGGAAGCAGTTAAAATGGCTTCCTATTCGTGATCGTAGGAACTCTCATATTGTTTCTCTCCTGTACAACACCCTCCACAATCCTTCTGCTCCTAGCTACCTTCGCGAACGCTTCTCCTTCTCCCGTCCTTGTGACAAACCCTGTAGATCCCATGTTCGTACCCTCCTTAATATCCCATCACACTCCACTGACTTCTATTCCTATTCCTTCACTGTCCATGCAGTCCGGCTCTGGAACTCTCTCCCATTTAATATAAGAGACTGTCAAACAATTGCTTCATTCAAAAAACAAGTCAAAGATCACTATCTCTCTCTTCAATAAAGTAGTAGGTATATTTATTTATTTATCATACGGTATATATTTGTATGTATGTAAAACATGTAAGTATATATACCTGTATCTTTATGTAATATGTATTTATTAGTCATAAATACTGTTTTATTAGTTAAATGTGCACACTATGCCTGCCTCACTTTTTATGCTCTCTCTGTCTCGGGTTTGCTGGAAGAAATCTCTTTAGAAATAAGCTCGCCCTTTGTAATTGTCTATTATGTTGTTTTCATGTATATTTCCGTGTGTACAATAAAGTATTAAAATAAGAAATAAATAAATAAAAATGATGAATTCGATTCCATTTAGGTCAATTCGTCTAAGTTACTCGATGCAATGGCGTACCTCTATATTAACAAATAAACAATAAAACAAAACCAATGGTTCTTACGACAAAACCAATTATATGCCCATTTGTCATTATTCATTATTATGGAGAAGTGAAATCCGACCTTACGCCGTTTCGTCACTTACGCCCGCTTTTTATAACTGTCGCAACATCCCTTCAAGGTGACTATTGGTTTTGACAAAAACTTTACCGTTTATAACCGAGTCAGATGGGGTTGAAGGTTATAGAAATTTAATAGGGAAAGGGCGAGCGTCAATGAGCTGTTTCGTTTGGCCAGAGATAAGCAAGGGTATTCAGAGCTGACAGCCATCCTCCAGTAATGGAGAGAAACCCGAAGAAGAAGAAGAATAGAGACACGTAGAGGCCCTAGGCAATTTAAAATCAGAATAAATAAACCTTAACATATTTGATCACTCTAAAGAAATTTTTTGTATATTAAAGGAACCGAAAAACTGAATGTAATAAATAATAAATATAAAGTTTTATCGGATGTAATAATATTAATTTAAATTAAATTAAATTAAATTTATTTATTTAACCACTATAAGTTATAACACATGCCATAGTTAAACTTAACATCTAAAATATTTCAAACAACTTATAATAAAAGGAAAAAGTGAGAACTAAGAACAAAATTACCAGAGGTCCTCAGCAGGCATGCCTGAAACCTGAGGAACCAAATAACAATTGAAAGCCAATATTTGGGTAACAATAAAAAAACAATAATTAACTATAATAGGTACTTCATAAAAGTCTGAGCAAAATACTAACAAAAATTAAAATTAACAGGAAACAAATACTAAGATAAAGCGATTTTGCATTTGTGCCTGAACTTAAACTTGATGTGCTTGCGTGAGTGTGTGGTAAGTTGGTAGTGGGTGTGTTAGTGTTTAGCGAAGTACTATATTGAGTAAGCCAAAATTACTTCCTTTGTTGTCTCATAGTCAAGACCACTTAACCAGCCAATAATTATTTTCTTAATTTCATTTATGGAACAATGTTTGCCGTTACATTTATTAACTACGTAATTGTAGGTCGATACACGGGGAAGGGTCCAAGTCTTTGGGCAAAGCTAGTTTTTAACTAACATTATTATCTTACGTTCCGTAATCACAGGCAATTAAGTCCCAGACCTTTGGAAGGCGTGCATGGAGCCGAAGCCAACATGTAGAAGCCCGTTCAAAAGACAAGTTAATCTAAATGTAAGGGATACACAAATGGCGGATACCATCTGCGAGCGCACAATATGATATTATTAAGAAATGAGTGTGGTCTTGCCAAAATGGTTCAATGGCAAGCAAAGAAGTTTTGTGTAAAATTTTCAGAAATGATCATAGTATTTTCTATTTCTATGGAAATTATAGCATTGGGATTTAATTAATCTAGATTCAAAATTTGTAATTTAAAATACACACACCCAGATAGCTTTCAGACGTAATTTTTTTGATTCTAACTACCGCGTCGGAAGGTTTTCCGTTGTAGGGAAGAAGCGGCCAGAAACTCTACAACACACATCTTTTAAATAAAACGAAATATATAAAGTACAACTACAAAATTTATATACTAACATTAAATTACAAAACATTAACAGTTATTGTCAAGATCAGACACCTTGGTCATTTATATTCGACGCAAATATATAGGGGGTGGCAAGTCTCGGCGATAAGCTGAAGTCCAGGAATGTGTGGCCGGCTCTGAGTCTCGTCTCTATGGGTTTCCTCTACACACATCACATCGCACTGCGTTGTACGGTGTAGGTCAGCGAGGATGTCTGACTTGTTTGCAGAGAAACCCTCGATGTTAATAGAGACTACCCTCAGAGCCGGCGCTAGAGCTGGACTAGGGTTTGTCGTCGTGGTGAAAGGATTAGCCAGTCAGCGTAGGGAGGTCGCTGACTGCCCAGGATGCGCCGGACGTATAAGGTACAGTAGATACGTCACTCGGGGAGGCTCCTTTCGTGCACGTGCTTTATGAAGTTTGTCGACCCACTGAATACTGGCCCAGCGCAAGCAATTTTTTTGATTAAAAAAGTGTCGCTCCCAACTCCATTTGTGCCGCCGTCTGAGAGTCTCCCGCCTGGATATGACTTGCCTTGGGTGACCTGGAAGTCCTTAAACCGACTTCGACCCCAGGTCGGTCGCAGTAAGGACAACATGGTCAGGTGGGGATTCTTAGATGCGCAAAATGTGACTTGCTTGTGCGGAGCTCCACAAACGATGGCCCATCTCACATCATGCCCTGCGTGCCCTAACACCTGCACGCAGGAGGAGCTCATGACCGCTAGCGACGGTATCGGTTGCCCAATTCTGGCAAGGTACTATTTAGCGACTTTGTTGTTTTGAAGTCGTCACGATAAGCAAGCAAGACGCAAATATATGATACAGCAGATTTTCTTTACGCGATTTCAAAGTTTGTCCCATATAGTAAAAGTTGTTCAGTTTGAAGGCTTGAAGCACCTCATGAAATATGTAACGCATTTAAGTTTACCCCCTATATACAAGAACGGTAGAGCTCTCAGAATATGAACTCTATTATATTCGACTCTACCTCTCTTACCACCTCAAATTTTAATTGTTCTATTTCTACCACTAATGATAAATCATAAACACGACCATCGCAAACTAAACCTGACACATCAACGAGAGTAATTTCGATCTATGCCAGGGGCCAACGTTAAATGGACGTCAATAATTATAAACCTATCTATAAACGATAATCAATTAAGTAAATAAATTTTTATAACACCAGTCTACCTTCAAGGCATATCAAACATAAAATGTTAAATAAATAAATAAAATCGATGATAGGTGTGCATTACCTTGAGGGTACCACAATAGATTTATTAACATTATGAAGACATCAATTAGATGCTCTATTAATAGATTAAGTACCCTTTATAGTATAAAATAGTAGTACTAAAAATTTGTGATATTTTTCTTCTTTCCGGCCAAGGTAACAATGCCCATTAGGATGTCAGAAAATTTTAAACCGACGAGCCGATATGAAGTGAGTTAATTCAGGGATATTGATGAGGCGAAAGATGTACCATGCAGGAGTGCGATTTTTAAAACTCATTTAATTTTGTTGAACTCAGCAGTTGACAATTTCAAAATTACTATGGAGATATGCATCTTTCTTTCTACTGCTGATTTGACTTTCAAAAATCGCACTCTTGAAGTATTATTTTTGAAAGTCAAATCAGCAGTAGAAAGATGCATATCTCTATAGTAATATTGACATTTTCAACTGCTGAGTTCAAAGAATGAGTTTCAAAAATCGCACTCCAGGATCATACTCCGTGGAGATCGGTTGTCTGTGCGTACCTCAATAGTACATATTGGCGTGAGTTTTATTATTTACATAGGGTTGATGATTTTTTTAAGGGGATGACCAGACCATTAAACTGAATAACTTTCTCTACGGCACCAACATTGAGATCACGAAAAATAACTGCCGTACATTTGGCTCGAGTTAGTTTGCAATTTTGTTTGGGACAGCTGATTTTTTATGCATGTTCCAAGCGTCACTAGATATCACACTTACAAAGCCTCTTTAAAACTTTTTAAATCTAGGATTATTCCCTCAAACTCAAATGACCTTTGTCTGGTAAAAAATCAAAACACACAATAAAATATCGACTGTGGTCCTCCTTGGGTCATGCACACGTGATGACGTCACCTGCTCCCGCGCACGCATGCCATGTGACCACGCGTGCACGCACACCGAACGCCTATTAGTTCTTCGATTCAATGCACCGTTTAGATTCACTTGTCTTTGTTCTAGGCTAGTAGGTTACTAAGTAGGTACAGCAAGTAGAAAGTAAAGAAGACGAGCGATTTTACGTCATACTTGTTGCGTAGGGTGAAGGGTTTTATCGAAGAATTTGTTTATCAAAGGTACTGTACATTTCGACTTCTACTACGACCATCACGGAAAACAATTTATACCGACCGACTGAGAGAGATAATGATTAATTAAAAAAAAAATACTGTATGAGGAGAGGAAAGACCAAAGAAAAATTTGATGGAATGTTTAAAAAACTCTAAGGGTATTGAAATGACGGCTAATGGAGATGAATGGATGGAGTGAGATGACATATTGTGCAGATCTAAAAATGGGTATGATTATGGTGGTGACCATTTATTAAGATGATCCTAGCTATCATAATGGAATATATTGTACTTCGATTGAAGTTTCTGACCGCATCTAATCTACAGCGATAAATCTTCCGACGTGGGGTGGTAGTCACAAAAAATGACCGCGGCAAAAATTCCTAATGATATTTCTTTGAATAACCTACTAACCCACTACTGCACCCTCCAATTAAGCGACTCGCCCAGACATCTCAACGAGGCACAGCCACTCACACAGCCTAGGCTAATATTATCATATCAGTCGCTACTACATAGTACTAGAGTACTAACTATACTATACTATACCTGGGTGCATGCACGCATGCGCATACATATATGTGTAGCGTGACCGGTTGAATTTGATACTTTGATACTCGAGAAATAAACTTTGGTTTTAGGTACCTATAATATTACTGTCGCTTTAAGTGTGACTGTGAGGACCATTATTTATATCATGTTCCTATGACAAGTGTTTAATTATATTTAAAAAAAAAAATTGTAGAGCAAGACAATAGTCTCAGCTATTGTGTTAACCAAAATTACGACCAATGCATCGTACATTATTAACTTAAGAAAAAAATATACAATTGGCATTACCTATCCAAATAAAAAAGAGAAAAAAGAGGAGAGAGGAAATGACGAAGTGGAAGTGACAACGAAAAAGAAAAAAAAACATCAATGTCCTCAAAAACTGGTTCAAAGCCAGTCACCAACCAAACTTAACATCAATTACTACAAAATAAAACTAATAATTTATTGCAACGACATGAACAATATTGAAAAAAAATCAAGCTCACTTCGCTCGCTCCTGGTTTTTATTGTTTAAGACTAGACCTAGTCATGTAGTCATACCTATTGCAGAATTCAATCCAGATTTCGGATCATACTCTATTGGTGGGAAGGGGCGCCAAAATCTAGTTTTTGCCCCGGCCCGGAAAAATCCTAGATCCGGGGCTGTATTCGGTATTCGAAGCGGGAAAGCACACGGCAACCCTCTTATACTGTGGCTGTGTCATGGTAGGTCCTAGCAGACAGATAGATGCCGAACTACCAAGACGTTTCGTTCCGCGCGCACTAACGAAGCTATATGGGTCTTGGCCAGTCAACTTTTTCTTGAACACTTATAGTACTAAACTCTTGTCACACGTTCATGCTATCCTGGTACCCTGGTAGTTTTCGTGACTGCTATTATAAGATATTTATCAGTGTCTTTTGTAAATAGGTAGCTTTATTTTATTACATAATTATGATTATGCTTCTATGAAAGTAAATGTAGGTTTATGAAAATGGACTATACTGTATCTACAGGGTGAAATTGATATCATCAAACTGAACAACTTTATCACCATGGAAGCAAACCCATCGGAGCAACAAAAAATCTGCTGTTCCATACTAAACTGCAATGCGTACGCGACACAAATGTATGCAACAGCAGATTTTTTTTTGCTCCGATTGGTTTGCTCCCATAGTAAGAGTTGTTCAGTTTGATGGGTAGACTCTTAGCTTAAAAGGATGCTAATGATATCAATTTCACCCTGTATAATGCATCTCTCATGCAAATTATGGACAAGCTGGGTATGGATATGGAGGCTCACAGCTTTGGCACTTTTAATGAAATGTCGCGTAGGTGTCTTGAAACCTTCAATAATGGTAAATAAATGACCCTTGCTACAACAGTGTAAAGTTGGCAGTTATTATAGCAATGTCTCTGACTACCCCGTTAGGGATTATACAGGGTGAAATTGATATCATTGGCATCCTTTTAAACTAAGAGTCTACCCATCAAACTGAACAACTTTCACTATGGGAGCAAAGCGATCGGAGCAACAAAAAAATCAGCTGTCCCATACTAAACTGCAATGTCTACTCGACACAAATGTATGCAACAGCAGATTTTTTATTTGCTCCGATTGGTTTGCTCCCATAGTAAAAGTTTTTCAGTTTGATGGATAGACTCTTAGTTTAAAAGGATGCCAATCATATCAATTTCACCCTGTAGTTGTGAGTGTTCGTATGTATGTAAAATAATGAAGGAAAACATCGTGAAGAAACCTGGATATGGTGAAGAAGAAATTCTGAAGCGTATGTCAAGTCTAACGCGTGGTTGACTACGCCCATACAGCCTTACTGAGCGTAAGCCTGTGTCCTGCAGTGGGACGAATTTAGGCTGATGTTGATAATGAAATGGGAAAGCGACTCGTGCAAATAAATAATAAATAAAAGCGGTCAAGTGCGAGTCGGGCTACTCGCGCACCGAGGGTTCCGTACCACATCAACACAACATTATTAACTTAGAAAAAAATTTTTTTTTTTGTCCTTGACCTTTAGCGCAAGACCGACTCACACTTAGCCGGTTTTTAGTATTTGTTGTTATTTTGTAGAGTATGCTCTATAATAACACTAAGTTTGACGCTTGTATATATTACCGTTTTTACGATACAGAGCGTGAAGAAAAAACGTTGATAAAAACTAGTTTCTTGTTGAGTCCCCTTAATTTTTAACTTTTTGACATTTTTATTATTTGTTATCAAATCCGCCGCAATAACGCATAATCTGAGAAAATTTTTACTATCTAGCTATTACGATTTAAAAGTTACAGACCTAAATAGGTAGGACAGACGGACGGACGGACGGACAGACGGACAGACGGACAGACGGACAGACGGACAGACGGACAGACGGACAGACGGACAGACGGACAGACGGACAGACGGACAGACGGACAGACGGACAGACGGACAGACGGACAGACGGACAGACGGACAGACGGACAGACGGACAGACGGACGGACGGATGGACGGATGGACGGACAACGTAGGCTTAGTAATAGAGTCCCGTTTTCACCCTTTGGGTACGGAACCCTAAAAACACGTGTATATTTCGTCATAAATAAAATTGATAACATAACTCACAATTTTCCATTTCCATTTTTGACTTAAAACTTTAAAAAGTTAGGTAGGTGATATAGGTAGTCGCATAGGCAAGCATAGTAACACGTCAAATAAATACTAATCAATAATAACTTTATTGCAAATTATGCAATAGCAATACTATGTTATGTAGTAGTCGTATTCTGTGATATGAGTTTTTGAAAAAAGACTTGCTACTCGTAGTTACTTGTACTTGATATTTTACTTTATCTTGACATGAGGACATGACTGTCCCTTCATCATCATCTCAGCCGACGGACGTCCACTGCTGGACATAGGCCTCTCCCAAGGATCGCCATAGCGACCGGTCCTGCGCTGCCCTCATCCATCGTTTTCCCGCCGCCTTCACCAGGTCGTCGGTCCACCGTGTGGAGGGCCTACCCACGCTGCGCTTTCCGGTCCCTTGAAATCCCTAAAACCTAAAATTTTCTAGAAGAGAACATAGTATAGCTCTTAAAAGGTAGGTTGTAACATGGTAACAAAGGTTGTACCCATCTCAAAATAAGTGTCGTGAGTTTATGAATGGATGAAGTTTCATTCATAGCAGTTTAATCTATCCTAATGAAGGTCGAATATAAATATAATAATTCTCCTATTGTAGCAATATTTATTTTCTGAATTAATTGCTAAGCACCATTGACTTACACTCTAACGATAGATAAGCCCTTTCATAGAAAACTTGAATGCGGTCCTGTACCGCATTGGTGTTCCTAGTTCACTTCGAACTACAGGGTGAAATTGATATCATTAGCATCCTTTTAAACTAAGAGTCTACCCATCAAACTGAACAACTTTTACTATTGGAGAAAACGAATCGGAGGAAAAAAATCTGCTGTTTACATTTGTGTCGCGTAGGCATTGCAGTTTAGTATGGAACAGCAGATTTTTTTGGTCGGTTTGCTCCCATAGTGAAAGTTGTTCAGTTTGATGGGTAGACTCTTAGTTTAAAAGGATGCTAATTTTATCAATTTCACCCTGTGTATGGGAATGTCAGACCACAAGTGTCATTTTGTGTGACATGTTGTTTGTTGTTTTCTGTGTCTATGAAAGGGCTTATCTACTGTTAGAGTTAGAATTTAAGTCAATGCTAAGCACAAACGTACTATCGCGGACTTTTTCGCCTGACCACCACTAAGCTCATTTTTACTTGCATACTAAAAAATAAAAGCGTTATCTAACTTTTATATTTAGTACAACTCTAGTAGTAAGCTGATCAGCCATCGCAAGCTAGAAGTAGTGTTATACAGGTACAAGTATCATTATCCTTTAAACCACATACTCTACCCATCAAACTGAACAACTTTTACTATGGGAGCAAATCTGTCAAAACAAAAAAATTTCTGCTGCTTCATACGTTTAAATCGTGGAGGCATTGCAAATTAGTATGGAACAGCTGCTTTTTTTTTGCGCTGACACTTTTGCTCTCATAGTAAAAGTTGTTCAGTTTGATGGGTGGAGCATGTGAATTATAGGTTCATGATACTTTTCCTTACATCCTGTATGGGTATTTTATGATAGATTATGATTATTAAGTGATGCGTGTGACATTCCATTGATTTTTCTAGGGAGGGCAAAGAGTTTTCTACCTATGCCCATAATGAGGATTATGAATAATGAAACATTTTATCTTTAAACAGCAGCCAACCCGCGATCGTGTGGCCAAAATTAACTCGTTCGCAAAATTAGTCATTCTTCAAAATACCGTATTTTTCTGAATGCAAGTAACGGATCAAGTTACGCCTGGCTGCCGGATATACCGATATTGCCGATTCACAATTTTGTATTATTTTCAAAATCAGCTAATTTTGAATGAATGTAAAATAATTAGGTACCTACTACACTCAATATTTAAACGACTGACAGCAACTTACCAGAAAATTTGATTTGGTATAGATTATAGAATCTATACCTATAATAAAATCGTAAACGCAAAAAAGTCTGTACATTGAATATATTATTTGGAAAAAACCAACCAGGGGCGACTTAAAATCAGTAACTGAACATGTTAGGAAGGTTTAAAATATTTTTTGTTTATTTGTTTGTTTGTCTGTCTGTTTGAACGCTCTAGGTACAACATAGTTGAACGATTTGATCTTTTTAGCACAGAGTACTATAATTACTACCTTTTTACATTTTACTTTTGAAGATAGATTTTTTAGTTTTCCGTACCAAAATTGGCAAAAGCGCTCCATAAAAACGAAGTTCAATTATATTTTGGATAAATAAAGCAAATACTTAATGACAATTTAATTTTTTTTACGATGTATAGAAAGTTCTTTAATCTCGGTCTTGTGGTTTGTCAGATTTTCGTTAAATTGCTTCAAAGTTACAGTGGCTCGAAGATTTCCGTACAAATCTTAAATTAATCCTAGCATTGAAACTATAATATTTTAACAGAAATTCTTTCAAACTACAGGCACATAGATTAGTTTCTAGATAGTGTCTAAAAATTTTATTGATTTTAATTAATTAGTATGTATTGAAAATAGGGTTTAACTTCGTTTGTATGCAGCGCGCTCAGGTGGGCGTTCTGCAAACTACAGTTCTCACAAAAATGCAGTCAAAAAAACTAATTTTCAATTTTGTGCAGTTTTCAGATTTTATATGTTTTAGAGTTGTTATGTTACATTTTCATACAAGGATGGCACGCTAGTAAACCTGTAATAATCCAAATCAAACTCTATTGCCATATAAGTAAGGTTTTTTTCATATTTTCACGTCTGACTAGAAATTGTAAGTCATTGAATTTCATAGGTTATTCAAGAAAAACTAGTTCGTAATTAGAGCTCCATTTTAAAAGGTCTATTTAACTAATGAATAGCAACGTCGATTCAAAGCAAGATATTCTTGAATTATTAACGTGATTTATTAGAAGAAGTGTAATTAATGATCGATTTACAAAAAAAAAAACAAAAAAAAAAATTATATTTTCAACCCATGTTTCTTAGGAATAATATATTTAAAAAAATTTAAGGGTGTATTCAGTTAATGAAAGTATTTACCTGAATACACCAATAAAATTTTAAGATAAAAAGTAAAAAAATAATTTAAAAGAAGGCGATTTGTAGTGCCCCATTTGATATACTTTCTGGATTATATTTGAGCACATTTTTTGTCGATGTTTGATACAAATTCGAACCTTATTGACTTTTATACCAATCTATAACAAAGTACACGGTTTCTACGTAGGTTTTGCATTAAATTAATTAGCATAATGTAAAATTTTTGCCACAGTCTCGTTTTTAATCATATTCATAAAAGAGCAAAGGACAAGCAAAGGACGTATCCCGTTCCATTCAGAACGAAAATAATAAAAACTGTTATTATAATGCAACCATAGAACTTGTTTGCTCTGTAAACTTACGCAACGGAACGTGGTTTAAAAAAAAAGAAACCAGATCCATTCGGAGCGGTGCTTTCTTAAAACTGGCATGCAAAATGACTGTGGAAATGTCCTTTATTATTTTAAAATTTTCGATCGAATTTCGAACACGCCTCGTGAAAGTTTAAAATGTCAATTAAAAAGTAGTACAATTTTTAATACTTGATCCTTTTAACTTTTTCCGATAATGTCTTTAATTTAATCCAGCATGTGATTGTTTTCTTTTTTTTAACTTATGTCATAGTTATGAGATAGAGGAACAACAAGCGAGATAACCGCTCGGTTACCGAATTTTAATTGGCCACTTTCTTTAGGCGTGTAACTTTCAATTACGTAACAAAACGAAATGAGAAACAATTATGTATGTATTAATATACCGGAAAAGATGTGTTTTGAGCGCTTACTTTCTAGAATATAAAAATATGATGCAGGATGCTGTTCCGTTCACGCAATATAACACGGTTAGTTTTAAATTTTTAAACAATCTCCTTTTTATTATGTTATTTCAATTTTAAATTTAAAAGACGTCCTTAGTATTATTTTTACTAATATCCTCAAAAACTTGAACCATGAAATTTCTTTCGCTGAAATGAGGCTTCAGCCTTATGTCGTTTTTTAATCGATCCTTTTCCATTTTAGGGCGAGATACTACTTTAAAATATAACAATTTATTTGGCGACAATCTCTTTAATTATTGAAGGAGACAAAAAATTTGTAGAGCATTTTTTGACCATTGTTTGTGATCTGCTCTTTCGCTGTAATTATGAAGAAATTACCTTTAATGCTCCCACCTGAGGTGTGTGGCTGTTGGCTCTGTTGCGCATTGCTCTGTGCCTCCAACTTTGTGCTCACCGAGTTCCACATATCAAACATGTTCAACATCTTGGGCCCTTGCGGACCGACACTCACACAAACTTTTTCATAACACTAAAATTTGTCGTTACACACAAGTCAACTCATTCATTTTCGTAACACTGAAAGGCAAGCGTCAAAATTGATCGTCCGTCGTATAAAACTTAAGGCTATGCACTGATCCCCGGTTATACTTTTGTAATGTTCTTTAAATGTTATTTATACATAATTATATATTGCGGTTTTTTTATTATTAATTAATATTGTACTTCATATAAACTTTCTCAAATGGTCAACTAATGTAAATACGCTATAATTTGTTTTTTTTTCAGCTACTTTTATACGGATTTTTTTTTTAAATATCAGTCTAAAATTTCGATCGTAAGGTTTGGATTTATTTGCTTGGGAAGTTATATTTGTGGGTTTTAAATTTTACTAATTAATATTTGTGAATTATTTATTGTATTAGATAAAAACTAATTATTTTGTGATTATATTTATATTGCGTATATAAATTTTAATAAACTGTGATAATTTTTTTTAATTAAATGATGTCGGAAAGGTTAAATATATTGTCAACGTGCGTACTCTTCATGTAAAAACGTTATGTATCCAATGCCGTAAGTATATTCTGAAAAACGTTACAAAAAATCGTTTTTTCCTCTTCATAGTTCGTCCAACAAACCGTTATTTTTTTTCCACTTGCAACCGGCCAGTTTCACAACGACACTTCTTGACTGAAAGCACACGCGTTCCAAAACTGCATAATTTCGAATTTGGAACGATAATTTTTTAAATAATCAGGTGTATACACGCGCGATATTGATTTCCGAACGAATTTCTATTACTTTTTTAGAAAAATACTGCGTTATTGCGTTGTATTTTTGGAGTTTTTCTTTTCGTCGCGTTGCATGCACTGAAGTGCAGTTGCAGAGGGGGTGTTTCAGCTTCAGTTTTAGGGGAGGGGGGTGGGTAGGAAGCGGTGGTTTCGACGGCGCATGCTCGGAATCGATCCCGCGTGGCCAGTGAGGTATCTAAACCGAACACTACTTTTCTTTTCAAGCTATGTATGGCCGCGCATGCAAGTATAGCCGCATAGTTATTATGGTAGAACTTCCATTATGTCATTCACTTTGATGTCGTTCTGTATTGATGTAGGTTTACCTTTTGTTTGTTAAAAAGATTGTTTTTTTACGTAGCAAGCAAATAAAATATTTAAGGTATTATGACCGCCATATGACTACACGGAAAAAAAAATCTAGTCGCTGTATTCTAGAATTTTGCAATATTTTTTTATTCATCAGCAGTTAATGTTATCCATTATGAATTCAACTATCATTACCGCTTTTAAAATAAGGTCTTCATAGGAAAATATCTCAGACGAAGGATCAAGAATGTATAGGTCAAGTATAGTTAAATGTCAGTTTACCATCGTGACGTGAAGCGAAAAATTATTCATCTATGCATACTATTACCTATTCTGTGTCTATGTGAAATCTGTAACATTTTTTTTTTTTCAATAAAGGACAATGTGCATTTTCTTATGGAAGCTATTATTAAAGTAGCTCTAATAAAATATACGGCATTTTCAAGTTAACAATAGTTAGGTTACAATAAAGGCTCTTTTTAACCGACTTAAAAAAAGGAGGAAATTTCTCAATTCGACTGTAATAATATTTTTTTTATATCAAAATATTTGACTAAAAAATTATCTTAATTTAATTTTGATCCTTGCCTGTTAAATGATGTTTTATGGGGAAAATATATTTTCGTTACGTAGATATACAGGGTCTTTCTTAATAATGCTGACCATTTTTTAAGGCAATGATCAGATCATCAAACTGCACAACTTTTTCTATATATGGGAGCAATATCAAAATCGCGAAAAAATCCACTGTCCCATATATTGGGACGAGTAGGTTTGCAGTTTTGTACGGAACAGTTGTATGGCAAGTTGCTCAGTTAAATATGGAAGCTCTACATCCATACAATCAGTCAGAAATCCCAGTACAACTTCAAGCACGCAGTTGTAGCAATTCTCACTTGTCATATTGAAGGTTTAACAATTGACGAGATCTTTAGTAATACATATATAAAAAATAATATCTTGGACATTACATCACATAGATTATCTAGGCCCATTGAAAGTACCAGAATTTAGTCCGGTCTTTTATTATTGATGACTAGAGTAGATAACGATATCGAATACATAATATGCGTACAAACATCCATGACGCGGCTACGAAATATTATTTTTCACCATCCAAATATTTGCCCCTTACTGGATTCGAACCCTCGACCCTTGGATCAGCAGGCAGGTTCACTACCAACTGAACCATCTAGTCCTAAATAACTATTTAAAAAAGATTTAATCTCTGGCGTAACAACAAAATCTCAAAACCACACCTACACCAAAAACCTCCCTCTCACTTTCCAAAGCCTACGCTAACAAAAAAAAAAGGAAAATTCCGAAATGTTAATCAACATTCAGCGGAGTGCGTGCGCGAGCGCAGCGACAGTGTTACGCAAGGCGGCGCGTTACGTTGCACGCACACAGATGCACGGCGACAAACACAGGCGAGCCGTTTTGGCGGTCTACGGGCTAAGTTATACGCTGAGGCGATTTCATACGGTAGTCCTGTTATGACGTCATTTGTTCAAAAGGCCTCGGGCCATAATGAGGGGCATAAATTTGTTGTGTCAAGTCTAAGCTGTCCACCGATGGGCCTAGCATGCCGCCCCAGAGAAAATCGAGAAAGATCGAGGCCTCTGTCTTTGTCACTTTGCGCATGTCAACACGAGCTATGACAGACGGGCTAGCATGTTATTACTCACGATGTAACGAGAATACCGTCATGCGCATACCGTTTTGGCACGCGTAAAGTAACAAAGACAGAAGTACATCTAATCTTTCACGTTTTCTCGATGGTTGCATGCTAGGCGCACCGTTTTTTCTTTTTTTTTTCTTCAGAAAAGTGTGAGGTAGCTAAGTGGCGAGTAAATAAATAAATAATTCATCAATGAGCGCTCTCGCTCGATTACGTTGCAAGGGAACTGGGGTGCAATCGCGGTAAGTATTCGGCGATGGAACCGTGATTGGATTACTTACGAACCATAACTTTTGACACAATTTGTATTGCGCTAATCGCGGTACAGTTCATGACAGCCGTTAGAGCCGTTTTGACAGATCGCTCAGACGTTAAAAGCTGTCAGTTACATAGAGTTTAGCACGATGCGGAATTCAGCACAGTTGAATAGTAATCGGATTGCAATGTGATTAGAACTGAAATTGGGTAAGAATAGAACTTCGATGTTTTAAATTAGCGCAATCGGGCTCCTGAAGTGATTTAATAACACATCTCTGGTGAACGACCAGCCTTAGATTATGTTTATTCCTCGTTGATCAATTTTGACCCCTGACGAATGCGTACCTAACAAAAATGAAGAAACAACAAGGGTGATTAGTACAAGCAAAAAATGATTTTCATATTAATTTTGTATGCAAATTTACAGGCAATGAACTTTCCTACTGAAAAATTAACAGAATAGTAGCTTGGTAAATAATTATAAATCACTTAGACCATTCCGATAATTCGAAAAGAACCTACGACTAATATAATATTATAATTCGGAAAGTGTGTTTGTTTGTCTGTTTGAAAAGTCGCCGTTGTTATCATGACGACTACATTATGTACAGGGTGTAACAAAACACCCTAGTAATACTTAATGGGGTGCTTCAGACCATCAGACTGAACAACTTTCACTATAGAGCCAACACCGAGAAAAAATAAAAAATTCTGCTATCCCATACAAATGAGTCGAGCCGGTACCGCAGTTTTGTATAAAACAGATGATTTTTATTTCGCGATTTCGATTACTAAGATGTTTTGTTACATCCTGTATATAATCAATGTCAATGATATTTGGCAGCGATGTAGACTGTGGTCCAGTATGAGAAAAGACAATGGCTATCCCAAATAATTATGGAACCTTCTACATTAACAAATAATATAAATTGGTTGTTCTTGCAGTATCTATAGGTAATACGCATACTTAGCTTTTTAGGATGACTGCTTTATCTACCAATATCTGTTTTAATTCCTGTCTTCTACTGTACTCGTTTGTTTGCATTTATAAATAAAGTGAAACGTCAATCATGCTACATTTAAAATTTTAAGTGGTTGCTAGTTGTAGCAAAGTTTCTGCCTAACCCGAAAGAAAATACGGCCGTGATCAACCGGAATGTAACCTTTGAGATTTTCGTAAAAAAAATCTAAAGGAGAAAGGACACTCCGCTCACATCGCATGTCTCGGCCCAAACCAGAAACAAGTGAAAGTCGCAACTGCCAAAATCTCATGTGAAAGTGAGAGAGTTCGCTTGATCGATGCTATAATTATTATTACCCATTATATGAGATATGCTAAATGCGAGCCGGATGTCGGATGAGAATCGATTGTCGATGAAAGAATCTGTTTCTCCTTTTACAACATCATTTTTAGACCTAGCGTGAAATTGTGTCGAAATATTCGAAAGATTAAAAGGATTATTGTCCTTAATTATGCAAATAATTTAATTATGTTTTAATAATGAAATATAACATGCTTGTTTTTTAAGGGAATGATCATGGATCAAAATCAGACAATCCTATTATTCTGAAATAGAGAAAGTTGTTGGTTTGATTAAAAATGACCCTATTCTTCTAAAACTTATCAACGAGTAAGTAAGACGACATTTCGACCTAAATCAGGACTAAAGATTTTTTTTTTTTTTTTGGTGGATATTTATTCAATCTTGGAAACCATGATATGGCAGCAAATAATGCTATAATTGCCCGCATGAAAAAATAGTTGTAGCAATGTTTCTAAAGACCCTGAAATACGGCCATGAGTTACAACAGAAAAGATATTTTTCGAGATTGAAATCAGTAAGTCGAGTAAAATTACTAATCAGCAAATTGAATAAAAATTAAAATATAGATAATAAAAGATTTTGTAACAAAATACTATAATTAAAAAAAGATTTATTTCATTAAAAAAAAGCAATCAGTAAAAAAAAAGAAATTCGAAATTCAAACAGTTTTCAGACAGTACAGAACATTCGCCGTAACGAAGTGGACTAGTGACTCACACAGAAAGTAGGTTTTACCTCCGCTTTGTAAGATTCATATCAAACAAACTGTTGTGAAAAGGAAAAGGATATGCGCTCATATACTTTATAAAATATGTTACTAAACGGTACAAGATAACGTATGTATGCATACATTAAATGAAACTATTTATGTAACGAAAAGGAACAGAGAAATTACATCAAATTTAACATTTTTTGCCCCTACTTTTGGTCTGTAGTCTGTACCGAAACGAGTGCGAAAACTCAATAAATAATGTTATATCTAAGAAAAATATGTTAGGTACTACGAATGAAAATTTTTATGGGAAGTATTATTTTAGTATTGCTATTGTGATATGTGGGCGGCATAGGTTACAGAAATAGAAAAGAAATAATAAAATAAAACATTATAGTTTACAATAAATTACAACTACAAACTTAGCATGCCTGAAGATGGAAAATAATGTAGTAACATAAATGGAAGTGACTTTTAATAATTCATCCCCTAGTTAAGTTTTTTGTATATTTTTATTTTTTTAATAGTTGCAAATTGGTGAAAGCCGCTACCCAGCGGGACAGCAGCTAGGAAGATGATGAATAGTTGCAAATTGTTATATTATTTTCATCTATTTGCCTGTTTATAAAATTACTGAACCAATTCAGATTTATTATTCATACTTGAAGTACACTATCTACATCTATGTTTTTCTATTTATCGTAATATCGGTAACTCGTTCAGGAGTGCGATTTTTGAAACTCATTCACTGAGCTCAGCAAATGAAAATGTCAAAATTACTACGAAGATATGCATCTTTCTACTGCTGATTTGACTTTCAAAAATCGCTCTCTTGAAGTATGATTTTTTTATGTCAAATCAGCAGTAGAAAGATGCATATCTCCACAGTAATTTTGGTATTTTCAACGGCTGAACTCAGCAGTTGAAAATGTCAAAATTACTATTATATAATTATATATTAAATTGAAACGGTGGATTTTTATCTGATCTTTCGTTCGATTAATAAAGTAAAAAATAAAGTAAGTAATAAGTAAGTAGTAAATTATATTATGTTTTTAGAGTGTAAATACCATCAATAAACGTAACCGTTCGTGGGCTTACAATAAATTGACTCCTTTAGGGCGTATCCTCACAACATAAGTACTTACAGTACCTACATAACAGAATTCAAACGAATAATAAATTAAAATCCTTGTCCAACACAAAAACTTGTTGAATTTGCAACTGTAATTATTGTGAGCTGCAGGTAAGATCAAATCGTCCTCGAAACACGCGAGATAAAACCTGTAATGTTAAGTTTAGACTTTTAGGCTTGTTAGGTACTAGAATTTATTAGTACCTAAAGTGATTAATATTCAAGTAACAAATTTTAGTGATTTAATATACAGATTGACGATGTAATATTGAAATTTTACTTAGGTGTAATGTTGAAATTTTACTTAGATGTAATATATTTAAATATCACATTTAATCAGTATATTCATCTGAAGAAACATTTTTACTTGGTGGACATTTAAAGACGAGAATAGTAGGTCAGAAAAAGCAAAAAATGTATGCCAAAAAATTTGAAAATGTGTCTGTAGGTAGGTAATAAAATAAATGTGTGAAAAATTGCAACAATGAAATGAACGCACCTAAAAAAAAGTTCCTTTCTTTTTTTTTTAGTATCTCTAAAGTCAAAATATGACTTGTGTATGAGGAAGAGATATGAAACTTTAAAATCAATACTTTTTTTTATTTTGTAATTTACCAATTTATTAGATTTTTAAAACTGAAAGTTTTAGATTAAACTTCATGAACGCTGAAATAGTTAAACTTTGTAATTTTCCAAAATGCGTAATCAGTTAAATGTTTAACTACTTAGATCCTAACACAAATAAAATTCGAATCCCACTAACATCGACCTTAAAAAGCCGTTATCTTAAAAAACAAATAGCGTTTAAAAAACGCCCTTCAGCCCCGAAAGAGAAAAATTTTATTTCCCAAGAGTTTCCTAACATCCATCGTCTCTCTCTGCCGCAAGGTCGTCGTTATACCCGTCTCGCTCGCACAGTATGCAATCCGAGATCTCATGCAACTAGAGACCTTGATAAATTGCAAGTTTCGTGATAGATAATTAGTTATACGGGCTATTATTATACGGGCCTTTTAATTTATGCAAAAAAAAAATTTACAACAATATTATTTTCAAGCGACATCGGAGCCTTAAACATATTTTTTTATTACAAAACATATTTTTGCAACAATGAAATGAACGCACCTAAAAAAAAGTTCCTTTCTTTTTTTATTGAGATTTAAAAAGTGACAGCTACAGATTAACAAATGAATTATGAAAGAAAAGGTTACGAAATGGACCGGTATTAAAATGAATACGACGGACGACCAATCTGTTAACTATATAAAATACTCACGTCCAATGCTATGCATTTGTAAAACAATCCAAAAAGACACAACACCAAAAAGTTTCAATTGCACCGCCAAAAACTCCTTTCACAAAGAAAGCACAGGTTAAAAATAATGTTCGCGGTACAAGCTTCCAAAAATTGAAAGTTTGGGCGCGGAGCGGCCGTGCGCTTGCGTTCTGCGACTCAAACTGAATTTAGTGAGCGAACGAATGGTTTGGTTTGGCACACCGGCATAGAAGGACTGTGAAGGTACCCAAGGCATTCGAATTGAAGAGTTGTTCTAGACTTCTATGCGAATGAATTTTAATTCAAAGTTGCACCTAATGGTACTACATAATTCTTAATAACAGCGAAATTAAATTTAAAATATTATTTTTATTTTATTTACTAAAATTGTTGTTCTAATTGAGTGAATGAGTGAATTTACAGAAGATTAATTTCATGAATAAAAATTTTGTTTTTGTTTTTTATTTGTTTTTAAACTTTCATGCTTATTTTTAATCACGAACGTTTTTTAATACATACAACGTGTTAATGAATTAACGCAAAACTAGAAAGTAGTTTGTTTAAAATCGAGAGCAGAATCGAATTATCATGGTTTCAACATAGGTAATTTTTTCCAAAATATTAAATAATTTTTTTGCAAAATTTACAATTTTCTGAACTCTATGTCAATCCACCGCACGGGCACACTCACCCTACTTACTACCAAAACAAGATTATAAAAATGTATCCATAAGTACGTTAGCGCTTTCTTTCAGTGCTGAAATGATAACAAATCATTTTTGCCTCAAAACTTAAAATGCGAATAACTTTAAATTTTAACTATAAAAATAATGAAATTTTTGTTTCAATCTAATTATTTTGTTATAAATCAGTTGGGGTGTATAAGGTTTTGCGCTAATTTATTAACACGTTGTATTTCTAGTTGTAAAAGAAATAAAGTTTACTTAATTTATCAATTTACTAAAAACACTTTAACGTTTTTGTTAACAAATAAAAAAAAACATAATGTAACGGATTAACTTTATATTCGCAGAAAGTATTTTTAAGTTTTATAAAAACTCAGTACACAATTAGGTCAATTTATAAACCTGATTGTACATTGTAACAAAGCTTTTGATCACCCCAAACATAACCTGGTCGCGAAGTTATGTTACATATTAATTCAAATGACCTACTTACAAATTACTCATTCATTCATTCCTGAAACCCTAATCATGATAAAAACTGAACTTTGTCATAGCTACATGCTTTCAAACATGGCTGTGTTGTTGCAAATCTTCTGTTACCCCGGAAAGGAAATGAAGTCGCGAATTAACAATTAGCAGTTAAATGACCTAATTTAAAAAATATATCTTTTTTCTAATCGTTCATTCATTCGTTCCATTTGCTACCACTACTTTAAAAACTTTAAAAATTATTATTGAGGGTCCTTTTTAATATTCTGACAGTTTTTAAGGGTTTTTTGATCATACAATCAAACTGAACAACTTTCTTTATGAGATCAACATCGAAATCACGAAAAATAAAATCTGTTGTTTCATACGAAATTGCTCTAACCAACTCGACCCAAATTGTAAGGGACAGCAGATTTTTTTTTCGCGGTTTTGGTGTTTGTCGCATATAGAGAACATTTTTTAATTTTATGGTCTGATAATTTTTTTAAAAACCGGCAGCATAATAAGAAGACCAAAACCAGTCTCAACTTAAAACTAAATTAATGATAAAAAGTAATTAAATCTTGATTCCAGTACTCACTTAGTCTGATAAATAAAAAACAAAGCTATAGCAAAGCTACTAACCACCCCGAAAAGAAATCTGGTCGCAAATTTATGTCCACATCAATTCAAAATGACCTAGTTTACAAAAATATCTATTTAAAAATTCAACCCTTGCTTGATGTTTTTTTTTATCTCGGTCCCCTCTCGTTGACCCCTCCAAATTGACAGGACATGCAAAATCCATTGAAATGAACAAGCCTCGACCGGTCTGTTTAGTTTTTACATTATTTTGTATTGAAAAAAAACCAGAATGGAGAAACGTATGCAAAATCTTCTTTCACATTGTGGAGGGTCAAGAAAGATATCTTAGACTACTCGATCTGAGATTAAACTCCAAATAATATTTCCTTCAGATATAAAGGGTGTAAAATAAAATGGGACAGCTACTTAAAGGGGTGCTTCAGACCATCAAACTGAACAACTTTCTCTATGGGACCAACATCGAAATCGCGAAAAAAAAATCTGCTGTCCCATACATTTCAGTCGAGTTATTTTTGCAGTTTTGTATGGGAGAGCGGATTTTTTTTTCGCGATTCCGGTATTGGTCCCATAGAGAAAGTTGTTCAGTTTGATGGTCTGAAGCACCCCTTTAAGTAACTGTCCCATTTTATTGTACACCCTGTATTTGCTCTCGTTTCGACCGTACGATACATAAACATAACATAATATAACAATGACAAATAAAGACAAATAAGAACAAATAAAGACAAACAAAAACGAATAAAGACAAATAAGAAAAAAAAGATAATAAGAACGGTAAATAAAGATACATACATAAAGATAAATAAAGACAAATGAAGACCAATGAAGACAAATAAAGACAAATAAAGACAACTAAAGATTATTATTGACAAATAAAAATTATTTCTGTTCCTTTTAATAAAATAAACAAAAAAAAGAATAAAAATATTTAATAATTTTATAAGTAAGAAAAAAAATTTGGTGGGGGGAGGTAATAAATAATATTATGTATATTATGTTATTGTTATGTTTATACAACGTGTTAATAAATTAGCGCAAAACCCAACACACACCTTAACTGATTTATAACAAAATAATTAGATCGCAATGCAACAATTATTTCATTATTTTAAGTTATTCGCATTTTAAGTTTTGAGGCAAAAATGATTTGTTATCATTTCAGCACTGAAAGAAAGCGCTAACGTACTCATGGATACATTTTTATAATCTTGTTTTGGTAGTAAGTAGGGTGAGTGTGTTCATGCGGTGGGTTGACATAGGGTTCAGTAAACTTTAAATTTAGCAAAAAAATTATTTAATATTTTGAAAAAAATTACCTATGTTGAAACCATGATAATTCTATTCTGCTCTCGATTCTAAACAAACTACTTTCTAGTTTTGCGTTAATTCATTAACACGTTGTAACACGTCATTCCATCCCGCAATGCAATTCTCTAACCACAAACATCGTTACCACCTTAAATTATTTATTTATTTTATTTTTTTATTTGTTTATTAGGAAGCCAACATGACACATATAAGAAAAAAAGATAATAAGAACGGTAAATAAAGATACATAAAGATAAATAAAGACAAATGAAGACAAATAAAGACAACTAAAGATTATTAATGACAAATAAAAATTATTTCTTTTACTTTGACTAAAATAAACAAAAAAAAGAATAAAAATATTTATAAGTAAGAAAAAAAATTCGTCGTTGAAACATCGGCGAGCTGACAATTGGCTACTTGACAACTAGTCAAATCAGCTACTCTTTATCGGACGTCAAAACATGCGCTTTGTATGAAGATTTGTACTAAATATTGAGTTGTGACGTCATCAACATTTTCATTACTTTTTATGGTTTATCTTGTTATTAAAAATAGTATTCAAGCTAAAAACTCAATGAAAATGGGAGTTTAGCGTTATTTTCTAACCCTTTTTTTATTGAGTAGATAAAAATAAAATATATTGAATGTAGTCAAATACCCAATTCGGTATTCACTATGTTTATGTCATGTGTCAAACTTATATAAAAACTGCGACGATCTGAAGGATGCAAGAAGGATGTTACATTTGTGAGCCCGTCGATGTTTTTGACAGAGATGTGATGCTTTGTGAATTGCACTCATGGAGTGCGATTTTTGAATCTCCTTAGCTGAGTTCAGCAGTTGAAAATGTCAAAATTACTGTGGAGATATGCATCTTTCTACTGCTTCTTCTTTTGACTTTCAAAAATCATACTTCAGGAGAGCGATTTTTGAAAGTCAAATCAGCAGTAGAAAGATGCGTATCTAAATAGTAATTATGACATTTTCAACTCCTGAACTCAGCGAATGAGATTCAAAAATCGCACACCTTGCTAGAAGCTATGTACGTGGGGCACACTGAAAGTTTCAGGACAATAAAAAGTGGATTGAAGTAGGAGGTTGGGAATACTTTTAATATTTTAAGAAGTGGCCTCCATTCCATTTTATGTATTGTCCCGTTCAATGGAACCTCTGTGAGAAGCAGTGGACCCCCTCTGCTTTACTATGAAATTATTGAAATCGGTTAAATTATGGGGTATTCATCTAGTACAAAGCTTCCCTACGCCTTAATATTCGTGTAGGATCTTTTGCACTTGACTCATATCAATGCTGAAGCTTGCCTGAATTTGCTGGTAGGTCACTTTCTTATCAGCCTCTCTCATGAGCTGCACAGCATTGGCGTTTTCCTCAGTTTTCGCCGTTAAACGACGTCTCCCAGGTAGATCATCAGTGAGATTGCTCCGATCATGCCTAAACTGATTTAACCCGTTGTAAACAAGTGTCAAGGGAAAGGGCTTCATCATGAAATACCAATCGAAGTTTATCATTAACTTTGTTATGGACTAGGACCACGACGAAAATCGTAATAAATTGGTGAGAAAACATTTTTCCCTGCTAAATTCGTTTTGCCTCGCGACACGCACTTTTCAAATTGCCGCCAAATCGTTAAAACAAATGACAATCGAATAAAATGTTTGGCTGTAGGTTGATAAAGAGTTTCTTATTCGTAATTAAAATACATTTTTCATTGGCATCGTCATTAACTGGTCCGTTCCTGAAACTTTCAGTGCTAGCCCTACGTATGTATGTAGTTGTAACAAAGATTCTGTTCACCCTGAACAGTGAGTATGTGTATAGGATGTTGCATTCGCTGCGTGTCTATTAAAATATTCAACCATGAGCACTGACTGACTCACTGACACATTGAACAATTATCCAAACAAAGGAAAATCTACGCATTATACGTTTAATGTTTAAGAAAATTATTTAATTGCGAAAATTATTATCACGATAATAATTTGTTTCTAATCATTTTGTTTATTATTATAATTATGCTAAGCGGCAGTAACTATACAGAGTGTTACAAAAATACCTACAAATAAACATTTTAGGGGGTGGTTATGACCATCACACTGAACAACTTTCACTATGGGACCAATATCGAAATAGCGAAAAAAAAAATCTTTTGTTCGATCATCATCATCATCATCATCATCATCATATCAGCCGATAGACGTCCACTGCTGGACATAGGCCACCTCCAAAATGGGGAGATTTGCCATAATCGCCAAGATGCGATGCGTTTGCCATGTTCCATACTAAACTACACATCTACTCGAGTGTATAGGACAAAAATTTTTTTTTTTCGCCATCCGATGTTGGTCCCATAGTGAAAGTTATTAAGTTTGATGGTCTGAACAACTCCCATAAAAGATTGAAATGTTTATTTTTACTTTTGTAACACCCTGTATAAGTATTCCTATTTTAGAGTTGTACACACGGCGACACATCAAGCTATACAAAACCAATATAAGCTGGCCGCGCGATGCTATACGTTACTCGACCTACGCGCGGTCAGCTTATGTTGGTTTTGTATAGCTTGATGTGTCGCCGTGTGTACATACAGGGTTACATATCTACATAAAGGGGTGCTTAAGACCATGAAACTGCACAACAACCAACAATGAAAACGCGAGAAAATTGTTGTTCCATTTAAAATGGCAATAGCTCAAAATTATGGAATAGTAAGATGGAATAGGAGATTTTTTTACTTATTTATTAGAAACCAAGAAAAAAATACTGAAATGAATAATAGTTAAGGAAGTTTGAAATTAGCTACTAAAATTTTTACTTTAATTTTTTTTATAAAAAATGACGGAAATAAGCTTTTTCTGAAAAATTTCTGGGAAATAGATCGTAGTATGTGATGCGGAGAGACGAGTGACTATGTACTAAATGAAAAACTGTTTTGGGAGGTTTTCGAAACAATCATTACACATAGTTTAAGTACAGGTTTGATGAAATATCGTAAAATTATTTGGATTAGCACGTGATTTTGTGAATAATAAATACTAAAGGCGTCTACTTTGGCACAAAAATCTATCGAGAAAATTTTACGGAATCATGTTTTCCTTTTGAACAACACTAGGTTACATAGTCCTTAAACATATGTCTGAAAATGAAATACGTCACCCTGGTATTCACGATTTATGCGAATCAGAAAGTGGCCCAAATTCCTGAGGTAGCGCCTTAATTATGAATGTGGATGGCTGTGGTAGGAGAGGCAGGCCGAAGAAAAGATGGATGGATTGTGTGAAGGATGATATATGTAAAAAAGGAGTGAGTGTTGAAACGACGACTAAGATAGATTGAATGGAAGAAAATGACATATTATAATTATTACACTAACCCCAAATAATGGGAGAACTGCGAGATAATTATGATGACCTACATACTTCTAGATGAATTCTACCACAATCACGACATCAATCTTGTTTCCAAACTTAATATACGGATCATGTCATTGAGCTCGAAAAGAACTAGAATCCTCACCCAGAAACAGTCAAAGAGCCAACAAGTGCGAGTCTAGCTGAGGCTTGAAGGGTTCTGCAGTTTGTTCTGTTTTTAGGAATACGCATTCAAAAAATATTAAATGGCTAGCTATGTACTTCGTCTGCATGGAATTTGTATGCTTATGTCCGTCTTCGGGCTGCAAGCTATCTTCCAAACTTCATCACAGTGTTGCCACCTTAGCCCTTTTGGGGCTAGATCTAGCACTTTTTACTCTAGGTGAACTCGTTGTTTAATGATTTAGCCCGGAAAGGGCAATCTAGCCCTTTTCAGGCTTTTCATTTTCTTAAAAATATTGCACCAAAACTTGAATTTGCGCCATGCATGGCATCGCAATAACATCGAACTTGGGCGATTTGTGTCATATATTGATTTATTTATATTTTTGTGGTAGATACCATTTGTTCGATTATGTCAACATAGGTACCGCGCATCGGCACGCCGCGTGATTCGGGTTTAGTTTGTTAATAACTAAATAATATTTTTAATTTTTTAACCTATTAAATTGGTTAACTTTTTCTTCAAATTCTGTTTAATTTTGAAAAATGTTATTGTGATTCAATAAATACATATTTAGATTAATAATATTATGTCTATGTTAACATACTTATGTTGTTGTGCAAATAAATTCTTTTCATATATACATAATTGAAATCATTAGTAAAGGTGTTTTTTAGCTTATTTTTTTTACACCAAGTGTTTTCTTGGTAATTTGTGCTCCATCTAGCCCGATAAGTAGTCAAAGAGCCCGATCTAGCCCTTTTTATCTTCTTCAACTGCCCCTATTACTAAAACTAAGGTGGCAACACTGCTTCATCAAGATTGGTTCAGACGTTTAGCCGTGAAAAGGTAACACACATACACTCTCGCATTTAGAATTATCCTCACCAACCTATCATCTTCCACAGTTTAACATAAGCTTCTACCAAGGCGCGCCACAAAACTCCATCCTCGGCTTTAATCATCCAGTCACTCCCTGCAACCTTTCTCAGATCGTCTGTCCAGCGGACAGTATCGCGTTCCACACTACTCCTGCCAGTTCGTGGTCTCCACTCTAGAACTCTGACACCCCATCGGTTGTCAGTTCTTCGACAGCGATGACCAGCCCATTGCCACTTCAGCTTGCAAAATTTCTGAACTATGTCAACCACATCTAAACTATTATAAAACTGTAACAGAAGTGTGTTTGTACATTGAAGATATTAACAACAAAAAAAGTTACAATGTGGTTTTTAGGTGTCCCTGATTCCAAATCACCAATTTTTGGATTTTTTGTCTGTATGATTGTTTGTTTGTGTGTTTGTTTGTTTGTTTGAACGAGCATCACGCAAAAACTACTGAACCGATTTTGATGAAACTTTTTTGTTTGATAGCTTATGATCTGACTTAAAATCTGGTATATAATTTGTGCGGACGAAGTCGCGGGTTAACTCTAGTTAGTTATAATATTAGTGTGATAATAGATAATGTCTCTGCGTACCCGAATGGGCGACAGTCATGAGAATATGTATTATTTTATGTTTGTAATAGTTACTAATATTTTGCTTGAAAATTCAATTAGAATAAATAATTCAGAGAACAAAGTACGCTCGCGACTATATCTCCCAAAACAACGAACCCTTTAATTACGGAACCCAAAAACCAATCTTTTCTAAACAAAGAAGAGAATAAAGTAAATAAACTTTATATAAAGCGATACACGGTAACCTATATTCCACAGATAAAGCACTGATACCGTTCCATATCTAGTTTTTATCTCGGTCAACGTACGATAAGTGTTGCGTCAAGTTGATTTTTGGTACGTAACATTTGGTATGGAGAGGATGAATTACAGCCTATGTACGAAAGATAATAAATTGGTTCGGTCACGTAGAGAGAATGAATGAAAGAAGACTTACGAATGAAATTTATCAAGCAAAGGTGAGCGGAAGTGTTGGGAGAGGCCGTCCGAGGAAAACATACCACGATCAAATGATCTTTTCCGAAAAGGACAAGTGCGTAGCACCCTCAATCGACGGAAGTGCATGAAAAGATGTATGAATGTCAATGAGGCTAGAGAAGTGTGTCAGAGTCGTAGCGTGTGGCGATCTGTGGTCTCTGCCTATCCCCTTGGGACAATGGCGTGAGCTTATGTATGTATGTATGTATGAATTTAAGAGTCCTGTCGGTATAGGGCATCCTCACAAAATAGATATAATATTTGGTTTTAGAACAGAAGCGTGCTAGAAGTACCTGTGGTAGTACAGGCACAACCTGGACACTTCATATAAACGGGATCGCACTGACCAGGAAAGGCTAGCTACATGTATGCTGAGTGAGTGCGAGTGAGACAGGAATACACCACTGCTACTGTTTATACGTTCGTCTACCTCAGATAATGTAATACTTTATTATGTGTTGTGTGTGTTACTTATGAAAATAACTTGTTTATCTATCATACCACCGAGATTTACCAAGATAGGTTAAACATCGTGAGGAAACCGGCATGCTTCAATTTCGAGGCATGTATTGCACCCACTGTCCATTATTATAAGTGGCGACGGGCTCACTCCCCGTCACACTGGTCAGAGTTTCGGTACTACTAGTGAAACGTGGATGTTCTGAGGTTTCAGAATATCTCTGACTACCCCCTCGGGGAATATAGTCGTGAGAATATGCTTCTTAATCATCTTTCTGGCCCAGATGATGGCGCCTTGCCTATTAATAGTAAAATTCAACAAAAAAACGCGAAAAAAATTGCTGGTCCAAATCTTTGATCTAAGGGTCCAACAGTAAAAGTTGTTCAGTTTGATGGTCTGAAGTATGTAAAGAAATTAGTTTGTGAAAAGTAAACACCATGTATAATTAAGTAGGTACTATACATGTAATTTAACCACGTGTCATATTAAATAGAAACTGCATACGAAAGTAAATTTAAAGTTAAAATAAGCAACTTTGGTACTTCGAAGGAAATTCGAGAAGATTACATAGATTCTGCTTTTAGTCAGCTTTGAAACTATGTCATTCATCGATTATTAAAAAAACCAAAACGCGAAAGAAAAATCACCAGGAGTGCGATTTTTGAAACTCATTCGCTGAGCTCAGCAGTTGAAAATGTCAAAATAACAATGGAGATATGCATATTTCTACTGCTGATTTGACTTTCAAAAATCATACTACAGAAGTGCGATTTTAAAAGTCAAATCAGCTGAAGAAAGATGCGTATCTTCACAGTAATTTAAACATTTTCAACTGTTGAACTCTGCGAATGAGATTCAAAAATCGCACTCCAGAACTTACGACCTGGAGTGCGATTTTTGAATCTCAGTTAAGTAGTTTAAAATGTCAAAATTACTATGTAGATACGCATCTTTCTACTGCTGATTTGACATTAGAAAATCATACTCCAGGAGTGCGATTTTTGAAAGTCAAATCAGCAGTAGAAAGATGCATAATAATATCTCCACAGTAATTTTGACATTTTCAACTGCTGAACTCAGCGAATGAGATTCAAAAATCGCACTCCTGTATAGGTATTAGAAATATTAGAAGCACTAGATAACCTATGTGCCTTACCCACCACTGTACCATAGCGTACATGTACACACGGCGACACATCAGGGCCTCAATCGCCCTAAGTTTGAACGATACTACCATAACTAAACCACAACCAAAAACGTTACGTTATGCACAATTTGTCCGTTCGATCGAATTTTCTGTATTGTGCGATTTAACCGTTCAGAAAAAAATATCGCGGTAGCTTTTTTACTTGAGCTAAACCAAATCTAAACCAAAACTAAACCAAAACCAAAACCAAACCAAAACCAAAACCGTATAAAATTGCGCAATTGAGGCCCAGGTTACGCACCCTATACAACGTGTTAATGAATTAGCGCAAAACCTCATACACCCCAACTGATTTATAACAAAATAATTAGATTGAAACAATAATTTAATTATTTTGATACTTAAAATTTAAAGTTATTCACATTTTAAGTTTTAACGCAAAAATGATTTGTTATCATTTCAGCAATGAATGAAAGCGCTAATGTACTCATGGATACATTTTAATAATCTTGTTTTGGTAGTAAATAGGGTTGAGTGTGCCCGTGCGGTGGGTTGACATCGGGTTCAGAAAATTTTTAATTTTGCAACCATATTATTTAATATTTTGAAAAAAATTACCTATGTTGAAACCATGATAATTCGATTCTGCTCTCGATTCTAAACAAACTACTTTCTAGTTTTGCGTTAATTCTAAACATGTTGTATACCCATAACTACACTACGTGCAAAACACAAAATAGTGCGGTAGAGAGCCTGCATAGACGCTGCTGCCGCCCCGGCGCGGGCGCAGCGTGCTGTGAGACGAAACAACAACAACATACCGCACCCTCTCGCACGATTCGCAGCGTTCAACTTCTAATAGTTCAAAGTCCAAACAGGGTAACCTAACCTGTCGCCGTGTGTACGAACGATGTCGACGATACGATGATGACCCGTACTTACCTGAAAAAAATAAAACACTTGTATTAGATACATCCTACTAATATTATAAACGCGAAAGTTTGTAAGTATGGATGTTTGTTCCGCTTTCACGCAAAAACTGCTGAACGGATTTTGATGAAATTTGGCATACAGATAGAACATGACCTGGATTAACACATAGGTACTTTTTATCTGGGTAACGCAGACGAAGTCGCGGGCAACAGCTAGTAAGTAATATGGGTGAAATTGATATATCATTGGCATTATTTTGAACTAAGAGTCTACCCATCAAACTGAACAACTTTTACTATGGAAGCAAACCGATTGGACCAAAAAAAATCGGCTGTTTCATACTAAACTGCAATGCCTACTCGACTCAAACAACTGTTTTTTTTTTCGATCTTTAGTTTTATGGGTAGAGTCGGTAGAGTCTTTGCTATGGGTCTTTCTTAATATGCGGATGGTTTTTCACGGGAATCATCAGACCATAAAACTGAACTTTTTTTATGGGACCATTGTCGAGAAAAAAAACAGCTAAGTACTTCATACAAAAATGCAGTCTTGGGCTGAGATTCAGAGACGATTTTTAAGTCTTATTTCGAACTCCCGTATGTCAAAATCCATACATTTTGACCCTACTTAGTTCGAACTCGACTTAAAAAATCGTCTCTGAATCTCAGCCTTAGTATCGAGTAGGATCGGGAGTGCCATTTTTGAATCTCATTCGCTGAGTTCAGCAGTTGAAAATGTCAAAATTACTATGGAGATACGCATCTTTCTACTGCTGATTTGACTTTCAAAAATCGCACTCCTGAAGTATGATTTTTGAAAGTCAAATCAGCAGTAGAAAGATGCATATCTCCACAGTAATTTTGACATTTCCAACTGCTGAACTCAGCGAATGAGATTCAAAAATCGCACTCCGGGTACTTTCTGGCTTGCCGAGAGGCTCAACTTTACTGTCTTGTATTAAATTATGTATTTCAATGACTTAAAATAATATAACCCAAGGAACACGTAAGCTATAAAGCAGCTGTACAGTAGCTGCATAAAGGAAATTTCCTTTATGCAGCTACTGTGCTGCTGCTATATAGCTTGCGTGTTCCTTGAGAACAATCCCAAAACACGAAATTGGCAGAAATACAGTAATTAGACACAAGCAAAACGCTATTTAATCAAGAAATATCTATTCTTTAAAATAACAAGAAATGATCCCTATTATAACATTCAAACATTTGTATAGAAAATAACATCCCATAAAACAGATTTTAGACGTCTAATTTGACTCTACCACCACGTCGTCGGAAGGTGTTCCGATAAGAGAAGCTTCAAACTCTACAACACACATCTTTTAAACAAAGCAAAATATACAAAGCACAACTACAAAATAAATTACATAACGTTACACTGTCAAGAAGTCAAGACTTAAGTACATTAAAATGAATAACCAAAAATTACCATCAAAATACAGTAAAGCGATAACTCTCAAAATATCACTAATGCATGTATGTATGAGTGTTTAGTATACATGAGAGAAATGTATGGCTTTTGTATGAAGATCCGGGATGCGTCCCGTTAGGTCTTAGGTCTTACCTTACGCACTAAACCTGTTTCAACGTGAGATATATCTTAGTATACATTTTGTGTTTATACGGGGTGTTAGGGTAAACAGTTTCGTTACTTTAAGGGGTAATTTGTACCCATGATGCTGAACAATTTTCCCTAAGAAACCTTAAAAAAAATTGGACTGTCCATACTAAATGCAAAGCTGATCGAAAGTTTATATGAAAAGTTTTTTTTTTGCGAATTTCCCCTTTGTTTCTTTGGAAAAATTGTTCAGCATTTATTATTATTTATTTATACTAGGGATGCAACGATTCGGCCATTACGATTACGATATTAATCGTTATTTATTACGATAACCGATGCATTACGATTATTTAAACTTTAGTTGAGATTCTCCTCAGAATGAGCTCTCATAGTGTTTCTTAGCATTACAAAGAAGGTTAAATCATAAAAAATAAACTTTTTAAAAATTCCAAGATTTTGTAACTTTTTCTACTACTTTAAGATCGAAGTCAAAGGTTCATTTGGTCAGGATTCTGATATTTGGATGCGTAGAGGACAATTTGCTTTCTAAAACACAATATGCAACATGGTTTTGTATAATTTAGCTAAACAAGCGATATCTCTTCCGATTTACGTGGGAGATTAATCTTTTCAAATGTGGATGAGATGAGAATCAGATATGGCGAGAACAAGAATGTATGTAATACATCAAACCAAAAATCAAATCATAGACCTCAGTAGAATTTAAAATAAATAATACAATGAGAGTCAAATCTGACCAAAAAAAAGTCTTTAGCTCTTAAATACTTTTTTTTAAATTGTTTTTTGGCTCTGGAATCTAGTATTCAGGTTTGGTATTTGTCAACAAATACAATCCGATTGACGTTTTCAATTCGATTTAATAATCGTACGATTCTTACTACGGTGCATTGCATCGTTATTAATCGTGATTATTACGATTACAGATGCAAAACGATGCACCGCTTCGTAATCGTTGCATCCCTAATTTATACAAATAATTTTTAAAAACAGCTGTCCCATACATTTGGATTAAGTAGGATTGCATTGCAGTTTTGTATGAAGCAGTTATTTTTTTTTCGCGATTTCTACATTTGCCCCATAGAGAAAGTTATTCAGTTTCATGGTCTGATCATCCCCTTAAAAACCGTCAGCATATTTAACAAGGACCCTGTATGTCGTGTGGCTCTGACATAGAATGGACCACCTCATTTGTTCACGTGGGTGTCGTGGGAGGCGACTAAGGGATATGGTTTCCTATACTAAAAAAGCAAACATTACCACTTGACACGTCATTCCATCGTCAGGCCGCCTTTTGTACCCTTCTTGTTTGTGTACTTATGTGTTATTGTTTTTTTGTGTTTTTTAAGTGCAAATAAAGAATATTTATCTTATCTTATATCTTGATTGAGTTTGAGCAACATAATTATCTACTGTAAACTACACTTCTAAAAGTGGAAACTGTTTTGGTTAATTCGTTAATTAAGTTTTGTAATCCAAGGGTAAATATTAACGCTGTATGTTTCTCTTAATACAATAAAATGAAAAAATTAAAAATCTTTATCTTGATACCTTAACGTGCTAAAAGTCATCCTTTCACACTTAAAATACAGGTTGTATTGCGAGCTTGATTCAGACCATCAAACTGAACAACTTTCACTATGAAGCAAAAATTGTTGGTTCAAATAAAAATAATGTTTTTTCAGGGCACGCGTGGTGGATTGATGCCCATACACCCTCCCTGAGGGTAGGTCTGTGCCTTGCAGACCCTGCAGTAGACGTGTGATGACGATCTTATCTTATCTTGTTGTGGGGGCTGGCAAGCCAGCAACACTTCGACCCAGTGGGATCTTTTGTGTTAGCCCCAGTACTTTTTGCTTTCTTCACACTTCAAATAAATAAATAAATAAATAAATATCTTGGACAATGTCACACAAATTATCTAGTCACATTTAAAGTACCAGAATCTAGCCTGGACTTGTATTACGATGACTAGACAACGATATAGAATACATATATAAATACAAACATCCATGACTCGGGTACAAATATTCATATTCATCATACAAATATTTGCCCCTTACGGGATTCGAACCCGCGACCCTCGGCACGGCAGGCAGATTCACTACCGACTGTGCTACCGGGCCGTCCGGGCCGAAATACATGGTCAATGAAGGAGGCAATACCATTGAGGGGAAGAAGCCTAAGATCTCCCGGTTTTGGATATCCATCACCGAGGAGGTGCCGAGGAGGCACATGCGTTTTGCCGCCAAGACATCACAGTCACAGAGAATGTGCTCCATGTTCTCCTCATGGTGATGACGATGTTGATTAGGGTACATAGAAAACATCAATTGCTTGCCTATTTGCCTACCTATCTCTGGCCATATATGACTTTTCAAGATTGGTCCCACTTCGTCAAAGTTGTTCAATTTGGTGGTCTTTTTGCATGCCAAATTTCTGGGAGTTTATGTATCTTATCTTGTTGTGGGGGTTGACAAGCTAGCTACACTTCGACCCAGTGGGATCTTTTGTGTTAGCGCCTAGGAGTTTATGTAGGTACTTATGTATACAGGGTGTTAGGGTAAACAGTTGCACTACTTTAAGGGGTGATTGTACCCATGATACTTACCGAACAACTTTCCCTAAGAAACCTATTGGAAATTTAAAAAAAACACTCCTGAATCTTAATTGCATATAGTTTGATAAGTCGATTTTTTTTGCGAATTTCCTTTTTAGGGAAAGTTGTTCAGTCTCACGGATACAACCACCCCTTAAAGTAATGCAACTGTTTACCCTAACATCCTGTATATGTAGGCAATAATCTTGCGTCATGAAATACCTAAGTAGGTAGGTAGAAGAATAAACAAAAAAGTTTTCAACCAGTCACGTGAAAAAATTAATTGAAATAATCGCCTCTCAATTACTAGAACCATAAAGAAATCTGCATCAAGTTCTCACGCGTTGTGATGTAGTACCTACCTACCCAGCCTACGTCATCGTCGCGACAAAACAGCTGAGCTCAGAAACTGTGTCAAGCATAGCGGTAGATGCAACGGTACTTAGCAAAAACCTTTTCCCGCTACTCGGCGACAGATGGCGCTGTCATTAAAACTCACATTTTTAACTTTTTTCCTTTTCATTTTTCTTGTTATTTGTTAAATAGTTGGTTATTGGTTATAAATAGTGTGATTTGTGTATCAAATGTAGTTCAATAGGCAATCTGGTGCTCGAAATGACTAATTGTTGGTAAATAGGTCAAAGATAACAATGCTCCGTTCAAGACGCGATTGTACCTAATATCATTTAGTTTATTATTGTCACTATCTTGAATAACAAACTGTTTATCGTATACTTTAGTTCACATACGTATACGGAAAATAATAAAATCAACGTTTTAACAAGTAAATTCAAGTACAGTTAGTAGTTAGAAATAATACCGCTAGATGGCATTAAGAGTCGTTAACCTTTGATAAAGCTGGTTTAACTTAATTGTAGATTTAAACGTCTTTCATTAAAATTATTCAGAGGATTTACCTCGTGGGCACTAATCTATCGCTTGAGAATTCTCAAAGTACCGTTGGGTTCGTATTTATGTCATTTGGTTGCAGCTTTTACTCGATAGATGGCGGTAGTTAACATAACTTAGTGCCTTTTGTTTTTGCACTGCACTGTGTGCTAAATTCTCTCTTACTTATACTACCGGACTCTAGAAATTAAATCAATAGAAATTACTGAAATAAATACGCGACTACAATCCTTTTCAGTGTGGTCTCAAGCCTCGCTACAACTAGGTACCAACAACTTAATATATGAAGAGTGCAGTTGTAGCAAGGCTCACTTTTAGCGTATTGAAGGTCTCAGAATGAAATGACGTGTCAAGTGTTGATAGACTAGCCTTTCGCCCACAAAAACAGTGCATAAGAAACCTTATACCTTAGTCGCCTCGTACGACACCCACGGAAAGAAATGGGGTGGTCCATTCTAAGCCGGAACCAAAAGGCAACGACTCTCAGTCATAGCGTAAATCTCAGTGTAGTAAGAACAAGTAGGTACAACAAATCTTTATAAACGCACAAATTCAAGCAAGATTCCTAAATGAATTATCAGACAGAAGTGTGGTGGGGATACTATTCCGAGAGATAAGGTATTTACTTTTTGCAACCATCAGCAGCAAGGCTGATTCAGTGTTTATGGGGTGTAGAGCTTCTCTGTGATGGGGATGGACCAGGTCTGCCTGCATCACTCCAGTCGGTTTAGGAGTTACAGATGATTAAAGGTATGTAAAAAATTTACGTAACGTAATGTATGTTATTATTGTGGTATGCACTGTAGCTATGTGAACAGTACAAAAACTGACATGGTTCATCAGTCGGTTGAGGAGATACAGCCGTTCCGTTTCGAAACTTTGATAAGCTGTATCTCCTAAACCGACTGACTGACAGCTGATCGTAAATTTTTTACAGACCTTTAATCATCAGTAACTCCTAAACCGACAGGAGTTATGCAGGAAGACCTGGTCCATCCCCATCACAGAGATGCTCTACCTACACCCCATAAACACTGAATCAGCCTTTCTGCTGACGGATGCAAAAAGTACACTTATCACTTAAACTATACAGGCGGGCTGATGATGATGCCTCAAGTAAACACATCAAGATAAATTTTATCCCTTAGTCGTCGTAGCTTAGTCGCAAAAAATCTGAAATGTAGCTAAATCAAAAGTGATGGCTGGTGGAGCAGCCGAGATTAAGCAAAAGAGGAGTGAGTTGTCGCAGCCAGATGGGATGATGACATCAATCGATGAGGAGGTTTTTAAATTTGAGTTCGAACTCCCGTACCTACGTCAAAATCCATACATTTTGACTAGACTTAGACTAAGACGTTTCTAAATCTCTGCCTATAATAATCCTGTAAGGCAGTAGCGTAGCAAGGGGGCGGCAGGGGGTGCAAATGCCCTGGGCGGCACTTTACTAGGGGCGGCAAATTCGGGAAAAATATAGATTGATTGAGCTCTATCTAAAACCAATTCGTAGAGCAGAGAAAAATCGAGATCGCTTCGCTCGACTCTCGAACTCGAATAAAATTCCAATACTGGCAGCCTCTTAAGATGACGTTTTAGTATGCGTTTGACGTTACTTCTTATATACATATACAGGGTGGAAAGTTAAGATGGGGCACAAAGGGCAGCTACCAGAAGCATAATAGCTACAAGAAAACGTTCGTAGGAGACTAGCCCAAAAATTTGGAGCATTTCACTTCTGCATTTACAGATTTTGAAAAAATGAACAGTCATCGAGAAAAACTGCAATTTTCACAAAACTTTTTTTTCATCCCATCCGATCCTCTTACTGATAAGGAACAAAAGTCTCTATCGGGTCAACCGAGGTCGAGATACTAGAACTCTCAGAAAATGCAAAATTGAATTCCCATGCATTTTAGTACAGTCATCGAGAAAAACGGCAATTTTCACAAAACTTTTTTTTATCCCATTCGATCCTCTTACTGATAAGGAACAAAAGTCTCTATGGGGTCAACTGAGGTCGAGGTACTAGAACTCTCAGAAAATGCAAAATTGGATTCCCGGGATAAATTTTTGTAGGAACATTTTTTTCATAACTATGTTTTTGTGTACAATAAAAAATCTATGAATCTATGATCTATGACATAACCAAATCACCTATAGTGATGATTTTGTAAACCCTTCAAATTTTCAGGGGTGGTTCAGACTATCAAACTGAACAACTTTTACTACGGGAGCGAACCTGAAATCGCAATTAAAAAAAAAGTCTAGTACTAGTCCTTGCAATTTACTAAGGAACAGCAGATTGCGATTTCAAGTGTGCTCCCATAGTAAAAGTTGTTCAGTTTGATGGTCTGAACAACCCCTGAAGGGTTTACAAAATCATCACTATAGGTGATTTGGTTATGTCCCTACAAAAATGTATCCCGGGAATCCAATTTTGCATTTTCTGAGAGTTCTAGTACCTCGACCTCAGTTGACCCCATAGAGACTTTTGTTCCTTATCAGTAAGAGGATCGAATGGGATAAAAAAAAGTTTTGTGAAAATTGCCGTTTTTCTCGATGACTGTACATTTTTTTCAAAATCTGTGAAAGCAGAAGTGAAATGCTCCAAAAGTTAGGGTTAGTCTCCTAAAAACGTTTTCTTGTAGCTGCAATGCTTCAGGTAGCTGCCCTTTGTGTCCCATCTTAACTTTCCACCCTGTATACCTATACGTTTAGTCTATCAGAGTTGAGTTTCGTAAATTTATAATTAATAAGGATTTAAATGTTGGTTTAAAAAAATTACTGTACCTGCACACAATCCAAATTACTTAATTAATCCTAAAGATTTGACCACAGCTAAGACGTGGTGCTAAAAATTTTGAGCTTGCTTCGCTCGATCCAAAGCTTTTATTTCGGTTATTTTGCACATGTTTTGTACATTAAAAGCTCTGGCTTCAAACCAATTCGTATTGAGGACAAAAGTCGAGATCGCTTCGCTTGTTCTAAATTTCTATTTTTGCATGGATAAAAAGGTTTCTGACCACAAGTAATCTTTATTATATTAAAGTCTTCTTAAAATCTTTATAAAGTCTTCTTATAAAGATAAGGGGGCGACAAAATCCACGCCACGCCACTGCTGTATATTCCGAGAGATAAGTGTACTTTTTGCAACCATCAGCAGCAAGGCTGATTCTGTGTTTATGGGGTGTAGAGCATCTCTGTGATGGGGATGGACCAGGTCGGCCTGCATAACTCCAGTCGGTTTAGGAGTTACTGATGATTAAAGGTCTGTAAAAAATTAACGATCAGCTGCACGGCTGCACTGTAGCTATGTGAACAGTACAAAAACTGTCAAGTTCTGTCAGTTGGTTTAGGAGATACAGCCAGCCAAAGTTCCGAACTTTGAACGGCTATATCTCCTAAACCGACTGATGAACCATGTCAATTTTTGTACTGTTCACATTAGCAACAGAGCATTTTGACAGCCCGGTAGCACAGTCGGTAGTAAACCTGCCTGCTGTGCCGAGGGTCGCGGGTTCGAATCCCGTAAGGGACAAATATTTGTATGATGAATATGAATATTTGTACCCGAGTCATGGATGTTTGTATCTATATATGTATTCTATATCGTTGTCTAGTCATCGTAATACAAGTCCAGGCTAGATTCTGGTACTTTAAAAATGGCTAGATAATTTGTGTGACATTGTCCAAGATATTTTTATACTACAACAATATCATACGATCAGCCTTGCAGCTGATCGTTAATTTTTTACAGACCTTTAATCATCAGTAACTCCTAAACCGACTGGAGTTATGCAGGCAGACCTGGTCCATCTCCATCACAGAAAAGCTTTACACCCCATAAACACTGAATCAGCCTTGCTGCTGATGGTTACAAAAAGTACACTTATCTCTTATTTGTAGGGTTATTCATGGATGAGTGCGAATAAATTTTTTGACCAACGTTTTCCATATACTACATTGTTTATTGTTATCCTAACTTTTAATTAAGACGACGATAGTGTATACAACGTGTTAATGAATTAGCGCAAAACCTCATACACCCCAACTGATTTATAGCAAAATAATTAGATTGAAACGATAATTACATTATTTTGATAGTTAAAATTTAAAGTTATTCGCATTTTAAGTTTTGAGGCAAAAATGATTTGTTATTATTTCAGCACTGAAAGAAAGCGCTAACATACTCATGGATACATTTTTATAATCTTGTTTTGGTAGTAAATAGGGTGAGTGTGCCCGTGCGGTGGTTTGACATCGGGTTCAGTAAATTTTAAATTATGCAAAAAAATTATTTAATATTTTGAAAAAAATTACCTATGTTGAAACCATGATAATTCGATTCTGCTCTCGATTCTGATGGAGAACCAATGTATCATCTTACTGGCTGGAAAAAGTGTTAAGTTTGTATCTATGATTTATTATGATTTGTTAGCTGTGGTGGTATTGTCAAAAATGGAAGATGGTTTTGTTTTGAAAGTAAAATGTAGAAATGAAGAAAATAAAAGTTTAAGTTGATAAAATATTTTTATTAAACGAAGCACCTCACCAATAGTGGTAGCAGAGCGTGGTTTACTGAAATTTATACCTGCGGGAAAATAAGATTAATTAGGATTAAAAACACGAAAGATGGCGGAAACAATAAACGCGAATATAAAACAGTTCGACGGAACAAATTTTTCAACGTGGTTATTTCGAATTAAAAGCTGGTTAAATGAAAATGATTGTCTGGGGGCAATCGAAGACAAATTGTTTGCAAGCCTTCCGGAAAACAAGAAGTTGGAGGTGAGAGCAAAAAATATCGTAATTAGTGGAATAGCAGATACACATTTAGAATATATTAAAAATGAAGACACAGCATATAGAATGATACAAAATTTAGAAGCGAATTTTACTAAGAAAAGCACAAGGGGAAAAATTTATCTAAGACGGAATTTGAGTGAGATGAGATTTGATGAACGAACCTCCATGATCAAACACCTTATAGAAATGGAGGAGATTTTTTCACAGCTTAAAGATGCTGGGTCTACACTCACAGAAGAAGAAAAGGTCAATTATGTGTTGCTGTCGATGCCTAAAACGTACGAAATGGTCGTAACAACTCTAGAAATGATAGAAAACTTGAAGTTGGATTTTGTAAAGGATAGACTTCTTGGAGAAGAAGAGAAACGTCAAAAGGATAATCGGAACTATGGCGGACTAGATAATGCTGCCTTTCTATGTTATAAATGTAACTTACCCGGACATAAACAATTTGAATGTAAGCGTCAACCATCAGGAAGAAGAGTTCGAGGAGGATTTTCAGGTCGAGGCCACCAGATATCATCTAGAGGATATGGAGATAATAATCATGGATTTATGAGAGGAACAGGGTCGTCAGGATACCAAGGACAATCGAGAGGAAGGTATGCCGCCGGAGCGAGACGAGGACGCGGATGGAACTTTGGACGAGGAGCAGGATGGAGTAATGGAAGAGAATATGGTAGAGGAGATTTCAATACATTTTCAGCAGAGACAGATGATATTGGATTTACCGACGATACAGGTGAGGTACACGCAGAGACGGGTGACATTGGAATCGCCGACAATACAGGTGAGGTGCACAACTGTTATGAAAGTAATAAATTAGTATGGTGTGTAGACTCTGGGTCATCGGACCACCTTACAAACAGAAAGGACTTATTTACGGAGTATGTGGACTTTAAAATACCTAAAAACATTGAGGCTGCTAAAAGCGGTGTTACATTGAAAGCAGTGGGAATTGGAAATATAAACGTGAAATGTTTTGTTGGTAAGAGATCTACGGACTGTACTATTAAAAATGTTTTCTATGTACCGGACTTGAGAAGGAATTTATTGTCAGTGTCAAAATTGGAAAGTAACGGTAAAAGAGTAGAATTTTGTAACGGGAAAGTTAGGGTTTATCACGCGAATTACTTATTAATGATTGGAAATAATGAAGGGTCATTGTATACGATTGAAATGCAATTGAACAATTCAAATTGTAATTTTTTATCTAGTAATGTTGAGGTCATACAGCTGTGGCACAGGCGGTTTGGTCATTTGGGGTTAAGAAGCTTGAGTACATTGACACACAAAAATTTGGTAGAAGGATTAAATGATTTAAAAGGTTTACCAATCAATGAAAATGCACTATGTGAGCCTTGTGTGTTAGGAAAAATGACTAGGCAACCGTTCAATAGAATCGGGTATAGAGCGAAGTCCCCATTAGAGCTAGTTCACACTGATGTATGTGGTCCCATAACTCCTATAACTAGGGAAGGATATCGATATTTTCTAACATTTATAGACGATTATACACATTTTACTATGATATATCTTTTAAAAGAAAAGTCTGAAGTATTTGAAAGTTTCAAAACTTATTATTATTATGTTACAAATTATTTTAACACGAACTTACGTAAACTCAGAGCTGATAATGGAGGTGAGTATACTTCTGGGGAAATTCAGAGATTCTGTAATTATGAGGGAATACGTCTTCAATACACTTTTCCAAACAATCCTGAAATGAACGGTGTCGCAGAAAGAATGAACCGTACAATCATGGACAAGGCGAGGACAATTTTATCTGAATCAGGATTAGGAAAAGAATTCTGGGGAGATGCAGTATTGTACTCTGCATACGTTACTAACAGGAGCCCAACAGTAGGCAAGGAAGAGACACCATGTGAATTATGGACCGGACGGAAACCAGATGTGTCATTTATGCGAGTATTTGGAAGTATCGCATACAATCATGTACCTAAGCAGTTGAGGCAGAAACTTGACAATCCAGGGAAAAGAATGATTATGATTGGATATTGTACTTCAGGATATAAATTATATGACGAAGAGAATAAAAGGACTGTAGTGGGTAGGAATGTCATATTTGATGAAAGAAGAAACATGGATAAGAATATAATCTACGTACCAGAACAGGGAAATGAGAAAGAAAGTGAAGAAGGTGAAAATAGAAGAGAGAGAGAAAGTACAAGAAAAGAAGATAATTCGAAAGAAAATTCAAGAAAGACACAAGAACATGAAGATGAAGAAATTGAAGAAAAGATTAAAGAGACTCCCAAAAAGAGACAAGTTGGAAATAAAGAAGAGAATACGGAAACAGGGAGAGGCAGGAGACATAAAAGATTACCAAAGAGGTTTGAAGATTATGAAATAGATCTAAGTGATGATGAAGAGTGTTTGTTTGCATATATGACAAGTCATGAGAATGTTCCTATCAGTTTTGAAGAAATAGAACAAAGAGAAGATAAAAAACAGTGGGAAAAAGCAGTAAAAGAAGAATTAAAAGTTATAGAAGAGAGTAAAACTTGGAAAATTGTACCTAAACCAGAAAATGAAAAGTTGATTGACTGCAAATGGATATTTACCAGAAAAGAAGTAGGAAATGAAGAAATTTATAAAGCAAGGTTGGTAGTTCGTGGATTTAAGCAGAAGGATAAATTAGAAGATATTTATTCACCAGTTCTGAAACTCCAAACATTGAGAATTTTGTTATCAGTTGCTGCACATAAGGATTTTCATATAAGCCAAATGGATGTTAAAGGGGCTTTCTTATATGGAGATATTAAAGAAGATGTTTATCTTCAACCACCAGAGGGATTAGAGATTCCAGAAGGTTATGTGTTAAAACTTACCAAGTCATTATACGGATTGAAGAAATCACCAAAGTATTGGTATGAAAAATTCCATGATACAATTACAGGATATGGTTTTAAAAGATCACAAAATGATTACTGCCTATATACAAAGGGAGAGTTATATTTATTATTATATGTCGACGATATACTCATTATGGGAAAAGATTTACAGGAAACCGAAAAGGTTAAACAATTTTTATGCACCAAGTTCAGAATGAAAGATTTGGGTTGTGATAATTTAACTTATTTAGGAATTTCGATTAACAAGATGCCAGGGGAGGTTCATATAAATCAGACTAAGTATTTAAATGGTGTTTTACGTAAATATAACATGCAAGATTGTAAGGGTTGCGATACACCAATGGATCCAAATTTTGTTTTGAGTATTGAACTCAGTGAAATTGATTTCAATTGGGAATACAAGTGTAGATCATTGATTGGATCCTTAATGTATGCTATGATAGGTTCAAGACCTGATATTGCGACTGCCGTATGTTACCTCAGTAGATTTCAATCTCAACCATGCGAAAAATTATACAAAGCTTTGAAAAGGATTTTGAGATATGTTAAGCAAACTGTAAGCTATTCTTTAATTTATAAGAAAAGTGATTGTAAATCAGATTGTGTTTTGATGGGTTATGCAGATGCTGACTTTGCGAGAGATGAAACAGATAGGAAGTCAACTTCTGGCTACTTATTCAAGTTATTTGATAACACTGTAATTTGGAGATCTAAAAAACAGTCAACGGTTTCTCTTAGTACAACTGAAGCAGAATTAATTTCACTATGTGAGGCTTCTATGGAAGCTTGTTGGTTGATGAAAATGTTATCAGACTTAAATATAAAGATTGAAAATGTCGTTATTTTTGAAGATAATTCTAGCACTATTAAGACAGTTAATAATCCAGATCAAAAGCGGTTGAAGCATCTTGATGTAAAATTTAATTTTATAAAGCAGAAAGTTGAAGAGGGATCTATTATTGTAAAGTATATTTCAACAACGGAGCAAATAGCTGATATTTTGACAAAACCTTTGCCTAAGATAAAGTTTTTAAACTGTGTTAAGTGGATAGGTATGTATTGAAAGATGAAACATTGAGGGAGAGTGATGGAGAACCAATGTATCATCTTACTGGCTGGAAAAAGTGTTAAGTTTGTATCTATGATTTATTATGATTTGTTAGCTGTGGTGGTATTGTCAAAAATGGAAGATGGTTTTGTTTTGAAAGTAAAATGTAGAAATGAAGAAAATAAAAGTTTAAGTTGATAAAATATTTTTATTAAACGAAGCACCTCACCAATAGATTCTAAACAAACTACTTTCTAGTTTTGCGTTAATTCATTAACACGTTGTATAGATAAACCTAAATTGGTTTTTATTGTACTACCTTGTCAATTTACGTTTCTCTCATATAATGATACTGTCACGAATGCTGTCAACAACACAACAAAAAATATTAACATTTTTCGACCTATGTAAAGACCTTGGAAAAGCTGTTTAGTTTCATTATCTGAATACCTATTGGCTATGTGCACGACACTAGCGCCACACTAGCGCGGCGTAGCGTATTCTGAACTATGTCGGCCAGCCGTGAAATATCTACACTATTATAGTACTGTAAAGGACTGTGTTTGTTCGAGGATTCTGCCAAAACTACTGGACCGATTTTGATAAAACTTTTTATATTTAAAAGCTTATTATTAGTAAAAGCTAGCTTATATTTTATTCCGCTGCGATGACGGGAGCGGATGCGGACGAAGCCCCGCACAAAATCTAATTTGTATCGAAATTCCCATATAAACTTTTACCTTAGTTTTAACACCTTTGGGGGTTTAAAATGCGACAAGCCTTTTTTAAGTGAGCATCTAGATGCCAATAGAAACTTCCATGCCAAATTTTAAGTTAGTAGTCTTGACAGTTTTGGAGATTTCGTGTTAAGTTAGTGTGCGGATTTGCATAGATTCAAGCAAATCTGACACAGCTTCACCGTCAGTAGTTCAAATTTCTGCCACAGCGTGCGCTGCGATCGACTTGACAGTTCCCAACACCCACTTCGCACATAGACTAGCATAGCCCTTAAAATTTTTCTGGTATGCAAAAAATTTGAATACACGACACGCGACTTAATACAACGTGATAATGAATTAACGCAAAACTAGAAAGTAGTTTGTTTAGAATCGAGAGCAGAATCGAAATATCATGGTTTCTACATAGGTAATTTTTTTCAAAATATTAAATAATTTGTTTGAAAATTTTTTAATTTACTGAACCCTATGTCAACCGAGCACACGAGCACACTCACCCTACTTACTACCAAAACAAGATTATTAAAATGTATCTATGAGTACGTTAGCGCTTTCATTCATTGCTGAAATAATAAAAAAAATTATTTTTCATTTCCTTATCCAATTCATTCATTCTCCGAAATCCTACTAATAACGGTGGTCGAGTTAAGGTCGTCTTAATGAAAGATGAAGCAGACCATCAAACTGAAAAACTTTCTCTATGGAACCAAAATTGAAATCGATGGTTTCTTTCATATAATTTCTTTTTTTACGGATGGGTTTGCTCTTGACCTCAATCCAGTCCTCAGGACGTAGATGAGGTCGAAGATGGGCTTACACGGAAGAAGCCTATTCCCTCGTGCTTTAAAGGAATTCGGGTTGTAAGTGCTCGGGAATACTGACGCAGGCAGGGCATTCCACTCCTTGGCTATGCGCATCATAAAAGATCCTGAAAGGCGCTTGGTGATTGGTGAGGCGATATGTGGGATGTCAACCAAGAAGGGGGGATAGGTATCCCGCATAATTTCGTTTAGACCAGTTTAACTCGACCACCCTGTACCCTGTTTGAAAAACTCTGATACTGGTAGGCCCTGGAGGCCCACACGATAAGAAGAAGATCACCCTGTATAATTATGGAAGTTTGTGTCGATATGTTGGGACGTTTTTGACTCAATTACGCATAAACGGCTGAACTGATTTGGATTACATTTGGCATACAGATAGATAATCGTACGAGTAGGTTACTGTTACGTATACAGATACTTATACAGGGTGTAACAAAACACCCAAGTAATACTCAAGGGGGTGCTTCAGACCATAAAAAAATCGGCTCTTTCATACAAAACTGCAGTACCGCCTCGACTCAAATGCAAGGGACAGCAGATTTTTTTTATTTTTTCTCGACTTTATCTCCATAGTGAATGTTGTTCAGATTGATGGTCTGAACCACCCCCTTAAGTATTACTAGGGTGTTTTGTTACACCCTGTATAGTACACTTTTTTTAAGTCGACACAGACAAAGTCGCGAGCAAAAGCTAGTAACCAATACTAGTATAAGTGACACAAAAATAACTACCACATCCTACTATACCCACCTGACGCAGTAGTGGTGGCCGTAGTTATCGATACAGTCGACGATGTCGATGTCGACGCACTCGATTCCGTCGTCACTGCCGCATTTGTCATCTCCACAATTCTATCCACTGCTATTCTGTTCCCCGGCAGGATTCCACTCTCAACTGGCTCTTGGCTCTCTTCTGTTTCGATCACTTGAGGACTCGGTACTGTCTGAGTCAAGTCGTTAGCTACAATGACATTGACAGTTGTCAAAGATTCTAAATCGGATTCGTGGGAGTTATCGATGTAGACAGCTGCCGATCGCGCTCCGAGAGTTTCCATCACGCTTTCTGCTAAAGATCTAGTTGATAGCTCATCCATATCGATGTCCTGTTTTATATCGATGATTATTTGGTGACGTTTGCCACTGCCAGGTGGACTTTGGACTTGGTGGACGCTGACTTGGGCCTCCGTGCCTGGTTGGGTCATATGGTGTTGGATGACGTGAGTCAGTTGCCCCTCTAAGGTATTATTATTGCCCGCCATTTTGTTTACAGACTTTTATTCTCCGCTTTATCGATATTCCATGCACATCACTAAACTTTTTTTTTATTCTAGAAGCAAAGACACTAAAGAGGAGTCAGACTTTTAAGTTTCAGTCAGAAATAATTTTTTATTGCATTTTTTTTTAATTCTAAAGATACAAGGGATTTTTTTTTAATAACTAATGAACACGGTTATCACACACCTGGGTAAAGGGTTAAAAACCTTTTTGAACACACTCTGATGTTAATCTTTCGTTCTACAATCCTACTGCAGAATTGCAACGCGCAGTTGCATTGAATTTAGGTCAGGGGTCAACTACCTTACGAAAAAAATATTTTTGAATTTCGAAGTCTTTGTGCGTATCCGAACGGCTTTATTTGTATTATATTGATGGCAGTGGTCGTTTTTTTTTAATTAGCACTTTTCTCACATTGCGGGTGTTTGTTTTTTTTTAGGTTGTTTGTTTTTAAAGTCTTGGTCTACAGACATATTGACACAGTGTCCTATATTTGATAACGGAGGACTGGAGGCGGCGAATGGCCGACGTAGCCACTGCAAGGCCTACGAAGGCGTAGCGCTACGCCGACGCGCCGCGTAGGCTTGCCGTAGCACACTTCCGTGAATTGGTCCGGAGATATTTCTTGAGATGTGTTTTTTTTACATTATCGATTCACTATGTAATTTTGTTTTCGGGACACTCCCTACTGTAAAATGTTATTTGTGACTGAATAATTTTACCTATTGTAAAACACTACCTTCATCTTATTTTTATTATTAATAATATCGAGTCTTCCTCCACAAACTTCCTTCACAATGCATATTAATAAATAAGTAAATGAAAATTTTTACGACACCTATTTCGAAGCAACTAGAATAGAAAAATTAGAAAAAAGTGGAAAAAAATTAGAAAAAAGTCGAGAAAAGAATAAAAGAGAATAGAAAAGAAAGAAAAAACGTTTATTTATTTTCAAAAATTCTACGAACGATCTTAACGTTTGTGCAGCATTTTTCTCATTGTTCTCGCTAGGCACTTAATTAAATAAATGCATCTTTGATTAAACTTATCTTTAATCAATCAATAAAGTATATTTCATTCAATCAATTTAATTTACACTTAAATTTGCTGCAGTGACCTAAACTGGATCCTGACCTTTAAAACACAACGCCACTTCTCAATTTAGTCACAACTTACATTAAAAGAAAAAAATCCAAACAAACTCAACGTACCCCCAAAAATTACGCAACACAACGCTAGATCTATCCCAAGACGAAACCTGCACAAAATCCCCTCGTGTGACGCCGACCGATTTCGACGACACGTGCCCGCGCATGCGTGCACATCCCCCGTCTCCCCTCTCCCTCCCCCGCGATATCTGCGTCCCTCTCTACACGCTTCGATCGTGCCGAATGACGAAAAAGTATATATAATCGAATTTATGTTGGACCCGGGACTATATCAGGGTAGGGTGCGCATAAAAACCTTTGTGGTTTGGCCTTGAGCTAGATTTCTAGACTTTTTGTGTGGCCTGGAATCTAGGCTTTGTTGGAATTCGGTTTTTGACATTAGTTGTAACAGTATCTTCTATGCTTCTTCTGAAAAGTCGATAGCATATCATTAAATATTTTTCCAGCCCCATCATCAGCCTATAAAAGTCCCACTGCAGGGCACAGGCCTACCTCAGAGACCACAGATATGGGCATTAGTCCACCACGAGTGTCCAATGCGGTTTGGTAGACTTCACATACGCATAAGCATTTCTTCTTCAGCGTATGGAGGTTTCCTCACGATGTTTTCCTTCACCGTTTGGGAGCAGTCGGTATTACGTTACATTAAGTTACGAAAACTCAGTATATGGCATGCCATCCCTGCGGATTTGAACCTGGAGTGCGATTTTTTAATCTCATACGTTGAACTCAGCAGTTGAAAATGTATGGAGATACACAAGTTTCTACTGCTGATTTGACTTTTACCATAGTATTATTGTAATAATAATAGTAGTATTATTGTAGTAATAATAATAATTCTCCATAGTAATATTGACATTTTCAACTGCTGAGTTCAAAGAATAATTTTCAAAAATCGCACTCTTGGACCTCTCCGCAACGCAAAACCAACGCTGTACACTTAAATTAACTGTATCATTTATCAACTCCTATCTCCCATTTAAGCCTTCTATAAAACAACAGATTTTTTTTATATCTCCCATTTTACTTTATAGGTATCCCTTTTGCTTTTTTTTTCCTTCTTAAAAAAAACTAACCATCCATGGGTAACCATACCTATCATTTTTCTGTATCCTCCATTTGGTTTTGCTTATCTTCCCTTCTACGCAAAAGACATTTTTTCTGCTATCGCTCCCAAACTCTCATTATGTAATACTATTGATGACAGCCTAAACAAGGAAACCTGTAAACAGTTACGTGGTTTTTTTATTACGTACTTTGTTTTTGACTAAGTCGTATACAGGGTGAAATTGATATCATTGGCATCCTTTTAAACTAAGAGTCTAGCCATCAAACTGAACAACTTTTACTATGGGAGCAAATCAATCGGAGCAAAAAAAAAATCTGCTGTTACATACATTTGTGTCGCGTAGGCATTGCAGTTTAATATGGAACAGCAGATTTTTTTTTTATCTGTTCGGATTGCCTCTATAGTAAAAGTTGTTCAGTTTGATGGCTAGACTATTAGTTTAAAAGGATGCTAATGATATCAATTTCACCCTGTATAATGTATAGATATTTTGAATTTCAAGTCGTATTTTTTACAGTTGTACCCGCGGCATCGTAGCAGACTACGACTACGGTATTACGTAGTCTACGTAGCTATAAAGTTACACTGGTTATTGTCAAATAGAAAATAATACGGTATGTCTTATCCCGATATAAGAAAACTAAAAAAAACTATGCTTGAACTTTTGGTTGACCACTTGTCAATCATATTGTGAAAAAAAAAAACAAAAAATTAAAAATATTATATTTATATAGGGTCCTTCTTAATATGCTGACACTTTTTAAATCAGACCGTCAAACTGAACATTTTTCTCTATAGGACCAGCAACGAAATAGCGAAAAAAAAATCTTCTCCTCCATACAAAACTGCAAACCTAATCGAGCCAAATGTATGGGACAGCAGATTTTTTTTTTCGCGATTTCGTTGTTGGTCTCATAGAGAAAGTTGTTCAGTTTGATGGTCTGATCATCCCCTTAAAAAAGTGTCAGCATATTAAGAAGGACCCTGTACAGCTTATATTTCATAGCCTTAACCCACATAAGGGAGTGGGCCGGTCATGTCTGTCGGATGCATCCTGAGAGATGGGCATAACCATCATGCCCTGGATCCCTGAAAACGGTCGTCGGCATCCAGGTTGACCCAGGAAGAGGTGACGGGATGACCTGGATAAATTTGACAATACAGGAACGAGTGGAAGAGCAAGGGAGAGGCCTTTGCTCAGCAGTGGGATGAAGTAGGCTAATAAATAAATAATAAACCCACAAAAGGACTGCATAAGAAAGAAATGGGGTGGTCCATTCGACGGAAACCTGTGTAGATATTGAATTGACATTTAAATATAGACAATATTCTATCTCTTTCCAACAGCTTTGTTCGGGTTTACATCGCTCGTCCTTGAGCAAACTCCGCATAGCGTAGTTTCATACATATGTAGATAGACATATACAACGTGTAAATGATTATGCGCAAAACCTCACACACCCGATTACACCCCAACTGATTTATAACGAATTAATGGCATTGAAATAATCATTTCATTATTTTATTAATTAAAATTTAAAGCTATCCGCATTTTAAGTTTTCATGCAAAAATGATTTGTTATTATTTCTACAATGAATGAAAGAGTCATATATTTTAAGAATGTTGTATTGGTAGTAATTAGGGTGAGTATGCCCACGGTGGGTTAACATCGAATTCAGGAAATTTTAAATTATACAAGCAAATACTTTCATATTTTGAAAAAAATTTACCTATGTTGAGACCTTGATAATTCGATTCTGTTCTCGATTCTAAAAAATCTATTTTCTAGTTTTGCGTTTATTCATTATCACGTTGTATTTATATGTAGTCTTATATAATGTTTATATCCCAATCTGTTATTATATGGATTACGTATTTAAGAAGATTGGCAGATTTAGATCCCGCCATTTTTTACGAAAACTAAAAGCCATTCAGGAGGGCGGTTATAATTAGTAGGGATGCAACGATTACGAAGCGGTGCATCGTTTTGCATCTGTAATCGTAATAATCACGGTTAATAACGATGCAATGCACCGTAGTAAGAATCGTACGATTATAATAAATTTTTTATTTAAAATCTAAAATGTTAATCGGAACGTAACTTTTTATACTACACCTAGAACCCAGAGCCAAAAAACAACTTTAAAAAATTCGCTTTAGTGTTACAATTTTTGTTCTTTCGGATCAAAATTTAGCCCTTTATTGGATCATTAAGTGTAAACTTTTAAAAATGATAATTTATTATACTTTACAGTGGAATGTGTAGTAAATACTAAAATGTGGATCTTAACCAAGTGGGCCCTTGACTTCCACGAGAAAAAAAAACAAAACGACAAAAGGAAATTTTGTTGTAATCAGACTAGGTCTAATTTAATTTTAAATAAAAATTACTTCAAAAAACAGTTAAATTATATCGTACCTATTATTCTTAATATTTTTCGTGGTTGTAAAATGTATCCAATTCAGCGCTTTTTGACACAATCGTATTTTGAGTCTAGCCCTTTTTTTAAACGCTTATTTTTAGCTCTGAACTGGTATTTTGATCTGGCAGCATTGACATTTCATTTTTTGACAAACAAAAACAAATTTATTTTTCTACGAGTTTTAAATTGAAAGTGTTGACTGATAAATAAATAATAAGCATTTTTGAATCAATTGTTACCTACCGCTGATGATATCACGTCAAAATCAAAATGCCAAAGAGACAGGAACACAGTGACGTTTGGAAATATTTTACGAAAAAATTGACCGATGTAAACAAAGCGACCTGTAAAATTTGTGGTGCAGATATTTCTCGAGGGGGACCTAATGCACAATCAAAAGGCTTTACGACTACAAATATGTGGAACCACATGAAACGTATTCACAGCGAGAAACTTGAAAATATAACCGAAATGAACACACAACAAGACCAAACATCGGAGGCTGGCCCCCCACCGAAAAGACAGTGTACCCTGGAGGAGTCGTTTCTCCAAACAAGTGTTTATTCTGCTGATGATCCTCGAGCAAAAGACATTACAAAATGCATTATGGAAGAAATATGCCTTGACATGGAGCCATTAGACCAGGTAAATAAAACAGGTTTTAAAAGACTTTTGCAAAATTGGTACCAAGATATAACATTGTATCTCGAACTCACTTAACTGATACGGTTTTGCCAAATATGTACGACAGAGTAAAAATCAAGGTACAATCCCAATTAAAGGAAATTCAATATTTGACTATAACATGTGACCTTTGGACAAGTTCTTCTTCATCTAGCATGGATGATTTCTTGAGTGTGACAGCACATGGACTTACCAAAAATTTTGAACAAAAATCGTTTTGTTTGGAAGTACTTCCCTTTGAAGGGGAAACCCACTCGGCAGAAAACATTGCTCAGAACATTCACATGGCACTATTAGAATGGCAAATTGCTGATAAGGTGGAAGCAATAGCAACCGACAACGCCATGAATATAACTAATGCTGTAAAGGAACTCGGGTTTGAAAACATCCCTTGTGCAGCACATACACTGCAGCTTGTACTGAATGATGGCCTATTTAATGAGGTTCAAGTTAAAGAACTGATACTGAAGTGTAGAAAAATTGTGGGACACTTCAGTCACTCTACAAATTCAATGAAGCTTTTAAATGATGCCCAAAAAAGCTTGAATCTACCAAGTCATGTGTTGATACAAGACATTGTTACAAGGTGGGATTCAACACACCAGATGCTCCAAAGGCTTCATGAACAACGCATTGCAATACAAGCTGTGCTACCAAAAGTAAAGTGTAACTATGAATTGAGCAATCAAGATTGGATTCTTGTTGAGCAACTAGTTGACATTTTAAAGTATTTTGAAGAGATAACAAAGTCCCTCAGTAAAGATGATGTACTACTATCCGATGTGATCCCACTTGTCACTACAGTTTATAAAGTACTAGAGAAGAAGAAGGAAACAAGCATAGATAAAGTGAAAGCTTTGATTCACCATCTCCTCGCAGCAGCGTACAATCGATTAGGCAGTTGTGAGACTATAAACAGCTACTGCATGGCTACGGCATTAGATCCCAGATACAAAACAAGAGTTTTCAATGAATCTGCCTCTGCTGATAATGCAAAGGGACAGCTATTGCATGCTATGAACCAATTCCGAAATGATGGCACTGTTACAAGTACGTCCTTGCCTGAACAAGCATCCACATCTACTACATCCACTGATCGGAGTGGCATTTGGAATTTTTGTAAAGAAATAATAGAAACTTCTGAATCTGAAGAACCACTGTCTCATTTCTGTAGCTGTGAGTATTTGATAATTAAGATAATTTACTCTGTTTTTGATGATTCATTTCACAATAACCCCAGAAAGTTAAAAATTACATATTCTTTAGTTCTGTCACACTGTGAACACTTTCTGTCATTTCATACAAATTAGAAAAACTGTCAAGAAGAGGTAAGCATGTGCGATACTGAGTGAGGGCTAATGAGAGAAGACGTATAATCTTCATGGCAGTATAATATGCCAAAGAAAAATAATATACTCCAACTCCTACTGTTTTTTGCCACCGTCTGCACAGCGGGGGTGAGGTAACACATCAGTGAGAGGCAGGGAGTGTCCGTACTATCTGTAGTACTAGTTACTCTTTCTTTTACTATGATTCAGTTTACGTTTTTTATTGCAACAAATAAATAGGTCATAGTTTTTGTTAATGCATTGACAATTACCACAGATAATAAATAATTACTTATTCCTTAGTTCTGTCCGTTTCAACTTTATGGCAACAAATATACAGGTTGAGTTTTCTTTTCTTTTTTCAGCTGTGGCAAATAGGGAAGAAGTTGACACGTATCTGAAACTTCCAAACATACCAATCACGGATGATCCACGCAAATATTGGCGAGAAAATCAAACATTTCCTTTGTTAAGGAAGCTTGCCCTTAAATATTTATCTTTAAAGCCAGCTACTGTACCTTCTGAAAGGCTTTTTTCAACAGCTGGTTTGATTCCCACCAAGTTGCGGAATAGACTATCAGGGGATCATTTACAGCAGCTCTGCTTCATAAACAAAAATTTAACAAATGTCAAATTTGAATATTGAGAAAGATTGGTATTTTTTAAATTTAATGGTTACCTAATCCTAGTACCTTCCTATGTTAATTATTTTATTTTCTTGAGACTGATTCCTAAGTAAAGTTACATACTTATAGCAATTATAAATGTAAGATCTGATTAAGTATACCTAGGTAATAAAAATGTGATTGACCAAGACTGTAATTAATAATTATATCTTATAGAAGATTTTTATTTTATTTAATAGAGAATTAAGAATTTACCAAAACGGTAGGTATTGATTGTAAATTGTTATACTTATTTGATAAATTAGTCGTAACGAAAAGTAATATAGAGAGGAGACAAAAGAAGAGTAGAAGAAAGATTTTGTTGATGTTATTTAAATTTTTTTTGTAATCTTTAATTGGAATAGACTGATTCCTAAGTAAAGTGACATATTCATATCAATCATAAATGCAAGATCTGATTAAGTATACCTAGTTAATACAAATGTGATTCACCAAGACTGTAATTATTATCTTATAGAAGATTTTTAATTTTTTATTTAATATTGAATTAAGAATTTACCAAGACTGGTATTGATTGTTATTTGTTATACTTATTTGAAAAATTAGTCGAAACGAAAAGTAATAAAGATTTTTATGTTGATTTTTTTAAATGCTTTTTTTTTAGTTGGAATAGAAAGAAACACAAAGAAAATGCATTCTGAGGGTTATCTGACCAATTTTTTTTTAAATAATCGTTATGCATCGGTTATCGTAATGAATAACGATTAGTATCGTAATCGTAATCGTTATCGTAATGGCCGAATCGTTGCATCCCTAATAATTAGTATTAAACAGAAAAAATTAAGGCATTTTTAAAAAAACTTCCATATTATCTCCAGAAGTCCGGATTCAAAAATAGAAATTACCAGTTAAATAGACTAGAATTTTTGGATGATTTGTCTATAGAAATAGACAAATCATCCAAAAAGCAGTAGCAAAACGCAACCACGACAGCAATTTTCATCTAATAATATCACTGAGGTATTTTTTGGTCGTTACGGAACGTATTTGGCTTGGTTCAACTAATAGTGTGTGTTATTTGGTTTTCTTCCATTATCATAATTTATTATACGGTTATCGTGAATTTTCATTAAAATAAACACAATGAATGCGTAGAAGATTGAGTGGACTATCTAATAAGAAAGATTATGAGTTTCACACACTTGATACAAAAGGTTTCATAAGGAGAAATACCTTTCCCCCAACTTCTACAGATTACATCCAATTTACTTTTTTGTTAGTTTTTTTTTTACTCTACACGTATTATTAAGTTTCATTCATGTATGGGACCTCTAAGTCTGGGTCTTAAATTACATGACCGTCCGCCTAACTTCTTTAGGGAAGTTTTCTGAATGGAGTAACACTTGAAAATAACAAAAATGAGCACTTAAAAGCTTAATATTCCGCAAACGGATCCCTGAATCGAAAAACGGTTTTAAAGGCACCCACAATATTTTTGAAGGACCTATCCAATGACACCCCACGCCAAGGGATAGATGAGAAAAAAGAATGCATCCCCCTTTACGTGTAGGGGAGGTAACTTAAAAAGATTATGTTTTTTATTTTATTTAACCACTTTGCATGCCAAATTAGAGCTTTCTAGTAGGTAAGAGTATCTGAGCTAAGCGGACAGACAGACAGACAGACAGACGGACGGAAATGGTGAAACTATAAGGGTTCCTTAAAAGGGGCTAAGATACACTTAGCCGCTTTTTATCGTTTCACGGCAGTCTTATCCTTTAGTCGCCTCATATAACACCCACGGCAAAAAACGCGGTGGTCTATCCTAAGTCAGAACACAAATGAGGACATTGATATACAGGATCCTTCTTAATATGCTGACAGTTTTTTAATGGATGATCAGACCATCAAACTGAACAACTTTCTCAATGGGACCAGCATCGATCTCGCGAAAAAAAAATTTGCTCTCCCATACGTTGGTCTCGAGTACAATTGCAGTTTTGTATGGAACAGCTGATTTTTTTTGACGGTTTCGATATATGTACCATAGTGAAAGTTTTTCAGTTTGAAGGTCTGATCATCCCCTTAAAAAGTGTCAGCATATTCAGAAGCCATATTATTATTGAACCCTATACAGAGTGTAACAAAACACCCTAGTAATACTTAAGGGGGTGCTTCAGACCATCAAACTGAACAACTTTCACTATGGGGCCAACATTGAGAAAAAATAAAAAAATCTGCTGTCCCATACAAAACTGCAGTACTGAGTACTGACTCGACTAAAATGTATGGGACAGCAGATTTTTTTTATTTTTTCTCGATGTTGGCCCCATAGTGAAAGTTGTTTAGTTTGTTGGTCTGAAGCACACCCTTAAGTACCTAAATAGCAGATTTTTATTTCACGATTTCAAAGTTGGCTTCATTGTGAAAGTTGTTCAGTTTGATGGTTTGAAGCACCCGCCACCACCCTGTATACAGGGTGTAACAAAACACCCTAGTAATAACTAGGGTGTTTTGTTACACCCTGTATACAAAACATGCAAACATGCATGCATGTGTTCATACAAAACTGCAGTACCAGGAGAGCTATTTTTGAATCTCATTCGCTGAGTTCAGTAGTTGGAAATGTCAAAATTACCATGGAGATATGCATCTTTCTACTGCTGATTTGACTTTCAAAAATCGCTCTCCTGAAGTATGATTTTTGAAAGTCAAATTAGCAGTAGAAAGATGCATATCTCCACAATAATTTTGACATTTTCAACTGCCGAACTCACCGAATGAGATTCAGAAATCGCACTCCAGCTCGACTCACATGTATGGGACAATCGATTTTTTAATTTTTTCTCGGTGTTGGCTCCATACCATAGTGAAAGTTGTTCAGTTTGGTGGTCTGCAGCAGCCCCTTAAGTATTACTAGGTTGTTTTGTTACACCCTGTATAGCTACGATAAAGAAAGCTGCATATATGACATCACTACACAAAAACGTGGGTGTGTCTGCTTGACTAACACTTTTAGATAGTACCTAACTTAACTATGGTGAAAGACGGAGCTTTCGGATGTATGTAATAAAATAACTAATAAGGAAAAAACGTCGGTGACTCATGGCAATACCCATCGTATTGCAACATATCGGACTTTAAGAGTAAGTATAATATACAGGGTGTTAGGGTAAACAGTTGCATCACTTTAAGGGGTGATTGTACCCGTGATACAGTACAACTTTCCCTAAGAAACGTACAGAAAGTTCATAAAAAAAATTTTGGACTTCGCTTACTAAATGCATCTGATCGAACTTTTGTATGAAAAGTTTTGTTTTTTTGCGAATTTCCTATAGGTTTCTTTGGAAAAGTGGTTCAGTATCATGGGTACAATCACCCCTCATAGTAATGCAACTGTTTACCCTAACACCCTGTATAAAAATTGCATGTATATATGGATGTGAATGAGGCAAAATTTTGAAAGTAAAATCCTAAGAAAAAACACTATCTCGAGCCACCATACAATTGGAACTTCGTTGTAGGCCGGGGAGGAGGCAACCGACACGCGACCACACAGTAGCAGACCTGCAACGCGACTCCTCGCTACCATTTGGCGTTACAAGGAAGGTTGCAAGAGACTTTAGAGTGTACGTAGTAAGTATCAGTGCCAGGTTACACGTTCAGTATTTCATCAGTCTGGTCCATCATTCTGAATGACGCCAGAATAACGCCAGAATGATGCCAGAATGATGAGTGGGTTACACGATCAGTTTCCCATCAGTATTTCATCATTCTGGTCCATCAGTCTGGTCAAACGTTGAATGACGCCAGGATGATGGAAGACTGCAGGGTTGTCAGACGTACGAGGTACTGAAATCCCGGGATTTATTTCTCTTTTAAATTAAAAAAGATTAACTTTTAAATTAAATAATTTTGAAAAGTTGATTTTTGCTATGCATGCGTTTACTATGCATCCGATTAGTTATGCATTCCCGCATTTTCATGGCATCCCAACAAATATTTAAAAATAATAATTTTAAGAAGCCGCCATAATTTTATTGCTAAAAATTAAGTTCAGCTAACTATGCATCCGAATAACCGATCTCTAATTATTAGGCCCTAATTTTGTAACATAAATCATAATTCGGTGTTAAAATTATTTATTTAAAGCCCCCATATTCCCCACCTTGATAAGTTTTTCCCCATAAATTTCCCCAACGATTTCACTTCTCCAAATTTTCCACAAAGGCCAAATTTTTCCCCAAAATCCCGTGAAAAACCCCCAATCTGGCAACCCCGACGGTGACTGACACCAGAATGATACGACCATCAGTTTACCATCAGTATACCATCATTCACAACGGAATGACAGTCTGGATGGATGGTTTACCATCATTCCATCAGTCCATCATTCTCCCAATTCAGTTCTCCCATCATTCTGGCATCATTCTCCCGTCATTCAGACCAGACTGATGGACCAGACTGATGAAATACTGAACGTGTAACCTGCCACTCAGAAATGTTGATGATAGTCTGAAGTCAGGATTAAATATATTCTTTGGTCTGAAGGAATTAGTCGGTAGCGTAGCGAGGGAGGGCTGGGGGTAGGATTGCCAACTGTACTTTATATAAAGTATTATACGTTATTTTCAGTCCATGTACTTTGTATTTTAGAACAACAATAAAGTACGCAAAAATACTTTATTTCAACCCTATAGGTTCATACGAAAATAAAATCTAAATAACTAACCAACAATGCGTGAAATGAAACGTAGATAAACTGACAAGAACGCAGCTATAAAACAGGCACTTCACTCTCGCGAGAACTTCTCGGCGAGAATTCTCGGCGAGAACTTTCAAGAAAATTACTACGGCTTATGACGCCCCGAGAACAATGAAGGGCATCTATCTGCACTCTCGTTCTCGGCTGTTCTCGGCGAGAATGTAGTGCCCGCATAACAATTCTAACGCTCGCAATTTCCGAATGAGTGAGCGAGAGTTGATTTTGAATGCAGTGCATCCCACCAAACCTTTATAAAAGATGAATCTTTGTTATTATATGCAAAAAGTTAAAAAAAATACACTTTCAAAAATTTTAATTAAATGTACTTTATTTTTTAAGACTGTACTTTTATTTACCATCCCTGTAATCAAATATTCTTTATGTTCGCTAAAAAAAGTTGGTAACCCTAGCTGCAAATGCCCCTGGCGTAACTTTACTGGGGGCGGCAAATTTTGGAAAAATATCGATCGATTGAGCTTTGTCTATAAGTCTACAAACAATTCGTAGAGCAAAAAAAGTCGAGCCTGCTTCGCTCAGAATCAGAATCAGGAGTATTTATTAACAATGTGGAAGGTGCTCTGCTCCCTCTAAGTTTCTGTTTTAATTCGTAAAAAGTTCTGAGGCAAGACGTGGTGCTAAAAATTTCGAGCTTGCTTCGCTCGACTAGGGCTGCCATCGCCAAAATTGCCGATGCAGACAAAGACATTAAAAATCCCGGACATTTCAGTAAAATCTGAAATTTTCCCCGGACAACCATGAAACTAGATAGTTTTAATACAATATAAAACCAGGAGCGAGCGAAGTGAACTCGCGATTTTGCAATATGACTAGATCGATTCAATACAATAGAAAACCAGGAGCGAGCGAAGCGAGCTCGAGATTTTGCCATATTAATAGCGCATTTCCGGTTCATACCGAAATCGAGGCCTTCTATGGATGTAATAAAAGCTGGAGCGAGCGAAATGAGCTCATGATTTTGCTACATAACAACTCGCTTATGCCGAAATCGAATTAATTTATGATTTGTGTATGAAACAAACGATTTTTTACCATTAAATATATATTAAATCGAGTTTTACCAGGACACAATAAGTGTCCGGGTTTCCCCCGGACACTTTTGTGAAGACACCGCCCGGACGCCCCCAGACGCCCTTCAAACTAGGACAAATCCGGGGAAACCCGGACGGATGGCAGCCCTACGCTCAACCCATAACTTTTAGTTAGCTCCAACTGATTGGTACCTATTGTGTGGAGAAAAGTCGAGCTCGCTTCGCTCGCTTTAAACTTTCTATTTTCGCATGGATAAACCAAAAGATGTCTAACCACAACCTGAATACGTACCTAGTTGTCTTAAATAATTGCGAGCTCGCTACGCTCGCTACGTTATTTTTTGTGTAAGTCTTCTTATCAAGATACGGGGGCGGCGAAATCGGTCTGTGCCCCGGGCGGCAGAAACCCTCGTTACGCCCCTGGAATTAGTCGCTTCTTACGTTACGACACTCGTCTGGGTTGGTGGAGTGTTGATATTCCAAGCTGAACACCATACGCCACTTACCTACGTGTAATAAGTGCTTAGATTCAAGCACATGATCAAACAAACCTAACTGACCAAGTAAATACCGAACTGCCATACAATTAGCATTCAAAGCCCGTGGGACGGCAACTAAACATTAAAACGTGCAGCGCACTCTATTATCCGATAGCGGTACTAAATTGCAAATTCAAAAGTAAAACCACACGTGCGCCAACTAACGGGAAACAGCCAAACTGCGTTCGTTGAACTTTTGGTTGAATGTTGAAACTCCGTTGCGTTCGTTGCGCAATATAAAAAAAAAGATTACGGTGCTTTTCCGAACACGTTTTTCGGCGTGGCGCGAATTTTAAAATTGGAACTGTATTTTTTTTAAAGATATAGGTCGTGGTTTCGTGTGAGAGGTTGGGCACATTTTTTGCATTTTTTATTTAATTATGAAGAATATTTTTGAAATAAAGTTTGATGAAATCAAAGTGAGCTTTTTTGTTGTTGAGTTGAGTAGGAAGGTATTTTGTCTGAGCCACGGTCGCTTTTTATGAAAATTTACAGGGACAAAACACTTTTTTTCACATAAAATACTTAGTTTTTCAAAAGTACAAAGTATAAACTACCCACATATTTTTATAAAACTTAGGATTATTTGATTCCCACCTAGGTAAGTAGAGGTACCTACTTAACCAACTTTATTACCTACCTAGTCCTGGATAAAATCATATCAATAATACTTACCTGAATCATATTTTTAAACTAGGTTTTACATTTTTATTTTATTTTTACTTACATCCCAGAGTACTATTCAAAGCAAGGGTTCCCTAACTTATTTGAGATGCGCCCCCTTTCGACCATAAAATAAAATCCGCGCCCCCCATCCTCCAGTCCAGATTATCAGGTCAGAATAAAAAGTATGCTATAACAAAATAAGTATTTTTATTGCACATTAAAGTTTTACAAAAATCATACAAAAGGCATTTCGTAAGTAGTACCTACTTATTGGAATGTAATGGATGAGCTTGCATGGATTTTACATAATTATCTCACAAGTTTAACTAGCTAGCTTTTAAAATTACATACTAACTGATTGTTTTATTTTTTATTTTTTATGCATGTTTGTTCTGTTTTGCTTCTGGTTCTTGTTAAAATTGTTTTATTTTTGGTGAGTCCAAGTTATTGCAATGCTTTGCTTAAAAATGTTTTACTGTTTGTGTGTTCCATATAATTGTATTGTATCTTGTCCTTTTGTTTTATACTAGCTGTGGTAGCCTGTAAGTAGATGAACACAATGTTTGCCTAATTTTATGCAGTCTCTTGAGTTTGTAATGTGATTCATCTGTTGGTAACCCAAATAAATAAATAAAATAAATAAAAATAAATAAATTTCACGAGGTTTACAATTCTCGGCTTAACCATAGAAATCGCATAACGTAAATCACTACCAATCAATGTCAAGTTTATTTCTATACTTGGTTTTTATTGCGACTACTACAGCAGAAAATACTATGTACCTACTTGAGAAGGGTAAAATACAACTGAAGTGTTTTTCTGCTATTTTGGGGTAAATTAAGATATATTTGACCCAAAACAATGATTGACCCATTTTTTATACTTAACTACACAAGTGGCCCGCGTCCCCCTTTAGGGAACCCCTTCAAAGTAATATTCGTAACCACATACCAATACTCCTCGCTCAATAACCAATAGTGGAAAATTAACCCTTTGAAAATTATTATGTTGTAGAAATATATGAATATTATGCATTTCATTAAATTTCCCATTTTTCTAATTACTAATTATACTGTTTTTTTTTCAATATTATGTTAACCACGCGGATCTCCCTGCTTCAACAATAACTAATATTTCCCGCCCCACCAAAGAAGGACCAATAATACAAGGCAGGTGCCATCAGGTGCCACGCGGGTCCAACTGGATTTTATTTTTTATGGTCATACATTATGTAGTATGGCTTACCACCCTTATTGTCATTTTTATTTATCCCTTATAATAATTATAAGTCTTATAGCTTAAAATAATATCCATTAAAAAAAATTTAACATTTTTTAATAGAGAAGAATTTTTGCAATATTCGTGTGCTTTCCTACCCACTCTTTCTTAATTATTTTTTGTTTCTTATTTTGTGACTGTTGTGCATAGCTGCATCTACTATCAAAAAATAGGTAGTTTGCAGCAGCAACGTATATGAAAGCACTATGAAAGACACGATTATGATTTTTTTGAAGATATCTAAGTAAACAGACACAAGACAAATTATTTAAAAAAAGGGAAATATTTATTCGTCAACGACATTTTAATCCATTGAACACGAATGTTTTACAAACAAAAATGACAAATACAACGGTATAAAATAACGTGTAGTTTTTCTTCAAAAGCCTCGGTCAACTTAAGCTCCAACCGGTTAGGGTCAATACACTCTTTCGGCACGGATTCTAGTTTATCGTCGTAATATTACCATGATTAAGTATTTTTATTATTCAAAAATATATTTTTATCCGGTTTTTTCTATTCCGGGCTGGATAGATGAGTTTTATGGAACTAATATACGATTTGTGAATCCAGTAAACTTTCGGTAAGAGGTAATAAAGTGGGAAAGCTTCAGCCCTACACTGAATAAAAAAAATAGTCTATCCGTAATGCTCTCTCTTTTTATTAGTATAAGTATGTATATTTTTTGTAATTTTTGTATATTTCGTTCTGTAAGGTTGGTTCTTAGAGAAAAATTCCTAGACACCACGAAAAGAACGGCTTATTTAAGCAGGGAGTGCGATTTTTTAATCTCATTCGCTGAGTTCAGCAGTTGAAAATGTCACAATTACTACGGACATAATGCATCTTTCTACTGCTGATTTGACTTTCAAAAATCATACTTCAGGACTGCGATTTTTGAAAGTCAAATCAGCAGTAGAAGGACGCGTATCTCCATACATTTTCAACTGCTGAGTTCAACGTATGAAATTCAAAAATCGCACTCCTCGCGCTCTTAAATTATAATGTATATACGTGCAATGAATTTTCATTACTTATTTTATAACATAATTATTTAATTTTACTATCTGAAATTCTGAACTAAGCATTAAAACAATAATTATTCTGGTAATAAGATGATGATGATTATAGTATTATTGTTTTAATAAAATTTAATTTAATTAATTGAATTGAATTGATTTGAATTATGGAATTAAATTGTGTAATTAAATTAAATTGTGTATCAAAAATTGTGTTGAATAATGTGTACCGACTAACATAGTTCTTTAAAAAGAAATTATAATGTATCTACCAACCACACTATGGACATTGTCTACACTAATAATATTATAAAGAGGAAAGATTTGTACCTATTTTTGTATGTTTGTAATGAATAGGCTCAAAAAGTACTGGGCCGATTTAAAAAATTCTTTCACCATTAGAAAGCTGCATTCACCCTGAGTAACATAGGCTATATTTATTGCTAGAAAAGATTAGACGTCCACCCGTGCGAAGCCGGGACGGGCCGCTAGTCTGAAATAAATTGATTTTATATTATTTTTTTAATAATTTTTTTTAATTTCAAATATTATTGATTGTGAACATGTTACAGCCATGTTGTGCTTCGTTCTCTGGCTAGTGGGCTCGGTAGCGAAATTGGATAACGCACTTCCCCGGTTTGGAAGGGTGCGGGTTCAAGTCCCGCCCGAGACTGAATTTTTCAATCTTTAATTTGATTTTAATTTTTTTTAATTTTTATGATTTTGACTTTGATTAGTCTTAATATTATTCTATTTTATAAGGTATTGTAATTATTTTTATTCTTTTATTTGAAATAATAATAATAATATCAACGCAATGTTAACGGTAAAGAGCATCCGAGGAGAAGTTATCATTATCAGATAAAATTTCTGAAAAGGACAAGTGCGTAGCTGACTGCGTGCTGACAGAACAAAAGTATAGCATTAAATAGGTATGAATCTACATCGCCTCATCTAGGTACACCTACATCTACATATGAGGCGAAAGTGTGTCAAAGAAGTACAGTGTGTGGCAAACCTATAGTCTCCAGTGAGATAATAACGCGAACATTATGAATAAGTACTTAATAAAAAAAACTATTAAAATGAATAAAGCAACCATTGTATACAGTCCCAAAAAGGTCAATGACACGCCGAAAAAATCGTAGATTCGTTAGCCAAAAACAAAAACTGGTATCATAGATGTAGAAACCTCAACTTTTTTCCAGTTTTACGATTCCAAATCCAATAAAACTGAACTCGACACGCCAAAAAAAGAAAAACCGAACGAGTCCATTGACCGCTGTAGTCAAAAATGCATCGGTCAAATGTAAAAAAGATCTAGATATTTAGAAATAGTCTAGACTAATTCTGAAGCTTAGTTTATTTCTATTGTTAGAAATCAACAGTCAGACGTTTTCGTGGTAAGAAAGAACCAATAAAATGTACACAAAACATATAAATGAATAAGATGTTGGAGGTCATATCATCATAATTATATTCCTGCCCTTGTCGTATTACTTTTGTCTGCGCAATCAATGTCGTTTTCCTATCTATTCATCTCGTTTAGCCATCATCATTTCAGCGCTCACTCCTTTTTTCACTTTATATCATCTTTCATACTACCTATGCATCTTTTCTTTGGTTGTCCTCTCTCGTGACGTACCTACAGTCATCCAAATTCATAATATTAGACACCATACTTGTCTGGGATACGTCAAGAATTCAGGATCGTAGTAAATGACGATATACTGTCTGTGCTCTAAACCCTGGGTCTAACCCTCAACAGGACGTAGGTGTTGGTATATTTAATATTTACAAAAACCTTTCAGAATTTGTCCATTGCATCACCATCATCATCAAAAAGCTACGCTACGTGAAAGATTCGCCAATCCTCTCTCCTTTCTGCAAGTGCCTTAACTTCCTGATACGATACAATTTCTATCTTTTCCTTCGCCTATTCTGTGCTAAATAGCTCTGTCTAGGTCTTCCTCTATCTATCTTACCATTATTTATCTCTCCTCTGTTTTATTTGGTTCTATTCATAATTTGTTAAACTAATAAAATGTTTGATTTCAATAGACATTGTGTATAACAATTTTTTTTAATTTACCTATGATCATTATCAACCTCTATGATGCTTGCATGATCCTATGGTGATGGTGTAATTTAATTATTATTCACACATTTAATTTAAAGCTAATTTAAGTAAATAAATCTCCAATCATTTTGTAACTCTTGTATTTTCTCAGTGTATGTTTTTGCTCGTTGTTGTTTTCTGTTAGTTGAAATCTCTTGTATCTCCATTGAACAAACGACCAACAAACTAACTGTACCAAGTCTCGTTGACAAGCCGCGTCCGTGCGAATTTGTCTCATACGAAGACGAAGTCATAGACAAACATGCGTTTTTTCTAAATTCCCAAGCAGCCGGTCGCACGTACGGAACGCGTTCGAGTAACGGACGTTTGCAGTTAGTTTGTATGTGGGTGAGGCTAACTGCGAATACAGTTAGCTACGTCACGTCTAGAGAGGGGTATTATATCGATGGTTTATAGGTAGATGAAACGGGTAAGCTGAAAGCGAGCTGTGGGAAACGTTAGATGTCGGACGACCCGGTTCACTGTTGTAATAGTTACCACTGCGACCTGCCGAAACAGAGGACCTGCAGTGCGATTTTTTAATATCTTACGAGTGACTCGGCAGTAGAAAGATGCATAATCTTCATAGTAATTTTGACATTTTCTACTGCCGAGTCGCTCATATGATATTCAAAAATCGCACTTCTGGGAGCGACTGAATGGATTTTATGTTTGTGTCGCTGTTGTGTGGTTTCCATAATTAAAAAAACTTCCTGGTAGCTTCCATTTTGGGGTCAAAAAATGTACATGCCTGTAGATGTACATGCCTCGCATGCCACCCCCGAGAAAACGATAAAAATCGAGACGTGCCTCCGTCTTTATTATTATTTTACGTATGCCAGAAAGAGCGCGAATGACGTTTTTTCTCGTTTAAATGCGTGGGTGGCATGTCAGCCTTGCAGAGGAGCGTTATTTATTTTATGTGTCAGGCTTCGTGAGTAAAAGTATAACCATGGACCTTGGACTGCTAGTGTTTGAACCTGCTTTAAGAACCAAGCTTCTGCATTTTTACACTTCCAAGGTCATTCCAAAATATCGACATCAAAACCTATATCGATAAAGCTACATCCCACCTCTACGGCAGAGTACCGTACGCTACGTCACGAAGAAAGGGATTGCGCAAACGGTAAACTGAGGGCCTTGCATCGCTTAGCGATCGTGGTACTATCGCTTTTCTGTCGTCTTACTTGTACTATGAGATTAAGTTTGGTATAGGGGTACGGGACTTTTGTGTGACATGGCCTGGTGTGGGTGACATTTTTTTGTAATGTCAACTTTGTGAGGGCTGTATGATTTACGATGAAAGGTCTAATGGAAACAGTTTAGAATATTCAATCCTATAAAAGGATTCTTATTAGATCTTTGACAGAAATATTGAAAAGTTTTGGTACCTAACGTACTTTCTTTACATAAACTTACGACCATAATCCCACTGGGAGTAGTCAGGAACTTAGTTAGATGCTAACCAACTACGTTTTTTTAAACTACACGCTTAAAAAAACGTAGTTAGGCTAACCTTTAACGTACTGAAAGTTTCATGACAAAATATGGATATAGGAACATTGTGTTCTTAACCGACTTCAACAAAAGGATGAAATTAACTTCGTCTGTTTTTTTTTCAGTTACGAGCCCCAAGACAAGTTCTAAGTTAGTTCCAAAATCTCAATCAGAATTTTATTAATAATCAAAGCAATTTATCGTAACCTAAATTGGGCACGGAACATAAATTATCATTAAAAATTTAAATTATTTAATTATTAATGACCATTTATGTCCTGCGTAATTTTTACTTATTAAAATTATGACACTCATCAATTAAATTATTTGTGTTTATTTATAAATGTGTATCCTGAAGTGAATAAAGGCAATTTATACAATCAATTAAAACTAATATCTTACTTAAATAGTTGTTACATCAATTCAAATCAAAATGTGTACAAAAGTTCTTGAATTGAATTTAAACCAAAAATTTTGGCGCCCCGTCTCATTCAATGTAAACATTAAAGAAAGTGACAAAACTGTTCAAAAATTTGAATTTGTAAATGTTCAGCTGCCGCATGAAATTCAGATTTGGCTTTGTTTAGTTATTGAACGCTTCTGTTTGCTTCCGTCAACAATAACTGAAAAGTGCATTGACCCCGCGAAGACAAAAAAATATTTTTATTTTACGAAAAAAAATGTACAACATTTCTAAAACCGTTTTATGGATTTCTATAGGTAAATACAACATAATAGTATGTAAAGTTTAATGATTAAGATCATAAGCTATAATTATAAAAATTCATTTGTTTGAAAACATATTAAGCACAGTTTAAAATCTAAGAAATCCTAGTTAAATCTATAAAAAAATTAACCAAAAACATAATTACCTCTTATAGTACTGGGCATTTTGCAAAAATCCTTTTCCTCTTCAACATAAAAAAAGAAAACAAAAAGTAACGTCAAAACACACCAACTCTATTATCCGAACTCAGACATTTTTCACAGTACCGAAAACTGAACACAAGTCACTAACACAGGGCACTTTTTCAAAACTTTTCGCGCCACGCCAACTGTCAATGTCACTTTGACAATTTCCCGCACGCGTTCGGAAAGTCTCTCGAATACGTCTTCGTGACGTGCTGTGGAAGCAGCTTATGCTTTTTTCGAAGCCGCGCGCGGCCGAGAGTTGAGAGTAACTGTAATTTTTTTCGTGATGCCAACTGGTAACGGTTAGGCCCGGTCCTACCAGTGGATCTTCTCGATAATCGATCGGTGTTTGATGAATTCAATGAATGCGTGGCTAATGCTTTTACGGGATGTCGACATTTTTTAAGATTATGTGGCGGTGAAGTGAAATTGCGAGTTTTCTTTTGGGGCTACGGTATTTTTTTTATAATCGGGAACACACCTCACATTTTATTGAGTTGAGATGTTGCCCTGCAGTGGAATCCTATGAGCTACAACAAACTTTTTTCCATAAACTTCATTTGTATTTGTATTTTTCTTTATAATTGCAAGAGCTTTGTCCCAGAGCGACTAAATGGCTCATATAATACTTGTAGGTATAGCTTATAGGTTTTTTTATTTAAATCGGTGTCTTCAAGGCATATTCAATTTTAATTTCAGTGAATAGGGTATCTTCGCTTACAATCTAGGCGAGACTGAGGTCTAACGGAAGCTTAACAGAACTGTATATAAAATACACACATGCATAAACTCACGACCATAATCCCTCTCGGGGTGGTCAGAAACATTTGCTACAACTACCAACTATCTGTTTAAAAATATACAGGGTTCTTCTTGATATGCTGACACTTTTTTAAGGGGATGATCAGACCATCAAACTGAACAACTTTCTCTACGGGACCAACATCGAAATTGCGAAAAAAAATCAGCTCTCCCATACATTTGGCTCGAGAAGTTTTGCAGTTTTGTATGGAAGAACAGATTTTTTTCCGCGATTTCGATGTTGGTGCCATAGAGAAAGTTGTTCAGTTTTATAGTCTGGAGTGCGATTTTTGAATCTCATTTGCTAAGTTCAGCAATTGTAAATGTCAAAATTACTATGGAGATATGCATCTTTCTACTTATGATTTGACTTTCAAAAATCATACTACAGGAGTGCGATTTTTGAAAGTCAAATCAACAGTAGAAAGATGCGTATCTCCATAGTAATTTAGACATTTTCAACTGCTGAACTCAGCAAATGAGATTCAAAAATCGCACTCCTGATCATCCGTTTAAAAAAGTGTCAGATTATTAAGAAGGACCCTGTAGTTGTAGCAATGCTCATATTTAGAAATTTTAGTTACAGAATGGAATGACGTATCAAGTGGTGGAAGGTAGCTAGCCTTTCGCCCTCATAAACACTGCATTAAAAAACCTTTAATCCCTTATAGTTGACTCGTACGACTCCCATGGGCAGAATTGGGGTCGTCCATTCTAAACCGGATCCACACGGCTAAATAAAATAAAAATAAATTAATATAAAATAAATAATTAGACATGTGATGTAGAGACGACGAAGATACCGGCAGACATGACTATAATAAACAGCGGCATGAGAAACATACAGATATATCATCTAAAACGACCCGGAACCGATTATCCTAAAGAGATCTTCTAGAAGATAGTCCTTGCAGCGCGCTCCATACTAAAGAAAATTTCGTCCTTTTTTCAATTGACCAATTAAAGTCATGAATCACTAAATACTCTTGTTAGATTTCCGTTAAATATTTATAATATACAACGTGTCAATGAATTAGCGCAAAACCTCATACACCCCAACTGATTTATAACAAAATAATTAGATTGAAACATTAATTTCATTATTTCTATAGTTAAAATTTAAAGTTATTCGCATTTTAAGTTTTGTGGCAAAACTGTTTTGAGTGCGATTTTTGAATCTCATTCGGTGAGTTCGGCAGTTGAAAATGTCAAAATTACTATGGAGATACGCATCTTTCTACTGCTGTTTTGACTTTTGAAAATTATACTTCAGGAGTGCGATTTTTGAAAGTCAAATCAGCAGTAGAAAGATGCATATCTCCACAGTAATTTTCACATTTTCAACTGCTGAACTCAGCGAATAAGTTTCAAAAATCGCACTACAGGAGTACCTGGACTTTCGAATTTTCGATATATCGCGACCGTTTCGGTCCGAACTTCATTGTAATAGAGTTGACATTGGAACGAAAATGTTTACGCAATTGCGAAGTTCGAATGTCCGGGGAGACCCCCTGTTTCGTTTGGCGAGATACAGGCAGGGATACGCAAAGCTGACTGTCAACCTCCAGTAAGGGAGAGGAACCCGAAGAAGAAGATCGAAAATATATAAATGAAATCTCAAAATAAATTATGAATAAAACCGGTCAAGTGCGAGTCGGGCTTCTCACGCACCGAGGGTTCCGTACCACACCACCACAGAACACAACATTATTAACTTAGAAAAAAAAACTTTTTTGTCCCGGACGCATCTTTAGCGCGAGACCGACTCACACTTAGCCGGTTTTTAATATTTGTTGTTATTATATTATATATATTATATATAGTAGAGTTTACTCTACAGGGTGAAATTGATATCATTGGCATCCTTTTGCTCCGATCGCTTTGCTTCCATAGTAAAAGTTGTTCAGTTTGATGGGTACAGTCTTAGTTTAAAAGAATACTAATGATATCAATTTCACCCTTTATAATCACACTAAGTTTGACGCTTTTATGTATTACCGATTTTACGGTAGAGCGTGAAGAAAAAACGTTGATAAAAACTAGTTTCTTATTGAGAACCCCCTTAATTTTTAATTTTTGAACTTTTTATTATTTGTTACAAATCCGCCGTAATAACGCATAATCTGAGAAAATTTCAACTATGTAGCTATTATGGTTCAAAAGTTACAGCCCTAAATAGGTAGGACAGACGGACGGACGGAAAAACGTAGGCTTAGGAATAGGGTCCCGTTTTTACCCTTTGGGTACGGAACCCTAAAAACCATTCATCATGTTCGCGTCGTCGGTGGCGCGTTACGGAGAGGTATGGACTCATGAGGGTCCGAGTTCGAATCCGCATTAACGACATGCCATGTTACCAATGAGTCTTCCTAACTTATGTAAGTAATACCGACTGCTCTCAAACGTTGAAGGAAAACCTCGCGAGGAATCCTGCATACGTTGACGAAGAAATTCTGATGCGTAAATGAAGTCTACCAATCTGCATTGTGCAGCGCAGCGTGGTGGACTGACGCCCATACTAACTCCTTGAAGGCAGGCCTGTGCCCTGGAGTGCGATTTTTGAATCTCATTCGCTGAGTTCAGCAGTTGAAAATGTCAAAATTACTATGGACTATGGAGATACGCATCTTTCTACTGCTGATTTGACTTTCAAAAATCGCACTCCTGGATTCGCTGAGTTCAGCCGTTGAAAATGTCGAGATTACTGTGGAGATATGCATCTTTCTACTGCTGATTTGACTTTAAAAAATCGCACTCCTGAAGTATGATTTTTGAAAGTCATATCAGCAGTAGAAAGATGCATATCTCCGTAGTAATTTTGACATTTTCAACTGCTGAACTCACCGAATGAGATTCAAAAATCGCACTCCTAAAGTGTGTCTGTACCTACATTGAAGATATTTACAAAAAAAAGGATTACGATATGGTTTTTACATATCCCTGAAGTGCGATTTTTGAAAATCATACGAGCGACTTGGCAGTAGAAAGATGCATAATCTCCATAGTAATTTTGACATTTTCTACTGCCAAGTGCCAAGTCGTTCGTATGATTTTCAAAAATCGCACTTCTGATTCCAAATCACCAATTTTTTGATTTTTTGTCTGTCTGTTTGTTTGGTTATTTGTTTGTTTGGGTGTTTGTTTGTTCGAGTATCACGCAAAAACTATTGAACCGATTTTGATGAAACTTTTTTTGTTTGATAGCTTATCATCTGACTTAAAATCTGGTAGGTAGGTATATAATTTATGCGGATGAAGTCGCGGGTAAAAGCTCGTTGGCTATAAAGTTTTACCTACTTCAAGTGTGCAAAAATTGAGTTTAACGACCTAGACCCTCGTTTTTCGTATTTCGTACCAATTTAACGGCAACTTTTTAAATAGTAGATAGGTAACGAAAAATTACCGCTACATCTTTTATTGCCCACAATTAAAATTAGTCAATTGCGAAGTGAAGAATCTCACAAAATTCAGATGGAGTCTTCTTAAATTCCCGCGTAAACAAAACACAGCATGTGTCGGTCGTTGAACCCAACGGTACAGCGCAACTTGACGCGATTGGTACTGGTTGGTCGAGTTCGTCTATGACGTCATTTTAGTACACACTACTCAATCATAGATGACGCTGTTGGACTCCCGTTATTTTTATTTTGAAGAACAAAAAAGATATTGTTATATTTATTCCATCGCCAGAAAATCTTAAGTCAGTGATAAAATATGTCTCAAATGCATTTTGTGAGAATTCGTCAGAGTAGACGAAGAAAAAAATAAAAGTTTAAAAATAATGAATTAAAATAAACTTACCGCCATCTGTTGTCGAGTAGCTGTACTATTTCAATCAGCGCCATCTATTGAATTTTGTTGGACACCAAGTTCTTCGAATCAAGACCAATCGCTTACAAAACCGCGTTAATAGATGGCGCCACTAGTACAAAACGACGTTCTCTTATTATCATTCATTCGGAAATTAGTTCATTTCACTTGATCCGCTTGTTTACTTTTACTTTGATGAATTCAGACAAATAAATAACAATAATTGTTTAGATTATTGATTATTAGAAATAGTGGCTTTATTTACCAGTGTTTTTGTGTTCTGGCTGGAGTATATGGAGTTATTACATGTAAGTACAGATTTACTCTTATTTATTTCAGAAATACATTCGAGGACCTTGAAAAACAACGAATTATTTTATGTTGGTTGCAAACTGTAGATCAAATCTTCAAAAATCGTAGCATAGTTGGCTTCGTTATGCACTTTCCATCCAAACCTATTGTGAAAAGTAAAAAAAACGTCGACTTCACTGTCCAGTTGCATAAACCCTCATAAACCATTTCAAGTTTTCAACTGTAAAATAAAATTTTGCCGGTAGGCAGTGCCTATATTTTAGAGGGTTATTTTAAACGGGAGAGTTCCACGCCGCCTGCCCATAGTTAAGGTATTTTAAATACTATACAAACACTATACAAATAACATTTTAACACTATCAATCTTCAAAAAATCACATTATCAATCTACCTACCAAAATGAAATCTAATTTTCAGTGTGACCATCTGGAAAATAGAGAATCTGCCGCACACTAGCTAAAAATCTGCCAAATTCTGTCAAAAATCCTAAATAAAAATGCCAAAATAGATTCTTTTTAAATATAAATAACTTGCTTGGAACTGCCTGCCTTACATGTCATGTTAATAATTTATGTTTAATAACATTTTCTATTTCTTCTACAAAAAATATAAAGAATAAGGTAAATATTCCCAAATCTGACAAACTTTTGTAATTCGTCAAAAGCATCTGCCAAAGTGAAAATTCAACAGCCAAATCTGCAAAAATGACAGAAATCTGCCACAAATGGTCACACTGCAAATTTTTATTCTACCTACCTAGATCTACATATACCACTAGTTTACAGGAGTGCGATTTTTGAGTCTCATAAGTTGAACTCAGCAGTTGAAAATGTATGGAGATACGCATCTTTCTACAGCTAATTTGACTTTCAAAAATCGCAATCCTGGAGTATAATTTTTTAATGTCAAATCAGCAGTAGAAAGATGCACGTCTCCATAGTAATATTGACATTTTCAACTGCTGAACTTAATGTTTTCAAGGAACATAGGTATAAAACGAGATAAGTTTTTGGACCTCCCATAGAAAATTGATAGGCTGATGCGCACTTTTGTGTGGAAGGTCAAAAATGATCGTTTTTCGACCCACGTTCCTTAGGGAAAGTTGTTTAGTTTCATTTTCTGAATATTAGGTACCTACCTAGTAATTAAAAACTAGTTGTGTATAGGCAAAGAATTATAATAAGTTAATAAATAAGATACCTAGTACCTTCCTAGTTAATAGCTAATACCTACCTATACAGGGTGTACGAAAAAGTATCATTAACCTTAAACTCACGTACTCTACCCATCAAACTGAACAACTTTTACTATGGGAGCAAACCGATCGGATCAGAAAAAATCAGCTGTTGCATACATTTGAGTCGAGTAGGTATTGGAGTTTAGTATGCAACAGCTGATTTTTTTTTGCTCTGTTCGGTTTGCTCCCATAGTAAAAGTTGTTCAATTTGATGGGTAGAGTATGTGGTTCCCTTCCTCCCACCAACTTTTTACCTCACACCCTCTATCGCCTTCTGGTTACCTCGCACTACTGGTTACTCCGTTACGTACAAAGAAGACTTAAGGTTCAATTTCCTTGGTTTCGCATGTGCTGACGTCATCTAGTCAATTAAAAATTTTTAATTGTCCGGGCTGTGACCACAGTCTACAGTTAGGTAACTTACCTATTTCGTCTTGTACCTAAAAATAAGTCGGGTCTTATCACTAAAAAGCTATTTGACCATGATTCAATGACTGAGATGTCATTGTTAGAAATTGTCAACAATTATTTTTCTTGGTAAGTATTAAGAAAAAGTATCAGTAACCTTTAAACCACATACTCTACCCATCAAACTGAACAACTTTTACTATGGAAGCAAAACGATAGGAGCAAAAAATAATCAGCTGTTCCATACTAAACTCCAATACCTACTCGACTCAAATGTATGCAACAGCTGATTTTTTTTGCTCCAATCGGTTTGCTCCCATAGTAAAAGTTGTTTAGTTTGATGGGTAGAGTATGTGGTTAAAATGTTAATGATACTTTGTATAGGTAATTTGATAGCTGTAAAATGATAAGAAAGTATGCTATTATCATAAGCATAAGGTGTCTTGGAAACCTGTATCATAGGTTCAATAAAATTGAATATTTTGTATTTTTTTGGTATTTATTTATGTTATTCTGAAGATCTGTAAGATGAGACCTAGTATCTGGAGGTTTGAAATTAGACAAGGTGTAACAAAACACCATAATAATATTTAAAGGGGTATTTTAAACCATCGAACTGTACAACATTCACTACACCATCAAACTGAACAACATTCTCTTCAATAGACCATCAAACTGAACAAATTTCACTATGGAGAAGAAAGTCTAAAAAAGAAATGCAGTTTTGTGTGAAATACCAGTATTTTTTTTATTTCTCGATGTTGGCTCCATAGTGAAAGTTGTTCAGCTTGATGGTCTGAACCACCCCTTTAAATATTACTAGGGTGTTTTATTATACCCTGTAGACAGACAGAATTTATTTACTATGTAGGTTGTTTTCTATATTATTTAAGATCTATCTTAACTGTTATTGTTAATTGCTATTTGATTTCTGACCTCCCCGAAAGGGATTATGGTTTGTACGTACGTATGTAAATTGTACGACATATTATGATATTTAATCTTACCTATAATTTCGATAGCAAAGTTTTAAATCTGAAAACAGAATTAATTAAATTTACTCATACATAGGTATTATCTAAATTGCAACCATAAAACACCTTTTAAAAACCCCGCCTTTCAAATAAGTAATTAAAAACAAGTAGAAACCCATTCAAACAAAGAGAACAAAAATGTTACAGCATAGAATAAAAATACTTCAATAGCTGGAATGGGGTAAACAAGTTTTGTATGTTTGTCCCTTTTTAACGTATTCGTTTCGTACTGCTGTCTTGTTCTCACATCTCACTGCCCCTCAGTTGAGACGTGTGACATCCCCGGCGGCTTAACTCCAGGCTTCAGGGTTGTACAAAGGCTTTTAATTTAATAAAAACATTACTCTCCTTTTGGGGCAGTCTGGTAAAAAGCTATCGAAGTAAAGATAATATTTTTGGGCATAAAAAGGTCCACTACCCCTGACTCAAAGATTCCAAAATCTTGACTAGTTTCATCTTAACCCAGATCCCGTTTTGAGGGTATCTACATACCTACGTACCAACAAGTTTTCGAGATATTTGTAATACCATTTTGCTTTTCGGTACCTTATCAGTAGCTTCTACCTTGTGTCCTTTGTCCATTAAAAGTGGCGATGGCAAAGACCTGGCGATGGACTTCACCACTTGTCACGGATGGAGAGATTTTGAACCTTGCAGGATATGCACATACCTTTTATGAATAAACGCGCAAAGGTTTAATCCAACTTGTCTGAGCGGCGTTTGGGAAGTTACGTATAATATCTTCCTGTCCCGAATACCGCAGTCTCAAGACGAAAGAAAGTCCAGCCTGCGTAACATGAGAGAGGTGAGAGCGACACAGGTCACTTCTAAACGTCAAATTGGCTGTTATCTCCATGATATCTCACTCAAATTTGACGTTTAAAAGTGACCTGTGTCGCTCTCACCTCTGTCATGTTACGCAGGCTTGACTAAGTTTAATGCCAGTGATTGATGACATACGGAACTGAGACGTGGTCGCTCACTAAAGATCCCATAAAAAGGCCTAAATGCACTTAAAGGGCAATGGAAAATATACTCGGAGTGTCCCTCTAAAATCGAATAAAAAATTAAGAGATTCGCAGAAGAAACAAGATAGCCGAGATAGCCCGAAGAATTGCTAAAGTCAAATGGCAATGGGATGGGCACATTGTTCGCAGAACAAATGGCCGATGGGGTCATAGAGTTCTCGATCGGCGACTGCATACCGGAAGGCGCAGCGTGGCTAGGCACCTCACAATTTGGACCAAAGACCTGGTGAAGGTGGCGGGAACACGTTGGTTGACGGCAGCGCAGGACCGATCGTTCTGATGATCCTTGGTAGGCCTATGTCCAGCAGTTGACGTTTTTCGACTGATATTATAATAAAGTAGGGCTACAATTGAAGAAGATAAGATCCATTAACTTTCTGTAGTGAATCTAGTCGCAGTAGACAAACCACAGAGTGATCGTTTTCTGGAGAACGTCAAATCGCAAAATACAAAACTGACCGCCGCGGCAACCCTTACCGGCCTCCGCCCCTCGCATAAAATCAATATTTATGGAGGGCGATATATTTCACATCCGAGCATACCTAGACGAAGCCCGCAGCTCCAGAATCTATAATAGTCTATTGATCTATCTACCTTTGTTTAAACGTGTACGTTTGCTATTTTATAATTCTGATACTAGGACTTCCTGGCTTAAGAACCTGTGTAAATGGTTTGATATGAACTCTATCTCACCGTTCAGGACGATTACCACACAAAATGCCAGGAGTCAGAGAGCATACGCAGAATGTCAGGAACGCAAAATTCCAGTACCCCATAATGAATACCAGAATACCAGATATATGCAAAATGCCAGATACGCAATACGCCAGGAACGCAAAATGCTAGACTAGGAAATTATTCAAGGTGTAACTAAACACCCTAGCACAGGAGTACTATATTACTGCCGTGAACCCTAGTAAAGTTTAGGCCAGCAAACTGAACAACTTTCGATGGTCGACACCTAAATCACCCCTTTAAATATTACTAGGGTGTTTTGTTGCCGTCTCCAGAGTCCAAATAGCCCTAATAATATCCAAACTCCAATAGGAGATGGCACCAGAACTACCACATCCCAACGCTTGTCTCCCATTGGGGTAGGCAGACACATCTGAACGCCTGAAAGGCTACCATGCGTCGCAACACAAAGCGTCAAAACCGTCTTGCGCGCTCGCTTTCGCATAGGCAAAGTAACAAAGACAGGCACGTCTTGACTTTTGCCGTTTTCTGTGTTCCTGGTAGTCTTATCCCGCTTTCTCTGTTTCAACATTCATCAATTTCTTCATGCATGCTTATCAGTTGGGGTCTAGGTCGTCCCCTTCCAGCATTCCAACTCACGCTTGCCTTATAAATCGCAGATATATCATCTTCTCTCATCCATTCGTTCCATACCAAACCATTAGTTTGCAACAATATCATTTTTGCATCAACAACTGTCATAAAGTGACAATACAACAAAATCGTTACTGCTATACTGAGAATTATTTAGGGTCCCGTAGTCAAGGGGCTCTAAGATCAAGATAGATGCAATATCAGGATAATGACCCCGGAACTCTACACTATGCAACCGACACGCACTTGGCCACCTTTTTTAATTTTTTGCATGTAATCAGATCCAATGGTGCAGTGCAGCTGTTGGCAAATTGTAGCATAGGCTCGGATTAAATAATAAGTCAACGGTTGTGCGACAGATTGACGAATTTGTTCGTGTTAGTTGCAAGCGTGTTCAAAAAGTCTGTCAAAATTATTATTGTTTATCTAATTATAGGTAGGAAGTACCTACGATTTTTGAAACTCATTTGCTGAGCTCAGCAGTTGAAAATGTCAAAATTACTATAGAGATATGCATCTTTGTACTGCTAATTTGACTTTCAAAAATCGCACTCCTTTAGTATGATTTTTGAAAGTCAAATCAGCAGTAGAAAGATCTGATAATATAAGATAGATAGTACAAGAATCCTGATGTAGACTTTAAAGGAGTCAATTTATTGTAGGCTCACAAAAGGTTACGTTTATTGATGGTATTACACTCTAAAAACATAGTGTAATTTACTATAGTAATCGGACGAAAGATTTGGTAAAAATGCAAACGGAGTAACGAAATAAATAAAAAAAATGCGCCGTTTTGACTTTTTTTGCTAAGATTCTTGTTTCCTATTAAAACGGCACATGTAAAGCAATGTGTGTATAGGAACATCTTAGATGCTAATTCGAAAATAAAAATAAAAACCAACATGTCTTACCAAGACAAGATGTGCGCCAACGGCGATTACACGACACACCGTTTAGATGAGGTATAGCTTCATTACCACTATAATCTAAAGATTATGAGGAACAAATCGACATGAGTTCCATAACTATACGCCAACTATACGCTATAATTTTTATGTTACACATTTAATAAGATGATGATGTCTCTGTCATTGGTTTGAGCAATTTACGTAATTTACGTTTAAGCCTAAATACTTTTTGGTGCAAACCACGCAAGATTCTAGACTCACTAGAGTCACTAGACTAGAGCAACAATTTGTTTACTATACAATCTATGTTACCTTTGCAATGTCCCATGCTTTTAAATTGATGGCAGGGAGTGCCGTCCTGTATGCAGTATTAGAATATCTCCTTTATACTGTGTCATTATTACAGTGAGCTATTTAGCTCTACCTTTTTTATCGGGCATAGATAGCCCCACCAACTATTCCCTCTGAATCTCCTAGTTCTCTTTCAGTAATAAGTATGGCAATAACATCTGAACGCACGGAAGCTGTCCCGTCCCTAGTTGCTACAATTTCGAAATTTCTGCGACAGCAGTTTTTTTTTTTTCGATTTTGGTTTTGTTACGTATCATAGAGGAAGTTGTTTAGTTTGATGGTCTGATCATCCCCTTAAAAAGCCTTCAGCATATTAAGAAAGTTAAGTAAAATGTGTAATGTAGGTTAGGTATAAATTGTACATTTGGTTATTCATCATCATCATCATCATCAGCCTATCATCGTCCACTGCTGAACATAGGCCTCTCCCAAGGCGCGCCACAAAACTCTATCCTCGGCTTTCCTCATCCAGTCGCTCTCCGCTACTTTTTTTAGGTCGTCTCTCCAGCGGGCAGCAGGGCGTCCGACACTACGCCTACCAGTTCCAGCCCATTGCCACTTCAGCCTGCTAATTTTCTGAGCTATGTCAAACACTTTACACGTTCTCTGACGTATCACTTCATTTCTAATGTGATCTCTCAGAGAAACACCGAGCATAGCTCTCTCCATAGCTCGCTGAGCGACCTTGAATTGATGAACTAGTCCTATCGTCAGGGTCCATGTTTCCGCACCATATGTCATTACTGGCAGGACGCACTGATTGATTTGGTTATTAGCTTTTAGTAATCTATCCTATTTTTATTTGGGTAAAAGGCCTAAATAAAAATAGGTTAAATTATTATCTACAGGGTGAAATTGATATCATTAGCCTCCTTTTAAACTAAGAGTTTACCCATCAAACTGAACAACTTTTACTATGGGAGCAAACAGATTGGAGCAAAAACAAATCATCTGCTGTTCTATACTAAACTGCAATGCCTACTGGACTTAATCGATATACAACAGCAATTTTTTATTGTTGTTTCGATCTAATTGCTCCCATAATAAAAGTTGTTCAGTTTGATGGGTAGACTCTCAGTTTAAAAGGATGCTAATGATATCAATATCACCCCGAATATTAGACGTGTTATCGCCTCTTGTAAAAATATAATTCACCGATCAATGGAATCACCCATAGCACTTCCTTTCGAACCAAGCTTGATGGAAAACGGCTCACACGAAAGTTCAATGACTTGCTAACCGACCACTCTAATTGACCTCCCTCACCGGTCCCCCTTAGAAGCAAACATGGGGGAAATGGGGGGAATTTATGGTGGATGAAGGGTCTTGTAACTGGTGGATGAAAGCAAGTTGACAATAATGGTTTTGTTTATTGTCTTTGTTAAAAAGGTCGTGTTTTGAGGTATGGAATGTAATAGTGACGAATTTTGTAATCGCGATGTGTGTTATTGCTAAAGTAAAGGAGTAACTGGTACGTTATGTCGAAAGTATGTTACAGCGATATATTTAATTTAGAATGTTTACGATCGAGTGTAAGGAATGCTTTATTCGGCAACGGCCGAGTTCGAAAATATCAGATAATCCTACATCTACTATCTCAATATCTTATACAGGGTGTTAGCGTAAACAGTTGCATAACACACAACATAACTTTCCCTATAAGAAACCTTAAATTCGTAAAAAAAAAATTGGACTTCCCATACTAAATGCAATCGAACTTTTGTATGAAAAGTCGAAAAAAAAATTGTGAATTTCCTATGGGTTTCTTTGGGAAAGTTGTTTAGTAGTATTATGGGCACAATCACCCCTTAAAGTGATGCAACTGTTTACCCTAACACCCTGTATATTTTATAAATATCCGACATTTATACAGGATGTAACAAAACACCCTAGTAATACTTAAGGGGGTGCTTCAGACCATCAAACTGAACAACTTTCACTATACTGCTTTCACTATATTACAAAACTGCAGTGTACCGATTCGACTAAAATGTATGGGACAGCTGATTTTTTATTTTTTCTCAATGTAGGCTCCATAGTGAAAGTTGTTCAGTTTGATGGTCTGAAGCAAGTATTACTAGGGTGTATTGTTACACCCTGTATCAATCAATTTGACGAATTGCTTGTTATACTTTATGAATTTGAGTTGTGAAGCCCTATTAATACGAGTAAGTGCTTAGAATACATATTGATCAATAATCGGCAAATTACGCAATAGTACTACACATTTGTGATGTTGAGAAACATGCCGATTATAGGTCGCTTTCAAATCGATTAATTTTGTAGTTCTTGTCTGGTAATCGAATGATAGAAATTACGATCAGAGGAATTAATTATCACTGAAGTCTACCTATGAAGAAGGATGAGTGAGTAAGAATCACGTCGCATTAATGTCGATGCTATTCAGAAACATGCCGATTATAGGTCGATTTCAAATCGACGCTTTTAGTAGTTCTTGTCTGGTAATCGGATGATAGACATTTAATGATCATTGATCAGAGAAATTAATTATCACTATCACGTATATTATCACTTAATAAGTCTAGCCTATGAAGAAGGATGAGTAAGAATCACGTCGCATTAATGTCGATACTATTCAGAAACATGCCGATTATAGGTCGATTTCAAATCGACGCTTTTAGTAGTTCTTGTCTGGTAATCGGATGATAGACATTTAATGATCATTGATCAGAGAAATTAATTATCACTATCACGTATATTATCACTTAATAAGTCTAGCCTATGAAGAAGGATGAGTAAGAATCACGTCGCATTAATGTCGATGCTATTCAGAAACATGCCGATTATAGGTCGATTTCAAATCGACGCTTTTAGTAGTTCTTGTCTGGTAATCGGATGATAGACATTTAATGATCATTGATCAGAGAAATTAATTATCACTATCACGTATATTATCAATTAATAAGTCTAGCCTATGAAGAAGGATGAGTAAGAATCACGTCGCATTAATGTCGATGCTATTCAGAAACATGCCGATTATAGGTCGATTTCAAATCGACGCTTTTAGTAGTTCTTGTCTGGTAATCGGATGATAGACATTTAATGATCATTGATCAGAGAAATTAATTATCACTATCACGTATATTATCACTTAATAAGTCTAGCCTATGAAGAAGGATGAGTAAGAATCACGTCGCATTAATGTCGATGCTATTCAGAAACATGCCGATTTCAAATCTAGGCTTTTAGTAGTTCTTGACTGATAATCGGATGATAGAAGAAATTGAATGAATAGAGTAATTAATTATCACTTAAGTCTAGCCTAATAAGAAGAATGAGTAACTATGACGTCGCATTATTGTCGATGCTATACAGGAACATGCCGATTATAGGTCGATTTCAAATCGAGGCTTTTAGTAGTTGCCTAAGAAGAATAATGAGGAACAAACACGTCGCATTAATTTCGATGCTATTGAGAAACATGCCGATTATAGGTCCATTTCAAATCGATGCTTTTAGTAGTTCTTGTCTGGGAATCGGATGATAGAAATTGAATGACCAGAGAAATTAATTATCATTTAAGTCTAGAAGAATGAGTAACAAACACGTCGCATTAATGTCGATGCTATTGAGAAACATGCCGATTATAGGTCGATTTCAAATCGAGGCTTTTAGTAGTTCTTGTCTGGTAATCGTATGATAGACATTGAATGACCAGAGAACGTAATTATCACTTAAGTCTAGCCTAAAAAGAAGAATGAGTTACAATCACGTCGCATTAATGTCGATGTTATTCAGAAACATGCCGATTATAGGTCGATTTCAAATCGAGGCTTGTAGTAGTTGCCTAAGAAGAAGAATGAGGAACAATGACGTCGCATTATTGTCGATGCTATTCAGAAACATGCCGATTATAGGTCGATTTCAAATCGAGGCTTGTAGTAGTTGCCTAAGAAGAAGAATGAGGAACAATGACGTCGCATTATTGTCGATGCTATTCAGAAACATGCCGATTATAGGTCGATTTCAAATCGAGGCTTGTAGTAGTTGCCTAAGAAGAAGAATGAGGAACAATGACGTCGCATTATTGTCGATGCTATTCAGAAACATGCCGATTATAGGTCGATTTCAAATCGAGGCTTGTAGTAGTTGCCTAAGAAGAAGAATGAGGAACAATGACGTCGCATTATTGTCGATGCTATTCAGAAACATGCCGATTATAGGTCGATTTCAAATCGAGGCTTGTAGTAGTTGCCTAAGAAGAAGAATGAGGAACAATGACGTCGCATTATTGTCGATGCTATTCAGAAACATGCCGATTATAGGTCGATTTCAAATCGAGGCTTGTAGTAGTTGCCTAAGAAGAAGAATGAGGAACAATGACGTCGCATTATTGTCGATGCTATTCAGAAACATGCCGATTATAGGTCGATTTCAAATCGAGGCTTGTAGTAGTTGCCTAAGAAGAAGAATGAGGAACAATGACGTCGCATTATTGTCGATGCTATTCAGAAACATGCCGATTATAGGTCGATTTCAAATCGAGGCTTGTAGTAGTTGCCTAAGAAGAAGAATGAGGAACAATGACGTCGCATTATTGTCGATGCTATTCAGAAACATGCCGATTATAGGTCGATTTCAAATCGACGCTTTTAGTAGTTGCCTAAGAAGAAGAATGAGGAACAATTACGTCGCATTAATGTAGACGCTATTCAGAAACATGCCGATTATAGGTCGATTTCAAATCGAGGCTTTTAGTAGTTCTTTTCTGGTAATCGGATGATAGAAATTAATTATCATTTTAGTCTAACCTAAGAACAGAGTATAATTAACACGTCGAATGACGACCTTTGATCGGCAATTTACTCAATAATTCCTATATCCAATACGATTATAATTATATTATAATTTATAATCCTCTACGATTATTTACATCATGGAAATAAGCAAAAAATTTAACCCATGACTTGGGTCTCGTTATTGCGTCTTTTGGAAGGTGGACGAAATTCTCGCTAACTACTTATAATCAATTGATACGTCACTCCATTCTAAAACCTTAGCAGGTACTTACCTACCTTAAAGTTACAATTACAAAAAATGAACCTTATTACAGGCGCAGTAGATGCGTCCTGAGCCCATAACCTTTTGAAATAATAAGCAAGGCTTTTAACAATGTAGGTATTTTATTAAAATTGAATTATTACAAGCTAATGACATTCATGACATGACGAGAGAAAATGCAAAACATAGTTTCTATTAAGTTAAAAAACCATGGGGTTATGAACCCAAGCTTCTACAGGGTGAAATTGATATCATTAGCATCCTTTTGAACTAAGAGTCTACCCATCAAACTGAACAACTTTTACTGTGGGAGAAAACCGATCGGAGCAACTAAAAAATTTGCTGTTCCATACTAAACTACAATGCCTACTAGACTCAAATGTATGCCACAGCCGATTTTTTAGTTGCTCCGATCGGTTTGCTCCCATAGTAAAAGTTGTTCAGTTTGATGGGTAGACTCTTAGTTTAAAAGGATACCAATGATATCAATTTTACTCTGTATATTGAACCCTTATTTTTTTGGTTGGTCAGAACAACCTTGTTAGTTATAGCATAGTTTCTGCCGACCCCAAAAGCGAATGCGGTCACGAGTTCTTTCCGTTTGGTATCTTATGCAACTCTACAATCATAGAGAACACAAAGCACCAGCGTTCATAAAGACAAAGTACCTAATTCACGCCGGAGCCCTCGTTTACTCCCAAATCCCCGGATCTGTTCTGTACTATACAATATTTGTACACAACTGCTATTCCAGATACCTGAGCCGACGACGTCAATAGCTGAAAGAGACAGCAGTGTCCAAACGCTACGATTTATTAACCATTTCAACCTCTCGGACTTTCCATCTCTCAATCGATATTTCGGTAATCAATTTCAATTCAAAACCGTCATAAAAACGCAGTTTTCGAACGTCAAACTTAATTTCTAATTACACCGTTGGATTTAACGGAAAAAATTAGCCTTAAAACATGTGCTGTTTGTCGTCTAAGCTTGTTTAAACGACAAAGCGACGTAATATATAGGTTTTGAACGCACGGTCGAGGGACGCGGTTTAATCTGTAATCAAAATGGAAGCCGTCGCGTCGGCCATCTTAGGTTCGCCATGAGCGAGAGAGCGCGTCCACATCGAGAATTTGGGAAATTGGTGTTTTTTTTTGTTGTAAAGAGAGCAGTATATATAAGAGGTCGGTAGGCAGAGGTGCGGGGTGGGGGGCGATCTCCGCACGGGCAAAGCGGTGTGAAGGGAAAGAACAGGGTAGGCGCGAGAGTGGGTTAGGTTTGCGGGATAGGTCCTGAGATATTTTGGTCGTAAATTATGAGTTGTTGCCTTTGAGGCACTGCTTAGGTCTGGAAAGGACATAGAGGTCTTTATTATTGATTATGGCAATTTAATTAGTTGAATCCTATACCTACATTTTGGAAAGGGATTTATAATTTGAATGAAAATGTTTGTGACGAATCACACAAACATTCGTTTGCGTTATGTGTTATAAACGCATAACGGATTTGAACCAAATTCGGCATACAAATGATACAGATGGAATATGTTCTAGAATAACACGTAGGATACTTTTTTAAAGCCAACGCAATCGAAGTCGTAGTCGGGAGCAAAACTGGTAGACAATAAATCAAGTAAGAACCGACCAATAATTTTTACAGACATTGCTTATTTCAATGCCGTTAAAAGTATCATACTTCCTGTAATCGATAACCTATATTCCATAACATAGATAGCTAATCTTATACTTACATTTTTTTTCTGTTCATGTTATCTAGGTACATAAAAATATGGTCCTCCGAACTCGATGACAATTTTTACTTAAATATCTGCTTCGTTTGCTGCTTTTGCTTTCATCAAACTTGTAGTATATCTCGCGGTACGAAACTTTAGCGCTCGAATGAGTGAATTTAGACGAAAATAGTACGTAGTGTCTTGTACATACGGTCATTCAAGGTCAGAGCTATAGATTCGTGCCGCGACTTATAAATAGAATAGATGTATCAATTTTGTTTAATATGTAACAAACTAACAAAATAAGGAAAGACGAGGTTACTTATTTCTTGCTTAAAAGTTGCTTACATATTTTGTATTGCTATTTCCTGTTAAACTATAAATAGGTAACTCATATTCAACTAACTTATAATTCTCTAGTAATGAACTAATGACATTATTTTCCAGATTCCAGCAAATCCAGTGAGAAAACGTCAAGATCTACCGTCGGACTTATCTCCGTTCTGCCACTACCTCGCGTGCCTGCTACCTATCTTTCATTGCACGTACGCGGGCGCGGGAGGGGGGCGGTCGCCGCGCGGCATACGCGGAGGAGCCATCTTGCCTGCGATCGTCGAATTGTTCGCGTCTCCCATCACAAATCGCCCATAATTCGCACTAATTAACCTTTTAAAACAACAAAAACATCGCAAATCAGTGCCGAATAGACTCCAAACAGTGTTTTGATTGTTGAAAAGTGAATTATTGTTGACATAAAGTGTTTTGTTTTATGTGTGTGTGCATTCCTGCTGTCCTAGGTGAGTAGAGTCACCAGTCTTTGTGCGCGACAATTATCATTCTGATCGATTCGACCGGCGCGGGGGTGTGGAGACTGTTCGTTTTATATCTTTTGTTGTTTTGTAACGCTGCGAAATCAATATTAGTGGCTGACTGGCTGGATGGCCAAAGCCTGCGTCCTTAATCGCCGAGGTATTTCATCGTTCCGTTATTGAGTAATAAGTTTTTTAATAAGGTATTTTATCGTACTCGTTTTCGGACCGTGTGAAAGTTTGTTTCAATTTGTATTGTGCATCGTGTTTAACAGGTAAACTATGTCTTTGTTTATCCTTTTTGTACAATTTGATCCGTTTAATCGTACGATTGTTATCTGAAAATGTGTATAACGCTAGATTATTAGCATTTTATAGCATGTCCAAGTTATATTACAACAATAAAATGGATTCTATTTACGTAAGGCGCTTGTAGATGGTAGAAAGTTGACTGCTTGCTATTCTAAGTGACACTTATTTTCACATTTGTACTATTTATAGTCTGGTTTATACTTCCTTACCTTTGATTCTTCTTTACCAAACTATTTTAAGACGATACCGACATGAAATCGGAATAATACGAAAATGAGACATTAAAAACAGTCGAGCTAAAAAGAAAAGATGCTTGAAACGAAATGTAGAAAATACAAATGAATACAGTCAATAAGAACAAGGCTACGATAATGATAAAAAAACATAAACAGGTAATTAAATATTGTTGTGCAAATAGTGCACAACGTAAACATAAGAAAATCTAATGATTTGAATGATCATGTACAAATAGATGCTCTAAATGTGATGAGATGACTAATAGACGAAAAAAAATTAGTAAGACTCAATACATATTAGAAATCGATAAATATTTTGTGAATAATATAGTTATAACAACTTGATATGTATCAAAATTGAATAAAAATACAAAATACAATATTGGAAATGATTAAATTTATGAAACATCCAGAATTGTATTGCTAAGAAAGATCAAAACAAAACGGATTGCAAAACCAATTCGTACATTACAAATGTACTTTAATAATGGGAACAAAATATAGAGATACTTGCAATTAATATCGAATGAGACACTTGTCGTATCTATGAAGGATAATAAAAGAAAAACAAGTACCTAACAATAAAGACATGATTAGAAACAAAGCAATGATGCAAACAACAAGATAAAAATATTAACAATCGTCAACATTATCATTGGGAAAGTTATTTTACAGAAAACCATTACATGTCAAACGAAAGAATACCTTTCAAAGTAGGTACTGAAAGCTTATTATGATATAATAACGATTTACCTACCTAAAATAACATAAAGAGCGATAGAGATAGCAAATAAGATGATTAGAATTTACGATCGTAAAAAAAACTAAATCTGAAGCCAAAATAAAACTAAGAATCAAGGACGAATTAAAAAAGTATAAGAGTTTCACATTTTAAATATTGGAAGAGACTGCCTATAAGAATAATAAATACCTACCTATGACGAGGCCAACGTATATTATCTTTCATTGATACTATGCCCCCATTTAATAAAGATTAAAATATATTATACTTGCTCTACGTTACGTGTTCAGATAACAATATTACATCACATTCGTTGTGATAACAATTAATATTACGTTAAGAAAACCAAAAACAATGAAGAAACCGAATAATATCAATTTGGTTGTTTACGAAAATGTCATTGTCCAAAAAATAAACAATTTGAATTTCGAACGCGTTGGCTATCATGGCGGACGTAAGCATCGAGCATGAAATAATTGCATTCGTTCACGACTCGACCGCGCCTTGCGAACGGCCTCTGACTCCATATATTCTAGTACCTACCTACCTACCTATGAGTACTTCGAATTACTGCCTATAGTTATTACCCGCGCACGTGAAAATGTGAACGTTTTGCCCCGACGTCCGTAGCTCCGCTATCGTCTCGAATTTGTCGCGTTGCATCCACAGACACGAACGGGTCATCTTTTTTTTCTGACATTGGCTCGAGGTGCTCTCGACAGCCGACTATTATGCGACCGCACCAAGAACGCAGTCTTCGCATCCTGTTCTCGTAATTGCTGATGTCTCTCATAAATCGTTCGGGTTGCTTTTAAATGCTGATTCATCGGTCGTTATGGCGGAAAGATATAATCTTGTCGAACTGGCCATTTTTTTTGACAATGACCAATCATTTGTTTATTCTGGTTGAATTAGTAAAAAGTGGTTTAGATTTTTAATGTGCAATGCATTCACGTACTGGTCACGGATAATGAAAGAACATTATACAATACGCGATGAAAACAGTTGGAATTTTTGGTTCCATTATTCAAAATGCGATTACGGTTAACGTTTTGGAGAGAAAGAATTATCTCGCGTAGCGTCAAATGCATCCAAAGCAATTAACTGTTAGTTGTTAATTTGCAAATTGACACACTTGTATAAATTTATGCATCGATCGATTCGATGACGATTCGGTAATAATCTAATAATAATAAACTATGGGTACTTCGTCTGTTGCTCTTAGCACACAAAAAAGAAAATACTGAATAATGGGTTTCACTACTTTCAAATAATAGTTATTGCCAAGCAGATTATGACATGCTTTGTGTTTTATTGCAATAGTTTTTGCCAAGCATTATAACAATTTCTTTGAAACTATATTTTACTAACACAATATGGATGAGTAATCTGAATGAAATAATTTTTAATTTAATTTATATTATTAGAAGGGAAAATATAGAGGAAAAGAGATAGAGATAAAAAAAGACCTAGACAGAGCTAGTTAGCACAGATGAAGGATAACATTGGAGCCATATCGTATCAGGAATTCAGGAAAATGAGACAGGATTGGCGAACACTCGTCCCGTCTTTAGAATCGATGCCATTATGAAAAGATTCACCAATTAGCGTTAGACGCTTAAATATGATGATAAACCCTATAAATTTCTCCACTGTTCTGCTAGAAACATCTTAATCGAGCTACTGGTAACCCTACAATACAAAGACAAAAACATTACAAACAAATCATGCAAAGTATCATAATGAAGAATTGAAGATGTCATAAAAGAAACAACGGTTATAAATGGTTTCGACCGTGTTGCTAATACAAGCTGATGACGCTCAATCATTATACACTACAGGCACTGTGCACAACGGTAATGTTCGATGAGTATTGTTCATAAACTAGGGGAAAGATAGAAAATTGCATTGTCATGCTACTAAGACAAGATAGAAAGGATTATAAGATATGATTCTAACCTAAACTCTAAAAAGGATGGGATAAAGTTACAAACATGCATTATCAATAAAATTGACGAATTGCAATTTAATTAATTTTGAATTTGGATTCATTGCATAACGATTGAAATTATAAAACGAAAATGCTAACCTTTAGATCCCCAATCTTGGTCAGACTTCTCCACTAAGTATGAGGGGAGGTTATATTCCACTACAGTGCCTCAGTTGAAGGTAAAAAGGTTACCCTGCTAAAATATTTTAAAACCCGAGAGGCAGAGAGCGAGAGAGTGAATCTGTACCGGCGCAAGTGCTGGTTGGTCCACTTGAATATTATCATTATCACGCCCAGTTGACTTTGGCAAAGTCTTTTGCTGTCGAAATCGCCATAGCCGAATTTGGTTAGGACTATAATAAATAATAATCCTCTGTATGACTTTGGCAAAGTCTTTTGCTGTCGAAATCGCCATAGCCGAATTTGGTTAGGACTATAATAAATCATAATCCTCTGTATTGGCATGATGTCTGCTAGTAGGTATTAAGGTTCGTCACGATGATCTATTTTATTTTTATTTTATTTTATAATATTCGGGATGCTAACAGCCTCTTTTACAAAATAATGTATTCAATAACATGTCATTTGCCATTTACAAGCATCCACCAATAGATTTTATACATTTAACAATCATTTACGTTTCTATAAGTGGTCTTCTGAGTAGAAACTATTAAGTATTAATATCTATAAAGTTATTTCAATAGAAAAACACCCCTTTTAAAAGTACGAGTACAAAAGCGGTCGGTAAACAAGTTATGACGACACGATCGATCGATTCGATGACGATTCGGTAATAATCTAATAATAATAAACTATAGGTACTTCGTATGTTGCTCTTAGCACACAAAAAATAAAATACTGAATAATGGGTTTCACTACTTTCAAATAATAGTTATTGCCAAGCAGATTATGACATGCTTTGTGTTTTATTGCAATAGTTTTTGCCAAGCATTATAACAATTTCTTTGAAACTATATTTTACTAACACAATATGGATGAGTAATCTGAATGAAATAATTTTTAATTTAATTTATATTATTAGAAGGGAAAATATAGAGGAAAAGAGATAGAGATAAAAAAAGACCTAGACAGAGCTAGTTAGCACAGATGAAGGATAACATTGGAGCCATATCGTATCAGGAATTCAGGAAAATGAGACAGGATTGGCGAACACTCGTCCCGTCTTTAGAATCGATGCCTTTATGAAAAGATTCACCAATTAGCGTTAGACGCTTAAATATGATGATAAACCCCATAAATTTCTCCACTGTTCTGCTAGAAACATCTTAATCGAGCTACTGGTAACCCTACAATACAAAGACAAAAACATTACAAACAAATCATGCAAAGTATCATAATGAAGAATTGAAGATGTCATAAAAGAAACAACGTTTATAAATGGTTTCGACCGTGTTGCTAATACAAGCCGATGACGCTCAATCATCATTATACACTACAGGCACTGTGCACAACGGTAATGTTCGATGAGTATTGTTCATAAACTAGGGGAAAGATAGAAAATTGCATTGTCATGCTACTAAGACAAGATAGAAAGGATTATAAGATATGATTCTAACCTAAACTCTAAAAAGGATGGGATAAAGTTACAAACATGCATTATCAATAAAATTGACGAATTGCAATTTAATTAATTTTGAATTTGGATTCATTGCATAACGATTGAAATTATAAAACGAAAATGCTAACCTTTAGATCCCCAATCTTGGTCAGACTTCTCCACTAAGTATGAGGGGAGGTTATATTCCACTACAGTGCCTCAGTTGAAGGTAAAAAGGTTACCCTGCTAAAATATTTTAAAACCCGAGAGGCAGAGAGCGAGAGAGTGAATCTGTACCGGCGCAAGTGCTGGTTGGTCCACTTGAATATTATCATTATCACGCCCAGTTGACTTTGGCAAAGTCTTTTGCTGTCGAAATCGCCATAGCCGAATTTGGTTAGGACTATAATAAATAATAATCCTCTGTATGACTTTGGCAAAGTCTTTTGCTGTCGAAATCGCCATAGCCGAATTTGGTTAGGACTATAATAAATCATAATCCTCTGTATTGGCATGATGTCTGCTAGTAGGTATTAAGGTTCGTCACGATGATCTATTTTATTTTTATTTTATTTTATAATATTCGGGATGCTAACAGCCTCTTTTACAAAATAATGTATTCAATAACATGTCATTTGCCATTTACAAGCATCCACCAATAGATTTTATACATTTAACAATCATTTACGTTTCTATAAGTGGTCTTCTGAGTAGAAACTATTAAGTATTAATATCTATAAAGTTATTTCAATAGAAAAACACCCCTTTTAAAAGTACGAGTACAAAAGCGGTCGGTAAACAAGTTATGACGACACAGCATGCTATAAATTAATAAAAAAGATATCACAGGTTAATTAATTAATTTTGCTGATATGAAGACACGGCATGCATCTTAAACGTGTTACATGAACCACCTAACAAAGCACAGTAAGCAGCTGGAAAACGACTGCTCTTACAAAGAGGCCTTGTACTCGATTGCGTTATGTGCCTATACGCTCAAGAGAACTCTGAGCAAAAGGACAGAACATTATCGCATTATTATAGGCAGTGTTTGATTCAGCGCGATAACCGAATACACTTGAATTGGAGAAAAGTTTAAACACAAATTGTGTGGGATATTCTTGGGTTTGCTGCCAACACCCTTTACTGGTGATAATGAGAACACGGGGAAGACTTGAAAGTGAATATTGATTGTTGATTACTGCTAAATTACGATAATGGCTTGAAATAATTATATTGATGTGCACACGTAGAACACTTTGATTATCCGAAATGTACTGAGTTAACAGCAGAAATTTGCGATTTAAGTGCTATGAAACAGGTACGGTGTGTTGGATCGTACAGCTATGTTAAAGGTCTATGAAGTATCGATGATGATGATGTATGTCAATTGGTGTAAGCAAGATAGTGATCAACTTATTGTCAGGGTTCATAAGCCTCGGAGCTGGTTAAAGAATATGTACACTTCCATCTAACCTGATCTATAGGAAGAAGAATCTGCACCAACTCTTCCCAGTGCCTGTCTCCCATAGTGGTAGCCAGAGAAATCTGAACAGCTTTACAGTACGGCTAGCATAGCATGCCAATGCCACGTACTAACATGACAAAGCGGCAAAATGGGAAAACCGTCATGCGCGCTCATTTTGGCAAAAGTAAAGTAACGAAGTGGCACGTCTCAATTATCGTTTAGGCCCTCTGGACCAGTAGCTTAACATTACTTCCGATGTATTGAGGGATATTTATTTTTCCTACTCCTATCGCCTTTGATTTAATTCGTTGCGTTTTCCAAAACCGATTAGGATTAGAGTCATCTTTCACGCTCGCTGGACTTGTTCTGAATGGTCGCCGCTGTTCATCATTGTTTACACGAGTTATAATGGTGGAAATGTGTGGTAGCCCTATACCCGGAGCGCTCGACATGAAAAATAGTCCACCTACCTACCCATCATCCTACAACCAAACTACACTGACTTTTCTCAACGATATGCTTTCTAAATTAAGAGCATTAATAGTTCCTCTTTGCAGACATTTTGAAAACGATAAAAAGTCACTTTGGCCCGGTATGATGCGATTCTAAAAGTAAAGATCATCGCATCTGAGTTGAAATTGCTCAGAATCTCCAGCCATTTTATGAATTTTATCCCCCAAATCAAAAGGACAATGCTGAAGAATGTACGCCGGCTTAGTGGCACCGAAATGAGTTTTTGTTTAGCGCATTCTTTGTCTTGCATTTACGGTTCCGTTCCTTGCATTCTTGCCGATTCTCTTATCCATTCTTTCAATGTTTCTGATGTTAAGGATTTTTGAATATGAGCTTTATTCCGAAGAGTTTTGAAACCGAATTCCTACCGGCTGCGCCAATTTTTATATTAGTATTAGGACAATTTGGTAAATGCTGTAATTAAAAAAGTACATGATTGAAGCGACGATATCTTAACAAACAAACTTACAAAGAACATCCGGCACATAATACCAAAAAATGTATAACCGTCCTTCTATTTTTATTATGGACTATGGAACACTAGAAACTAACTGCAGGCATTAGTTTATTTTATAATGATTTATTAGTTTTTATCATTTTTATGTAAAAAAACATTGTGCTTGCAACACCTCCTACTAAACAACATTGACAGCCATTTTGGGGTTGCTGGTTTTTTATATTTTATTAATAATAAATATCACGACTTATTGTAATTTTTTTCATAACTATGTTTTTGTGTACAATAAAGAATCTATGAATCTATGAACTCGTTAAATAAAAATAAATGGTACTATCTGAGTCGTTTTTGTAAAACACCATAATTTATTACACATTTGACTTCAGTCAAAACTTCTATACATTTTAAGGTATTTTTTTCAAGGGTGAGCGGCGGTTGTCCTTTATCATTATTCATTAACAAATATAAGATCATAACAATTTTCCCCGTAGGCCAGGGTCACCCATGGGACAGCTGTTTTTTATTATTTCGATGTTGGCCCCATAAAGAAAGTTGTTTAGGATTGATCATCCTAAAAAAAACTGTCAGCATATTAAGTTGGACCCTGTATTCATTTAAAACAGTTCCATGACTAACTGACTACAGACAAACAATGCACAGACTAAACCACACACTGAAGCTAGAAACATGAATTTGGGAAAACATAATTTTGCAGAGGATGTACAGGTGAATTTCTACAGAGGATGTACAGGATGAACTTAGAAAGGATTCGATAGTCAGCCCCTAAAATGGTACAACGGGGCGTTCCAGTTTACCGAAATACACGCGTTCTCGAGCAAAAGCTACAGTATTCCCCTCCACCCGACCGTATTCGCATTTGAGGTGGCCAGAATCTGTTCAACAACGACCAAGTACCTTTTTAAGCATCTTCACTTTAAGCCTACTTGTTCAGGTTTCAAGATGGAGAGACGTGTCCTAGGCTAGCCTTTGCACTTTTTCAACTCTTACCAACACCTTGGAGGATCGGGTGATCTATCCTAAACTGTAAACGGTTTTATTCATAACAAAACACCCTAGTTATACAGGTTGTTAAGGTAAACAGTTGCATTACTTTAAGGGGTGACTATAGGAAATTTGACAAAAAAAAAATACTTTTCATGCAAATGTTTGATCAGCATAGCAGATTGCATTTAGTATGGAAAGTGCAGAACATCACCCCTTAAAGTAAAGCAACTGTTTACCCTAACACCCTGTGTTTACAGAGGTAAACCATCAAACTGAACAACTTTTAGTATGGAGACAACCCTGTAAATGCGGATTCATTTTATCATAAAACTAAAAGTTAAAAACGGTAAAGAAAACCAAATGAGCGCTTTGTGAATTTAAAAATTCACAGCTCTATTAAAGATCGCATCAGTTGCCATCCAGGCTGAATGTAGGTCACAAGCTGAAAGCTAGGCTAGATGCCTAGGTACTCCGCTTTATGTTACGTATTACTGAAATGATATAAACTTAAACCGGAATATTTGCCGGACGTGAAACGTGAAATGTTTATACCTTTACTTATAAAATGCATTTCCTTTCTGGAACTGGAAACTACGAAATCTATACTTATAAAACAGTTCCGTGACTGACTGATTGACTGACTGACTCACAGAAAAAGAATAGCCTAAATATTATAAGAGATAACTTTTTGCAACCATCAGCTGCAAGGCTGATTCGGTGTTTATGGTGTGTAGCGCATCTCTGTGATGGGGATGGACCAGGTCTGCCTGCATAACTCCAGTCGGTTTAGGAGTTACGGACGTTTAAAGATCAGTAACAAATGAAAAAAATTATGGTATTATTTAGTATGCACTGTAGCCATGTGAACAGTACAAAAACTGACATGAACTTGCCAGTCCGTTTAGGAGCTACAGCCGTTCAAAGGTCCGACCTTTGAACGAAAAATTTTTTACTGATCTTAAAACGTATGTAACTCCTAAACCGACTGGAGTTATGCAGGCAGACCTGGTCCATCCCCATCACAGAGATGCTCTACACCCCATAAACACTGAACCAGCCTTGCAGCTGATGGTTGCAAAAAGTACACTTATCATACTAAAACCACAGAAGATGAAGATGAGCATGATTAACATGTGGAATAATATGCAGGTTTTAAAATTAAATACCTACGTTAGTACATTATCTTACTGGGTGCTTCAGACATAGACGATTTTTTTTTTGCTTACCCTGGTAAACGTAATATCAGTGTAAACGCGTATGAGATAGCGATAGTCATAAAATCCTATACAATTTATATGAAGCTAGATGACTGACTCCGGAGTCGGATAGCCGTTGTAGTAGTCAAGAGCACGTCAAGCTTGACACTTTGGACTTTGTTCCGTTCTTATTTAGAGCGCCATAAGCGTTACAATCGAACTGCAAGTGTAAAGCTTGATGCGCTCTTGACTGTACAAAAAAGCGGTTACGTCGATAAGGACAGCAATAGGTAACGATCTCCTTTTTTAACTAGAGCGGATTTGCTATGTGCATCTCTTATTGAGTGAATATGACAAGACACGTGCTTCCTTTAGTACCTTTCTTTCTTTGGTTTCAGACCATCATACTGAAAAATTTGCGAAACTATCAATTTTGTTTACGCGATTTCAATATTGATCTCGTAGTGGCAGGTCAGTTTGTTGGTCTGAAGCACCCCCTAAAGTTTGACGTATTATTTAAGTTAGCTTAGTATTAAGTACAGCAGGGCCTCGATGATCCGAACACCGAAAATTTATACCCTGTTCGGATGCATGAAGCGTTCGGATCGCACTGCGGGACAGAAACTGTGAGAAATAGCGGTTGCGCAGGGGTAAGGGGGGTCGTTCGGATTATAGAGGCGTTCGGACGAGCTGGGGTACGGATTATCAAGGCCGTGCTGTAGTTAGCATAGTAGTTTGTATAATACGACAGTACAACGGAAACAACATTTTTGCAAACTTGCGATATGCCTAGGAAGTGCCCCCAATTTTTTTAAATATCCATTATATGACTGGTATTATTATGTATCATTGCCTAAATAAACCATCATGGGTGTACAAAACATGTAACGATATCGTAGACTACTACAGGGCCTCTATCCGCACATTCGAACTTCGCAATTGCGTGAACGTTTTTGTTCCAATGTCAACTCTATTATAATGAAGTGCGGACCGAAGCAGTGGAGATATATCGAACATCGAAAGTCCGGGTACAGGGCCTGGATGAAATAGGGTAGTATATTTTAAGCTGGGAGAACTCGGATTAACGGATAACGATCCTAAATAAACAGATTTTAAAAGATAACTAACCAAAGCTTTTTCCCTACTCTTTTGATTAAAAACCTTTGAGGTTGAAAGACTTCTTTAGTCGATGGGTGGACTCCAGGGACTATCCTAGCTATTATTATAAAAGTATGTCAAGTCAAAGTCAAAAATAATTTATTCAATATAGGAGCTTGAAGCACACTTATTAAACGTCAAATCTTTTTTTGAAGCTACCACCGCGTCGGAACGTGTTGTCGCTGTAGAGAAGATGCGGCCAGAAACTCTACAACATAACACGACTTAATAACTAAACAATATAAATTCTTATGCTAAGGTTATGTATACAATAATACATAGTCTATTTAATAAAATAATTGATACTATACAGTACTATAAGTTTGTGTCACTCACTATGTTTGTTCGTAATCTCTTCAAGTCAAAGCGGAAGAAATTCTGTTGCGTATCTGAAGTTCACCAATCAGAATAGGTTAAGAGCTGCGGCCAAATATAGGTTAAGAGTGGTGAAATCCCACCCAGAAGCCTTAAATAAACTTTAGGGAATTTAATTCGGAGCGCGCTCCATACAAACGAAGTCTGGTGATATTTTCAATACCAACCAATTAAAATCAATGAATTTTTTCTGAAATTATCAAGAAACTAATCTCTATGTTTGTATGAAGGCAGATTTTCGTTAAATGTATAGTTTTAAAGTTCCTGAGCTGCGTTCTGAACCTTTTTGTGCGGTTGTTTTTTCAACTCGCTCTATAGTAAAACGTCTTTCACCGAGCCTCTGAACGGCGTTTAGTGCGAAAAGTTGCGCTCGGGGTGCACTCTGGGTGCACATAGGGTGTAGGTTCGGAACGCAGCTCAGTGCCTCAAAGATTTCCATACAAATCTTAAATTAATCCTAGCATTAAAACTGTATATTTTAACGAATATCTGACTTCATACAGACAGAAATTAGTTTCTAGATTGTTTCTGAAAAATTTCATTGATTTGAATTGGATAGTATTGAAAATATGACCTGACTTCGTTTGTATGCAGCGCTCATTTGCGCTCTCGGAATAAACTTCTCTTAAGAGCACATTCGACATTCCTGTATGAGCATCCTGATCCTGACTGGCTAATTAGTCATCAATTATGTACTTGCTTTAAATGCTACATTTAAAAAATAGACGGACTAGATCATCACAAAAATGTAACATCAGCAAACGATAAACTAAAATTTTTTACGAAAAAATTAAAAACGCATTCAAAAAAACTAAAAAAGTAAGAAATAATATTGCAACCGATGACTTTTTCGTTCGTATCTAATAAGAACTAGGGATGCAACGATTACGAAGCGGTGCATCGTTTTGCATCTGTAATCGTAATAATCACGATTAATAACGATGCAATGCACCGTAGTAAGAATCGTACGATTATTAAATCGAATTGAAAACGTCAATCGGATTGCACTTGTTGACAAATACCAGACCTAAATACTAGATTCTATAGCCAAAAAACAAAATTTTATAAAAATCGGATTTCTTGCTGCCATTTTAGCTCATTTGGAGCTAAATCTTGATTTTTTCTGTCAGATTTGACTTTCATTTTACATATTTTATTTTTTAAATTCAACTGATTCCTATGATTAGATTTTCGGTTTGAAGTGAGGAATTAAGTCTCGTTCTCGCGATATCTCACATAGATTTTAAAATAATCTTTTAAAACGTTAAACGGATGAGATATCGCTTGATTAACGAGATTGTACAGAATCATGTTCCATGTTGTGTTTTTCAAAGCAAATTGGCCTCTACGCATCCAAAAATCAGACTCCTGACTAAGTGAGCCTTTGACTTCGATCTCAAATTAGTAGAAAAAATAACAAAATCTTGGAAATTTGTAAAGTTTTTTTTAATGATTTAGTTTCATTGAAATGCAAAGAAACACTATAAAAACTCAATGTGAGTATAATCACAATTTTTTTTAAATAATCGTAATGCATCGGTTATCGTAATAAATAACGATTAATATCGTAATCGTAATCGTAATGGCCGAATCGTTGCATCCCTAATAAGAACATTAAATTGTTTTATCGAAGTCGCAGTCAAGCCGCCGGTACGATTCGCGACACAGCAATATTATTTTTTACTTTTTTTGATTAGCATACACATACAAACACCTATGAAATTTTGTAGATATCTTTGTCTGGAAGTCCTAATACATTATATAATAATAATTAATAAAAATTAATAATAAGGCTAAGCTTATAAGCTTATAAGCTTTTTTTTTTTATAATTAATAATTATTATCATAATATAAATATTTTACAAGTCCAATAATATTACATACATACGTATCGAAACGATAACCTCCTTTTTTGAAGTCGGTTAAAAACAACAAAGCATAAAGTCTCTCTTACACCACAATTCAAAAATGCATACCATGGGATTTCTCGAACGTGTACGCTCGAAACCAGGTCACAACTTGAATACTAGATCTAACACTGCAGCAACGTTTATACCGGAATTAGGTTCATATTACTGTTAGAATAAGTGTTATAGTCTAGTCTGATTTGTCTAGGAGTTATATTATGTTTTGTCGTAATCTTCTATCTATATTTATAATACAGTTCCGTGTCAGGCTGACTGAGTGACTGACTGACAGGCAACGCACAACCTAAACCGATTCTACAAAGGACGTAGGGCTCCACTAAGAAAGGATTTTTTGAAAATCAACTCCTAAGGGTCAGCGCACATCTAGCGGAAAACTGTTCGAGCATTTCCCAGTGATCAATGAAATGTCGTCCTTATCAAATTCAAATAGAGTTGTAAATAGCGTGCGTCAACAAAATACGCCGTCAGTTAGGTAAAATTATAACTTGACTCTTATTTACAACTCTATTTCAATTGGATAAGGACGACATTTTTCATTGGGCATAGGCACTGGTAAATGCTCGAGCAGTTGTTGAAATCCATACGAAGACGAAGTCGCGCAAAAGCTATTCCTATTCTTAGATAAATGTACAGCTTGGCAAAAAAGAGTTGAAAACGGTGACATCAGGAATAAATCTTTTAGTACACAACTTATTTTGAAGGTTAAGCATGATTTTGATGTTACAAAGAAAGTGGAGCCCTGGAACTGCCTCCATGGTCTAATGGTTAAGAGCATTGGCTCTCGACACGGAGGTCGTGGGTTCGATTCCCACGGGGGACACCTAGTGATATGTCACTTTGTGCGTTTTTCCCCAGTTGGTTAGGACATTGCAGGCTGAATCACCTGATTGTCTGAAAAGAAAAATGAATCCGTGCTTCGGATGGCACGTTAAGCCGTTGGTCCCGGCTACTATCTCTGGTGGTAGTAGTCGTGACATAAAAACATAAAAACAAAACGTAAGGCGGTCTGAAAAAACTCTGACACCAGGGCTCTGCCCACACGATAAGAAGAAGAAGTGGAGCCCTTTTCTTTTTCGAATTGACAATTAGGTACAGCATTGGTCAGGGAGCACCTACTGCTGATTACTGCTGACTATTGGAGGGACCACGAAGAGTCTACCGAGCCAGTAAATGAACTTAAGAAATCGACCTAGGGTCACACAGAATGGGTAATTGGATGCAGCGGTGCTGTAGCTACGTGGCAACAAACCATACTCAGGGTCCTTCTTAATATGCAGAATTTTTTTAAGGGGATGATCCGTCCGTCAAACTAAACAACTTTCTCTACGGGACCAACATCGAAATCGTGAAAAAAAATCAGCTGTCCTGTCCCATACATTTGGCTCGGGTAGGTTTGCAGTTTTTTATGGAAGAGCAGATTTTTTTTTCGCGATTTCGATTTTGGTGCTATAGAGAAAGTTGTTCAGTTTGACAGTCTGATCATCCCCTTAAAAGAGTGCCAGCGTATTAAGAGGGCTATCAGAGTCCAGTGGCGCCCTCATCACATTAATAAAGATTTCTCAATAAAGAAAGCCTATAATAAAAAAGTGCTCAATTGACAAACTACAAGCCTTCAAGCTATTTTCCATGAATACTTTTATAGGTTTTTTTAAGGTCGAAACATACACATTTTGAAATAATAAAAAAAAAACGGCCGCTTTTGTTTTTATTCGAAACTGTCTTAAAGTGGAATGTTTAGAACCTATAAAAGTATTGTATAACAATTGCTTGAAGGCTTTTGTAGTTTGTCAATTGAGCACTTTTTTAATCTAGGCTTTCTTTATTGAGAAATCTTTATTAATTTGATGAGGGCGCCACTGGACTCCGATAGCCCTCTTAAGAAGGACGCTGTATACAAATACAACCAAACATATTTTAATCTTTAGATTGACAAGTTTTTGTTGTCAAATTTACCAAAGACATCTGCAGATTTTAATTTTTGCTATATTTAGCTCTTGATCCGGTCCATAGTGCCGAGTTCTAGTCACAACTCAACACTTAGTGCATGTTTAGTGCTAATTTGTCAAGAAACATACAGGTTCGTCAAATGCCATTTGCAATGAACGGTTGTAAATTATAACGTGCGTGAAACAAATTGCAGGTTTTATCAATATTTAACGATATGCTTTACATCTTATTTGTTACGGATAAAGGTTCATTTCGGACCGGTATTTTTATATTTATCTTTGGTACTGTTAGCATGAAAAGTGATGAACGTTTGTGTTTATATTGAGTGAAATGACACAGTGATGTTGAACAGAATTAAAAAATAAGCGATATGCACCAATTGTACCCATAAAAGGTACTTTATAGTTTACCTCAAACAGAAAATATTTATGTGGGTATTATATTAGCTTTTGTCCGCGACTTCGTCCATGTGGATTACAAACAAACGCTCGATTTCACCCCCTTAAACGTTGATTTTCGAAAAATCCTTACTTGGTGCACCACTACTCTACATTATCAGTTGAATTTAGGTAATAAACATTTTTCTATCTTCAGCGACAGGCAGTCAGTCTGTGACGGAACTGTTAGGCTGCGTTCAGAACCTACACCCTATGTGCACCCAGAGTGCACCCCGAGCGCAACTTTTCGCAGTAAACGCCGTTCAGAGCCTCGGCGAAAGACGTTTTACTATAGAGCGAGTTGAAAAAACAACCGCACAAAAAGGTTCAGAACGCAGCTTTATGTTACTTATAAATATGTATGGATGGCTAAATGTATGAAATAATTCAACTTAAAAAGAGGACTGCTTTATTTGCGTATCCCTTTAGATGTCTGCCATTTCGGAACCTATTTGAAGACCATAATAGAGTTTTTTTTGCGGTACACATATGACTTTTAATAGAGTAGGCTAAAAGCCCTTTCTCTTAATTATCTCTATGCAAACTCACTCACACTCACTCACAAACGTTTCATTTAAATTCGACAATCTTCTTTAGATATCTGTATTGTCATGATACTCATGCAAAATTGACTGAAGGGATTCAAAATAAGCCTTCTCTATGGAGTTACTTTTCGAAGGCATTCAAAATCAAAGCCTTTTCAATACAGTTATTTTTCTCTTAAATTTTTAGGTCCAAACAGTTTTGTCTGCGTGACTATCTAAACGTCAGACCACCTATATCTACCTGCTTACGACCTTGGTCTTGGAACCACCTTGCGATTGTCGTCCAGGTCACTTGTCGGCCATTACTTATTTATTACCCTACTGCGCCAGAAGGAGGGTAGTGTTTTTTTATCTATAATAATCGTGTCATGACTCATGTCAGGTGTAGAGTATACAAAAAACGGTTGACACTTCTAGCGAACTTCGCTAATAAGATAAAAGATAATGAGACTAAGAAGCTAAAAGAAAGAACGGATGAAAAACTGTACAGACATTTTTTAGGGTTCCGTACCCAAAGGGTGAAAACGGGACCCTATTACTAAGCCTACGTTGTCCGTCCGTCCGTCTGTCCGTCTATCCGTCTGTCCGTCCGTCCGTCCGTCTGTCCTACCTATTTAGGGCTGTAACTTTTGAACTGTAATAGCTAGATAGTTGAAATTTCTCAGATTATGCGTTATTACGGCGGATTTGTTAACAAATAATAAAAATGTCAAAAAGTTAAAAATTAAGGGGGGTTCTCAACAAGAAACTAGTTTTTATCGACGTTTTTTCTTCACGCTCTATCGTAAAAACGATAATACATACAAGTGTCAAACTTTGTGTGATTATAGAGCAAACTCTACAGAATAACAACAAATACTAAAAACCGGCCAAGTGTGAGTCGGTCTTGCGCTAAAGGACCCGGACAAAAAAAGTTTTTTTTCTATATTAATAATGTTGTGTTCTGATGGTGTGGTACGAAACCCTCGGTGCGCGAGTAGCCCTACTCGCACTTGACCGGTTTTATTTTTTCGTAACGGTAAACCGAAAGTTCAGTGTCGGCTCCGGTTCCGGACGTAGGTACTCAGGAATGAACGTAAAAGGAAATATTCGTTCAAGGAATTTGGGAGCCGGACTTTCGGGGAACAGGACGTAACCCTCATTCTACCGTTGGCGCGCTCCATACAAACGTAGTATGGTCATATTTTCAATACTATCCAATTAAAGTCAATGAAATTTTTCAAAAACAATCTAGTAACTAATTTCTATGTCGGTATGAAGTCAGATTTTCGATAAAATTTATAGTTTTAAAGTTACAGTGCCACAAATATTTCCATACAAATCTTAAATTAATCCTAGCATTGAAACTGTATATTTTAACGAAAATCTGACTTCATACCGACATAGAGATTAGTTACTTGTATGTTTTTAAAAATTTCATTGACTTTAAGGGGCTATGTAAAAAAAATAGGATTCTTCAAAGCTCCATATATCATGAAGTACTAACAGTAGGAGTATGATTTGCGGATATGTGTAAATTGAACATATAATTGAAGTTTTGATTAGAGCCAAAACACGATTAAGACAAATTTTTCTCTATAGAAAAACAAGCCAAAGTAGCCTCCGTTTTTGTCTATAAACGCTTGTAACTGCTAAACGGTGAATAATAGAAACATGAGACTTGATTTAAAAAAAGAGATTGTTATTATCTAAGTTTTGATTAGAGCAGAATTGAACTTACATAAATAGTACAATCACAATTAAATAAAGTTTGTTTTTTCGCTTGATTCGATCCAGGCGCGCGCGCCGCCCCATCTCTTTCTCTCGCATCTGGCAGTAAATAAGCTATCACACGCCCGTTTCGCTAAAATTATTTTTCGACATAGGCTCTTAATTAGATAGTATTGAAAATATCACCATACTACGTTTGTATGGAGCGCGCCAACGGTAGAATAGCCTTAATCCATTGGAACATTCTAGCGAACTAGCAAACATAGAAACCCTTATTATTTAGGGCCCCTAGCTCTTACCCATCCTGTGTTAATCCAGAAAATATTATGTATGTGTACCAAAAGACATTGCCCACCACGTGACAAGGTGTATTCGTTTCGGGTCGTTTCGCAGCTGGCGAATGTGTATTATAAAAGAACAAATACAAATCGTATGAAATTATACACAGGATAGGAGGAATATCGTGCTTCCCAATGAAATGTAAATTTTCGTTTTGGACAGTGGCATTTCTTATTCAAATTCAAATTTACCAGTTTTGTAGACGAAATTGGATTGGACAATGTCTTTTCACCGAAAACCGTTCTTCTTGTTAGCATCAACTCAACATCCAAAAGTCACATACTTTCAGATTTATAATATTCGTAGGATATGGATATTTTGTGACTAGACCCTTGAAAAATATATAGTCATACACATTTGCAATTTTGTTAACGATATAAAATAGAAAACTCACAGCATCTGCAAAATGTTCTAGTTAACACGAACACTTAGCGGTGACGAATAGCCACAAATTATATGTCCTGTCCATTTCTCTGAGTCATGGTTCAACTTACGAGAAATTATGACTTCAATTAGCATATGTTCTGACCACGTTCTGATGTATTTACATAACATACGTATACATAGACTAGCTAGTCTAGCTACCACTATTCGTTCTAAGAGATTCTGGATTCGAAGAAACGTACGTTCTGCTAGAATGCAACGGGCTAGCACACTATCGGGCACATCACCTCGGATCACCGCGGTCTCTTCCAGAAGTATTCGGCAGCATGAACAAGCTGGTGGGCTTCCTGGAGGAGCTGGTATGGCAGGAGTAGTCATTCCCACCACACGCAAAATAGGCGCCGAGTGGTCGAGTTGCGGAAAATGAGCCCGCTCAACCAATACCAATTCTAAATTCGAAAGAATCTGGATTCGAAAAATTCTAGATTCGGCGGATTATGGATTTTACAGAAAATGTGTTGTTAGGAATTAAAAATGGCTATTATAAATATTTCGTATTGAGAAAGACCTACTTCGAACCTACAGACCTGTAGGCTGTAGTGTGCCGTATCCAGGGGGCTAGAGGGCGATTTATCCCCCCCTCCCTCGAAACCCGAATATACAACGTGTTAATTAATTAGCGCAAAACCTCATACACCCCAACTGATTTATAACAAAATAATTAGATTGCAACAATAATTAAATTATTTTGATTGTTAAAATTTAAAGTTATTCGCATTTTAAGTTTTGAGGCAAAAATGATTTGTTATCATTTCAGCACTGAAAGAAAGCGCTAACGTACTCATGGACACATTTTGATAATCTTGTTTTGGTAGTAAGTAGGGTGAGTGTGCCCGTGAGGTGGGTTGTCATCGGGATCAGTAAATTTTAAATTTTGCAAAAAAAAAAAATTAATATTTTGAAAAAAATTACCTATGTTGAAACCATGATAATTCGATTCTGTTCTCGATTCTAAACAAACTACTTTCTAGTTTTGCGTTAATTCATTAACACGTTGTATTATACACGTAGTACAGTGATGGTTGCGATTTCTGTTATACATTTCTTTTTAGATTAATTTGTTTCCCCTCCGAACTAAAACCATCTAAAACTCTCTTTATAGTCCGAGATCCGACCGTAAAATTATGCACACCTATAACGAAATGTGATGCTAGTGTATGTTTGCACAGGGGTTAACGCCCCGCCAAGTTGCCTAGAAATATCTTGCCGCAACCTTTTCCAACATGATTTTTGGTATAACTTTTTCCACCAATCTGCTTGGGAAGTAAATGAGATGTCATCGGAAGGAGACGGATCTAAAGTACTGGAAAAACTAGGGTTGCTACCTCTCAATGTGCCGCAACTCGAGGGTTACCCGGTTCAAAGAAGTCATTTTTGAACCTGGCAACCCCAGAGTTTCGGCAGACTGAGAGGTGGCAACCCTAGTTTTTCTAGTTCTTTAGATCGGTCTCCTTCCGATGGCACCTCATTTACTTCCCAAACAAACAGGTGGAAACAGTTATACCAAAAATCATAATGGAAAAGGTACTTGCGGCAAGATTTTTCTAGGCAACTTGGCGGCGTTAAATTAACCCCTGTGTAAACATACACTAGAATCACATTTCGTTCGCCTAAGAAATAGGTGCATAAGAACTTTGGCGAATTTGGACCCAGCCATTTTTACGAAAACTAAAAGCCCTTCATTACGGCGGTCATAATTATTATAAACAGAAAAAATTAAGGCATTTTTTAAAAAACTTCCTCATCTCTAGAAGTCCGGGTTCAAAAGTAGAAATTACTAGTAAAATAGAAAAATCATCCAAAAAACAGTAGCAAAACGCAACCATGACAGCTATTTTCATCTAATATTATCACGGCGGTAGTTTTTGGACGTTACGGAACGTATTTGGCTTTATTGAACTGATAGTGCGCGTGATTTCGTTTGATTCCATTATCATAATCAATGAATGCGTTGAAGATTGAGTGGGCTATCTAATAAGAAAGATTATGAGTTTCACACACTTGATACAAAAGGTATCATAAGGAGAAATACTTTTCCCCCAACTTCTACAGATTACAACCAATTTCCTTTTTTGTTAGTTTTGTTTCACTCTACACGTATTAATATGTTTCATTCATGTATGGGACCTATATGTCTGGGTCTCACATTATATGGTCTTCCGCCAAACTTTTACGGTCGGATCTCGGTCAATTACGGCGAAACCGAAACATCGTCGATCAAAACGCCAGTGTAGAAGAGCTATTATACATTGTGACAAGACTTAAAAGTTGCATCTAATGTCCACGTACATTACGACACAAGCCAACCTACCCTCATATAAGGCGTTATGTACAGTTTTGGCGCACCTCTTCAGTATCTTGGCATTTTGCACCAAAACGTATTGGCTTGATGCCAACCTTTGCGCTCCGCAAATTGATTGGATAATTTTTCACTATTCTTGCTCGAAGAGACAGTTTTATTTTTCAGGTGATGCATTGTATTATGCTGTTTGTTCTTTTATTGTTTCGGTTGACAGTTGAATGGCAGGTTTTTGTTGCTAAAGTCCTTTTTAACATTCCAAAGATTATTGTGATTGTTCTCTAAATTGACGTCTGAAAAACCTTTCTCAAAATATGAGGATGAGAAACTGATGAGAAACAATCTTCTTCTTATCGTGTGGGCAGAGCCCTGGTGTCAGAGTTTTTTCAGACCGCCTTACGGCCCTCTGACGTGGTTTTTGTGTAACGACTACTACCACCAGAGATAGTAGCCGGGACCAACGGCTTAGCGTGCCATCCGAAGCACGGAATCATTTTTCTTTTCAGACAATCAGGTGATTCAGCCTGCAATGTCCTAACCAACTGGGGAAAAACGCACAAAGTGACATATCACTAGGTGTCCCCCGTGGGAATCGAACCCACGACCTCCATATCGAGAGCCAATGCTCTTAACCATTAGGCCACGGAGGCAGATGAGAAACAATGTTTTTTATGGAGTCACGTCAAGTTGCAAGTTTTGCCGCTAGGGGTTGTCATTCGCGTGGTGTTACGGTTCGCGGTAGAGTTTGCCACGATGCTCCGCAATCTCATCTCAACTGTATTTTTACTCAAAAACAATCCTTGGGATTGGTTTAGATTATTGGCACAAACTACTTAACACTGGCGGAAATGTAGTGCTAACGCACAAGCAAGAGTCCATCACTATCACTTCACTATCACTACATAGTATAAAACAAAGTCGCTTCCCGCTTTCTGGCCCTATGTATGCTTAGATCTTTAAAACTACGCAACGGATTTTGATGCGGTTTTTTTAAATAGATAGAGTGATTCAAGAGGAAGGTTTATATGTGTACTTTAGTATCAGCATTGAACCCGTGCGAAGCCGGAAGGGGTCGCTAGTTAATTTATAAATAAAAAAGGCAAAGGTTTCTTACATTTAGATGCATATGTGGTAACAGGGGGTGGCTGGCTTAGATTAGAGAACCCCATTTCTCACAGCAGGGCATCGTAATGTCTTTTGCATTGTTTCTATAGGCAACAGGCTCCGGTTTTGAATAGCACCTCAATTTGAGCACCTAATCTATTCCACGAGGTGCGCCGTGATTTGTGATCCTTATAGTATTTGATACTTTGAATTTGGCTGTTCCAACTTGAGCACCAATTTTGAATTAGTACCTCAATTTGAGCACCTAAGCTATTCCACTTAGAGCGCCTGGATTGGTGCTCCTTATGAAAGATAATTTCCTAGTCCACGAAGAGCACTCCGGATTGGTGCTCCTCGTTGAATTGAATGTTTTGCTTTTTTCTATTACAATATAAGCACCAATTTTGAATAGAAACTCAATTTGAGGACCTAAGCTATTCCACGAAGCATTCCTCTCCCACTCCTGATTGATTCTCCTCGTGGAATTTAATGTTTTGCTTTTTTCTATTACAATATGAGCACCAATTTTGAATAGCACCTCAATTTGAGCACCTAAGCATTCCACGAAGCATTCCTCTCCCACTCCGGATTGATTCTCCTCGTGGAATTTCATGTTTTGCTTTTTTCTATTCTAATATAAGCACGAAGAAGATAAGAAGAAATTCTGATGTGTATGTGAAGTCTACCAACCCGCATTGGGCACGCGTGGTGGACTAATGCCCAATACACCCTCCTTGAGGGTAGGCCTGTGCCCTGCAGTGGGGACGTTTATAGGCTGATGATGAATACAGGGTGTCCCAGAAATGGTGAATCAAAATGCTATGGGAGGCAGCTTGACTAATGTCCTATCCATAAAAAATATTAAAAAAAATAAAACGCACATGACCATAAAAAAAAAAGAATATCCAAAAAAACGGGAAAATCATCAAATTTTTCTAAGTTTCCAGCTCTAATTATCGCGTTTTGGGATAATTTGTAATTTTTTTCTGCCAATATTAATTGTTAGAGGTTGCTTCGACTGATTGTTAACATTTTACAAAAAAAAATGTCTGCACTTAGAGCACAGACCACTTAGTTTAATTGTTTTTTCTGAACCGAAAAATTTTGTTGCTATTTTAACCAGCTGTAGTATAAAAAAAATGTATGGGACTTGTGCGGCAAACTACTTCAAAAAGTTGCCTATTTAATGACGATTTTAAAATGATACGAATCACTGAATTTACTTTACAAAATTGGGAGATATTAATTTTCTTGTGTGCTAGGGTGAAATTTGTGCAATTTATTCTTTACTTTTTAATTCATTTTCCACTTCTAATCCGTTGCTTCTAAGGTTAGAATTGGCTAAAAAAGTTGTTTCAATACCCGGTAGTAATGGCACGGTTTTTTAGAATCCCGGTTTTTCAAAATCCCGGTGTTTTAAAAACCCGATTTTTTTTAAATCCCGTTTGTTTAAAATCCCGTTTTTTTAAGAATCCCGGTTTTTTAAATTCCCGGGATTCCCAAAAAACCGGGATTTTAAAACACCGGGATTCCCAAAAAACCGGGAATTTAAAAAAAACCGGGATTCCTAAAAAAACCGGGATTTTAAACAACCGGGATTTTAAAACACCGGGATTTTGAAAAACCGGGATTCTAAAAAACCGTGCCATTACTACCGGGTATTGAAACAACTTTTTTAGCCAATTCTAACCTTAGAAGCAACGGATTAGAAGTGGAAAATGAATTAAAAAGTAAAGAATAAATTGCACAAATTTCACCCTAGCACACAAGAAAATTAATATCTCCCAATTTTGTAAAGTAAATTCAGTGATTCGTATCATTTTAAAATCGTCATTAAATAGGCAACTTTTTGAAGTAGTTTGCCGCACAAGTCCCATACTTTTTTTTTATACTACAGCTGGTTAAAATAGCAAGAAAATTTTTCGGTTCAGAAAAAACAATTAAACTAAGTGGTCTGTGCTCGAAGTGCAGACATTTTTTTTTTGTAAAATGTTAACAATCAGTCGAAGCAACCTCTAACAATTAATATTGGCAGAAAAAAATTACAAATTATCCCAAAACGCGATAATTAGAGCTGGAAACTTAGAAAAATTTGATGATTTTCCCGTTTTTTTGGATATTCTTTTTTTTTTATGGTCATGTGCGTTTTATTTTTTTTAATATTTTTTATGGATAGGACATTAGTCAAGCTGCCTCCCATAGCAGTTTGATTCACCATTTCTGGGACACCCTGTATAAGCACCAATATTGAATAGCACCTCAACTTGAGCACCTATATGCTGGTTTGTTGGAAAAGTGCTTTGTTGTAGTGATGTTTCTTACGATCCCGAAGAGGAATCTGGTCGTGTAGAATGTGTTGTAAAAATCTCGAAGCAAAATATAGCATTTCGTCAAGTAAACGCATACTTGGCTTTGTCTGCATTCGCAATGTGCAATCGATCCGATTCCGAGTAGTTCTGTCATCGGAAATGCCCGAACAATCACGTACGGTTCCTAAACTCCTCCTATTTGATCCTTATTGTTCACGGTTTAAGTATGAAATTGGCTTGATTTCTGAGACTTAAAAAGTGGCATGAAATGCACAGTTACAACAGTCATGCGATGTAACTCTTATTGTAAATGGAGTAAGTGTGAAATTGTCTTGATTTCTGAGACTTTGTATATGGAACGCGATGCAGTATCTGAGAAGTAAGATTGCGTGGAAAACATCTTGCGTTTATTGTTTGACGTTTCGTTTTAATGGAGTCTACTAAATTGGCATGTTATAAAGAATGTTATAATATGCTATACATGCATACATAAACTACAGTATTCCTTTTAAGGGGCGTCCGCCCGATTTTGAGTAACTTTGTAACCATTTTATACATTAACTATGGCACTTTTTAAGCAGAAAACAAAATTGAACAATCTATATTTTAATTAATAAAACAGAAGAAAAACTATTCCAAAGTCACCCCTTTTTTCCAGTTGTTGTAACCGTTTTACTCTTACATTGTTGATCAGAAGAATATGAAAATTTACAATATCACAATACAATACGGAATGATGAGGTTTTTTTAATTTTTGAAAATTCATAAAACATCATACAGATTTTATTAAAAAACGAAAAATTATGACCGGAGCCACGCAATTGAAGCGGGATGGCTAATTGCAAAAGTTTGCTTGTAAGAAAGGCCTTGCACTAGGTAGGAGTGGCCTTAAGAGGACATACCTGCGAGCAAGATACATACAAACTAAGTTCGATCCTATTTTCAATATTAACCAATTAAACTCGATGATTTTTTTTTTTAACACTATGGAGGTGCTACTGGGAATGTTCCTCCATTGAAAAGGGAAGTACTTCCGCCAGGCTATGTGTGATGCCTGGGGACCGGCCGTGGTCCAACAGTTCTTAGTTGGACCTTCTATATATATCGAATCTCTGTGATTATTTCTCTTGCGCGATTTATGTCTTGCATTCGATTGTGAACCTTATTTGTAGTAGGTTACGAGTTACGTATTTACGATGAACGTTGTCTTTGTATGGAGCATATTTCCGCGAGCGACGGTATCGCCATCTGTTGGCATCTTTGCTATAACTTGTGGGTGCTGACCATCTGTAGTAGTTCCCTACAACACTATTTAGAAACTTTGTCAGATTTCCGTTAAAATGTAGGTATTTACCTACAGGATGTTAGGGTAAACAGTTGCATTACTTTAAATGGTGATTGTACCCATGATATTGAATAACTTTCCCTAAAAAACACATAGGAAATTGAAAAAAAAATTGACTTTCCATACTAAATGCAATCAGCTGACCGAAAGTTTGTATGAAAAGTGGAAAAAAGAAATTGCGAATTTCCTGTAGGTTTCTTAGGGAAACTTGTTCAGTATCATGAGTACAATCACCCCTTAAAGTAATGCAATTGTTTACCCTAACACCTTGTATACAGGGTGAAATTGATATCATTGGCATGGCATCCTTTTAAACTGAGAGTCTACCTATCAAACTGAACAACTTTTACTATGGGAGCAAACCGATCGGAGCAGAAAAAAATAAGCTGTTGCATACATTTGAATCGAGTAGGCATTACAGTTTAGTATGGGACTGCGGATTTTTTTGTTGCTCCGATCGGTTTGCTCCCATAGTAAAAGTTGTTCAGTTCGATGGGTAGACTCTTAGTTTAAAAGGATGCTGATGATATCAATTTCACCCTGTAGTTTAAAAGTTACAGTAGCCCGTAAAGCTAATCTTATAAATCTAAACAATTGACATCACCATCATCAGACGATCAAACAATGTAAAATGTATCTATTATATAATAGTTGTATAGAGGTCATATTATAATAATTATTTGTTATTACTAACGCCCTTCACCCAACTCTTATTAGTATACAATGTAAGAATGAAAATTGCTTGATTGATAAGACATCGCATGTCCTGAGACTCTCGACATAACTCTTATTAGCTTTATCATAAGGTTCAAAATGGCTCGATATCTTTCAGTAGACTTTGATTCGGCCTTGCTTGCTATGCAGAAACCTTGTCTGTTATTAATTTTGTATTAAATGTTATTTAAATAATCACGTATTACACATACATGCGTAATCTTACGACCATAATCCATTTTGGGGTAGAAAGAAACAGTGCCGTGAGAGCCGTGGTGGTCCAGTGGCGAGTAACCTTGCCTGTCGTGCAGGAGGCGATGGTTCGATCCCCGTCCAGGCCGACTCGTACCAATGAGTTCTTCGGAATTTATGTACGATTTGTAACACCACTGGCTTTTCGGCGAAGGAAAACATCGTGAGGAAACCTGCATGCTTCAATTTTGAGGCATGTATTGTACCCACTGTCCATTACAAGTGGCGCCGGGCTCACTCCCCGTCACACTGGACAGAGTTTCGCTACTACTAGTGAAACGTGGATGTTCTGAAGTTTCAGAATATCTCTGACTACCCCTCGGGGAATATAGTCGTGAGCATATGCATGCATGCATGCATGCAGAAACATTGCTACAGTTGCTACAGTCTTGCATACAGTTGTAGTGGTAACAAGGTTTCAAGATGAAATTACAGTTAAAGTAGCCATAGGTGGCTAGCCTTTCGCCCAGATGCAAACCTAAATTATGTATAAAAAGTACCATATGTGTTAATCCAGGCCATGGTCCAACTGTATGCCAAATTTCATCAAAATCCGTTCAGTAGTTTTTGCGTGAAAGCGGAACAAACATCCATCCATCTATACTGACAAACTTTCGCGTTTATAATATTAGTAGGATTTCATATAATTCTATGCTAGCTGTTGCCGGTGACTTCGTCTGCGTTATGATTATGTCGACCTGAAAAAGGTACCTTGGAGCGACTGGATGAGGAAGACCGAGGACAGTTTTGGAGTGCGCCTTGGGAGAGGCTTATGTTCAGCAGTGGGCGATGATAGGCTGATGACGATGGTCTAAAACACCCACTAAAATATGTAACGTATTCCTTCATACTTATAATAAATTAGAACTTCTTAGATGAAAGTAAAATTAAATCTGATCTAAGTATAACTTACTAGTTTTTTACCCGACACTCCGTCTGCGTGGACATATAATATGTAGCCTATGTGTTATTCTGGGATAAGAACTATCTACATGCCAACTTTCATTGAAATCGGTTCAGCCATTTTAGCGTGAAAGAGTAACAAACATCCATACATCCAAACAAACATTCGCGTTTATAATACTTATTAGTAGGATGAGATGAATCACGAAACTCACGAACAAAATTTTAACTAGGTATGCTATAAAGTAATAGACACAAAAGCAAGTTGGTAATTGTAGCAAAGTTTGTGGCTCCCCCGAAAAGGAAGGGTCGTGAGTGTATGTATTGTATCCCATCACGCCTCTGCCTCACAAAGGGCTTTCAACTAAAGGACTGTTTGGTCACCTTGGAATCAATAATTAATTCACTAAAGCGTCCCTGTGAGCTGTCACTACGTTTCACCTACCCACGTCTCACTAAACAAGGCATTTTCATCTTTATTACTCAGACGTAAGAGTTACGTGATGAGTCGTCTTGTGTGGTTATTTTATAGGGCTGTCACCAGACGATTTTAAGATGGAAAGTGTGATGGGGATGTAGAGCAAAGAGTGACTGCGGGATTTAAGGTAAATGGGGCCCTGCACGCGCCGTGGTGAGTATGTGTGGTATGTGGTACTTTGGTTTTGGTTGATCAAATCAAGAACAGTTTGTTATGGGATTGTTGTAAGTTGAAGGCAATTACGTTTTACAAAATAGACGCGTCATACGCTAACATCACTGCACTTTAAAATGGCGCGATAAAGTGACGTGTAGTCCGTACACTAGACGGCGCGTGACTATGTGAAAGCCGGGCAATTACCTTGCTTTTTTGTTGCCATTTTGGAGCGCGGGCAACGCATCTACATATAAAAACATCTTAGGTTGAAGGATGAAATTGTAACAAAGATTGAGAGAAGGACGCGTGTGACAGCTTGACGGTGTCAACGGGATGGTTCCGTTTCTCCATTTTTGGTACGGAAGGTCTAAACATAACTTTAAAAAATAAATTTCACACTAACTTGGAAGTTAGTACGCAATCTTTTAAATGATTTTCAAAGCTGGGTGAAACTCACCAATCAAGTTTTGTATTAATGTGAAGATTATTAGGTATTTAATAAAGTGAGTGGCAGCCCTAAGCTTTGCCGTTGCCGGCTGGATGTGCAAGCGCAGCGCACCGATCATTTTTTGTCACAGACCCTTTTCCATCCCTCACACTCTCACAAATCCATTCCACATAAGTCAACCGACGAACCACTTATCTCAATACCATAAGGATCACAATGGCCTGATTTGTAGCACGTAGCGCGCACGCGCGATAGAGATAGCACGTGCTTAAAGGGACAATGACTGCGACTTTTTTTCTTTAATCCTCAGCTCTTGTTGTAGTGCAATAGGGTTGAAAATCGTAGGTTTCGGTATGCAAAAAAGGTTTTTTAGGATGTATTGAACACCTGGCCCTGTACTTTCCGTTTCTGATTTCGATTTTTGCAAAAAAAAATTGAGTTCTGACGTTAGCAGACGAACTAGATGTAACACACATACTATCTATTTTAAAAGTTAATATATCTTCATTGATGATGTCGTAGATACATGTTAATTAATTCTTCAAAAATCAAGCTGCATATCTTTGTAAGGTCTTTGATTGATTTGCTGAAAGGAAATTTAAAAGATTCCTATATTATCTTTATGGCCCCAATATTTTAATAGGAAACTAGTTACTTTTTCTGCGTGGAATTTTTATGCCTATAAAAAGCCTATTCCTCAGGTCAGGGTAAAAGCTAAGTATATCCATACCAAACATCAAAATCTATTCAGCGGTAAATCGCCGTGCAAACATAACAGACAAACAGAGATATTTACGCATTTATAATATTAGTATTATTTTTGTATTGTATTTATTTATTTACCAGATACATGAATTGACACGACTTAAATAATACATCACATAAACCAAAAGAGATTTTTAGGTGACATAAATAATTCTGCACAGTTTTTACAAATCAAACAGTAAACAGTACATTAACTAGATACAAAGCTCAGTTATAATAAATATAAATAGAAACATGGTAAAAGTTTCCTTCCATTTAACTTAGTTGGGATATGAAATAGGTTTTTAGTTTATGGTTAATGTTATTTTGAGATAATGCGTCCCTAACGTCGGTAGGTAAAGAATTAATCAGTCGCGTTGATCTATTACGTACATTTATATCGATTACTAAAATTAATAGCGTAATACAGACTTGACATGCAAAGTTACCAGTTCATAAGGTACGAGCTTTTACCCGCGACTTCGTCCGCATAAATTATATACCAGATTTTAAGTCAGATGTTACGCTACAAAACAAAAAAAGTTTCATCAAAATCGGTTCAGTAGTTTTTGCGTGATACTCGAACAAACAAACACCCAAACGAACAAACAAACAAACAAACAGACATAAAAAAGTCCAAAAATTTGTGATTTGGAATCAGGGACAGGTAAAAACCACGTCGTAATTTTTTTTTTGTAAATATCTTCAATGTACAGACACACTTCTGTAACAGTTTTATAATAGTTTAGATACAGACAGGATACAGACTTGACATGCAAAGTTACCAGTTTATAAGGTATGTGAATATAGGAGGAGTTTCCCTTTTAAAGTGGTTATAAATGACCTTTCGCAGCCTTTTGCTTACAAAAATGCCGCTAAAACTCTCTAATTCTAACGATAAAGTAAACTGATATTTTGTACTTTCCTACTGACAATGGTACAAAGGGGAAGTTAGATAACTAAGTACAAGATGAGAATAGAAAGTGACCAGTCCAGCGACGCGTTTCCATGATAACTTGTAATTTGTTCAACACCCATACGTTTTGAAGAAACTGGTTGCTACTTTGACGCTAGTTGCGTAGGCGCTCTTTGGCGTTGTGGAGCTTTGTTTTGTTATTAGAAGTGATCAGTATCACCATATCGATCATAGTCGCCTCGTATATCCGCGGGAAGAATTGGGGTGGTCCAGAATCAGTGCTGCCAATTCCGGAGAATTTCCCCGATAATCGGGGAATGAGGGGTGCGTGCGGGGAGAGCGCGGGGAATGATTCAAATCGGGGAATCGACTAACTGTAATAAATGTCGAACAATAAGATGTCTAAAGAAGAGGAATTGTTAAAATTAAAAAACAAAAGTGTAGGAGAAATATAAATAATAAATAAAACTCATTGTATTAATATTTAAGAAGATATTTTGATAAAAATTTGAAGACGAAGACGCTGATTACCTGATAAGCTAATTTTGTGAAACATTAAACTATATTTGGCATGAAAAAATGCTTTATTTCTTGAATATTACAGTGCCGGGGAATGCATAATTGGAAATCGGGGAATTTCAGGGAATTGAGCCTACCTAAGCGGGGAATCAAGAAATTTACATTGGCAGCACTGTCCAGAATCCGTTCTATCAACCTTTAATATGCTAAAAGTCAACCAAGGCACGCTTGAAAATATAGATTGTACTAGTAATACTCCGGTCAGGGAGGAGGGACACAACGTAATGTAATATAGGGTTGTAATTTGTACCCAAACTGGCAATTCCCATAGATTTCCATTCCACCCTCATTGTTTCGAAGGGGGTGCTGTACAATGCTGTAGATGTGTGCTGTGCTGCAATCAATCAACCGTTTGTTTAAATTAACGGCTAAGTGCGAGTCGGTGAACCGAATTTAATAGCATTAATGAATGAATGAAATATACTTTTACTTTTTTTAAATATCATATCTAAACTATTATAAAACTGTAACAGAAATGTGTCTTTACATTGAAGATATTTACAAAAAAAAGATTACGATATGGTTTTTAGGCTTCCCTGATTCCATATCAAAATTTTTTGGACTTTTTGTCTGTCTGTTTGTTTGTTTGTTTGTATGTATGTTTGTTTGTTTGGGTGTTTGTTTGTTCGAGTATCACGCAAAAACTATTGAACCGATTTTGATGAAACTTTTTTTGTTTGATAGCTTATTATCTGACTTAAAATCTGGTATATAATTTATGCGGACGAAGTCGCGGGTAAAAGCTCGTGAAAGTATAAAAACCTGACAATAGCAATGTAAAATATAAAAATTGAAATTAAGAATGTTTATACGTTCGTAGGTTTTTATACCAAAATCTAATTAAGCGAAAAAAAAACATTTGATGTTAATAAAAATGTTTTAATAAGACCGAATTTTAGAGAAACTTCAAATTACGGTAAACGCGGTTATTGATTTAAGCTACATACATTAAGTTTAATTAAATGTTACATAAATATTAAAAATTAATAGTTATGTAATGTAATGTTAATTACATTTTTAATTATTTAAGTTCGCGATATCCCGTGCGTGATCGACTGATCAGTGATCACTGATCATGGCACTTGTAACAAATTAATTTTAGGTTCAATAATTTACAGAATCGAAGTGAATCTTAAAAAACATTGTTTGAATTATTTTTGTCGATTAACACTTTCGCTGCTAAGCTCAAAACCATGATCCTCGTGCAGTGCTAAAATTGACGCCCCTCGTGGGTCGTGCGCACAGTCGTAACGTAAAAAGACCAATGCGGCTCACCACGTGGGTCACCCGCACAGTCGTTGGTTTGCGTGAGTCACGCTGTAGGTCATGAGCACAGGCGAAATGCAATAGAACTTGACCCCCCTCTTAGGTCGTGCGCACAGTCGTAACGTTGAAACGATAAATGTGGCTCGCGTCGTGGGTCCGCCCAGGCGTAAGGTTTTCGGTGACTCGCGCGTCAAGTCATGAGCATAGGCGAAATGCAATTAAACCGGCTCGTTACGTGAGTTAATCAGCACTGCGGCCCAAATGTCGCTGACCTACGGCGTAGGTCGTCAACAGTTAAACTGTGCGTATTTCAAAACTCGATTCTTGATAACTCTACTGTAGGTAGTCCTTTGCCAAGAAAGCCGGGCAGCGGCCATCTTTGCAACATAGCAAACATATATTTATGTTAACAATAATTCATCAGTCCTTCAATAAATTGAAGGGTGGTTGATGTATGCACCCTAATTCAACACTGAAGCGTCATGTTGGAAGTGTGGGGTGAAATTAACCCATAATAAAGTCCAGCTTGCTTTCTCTGCGTATTCTAACTTAAGTCGTTCTTAGTTTGGGAATGCCTGAACGGATTTAGATACTGTTTTTACTGTAATCTGGGGACTGAAATATCCAATCAATACAACATGTTACAAAAATACAAATAAAATTAAGGGGTTGGTTAAGACCATCAAACTGAACAAAGGACAGCCGCCGCTCTCCCTTAAAAAATACCTTAAAATGTATAGAAGTTTTGACTGAAGTCAAATGTGCAATAAATTATGAGGTTTTATAAAAACGACTCCGATAGTATCATTTATTTTTATTTAACGAGTTATTTAATCATTTATTATTAATAAATTATAAAAAAGCAGCAACCCCAAAATGGCTGTCAATGTTGTTTAGTAGGAGTTGGTAGGATGTGTTGCAAGCACAATGTTTTTTTATATAAAAATGATAAAAACTAAAAATAAAAAATAAAAATGTTTATTATTATTATTACTCAATATTTTTAACATAATAATAAATTTCAATATATTTTAATAAATCATTATAAAATAAACTAATGCCTGCAGTTAGTTTCTAGTGTTCCATAGTCCATAATAAAAATAGAAGGACGGTTATACATTTTTTGGTATTATGTGCCAGATGTCCTTTCACTATGGGAGTATTTGACCAACATCGAAATCCTGAAAAAAAAACTATGTTCAACACTAAACTACAAATCTACCCGAGCACATTTTTTTTCGCCATTTTGATGTCGGTCCCATACTGAAAGTTGTTGATTTTGATGGTCTCAACAACTCCCTTAAAAGTTTTACATGTTTATTTTTACTTTTGTAACACCCTGTATAATTAATTATATTATAATACCGGGTGTAAAAAAAACCCTAGTAATATTTAAATGGGTTGTATAATATAGATTAAAGACCCTCAACTGAACAACTTTCACTATAGAGCCAACATCGAGAAAGAATAAAAAATATGTGTTATTTCATACAAATCTACTGTACCGAGTACCGACTACTCTATTCTATTGTATGGGACAGTAGATTTCTTTTTTCGATGTTGTCTCCATAGTGCAAGTTTTTTTTTTTTATTATTTATAATTAAATGGACTCTTGCTTGTGCGTTAGCACTGCATTTCCGCCAGTGTCAAGTGTAGTTTATTGGGAGAATCTATCCCAATCTCTGGGACTGTTTTTGGACAAGAACAAGAAGAGATTGAGGAATGAGGAGCCTCGTGGCAGGCACAAACGCGACGCGCGAAACCACGCGAGACGTGTACTCGGGTCAGTTCCTGCAACGTGACTCTCATAGTGCAAGTTGTTCAGTTTGTTGGGCTAACTAAACTACCCGTTTAAATATAAGGTACTAAGTTATTTTGTTACACCCTGTATACAAATAAAATAAACTAAATAGTTGAGACAACTATTCCAGGGCGTTCCCCGTTAAAGCAAACATTGGTAAGGACTTACCTGTCCCGCTTACGCTTTATTACTTGACCGCTGGCTAGACAAGGACGGTAGATAGGACTAGAATCAATACCATATGACAGTCGTGTTTTATTTTGTAGATGTATTCGCGTTTGTGTGACTTGTGGGTAGGTTGGGGGTGGGTTTGGGGTGAGATTCGCTTGGCTGAAGTTATTATTTTGTAAAGTGCTTATTATTATACTCCTTTCCAAATAGCGGCGAAATTTTAAGGCTATTTTGCATTACGGAAACAGAGATTTGAAACACTTCCTCTCACTTAATCTTAAAACAGCTTTTGTACCGTCCAAGATATGTTGTATAGTATATCTTTCTAATAAAAATATTACATTTGGTAGTCAGAATTGGCCAGAAAGCCAAATGGGAATCTGAAAATCTTGTCGCCGTTATTTGGAATGAAGTATAGGTAAGGTACACTCGACAACAATGAAAACGGGCCACCTCGGGTCACCAAAAACATAAATATTTCAGAAACTATAAATGATGATAAAGTAATGCCAATAAAGAAGGCAAAAACCTAAACAAATGATTTTTTTAGTTTAATTTTTAGTATTCAATATTTATTATTAATGTGGTAATTTTATCACTAACGTGCACTAAAATATGGGGAAATATTATATCTAAAACAAAAAAATTTTATTTTATGTATTTTAATTAAGTCAAACAAATCAAAGTCAAAGTCAAAAATAATTTATTCAATACTAGCTGTTGCCCGCGACTTCGTCTGCGTGGACATGTGATTTTGTCTTATGTCTCGTCTAAGGGTCATGAAGGTCATGGTCAGAACCAAGTCTAGAAACCCAGGCATGTAACATTAAAATGGCTATTAAGGAATGGGTTGATAAAATACACATGCTAGAATGCTCTGGCTTCTCGGGTTTGCAACATTGCAGGAAATTCATCAGCAATATAACACCACGAATCCCACAGTTCATACTGAACAACAGCAGGAGCAAAGCTCGTGCTATCGTCGGAGCTCTCACCGGGTACTACGCCTCACAGGCATGATAAAGCTCACCCTAGATCCCAGTTGCCGAGCGTGCGGAGAGGAAGAGGAAACCATGGAACATTTATACTGTGTGACTGCGATGTCTTGGTGGCTAAACGTATGTGTCCTGAGACTGAGAGATGGTTATTCAAAACTGGGAGATTACAGGATTCTTCCCCTGAACACTATTGCCTCTCTCATTTTCCACGTTTCTCAATGGTGAAGAAAATAAATATTAAGTAGGAGTCAACACAAAAGATAGGTACCATTGGGTTGATGTGTTGCTGGCTTGCCAGCCCCCATAATAGGATAAGAATAGGATAATAATCGTGAACTTGAGCTGAATCAAAATCAGAAAGTACCTACATTAAGTAAGTATGTAGGTATAAAAAAAAGTCATTCACAGATCCATCACTTGAATTTTTCTACTGTTCGTCGGTTATTAGTGTTTTATTTATGTCGAGCAGCATAATAATAATCTTACGACCCACTGCGGATCACAGACCTCCACTCACAAATAAACGTTAGAGGATAGAGGATAAGCGGAAAGCGCAGCGTGGGTAGGCCCCTCACATGGTGGACCGACGACCTGGTGAAGGCGGCGGGAAAACGTTGGATGAGGGCAGCGCAGGACCGGTCGTTATGGCGATCCTTGGGGGAGGCCTATGTCCAGCAGTGGACGTCCATCGGCTGAGATGATGATGATGATAGAGGATACTCTACCACGCGGGCTAGTGCACAATTGTGGAGGCAAGAGCTAGAACGATAACATTCTAGCAAGCAAATGGTCAACTTGATAAAAGAATTATTTTCAAGCCACATTTGTAAATGTCTAACCTTACTTAGCTATTATGAAAGTACTTAGGCACAATACCAAACTGTGGTGTTATAAGGACTTTTTAGATAAGTAGGTACCTATCTTTTCATAGATTGCGGTAGATTGATGTTCTATAGTTAAGCTACACAAATCCTCAAGAAATCATAATAGAACCGAAAATCAAACAAAACGAACATTTGGCAAAATTTTCTGCAATTATTTATTATATTATACCGTAGAATTGGCTCAGATTGGACTCAAACTACCATTATACTTACATACAAAGATGTTTTCAATCAATTTGTAAGCTCCTGCTAGAGTTAAAAATACGCCTAACGATATCTATGAAGATGAAAACGATACTACAATAACTTTAGAAAAGGTTAAAAGAAAGAAAAATATTTGACGACCCGTTTGGTGTAATGGTTACCACGCCGGACTGCCAAACCAGGGAATCCCGGTTCGGTCATGGATGTAATATGTTTGTGCCGTTGTTGTATGGTTTCTATAATAAAAAGCCTATACTGCTTGCTTCGGATCATTACAATGTATGTGACTGTGAGCGTTATTTATTTAATTATTTTTCAATAAAATTCACCCGGTTAGTTACTTTACAATCAAATCTGTACCTAAGACCTAATTTCTGAGACGCCTTGAGCGTGAGTTACGAGTAAGTGCAAGTATGGTCGAAATGTATGAACTTTGAGAACAGGGATTTAATCAACTAAATTAAGCTCCTGCTAGCTAGGTTTTGGAATAAATAATTTTATTGTTGCACACTTGCTTTTAAAAAACGCCTGACGCCATCTATTAAGATGAAAACGTACTACAATAACTTTAAAAAAGGTTAAAAGAAAGAGTATTTTTTTATATTTGACGACCCGTTTTGTGCAATAGTTACCACGCCGGACTGCCAAACCAGGGTCCTGACCCTCTAGCATGATTTCTGTACTTGCGCGCGACTCGGCTTTTTCCCATACTACAAGTCGCGGCAAGCGCGGCTTTCGCTCTCCGAAAAGCGCGGGAACAGGTTATTTTGTATGCAGCGAAGGCGCGTCGCGCGCGTGTAGAGAAATCATACTAGACCTACTGGGCTCGAATCCCGGTTCGGTCATGGACATTATTATGTTTGTGCCGTTGTTGTAATGTTTCCATAATAAAAAGCCGTGCTTGCTTGGGATCACTACAACATATGCATTAAACTAAGAAAAAAGCCAAAGAAAACGTACTGTCCTAAAATTGGATCTGATCTAATCTCAGGATATTATTAAGGTCAGAAGGTGCTTCTGTCAAATCAGTTGAAAAATGGATAAAATTTAAAAAAAAATCTCACCCAAGAATCGAACCTCCAACCTCTTGCGCGAAAATCTGACCATTTCCCAACTACGCTACACAGCTCTTGAGAGAAGTGTTGAAAAAAGCAACCACTATTTACTACTGGAATCTACCCAAATACATCAGTCAGCGTCAAGTCGGCGCTAGTGAGCATGATAAAACATTGGAAATTATCCCACAGACTCCCACAGTAACCCATTGCTGGGATAAAAAGTATCCTATGTGTTAATCCAGAACACATTCTATCTGCATGCCAAATTTCATGTAAATCCGTTCAGCCGTTTAGGCGTGATTGAGCCACAAACACACAAACATCCAAACATCCAAACATCGTCACAAACTTTCGCATTTATAATATTAGTGAGATTAGTGAGATAGGAGCTTGAAGCACACTTATTAAACGTCAAATCTTTTTTTGAAGCTACCACCGCGTCCGAACGTGTTGTCGCTGTAGAGAAGATGCGGCCAGAAACTCTACAACATAACACAGTTAGTGTCACTCAGACCCAAGCATTATTTTTATTAGGCAAATGAAAACTAAAAATATTATCAATTAATTTAAGCAAATATTAAATAGTCTATGAAATACTTTTTATTTGAATAAGCTATCCTTCTTATTTTCCGAGATATTAAGGTATGTTGGTGACCCGTTATTTTTGGAACCGAGTGTAGTTATGCTCATGTCATGACTGAATGTTTTTTTATGTTATATTCACGCCTTAAATGGTAGAATATGCTGGATTTTTAATACTGTTATACCTATGTTTGTACCATATTTTGGAAAATTCTATTCTACTTATAGTATAAGAGATAAGTGTACTTTTTGCAACCATCAGCAGCAAGGCTGATTCAGTGTTTATGGGGCGTAGAGCATCTCTGTGATGGGGATGGACCAGGTCTGCCTGCATAACTCCAGTCGGTTTAGGAGTTACCAATGATTAAAGGTCTGTAAAAAATTTACGATCAACTGCAAGGCTGATCGTATGATATTGTTGTAGTATGCACTATAGCTATGTGAACAGTACACAAACTGTCAAGTTCTGTCAGTCTGTTTAGGAGATACAGCCAGTCAAAGTTCCGACCTTTGAAAGGCTGTATCTCCTAAACCGACTGATGAACCATGTCAGTTTTTGTACTGTTCACATAGCTACAGTGCATAATACAACAATAACATATGATCAGCCTTGCAGCTGACCGTTAATTTTTTACAGACCTTTAATCATCAGTAACTCCTAAACCGACTGGAGTTATGCAGGCAGACCTGGTCCATCCCCATCACAGAGATGCTCTACACCCCATAAACACTGAATCAGCCTTGCTGCTGATGGTTACAAAAAGTACACTTATCTCTCGGAATATTAGTTTTTGGTCGCAACTTCGTTCGTATGGATTTCGGAAGACAATACCCCGTTGTACCCATTTAGGGGTTGATTTTCGAAAAATCCTTTCTTAGTGATCTCTACATTATCTGTAGAATGTTTTTCATTTTTCTATATTTAGTGATTTAGGCTGTGCGTTGTGTCATTCAGTCACTCACGGATCTGTTTTATAACTTTTATTTATTTTATTTATTTACGAGCTTTTACCCGCGACTTCGTCCGCATAAATTATATACCAGATTTTAAGTCAGATGATAAGCTATCAAACAAAAAAAGTTTCATCAAAATCGGTTCAGTAGTTTTTGCGTGATACTCGAACAAACAAACACCCAAAAAAACGAACAAACAAACAAACAAACAGACAGACAAAAAATTCAAAATTTGTGATTTGGAATCAGGGACAGTTAAACCATGTCGTAATTTTTTTTTTGTAAATATCTTCAATGTACAGACACACTTCTGTCACAGTTTTATAATAGTCTAGATATGTAAAGCCTGACTAGAAAAATAAATAACCTACTTTGGGCTGCTACAAACGACTATAACCTTTAACAATGTTGACAATGTTTTAAGTACAAAAATTCAAATACGGCGAGGTGGTTTATGTTTCTGGTCAAGTTTATTCCGTTGTTTTGTGATATAAATTTTGATTACTTATTTTTACATGAAGGTATTTATGGGTGTCCGTCCGTGGTTCTGCGATTAGTATTATTGCAATAACAACTATGCGATGAAATAGGCTACTTGACAACTAGTCAAATCAGCTACTCTTTATCGGACGTCAAAACGTGCGCTTTGTATGAACATTTGTACTAAATAATGAGTTGTGACGTCATCAACATTTCATTACTTTTTAACCGACTTCAAAAAAGGAGGAGGTTTCTCAATTCGACCGTATATATTTTTTTTTTTGTGTGTTCGCGGATAACTTCGTCGTTTATGAACCGATTTCGATGATTCTTTTTTTGTTGGAAAGGAGATATCCCAAGGGAGGTCCCATGATGAGGAAACCAGGATCTGTAGAAAATAGTGAAATAAACAAAATTTTAACAAAAAAATTAAAACCGCCTTCAAAAAACTAAAAAGTTAAAAAATAATATTGCAGCCGATGACTTTCCCGTTCGCATCATAAGAACATTAATTTGTTTTATAGAAGTCGGTGTCAAGCCAAGCCAAAAAATGCAAGCCCTGTCGCGAATCGTACCGGCTTGACAGCGACTTCAATAAAACAAATTAATGTTCTTATGATGCGAACGGGAAAGTCATCGGCTGCAATATTATTTTTTAACTTTTTAGTTTTTTGAAGGCGGTTTTTAAAGTTTATCTTGGTATTAAAAATAGTATTCAAGCTAAAAACACAATGAAAATGGGAGTTTAGCGTTATTTTCCAACCCTTTTTTTACTGAGAAGATAAAAATAAAATATATTGTGTGTAGGCAAATACCCAATTCAAGGCCCTAGACTTTCATCGTTATAATTGTTTACATTACACCCCAGGCACTAGGGCGGTACTAGGGTGTAATGTAAACATAAATGCGTTACATACTCTATGGGGTGTTTCAGACGGTTAAACTGGACAACTTTCACTTTGAGACCAACATTTAAATGGCGATAAAAAATCAAGCTGTTCCAGTCTAGCAGCCATTGACATTATCTATGGAATAAACTTTTTTTTTTGCGATTTTATTATTGGTAAAGTTGTTCAGTCTGAGGGTCTAAATCTAAAGCACCCCTTAAGTATGTAACGCATTTTAGTTTACAGCCTGTATTTTTGCTTTTCGATTTTCTGTAATACAAGTTTAATAGACATCTGGCACATAATACCCAAAAATGTATAACCGTGTGTCTTCTATTTTGATTATGGACTATGGAACACTAGAAACTAACTGCAGGCATTAGTTTATTTTATAATGATTAATTAGTTTTTATCATTTTTATATAAAAAAACATTGTGCTTGCAACACCTCCTACCTCCTCCTACTAAACAACATTGACAGCCGTGTTGGGGATGCTGCTTTTTTATAATTTATTAATAATAAATGATTAAATAACTCGTTAAATAAAAATGAATGATACTTACTATCTGAGTCGTTTTTATAAAACCTCATAATTTATTACACATTTGACTTCAGTCAAAACTTCTATACATTTTAAGGTATTTTTTCAAGGGAGAGCGGCGGTTGTCCTTTTAAGTGGGACTGGGATAATCTGTACCCAATCTTCTTAAACACAAAATTTTTCCAAAAAATTTCTCATCCATCCAAAATCTTATAGTCTACATCAATGATGGCTAGTCTCATCGAAAATGTATGCATTTTCGGCAGGCAAACGAAAGTCAGATTTTTCGTACCCAAAAAAAAATCAATGCCAATGGCCGTAAAACTTTGGTACCATAATAATAAATACTTAGACGCACGAATTCTTACAGAACAGCATTATTTTTTGGCCGGCACTTTCACATTTTGACCAAAAATAGATGATGTCTTTTGATAAACATGACCGACTTAATTTGTATGGCAGTAAGGTTCAAAAATGTTCTACTTTCGTTGCCGATGTTACACGCATTATTTCCCACGCTATTTTTTACGCTCCTAGTCCTGCCTTTCCTGCCTTAACGATGTCACCCGACTGGTCCTAACACAAAAAGCGTGCTATAGATTTGTTATAACATTAATTGAAACCATAATGTCTAGTGTTAAGTGTCTTTTTTGCTGTATTTTATTCTTATATCGAGTCGATGAGAGTAGAGTGGAGTAGATGGCGTGTCATTGAAACAGAATAGAGAACAAATCAGAATGAACATACAATGCGATATACATCTTCAGTGTATATCGCATTGAGTCCAATTGAACCTGACGCACCTTCCAACCCGCGTAATATTGCTATAATTTCGCTAAAGGACATCTGGCACATAATACCAAAAAATGTATAACCGTCCTTCTATTTTTATTATGGACTATGGAACACTAGAAACTAACTGCAGGCATTAGTTTATTTTATAATGATTTATTAGTTTTTATCATTTTTATATAAAAAACATTGTACTTGCAACACCTCCTACCTCCTCCTACTAAACAACATTGACAGCCATGTTGGGGTTGCTGCTTTTTTATAATTTATTAATAATAAATGATTAAATAACTCGTTAGATAAAAATAAATGGTACTATCTGAGTCGTTTTTATAAAACCTCATAATTTAGCACACATTTGACTTCAGTCAAAACTTCTATACATTTTAAGGTATTTTTTCAAGGGAGGGCGGCGGTTGTCCTTTATTGATTGTAACATCTGATGCGTATGTGAAGTCTACCAATCTGCATTGGGCACGCTTGGTTTACTATCGAACTCCCATACACCCTCCTAGAGCTTGGGAGTTGGTCTGTGCCGTAATAAGCTGATGTGTTTTTTAAAGAGATGTTCACACCATCAAACTGATAAACTTTTCTCTTTGGGACCAACATCGAAATCGCGGAGAAAAATCAACTGTCCAATACATTTCGGTCGAGCGAGTAGGATTGCAGATTTGCATGGAACAGCAGATCTTTTTGTCGCGTTTTCAATATTGGTCCCGTAGATAAAGTTGTTCAGTTTGATGGTCTGAAGCACCCCCGTAAGAAATAAGCTTACACCCTGTATAGGCTGATGATAATGATGCAAATAAAAAAAATATTGATGTTGTAATATTGTAAAACAAAAAAAAGGAGAACGGTCAACCTAACATTACGTCGGGTGCCTACCGAATCATTGAAATTACCGTTTGTTACAATACTTACAAAAGAAACCACCCTACTTGGTCCCTTCTCCCCTTTGTTCTACCCTCTCTGTCGCACTTCACCTAAATGCCTATTTATATCTCTGTTTTGCAATCGTTGTTCGTATTTGAGTTACATTGCTTGTGACGTGTAGGAATTAATTAATCAATATGTAATTTTACTACTGTGGTTCTTAGATAAGAGTTACTACTTCATTTCTTGCATGATGATGATGACTACGGGATTAGATCTCTTTTCCGATTTGTAGGGTTCCGTAGCCAAATGGCTCAAAATGGTCTCCTTATAATTTCGCCCTTATGTCACAGCTATTTTAGTTGGAGATTATTGACACTATACAGGGTGTAACAAAACATGCTAGTAAGTAATATTTTAAAGGGGTAGTTTAAGAGTCTCTGGGGAAGGGAGTCTCAGGGGAGAAACTATGGGGTTACCAGGTTCAAAGAAGTCATTTTTGAACCTGGCAACCCTAGTCTAAACTGAACAAACACTGGAGCCAACATAAAAAACAAATCTGCTGTTTCAGACAAAACTGAAATACCAACCCAGCCAATAGACTCAAGTGTTAGAAGCAGCAGGGAGTCGCGTTGTGGGTCTGCTATTGGGTACTCGCGTCGCGTGTCGATCGTCAGTTGCCCTCTCCCCGGTCTACAACGAAGCTTCAGTGGTGGCGTAGGACTTAGGATAGTGATCTTTTAGAAAAACAACTCTTGAAGTCACCAGAATACCTGTGTAACCGTACGACGTCAAGCACTTTTGCTACATAAACTAGACATTGGCAAAATCATCAAAAACCAAGATCAAGATGGCAGCCATATTTTTAGAAATAGAATAGAATTAAAGGAGCAGATTTCTTTTTTATTTTGGTTCCACACTCCATAGTGAAAGTTGTTCAGCTTGATCGTCTAACTAAACCATCACTATACTAATCTAATCTTATACTAATAAGAGTAAAATTTTAGTAAAACGATATCTTAAATTTTATTTGTTTTATAACTCTAATAAGCTAATTTCCATAACACCCTATTGAACAATAAAATGAACACAGCAATGTACATAAAACTCATTCACATAACCATCATAGCGTTCGCAGTTAATAAAAGGGGCGATTCACCCCTCACCCCTCGTTTAGTGTCGGAACCCAATAGTTTTGGCAAATTACGCCAAATGCTCTGATTCAATGTTATGATTTACTCGTTTTGATGCGGTTTATAGATATTTATTTAATTTATTTGAATATGTTTTATGTTTAACATTTGAACTGCAGGAATGTAGATCGACGTGACGAAACAATTGGTCAATTCATTTTCTATTCTGTAGTCTGGAATTGCAGCAGTTGATTAATCTCATCATCATCATCAGCCTATATACGTCCCTCTGCAGGGCACATGTCTACTAGCCCAGTCATTTTACGGAGTTTTGTTAGGAGAGGTGGGAAGTAATTATTAATTGGACTTTTAAACTGGTACCGGCACTATTTAGTGACAAAAAGACAAATTACAAAACAAATTACTAATAATAAACTTAATTATAAATAATAATCTGAAAACAAATTAAAAAAAAAAAAATCTACGCAACATAGAAATCAAAATTGTGAGTTCCAGAAAGATTTTAAATTAACAACATTAATACCAATGCACTTATTTGAATTAGATTTAACAATATAAATAATTTCTGAGCAATAAAACAGGCATTGAAATTTAAAAAATGAGGTTTTTATTATAAACTACGAATGTATTTTTCAAAACCTTCTAAGTAGACAAAAATATTTACAACATGGTAATGCCTGACATATGTGCAAAAAAAAAATTACCATCAGGTTTTTTATAACGAGATAATACCTAAATTATAAATTTGGAACTTTGCTGACTTTTTCTTACATTTCTGAGCTCAAATTGGCTCTTAAATAATATACCGAAAAAAAATATCAATTACTAATTTAATTAGTCCCGGCTCAAACCGTAAAATGATTGGGCTATACCCTCAGAGAGGGTGTATGGGCGTTGGGCGTCAGATTGGAAAACTACTTATACGCATTCGAATTTTTTCTTCAGGGTATGCAGGTTTTTTCGTGATATTTTCCTTCGCCATTTGGGAGCGGTCGGTCGAGTCAGAAAATTGGTACATTGCATATCTTCCGTACGGATTCGACTCCGGACTTAAATGTATTTTATATTTTAAAGGATGCTTCCGGCGAGGACTTAGTGCACTATTAATGGGACCACTAAGTTATGCCCAGTTGTTTTACATTACTGGGCCTCAATCGCCCTAAGTTTGAACGATACTATCAAAACAAAACCACAACCAAAAACGTTACGTTATGCACAATTCGTATCGCGCAAATTATATTAACGGTAACGATTTAGCTTTATTTCGGAAGATACGTTGGCGTAACGTTTTATGTCCGTTCGATCGAATTTTCTGTATTGTGCGATTTAACCGTTCAGAATAAAATATCGCGATAGCTTTTTTACTTCAGCTAAACCAAATCTAAACCAAAACTAAACCAAAACGAAAACCAAACCAAAACCGTATAAAATTGCGCAATTGAGGCCCTGCTTTGTGACCGAATACATTTGAAAGATTTGAAAGGACTGGAACGTCAGCGGCAATGTATGACAGCTGGGCATTACTGATGCCTAGGCTGATGCATACAAAGGTGAGACATGTGCCATGTTTAGGCTTTATTGTATGACGTGATGACTCTATTGCTTCCGGCAACAAAACTTTCACTATGGAGCCAATATCGAAATCGCTTAAAACGTAACAGACAGACCTAATAGCACAGATTATTTAATAGTTATGCTAATAGCCCTTACCCATTGAATTCCATTGATAGGTATAAACAATCTCCTTCAAAACTATTTTTGAAGTGTTAACTTCCTTAGCGGCGTTGTGCACTTTTTGGTATGGGTAAAAAATGTTAAACTCGCGTCAGGACCGTGACGTCACCCTGATCGAAAATTGGTCTGACATATCTCCTCTCTTTCTACCGCGCGGCGAGAATGTATGCCTGTTCCTGCTGTTTCGTTTAAGCGGCATAAATGGTCATGTTTGTGTCGATAGCGCAATAAATGAATATTGTATTTTACTGTCACACTGGACAGAGTTTCGGTACTACTAGTGAAAAGTGGATGTTCTGAGGTTTCAGAATATCTCTGACTGCCCTCGGGGAATATAGTCGTGAGCATATGCTATGCTATGTATTTTACCACATAAATGATAATACTTTTATATGTTCAAGTTTTCACTTGTTTTTTTCTCCTCGTCAATTCTAATGTTTTATTTCTTCTTGTTACAGATCGAGGATACCTACGATGTGCTAAGTGACATAAGTGTAAACAAGTGTAAGAGTGAAGTGAAGTGACATGCAGTGATCTAAGTGACACGATGTGTGTGCCGGTGGGTGGACATTTGGAACCGTTATCCTGAATGAGAGCTATCATCCTAGGTGAGTAAGAATCTAGCTAGTGAGGTGCTGTTTATATTTATACAGAAGAGACGCGTGGCGGTGCGGTGGCGGATAGTCAAAGTAACACAATATAAACCTTATAGTACTTAGCATAGCGTCGTTTTCGTCGTAAAGGAGAATCGGGCCCGCGCGCCTCCAGGTGACGTCGCCTGGAGGCGCGGGCGTAATTCTCCCAACGACGCTATGCTACGTATTATAAGGTTTATATTGTGTTACTTTGACTATCCGCCACCGCACCGCCACGCGTCTCTTCTGTATAAACCGTGCCTTCTGTCCCTTTCTGTCGTTCAGCAACATTGTTCGCTAGAGCGAGAAACTCTGATTGCTGGCGACCGCACGTTAATTGCGTCCAGCCCTTTTGTCTGTCAATTATTTTCAAATATAATTTGTCTTAATTATTTAGACTTTACCCGACAAGCCCTAATATACCAGATACAATACATTAACAATCGTAATCGGGCACTGACGATCCTCTAGGGTCTGAATAGTTAAGTACTTGGGTTTCTGACCACCCTGAATACTATTGGTATTAAAATAGGTATTATTTTACATTACACTCTCCGCGCCCGGGCCCGTCCGTCGTAATGTGAATAGTGCTTTAGGTACTCTTAATATATTCCGTGCTTTAGGTAGTCCATAGACATCTATAAAATCTGCAGATGCCCAAGTTGTTATAAAAAAAATCAAAATATTATAATTTTACGAATAGCTACCTAGTGAAATAGCTTAGGTGCTCAAATTGAGTTGCTGTTCTAAATCGTTGATCAAGTTAAATATAAAAATTAGAGTTCTTTGTGAATTAGCTTAGGTGTTCGAACTGAGGTGCTGTTCTAAATCGTTGATCAAGATGAAATAGAAAAATTGGTGCTCTTTATGGAATAGCTTAGGTGCTCAAATTGAGTTGCTGTTCTAAATCGTTGATCAAGTTAAATATAAAAATTAGAGCTCTTTGTGAATTAGCTTAGGTGCTCAAATTGAGTTGCTATTCAAAATCGATGATCAAGTCGGAATATAAAAATTAGTACTCTGTGAAACAGCTTAAGTGCCGTGTTCTAAATCGTTGATCAAGTAGAAATATAAACATTTCCGGTCTTATTTTCTTACGTATCGCCCCGTCTCCTTTTGTCACAGGTATCAAGCTAAATTTTATCAAGTGCTATTTTCAAATCGATTCTCCGTAATATAATCTAAACTATTATAAAACTGTAACAGAAATTTGTCTGTACATTGAAGATATTTACAAAAAAAAATACGATATGGTTTTTAGATGTCCCTGATTCCAAATCACCAATTTTTGGATTTTTTGTCTGTCTGTTTGTTTGTTTGTTCGTTTGTTTGTTTGTTTGTTTGGGTGTTTGTTTGTTCGAGTATCACGCAAAAACTACTGAACCGATTTTGATGAACCTTTTTTTGTTTGATAGCTTATCATCTGACTTAAAATCTGGTATATAATTTATGCGGACGAAGTCGCAGGTAAAAGCTCGTAATCTAATAATAATAATCCTCAATAATAATATACCTCATTATTTTTCAACATATTTTGAAGTCGATTTAAATATTTGTTAATTTGTAGATGCCTATGTAAATTAACCAGTCAATTCGTACTCAAGACTAACCACTGATAGATACCGTCCCATAATAAAGCACTAACAAGAGCGTGGCAAATTAGGCAACATCCTCCAAGCCGTCAGTTCAGTTGACCCACTTACATACTAAATTAGTATTACTAATGTAATACTGAACGTATAATGATCGCTCGATCAAAGAATAGAACTGTATCGATCGTTTGATCATAAAGTACGTTGCAAGTGTTCATCTCTTGGTACTAAACAAGAATTTTATAGCAACAGCTGTTGCGTGGCAGGCGTTGCAATGCCCCCTTTTTTCCCGACATACACTTGGCCGTTTTTTTTTCATAGCTTATGTTCATCACGGATAATGTAGCATTCTAATGTTGAAAAAAATATTCAGATAGGTCCTGTACCTTAGTTTCGGAGCCTATTCCAATACAAACAAATAAACAAAAACCTTTATCGCGAGATCGATTCAGACTTGGCCGGTTTTTAGTATTTGTTGTTATTCTGTAAGGTTTGCTCTATAATCACACTAAGTTTGACGATTTTATGTATTACCGTTTTTACGATAGAGCGAGCGTGAAGAAAAAACGTTGATGAAAACTAGTTTCTTGTTGAGAACCCACCTTAATTTTTAACTTTTGGACATTTTAATGACGCATAATCTGAGAAAATTTCAACTTACGGTTCAAACGTTACAGCCCTAAATAGGTAGGACAGACGGACGGATAACGTAGGCTTAGTAATAGGGTCCCGTTTTCAGCCTTTGGGTACGGAACCCTAAAAACCGCGTCAGAGGCCGTAAGGCGATCTGAAAAAATTCTGTGACACCAGGGCTCTGCCCACACGATATGAAGAATTACAACGGCTGTGAGCGTTATTAGCTATTTATTACTTGTTTGATAGCAACTAGAACACGGCTCCATTTGCTACGTAAAAGTACCAGTCTCACGGTCAGTCGATACAAAATGAATCGATTTCTAATTCGAGCTAAACTAAGCGCCGCGAGTACGAAGACAATGAGGGGGCGATGAACTCTCGACCGGCGTGACCGGAGACCAACGCGATCATGTTGCCCTACTGTGGATACAACGCGGCTGTCTCTGGGAGGCTTGGCGACTGATTGGATAAGGGTTGAGACACATTTACCGCGGCGATGATGGCGGACAGCTTCCCATACTAAATGTCATTTTTGTATGGGCCCGCCGCCGTCGCGTTGGTCGCCGTCAGCACAGTATAAGAAAGAGTATCTATTACTACTGTCGATAACTGCCTCCGTGGTCTAATGGTTATGAGCTTTGGCTCTCGACACGGAGGTCGTGGGTTCGATTCCCACGGGGGACACCTAGTGATATGTCACTTTGTGCGTTTTTCCCCAGTTGGTTAGGACATTACAGGCTGAATCACCTGATTGTCTGAAAAGAAAAATGATTCCGTGCTTCGCATGGCACGTTAAGCCGTTGGTCCCGGCTACAATCTCTGGTGGTAGTAGTCGTTACATAAAAACCATGTCAGAGGCCGTAAGGCGGTCTGAAAAAACTCTGACACCAGGGCTCTGCCCACACGATAAGAAGAAGAACTACTGTCGATCCTAAATAGCAAAACGTAATGTTGGAAGAGCCATGTTCCGTTTGAAGGACTGTGCTAAGCGCGATATGGTGTCCATTAAAATTGACCACTCGAAGTGGGAATGCCTTGCAAGCGAAAGGGACGAGTGGAGGAAGGTAATAAATAGGTGACGGTCGAACAGCCCACGATGAAGTCTGGTTCGAATCTCTGGCCGTAAAGCGAGCAAAAGGGCACAGAGACGAACAGGCTCCTGCACCAACCGACATACAGCACAAATGCTGTAAATGCGGCAGGTCTTGTCGCTCCCGAATTGGCTTATACAGCCATGAACGTCGGTGCCTTAACCAAACAGACGCTGTTTGAAGCATCTATTTAGATGAAAAAGGCCCATGATGATTTTGATGATGATCTATTACTAGATACAGTACGGACACTCTCTGCTTCCAACCAACTTTTTACCTTGCCCCACTTGCCCTCTGATTACCTCGGCAGTTACCAATGTTAAGCAAATGCGTATTCCTATCTCGTTTCCACTCAGTATCGCACATGCTTACTTCTTTAAAAATTTTCCATTTGTATGAAATGACAGCTAAGTGTCCAAGGTGTGCCGTCGGCAAATGTGTCTCAACCCTAAAGGGTGTTTCAACCCTCCAACCCTCTTTGGCGTTTGAACGCTATCATTATCCTCATTAAATATTTTCGCCTTGTTTCTAGGAGAAGTTATAAAATATTACAACGCAGTCATAAAGCTCGTTGGACCCTTTTAACAGCATTAAAAAAATTCCATATGCATAGATAATAAATAATAGTACCCTATAGAAACGAAACTGCCGCGTTAAATGTCAAGATACCTACAAAATCTCAGTATACGCCTACCAATCTCGTGTTGGTTTAACCCATAAAGGTATCATATAGAGAAACTGACAGCTGAGAGAGCGAGATGTACCTAGCGGCGCCACCGTATAATATAATAGAAAGAGATACGTGACGCGAGGCAATAGAACCGTTTTTGGGAACTTGTCAGCATAATCGACTGGGTAAATATTCGTGCTCTGTGAATAATTAGTGAATCTAAAGTGAAGTAGTAGATTATTTTGTGAAATATACTAACACTATTTCATTAAATTACCTACGATTTCACGTTAGATGCACAATTATACACAGAACTCGAAGTTTTAGGGTGCCGATAAGTGCCGACAAATGCACAAAAAACTGTTTCATTTGACAACTCATGTCAGTTACTCCATTCCGACAGGTATAATAACTTTATGGTTTAACCATAGTTTCGCTTCTATAGGGTACTATTATTATCTATTCATATGCATGCCTCGTGTTTAGCAACCCTGACATTCGTAAAATACCATCCAATAATTTATTTGCTTTAATTTTAATGTGGTACGTAAGTACCTGACAGTGAATACAGCATCGGAACATTTGACCATCTGTTTTATTTCAAAACTCTTTGATCTCACGTTTGAGTAAACTCGTAAAGGTAAACTTTCCTAATGGAAACCAAATTCTAAGCCTAGCCACAATATAAACAAGACTATTATAGGTACTACATAGGCTAGCTTAGTCTCCGTACATTACATTCAATGTTTCTTAACTAGACATAGAAATTAAATGAAATGAAATGAAATAAAACCGGTCAAGAGCGAGTCGGGCTACTCGCGCACCGAGCGAGGGTTCCGTACCACACCACCACAGAACACAACATTTTTAGCTAAGAAAAAAAAAATTTTTGTCCGGGAGCTTTAGCGCAAGACCGACTCACACTTGGCCGGTTTTTAGTATTTGTTGTTATTCTGTAGAGTTTGCTCTATAATCACACTAAGTTTGACGCTTGCCTGTATTACCGTTTTTACGATAGAGCGTGAAGAAAAAAACGTTGATAAGAACTAGTTTCTTGTTGAGAACCCCCTTAATTTTTTAACTTTTTGGAATTTTTATTATTTGTTAACAAATCCGCCGTAATAACGCATAATCACAGAAAATTTCAACTATCTAGCTATTGCGGTTCAAAAGTTACAGCCCTAAATAGGTAGGACCAGGGTTCGAAATTATCAAGATAATAACGAGCCGTGATAATTATCGGATAATTATCAGATAATTATCGGATAATTATCCGATAATTATCACCATTATTAAAATATCATTTGTTAAATTGTTTCATAAGAAATATCGATGGTTTATTATATTTATTATTTATTTATTTTATTATTTATTTATAACCCAGTATTTTTTGTCTTAGTGCAACTAAAGTATGACAAACTGGATCTTTCTCGCGCGGCATTGTTGAAATTCAACACAATAAACAATATTTAACTTAGTAAAACAATAACATTCGAGTTCACTTGGCTTTACGTAACACCAACTGAAATTTTTTTGAATTGGGGGAATTCCCGTGTTGCCGCTAGACGTGCGTTCGGATACACGCAACAAGTGCGGAAATACACGTTTGGATACTTAGAATATACTTCTATTTCACGGGCGCAATTTTTTGTTATTATCAATTGATAATTATCAACCTGTTATTATCATGATAATTATCGCGATAATTATCGTGATAATTATCATTGATAATTATCCTTTCGAACCCTGGGTAGGACAGTCGGACGGACGGACGGAAGACGGACGGAAGACGGACGGACGGACGGACGGACGGACGGACAACGTAGGCTTAGTAATAGGGTCCCGTTTTCACCCTTTGGGTACGGAACCCTAAAAAAACTTATTGTCACAGATTACATCGTTTAACAAAATAGAACCTTAATGCTCAAATGTGACAAAAGGGCCAGATTCAAAATAGGGTGCAAGAGACACACGTCACAGGGATATACAGAAATTGATATCATTATTATCCTTTTAAACTAAGAGGTCCTACCCATCAGACTGAACAACTTTACTATGGCAGCAAAACGATCGGAGCAAAAAAGAAATCAGCTGTTCCATACATTTGAGTCGTGTAGGCGTTGCAGTTTAGTATGGAACAGCTGACTTTTTTGTTGCTCCGATCGGTTTGCTTCCATAGTAAAAGTTGTTCAGTTTGATGGGTAGACTCTTAGTTTAAAATGATGCTAATGATATCAATTTCACCCTGTATATCTAGTACGCTATTTTCAACTCTATTTCAATTTTCGTTGAGTTCATTATCAATTGATTAATGAAAACTGCTCGAACAGTTTTCCGCTAGATGTGCGCTTACCCTTAGTTTCCATATATCGCTCTAATATCACTTAGGCGAATCCGTTACCAGCGGACTTTAGATGCCTTTCGAATTGGATGCATCACGACCGCAATGCCTTTTGGGGTGATTAGAAACTGCTTACACTATGCGGACAGTTGAGGCAACGTTTACTATGAGCGTTCACGAACTTAGGTAATCCGTTTTTGGGTGAATAGAAAGTTTTTTTTTTTTTTTCGTATACTTATGTATCGAATCTCTGTGATTATTTCTCTTGCGCGATTCATGTCTCGCATTCGATTGTGAACCTTATGTGTAGTAGGTTACGAGTTACGTATTTAGGATGAACGTTGTCTTTGTATGGAGCATATTTCCGTGAGCGACGGTATCGCCATCTGTTGGCATCTTTGCTATAACTTGTGGGTGTTGACATCTGTGACAAGTCCCCACAATATGCCATCAATCGGGGTCCATACAAACACACATTTCAATGTTGGCTCCATAATGAAAGTTCAGTTTGATGGTCTGAAGCACCCCCTAAAATATAACACATTTAAGTTCACACCCTATCCTATGTTCTCTGACTGCCCCCTCGGGGAATATAGTCGTGATTATTATGTAGTACGCGATACCTGACCTAGGGTAACTAACACTACATAATCTACCTACCTACCTACCTATATTTATAATACCACCCCAAAGGGGGAGAAATTACCGAAATACACCCCCGTTATCAGCTGTAGGGAGTGAACGAGGAGTAGTGGAAGAGGGGGGGGGGGGGGGGGGGGTCCTTTTTGCATTATCCTTGTAAGCGGCCTTCAAGTGCAGTGAATGAATGAATGAATGAAGACTTTTTTTTCTGTAGAATGGATTAAAAAAAACATACTGAATCCATAATTTTTTTCCTCTCAATTAGCATATTTCTGATTTTGAGTTAGGTACTTATTATTTCTGCGTTCATGCCTTTGTCTCAATGGGTGCAAAAATGAGAGAGTAATTGACAGACAGAATAGGTGAAAGTATAAGGGTTGAGCCTCATCTGACAGCACGGAATCGATTTTTTTTCACGCTATATCCTTTTCTGTCGCTCACGAACGTCATTTGCTAGAGCGAGAAAGGTGGCAAACGTTCTCCTCAAACATAAGTTATCAGCATACAGGCCTACCCTCAAGGAGGTTGTATGTATGTATGTAGTCCACCACGCGTACACAATGCGGATTGGTAGACTTCACAGTTCACATACACATCAGAATTTCTTCTTCAGCGTATGCAGGTTTCCTCGCTATGTTTTCCTTCACCGTTTGAGAGCAGTCGGTATTACGTACACAAGTAATCATTGGTTGAGCGATGATAGCCCATACGGAAGAGAGCTAGCTCCTCAATCGTGAGGACGCGGTTCGATTCCAGGCCCGTACCACTAAGTTCTTCGGAAATTATGTACGGTTGTATTTATCATTTACTAGCTCGGCGGAGAAGGAAAACATCGTGAGGAAACCTGCATTCCCGAGAATGAAAAGAAAATACCGTAAGTTCGGAGGTATGCGTAAAATATGGGTGTGCACAGATCAGCGATGGTCGCAGTGTTACATAACGACCCTTGCTTGCAATAGCAAATATACCACAAATAATAATATCATTGGTGTACATGGCATGTCGTCCGTGCGGAATCGATCCCGGGACACTCAATGAGTGTCCATCCATACCTCACCGCAACGCACTACACCGAGGCGACGCTCTCAAAAATAAGTTATGAAAACACAAATGACCTTGACCTACTTAAGAGAGTCATTGACCTAATGACGTAAGTGGGTCAACGACCTGTTACAGCAAAAGTAGGTAACTTTCCACCTCTCCCTCACTCCCATTAACAATATCGAGTAAACAAATATTTTTTTACAATTACACTGAAAGTTAAAATACTTACATACATACATAAACTCACGCGTTTTTCCCAGAGGGGTAGGCAGAGAATATGGATCTCCACTTTTGGCGGTTCTGACCATAAAGTTATTATACCTGTCGGAATAGAGAAACAGACATGAGTTGTCAAATGAAACCGTTTTTTGTGAATTTGTCGGCACTTATCGGCATGCTAAAACTTCGATTTCTGTGTATAATTGTGAATCTAACGTGAAATCAAAGACAATGTAATGAAATAGTGTTAGTATATTTCACAAAATAATCTACGATTTCACTTTAATAAATAAAATAATAAAAAATAAAAAAGCCTTTTATTATCCTGCGGGAAAAAAGAAAAAAAAAATTATGTTTATTCTTCGATATTGGTACACTTGCATAGATTTTATTTGAAAAAAAAAAGATTATGTTAAATTAGCTCAGTTTTTAAAGTACATCGTCAATGTTTTAATTATTTATTATAGTTTTTAAAAGTACATCGTCAATGGGTTAATTATTTATTATAGTATATGTTAAATTCAGTTATTTTTGTATTATTATAATGATGTCAATGATACTATAATAATTATAATAAAATTCACATTATAAATAACATTTGGTAAATTATATAATTTATTTTTCGTTAAGGACCCCTCTTTGGGTGAAGGCCTTCACGATTTCACTTTAGGTTCACTAATTATTCACAGACCACGAATATTTACCCAGTCGATTGTGCCGACAAGTTCCCAAAAACGGTTCTATTGCCTCGCGTCACGTATCTCTTTCTATTATACAGTGATGCCGCTAGGTACATCTCGCTCTCTCAGCTGTCAATGCCTCTCTTCCGTATGTCAATACCTTTATGGTTCTGACACACCTCTCTCTTGCCTCCTCTAGGTCCATACATCTTGTCATATATGGTCCAATTTAATATGTTGACACTTTTTTAAGAGAATGATCAGATCATCAAACTGAACAACTTTCTCTATGGCACCAACATCGAAATCGCAAAAAAAAATCTGCTTGTCCATACAAAACTGCAAACCTACTCGAGCTAAATGTATGGGACAGCAGATTTTTTTTTCGCTATTTCGATGTTGGTTCCATAGAGAAAGTTGTTCAGTTTGATGGTCTGATCATCCCCTTAAAAAAGTGTCAGCATATTAGGAAGGACCCTGTATATTCCGTTCGATTTCGGCTACTTTTTTATTTTTTTATTGTTAGTATTTATACAAGGTGTAAGTTTAACTATAGCCATATGGGTAGCCGGTAGGTAAGACAGAAAATATGATAAATATAGGGTGTAAAAAACATCTTTCGAAAACTCGAAAGGGGTGAAAGTATCCAAAATGAACAACTTTTACTATGGGACCAACTATGACAACTCAATAAAATATCTTTTCAACCTGTACAGGGTGTTGTTAGGGTAAACAGTTGCATTATTTTAGGGGGTGATTGTACCCATGATACTGATCAACTTTCGCAAGAAACAATTTCAACTTTTCATACAAACATTCGATTAGTATGGAAAGTAGTGACAATTATTTTGGAGAATTTCCTGTATTATTTCTTAGGGAAAGTTGTTCAGTATCACGGGTACAATCACTCCTTAAGGCCACTCCTCCCATTTGCAAGGCTCTCTTTCTTACAAGCAAACTTTTGCAATTAGCCATCCCGCTTCAATTGCGTGGCTCCGGTAAAAAACTTTCCGTTTTCTTTGAAAACCTGTATGATTTTTTATGAATTTTCAAAAAGTAAGGAAACCACATCATTCTATATTGTATTGTGAAGAATATTGTAAATTTTCATATTCTTCTGATCAACAATGTAAGAGTTACAACTGGAAAAAAAGAGGTGACTTTCGATTCGTTTTTCTTCAGTTTTATTAATTAAAATAGATTTCGAGAAAAACCACATCACTTCTCATATCCTGTAGATTGTTCAGTTTTGTTTTCTGCTTAAAAAGTGCCTATAATGTATAAAATGGTTACAAAGTTACTCAAAACCGAGCGGACGCCCCTTAAAGTAATGAAACTGTTTACCCTAACACCTGTATAATATCAAGGGAAATTCCACTAAAAATGCATCTGCACTGCAGTTGCGTAATTTATTATTCAAAAACCGTCCGTCCAAGTGAATAATGGATGAACTTTGACCTACTTTTGTATCTAGCTAGTTTAAATTTAACGCTATATCTAGATAGAATCCAAAAAACGGGCCAAGAGTCGATCTGGTGCACCGAGGGTTCCATACAACATCATAATATTAATGTTATGTATTTTCTTTCATTTAGATCGAGATTCTTAGTGCGTGTTCGACTCAAAGTCGGTCGATTTTTATTATTTGTTGGTTTTTTTTTTTTTTTTTAATGCTCCTGCTATGAAGCAATTTAGCCAGTCTCAAGTAATCGGCGAATCACGTTATTTACAGGGGGTAGGTAGATTTTCGTAACAAAAATTTTGTTGCGGAAAATCTGAAACAAAGACAACACAGGACATCACAACACAGTATATTTGTTGGTTTGCTTTAGGGTCGGCACTATCATAGCGATTATATTTTTTGGCACTATAGCACAGATTACTACTTAGTTATGACTATAGGCTAAGTGTGAAGTTGGTGATGGGAACTGTCAAATCGATCGCAGTGCCTGGGGTGGCGGTTTGTATTTTTGCCGGAAAAGCTGTGAAAATATGCTTTAATCTATGCACCCACACACTAACTCAACACTTTAAAGACTTATTTGGCATGGAAGTTTCTACTGGCTAGGTGCTCACCTAAAAATGATTTTTCGCATTTCAACCCCCAAAGGTGTTAAAAAGGACGTAAAAGTTTGTATGGGAATTCCATTTAAAAAAGGGGGTTTTCAGCTAGTAAAGAATGTATTTTCTTTTAATTACTACCTCCTTAGTCTGGTTAAGAGCATTGGGCTCTTGACAAGATGGTCTTGGGTTCGATTCTCACGGGGTACACCTAGTTATATGTCATTATGTGTGTTTTTCCCCAGTTGGTTAGGACATTGCCGGCAATTACCTGATTGTTTGAAAAGAAAGATGATGGCGTGCTTCGGATGACACGTTAAGCCGCTAGTCCCGGCTTCTATCTCTGGTGGTAGTAGTCGTTACATAAAAACCACGTCAGAGGCCGTAAGGCGGTCTGAAAAAACTCTGACACCAGCCCCCGCGGCATGGCACCTCGATAAACGTTTTATCGCGCCTGCTGGCTCGTTCGTTCGCGCGCAAAAAGAAAGAGAGGTAGGGTGCGATAGATATGTATCGCGCCGTCATGCCGCGGGCAGGGCTTGCTGTCCACACAATAAGAAGAATCATCATCATCAGCCTATAAACGTCCCACTGCAGGGCACAGGCCTACCTTCAAGGAGGGTGTATGGGCATTAGTCCACCACGCGTGCCCAATGCGGGTTGGTAGACTTCACATACACATCAGAATTTCTTCTTCAGTGTATGCAGGTTTCCTCACGATGTTTTCCTTCACCGTTTGAGAGCAGTCGGTATTACGTACATAAGTTAGAAAAACTCATTGGTACATGGCATGTTGTCCGTGCGGATTCGAACCCGGACCCCCATAATTGGAAGCCCATACCTCTCCGCAACGCGCCACCGGCGCTCATTGATAAGAAGAATGTATTTGATGTATTGTTATTAATGTACAATTTGTCGTGTTTCAGGCGTGGGATGGACAAGGAGAACGGCGAAGGCAGTGATGCTGCCGGCAAGCCGCCCCCTGATGGTCTACTCGACGCCGCTGGACTCTTTGGAGGTACATACATACACACATACATAATAGGGACCTATGCCCCTGATGTAGTGACGTAGTAGTGACCGTAGCACAGATCACAAATGGACCGTAGTTATGTTAGGTTCAGATTTGATCAGAGTAAGTGCTCCCACTATGTCTAAAAAGGCTCGTTTGGCGTTTCACGACGGTGTGTTGGCTCCAACTTTAATGTATGGCAGTGAAAGTTGGGTATGGCAGAAGAAGCATGAATCTAGAATAAATGCTGTTGAAATGCGGTCCCTGCGTAGTATGTGTGGTGTGACTTTGAAGGACCGGATACGGAATAGTGTGATTAGAGAAAGATGTGGTCTGAAAGAAGATGTAGCATGTAGTGACCAGGATTGAAAAAGGCATGTTGAGGTGGTTTGGCCATGTAGAAAGAATGTGTGAAAGTAGGTTGACGTATGAAATTTACAAGGCAAGTGTGAATGGAATGGTTGATAGGGGTCGCCCTAGGCGCACGTACGCTGACCAAATCGGATGCGTACTGAAGAAGGGCCAAATAAAATGTACCCGGAACCGACGAGCTTGTATGAAGAGACTTATGGGTGTTGAGGAGGCGAGAGATGTGTGTCAGAATCGTAGCATGTGATGATCTGTTGTCTCTGCCTACCCCAGTAGTGGGACATAGGCGTGAGCATATGTATGTATGTATGTATGTATGTAAGTGCTCCCACTCATAACTGCGAAATCGCATCGTATCGCAAACATCTGCGAGCGCCATGATCATCAAGTCCTTGAGAGCACATACCTTCAGTCAATGAATTACATTTTGTATGGACCGTCCGTTGCACAATTTAGTGACGAAAACTCAGTCGGAAAAAAATTTAAAATAAATCTCGTTCCGCATTACACAGGGTGTAAAAAAACACCCTAGTAATACTTCAGGGGGTGTTTCTGACCATCAAATTGAACAACTTTCACTATGGAGCCAATATCGAGAAAAAATTAAGAAAATAAGCTGTCCCATACATTTTAGTCGAGTTGGAACTGCAGTTTTGTATGGGACAGCAGATTTTTTTTATTTATTCTCGATGTTGGCTCCATAGTGAAAGTTGTTCAGTTTGATGGTCTGAAGCACCCCCTTAAGTATTACTAGGGTGTTTTGTTACACCCTGTAGATCCATACAATTACATGGTAACATCTACCAAAGTGATTACATTCTCTTTGCCGGAAGACTTGTCAACTCACTATATTAATGCAATGCGCTTGATAAAATTTACATTACAATTAAAAGCGTGCCATAGTAAGTATACAGGGTGTAACAAAACACCCTAGTAATACTCAAGGGGGTGCTTCAGACCATCAATCTGAACAACTTCCACTATGGAGACAACGTCGAAATCGCGTAAAAAAAATCCGCTCTTTCATACAAAACTGCAGTACCGTCTCGACTCAAATGTATGGGACGGCAGATTTTTCTTATTTTTTCTCGATGTTGGCTCCATAGTGAAAGTGGTTCAGAATGATGGTTTGTAGCACCCCCTTAAGTATTACTAGGGTGTTTTGTTACACCCTGTATGTACCTATAGGTTATTTGTTAAAAAAACCTCCTTTTTTGAAGTTGGTTGAAAAAAATTTTTTTTTTTTTAAATGTTTTCTATAGATCTCTTCCATACATCTGCTGTCATTCAAATGACCACATGACTAAACGTCGATTCTTTCAATTTAGATAATTTGCTGCTCTAGTCTAGTACACACATAAGCTCACGACCATAATCTCTTTCCTGGTGATCAGAAACATTGCTACAACTACCGGCTGTCTTGCATGCAGTTGTAACAAGGCTCACTTTTAGCATATTGAAGTATTCAAGATAATAATACGGGGGCAGCTTGTGGCCCCGCGGGGGCAGCTTGTGGCGAGCTGACGGTGAGTGGCGACACCGCGGACCCCTATCCAGGGGGACCATACAGACATGCGCTCACACACACACACACACCCACACACACACCCCCACACCCACACACACAGTAACACACCCCCCTACCTCTGGCTTGCCTTAATTGGCCGTCCAGAGTGGAATCGCAAGAGCAGAACCTATGCTCCAGGTTGGAAGTGTATTGCACGTAATGGCGTAATAACGGGGAAACCCGCTCACGGGGGTAAACCCCGCGATGGTGAAACCGGAGCCGCACCTCTCGACAACCTTCAGCCGCTCAATGAGATGTTGCCCCATTGTCGCACTTTGTGCGTGCGGCCGTTTTATGGGGCCCACTCGACGAGTCGGCGAGTCACCGCCTGCCCTATTTACAATTTTGAGACTAGTTGTCATGGCAGGCGTCCGTTAGTCTCCTCCCATAGCCCAGTATCCATCCATCCAAATTTCACCTCCATAGCCCAAGACCTTATTTTTCCATCGCGGCCATAGCGCCGTACTCCAATAGTCTTTACACAAATGGCGGGGACCATCCCCGTGTGTATCATGTTGTGCGCTCGGAGATGGTATCCGCCATTTGTGTATCCCTTACATTTAGATTAACTTGTCTTTTGAACGGGCCTCTACATGTTGGCTTCGGCCCCATGCACGCCAAAATTCCAAAGGTCCGGGACTTAATTGCCCGTGATTACGGAACGTAAGACATACAATAATAATAATAAACGTTTATTTGGCACATAACAGTTACAATACATCAATGAAATCCCTGCAGCATGTGAGAGCAAGCTGTGGTACATGCTGCAGATGAAATGACGTAAAGTGATGGCTAGTCTTTTGCTCTACAAATACTCTTATCCCTTAAGGGGCTATGTAAAAAAAATAGGATTCTTCAAAGCTCCATATATCATGAAGTACTAACATTAGGAGTATGATTTGCGGATATGTGTAAATTGAACATATAATTGAAGTTTTGATTAGAGCCAAAACACGATTGAGACAAATTTTCTCTATAGAAAAACAAGCCAAAGTAGCCCGTTTTTGTCTATAAACGCTTGTAACTGCTAAACGGTGAATAATAGAAACATGAGACTTGATTTAAAAAAAAGAGATTGCTATTATCTAAGTTTTGATTAGAGCAGAATTGAACTTACATAAATAGTACAATCACAATTAAATAAAGTTTGTTTTTTCGCTTGATTCGTTTCAGGCGCGCGCGTCGCCTCATCTCTTTCTCTCGCATCTGGCAGTAATATAAGCTATCACACGCCCGTTTCGCTTAAATTATTTTTCGACATAGGCCCAAGACACCCATACTACCTGTTTCTGTTTATTTTCATAATTGCAGGTATCAAAAAGTTGATCAGGTGTGCGATTTTTTAATGTCACCGGCTGAGTAAAATTATTATTATTTGCGTATGGCTTTTATTTCCTCCAAACAAAAAAGAGCAAAATACAAAACAAAGAATTTACACACAAAAAAAAAAACAACAAATTATAAATCTATGTCTAAATTTTGGAGCCGGATCTTGGCTTCCGGCGTTAGATTCCATATGTCCCCCAAACCCCCCTCGAAACTTCTTTTAGGACACTCCTCTACAATGTGCCTAACCGCCTGCTCCGGCGCTCCACAGTCGCACTCTGGGGACGCCCTGATGCCCCATTTGAACATGTTGCTGTTGCACCTAGCTACCCCCGTACGGATCCTGTTAAGGGAGACCCAGAACCTGCGGTGCTCCCCGAATCCCGGCAGCATCTTCGATGGGTCCGGCACGAGGTCGATAGGGGCGCACTCCTCAGCTTGCCATTTACAGCGCCACTCGGAGGCGATATCCAGAGGGCTTCTCACCGATGGGTCAGACCATATGGGCTTCCGTGATGGTAGTCGTGCGGTTGGCAGGTTATTTAGCGTTTTCGCTATCGGCATAGGATGTGGGTGAGTATTTTTTGATTTAGCCCATTCGGCCGAAGCCGCTTTTGTTCGTCGAATGTCCGGTGGCGCAATGTGAGATAGTACTGGTAGCCAGGGGGTAGGAGTTGCACGTAGACTGCCAGATATGGTGCGCATGGCTCTATTGAGCTGGACGTCTATCTTGCTGGTATGAACGCTTCGGTACCACACCGGAGCGCAGTACTCCGCAGTTGAGTATACGAGCGCCAACGCTGATGTTCGCAGCACGTCAGCACGTGCCCCCCACGAAGTGCCAGCCAGCCGATTCACAAGATTCACCCTCGACTTGAGCTCTCTCCTTAGTGTCACATATAAACTACTGGAAAGACTGCTCTACAACCGACTGAGCCCCACTATAAACCAACTGGTGCCTGCAGAACAGGCAGGCTTTAGGGTCAATCGTAGCTGTTCTGACCAAGTCCTGGCCTTGACTTCTCTTATTGAGGCGGGCTTTGTGGACCTTAGCGCAGCTTATGATACGGTCTGGATAGATGGCCTGTTATACAAACTCAGGGCCATGATCCCATGTACTAAAACTCTATCTCTTCTGAAGAGCATGCTGGGTCCTCGGTACATCAAGGTGTGTATCGGAGACAAGGAAAGTAGCTACAGGATCCTGAAAAATGGACTCCCTCAAGGCTCTGTCCTGGCACCACTCTTGTTCAACGCCTACACCAGCGATATGCCCGCCACCTTGTCGGAAAAATTCGCGTATGCCGATGACTTAGCTCTCGCATATCAGGAGAGAGGTTTCGAGAAGGGGGAGGCTGCGCTCTCGCAGGACTTGAGAACGCTGGGCAATTACTACACAAAATGGCGACTCTGCCCGAACCCACATAAGACAGAAGTATCTGTATTCCACCTTACAAACTGCCTTGCCCATAAGGAGCTAAATGTTAATTTCTGTGGAGAGAGAGTCCACCACAATTTTAGCCCCAAGTACTTGGGTGTCACGCTAGACCGCTCGCTTACCTACAAGAGCCACTTAGAAAAAACCAGCCAAAAGCTGAGTAAAATGGCCGATATTCACAGATTTCCAAAAGTTCGCATTGTTTAATCTTACCGGTGACTAAATTCTCATAACTATGAGTTCAATACGAGTGCCCCTACCCACTCGTATTGAACTCATAGGTATGAGAAGGCTTTTGTATGAGATTTAAAAACCGTTCAAGCTCACCGGTGACATTCAAAAATGAGTGCGATTTTTGAAACTCTTTCTTTGAACTCAGCAGTTGAAAATGTAAATATTACCTACTATGGAGATATGCATTTTTCTACTGCTGATTTGTCATTCAAAAATCATACTCTAGGAGTGCGATTTTTGAAAGTCAAATCAGCAGTAGAAAGGTGCGTATCTACATACATTTTCAACTGCTGAGTTCATCGAATGAGTTTCAAAAATCGCACTCCTGTTATCTTATTGTTTCTGTGCAAACAGGTATTCAAATTTTGCCTTCATTTTTAAACCTACTTGCCTAAATAACTAAAGGTAAAGGATATACCTGCCTGCAAGTCTCTAATCAAATATTTTCGCACTCTTTCATATCCTCCATTTTACAGCTCTCTCGTCTCGACAGCCGTGTACTTACAATGATCTGTAGGCCCTAACGTTACTCCATACCATGTCCCATCAATCAACCCATTCTCATTCTTAACACTCCGCCATAAGAGTTATTTTAAGAGACTCATACATGCCATGGTCTAAATGGACTTCTGTACAATTTACAAAGTCTCATAAAACATGCCGCTTTCGTCCTTATGACGTTAATATAAGAGCTATACCACGAGAAGGTCTTACGTGGTATACATTCTGTGCCATATAAGTAAACGCGGAGTTCATTTACCTCGCACCCATTGCGTCTCGCCAATTTTAATTTTGCTTTCAAATTGATCTTATCTGCTTGTAATAGAGTCGTGTTTCGCGTGTGTTAGTGTAACAGTAGGTTATGATGACATTAGTAAATGGTATGAGCGGTTTCCTTGTTTCGTTTATCTTCTTTTTAAATGATTGATGGTATTTGGATGGTTTGTCGGTGTGTTCTGCGTATGGGATTCCTGTCCGGTGATATTTTGGATTCATTGTTTCTGCTCACCCCCGGATGTTTCTTAGCCGTCGCCTTATTCCTACTGTTAGCGGAAATGTGGTTTTTGGCAGACCCCCCCTGCGTGCTTTATGGGTCACCCATTTGCCTACACCCGGAAGCTGTCTATACTGACAGCTGTCACCTTCTCCCGGCGCTCGGCATGAGTCGCATACGCCGATCCGATAGTTTTATATAATTATTGAGAAAAGTCTATTAAAATGTATTTTGCCAGTATCCAGCGAGTTTCAGTCTTATACTACAAAATTTGTCTCAATATCTCGTCATATAACTATCACTTATCTGTGCTATTGCCTCGACTAGACTGCGCCATTACAATCAGTTTCATTTTCGGTGTAAAAATTAAACGACATAATTATTATGGCCTTTCTCACACTTAACGTTACTAGCTAATTTCGGGATAATATAATTGATTTAGCATGCATAGCATAATGATCACCACTAGGTATATTCCCCGAGAACCAGTTAGAATGGGCGGTGGGTACAATACATGCCTCGAAATTGAAGCATGCAGGTTTCCTCACGATGTTTTCCTTCACCGAAAAGCTAATGGTGTTACAAATCGACAAATCGTAAATAAATTCTGAAGAACTCATTGGTAAGAGTCGGCCTGGACGGGGATCGAACCATCGCCTCCTGCACGGCAGGCAAGGTTACTCGCCACTGGACCACCACGGACTCACAATCACTTATTTTAATTTGGTTGTACTTACTCGTATTAAGTTATGTGGTACCTAAGGCGTTGATGACTTTACAAGTTTGTTTTCAATAAAAGAAAAAAATAATTTCAGGTTCTGTTCAAGTCAAGTTTTTCATGAATAGCCTATACAACGTGTTAATGAATACGCGCAAAACCTCATACACCCCAACTGATTTACAACAAAATAATTAGATTGAAACAATAATTTCAATATTTTTATAGTTAAAATTTAAAGTTTTGAGGCAAAAATGATTTGTTAACATTTCAGCAATGAATGAAAGCGCTAACTTACTCATGGATACATTTTAATAATCTTGTTTTGGTAGTAAGTAGGGTGAATGTGCCCGTGCGGTGGTTTGATATCGGGTTCAGAAAATTTTAGGAACAAATTATTTAATATTTTGAAAAAAATTACATATGTTGAAACCATGATAATTCGATTCTGCTCTCGATTCTAAACAAACTACCTTCTAGTTTTGCGTTAATTCATTAACACGTTGTATAATAAGTCCCACTGCAGTGCAGGGTGTACCTAACCTCGAAGAATATAATATGGGCGTTAGTCTACCGCGCTTGCTCAATTCGGATTGGTGTTATTTACATATGTATCAGTTTCTTCCAATTAACATGTGAACTTAAATATATTCCAGCATACTGGGGCCGAGATGGGTCTAGCGGCGGGGCTGCGGCCCAGGCACAGGCCCAAGCGCAGGCCCAAGCCCAGGCCGCGCTGTTCGGCTTCGGGTCCCGCTACCCTCCCCCCACCACGCTCGGCGTCGCGGCCAACCAGGCGGCGTCGCTCGGACTACATCCCGCCGCCAGTGAGTACCACCGATACCAGCCGATGGACGTCCACTGCTGGGTCCAGTCTTGGGTACTAAACTAAAGTACTAAATTCAATGATGTTTTACTCAAGATATCAGGGTTCGAAAGGATAATTATCAATGATAATTATCACGATAATTATCACGATAATTATCATGATAATAACAGGTTGATAATTATCAATTGATAATATCAAAAAATTGCGCCCGTGAAATAGAACTATATTCTAAGTATCCAAACGTGTATTTCCGCACTTGTTGCGTGTATCCGAACGTACGTCTAGCCGCGACACGGGAATTCCCCCAATTCACAAAAAATTTCAGTTGGTGTTACGTAAAGCCAAGTGAACTCGAATGTTATTGTTTTACTAAGTTAAATATTGTTTATTGTGTTGAATTTCAACAATGCCGCGCGAGAAAGATCCAGTGTGGTCATACTTTAGTTGCACTAAGACAAAAAATACTGGGTTATAAATAAATAGTAAAATAAATAAATAATAAATATAATAAACCATCGATATTTCTTATGAAACAATTTAACAAATGATATTTTAATAATGGTGATAATTATCGGATAATTATCCGATAATTATCGGATAATTATCCGATAATTATCACGGCTCGTTATTATCTTGATAATTTCGAACCCTGCAAGATATGATACGGTTCATAGTCAGTCACACTGGTTCGAATCCCAATCCCCACCAAACATCGTTTGAGGATTTTTAATGGGTGATCAATTTTCTACTTCAGAACTACAAGGGAAAAATATGAGCAAAACAAACAACATAAACATTCATTTACTAGTATGTTAGGTATCATCATCATCATCATCATCTCAGCCGATGGACGTCCACTGCTGGACATAGGCCTTCCCCAAGGATCGCCATAACGACCGGTCCTGCGCTGCCCTCATCCAACAGGTTCCCGTCGCCTTCTGCAGATCCTCGGTCCACCTTGTGGGGCCTACCCACAAGAGTCTCGAGTCCCACTCGAGTATTCTTGGGCACAAACGGCCATCGGTTCTGCGAGCAGTGTCACCCATTGGCAATTGAATTAAAGCAATTCTTTGGGCTATGTCGGCTACTCTGGTTCTTCGGCGGATCTCTTCGTTTCTGATTCGATCTCGCAGGGAACTCCGAGCATAGGAAGACTTTCCACGACATTAGCGCCACCTAGCGTTATCAAGAGAAGGGATATAATTCGGAGCGCGCTCCATCCAAATGAAGTCTGGTTATATTTTCAATACTAACCGATTAATGTGACTAGACAATATGTGTGACAATGTCCAAGAAAAAAAAAAAAAAAAAAAGTCAATAAGATTTTACAGAAACAATCTAGAAACTAATCTCTATGCTTGTATGTTGTCAGAATTTCGTTCAAATATACAGTTTCAATGCTAGGATTAATTTAAGATTTGTGTGAAAATCACTACTTAACTTTAAAACGTTTTAACGAAAATCTGACAAAATACAAAAAATTTATCGACTTTAATTGGTTAGTATTGAAAATATAACCAGACTTCGTTTGTATGGAGCGCGCTCCGAATTATATCCTCGGTACTACACTCTCGCGAAAACTTCTCGGCGAGAATTCTTCTCAAGAACTTCCACGATAAATTACTACAGCTTACGATGCCGCGAGAACAATGAAGGGCATCCACACTCTTGTTCTCGATATTTCTCGCTTGTTCTTGGTGAGAATGTAGTATTAGCGCTCTTACAGACAGACAAGCGACACTTGCGGTCCCCGTGTGTCGCAGAGGGTCGCGCTCATAGACTTTTGGGCCGCGCGACCCTCTGCGACTGCAAAGTGTCGCTCGTCTGTAAGAGCGCTTAGGGGTACAACCCCGGGTCTGACCGGGCCACAAAACGCTAGCTCATATTGATTTTAAACCCGTAAATTGACCGAAAAAAGAGACAAGATTGGCGATTACTGCCCGGACAAGATCGTAGAGCTCGAATAAGATGTTGATGATATTAATGATGATGATGGTTGTTTCCAGGTGCAGCATGGTGGTCCATGGCGTCGCACCTAGCCGCTCAAGACTACCTCGCGCGCCTCCAGGCGTCAGGCTTGAACTTTCCGCCTATGACCGACCCGTATGCCGCGCTGTCGGCGCTGTCCGGCGCAGGGTTGAAGCAGCCCTCTAAACAGCCGAAACAACAGCCGAGGAATGACAGGTTCGTAATATAGGATCCTTCTTAATATGCTGACCCTTTTTTAAGGGGATGATCAGACCATAAAACTGAACAACTTTCTATATGGGACCAACATCGAAATCGCGAAAAAAAAATCGACTGTCCCATACAAAACTGCAAACCTACTTGAGCCAAATGTATGGGACAGCTAATTTTTTTATCGTGATTTTGATTCCATAGAGAAAGTTGTTCAGTTTGATGGTCTGATCATCCCCTTAAAAAAGTGTCAGCATATTAAGAAGGATCCTGTATTCATAATAATTTCCTACAATAAAAAGTTTGATGTATAACAATTAAGTATCTATCTACTGTGGATGCCATAAAACCACATTCTCTGTACAACGGTATATTCAGACCACATGAGTAAATAACCCACAGAGAATAGATAAGTAATGCACAACGCCCATAGATTGTCCACTCGCCGACCCGTTTGGTCCTCGGGTGGCGTTTATAAGTCACTTATGTGACTTGAGAGCTGCCACACATCGGTGTGTCGCGCCGCAATGGTGGTGTACCTATCGTAGCGCGATTGTATGAAGCTTTGCCTCTGTGGGGTATTTTTTTATTACTCATGTGATTCAGACTGCCTCATACAACAAGCGAGAGACGGCCGCTATAACAGTATTTCCATATTTTTAATACTATGTTAAAGTAGTACCAGGTTTATAAGTCTTACCGATGTACCTGCGTAGTAGACTTTTAATAGCGCGCAAAATTAAATTGGATCCCTTGGCGCTATTGTATTGGCTAATTTGTTTACGTGCCCTTTTCGTACTGTACACTATAATATCTACCACACAGATCACTCATGTATCTACCTAATGGCCTTCATTCTTAACTTAACCCAAAGTTACGTCAAATTGTAAGAAAGGTTATCTAGTACTACATACAGTTCGGACACTGCCTGCCTCCAACCAATGTTTACCTCACCCCTTCGGTGGTACGGAATGTGGCAGACAGTACACAGTCTAACTTAGCATACATGTGCTAGCCTTTTCTTTTCAGTGCGAACCTGTTTGTATGAAGTGTCACGATGTGGTTACGTACAGTCCTTGACTCCTTGCTATGGCTTCTCTATGTGTAGAGAAGCGCAGTTTCATACTCACAATTATAAGATTTGTTATAATTAAATAGAGTTTTTTTATTGCTTGCAGGTCAGGTCGAACGAGTACGTCAAGTTCATCCAACAAGGAGAAGAGCCCGTCGACCAGTAGCTCCAACTCACAACCTAGCATGAGTGAGTGTTTTATCATCATCATCATCTTAGCTCGTAGATGTCCACTGCTAGACATAGGCCTCTATCAAGGATCGCCACAACGACCTGTTTTGCGCCGCCCTCGTCCAACGGGTTTTTTATCATAATCATCATCTCAGCTGATAGACGTCCACTGCTGGACATAGGCCTCCCACAAAGATCGCCACAATAAGCGGTACTGCGCTGCCCTCATCCAACGGGCTCCCGCCGCCTTCACAAGGGCCCTATTTGATAAACGTGACAATTGTAATTTACAATGTTAATTCAGGTTACTTACATTGTTAAAAATGTTAGTGACATAATACCTACTGCATTTTTAGCATCATTAGTAACCAGCAATGTACCCTTCTTCTTGTTATCATGTGGGTAGCAAGCCCTGGTGTCAGATTTTTCAAACCGCTTACGGCATCTAACGTGGTAACGTAACTACCACCAGAGATAGTAGCCGGCTTAACGTGCCATCCGAAGCACGAAATCATATTTCTTCATGGTTCAGCCTGCAATGTCCTAACCAACTGGGGAAAAAGGCACAAAGTAACATTTCACTAGGTGCCCCCCGTGGGAATCGAACCCACGACCTCCGTGTCAAGAGCCCAATGCTCTTAACCATTAGACCACGGAGGCAGTCATGTACCCTGAATTGTCATTGTAAATTAGAATAGACGTTTATTAAATGGGGCCCTGGTCTTCGGTCCACCTTGTGTGGGGGCCTACCAAAGCTGCGCTTTCCTGAACGCGATCGCCACTCGAGATCCTTTGGCCTCATCAGCCATCAGTTCTGCGAGCAATGTGCCCGCCCAGACTACAACAGGGTTTTCCATTACCGATTTTATTTCCTATAGGTTTCTTAGGGAATGTTGTTCAGTATCATGGGTACAATCACCTCTTAATGTAATGCAACTGTTTACCCTAATACCCTGTAGTTGAGCAATTCATCACAAAAGATTCCAATGGGTCGAAGTGTTGGCTGTTTTGCCAGCCCCTACGATAAGATCAGATATTCTTTAAGCTATGTCAGCTACCCAGGTTCTTTTGCAAAGTTCTAGTAATAAATATAATTTCCCCACCAGGATCGTCGTATGGCTTCCCGAAGACCTCCTCTCCGTCGACGATGCACTCACAAGCGTCCCTCTCAAGCCTAGCCTCTCTGAACAGCCTCGTGTCGTCACCGCATCAGTCCAAGCCTAGCAAGCAGTCGCCCGCGCCTCAGCAGTCCAGTAAGTCTATATATCATAGAACTAGCAACATAATGAGGGTACTTCTTATTTGCCGCGCGCAACGCGGACGAACCGGCAACAGTATTTGCGGTTGGCTTTGTAAGAAATGGTAGGGACTGTAGAATCGATCGCAGCGCACTCTGTGGCAGAAATGTGAACCGTTTCCGGTCAAACTGCGTCAAATTTGCTTGAATTAATGCAGATCCACACATACTGTGAACCATAAAGTTATTATACCTGTCGGAATAGAGTAACTGACATGAGTTGCAAATGAAACCGTTTTTTGTGCATTTGTCGGCACTTATCGGCACCCTAAAACTTCGAGTTCTGTGTATAATTGTGAATCTAACGTGAAATCGTAGGTAATTTAATGAAATAGTGTTAGTATATTTCACAAAATAATCTACGACTTCACTTTAGATTCACTAATTATTCACAGAGCACGAATATTTACCCAGTCGATTGTACTGACAAGTTCCCAAAAACGGTTCTATTGCCTCGCGTCACGTATCTCTTTCTATTATACGGTGGCGCCTCTATATGATACCTTTATGCTGTGAACACAAAATCTCAAAACTACAAGGATTAGCAACTTAGAAGGCTGAATGTTGTTATTGGCAATGGGCATCCAATTCTCAATTCAACCCTCAAATGTGTGAAAATCGGTGTGAAAGTGTGTACTTATAGAAATTTCACAGACAGAAGTGCGATTTTTGAAAGTAACAGGTTTTTATCTGTAGTAGAAAATGTCAAAATTACTATGGAGATTATGCATAATTCGATCATGAATTTGAATCTTCAGATTCAAAAAGAGCACTTCAAGGCTGCGTTGTAGTGGTTTCGTTCTGCGCAGACAAGGCTATGTCCAAGTTGTTTGCCGGCGATCATGCAGGAAGTCGCCGACAAAAGCTTGTCTACTTTATACTTACAATAAATTACATGTTGTTTATTGATGTTTCGCTGTATACTTGTTTTGTAAACTTGTTGTGAACTTGTAATATTATGTGTGTTACGTATGCAAATAAATTGTTTATCTATCTATCTACTTTAGTTTCTTTATAATTGGCCTCGATTCGGAGTGTACCACGACTAAACTAAACTAAATGTATTCCTGTCACTTTCTAAAATAAGATTAAGAAAAGAGACAGAAAACCAACAGCTGACTTTAGTGCTGTCAAAGTGACGTTAAACGCCCAAAAACGACTTAAATAAGATGGTGTACATTATGATGGCATCTTATTTTGCGCATTTAACGTCACTTTGACAGCACTAAAGTCAGCTGTTGGTTTTCTGTCTCTTTTCTTAATCTTATTTTAGAAAGTGACAGGAATACATTTAGTTTAGTTTAGTCGTAGTACACTCCGAATCGAGGCCAATTATAAAGAAACTAAAGTAGATAGATAGAAAAACAATGGCTCCTAATCGAGGCCATTGTTCCACTAAAAGTCTTGTAACAATCAGCGTTCTCTTTCCAGGAAAGTCGTCGTCATCAACGTCGACGTCGCAAAAGGGGGCGGACAGAGACCTCGCGTTATTGAGAGGCGACCTGATGTTAGCGCAGGCGGCAGCACACGGAGCCTACCACGCCGCTGTAGCCGCCGCTGCTAAGGGCAAGGTGAGCATTATTAATATAATAATACACAAAAGGGGGCGGACAGAGACCTCGCGTTATTGAGAGGCGACCTGATGTTAGCGCAGGCGGCAGCACACGGAGCCTACCACGCCGCTGTAGCCGCCGCTGCTAAGGGCAAGGTGAGCATTATTAATATAATAATACACAAAAGGGGGCGGACAGAGACCTCGCGTTATTGAGAGGCGACCTGATGTTAGCGCAGGCGGCAGCACACGGAGCCTACCACGCCGCTGTGGCAGCCGCTGCTAAGGGCAAGGTGAGCATTATTAATGTAATAATACACAAAAGGGGGCGGACAGAGACCTCGCGTTATTGAGAGGCGACCTGATGTTAGCGCAGGCGGCCGCGCACGGAGCTTACCACGCCGCTGTGGCCGCCGCTGCTAAGGGCAAGGTGAGGAAACTTCAAAAACCCACGACTCACTCATGACTAACCAGTGGCGTAACGTGTGTTTCTGCCGCCCGGGGCACAGACCGATTTTGCCGCCCCCTTATCCTTATGAAACCCTACCCTGAATTTTTTTGCACTATTATTCGAGTTGTGGTCAGACACCTATTGATTTATAAATGTAATTAAATATGAACTGAAAGCAAGCGAAGTGAGCTCGAATTTTCTCCTCAATACGAGTACGGATCAGTTGGAGCCAGAGCTTTATGTGCAAAACTGCAAAGTAACCTTAGTAACCTATTAAGTAAACACTGATAGATCGAACGAAATAGCCAGAACTCTTTAAGATTATATATGTACGTGATGTACAATAATTAAAACAGAAACTTGAGCGAGCGAAGCGAGCTCGACTTTTCTCTGTTCTACGAATTGGTTATAGATAGAGCTTAATCAATCAATATTTTTCCCGAATTTGCCACCCTTTGTAAAGCGCCGCCCGGGGCATTTGCCCCCCCTGCCCTGCCCCCCCCCCTCGCTACGCTACTGTGACTAACTGTATAACATAACGTACTTTCCTAAGCACAGAGTTGCGAGATGAAGTACCACTAAAGACCAGAACTGAGTTCTAGAACTGCTCAGCACATACTCTTTAAGGCCAAGACGTTCTCTCATTACACTATTTCTTATTCAGTCATACGACACACACAGTGCTCACGGAGAGCACTGACAATAGGATTTGGATCATAATTAAGCTTGGGTTATTGCCTGTGGCACGCGAATATAATATTACTTTACTACTTTTACAACTATTGTAAAAATTCTACAATATTACTACTATTGTCATTTGCCGCGATCTTATCTAAACTATTATAAAACTGTAACAAAAGTGTGTCTGTTATTTGAAGATATTTACAAAAAAAATTACGATATGGTTTTTAGGTGTCTCTGATTCCAAATCACAAATTTTTTGACTTTTTGTCTGTCTGTTTGTTTGTTTGAACGAGCATCATGCAAAACTGAACTGATTTTGATTAAACTTTTTTGTTTGATAGCTTATGATCTGACTTAAGGGGCGTCCGCCCGGTTTTAAGTAACTTTGTAACCATTTTATACATTAACTATGGCACTTTTTAAGCAGAAAACAAAACTGAACAATCTACAGGATATGAGAAGTGATGTGGTTTTTCTCGAAATCTATTTTAATTAATAAAACTGAAGAAAAACGACTCCAAAGTCACCTCTTTTTTCCAATTGTAACCGTTTTACTCTTACATTGTTGATCAGAAGAATATGAAAATTTACAATATTCTTCACAATACAATATAAAATGATGTGGTTTTCTTATTTTTTGAAAATTCATATAAAATCATACAGGTTTTCAAAGAAAACGGAAACTTCTGACCGGAGCCGCGCAATTGAAGCGGGATGGCTAATTGCAAAAGTTTGCTTGTAAGAAAGAGAGCCTTGCAGATGGGAGGAGTAGCCTTAAAATCTGGTGTATAATTTATGCGGATGAAGTCGCGTGTAAATGCTTGTCTCATCATCTTCCTGCCCTTATCCCATTACTTGGGGTCGGCGCAATATGTGGTCTTCCTCCATTCATCTCTTTTAGCCGTCATCTCAGCGCACACTCCCTTCTTACACATGTCATCCCTCACACAATCCATCCATCTTTTCTTTGGTCGTCCTCTCTTCATGCAGCCATCCACATTCATATTTAATACTCCTAAATATATAATATTATATATAATATATATTTAATACTACTAAATGCTTGTCTATTATACGAATATAAAAAAATTTACCCGACAACTGAATCCTATTCTAATGAGCGAACACCTAGCGGAGAACTGTTCGAGCAGTTTTAATTAATCAATTGATAATTAATTCAATGACTATTGAAATTGATTTGAAAATAGTGTGCAAGAAATAATGAGAACACACCACAGGGACAGGGATCTTGAAAGCTATTTTCAAATCTATTTCAAAAGTCATTTAATTCATTACTAATTGATTAATGAAAACTGCTCGAACAGTTCTCTGCTAGGTGTGCGCTAACGCCAAGTGATCTTCTACTGCGTTTATCCTACTTCATTATACAAATAAGTGCTCTATTGTGATGGTGCTAACGTTTGTTTCAGAACATGTCGCCTCTATACCCGTTTGGTATGGGCTCGGACAAGGACCGTCATGCTGGCATTGACTCCCTCACCGGCTTGCCCCATACCATACTTAGGTAAGCTACTATACTTCACAACATCATTGATATATACAGGATGTTACAAAAATACAAATAAACCTTTTAGGGGGTGGTTAAGACCATCAAACTGAACAACTTTCACTATGGGACCAATATCGAAAACAAAAAATCTTTTGTTCCATCATCATATCAGCCGATAGACGTCCACTGCTGGACATAGGCCTCCCCCAAAATGGGGAGATTTGCCATAATCGCCAAGATGCGATGCGTTTGCGATGTTCCATACTAAACTACAGATCTACTCGAGCTAAATGTATGGGACAAAAATTTTTTTTTCGCCGTTTCTATGTTGGTCCCATACTGAAAGTTGTTCAGTTTGATGGTCTCAACAACCACCATAAAAGATTGAAATGTTTATTTTTACTTTTGTAACACCCTGTATCCTTATAAAATAGTTCCGTGACTGACTGACTGATAGACAACGCACAGCCTAAACTGCTGAAGATAGAAACATGCAATTTGGAATATACAGCGTGTAAGGAAATGTATCATTAACCTTTTTATCACATACTCTACCCATCAAACTGAAACATCTTTTAGGGCTCGTACAGACGAGCGACACTTTGCGGTCGCGGTGGGTCGCAGAGCGCCGCGCTCATACATTTTACGGTCGCGCGACCCTCCGCGACACACGGCGACCGCAAAGTGTCGCTCGTCTGTGAGAGCGCTTACTATGGGAGCAAACCTGTCAGAACAAAAAAATATTAGGCGTGCGATTTTTGAAACTCATTCGCTGAACTCAGCATTTGAAAATTACAACATTACTGTGGAGATATGCATCTTTCTACTGCTGATTTGACTTTCAAAAATCATACTTCAGGAGTGTGGCTTTTGAATATCAAATAAACAGTAGAAAGATGCATATCTCCATAGTTATATTGATATTTTCAACTGCTGAGTTCAACGAATGAGTTTCAAAAATCGCACTCCAGCTGTCCCATACTAAACTGCAATATGTGGTTTAAATAGTCCGAGATCCGACCGTAAAATTATGCACCTATTTCTTAGGCGAACGAAATGTGATTCTATTGTATATTCACACAAAGGTTAATTCAACACCACCAGGTTGCCTATAAAAATCTTGCCGCAAGTACCTTTTCCATTATGATTTTTGGTATATCTTTTTCCACCTGTCTGTTAGGGAAGATAATGAGGTCCCATCAGAAGGAGACTGATCTAAAGAACTGGAAAAACCAGGGTTGCCACCTCTCAATCTGCCGCAACTGTCACTAACAGCACGTTCAAAGAAGTCATTTTTGAACCTGGCAACCCTATAGTTGCGGCAGATTGAGAGGTGGCAAACCTAGTTTTTTCAGTACTTTAGATCTGTCTCCTTCCGATGGCACCTCATTTTCTTCCCTAACAGACAGGTGGAAAAAGTTATACTGAAAATCATAATAGAAAAGGTACTTGCGGCAAGATTTTTATAGGCAACCTGGTGGCGTTGATTTAACCCCTATGTAAACATACACTAGAATCACATTTCGTTCGCCTAAGAAATAGGTCCATAATTTTACGGTCGGATCTCGGTCTAAAAGGTCCAGTCGCTATTGACGTTTCCTTACTGAAAATTGAACTGTTGTTAAATTATTTTTTTAACCTTAAATTTGTTTTGTTAGTGCGGCATTGGAAGGAGGAGGGTAAGTTTAATTATATTTTTGTCATCGTGCCACAAAATCAGTTTTTTTTTTGGATAGCCCACCAAAGTCGACGTCAAAATAATTTATACAATATAGGAGCTTGAAGCCTTAAGTTGGTTTTAGTCTATACAAACGTTTGACGCACAATACGCGTAGACGGAATTAATAAAAGTAATATTGTATATATGGAAAAATAGTTTAGAAAATATAGATGACGCGTATCAAATAACATTTGCAATTTATAATATAATCACGAAGATATAAAGCTTTGAAATTTTTCATACAACATTTTCGAAGCTTTATATCTTCGTAATTATATTATAAATTGCAAATTTTATTTGATACGCGACATCTATAGATGTTCTAACCAATTTTTCCTTATATACAAAGTTACTTATACAGGGTGTACAATAAAATGGGACAGCTACTTAAAGGGGTGCTTCAGACCATCAAACTGAACAACTTTCTCTATGGGACCAATATCGAAATCGCGAAAAAGAAATCCGCTCTCCCATACAAAACTGCAAACATAACTCGACTGAAATGTATGGGACAGCTGATTTTTTTTTCCCGATTTCGATATTGGTCCCATAGAGAAAGTTGTGCAGTTTGATGGTCTGAAGCACCCCTTTAAGTAGCTGTCCCATTTTATTGTACACCCTGTATTAATACCATCTGCGCGTATTGTGCGTCAAAGTTTTGTATAAAATTGACCCCTCTGCAAACACCTTAACAGAGCCGCGCGATCAAATCTTTTTTTGAACCACGGTAACTGTGGTCTCTCAAGAGTGATTTTTGAAAATCACGCGTTCAAAATCATTATCCAAAGATGCATAATTTCCATAGTAATTTAGACATTTTCTATCGCTGATTTGAACATGTGGCTTTCAAAAAGACCACTCCTGAAGTATTTACTCATTTGGGTGAGGTTTGTTCCCTGCAGACTGATGATAATTCTAATAATATATATCTAATTGTAACTTTCACAGTGATCCGTCGTCAGTCCTGGGTGGAGTGAGGTTACCGCCTGACACCGAAATTATCAAGTACACTTCGTCGTTGGCTGGACCAAAGGTAAGAAGGGCTTGTCAATTACTAAACTAGAATACAAAATTATGCCGGGTGGTATCCGGCTTCTAATTGGCTATGTGCACGACACTGGCGCCATCTAGCGCACTAAGGACCCATGCATTATTTGTACATAAAATGTAAGGATATAGTTTGTTATTTGATATTAAAATAAAATAAAAACTAAATAAATAAGCAATATTGTCGATATTAAAAATAATCATAATACCACTTTGTTACGGAATTCTACAAACTTTCACCCCGTATTCACACCTTTAGGGGTTGGATTGCGAGAAATATTTTTTTTAGTGAACACCTAGATGGCAATAAATTCATCCCTGCCAAATTTTGAGTTGGTTGTCTTTGTAGTTTTGGATATTTGAGTGTTAAGTGAGTGTGCGGATTTGCATAGATACAAGCAAATCTGACACAGCTCCGCCGAAAGTAGCTCATATTTCTGCCACAGCGTGCGCTGCGATCGACTTGACAGTTCTTAACCCTGACGAGCGCTATCGAAATATGCTAATATTTCGTCGCCGTCGCCGTTTTCGTAGTTTTTTTTTAAAGTGCTAACTAACTGCTTCACACGGTCGCTGTTGTAAAAAACTGATTTAGGAATCAAATCATATCACCTTTTCCCAATGAACCATGAAATTCTAATTTACCAGGAATACGGGGCTGATACAGAGTGAGCCTTGCGATGTGAGCTTACGAGGTGACTAAAGGATAAGGTTTCTTATGCAGCGTTTTCATTTTTTTGTTAAACTTGAGCCTTGCCACAATAGAACGCTTAACAAAAAACTAAAAAGTTAAAAAATAATATTGCAGCCTATGACTTTCCCGTTCGCATCATAAGAACATTAATTTGTTTTATTGAAGTCGCTGTCAAGCCGGTACGATTCGCGACAGGGCTTGCATTTTTTGGCTTGGCTTGACACCGACTTCTATAAAACAAATTAATGTTCTTATGATGCGAACGGGAAAGTCATAGGCTGCAATATTATTTTTTAACTTTTTAGTTTTTTGAAGGCGGTTTTAATTTTTTTGTTAAAATTTTGTTTATTTCACAATTTTCAGTGGCAAATTCATTAGTTCGATTTAATAGTAGTGCTTTAAATTAACAAACGCACTAGTCGGCACTACGATTTTCGAAGGTTCCCCTCGATATCTCTGGGATCCATCACCAGATCCTGGTTTCCTTATCATGGGACCTCACTTGGGATATCTCCTTTCCAACAAAAAAAGAATCATCAAAATCGGTTCATAAACGACGAAGTTATCCGCGAACACACATAAAAAAAAAAAAAAGATATACGGTCGAATTGAGAAACCTCCTCCTTTTTTGAAGTCGGTTAAAAACATACATACTTTGTATTTGTGGTAATGTTTCTGACCACCCCGAAATCGTTATGGTCACAAGCTTGGTGTTTTTAATATTATAATGAAATTATTAACATTATTTCAGGCGCCGCCCGGTACGACGAACCGAGGTAGAAAGAAGACGATCTCATTAGACCCGCCCCAAGTCTCTGTCCACCCCTCGACTGGAGAGCGCGGCGCGCCGCTGCCCAGCAAGAGACAGAAAGTGGTACGTTACTGCTATCTCTACCTCTAATCCGCCCACATCTTCCCACTGCTCTACATTGATACATGAGTACAATAAATCGTCTTTCCTTCGCAGGACGAGTTCGGCAACTCCAGGTCGTCTGTGGAGGTGATCCGGCTGCCGAACAAGCCGGACCGGCACGCGCACAACTCAATGTCCGGCACACCGCCGCCTAACCTCTCCGATTATGCCGGTAAGATAATATAAGCTCTTGCTCTGTCCAACACTTAACAAAAGCATATCCCCAGGAATAGAGGTGATGATTTCTCTGGACCGATTTTGTTTCAACTGCAGGGTGAAATTGATATCATTACCATCCTTTTACACTAAGACCCTATCCATCAAACTGAACAACTTTTTATATATATATTTTTTTATTTTGACAATTAAAGTATCTTTAACAAAAAAAATAATAATTCGGACAACTAAAGACCGGCAATATCAGTTACACAAATGGCACCACTTTTTAAGAAAATTCAAGCAAAAGTCATTCTTAACGTAAGGAAATAGCGGAGTCTTCCAGCTGGAGGTCTGGTGACAAAATATCTGTTTACTATTGACATTTCACTTACTCTAATGGGCGGTTGTCATAAGTGTGAATAGATGGCAAGTAGTGTTGTTATGTCTTGCTTCATAATAATATTTATCTACTCCCTATACTATATCTATGATTTTGACTGGTAGATTTTTATTTTAACAGGATCCCAACGGTTTTAATGTGTCATCTCCTGCTTATTTACGAAACCATTCGGGTACACAAGATAAAATAAAATTGTGTCCACACGGCGACACATCAAGCAACGCAAAACAAACATAAGCTGGCCGCGCGACGTTATACAACGTGTTAATGAATAAGCATCATCCCACCTTCCCCTTTCTACTATCGGACTTCCAGACGCACCGCGGGATATCACCCCTTCTTGGTTGACATCCCACATATCCGCACCAAGCGCCTTTCTGAATCTTTTATAATGCGCACAGCCAAGGAGTGGAATGCCTTACCTGCGTCAGTATTTCCGAGTACTTACAACCCGGATTCCTTTAAATTACGAGTGAATAGGCATCTTCTGGGTAAGCTCGCTACATCTACGACCCCATCTTCGTCCTGAGGACTGGATTGAGGTCAAGAGCAAACCCATAGTTAATAAAAAAAAAAAAAAAAAAAAAAGTGCAAAACCTCATACACCCCAACTGATTTATAACAAAATAATTAGATTGTAACAATAATTTCATTATTTTGATAGTTAAAATTTAAAGTTATTCTCATTTAAGTTTTGGGGCAAAAATGATTTGTTGTCATTTCAGCAATGAATGAAAGCGCTAACGTGCTCATGGATACATTTTAATAATCTTGTTTTGGTAGTAAGTAGGGTGAGTGTGCCCGTGGTTGACATCGGGTTCAGAAATATTTTGAAAAAAATTACTTATATTGAAACCCCGATAATTCGATTCTGCTCTCGATTCTAAACTAGTTTGTTTAGAATCGGGGTTTCTAGTTTTGCGTTAATTCATTAACACGTTGTATATTACTCTACCTACGCGCGGCCAGCTTATGTTGGTTTTGCGTAGCTTGGTGTGTCGCCGTGTGTACTAAACACCGATTTCCTCTTTCAGGCTATCGATAATTTCTGAAATATTTAATTTATTTGTTCTTTCTTTCTCAGGTATATCCCGTGAATTGTTACAAACGATAGCAAGTCAAAGTGGTGTCAGTCTCGCCGCTTTGGAGAGGCAACTAGCTGGCACTGCTAATGCAGGTAAATAAATTCTATTTATATATTTGTTTATTTTTTTAATACATTCATTAATTCTAATACATTATAGTATATAGTATATTTTTGTGTAATCTAACAGTTATCTTTTTGTCAACAGATTCAGGGTTGAACCTAAGCACAAAGTCAAATAACACAAGCGCGGAGGACTCGCCTCTGGACCTCGGAGTGAAGTCCGGGCTCGATGAGGACGCGCCTCTCAATCTGTCACTCAAACCTACACCGCGTGAGTACATCTACCCATACTTAGAACATAAATGAATCAGAAATGAAGAGATCCACAGAAGAAGCAGAGTAGCTGACATAGCCCAAAGAATTGCTAAACTTAAGTGGCAGTGGGCGGGGCACATTGCTCGCAGAACCGATGGCCGGTGGGGCCGAAAAGTTCTCGAGTGGTGACCGCGTACCGGAAAGCGCAGCGTGGGTAGGCGTCTCACACGGTGGACCCACGACCTGGTGAAGGCGGCGGGAACCCGTTGGATGAGGGCAGCGCAGGACCGGTCGTTGTGGCGATCCTTGGGGGAGGCCTATGTCCAGCAGTGGACGTCCATCGGCTGAGATGATGATGAGAACATAAATAAGCGCACAGGAGTCGCCTCTGGACCTCGGCCTCGGGGTGAAGTCCGGCCTCGACGACGACGATGGATTCTAATTAACTTCTTATTTTATTGCAGCGAGTTCGCAAGCTTCCGACGCTCTCTCCCGGCTGACGTCGCTCAGTAGTTCACTGAATGCCGTCGGAAACGATAGGATATGTAAGTATAGTTTTTGAAATGAGGAAGCTTTTTAATTTTTGTGCAAAAGATTTCTTTGACTCAATTTTTTAATATTATTGCAAATATCTTCAATATTCACGCCAAGTTTACAATTTTATTATACGTATAGATGTACATAATTGATTATAATCGACAGCACGAAGAAAGCCTGGTGCCAAGCCTCGTCGGGTGGCGCCAGAACTTAATACGGCGGCGGGGGACTCCCCGCGACCTAAATCCAGCGGCAGTGAGGACAGTGAATGTAAGTTGAATTTCATTGTCTGATAGCTTTGTCAGTAATGATCTATCCATATAATAAAAGCTAGCACCACCAAAAATTATTTAATAGTTACTACCGTAAGGCATCGTCCTAATAGAACGCGAATGCGCGATCATATTAGGTTCGCGCGAATTTTACTCGTACGAACGCGCGATCAAACATATTGAACTCGAATAGGTGTCCTAACCGACAATCGCACGACCCGGTCGCGCGAATCAAATGTTTGTAAACATATTCGCGAGATCTTAGTTCGTACGAACGCGCGATCAAACATATTATAGGTGTCATAATTAAAATTCGCCGCCATTTGTACCCTTACGATCTTTTATTCTGTTTTTGTAGCTGTATGTTTTTGGTGTGCAAATAAAGAATATTTATGTTATGTTATGTTATTCGCGCGATAATTGCGTCCCACGTTGTTTTTTTTTTCATTTCCAACTAAACCCGTCAAACACAATAAGTCATACAAACATTTCCCGACAGCTAAAATTGAGCGTCTCTGACGTCCATGTTTGTTGGTATCGACCATGCCACTGCCCGTGCCCTAGTACACGGTCGCTCGTTCGCTCGCGTCGTCAATTCGCGCGATAATAGGACACCCAGTTTTTGCCATCGCGCGAACACGCGATAGTCGCATCGCTTACTCGCGCATTCGCGTTCTATTAGGTTAATGCCTTACAGATAGTTCACTCAACCTGATTTTTCGAATTTTGGACTCGCGCTTTAGGAACGAAAAATAAAATCGCGTTATGTGGAGCGACGATGCACCCCACGGTGGGGTCAGGCTAGGGTTACCAACTATACTGTTTTAAACAGTATTATACTGTTTTTCACTAAATTATACTTTTTACTATTGAACAAAAATAAAGTACATAAAATACTGTTTTCAGCATCAAAATGCAAACACATTATTATATGTTATACTTAGACGCTCACACAAATTTGTTTTTATCAATGCAGCGCAGCCACAAACAAATCACACTGAGTTTCTGAAAGAATCTGTCAATGTCAAATATTAAAGGCTGTCACTCACTGACAGACATGCGAGTGTGTGCGTTCTCAGAAATGAGTACCTACTGGCCAAGAGGTTTTTGGCGGGATTTGAGCAGATACGTTTGGACTCCTCATATTTCATCGAATTTTTATTGTTTATAGTGAGTTTTGGTTCGTAAAATCGGTGTTGTTTTGCGTAAAAAAGTGTCGTGCAAGTGAACAATATACAGTTTAAATTGTGGTGAGGCGTATGAAGTTTTTAAAAAAAGATTGTAAATTAATAAGTTGTGCGAGAAGCTCTAAAAAATATGTATTTAAAACAATAAAGAAATAAAATACTGTTCACTTTTCTAAAATACTGTTTAATATTCTTCATAGACCTCAAAATACTTTATTTCTTGTAAAAAAAGTTGGCAACCCTAGGTCAGACTGTCAAACGAGCCCACTGCCCTGAGCTGTGGAGTGAGACAGGCCTGCCACCACCGCCTTTAACCACCCTTAGAATCATTACAGCCTGTGAGCGTTATATATTTATTACACACAAAGACGACTTGGTTGGTCTACAAAATAACAACGAAAATTTACAACCCATAGTACGGCCAATATCTACCTATAATCATATTGCAGTAAAATCTTGAGGTTTTCGACAAGTTCTAACAAAATATGGCTTTTTAGACCAAAGTGGATGAGGTCTTTTGGGATATTAAGATAATATACTCTGCAATACTAAACAGCGCATTTTAACTCTCCCTAAAACCTCATTTTTATCTTCATTACAGCCGTCTCAGGCTGGCCGACACGAGAAGGCCGACCTCGCAACCTAGGCCGAGGAGTCAGTAAGCCGAAAAAGAACACTGTGGCCTCCCTACTCGCCCAAAGCCGAGCTTTAGGTCTCAGGCCGGCGCTAGCGCAGCAGTTGCTCGGTGAAACTGACCTGGTAAGTGTTGACATCATCATCATCACCACCAACCTGTGTCGTCAGTGCACTAGCACTGGAAAGATATTAGTAAAGCATGACAAGAAAAATAAAAAACCTGCTTTGGAGGCGCTACGATCAATTATAAATTAAATTAATGCGTTACATACTTTTTGTTTGGGGGTGCTTCAGACCCTAGGGGAGCACGTAATTTCTCTGTGCTTCAGACCATCAGGGTAGAGCCTCATCTGACAGCACGGAATCGCATTTTTTCACGCTCTATCCTTTTCTGTCGTTCATAAATTTCTTTGGCTAGAGCGAGAAAGCCATTCTCAGAAAGGTCGCAGCACTGTCGCGTGCGTCGCATTCCCGCTGTCTTTCTCGCTCTAGCAAATGATATTCCTTAGCGACAGAAAAGGATGGAGCGTGAAAAAATGCGATTCCGTGCTGCCAGATGAAGCTCAACCGTCAAACTGAACAACTACTGTGGGACCAACATTGATATGCGGAAAAGAAATGGAGTGAAGGTTTGTCGTGCGTGGCATGCTAGTCCTACTTTTGCTATTGTGTAAGTTTACCATAATCGATCGAAAAACTGTATTCCACTTGTCCATGAATACCAATAACTGTATTATATTTTTTCAGGAAAAGCTGAAGGCGCTGCTTGGCGAAGCTGCCAGTACGGACTCTGAATGTCCGTCGGACAGTTGTCCCTCGGACTCAGACACCAGCGAGACCGGTCGCGGCCCTCACGACACTCAGCTGAGACTGCCTCTAGCGCTGGGTAAGATTTACGTTCATTAGAACACTTTACTTAGTTCTGGGAAAGATTGATCTGCTTTAGAACACTGCATTTTAGCGCTGGGTAAGATTTACTTTCGTTTGAACACTACACTTACGCGCTGGGCAAAATTTACTTTCGTTTGAACAGTTCACTTACGCGCTGGGCAAAATTTACTTTCATTTGAACAGTTCACTTACGCGCTGGGTGAAATTTACCTACTTTACAACACTTCACTTTAGTACTGGGTAATATTTACCCTCGTTAGAACACTTCACATAGTTAATAAATAAATAATAAATATCTTGGACAATGTCACACAAATTATCTACTATCGGTTTAAAATAACAATGTGCATGACCTTGAAGGGCCGTTCGATAACTTCACTCGGTTGTAAAGGAATATAGACTCTTATGTAAAGGAAATAATCATTTGAATGACTCGAGTGAAGTTCGTGCGATTGAGTGACGTCACATTTGCAGGCGAGGTCATGCACATTGTTATTTTAAACTGATAGTAGTCACATTTAAAGTACCAGAATCTAGCCTGGACTTGTATTATGATGACTAGACAACGATATAGAATACATATATAAATACAAACATCCATGACTCGGGTACAAATATTCATATTCATCATACAAATATTTGTCCCTTACGGGATTCGAACCCGCGACCCTCGGCACAGCAGGCAGGTTCACTACCGACTGTGCTACCGGGCCGTATAGTTCTATGTAAGATTTACCTGCTTAGTACTAATGTTATCCATTTCTAACCCTCAATTTCTCTCTGCTGTCGTTGCATGTTTTGCAAGTGTTTTGCCTAGCTAAATAAATAAAAATATGTTATTGTAAACCAGGTTGGAAGAGAATAACAGCAATAAAGGGTCTCTCGCGCAACTGCAACATAAAGGGGGAGGTGACGTATACGCCGCCCGAACCACACGCCTCGCTCGAGATCAAGTCAGCGCAGGAGCTGAATGCGGTAAGTCTTTAACGAATATCTAGGGCACATTTTCTTCAAGCTAGGTTACCAATAAACTCCATGTTAAGTTGGCAATCCATAATTTTTGTATAGGGAAAATAGTTGAATTACTTTTAGAGGTGGTTGTATCCATGATACTGAACAGTATTCCCCATAAAGTTATTATACCTGTCGGAATATAGTAACTGACATGAGTTGTCAAATGAAACCGTTTTTTGTGCATTTGTCGGCACTTATCGGCACCCTAAAACTTCGAGTTCTGTGTATAATTGTGAATCTAACGTGAAATCGTAGGTAATTTAATGAAATAGTGTTAGTATATTTCACAAAATAATCTGCGACTTCACTTTAGATTCACTAATTATTTGCAGAGCACGAATATTTACCCAGTCGATTGTGCCCATAAGTTCCCAAAAACGGTTCTATTGCCTCGCGTCACGTATCTCTTTCTATACGTGCCGGCCCTTTCTAGACGGCCCGATAGCACAGTCGGTATTGAATCCGCCTGCCGTGCCGAGGGTCGCGGGTTCGAATCCCGTAAGGGGCAAATATTTGTATGATGAATATGAATATTTGTACCCAAGTCATGGATGTTTGTATCTATATATGTATTCTATATCGTTTTGTCTAGTCATCATAATACAAGTCCAGGCTAGATTCTGGTACTTTAAATGTGACTAGTTAATTTGTGTGACATTGTTCAAGATATTATTATACAGTGGCGCCGCTAGGTGCATCTCGGTTTCTCAGCTGTCAGTTCCTCTATATGATACCTTTATGATATTCCCTGAGAAACCTGTAGGAAATTGGAAAAAAAATATATTTGTACTTTCCAAACTAAATACAATCTGCTGCTCGTACGTTTGTATCAAAAGCCGATTTTGTTTTTTGGGAATTTCCTATAGTTTTCTTTGGGAAAGTTGTTCAGTATCATGGGTACAATTACCTCTTAAAGTAGTGCAACTGTTTACCCTAACATCCTGTAGAATCATTGCCTTATAAATTAAGTTTCTACTAAAAACCTATATGGCAAACATTACTCGAGTTTAAACCAACTATGTACTTAAGCGGATTTTACACGGATCAATTTCGGTTCAATATTGCTTTCAATTCCATTGCTTCAATGGCATTGAGACATCTAAATACATTTCAATTTGATTATTGAAAGCTAAGTATAGGAAATGCGTGCAATGTTCAATGTTTTTCAATGGAATTGATGCAATTTGGTTGATCCGTGTAATATCCGCTTTACCTATTTGTTTATTTCGTCATTTGAGATCGTTATAATAATTGAACTTACACTGTAAATGAAATAAACACATGCGGACGAATTTCATTTGATTGATCAATAAATGTATTTTCACCTCACATGCTCGGAAAGATTCTGTTTGTCATTCAAAATCAGAGTGCAAAAGTGCATTTTCTCCGCTAGCGTGGAAAGAGTTTTTAAAATTCGAATCTTTCTATTCAATAAAGAAAAACAGCCTAAACAAGTTTTTTTTCATGTCATTTTCGTGCTGGCCAGTGCGATTATTCTAAAAATGAGATTGGTGCATTGAAATTTTCCTCGCTGTAGTGAGGTGAAAAGTTGTGTGTTTCGCTCGGCAGCAAAGTTATTCTGCGTCTCGTACTTTTGAAACCTTCGCGACGCTCAGGATTCTATATTTGAACCACTCGCTTCGCTCGTGGTTCAATCCTAGAACCCTTCGCTTGCTCGGGTTTCAATACAAGTACTCGCGCCAAAAAGCAACTTTGCAGCCTTGCATAACAAATAACTATTGTTTTGTCCTACAGTTCCTGGACGCGAACCCGTGCACGCCGCTATCGGGCGACAACTTCAGTTTCAGCGCGCGCGTAGTACTCGGCGAGTACCTGCAGCCCAACGTGCTCGGCTCGGAGCCTAAAATACTTAACGAGGCAGAGATTACTAAGAGGTAAGCACTAGGACATCTGGGTAAAAAGATCTACATATTATGTAATAGACAAATGATGTGGTTATTCGTTTCCTCTCCCACCATAGCCTTATAAATGCATACTTAACACCTGAGAAAGTAAAATTAATGGAAAGGCCTTACGCGAACATTTCAAACCAGAAAAATGAGGCAAAACAATTGATAGTTTTACTTCAAATATGCACCGAGATGACAGACGAAGTGCCCTAATTTGTATTGAAGTGCCCTAGTTGTTGCGTGCTTCAACTTAAAGCGCTTTGGGCCTATCTATTAATTTTACTTTGATCTAAGGTTAGCAATGAATGTGTTAAGTTTAATAAATCAAATCAGCCGTCATCAACCCACGTCATAACTGACTCCGTGGTCTAATGGTTAAAGCGCTTTGGGCTATCCATTAATTTTTCTTTTTTGATCTAAGCTTAACATTCGTCTCGTAATATGACACTCATCTCTCCGCAGCACATGTCCATCCCCGAAATTTTTCTGTAGCTTTCTAATTACTTTCCTTCCTCTATTAGACTCTATCTATATCCCGTGAAATAGAGATTGTTAGGGAAAACATCAATAGATGGTGTTAGCAGTAATGCTATGATGAGATGCTAAAGTCCTAGTCGATTTCGACTAAAGCGACTGCTAATCTTTATAGAAAAGCAATCTGGTACGAAGGATATGTTGAAGCAGATTTTTTAGTAGTGCTTGTAGATTATTTTAAATGAATAACCTTAATTGCAGATTAGAAGAAGCCCGAGCCCTAGCGGCACTGACGGGTCCCCGACCGACGCCGCCCCCTGTCGACCGGCGCATCGAACTAGCGCGCCGCCAGCAGGCCGCCAGGGATGCCCGGCGGGACGCCAGTGCCAGGAACAGGGATCAGGTAGTAAGGATATACTTGCATTACTTCATTATGACTTAACACATCCAATACTACTGACAAAGTTGATAAATACCATAAAACACATAGAGGAAGGAAGTATAATGATAGTGCGACAAACAAAATTCATGCGCCATGTGCGGCAGCCAGTGAGGCGGGGAGGGGAGCGTGTGCAAGAAGATTGCAGAGAGAGAGAGAGAGAGAGGATAAGAGAAAAACAAAATGCATACATAGCTTCGTGAATGCTATTGTCTTCTCTTTTTCGCCTATAGGTTTGTCCTTCACTATTTTTATGACTGGCAATATCTATTGTCTTCTCTTTTTCGCGTATAGGTTTGTCCTTATTTGCATTTGCTTAATATATTTTTGGGGGCGGGAAAAAAATATTGTTTACAATAATATTGAAAATGCTTTTTAATAATTAAATCATCTTGCTTACCTATGAAAAGTTATTCCTTTACATTTGCTTAAGTTTCTTGAATTGTTTGTGCAGTATCTCAGTACACACCTTATTTTATACTTACCATTAAATTGTTTTCAATGTAACTGCTTCACGCGACCGCAGTGAGAGAGCGACTAAATGTCATAGTACTATATCGCCGCAGTTGAATGGGACAACGTCATGAACCCCGATGTTAACTCTATACTTCTTTCCTCTATGTAAAAACATCATCATATTAGCCAATAGTCGTCCCCCAAGGACCGCTACAACGACCGGTCCTGCGCTGACCTCATCAAAATATGTGTGTACGAAATATAGTGCGAGCAAAATTGAATTAAACATTATTTTTCAACACACTTGCTCGTAAAGTGGCTCTTATCGCACCGGTTTTAGGTTCATAATGCAGTTTATAACACACGCGTGCGTTTTATTTTACACGAGCTTTTTCCCGCGACTTCGTCCGCATAAATTATATAGTTTTTAATTAGACTTAACATAGTATATTTTTCATTGCAATACAGTACGGTAATCTAAAGAGTAAGAGAGAGAGAGAGAGAGGTGTTAAATATCATAATAGGGATTTTAGGGTAAACTTCCCAAGTCGCGGTAGTTATCAGAATTGTATTGATAGATAAGAAAAATAATTAAAAGAGTTTTATTCGTGTGTCATCTCATCATAAATAATTAAAATGAAATGCACGTGTAAGTTGATTAAGCAATGGAGATCAAAACTAAAAACTACCGATAGCTTGAATATCTACTCGATAAAAATCAATGTCCCATCTCTATGACATTTCAATTGTTTTGATATGAGATTCCGCTCCCTGATTATAGCAAACAGTTTTTAGATTATACGAGCTTTTACCTGCGACTTCGTCCGCATAAATTATATACCAGATTTTAAGTCAGATGATAAGCTATCAAACAAAAAAGTTTCATCAAAATCGATTCAGTAGTTTTTGCGTGATACTCGAACAAACAAACACCCAAACAAACAAACAAACAAACGAACAAACAAACAAACAAACAGACAGACAAAAAATCCAAAAATTGGTGATTTGGAATCAGGGACATCTAAAAATCATATCGTAATCTTTTTTTTGTAAATATCTTCAATGTACAGACACACTTCTGTTACAGTTTTATAATAGTTTGGATTAGGTACTGCAATAGTGCGGTAAAACCTGTGCGCGCATAACTAATTCGAACACAGCCGTACGGAGCGTGGGAAGAATGAAATCTGCCATTTTTTTATTTTCAAGTGTGTTGAAAAACGTCCAATGAAACGCGTGAGCATTGGTAGATCAGCACTGCTAGCATGCCACCCACGACAAAGCGTTTAAACGAGTAAAACGTCATGCGCGCTCTTTCTGGCATACGTAAAATAATAAAGATGAAGAAGCATGCGAGGCCTATTGGTTTTGGTTTGTTCTTTTACACTCTCAGCTATGAATTACGCCCTCGCCTGAGGCTCGGGCTTGCAATCCAGCCTTGACTGTAAGTAATGATCAACTTAGCTCACTTGTATCATTATGTATACTATTTCCGGTTCAAAACAAAAAGCTAACTGTCCCATAAAACAAAATGTTGCTAGTGGCGCCGCGGTGTACAAATGAGTACCACTATTATTTAATTTTTTAAGTAAATTGACTTATATTAGGCGCAAGGAGACGTTAAAAGGACAACCACCGCTCTCCCTTGAAAAAATACCTTAAAATGTATAGAAGTTTTGACTGAAGTCAAATGTGTAATAAATTATGAGGTTTTATAAAAACTACTCAGATAGTATCATTTATTTTTATTTAACGAGTTATATAATCATTTATTATTAATAAATTATAAAAAAGCAGCAACCCCAACATGGCTGTCAATGTTGTTTAGTAGGAGGAGGTAGGAGGTGTTGCAAGCACAATGTTTTTTTTATATAAAAATGATAAAAACTAATAAATCATTATAAAATAAACTAATGCCTGCAGTTAGTTTCTAGTGTTCCATAGTCCATAATAAAAATAGAAGGACGGTTATACATTTTTGGGTATTATGTGCCAGATGTCCTTTATAAACCAACGGTACCTATCGAATGGCAAGAAATCTCGTTTTACCTCTCATGTTTTTCAAAAAGTTCATCTGGTGCAACAATGACATAATTGCGCAATTTTCTTTTTTTTGAGAATTTCTTGTAGCGGTCGGTAGACACTTCAGAATATTATGAGAAACCTAAGATAAAGTATATGTCTAGATTGAGCCTCACGCTCCCACCGCTTCTTAGGTTGGTGTGCGTGAGGCGTCATACAAATTATTTCTGTGTGCGTGTTTATGGATAGGGTTTAGCGGCCTTACCTGGTTGCAATGTTTTTCCACGCATTCGTAACTTCGACTGTCTATCTTGAGATATAACTTATCAAAGTGAGAAATTCGTTTACCCTTTACCCATGGGTTGCGCCGGATACGTGCGAAATGACAGAGGCGTGCGCCAGAATTAGCTGTGTTCTACCAGGCCCGCCTAGTCAGGGGCAGTAGGCAGCAACCTAAACAAATATAAGCAGAATATCTAACTTATACAAAGCAGTATCCCTTCCAGGCCCGCCTAGTCAGGGGCAGTAGGCAGCAACCTAAACGAATATAAGCAGAATATCTAACTTATACAAAGCAGTAACCCTTCCAGGCGCGCCTAGTCAGGGGCAGTAGGCAGCAACCTAAACAAATATAATCAGAATATCTAACTTATACAAAGCAGTATCCCTTCCAGGCCCGCCTAGTCAGGGGCAGTAGGCAGCAACCTAAACGAATATAAGCAGAATATCTAACTTATACAAAGCAGTAACCCTTCCAGGCGCGCCTAGTCAGGGGCAGTAGGCAGCAACCTAAACAAATATAAGCAGAATATCTAACTTGTACAAAGCAGTATCCCTTCCAGGCCCGCCTAGTCAGGGGCAGTAGGCAGCAACCTAAACAAATATAAGCAGAATATCTAACTTATACAAAGCAGTATCCCTTCCAGGCGCGCCTAGTCAGGGGCAGTAGGCAGCAACCTAAACAAATATAAGCAGAATATCTAACTTGTACAAAGCAGTATCCCTTCCAGGCCCGCCTAGTCAGGGGCAGTAGGCAGCAACCTAAACAAATATAAGCAGAATATCTAACTTATACAAAGCAGTATCCCTTCCAGGCCCGCCTAGTCAGGGAGCTGGAGAGAACTGAGAAGGCTGAGATGGCGAAACGGGAGAAAGAGGCGAGAAGTCAGCAGCTGTTGGAGGTAAGTTTACTTTGCTTTATATCTTTTTTTACTATACTCTGTTCCATTGAAAATGTCTTGAGATGTAAGCAAAAGGGGCTAATGAATGAATTGGTGGTAGTGGTCGTTACATTAAAAAACCACATCAGATGCCGTAAGGCGGTTTGAAAAATTTTACACCAGGGCTTGTTGCCCACACTATCAGAAGAATAAATTAATGAATTAAATATACTTTATTTGCACAAAACACAAATACAGTAGGTACTAACCTTTTTTTTAGATTGTAAATTTTTGTACAGGGTGAAATTGATATCATTAGCATCCTTTTAAACTAAGAGTCTACCCATCAGACTGAACGACGTTTACAATGGCAGCTACCAGATCGGAGCAAAAAAAATCTGCTGTTTGCATACATTTGAGTCGCGAACTCGCGCGTCGACATTGCAGTTTAGTATGGAACAGCTGATTTTTTATTTGCTCCGATCGGTTTGCTCCCATAGTAAACGTTTTTCAGTTTGATGGGTAGACACTTAGTTTAAAAGGATGATGCTAATGATATCAATTTCACCCTGTATAGTGTTTTACTAATATACATAATATACAAAATAGTACTATACACAGTACACATACTACACTACAGTACAGTACTAATGTAACATGCATAAAAGTAATAAATAGCCTGTAGCATCAATGCAGGGCAAATTCCTCACAAATAATGGCGAGAGAGAGTGGGCCATACTCCACCACGTGTGACCAGTGCGGATTGGTGGAGGCAAGTTAGTGGTCAACTTGCTGTCGGAGAAATTTCGAGCCTCCTTAATAGGGCCTTGACCTTGACACGTCTTCCGAAGTACGGACCGCAAATATCTATTTATTTGTACAGTTGTAGCAAGCCTCAATTTGAGTGTATTGAAGGTTACAGAATGACTTGTCATATCGTCGATATTTATCTAGCCTCTCGTCTACAAAGACACTGCAAAGTAAACCTTATTGCTTAGTCATCTCATACGATACTAATGGGAAGAATTGAGGTTGTCTATTCTAAGCTGGGCCATTGATTATATTTGATAACTACATAAAAGAAATAGGTACATATTTTGAGGCTAATTTTTGTTTACATCTTAAGACATTTGTAATGGAATCTAGTATGTATTGGGTTTTATGTTGGGGTGAATTAATTTTGATTTTCTTAAACTATTTAACTCACTTTTATTTCGTCAAGACTTTAGATAGTTTAAAAGTTGAAGCTTAAATACAAAATTTTATTTTCAAATATGTAGTTGATCAGTAGTTTGATAATTATACAGGGTGAAATTGATATCATTAGCATCCTTTTAAACTAAGAGTCTACCCAACAAACTGAACAACTTTTACTATGGGAGCAAACCGATCGGAGCAAAAAAATAATCAGCTGTACCATACTAAAATGCAATGCTTACTCAACTCAAATGTATGCAACAGCTGATTTTTTTTTGCTCCCGTCGGTTTGCTCCCATAGTGAAAGTTGTTCAGTTTGATGGGTAGACTCCTAGTTTAAAAGGATGCTAATGATATCAATTTCACCCTGTAGATAGAAAGTGGTAGAAACAAAAGTGAGATAAATAGTACCGACAACTATTGCAAAATTTTGGATCGTGAGGGATTAACTGAAGGGAATTTTTACTATATTATTGTATGTTATTTTGTCTTTATTTAGATAGTTTCCCATATTCAAAGAATATAATTATTATACTAAATAACATGTTTATAACCATTTGACTACAAATTACTGTTTATAGAAATCTGGTAACGTTACCGAATAATTAAAAATACTAAAAATTATAGTGAGGTCCCGGTTAATAAATAAAATCCTGAACTGCAAAGATAAATGTAATTAATGTCATTATATAGATTTTTTTCTCAATATCGTTTAAGATAAAAATTTAAATTTAAGAAAACCATTGTTTGAAATTTCTTCTAATATGGGAAAATATATTTAATTATTTATTTGTGTATAAAACCATGTGCTTGTGTTTGATTTATTATTTTTATTATCAATTTGACGCTTGGCAACATTGTGCTCACATCCGTAGATTCTTTTTTTTTCAAAAGCAAAAAGATCCTTAGGAAAATTTTCTGAAAATTTTTATGGTAACTTTTTGCTTTTTTTTTAATTCGTAGTCAGCATTTGAAACTCTTAGCTTTTTAGTTGGTAGTTACGCTGTGTGTTTAAACATATTGTATTTAATATATACTTTTGTATGTATTTATGTAGTCACTATCCTTGGGTAACGAGAATAACACTAAACCAAATAGACAATGACAATGTTGTCAAATATCCAATTGATAATAAAGATACCGATACCAACAAAATTAACAATAGTGAAAATTCAAAACAGCATATCAACAAGAATCGTACGCAGCTCACCATCGAGCCACTGCCGTCGATACCGAAATCTGGTATCGATAACAAAGAATGGAAGATACCAGAAATTGTCATGGGCCCCGCCAAAGCGCAAAGGGATCGAACGATGCCACCAATTAGCTTATCACTGATACCAGTAAGCGGGCCGAAAGATACCCAAAACTCACCAATAAAAACCATAAACTTCGACCAATCTGGTTGGAAAGAGATAGAAGAATACAACGCCCTAGACAAAATGAAAGATTTTGCCGAAAAAGCCGCTTTCGATTTACCTAAACGTCCTAAGAGCGAAAAACAATTCGATTTCTCATTATTGAAATCAGGAAAGAAGTCGAAAGACAAAGAGAATAATCTAGAAAAACTAATAGAATCGTATTCTAGAATAACCGAATTCATAAACGGTTGCGATTGGTCGAAGCTTCAAGCTGACAAAAAGACTGAGGACCCTAAAGCATTGGAGCAAAAATATTTGAACGCCAAAAACGAATTTATGACTCAAAACCTAATGCTGATACCAAAAGACAATCAGACATCGGTATTGAAAGAAGTCATAGATTTAAGCGAGGATGACGATAATATTCTAACAGATATTATAACTAAAAAAATAAGCAAAGGGACGTTTAGTGTAGGTAAAGACGGAGCATTGTCGATATCCGTTCATCCACAAAACAAGGAATACTTGGTACGTGATGGCAATTTATGAAAAACAACTAAAATACTAACTTTCGGGTCATTATTCCACTAACGAAATTTCTGGTCTTTATTTTGTGCTAATTTCCCTAACTCACTATAAATATTTAAACAAATGCACTTACAGGGATATTCTATTTAAAAACATTGGTATCTATCTTGGTTTTGGTATTACATTATTATGATGTTTTTATCTCTCTCTATATTACCTAGTTGGAGTATTCATTTTATAGCATGTCACAATTGTATCTGGTGCAACAATGACATTAATTTAATAGTATGTCGCCAACTTTATTACATGCGCCGAAATAATTGATTGTAAGAACATTTCGTTAATTACACGCAATTCATTTCGTCATAATTCACATTGCATCTAGTGCAACAATGACATTAATTTTATAAGATGTCGGCAACTTATCACATCCGTAGTGCGATTTTTGAATCTCATTCGCTGAGTTCAGCAGTTGAAAATGTCAAAATTACTACGGAGATACGCATCTTTCTACTGCTGATTTGACTTTCATAAATCGCACTCCTGAAGCCTTTTGAAAGTCAAATCAGCAGTAGAAAGATGCGTATCTCCACAGTAATTTTGACATTTTCAACTGCTGAACTCAGTGAATGAGATTCAAAATCGCACTCCAGCTGAAATAATTGATTTGTTAGATACTTCGTTAAATTACACAAAATTAATTTCGTCATAATTCACACGATACATCTGGTGCAACAATGACATAAAACGTTTTATTTTTATTTGCGACATTCTTGCAGCAGTGGTAATTTCTACTTTGCAGGATTATGACATACTATTTTCTTGCATTTACGCCGTTGCTGCACTGGATGCACATTATATGAAAATTGACAAGCTAGATACGTTCTCATATTTTTGGGGTCTACCTGTTAATATCATGGATTCTACAGGGTGTAAGGAAAAGTATCGTTAACCTTTAAACCACATACTCTACCCATAAAACTGAACAACTTTTACTATGGAAGCAAACCGATCAGAACAAAAATAAAATCTGCTGTCCCATACTAAACTGCAATACCTAATCGATTTAAACGTATGGGACAGCTGGTATTTTTTTGTTCTGACAGGTTTGCTCCCATAGTAAAAGTTGTTCAGTTTGTGGTCTTAAGGTTAATAATACTTTTCCTTTCACCCAATATTAGACGGAGATCCGACCGTAAAATTATGCACCTATTCCTTAGGCGAACGAAATGTAATTCTAGTGTATGTTTATACAGGGGTTAATTCAACGCCGCCAAGTTGCCTAAAAAAATCTTGCCGCAAGTGCCTTTTCCATTATAATTTTTTGTATAACTTTTTCCACGTGTTTGTTAGGGAGGTGAATGAGGTGCCATCGGAAGGAGACCGGTCTAAAGTACTTTAAAAACTAGGGTTGCCACCTCTCAATCTGCCGCAAGACTAGGGTTGCCAGATTCAAAAATGACATATTTGGACCTGGCAACCCTATAGAATAGAATAGAATAGAAAAACTTTATTTCGACCAACTGAGATCATAATTTTGTAGTTCATAGTTCATAGTTTTATAGTTGCGGCAGATTGAGAGGTGGCAACCCTAGTTTTTAAAGTACTTTAGACCAGTCTCCTTCCGATGGCACCTCATTCACCTCCCTAACAAACACGTGGAAAAAGTTATACTAAAAATTATAATGGAAAAGGCACTTGCGGCAAGATTTTTTTAGGCAACTTGGCGGCGTTGAATTAACCCCTGTATAAACATACACTAGAATTACATTTCGTTCGCCTAAGGAATAGGTGCATAATTTTACGGTCGGATCTCGGACCATATAGCGTTGGTTCTTTCTTATTTAATTTAGCTTGTTAGTTGTTTGGTATTAAAATTTGGTATCACAGGGTATAATTGGATGATTGACACAGGGCAGGGGATTGGTTTTGTATGGTGTAGCTAGAACCCAAATACTTATTTGAGACCTATTCATAAAACTGAAAGCTTTTTTTCATTATCATGCACAAACTCACGACTTCCCTTTTAAGGCGGGCTTTGCTACAACTAAGAGTAGTAAGGTACTATTTCAGAACTTTCTACTATCTTTCTTGAATTAAGTTTGTTCTTATGTGTTTGTGATTTGTTTTAATGGGGCGTTTTCTTAACAAATATATAGTAATCCGAGTAGATGGCGTTGTTAGACATTAAAATTACTTTCCAATCCGAACTTTCTCGATTTCCCTGTTTTAGAGAAACATTTATTAATAAATAAATAAAGCCTCACTGCAAGCCTATTGTAGATGTGAATGTTGTACCTATTGCCTTTGACGAAGCCTGTCGTGGATACGCACTTTGCACCTTTCGTTTTAATAAATCATGCCTTTGCCTTTGTTAATAAATAAATAAATATCTTGGACATTGTCACACAAATTATCTAGTCACATTTAAAGTACCAGAATCTAGCCTGGACTTGTATTATGATGACTAGGCAACGATATAGAATAACATATACAGGGTGAAATTGATATCATTAGCATCCTTTTAAACTAAGAGTCTACCCATCAAACTGAACAACTTTTACTATGGGAGCAAACCGATCGGAGCACAAAAAAATCAGCTGTTGCATATATTTGAGTCGAGTAGGTATCGCAGTTTAGTATGAAACAGCTGATTTTTTTTGTGCTCCGATCGGTTTGCTCCCATAGTAAAAGTTGTTCAGTTTGATGGGTAGACTCTTAGTTTAAAAGGATGCCAATGATATCAATTTCACCCTGTAGATACAACATCCATGACTCGGGTACAAATAAATATTCATATTCATCATACAAATATTTGTCCCTTACGGGATTCGAACCCGCGACCCTCGGTACAGCAGGCAGGTTCACTACCGACTGAGCTACCGGCCCGTCGTAAGTAGAATATGATCGTAAAGACTTAAAAGAAGTTATAATAATTTGAAAGAGTAAATACTTCTATATTTTTAGGCAGTTGATGTTGGTCAAATTTGATTAGATTTTTTGCATTGATATGAGTACTAACACACGCCATCTATCGGTTTTAGCCACACAAGTCTCGGAAAACGTCTCATTGGCATCATATAAATCTCTTAAAACGTTTATAACACTGTTTTTTTAAATAAATGCTTGTAGAGTTCTACTAATTGCAGGTTTTCTAATAAAAACTTATTTTTTTCTTTCGTTTTCTTTTTGTTCCATGTGCGCGTGTTATTAATTATAATTTGCTGTACCGCTTTCGATGTTGTTCGCACTTTAATGAAGGCTAAGAGGAGGAAGCATGAGGAGGTCGAGAAACTAAAGATGGAGGAGCACGCGAAAAGGCAGCAGGTTTGTTTTTACCATAGTTTTCCCTGAGTATCACTTCAAGAAAGAGCTCAAACTCGCGTACCCTTATAGCACAGGTCCGGCACTTCAAACAACGTTTTAGATTTGACATGATGACGTTTGCACATGCGCACTTTGCAAAAATTGTGCATGACATATGTGTAGGGTTGACTTAACACGCATCGTATGAACTACATTATACATTTCGTTACTTTTTATAGTTCATTCTGTTATTAAAAATAGTTTTTAATCTAAAGAATCACAGAAAATGTGAATTTAGCTTTATTTTCCAACGTTTATTTTTACTTTGTGGAGAAAAATTAAATATATTTTATGTAGTCAAAATCAACGGGTGCGCGCGCCTGACTGCATTCCCTTGCTCGGCTTCCCTCAAGTTACCACAGAGAGTGTGAGGGGAGGTGAGGTAACTGAAGTCAGAGGGGGGCGGGGAGTGGCCTTTCTGTATGTAGAACTATATACTATTACCTATTCTGTGCTTATAGCCCAAATTAAAAATGAAAACAAAAATTACTACCTACAGGTTTCGGCAGCGTCGTTGACCTTTAAGAAGTATTCTATTTGTAATCCAGAACATATTCTATCTGTGTGCCAGATATCATCTAAATCCGTTTAGCGTGATTGAGTCACAAACATATTCACTATACTTTCATATTTCGAATATATAAGCATTGCTCACGACTATATTCCCCGAGGGGGTAATCAGAGATAATAATAATAAATAATGAATATCTTGGACAATGTCACACAAATTATCTAGTCACATTTAAAGTACCAGAATCTAGCCTGGACTTGTATTATGATGACTAGACAACGATATAGATTACATATATAAATACAAACATCCATGACTCGGGTACAAATATTCATATTCATCATACAAATATTTGTCCCTTACGGGATTCGAACCCGCGACCCTCGGCACAGCAGGCAGGTTCACTACCGACTGTGCTACCGGGCTGTCTGTAAGAGATATTCTGAAACTTCAGAACATCCACCTTTCACTAGTAGTACCGAAACTCTGTCCAGTGTGACGGGGAGTGAGCCCGTCGCCACTTGTAATGGACAGTAGGTACGATACATGCCTCGAAATTGAAGCATGCAGGTTTCCTCACGATGTTTTCCTTCACCGAAAAGCCAGTGGTGTTACAAATCGTACATAAATTCCGAAAAACTCATTGGTACGAGTCGGTCTGGACGGGGATCGAACCATCGCCTCCTGCACGGCAGGCAAGGTTACTCGCCACTGGACCACCACGGCTTTTATTTTTATTAGCTGTTTCTGATAGGATCTAACTTCTCTTTTTATTTATTACTTTTATCCGCGACTTCGTGAGAACGCGTATCAAAATAAAATATAGCCTATGTTGTTTTTCATTAGTGAAAGAATTTTTACTTTCGGTTCAGTAGTTCCAGTTGCATACAAACAAACAAACAAATTTTACCTCTGTATAATATTACTAGAGTTAACCCGCGACTTCGTCCGCACAAATTATATACCCGATTTTTAGTCAGATCATAAGCTATCAAAGTTTAGTCAAAATCGGTTCAGTAGTTTTTGCGTGATGCTCAATCAAACAAACACACAAACAAACAAACGGACAGTCAGACAAAAAATCCAAAAATTGGTGAATTGTAATCAGGGACACCTAGGAACGATATCGTAACTTTTCTTTTGTAAATATCTTCAATGTATAGACACACTTCTTTTACAGTTATAATAGTTATAGTGACAGCCTAGCAAATATCGAAACAGTGAACTCAGACCATCAAACTGAACAACTTTCTCTATGGAGCCTACCTCAGGAAACGCGAAAAAAAATCAGTTGTCCCATACATCTGAGTCGGGTAGGTACAGCAGTTTTGTATGGGACAGTTGATTTTTTTCCGCGTTTCCTGAGGTAGGCTGCATAGTGAATGTTGTTCAGTTTGATGGTCTGAGTTCACCGTTTCAGTATTTGCTAGGCTGTCGCTTACACCCTGAATAGTTTTATTTTCTTCCTTTTCAAATCCTAGTTCATTTATTTTTTAGTGACTACATTTTCCTATTCACCGCGTCGCCACTAGCAAGATTTTGTACAATAGTAACCCTCATCATTTGTCAGTTATAACCAGGCCATTTCGACAATCGTTTTAGCATGGCTAAGTGCAAATTGACCTAATTCTAAGGCCACAGACCAATAAGCTAAAGACGACGACTGTTTTTCGAAAACTAATTCAATCATCAAAAGGTGGCTAGGTGCGGGATAGCCGGCTGGCTATGCCGCGTCTTGTAGCTCGTTGGTTTGTGTCTGAAATAAGCCAACGTCGAAATAGCGAAAAAAATCTGCTGTTCCATACAAAACCGCAAACCTCCTTTAAGTTTTTTTCGCGATTTCGATGTTAGCTCTTAGATCAAAGTAAAATTAATGGATAGGCCCAAAGTGCTTTAAGATGAAGCACGCAACTAGCACACTTGGTCCATACAAACTAGCACACTTGGTCCATACAAACTAGCACACTTGGTCCATACAAACTAGCACACTTGGTCTGTCATCTCGGTACATATTTGAAGTAAAACTATCAATTGTTTTGCCTCATTTTTCTATAAGGCCTGTCCATTAATTTTACTTTGATCTAATTGTTAGCTATCATAGAGAACATTTTTCAGTTTGATGGTTGAATATGAAGAAAGTCCCTGTATATAGACACAAACATCCATGACACTGGGACAAATATTTATATATTCATCATATCATCATACAAATGATTGCCCCTTAAGGAAGTCAAACTCGCAACTCTCGGACCAGTAGGCAGGTTCACTACCAAGTGAGCTATCGGGCCACCAATATCTGTGTGTACGTATAAAAAATAATTTATTATATCTTTTTGTTTCAGGAACGAGAACTTAAAAGACAACAAGCAGTATTACTGAAAGAACAGGTATTCATTATATTTTTTTAACAATTTTTTTGGGTATTTGTTTTTGTGTTAATTATTTTTTTCATATTGTCTGTTTTTTACATTATTATCATATTTCAATTGTTTTTCTTTTTCCAAATAACTGGAATCCGACACATCATGGCAACAGCAAAAGTATATAACCGAGGTAATCATTAATAATCGACCTTAAGCATGCGAAATAGAGCTTTGATTCCAATGCATCCATTTCGTAACTAACACAATTTTTTATGCTTTCTTACCGTGCAAGTACTAATCTAACGAAAAAACTTATTGAAATACCTTAATTTTATTATAATATCTGTGCTTTAAGATTTCAAGCGACCTCTGACGTCATATGCCGGGAAAAAAAATTGTTATCCATTGCTATAGACTTTTTTTTATTACGGGTGGCTTTGCTCTTGACCTCAATCCAGTCCTCAGGACGAGGATGGGGTCGAAGATTAAGCGAGCTTACCCAGAAGATGCCTATTCACTCGTACTTTAAAGGAATTCGGGTTGTATGCGCTCGGGAATACTGACGCAGGCAGGGCATTCCACTCCTTGGCTGTGCGCATTATAAAAGATTCAGAAAGGCACTTAGTGCTGATATGGGTTTCTATTCATGTGCTCCCGTACCCCTGGTACTTTATAACTAGGAACCATTAGCCTTGTTTAATCTAACCTCTGAACATTCACCATGCTTTAAATTAAGAGGGCTATCGGAGTTCAGCGGCGCCCTCGACACAATAATAAAGATTTCTCAATAAAGAAAGCCTACATTAAAAAAGTGCTCAACAGATAAACTACAAAAGCCTTCAAGCCATTGTTATACAATACTTTTATAGGTTCTAAACATTCCACTTTTAGATAATTTCGAATAAAAACGAAAGCGGCCGTTTTTTTTATTTTTTCAAAATTTTTATGCTTAGACCTTTAAAAACCTATAAAAGTATTCTATGAAAATAGCTCGAAGGCTTTTATAGTTTATCTGTTGAGCACTTTTTTAATGTAGGCTTTCTTTATTGACAAATCTTCATTATTGTGGCGAGGGCGCCACTGGACTCCGATAGCCCCTCTTAATGTTTTTTAAACACCGATATTACCGATATTAGTAGTCATGTACAGTCCTACCAGGTTTATTAGTCTTACCGATGCACCTGCGTAATTGCGAAATTTTAATAGCGCGCCAAATTATATTGTCTAATTAGCATGTGCCACCTTCAATCCCTTGCCGCTATTGGCTAATTGTTTTCGCGCCCTTTTCGCTGCTGTCCTACTTTGCACCATTTGATTACTAAATGATTTCGCGTCGCTTTTTTCCGGGCTCGGGTCTGCTCTGTGCTGCTGATTTTCTGGTACTTTAAATGGGACCTGGAGTGCGATTTTTGAATCTCATTCGCTGACTTCAGCAGTTGAAAATGTCAAAATTACTATGGAGATACGCATCTTTCTACTGCTGATCTTACTTTCAAAAATCGCACTCCTGAAGTATGATTTTTGAAAGTCAAATCAGCAGTAGAAAGATGCATATCTCCACAGTAATTTTGACATTTTCAACTGCTGAACTCGGCGAATGAGATTCAAAAATCGCACTCCTGGTCGTACAAAGAGAGAGCCTATTTTATTTACAGATTCCTTCTAGCATAGTCCAAGGTGTTGGGTTTATAGCGCATCTTGCATGGCAATCCTTTAACTTTTCCTAGAAATATCTCATTCTTTTCATCTTAGGTATGCAGAGTTTTTTTAATATGTTGACAGATTTTTAAAAGGTTCAGGCCATTAAACTGCAAATCTACTAGACTTAAGGCTACTCCTCCCATCTGCAAGGCTCTCTTTCTTACAGGCAAACTTTTGCAATTAGCCATCCCGCTTCAATTGCGCGGCTCCGATCTGAATTTTCCGTTTTCTTCGAAAACCTCTATGATTTTATATGAATTTTCAAAAAATAAGAAAACCACTTCATTTTATATTGTATTGTGAAGAATATTGTAAATTTTCATATTCTTCTGATCAACAATGTAAGAGTAAAACGGTTACAGTTTTGTTTTCTGCTTAAAAAGTGCCATAGTTAATGTATAAAATGGTTACAAAGTTACTCAAAACCGGGCGGACGCCCCTTAAATTTATGGGACAGCTGATTTTATTTTCGCGTTTTCGGTTTGGTCCCATAAAGAAAGTGGTTCGGTTTGATGGTCTGATTTAATCATTCCGTTAAAAAACCGTTTGCGTATTAAGACAGACCCTGTATACTATAGATTATAATCGAGTAGGTCTACGGTTGTTCATTTTTTTAAACGGTGCGTTCCGAGACATAAAAACAGCGCTGTGAGCGATTACAGCGCTAACACCCGTTCCATTTGCGTTATCGCGCTCACAGCGCCGATAGCGTCCTACCAATTCCGAACGCTAGATATCGCGCTCACAGCGTTCACATCACAACATTCAAATATTCCTAGTATTTTCTTCGTCACTAATGGTTATTAAACTTTTATTCATTACCTTTTAGTCATTTTTAGAACATAATCAAACCCCTATACTACTAAATAAACCTTTCTATCAAACGTCACTTTTGACAACTCGCTCAGTGCTATCGCTGCGAGCTGTGACCACTGTTATTGCAAAATGGCGTCGGTAGCGATTGTGGTCGCGCTCACGTCAAATCGGAACGACATTTATCGCGCTCACAGCGCTTTTGGCCTGATTCGGAACGCACCGAAAGACTCATTCTCTCTCTTTCTCATCTTGAATAAAAGTCTCGTAATTTTATGGAAAATATTTTTTTTATTTAAATAAATGTTCTGTTGTCAAAAGGAGAGAGAAAGGAGACGGCAGCACACGACTTTCATCCGACAATTAGATTCTAGAAGAAGATGGGAGGACAGAGAGAGAAGAAAACATCAGAACCTCCTCGACAGGTTACTGGCGAAGGAGAAGAAGCTGCAGTTGAGAAGGAAAGAGATGGAACTATTGTCTGAACTCAGGTATGAATAGTCTGCACTATTATTAATCAATCAATGAGAAAATTTGCAAGCTAAAGTGGCAATGGGCTGGTCATATCTGCCGAAGAACTGACAACCGGTGGGGTGTCAGAGTTCTAGAGTGGAGACCACGAACTGGTAGGCGTAGTGTGGGACGCCCTGCTGCCCGCTGGACAGACGACCTGAAACGAGTAGCGGGGAGCGACTGGATGAGGAAGGCCGTGGACAGAGTTTTGTGGCGCGCCTTGGGAGAGACCTATGTTCAGCAGTGGACGATGATAGGCTGATGATGATGATTATTACTCTGTAGCATATGTGTATCTGTAAATTGAAGATAAGGTTTTTTTTAATTACTCTCCTTCTAGCGCGGTCGGGTACAAAAAGGTTTCGATATGGTGTTTAGGTGTGACTCCAAGTCACCGATTAAATTTTTTTTTATTCATATTGTCTGTTTGTTCGAGGATCACGCTAAAACTACTTACTATACCTACAGGGTCCTTCTTAATATGCTGACACTTTTTTAAGGCGATGACCAGACTATGAAACTGAACAACTTTCTCTATGGAATCAACATCGAAATCGCGAAAAAAATACAGTTGTCCCATACGTTTGGCTCCGAGTAGGTTTGCAGTTTTGTATGGAAGTGATGATTTTTTTTTCGCGATTTCGATGTTGGTGCCATAGAGGAAGTTGTTCAGTTTGACGGTCTGATCATCCCCTTAAAAAAGTGTCAGCATATTAAGAAGGACCCTGTATATTTGAGACACGTTCGCGTGCCTAAAATCCCTCGCTGCTTAATAGCAGCCAACGTCAGTCAACTATTCGGCTTAGAGTGAGATGGAGAAAGATTTGCACTCTTTCACTACTCGCGCATGGTTATTTTTTAATTACTAAATGACTTCGGGTTTTGACGAGATCTGATCTGGGCCCCTAGACAAAGTAAATTAGCGTTAACGACAGTAGAAAACATAAAAAATTTATCAATTTGACGTATGATATTCAAAATTTTTTATTCAAAGTAATATCATATAGATAGCTTTTTGACGTCATTTTTTGACTCTACCACCCCGTTGGAAGGTGTTCCGTTGAGAGAAGATGCCGCCAGAAACGATAGCGAAAGCAAACGTCAAAATGTTTCGATCGCCCATGTCGAATCCATACATTTTGGTCCAACGCATTGCCCTGGCCATCTAACGGGGTATGGTCGTTTAAACTAGAAACGAACCGCGATGGATTCTCCGAATAGTTAAGATTTATATACGAGCTTTTACCCGCGACTTCGTCAGCATAAATTATATACCACATTTTAAGTCAGATGATAAGCTATTTGTAAGCCGTAAGGTAAGACATGTAGGACTTAATAATTATTGTAACAACTGCCTGTAACTACTCATGTCTGACAAATAAATGCATCTTTATCTTTATCAAACAAAAAAAAAAACATCAAGATCGGTTCAGTCGTTTTTGCGTGATACTCGAACAAAGAAACAACCAAACAAACAAACAGATACTCGAACAAACAAACAACCAAACAAACAAAAAAGACAGACAAAAAATCCAAAAATTGGTGATTTGGAATCAGGGACAGGTAAAAACCATGTTGTAATTTTTTTTTGTAAATATCTTCAATGTACATACACATTTCTGTTATAGTTTTATAATAGTTTAGATATTAACGCGTTTATACTATATGTATATTTATGTTTTTATACTATTACTAATACTGTCTTTCTCCTCTAAAAAGGAGAAAGACAGTCTCCTCTATAAATATTACTTCCACATTTGTATGAAGTGACAGCCAAGTGGCCAAAGTGCGTAGTACTATTATAAATTCTGTGCCATAACTCCCTTTTCTCTCGACAGACGACCGCAAGAAGACTCAACCCTATCGGAACAGAAGTCCCTCCCCAATCTGTCCAGGATACCGGGTCTGAAGCTGCCCGGGCAAGCCATGGCTGACATACTCCAAGTCTACGAGTTTATACACAACTTCGGACAGACGCTCGGTTTCGGTGAGTTTGTTCTTTGTTAGAAATACAAGTAAGATAAATCGACGGATAAGAATCAGGAGACAAAAAAACTTTTGTTCTCAATGCTACAATCCTAATGTGGTAGCCACTATAAAGTCCTGTACAGGGTGTCAGGGTAGACAGTTGCATTACTTGAATGGGTGACTGTAATCATGATACTGAACAACTTTTCAAAAGGAACATATGGGAGATATGAAAAAAAAACTACTTTTTATACAAGTCATCAACTGTTGGCTAGTATGGTCCAATATTTTGTGCGAATTTCCTATAGGTTTTTTGAGAAAGTTGTTCAGTACAAGGCAAGGGTACAGTCCCCTTTTAAAGTAATGCAACTGTTTACCCTATCATGTATAAGAAGATATGTGAGCACATCTCTACGAACCCTAACTTGGAGTATTTTACTTCTGTATTCAACAATATTGAAAGAAAAATGTCATCGAGGAAACTGACATGTTCATAAAACGTTTTTTTCGTCCCATTCGATCCTCTTACTGATAAGGAACATAAGTCTATGTGGGGTCAACCGAGTTCAAGGTATTTAAACGCTGGACCAGAAGAGTGTGTGAAGCTATTCAAAAAAAGTTACGATATGGCTTTTAGGTGTCCTTGATTCCAAATAACTATTTTTTTTATTTTTTGTGTTTCACGCGAAAACTACTGAACCGACTTTGATGAAACATTTTTTGTTTGAACAACGTTTGAATTTGACTTAAAATCTGGTGTATAATTAAGGGTAAACTCAAATATAAATAAACCTTTCTATTACAGACGTAGATGCGATCCCGTCGTTGAACACGTTACAAACGGCGCTATTGCCGGACTGTAGCGCCGAGGCTGAAGAGGAGCTGGTGCAAGTTCTGACGCAGCTACTCATCTGCGCTATAGGTCAGTATAAAGCGGGACCCTCATAGGCCTACGCTGTCCGTTCTTCCGTCCTAGCTTCACAGGTGATCTTCTGAACCGTTATAGGCCAGTTGAAATTTTCACAGAATATGTTTTGGATTTGATGACAAATCATTAAAAAAAAAACAAGAAGTCAAAAATGTTGAGGAAGGTCCTAGAAACCGGTTTTTGGTAACGTTTTTTTTCTTGCTTCGTTAAAACAATAAACACTCTTCAAACTTGGTATGATTCTGCAAACTCTACAGCAGGCATGTCAAACTGAAAGTCATTGGTGAGCCAAATTCATAACGAGAGTAGAATCAGTGGCACAGAATAGGTAATAGTATATAGTTCTACATACAGAACGGCCACTCCCCGCCCCCCTCTGACTTCAGCTACCCCACCCCCCTCACACTCTCTGTGGTAACTTGAGGGGAGCCGAGCAAGGGAATGCAGTCAGGTGCGCGCACCCGTTGGATTTGACTACATAAAATATATTTTATTTTTCTCCTCACAGTAAAAATAAACTTTGGAAAATAACGTTAAATTCACATTTTTTGTGATTCTTTAGCTTAAAAAATATTTTAAATAATTGAATGAAATATAAAAAGTAACGAAATGTACAATGTAGTTCATACTTAATGCGTGTTAAGTCAACCCTACACATATGTCATGCACAATTTTCGCAAAGTGCGCATGTGCGAACGTCATCATGTCAAATCTAAAACGTTGTTTGAAGTGCCGGACCTGTGTCAGTGGGCCGCAAAAAACAAAGAAATAAAACTCATTGCATCTATCGTAGAATAGGACGATTAAAACAGGACGGTACTTATATTACAAGGGCTAAATTTTCAGGACCCTTGTTTACCGTATGAAAAATGTGAGCGAGCGAAGCGAGCTCGAATTTTTTCACATCATGACTCAATACAGTGGTGGTTATCGCATAATGTAAGTACCTACGTCTAAGTCGGCACACTCGCGGGCCGCATCGAGTACTTGTTCTTGAAATTGGATAGGGCTGCAAGAAAATGCACTACGGGCCGCATGTTTGACATGCCTGCTCTACAGTATACCAAAAAATAATAAAAACCGCTCAAGTGTGTCGGGCGCTAAAGATCTCAGAATTTTTTTTAATTTTTATTTACGGAATCCATGGTGCGCGAGTCTGACTTGGCCGTTTTTTTTTTTTATTTACTCACCTAGGCGACGTCGCCTGGTGGCGCGGGCGCGATTTTCCTTAACGACATAAACGCCGCAATGCTACGTACTATAAGGTTTATAATGGCCTCGATTCGGACTGTGACACGACTTAACTTAACTAAATTTATTCCTGTCACTTTCTAAAATAAGATTAAGAAAAGAGACAGAAAACCAACAGCTGACTTTAGTGCTGTCAAAGTGACGTTACACGCCCTAAAACGCTTTAAATAAGATGGCGTACATTATGATGGCATCTTATTTTGGTCGTTTAACATCACTTTGACAGCACTAAAGTCAGCTGTTGGTTTTCTGTCTCTTTTCTTAATCTTATTTTAGAAAGTGACAGGAATAAATTTAGTTAAGTTAAGTCGTGGCACAGTCCGAATCGGTACCATTGTGTTACTTTGACTATCCACCACTGCCACACGTCTCTTCTGTATCTAAACTATTATAAAACTGTAACAGAAATGTGTCTGTACATTGAAGATACCTATTTACAAAAAAAAAATTACGACATGGTTTTTACCTGTTACTGATTCCAAATCACCAATTTTTGGATTTTTTGTCTGTCTGTTTGTTTGTTTGTATGTTTGTTTGTTTGTTTGGGTGTTTGTTTGTTCGAGTATCACGCAAAAACTACTTAACCGATTTTGATGAAACTTTTTTTGTTTGATAGCTTATCATCTGACTTAAAATCTGGTATATAATTTATGCGGACGAAGTCGCGGGTAAAAGCTCGTAAACTATAAACAGTGCCTAAAATTGTAAACTGTGTGTCGACAGAGGACCCGGGTATCCCGCACCCGGGGCGACACACGACGCTGCTCGGGCACGCGATACGCATGGGCGACATCACGCCGGCCAACCTCAGCGAGGTGCTCAGGATATACCTGTACGCTAACGCGACGGGCGAGGTTAAGGCTTTGACTGGTAAGTGCAAGTTTCACTTTGTTTAGATCGTGTTTACAATTTACCTGAGCAATTGAAGCAAGTAACTAAGGAGGTAACTTTTAACAAAAATTAAAAGAACTTTTACTAGGGAAATGTTACTATAATCTCGACGAATTCCTAAATGACGAAACCCTAAGAAAACATAAAATTTACCCATTAATAAATATCTAAATAAACTCTTTAATGTACCTACCTATTATGTAGGTATAAATAGTAATATGAAAACTTTTTGCCATGATTGTGATTATTACCTTTGTTTTTACCAACTTTTAAGACCTACGCTGTACCTAAGTGCTACCTACTATTTTCATTTCTATTGTTTTTATAATTGTATAGTTGCTGTGCCCTACAGGGTCCATAATGATCTCATAGTTTATAAGTTAACATCTTACTGTACATTATGGAATGCAATAAATATATTGAGTATCTTTATAATAAGACCTGTCGTTATGTATGGATCAGAATGTTGGGCCACAAAAGGGACGGATGAGAAGCGACTGCATGCAGCTGAGATGCGAATGTTGAGATGGATGTGTGGTGTAACTAGAATGGACATGATTAGGAATGAGTATATAAGAGGAAGTTTGAAAGTAGCACCTATGACGGAAAAATTGCAGGGTAATAGATTATCGTGGTATGGGCATGTAATGCGGAGGGATGAGTGTCATGTTACGAGACGAGTGTTAAGTATGAATGTGGATGGCTGTGGTAGGAGAGGCAGGCCGAAGAAAAGATGGATGGATTGTGTGAAGGATGATATGTGTAAAAAAGGGGTGAGTGTTGAGACGACGGCTAAGAGAGATGAATGGAAGAGGATGATGTCGCAATATGTATTGCGCCGACCCCAAATAATGGGAAATGGGCAAGAGAATGATGATATTGAGTATCTTTAAATTTAGTGTAATGTAAAGTTTAGAAGATACATAGACATACTATTTTGCTAGCTACTGTTTAGCTTTTGCCCGCGATTTGACCGTATACAGGGTCTTAATAGTATACAGGGTCCTTCTTAATATGCTGACACTTTTTTAAGGGGATGATCAGACCATCAAACTCTCTCTATGGGACCAACATCGAAATCTTAAAATAAATATCAGCTGTCCCATACATTTAGCTCAAGTAGGTTTGCAGTTTTGTATGGAACAGCTGATTTTTTATTTGCGATTTCAATGTTGGTGCCATAGAGAAAATGGTTCAGTTTGAGGGTTTGATCATCCCTAAGGGGATAAAAAGTCATTATATTAAGAAGGCCACTTCTCGCACCTCTCTGACTTCAGATACCCCACCCTTAGACAATTTAATAGGGACTCGCCTTGCGGTAGCATTTCTCCTCTGCCACGGTATAAGATCAATTGATCTTGTGCATTTACACCCAATTTTATACCTTATCACTAAACGAGACAGCCTATAATAGCGAAACAATAATTTTGAACTTTGAACGTTTGGGGTCACACGAGACTACTTTTCATGATTTTTAACATTCAAAATTAGAATCTAAACTTATGGGGAATAAAATCCAATGTTGCGGATTTCATGTTACCTCGCCCCCCGCAAAAAGTGGCAGAAATGTTTCTTAGTAGAATGACACGCGTAACTCGTCCCTATTAAATTGTCTAAGACCCCACCTCACTTCACACTTTAGGAGAGCCGAGCAAGGGAATGCAGTCAGGCGCGTGAACCCGTTGGATTTGACTACATAAAATTATGTCTTTTCAGTGCATAAAAAACGTTGAAAAATAACGCTAAATAATGAAGGGTGCCACGGACTGTTGAAGTTTTCAGAAATCCACGCGAACGAAATCGCGGGCACAAGCTAGTTGTAATTAGATAGCTTTTTAACGTCAGTTTTTTTGACACTAACCACCGCATCGGAAGGTGCTACGGTGTAGAGAAGATACGGCCAGAAACACTAAAACAAAATATACAAAGTTCAACTAAAAAATAATCCATTCTTTGTGCACCCCTACATCTTGCAGTGTGTGTGTACGTGCGTACGTACGTGTGTGCCTATCTACGTACGTGCGTGCCGATGTACGTGCGTGCGTACGTGCCTATGTACTGACAGCAAGTGTATCACAAACTTATCTTATAATGTTAACCCGAATTATCTCACCCACGATAGTGAACCTTGTTGACTGGTAATACGGTTGTATTTCTTGTCTATAGGCCTGGCCTTTTCGAGGGCTACAGGTGACTTATTTCATCTATTCGATGTTACATTCCATTACCAAAGAATATTGCCTCAAAATCGTCGATAACTTTGTAGATTAAACCTTATATTTATATGCGATAAAGGCGATTCTTCTATGGTAGTTGTTTTGTATTTTGTCACCTTATTCTCTATGTGTTGTGGCAAGCATGATCGTTCAACTTATTCTTAAGTTCTTCATTTTTTTCTTCCACATTGGTTATTTTTCTGCCAGGTTTTTTCTACGGTTTTAAGGGATTGATTAGACCTTCAAAACAGATCTAGAATTAAGTTATATAAAAAGCATTGCCATTGTATGTGTATCAAGCTATTTAACAAAATACCAGATAGAATAAAAACTTTGCCAAATAAATTATTTTTAAAAGAATTGTACAAGTGGTTGATTGATTGTAGTTTTTATGATTTGAATGAATTTTTTGCGTTATAATTAGATCTCACTGACATTATTAATTAAGTGAATATTTGCATGCCATATAATTTAGCTGGATAGAAGAAACTTTGTACCTACCTGTTATTGTAACACCCTATTGTACCTACCTATTCAATGCAAATAAACAATTTCAATTTCAAACTGAACAACACTCTGTATGGGACTAAGATCGAAAACGCGAAAAAAATCTGCTGTCCCATAAGGTCTCATACATTTCAATCGAGTAGTTTTGTATAGGACAGCTGTTTTTTTTCCTGATTTGGATGTTATCATTTTTGCTTGTTTTTAAATACTTTCACATAATCTTTAACACGAAAACTTAATAAAATAGGCCGCAGAACATTTAAATACACACAATTTTATTAATTTGTTTGTTTATCACCAGAAATGTCACTGAAAGGTAGAGGCAAACAATAAAAACAATTGTACTTTTAAAAGACATTGCCCAATCCCGTTTCGCCTACAAACTGGTAAAGAATTTGAATTTTATAAATGCCACCATAGAGAAGGATAATTTCCATTTCCTTAAGAAGCATAATATTCCTCATATGTTGTGTGTAATTTTAGCTATCATACTATTTGTATGTGTTCTTTGATCATACTACTCATTTGTTAGTTGTGAAACGATGTGAATCGAATACAGTTTGTCGCGTGGGCAATGTCTTTTTATAATCTTTCTCACTCATTCCCATGTTCATTGTATATGTTGGATTTCTTCTAATGTTCTTTATGTTTTAGTGTGGCACCCTATAGTTTCACTTCGTTTATACCTCTCAACCTACTTGCAGGTTTGACAGCGGAGAGGGAAAGAGAGCGAAGAGTGGCGGACCATCATCAGACGGACGCGGAAATGCAACACACGCAGGCTAACACCAAGAACGCCGCCTACTACGAACACTTACACAATAATAACACTTATAAACTAGCTGGTAAGTGTTATTTTTAGTTGCATTGCATATTAGTTAAGGCCCTATGGTAGGACGAAACACCTTGGAGGCATCTTTTATTTTTCATGTTTCGTCTAGATTTATTACAATTTACCGAAACCAAAGTCTTACCTCAGTATTCTTGGGTAGTTTATCTAGTGAAATCATCAATTGATCATACGCGATTGAAATTACTTCACTCGATAGAAAATCGTCACAAAGATGACGTATTATCTTGTATTTTTAAACATTTTTTTCATGTTAGAAGAACTTCAATAGTTTCCGATTTTATGGTATTTATACTCACATATTCACCATTAGTTTATCTAATGAAATCATTAAAAAAAATCTATAAAAAGTACTTTTTCTAACTTTTTTAATGGAAAATACGGCACGCTTACCCACTTTTCGGAGGGTTGGGCCATCGCGTTTCTCTTAGAAAATATTCGTCTGAACCTTAAACAATGAAGCTTGGAATCGACCAATCAGGATCAAGCTATTTTATTTATTGGTTTATAAATTCAAACATCTTTGTTTTGGTGGATTCCATTCAAGTTAGGCCAATTTATTTTACAACTGTTTACGTTTTTACATTAAAATGGGAGGCAGTGCTCATTAGGGCTAACATGTCACGCATGACAAAACGAGAAAACGGTCATGCTCGCTCATTTTGGCATGTGTAAAGTAACAAAGACACAGGAACATCCTAAGGGAACATCTCGATTTTTCTCGATTTCTTGGCGGCGGCTTGTTAGGCCTACTGATCGGGTGAAACCACAGACAATTAAACCTCAAATACTCTGCATAGCTGCGATAATCTAATAAACTATTATAAAACTGTAACAGAAATGTGTCTGTTCTGTACATTGAAGATATTTACAAAAAAAAATTACGACATGGTTTTTACCTGTCCCTGATTCCAAATCACCAATTTTTGGATTTTTTGTCTGTCTGTCTGTTTGTTTGTTTGGGTGTTTGTTTGTTCGAGCATCACGCAAAAACTACTGAACCGATTTTGATGAAACTTTTTTTGTTTGATAGCTTATGATCTGACTTAAAATCTGGTATATAATTTATGCGGACGAAGTCGCGGGTAAATGCTCCTTACATATATAATGTCAAATGAAAATAAGTCTTCCCACCTTTTGGCGATTTCATTTTCAAACCTATACCGATTTCTAAGATTGTTTCGCCATTGTCTTAATATATCTCGGTTCTTAATTGTTGAAATTAAAAGTTATTTACTTGTTTCCACAGAGGCACTCCGCGACAAGCCGTTCCTAGCTCTAAACGCGACGACAAAAGCCAAAATAATATCCTTCCTCTGCGACGAACTACTCCAGAACAAATCAGTTCTGAGACAGATCGACGGCTCCCTCGAACATCTGAACCAGCTGAAGAAAGAACGATATCTTATGGACATGAAGTGCCGCAAGTGAGTATCATCATCGCCATTAGTATCTCATCATCTCAGCCGATGGACGTCCAATGCTGGACATAGGCCTCCCTAAAGGATCGCCACAACGACCTGCCCTGCGCTGCCCTCATCCAACGGGTTCCCGCCGCCTTCACCAGGTCGTCGGTCCACCGTGTGAGGGGTCTACCCACGCTGCGCTTTCCGGTACGCAGTCGCCACTCGAGAACTCTTTGGCCCCATTGGCCATCTGTTCTGCGAGCAATGTGCCCCGCCCATTACCACATTAGTTTAGAAATTCTTCGGGATATATCTTACTCTGGTTTTTCTGGTATCTCTTCATTTCTGATTCGATCTCGCAGGGAAACTCCGAGCATTGCCCTCTCCATTGCCCTTTGGATGACTTTCAGCCAGTGAACGGACTTTCAGCCTTTTTTTAAACAAACTGCACAGAATATACTAAAGGGACTGACGACCTGTGCAGGTCAATACATGAATGCAAAACCAGCGTCTTAAATGTTCTACTTTTGGAAAAATTCTAGCGAATGCGGAAAAAACTTAACGAATTCTGAGGAAATTGATATCATTAGGAAATTGGAATCACAAGCGACAAACGCGCTAATTTTACGTTTATCAGTGTTCAAATGTTGCTTCCCCATATCCCTTTCCCAAAATGTTTTTCCTTTCCATTTGGAATCTTTACGTAAAGTACGTTTTGAACTTGGTGCACATTTTAGGAAAGGGGCATTATGTACACACCGTGACACATCAAGCTATACATCATCTTCCTGCCCTTATCCCATTACTTGGGGTCGGCGCAATATGTGGTCTTCCTCCATTCATCTCTTTTAGCCGTCATCTCAGCGCACACTCCCTTCTTACACATGTCATCCCTCACACAATCCATCCATCTTTTCTTTGGTCGTCCTCTCTTCATGACACATCAAGCTATACAAAACCAAAATAAGCTGGCCGCTCGTAGGTCAAGTACCGTATAACGTCGCGCGATTAGCTTTATGTTGGTTTTGTATACAGGGTGAAATTGATATCATTAGCATCCTTTTAAACTAAGATTCTACCCATCAAAATTAACAACTTTCACTACGAGAGCAAACCGATCGGAGCATAAAAATAATCAGCTGTTCCATACTAAACTGTAATGCCTTTTCGACTCAAATGTGTGCAACAGCTGTTTTTTTTTGCTCCGATCGTTTTGCTCCCATAGTGAAAGTTGTTCAGTTTGTTGGGTAGACTCTTAGTTTAAAAGGATGCTAATTATATCAATTTCACCCTGTAGATGTGTCGCCGTGTGTACTTAAACATCTTGGATCTCTCACCAGATTTATTTAGTATTATTTTCTAATCATTTAATAATTTATTTTCTTCTAAACAGAGTACGAGTGTTACACCAACGTAAAGTGCGAGCGGAACAATCAGAGAAGCAGCAAGCTTTAGCGTTGGAAAGAATGCAGCGGCTTGTAGAAGAAAGTACAGCGAATATGAACCAAACATCGCCCCACACTCACGACGACGGTATGTAGCAATCTGACTCTTGTTACGATGATCTAAGATGCATATTTCAATAACGATTTTTTCAACTCCGAAGCTGTCTAACTATTTAACTAACATTCGAATCTTGGGATTGAATTTTCTCCCACTTCCTGGCAACCAATTAGGTTGAAATTTTATACGCATGTATAATTTCGATGACAATACAATGCTATACTACTGACTACTCTGATCTGAGATGATAAATCTGAGGATGGGGACGGAAGGTGGTGGAGGGATCTCCTCAATTTATCCTTAAAAAAATGTTTTGTACACGATTTCGTTTTTGGAAATGGTTTTTAAGAAAATTTGTTTTAGGTACTTATATATTTTTATCAATAATCAACTGTTCAGGTACAACCGTAAGAGGGAGGTTACACGCTCAGTATTTCGTCATTCTGGTCCATCAATCTGTTCATGTTTATTTGATTTGAAGGGAAACTGATATACTGAAGCACCATGTTAGTCGGGTCAATCTAGAGTCAGTTTCCCTTCAAATCAAATATACATGACCAGACTGATGGACCAGAATGACGAAATACTAAGCGTGTAACCTCTCTCTAAGTCTTATAAACGTGGACTGTACCTTATTAAGAGGATAGGCGGGTACTGTTTAGTCCATACAAAACGTATTCATTCCCCTGTTTTCTCACTGGATGTCGATACTAGAGCAATAAGATATTAATTGAAAGTTGATCAGTTTTACCGCTGTGTTCAGACATCCATCAAGCAAATTTGATGAATATTTGGTTATAACCAAAGAAAGGAAAACATACAGTCATAGTCAGTCTTTCTCATATCTAAACTATTATAAAACTGTAACTGGAGTGTGTCTGTACATTGAAGATATTTACAAGAAAAAAATTATGACATTGTTTTTACCTGTTCCTGATTCAAAATCACAATTTTTTTTTTTTTTTTGTCTGTCTGTTTGTTTGTTTGGGTGTTTGTTTGTTCGAGTATCACGCAAAAACTACTGAACCGATTATGATGAAACTTTTTAAGTTTGATAGCTTATCATCTGACTTAAAATCTGGTATATAATTTATGCGGACGAAGTCGCGGGTAAAAGCTCGTTATTCTTTAAAGAATTATTAAAATCGGTTTAGTTTTGGAGAAGGAAACAGGGAATACGAAACCGTGATTTCGTCCATTTATGTAGGTAAAATCAGTTCGCGCTGCAGTTTCCACTCGGTCGCCCTATTAAATACCTATTCTTCAAATTTCTTGCAGACCGTATATCCTCTTAAAAAAAAATTTCTTCTTACAGAACATCATGGATCAGAAAAATCTGAAACGCCCAAAAAAGACGAAGAAACCGACGACAAAAACACTCCCCTACCATCACCCTACAAAGATAACCAGCCTCACGAAGACGACAAAGAATTATCGCCCTTAAAGGATCTCTCGAACAGTATGAAAGGCAAAGAGATGCTGAACAACAATAAGGATGAATGTTCACTGGTGGATAATTCCAAGTTGGATAAAGACAGTGTTATGGGTGATGATGGTATTTTGAGCGATTTGGAGAGTGAAGGTACTCAGCCGGAGGAGGTGAGAGTTTCTTAGATACTAAGCCTTATTAGAACTAGATAAGATTCTTTAAATTGTTGTGAAAATTAAGAAGAATTTATAAAATTTTTCTAAATGCTATGCGGAAGGGTTATGCTGCTGTCACATCTATTGTGACACTCGAAAATACAGCTAACAATAAAGTAATGCGACCGACGCACCCTGGGAAATTATCAAGGCTCTAAATGTTGATTGGAAAATCTCTTCACCGTAATGCCATGTAAAACACAACGATACGCCGCCATCGACTCTGCAAAAGAATTATCAAATTTAAACATAGTACTTCATTTTGGTGGTGAAATATGTTGGGTTGATTAACAGTTTGTACATGCAAAGGATATATCGAAACAAAACAATTTTTTGTATCGCCGATGATTTGCTGTCGTCCTTTGAGGATCTCCATTGTTTATCTCCAAACCGATTGATCAGATCTTCGCCAAATTAAAATTACACTAACTCAGTAGTAACACTCGTAGAACAAAAAAAAGAATCGTCTAAATTGGTCAAGATATATGTCATATCAGTTATCATTGAACATTCATTTACAAAACAGAATATTTAATAACCTCCTCCTTTGGTAAAGTCGATTGATAACATTGATAAAGTAATAAAAACATTTTCGACATCATCCCTATTGTCTAAAAGTTTTTATAGCAATTTCAAAATTTCCCTTCAATTCCCAGGACGAAGATAAGAACCTATCGTCAGAGGAGTTAGGCAGAAAGATGGAGAAACTACTCCGACAATCAGAACAACAGCTCCAACAGCTAGCTGCCGGGTCACACGCGCTGAGAGCCACGTGCTACGGGCAGGACAGGTAAATACTGTACAGGGTCCTTTTTAATATGCTGACGGTTTTTGAAGAGGATCATCAGATCTTCAAACTGAACAACTTCCTTTTTCAGGAATGGTTCAAACCTTCAAACTCGCCACCTCGTCGACTCTTCACCTTTTAATATAATATAAGAGCAAATTTGATATCGCTAAAAAACATCAGCTGTTCCATACTACACTGCAAACATAAAATGCAAGAGTCTACTCGACTCAAATGTATTGGCTATGTGCACGACACTAGCGCCACACTAGCTCGGCGTAGCGCATGAACTATGTCGGCCAACCGTGAATTATCTACACTATTATAGTACTGTAAAGGACTGTGTTTGACCGATTTTGATAAAACTTTTTATATTTAAAAGCTTATTATTAGTGTTAAAAGCTAGCTTATATTTTATTCCGGTACGATGACGGGAGCGGATGCGGACGAAGCCACGCACAAAATCCAATTTGTATCGGAATTCCCATACAAACTTTTACCTCAGTTTTAACATCTTTGGGGGTTTAAAATGCATCTAGATGCCAATAGAAACTTCCATGCCAAATTTAAAGTTAGTAGTCTTGACAGTTTTGGAGATTTCGTGTTAAGTTAGTGTGCGGATTTGAATAGATTCAAGCAAGTCTGACACAGCTTCACCGTCAGTAGTTCAAATTTCTGCCACAGCGTGCGCTGCGATCGACTTGACAGTTCCCAACACCCACTTCGCACATAGCCAATAGAATAACGGATTTTTTAAAAGCTTATCATTTTTCTGGTACTTATATATGACCCCAGTAAATTTGGAAAGTGTTTAAAAAATCACCCAGTATATTCCTAAATCTACTTCACAATTTTTTTAAATCAACTGCCATTCTCTCCATCATTTGGTCGAAAACAAAGTTTTCTATTCTATTCCATCAGATACTGGCGCCGGTACTGGTCCCTCGGCCGGTGTGGCGGCATATTCGTGGAAGCGATGGAGTCCGCCCAGCCAGAGATCATGGACTACCAGCAGACTCTAGAAGCAGCCAGCAAGGAGAAGCTCATTGAGAATGAGAGCGTCAGGAAGAAGAAGAAAGGTAGGCTAGTCGATTCTGTGTTTAGCTGGGAAAACGTGCCACGCGTGACAAGGCGATAAAACGAAATTACTATCATGCGCGCTCGTTTTGGCATGCGTAAAGTAAGAAGATAGGCACATCTCGATCTTTCTTGTTTTCTCCGGAGTTTCATGCAAGGCCGTCAAATGAGTTTGTCTTTAAATTTTCGCCGTCCCTAATAAGATTCTATTCATAGTCTAAAAAAACAAGGTCTTCTATTCCCAGAGTAAAACAAGCCTACGTCACAAAAAAATGGCCGCTAAACATGGTAAAAGGGTATGATGACGTAGGCTTGTGTCAGTCACATGATCGGAAGAGAATACCAGGCGCAGTATATTATTGTACCATGATTCTATTTCATTATTATACACTAGCGGCGCCTGCGACTCCGTACGCGCGGACAACTGTCTTTAAATACTCATATCTTTTGATTGAGTTAATCGATTGCGATGAAACAAAGCCTAAATGTTAATCCATACCATGCCCTATGCTTTGGTGAAAACCCCATCCAAAACGGTTCAGCCGTTTTTAAGTGATGCGCGCACAAACAAACAGACAAACAGACAGACAGACAAACAGACAAAAATGGTCTCAATGCATTCCATTACGTGTCCTTAACGCCCCCAATTTCTTTTTTGCTCATAATCTTCAATGTACATTCACGCCAAGTTTAGAATTTTATTATAATACTAGCGTTAACCCGCGACTTCGTCCGCATAAATTTTATACCAGATTTTAAGTCAGATCATAAGCTATCAAACAAAAAATGTTTCATCAAAATCGGTTCAGTAGTTTTCGCGTGATGCGCGTTCAAACACACAAACACCCAAACTTCTTTTTTTAAATTTACAGTTTTATAATTGTGTAGATGTATAGATTTCATATCGTAATTTCCGAAGGTAAAGTGAATTTAAAAAAATAATTACTAAATTTATTACTGCCTAGTTCTCTTTAGTCCTTTCTAGCTAATTGTATTACTGCTTACCTACACTGTAAACTATTTACTAAACATACATGTAATGTAGAGTAGAATTGTTTATAATTCCAAGCAGACATTGCAATACGTCTTGTTATCTATTAATTATGTATAGATTTCCGCAAACTAACGCCAGATTCAATAAATTATTTTGTACAGTTCATCAATCTTTTTATCGTATGAGCAGAGCCCTGGTGTCAGAGTTTTTTCAGACCGCCTTACGGCCTCTGACGTGGTTTTTATGTAACGACTACTACCACCAGAGATAGTAGCCGGGACCAACGGCTTAACGTGCCATCCGAAGCACGGAATCATTTTTCTTTTCAGACAATCAGGTGATTCAGCCTGCAATGTCCTAACTAACTGGGGAAAAACGCACAAAGTGACATATCACTAGGTGTCCCCCGTGAGAATCGAACCCACAACCTCCGTGTCGAGAGCCAGTGCTCTTAACCATTAGACCACGGAGGCAGTAGTTCATCAATAATGCGTTAGGAAATTTTAGAGTGTATTTTATGATTTTACACGTAGATAATAATATCTTTTTCTAATAAAACTGTTAAATTTCGAAGGTGGTAGAGAAAAGAAAGAGCCGCTCCCCGACCCGGGGAGTGACAAGCGAGAAGAGACTGAAGCCCTCAAGAAAGAGGAGGCTCTCAAGAGCGAGCTGGAACTGAAGAACATCAAGTCCGAGCTCAACTTGAGCGACCACACGCAGATCATCAAGTACGAGCCGAATGTCAAACATGGCGCTTGCAAAGTTGAAGGTCAGTAATCATAATAGGCTACTTGACAACTAGTCAATTCAGCTACTCTTTATCGGACGTCAAAACGTGCGCTTTGTATGAACATTTGTACTAAATAAAGAATTGTGACGTCATCAACATTTCATTACTTTTTAATGTTTATCTTGTTATTAAAAATAGTATTCAAGCTAAAAACTTAATGAAAATTGGAGTTTAGCGTTATTTTCTAACCTTTTTTTTAATGAGAAGATAAAAATAAAATATATTGTATGTAGTCAAGTACCCAATTGTTATTTAATTTATCATTTATTATTATTTTATTTATTAGTTTTAGTAATTAATTTGAGGGTTGGTAATCATATCAATTCAATAATGTATTAGTAGTAAATTAGAAGGTAAATAATGATTTGGAAAAATAATCAGTTATGATGAGTCGGTAGTTTAGGAATCATATAATTATTTATTAGTAATCAATCGACAGGTTAGTAAAAAAAAGATTTTTTTAACTTAGTAATAAAAAGTATAGTTTCATGACTAAGCGCTCTCACAGACGAGCACAAGTTTGCGGTCGCCGGGTGTCGCGGAGGGTCGCGCGACCGTAAAGTGTATGAGCGCGACGCTCTGCGACCCACCGCGACAGCAAAGTGTCGCTCGTCTGTAAGAGCCCTTAGGGCCCGTTTCACAACTTCTAGATATATTCCTAACAGGTCATCTGACAGAATGTATGACATATTTCGTATGAAAAATATAAGTGTCAGAAAGCCAATACAACAGATAAACAGACCAGAATCCTATCATTTATTTGCCATATTCAGTTAGATACGCTATCTGAACCTTATTAGGAAGTGGATACAAGCCCCTCAATCTTATATTAGGTACTAGCTTTTGCCCGCGACTTCGTCCGCGTGGAGTTTGTAAAACCCCAAGTATCCTATGTTACTTCTAATACCAAGAATATGTGTACAAAGTTTCATGATGATCGGTTCAGTAGTTTTTGCGTAAAAGCCTAACAATCAAACTTACATTCACACGTAGAAAGAGAAGGTACTAGAAGGAAGTACGTGTCTTGTCATATTCACTCAATAAGAGATGCACATAGCAAATTCGCTCTAGTTAAAAAAGGAGATCGCTACCTTATTGCAGTCCTTATCGGCATAACCACTTTTTTGCACTACGGCCACCTGACTCAAAACTGTCACACATCATATAAATTTTATAGGATTTCATGAGTATCGCTATCTCATACACGGTTACACTGACATTCCGTCTACCAGCGTAAGCGAAAAATTCTTCGTCTATGCATTCACATTTATAATATTAGTAGGGATTACTCGTAGATTTTAATAATCAATAGATATCTCATAAAAACTAAAACCAAACTTCCTCAACAGGCTCCTCAATAAAAATGGAAGAAAAATACATCCAACAAAAGCAGAACAAGGAAGAAGAAGACATGCTCGACATAGAAGACTCCATCCCCACCGCGTTCCTCGTCCAGAAACCTACCCACACCCCCATGTTCGCGACCCAAGCCGAACCCATGGACAAACCGCAAGAAATCATCAAAGTAGAAAACATTAAGAACGAAACAGAAGTTAAAGAAGAAATAGAAGATAAAGATCAATTAGTTAACAACTTAGAAGAATTAAGAAAGATGGCGGAAGCCGTCTCCTCACAACTCGACGCAGCAAAAAAAGCCGAACAAGAAATAAAGGAAGAAAACCAAAAACTAGAACTTAAAAAAGAAGCTATGGAACTCGAAGCCGCCCATGAGCATTTATACATGAAGATATTAGAAGGCAAATGGTTCTCTATTCTAAGACACGAGAATTCCTTCTTGAATAACATCAACGATGTTTCCGAAAAGGATAAGATACCGACGTACTGTGATAATGAACACACGTGTGCTGAAGTGGTTTTGTGTCAGGGACATAAGTGGGATGTTTCGAATAATCTCCATCTGTTGAACGACCCATCGTTGTTTACGTTAAATAGTATGGTGACTAGTGTTCAAGTGCCGTCTAATAGTGTTTATGCGGACTCTAGTTTGACTATGTCGGGATTGGAGCAGGAACTTTTAGATTCGAGTGTTAGTAAGAAAGTTGTGGAGGAAAATGAAGTTGAGGAAGAAAATAAAGAACAGGTATGTATAGATTTACAGTAGTACCAGATTTATAAGTTCCCCGATGTACCTGCGCAGTTAAAACAATCTTTATGGCGCACGAAATTATATCGAACAATCAGGAATTCAGGATGTGCCACCTTCATTCCCTTGCCAGGATTCGCTAATTGTTTTCGCGTCCCTTTCCCTGCTATGCGACTTTGCACCCTTTGATACTAAACGGTTTCGGGTTTTGTCGGGGCCTCGGGGGACTGCGCAAAAGAAAATTCAATGGGGTCATTTTTATTCCATACAAATGTTTACACGCAATTTTATAGGGGCTTTGATATTCATTCTATTTTTAACCGACTTCAAAAAAAGGAGAAGGTTCTATGTTCGGCTGTATGTCTTTTTTTTTTATGTATGTTCACCGATATTTTCGTCAATTGTGAACCAATTTTAAAAATTATTATTTTTGTTTTAAAGGGTATGCTCCCGAGGTGGTCCCATTTTAATATTTTGATGATCTGATGACGCACTTCTCGGAGCTACATGATATAACTCCTCAAAAGTTGACAGCAAATCGTCTGCGATTGAACCATTTGCTTCTTTTCAATGTACCCTTTGCGTGTACAACTGATATCTGAGTCGAAATAACATATTTAATCAATAAAAATTACGAAATAAAACTTTTTTTACAAAAAAATAATAACTGACTTCAAAAGTAAAAAAGTACAAAATAATATTTCAGGCTATGAATTTTACGTTCGAATCTATAAGAAATTTAATTTGTTTTGTTGGAGTCGGTGTCAAGCCAAGCCAAAAAATTACTGCAAGCCCAGTCGCGAATCGTACCTACTACCGGCTTGACAGCGACTTCGACAAAACAAATTAATTTTCTTATAGCTTCGAACGTAAAATTCATAGGCTGAAATATTATTTTGTACTTTTTTACTTCTGAAGTCGGTTTTTATTTTTTTGTTAATTTTTTTTTAGATGGAAGCTTAAGGATTGATTTTCGAAAAATATTTTCTCTGTGCACCCCATTTTTTGAAGAATACACAGGGTGTAAACTTCAATGGTTTACATACTTTAGTAGACCAGCGTGTCAGACCATCAAACTGAAATAACAATATTTTGGGGAAAAAATTCGGGTTTCTTGACCGAAATGTACTGGACAGCAGATTTTTTTTCGTTATTTTGATGTTGGTCCCTCAGTGTTCAGTTTGTGGGTCTTAGTATTGTAACGCATTTAAATTCAAATTCTGTATATTCCAAACATAGTTTCTATCTTCAGCAATTTTTTTTTATTTTTTTATTAACTATGGGTTTGCTCTTGACCTCAATCCAGTCCTCAGGACGAAGATGGGGTCGTAGATGTAGCGAGCTTACCCAGAAGATGCCTATTCACTCGTACTTTAAAGGAATTTAGGCTATGCGTTGTCAGTCAGTCAGTCACGGAACTGTTTTATACGTATAGATAGATGATATAACAAAGCTCTTCCCCACAGGACAACGACCTAGAAAAAGAACTACAAGCCGACGCAGCGAAACACGACGCGATGACGCAAAAGGCGAAGGCCAACAGCCTGATAAGCCTCGGCCTCCTGAACTTCAACGCCCTCTCCACATACGTGACCTGTGACAGCCCGCCCCCCATACAGATGAGTCCTGAAGAACTGGACCAGTTAGAAGCTTGCAAAGTGAACGGGCTACCGAAGAAGGTGGAGGGGAACTTTGTACCGAAGGAGCTTAGGTAAGGTTCTGTCATCTTCGGTCTATACAACGTGTTAATGAATTAACGCAAAACTAGAAAGTAGTTTGTTTAGAATCGAGAGCAGAATCGAAATATCATGGTTTCAACATAGGTAATTTTTTTCAAAATATTAAATAATTTTTTTGCAAAATTTAAAATTTACTGAACCCGATGACAACCCACCGCACGGGCACACTCACCCTATTTACTACCAAAACAAGATTATAAAAATGTATCCATGAGTACGTTAGCGTAAGTTTTCTTTCAGTGCTGAAATGATAACAAATCATTTTTGACTCAAAACTTAAAATGCGAATAACTTTAAATTTTAACTATAAAAATAATTAAATTATTGTTGCAATCTAATCATTTTGTTATAAATCAGTTGGAGTGTATGAGGTTTTGCGCTAATTTATTAACACGTTGTATACGACCCACTGCAGGACAGAATAGATATCTAACCAGAAAAGGTGCTACACAATAGAACTCTTCAAAAATTACTACAAACCATCGGCGATTGAAGGAATTGCTTCGTGTCAATGCACCCCTTGTGTATAACTGATATCTGAGTCGAACTAATACATTTCAATTGAAAATCTTAAAATAAACAATAATTTTAAAAGTAATAATAGAGTTACAAAAAGGGGAGGTGCGGAGTACTCGAAACCGACGGGCATGTATGAAGAGATGTATGGATGTGCATGAGGCAAAAGAGGTATGTAAAGATCGTAGTAAGTGGCGCGCCCTGGTCTCTGCCTACCCCACTGGGAAAGAGGCGTGACGTTATAGATAGATAGATAGATAGATAGATAATAATAGAGTCTGTGTCAAACCAAGCTCAAAAAAATTACACCAGGGCCCTGTTTAATAAACGCGACAATGACAATTTGACAATAACAATTCAGAGTACATTGCTGATAATGCTAGGACATATGAAGCACTGCAAGTTTAGTGTCATTAGTAACCAGCAATGTACTCTGAATTGTCATTGTCAGATTGTCAATGTCGAGTTTATTAAACAGGGTCCAATCTGATTTATGATGGCTTGCCAGCGACTCCAGTAAACCTAGGTAACTGGGCAATGTTCTGGTCTATTTAAAAGTTGTGAATGTCGTTACAGACATGGCTGGTGGCGTATAACGGAGCCGGAGCAACTGAAAGAGTTGATGGACACGTTGCACCCGCGGGGAGTGAGGGAGAGGGAGCTACATAACTCTCTCGTTCAACACGTCCCGACTGTTAACAATAAGGTATGTTATTAACACTTAAGTACTACACTCGCGACAAATTCTCGGCGAGAATTCGCGGCAAAACCCCCGAGGTAAATCAGTAAGGTCTGTCGCTCACTAGCTCACTACAGACGCCACCACGGCCGTGAGAATAAGAAACCGGCCAAGAGCGTATCGGACTTGCCCATTCCGTCGTCATTATATTTGACATAGCTTAGATAACTTAAGGAATCTTCAAAACTCATAAATAGCGTGATTTAATTTCGTTCAGCGCGATCTATCGATAGCCAAGAAAGTCAATTTTCAATGTTTATGTTACAGGTTTTTTATTTTAATTTTTCTGACACTTATTGTGTTATGACATAAGTCTTATGATATCCATCTATCTTATACTAGAAGCATATAGTAAATAAATTTATACACAACTAGAAGGGTGCCTTGTTTAACTACGGAATCCCATAAAGCTTGCTGCTCTCAGTGAGAGTGTAGTGCTAGCTTAAATACGATTTAATCGTTCATAAACATCCTATACTTGATTTCATTTCATAAACTATTTCTTTTAAGGCAATTCAAATAGTTTTTTTAAATGTTTTCTAACTGTCTTAACCTAACTATTTGTCTACAGCTATTCATAGACAAAGGCGACACTATAGGCACGGAGCTATCCGTCTCACACCTCGACCGAGTGATCGCGCAGAACGGAGGCTACCGAAGTCCGGAGCCGCCGGGCTCCTTCTCCGCCACCACCGCCTACAGGGTCGACATGCACCTTCTCGGAATGGTACGTGCCACCATCAGACTCTTTTCTGTTGTTCCACTACAGGGCCACAATAGAAGTACCTACATTATACAGTCGCAGCTAGATTGCAAACTCGAGCCGCAGACGAGAGCGGTAAAAAGCCGAGACTGTAAAAACCAGGGAGCGGAATCTAATGGCAAAACAATTGAAATGTCATAGAGATGGGGCGGAAAGTCACCCAAAGGGCAATGGAGAGGGCTATGCTCGGACTTTCCCTGCGAGATCGAATCAGAAATGAAGAGATCCGCAGAAGAACCAGAGTAACTGACATAGCTCAAAGAATTGCTAAATTTAAGTGGCAGTGGGCGGCACATTGCTCGCAGAACCGATGGCCGGTGAGGCCTGCTAGTTCTCGAGTGGTGACCGCGTACCGGAGAGCGCAGCGTGGGTAGACAGCGAGCCCCTCACACGGTGGACCCACGACCTGGTGAAGGCGGCGGGAACCCGTTGGATGAGGGCAGCGCAGGACCGGTCGTTGTGGTGATCCTTGGGGGAGGCCTATGTCCAGCAGTGGACGTGCATCGGCTGAGATGTTGATGAATAAAACATTTATGTTGAACTCTTAAAATATAAACTTGCAAAAACTGTTGCTTATTCGATCAATCAATCAATCAATTTTACACCAAAACAAAAACAGTAAGTAACACAAAGATTTATCGATTATCATTATCAATTTATCATTCAAAGACATTCTTATCATTCGATTTTTTCGTTTAGTATCAATCATCTGCCTTTATCCTGGGCGAAAAGCACCCGAACCCCTAAGTAGGAATCCGTCACTCGGCCGTTGGTACACCTACACTTTGTCGCATTGTGAAGGATGCGCTTGCTTGATTTCGGACACTCGTGCCAGACGGCAACGTCGCATACGTCGCTCGCTGTACGAAGTAATAACAACTCTGTGATAAGCTTCACTAGATACATTTTTGTGCGTACCGTTTATCTAAGGAAGTGAAATACCCAGTTCTAGGCAGACATAGGTAAATTTCTACCAGGTTCTTATTTAACTTTATCCGCAGGTGGAAGCGCTAGAAGAACGCGTGGCAGCTGCTTCAATGCAGGTGAAAGGCTGGCGACCCAACCGCCTGCCTCTCGCGGCCGACGCGACAGGCGCCGAGATAGTCGCGCGAGCGCGACACAAGCTCGCCTCCGTCGAGTCGCACATAGAGCGACGATACCTCAAACCACCTTTGGTACAAAGGTATGCTAGGTAAAGTGAAAAGTTATGTTACGGTTTTTGGATGGTAGGTAGTTTTTTTGGTTGTCGGGAGAAGGGGAGGTAGGTAGTTTTGTTGGTTTTGTTTGATTTTTGGAAATTATGTTGATTAAACCAGTTTTTGCCTTTTTTAGAAACTAATATGTGACATTCTCTTTGAAAAGGGACCTTGTTGTAGATTTTAGTTTCCAAGATATCAATACATATTTATTTAGAAAAAATATATAGATTTTGGATCTATTAATAACTCCATATCGACAACAAGGTCACTTTGTCCTGAGAACGTCACAGACGGGGTCCTTCTTAATATGCTGATACTTTTTCAGATCAGACTATCAAACTGAACAACTTTCTCTATGGGACCAACATAGAAATCAAAAATCAGCTGTCCCATACATTTCGCTCGAGTAGACGACATAAAATCTGCTGTCCGATACATTTGGCTTGCAGATTTGCAGTTTTGTATGGAAGAGCTGTTTTTTTTCGCGATTTCGATGTTGGCGCCTTAGAGAAAGTTGTTCAGTTTGACGGTCTTAACTGATCATAATTGAAAATTTTAATGATTAAAAGGTGTCAGCATATTAAGAAGGACCCTATATGTGTAATTGTAAAATTATTGGTTTGGTTTATTGGGTGAAGGAAGTCATCACGAGGCAACCTTGCATGCCTCTATTGTGTTCACTGTCCTTTAAAAGCGATTGTCTCACTACGACCGTCTCACTGAAGATCACTTGGGCATTGCTAGTGAAATTATACTTTAATGAATTATGTTTCACTAGCTTTTCCACACGATTTCGTCCGCGTGAAGTTAGAATATCGAAAAATCCTTTCTTGTGCACCTTTACATTTATCGTAGATTTGATATTTCAAATTTCATGTTTCTATCTTCAGCTGTTTAGGCTGTGCGTTGTCTTTCAGTCACGGAACTGTTTTATAAGTATACAGGGTGTAAAAAGACTACTCCCGAAAACTGAAACTATGGATTCAGACCATGATACCTAACACTTTGGCACTGAAATTTATTTTTTTTATTTTCACAAATTTAATTTTTTTTCGGGTTTTTATTTCTACAATTATGAACATTAAAGCCTACCAGTGACATAATGCAATACAATTTTAATTGTTAAACACAAGCATTTCGAAAATAGCAAAAATCCGCAATGTAAAACGCACTCATCAAACTCGTCGCCAAGCTACGGTCGCGCGCCACACAGCTGTAACTGTAAGGTCACTGCCCGCTCACCCGAGCGAGCGGGCAGTGACCTAACAGCTGAGTGGCGCGCGACCGTGACTACCGCGCGCACCTTGGCGCGCTTCTTCTCTGCTACAGTTTGTACCTACATAACCGCAAACGGTCGACAGCAGCGTGTTGTACGCTTTACATTGCGTGGCAAGAAAATGGAAAAATCACGAATAATTTTTTTAAATTTAAAAGGTTAGCGCCATTAATTTTTATATAGGTTCAGTGATATGTTCTTAAAGTTTTCGGGAGATGTCTTTTTACACCCTGTATAAGTCTATGCCTAAAAATGGCGCCTTTTTTCTTTTTTTAGTGCGGCCATCAATCAAACTTGAATATTATGTTCATAATAAAGTTAAAAACAAAATTTGTTATTACAAATATCTCGGAACTCAGTCCGAACTGAGATATAAAGGCTTGAAGTGCTCGTAATGGTAATATTTTCAACTTCAAGCCTTTATATCTCCGTCCGGACTGAGTTTAGGGATATACATGTTAATAAGTTTTGTTTGTTACTTTATTCTGAAATAAAATATTCAAGTTTGGTTGCTGGCCGCGCCAAAAACAACGGCGACAACCTTACATACAAAACCCGCATTGTCTTTTATCTCTGACTCGGGAATTTTATTTACTTACGAGCTTTTACCCGCGACTTCGTCCGCATAAATTATATACCCGATTTTAAGTCAGATGATAAGCTATCAAACAAAAAAGTTTCATCAAAATCGGTTCAGTAGTTTTTGTGTGATACTCGAACAAACAAACATCCAAACAAACAGACAGACAAAAAAATCCAAAAATTTGTGATTTTTAATCAGGGACAGGTAAAAACCATGTCATAATTTTTTTTTCTGTAAATCTTCAATGTACAGACACATTTCTGTTACAGTTTTATAATAGTTTAGATTTGTATTTAATTAGCACAGCAACAACGTACAAACTCATACATCAATTTTAAAAATAAAATTACATCAAATTTGCACCTCAATGATGACTGCAAAAACCGTTCAAATCGGTTCTTACGTACGAATATAGTCTATGCTATCTGTAATCATAAGAATCAATTCGCTGTTTCATGCCCGGCCCATTATTATAGAATAGACTAGCCCTTCAGTCGAAGGCGACTGTATCAAATATAACTAAATTGAACCATTGATTGATGCAGCACGGCGGAGGCTACTCTCGGCGCAGTGTTGCAAGCTGAGCACGGCAATGCGTCCGCGCCCTCACCGCAGAATGATGGAGAGGGGAAAGGTAAGTCTTGTCAATATGATCTAGGTCTATGCATAGACTTCATCGTGCAACTGTCAGCCAGCCGACTATTGGCTATGTGCGAAGTGGATGATGGGAAATAACTGTCGAATCGATATCAGCGCACGCTGTGGCAGGAATTTTCACTTTCTCCCCCATAAGCTATATCGAATTTGCTTGAATGTATGTATGCACCTAGATGTTTTTAGCCATCCCTTCTCCCTAGGGTCAAGCGGGAGCCGAGGAAATGAGGGCCGATGAATTAATTATACATAACATGCTCTTAACTAAACATCCAATTTACCTAGTGTGTGTAGATAGTGTAGCAACCTGCCAACAGATGGCGCTAACAGTCTCCCTAGCAAAAATACGACATAAGACAATTAACGATGGCACATTAGAAACCCGTAAAGCTGCTACACTAAGGTTCACAATCGCATGCGAGACGTAAATGGCGCAAGAAGAATTATCACAGAGTCTCAGTATATATAAGAAAGAAAGAAAGAAAGAAAGAAAGAAAAATCTTTATTCACCATTAAAGGCACACACGAAACAACAGAGTACATTAATAGAAATAGTAGGTAGGTAGTAGCGGTGTGTGCCGCGACATATACAAACCTTTCCAGTTCCAACAAAACATCAGTAGGACCACGGTCGGTCCCCAGGCATCACACCAAGCCTGGCGGTATATTTCCCTTTTCAATGGAGGAACCTTCCACCTCAGTTCCTCCATAATAAAAATAATATAGCATGTCTGGACAGTTCCATACATTTTAGATTTAGTATAGTCTTGGCGCAAACAGATGTCGCTACTGGCCTGAATGAGAGATAAATCTTAATTAAACGTTATTAGATCACTATTATTTGAGTTTTGTTCCACGGAAATAAATTATATAGATTAATTTTCTTAAAAATTTTAATAACAAATGTGTTTAACACTTATTTTGACGTAATCTTCTTCTTATCGTGTGGGCAGAGCCCTGGTGTCAGAGTTTTTTCAGACCGCCTTACGGCCTCTGACGTGGTTTTTATGTTACGACTACTACCACCAGAGATAGTAGCCGGGACCAACGGCTTAACGTACCATCCGAAGCACGGAATCATTTTTCTTTTCAGACAATCAGGTGATTCAGCCTGCAATGTCCTAACCAACTGGGGAAAAACGCACAAAGTGACATATCACTAGGTGTCCCCCGTGGGAATCGAACCCACGACCTCCGTGTCGAGAGCCAAAGCTCTTAACCATTAGACCACGGAGGCAGTTGACGTAATTAAACATTGCTGTAGTACCGGTTACTCACCACCGGCGCTGTACTTGCGCGAGTTTTCATATATAAGAAGGTGGCAACTTTCTTAGTACCCTCTGTTGTGTATAATTTATTTACTCTATGAATATAGCAATATAGCTAGGTACAACATTTTACAAACTAAACAATAGGTAATATTTTGTTGTAGAAACGAAAGGCATATCGCGCGGTCTGGCGACGTGGAGAGAAGCACTATCTCGGTGCAACACGTCCGCACAGCTCGCCATGTTGATACAGGCGCTGGAGACCAGCGTAGCGTGGGACAAGAGCATCATGAAAGCTGTAAGTTGTTTGTTTTAAATAAACGATAGGGCGCACTAACACACAAACGAACAAACGAACCTTGTTGAAATCACAAACAAACTTTGTTGAAATTACTAACTTTTTAAAAGCTCGGTTCGGTCTAGATACGTATTCTGTCGTGTTACTGCATTTCACATAGGCAAGGTTCTAACAGGACTTTTATGCCACACTTAAAAGTGCGAAAATTACATGTTCCACGCACTTTTCTATGTGAAATACATTAGTCCTAATGTGGGTACAATTTTGAGCTTTATTTATAAACATCTTTAAAACGGTGATTTTTTTGCAACAATGCAGTCGCGATTTAGTCCTTGGAAATGTTATCTGAGCCAAGACGACGTCTATAAATGATACAATCACTAATGCAGTAGCGATGTGCGTTAAGTATTTGACAGTATCGCGATGCGAGTGCATCGTTGCAAAAAGATTGCAAAAGCTCTAAGAAAATCTTTGCACTAGAAAACATTGTAAAGACCTAAAGTAATGCGTAACATTTTCAAATCGAATTAATGATTAAAAAATTAAGTCTCGGACGGGATTTGAACCTGCAACCTGCTTAACCGAAGCTTCGGGAGATTTTTCAATCTTTTAATTTAATTTGAAAATAGCACAACATGGCTATAACATGTTAAATAATCAATAATATTTGAAATCATATCATTTTCATCCCATCTATCATACTAAACAACTTTTTCTATAACCCAGTCATTTTACGGTTTGAGCCGGAACTAATTACTAATTGCATTTTTTTTTCGCTATAATATTGAAGAGCCAATTTGAGCTTAAGAATGTACCATAATTAAAAAAAAATTACGTCAGCAACAGTTCCAATTTTAAAATATAGATATTATCTCGTTCTAAAAAAACCTGATGATAATTTTTTTTTTTTAAATATTTAAGGCTTTACCATCCATTCCATACATACTTCAAACATGGTGTAAATATTTTTGTCTACTTAGAAGGTTTTGAAAAATTCATTCGTATTTTCTAATAAATACCTCAGTTTTAAAATTTTAATGCCTATTTTATAGATCAAAAATAATGTATATTGTTAAATCTAATTCAAATGAGTGCATTGGTATTAATATTACTAATTTAAACGCCTTCTGAGACACACAATTTTGATTTCTATGTTGCGTAGCAATTTTTTTTTAAATATGGTTTAGGATAGTATTTTTGTCACTAAACGGTGCCGGTTACAGATTAAAAGTCCAATTAATAATTACTCCCTACCCCGCCTAACAAAACTCCGTAAAATGACTGGCCTACTATGACAAAACAAATTTCGATGTTAGTTCCGTAGAGAAAGTTGTTTAATTTGATGGTCTGATCATCCCTTTAAACTTTTATGCGTTATTCTAGAAAAATCTTGTCTATTATACAGGGTGTAAGTGACAGCCTAGCAAATACTGAAACGGTGAACTCAGACCATCAAACTAAACAACTTTCACTATGGAGCCTACCTCAGGAAAAGCGAAAAAAAAAATCTGCTGTCCCATACTAAACCTACCCGACTAAAATGTATGGGACAGTTGATTTTTTTCTCGTTTCCTGAGGTAGGCTCCATAGTGAAAGTTGTTCAGTTTGATGGTCTGAGTTCACCGTTTCAGTATTTGCTAGGCTGTCACTTACACCTTACTACTTTCTCCTATGTTCTACCCTTCTCTAACATTTCGTTTTCCTTAACAAATTAACCTAAAGCAACAATTTAAACTACTACAGGGTGTAAGTAAATGTTCACCAATACTTTTACCAAGTAAAGTACATTTGAAACTATTTTTTACCCTTTTAATTTTAATTTCACAGTTTGTTTATGCGCTAAACGCAGCGATTTACATTTATTATCTTTGCTTTAACATTTCAATTACATGAAATAATTATAAAATTTATTACCAAATATACTGATTAGATTTAATTTGAAATGATCAAGAATACTTTTATCTTTTTCAAGTCGTAAATTTAAAGAATTAGTCATTTCACGAATTAGAACTAAATCGAATTAGCTCTTTCGAATTGGTCTTTTCCAGACTTGTTATTCCATTTCGCGAATTAGGCATTCCACGAATTATTCAAAATAACTATCCTTATTATTAAAACAATCTTCTTCTATAGAGTTAACGGCAAGTCATTCAAAATTTTTCCTGCATAGTATTAACAATAAATTGTTCATTCATTTATCAACTTTGTTTATACTTATTTCAAACTTTACTTTCATTTGTTATGATTTCATATAAAATTACATATTTTTCTAAATGGTAAAGCAATCACATCAATCGCTACATTAACGCATTAACAAACACGTTTCATTTGTACCCAAAAGTACACTTCATTTCCGTTTCAACTGTACCTAAGGTACACTTGAAACAGTACTCTAGTTTCAAACGTACCTTAAGTAAAAGTGTAGGTGGTTTATTTGCACTCCTGTATGTTCGCAGAACTGTCAGTTCTGCCTGTGCGGGGACAACGAGGACCAGCTGTTGTTGTGCGACGGCTGCGACAAGGGTTATCACACGTACTGTTTCAAGCCTAGCATGGATAAGATACCTGAGGGGGATTGGTAAGTCATAATGTTGACTGTTCTCAAACTATTGAAAATGATTTATAGTTCTGTTTGTTTTTAATCGCAAGTTGTCTTACGTGCACATTTGCGAGTGCGACCATAGCGCAATCTGTTAGCTTCGTTGCTATTACTTGTGGGTGTTGACATCTGTTGGGAAGTCCCCACAAAATAAACGACCAACATATTTTGCTGTACCAATGTTTATTTTCATCTACTAGGTACTGTTGGGAGTGCGTGAACAAGGCGCGCGGGGAGCGCGTGTGCATCGTGTGCGGCGGCGCTGCTGGTGGCAGGACCATCCCCTGCGCGCTCTGCGTCAGAGCATACCACCAGGACTGCCACTACCCGCCCCTCGGCAAGGTACGCTCACCCCTCTACCACAAGCATCGATCTCTCGCCCATACTAGGTCTCCTTCACTCGGTACTTCGCTAGGTACCGAGATAACACAGTATAAGACAGCAATCAATCTTAATACAATGGTACCAAGCGCGACGAACGCCTCGGAACACGCAAACACCTGACTATATCTCGGCGTAGTCCCGTCTGGCGCATTCGTGGCACGCTGAGATATTGTCAGTGTGTGCGTGCTACGAAGCGTGCGTACTGGCGAGCACACATACAAGCCGCGCTTGGTACCATTGTATGAAGATGGATTACTGTCTTATACTGTGGAGATAAGTAACTACAATTTGTCGCATCGTAAGCGATGCGTTTGCTTGATTTCTACCACTTGCTCTAGACGGCAACGTCACCCACGTTGCGCGCTGTACGAAGTATTAATAACGCTGCGGCAAGCCTTCATAGCCTAGCCCACCGCCGCACAGTGGCCTGCTTGTCGGTCTTCTACAGATTGTACTTCGGTGAGTGTGCCCAGGAGCTACATGAGCTCATCCCGCCTTCCCCTTTCTACTATCGGACTTCCAGACGCACCGCGGGATATCATCCCTTTTTGGTTGACATCCCACATATCCGCACCAAGCGCCATTCCGATTCTTTTATAATGCGCACAGCCGAGGAGTGGAATGCCCTGCCTGCGTCAGTGTTTCCGAGCGCTTACAACCCGAATTCCTTTAAAGTACGAGTGAATAGGTATCTTCTGGGTAAGCTCGCTACATCTATAACCCCATCTTCGTCCTGAGGACTGGATTGAGGTCAAGAGCAAACCCATAGTTAATAAAAAAAACGCTACGGCAAGCAAGGTACATTTTTGCGCTTAAGGTGGTTTCAGTCCATACAAACGTTTGACGCACAATACGCGTAGACGGAATTAATAAAAGTAATATTTTATATATGGAAAAATAGTTTAGAAAATCTAGATGTCGCGTATTAAATAACATTTGCAATTTATGTTATAATTACGAAGATATTTATATCTTCTTCTTCTTACAAAATTTTCAAAGCTTTAGCTTTGAAAATTTTGTATGAAAAATTTCAAAGCTTTATATCTTCATAATTATATCATAAATTGCAAATGTTATTTGATACGCGACATCTAGATTTTCTATCCTATTTTTCCATATATACAAAGTTACTTATATCAATACCGTCTACGCGTGTTGTGCGTCAAAGTTTTGCATAAAATTGACCCCTCTGCAACCGCCTTAACGTCTGGCAGTAGGTAATTAAAGCGAGAATTTATCGTTTTCTAAAGAAGTGATGTATCTATTACGAAATAACTAGTAATCTATGGTCAAGTTATCAAAACGGCTAACAAATAAAACTCAATTGCCCGACAGAATCCCCGCGGCAAGTGGTACTGCACGCAGTGTATATCGCGAGCACCTCCCAAGAAGCCACGCAACACCAAGAAACGGGAGAGCAAGAATAAGGCCAACGACAGCATGGACGACCAGAACATGGTGCCGAGGTAAGATACTTTATGCCTTAGACAATTTATATAGGGACGAGTTACGCGTGTCATTCTACTAAGACACATTTCTGCCACTTTTTGCGGGGGGCGAGGTAACATGAAATCCGCAGCTTTCAAAATTCAAATCCTCATCACCCAGGAATACCTAGACTGAGGGCTAGAGTGCTATATTATTTTAAGTACAATAAGTTTATTGCAAATAAATATTTTTTAATTTTTTCAAATTCAGGATTTTATTCCCCATAAGTTTAGATTCTAATTTTGAATGTTAAAAACTTAGACTACTTAAATAGGGACGCGTAACCACGTGTCATTCTACTAACAAACTTTCTTTCACTTTTTGCGGGGGGCGAGGTAACATATTATCCGCAACTTTGGATTTTATTCCCTATGACTTTAGATTCTAATTTTGAATGTTCAAAATCATGAAAAGTAGTCTCGTGTAAACCCCAAACGTTCTAAGTTCAAAATTATTGTTTCGCAATAATAGGCTGTCTAGTTTAGTGCAAAGTTATAAAATTGAATGTTGAATGTACATAATCATTGCTCTTATACCGTGGCAGAGGGGAAATGCTACCGCAAGGCCGGTCCGGATATAAGTAGTCTAAGGTTAAAAAATCATGAAAAGTAGTATCGTGTGAACCCCAAACGTTCTAAATTCAAATCGCTATTATAGGCTGTCTCGTTTAGTGATAAGGTATAAAATTGTGTGTAAATGCACAAGATCAATTGTTCTTATACCGTGGCAGAGGGGAAATGCCACCGCAAGGCGAGTCCTATATAAATTGTTGGCTTTATGCAGAAAGTGGACATCATTAGTATTGAGAAGGTAGTGAGATATTGCCGGTTTTGGCTCACTTCTCGTTCTAAAGTACACAGCACAGTTTAGTTACAATATAAGGCTATACCACAATGCCTTAAGACGAGGGTGTTCAATCAGTGCGTCCTGCCAGTAATGACCTATGGTGCGGAAACATGGACCCTGACGATAGGACTAGTTCATCAATTCAAGGTCGCTCAGCGAGCTATGGAGAGAGCTATGCTCGGTGTTTCTCTGAGAGATCACATCAGAAATGAAGTGATACGTCAGAGAACTAAAGTGGTTGACATAGCTCAGAAAATTAGCAAGCTGAATTGGCAATGGGCTGGTCATATCTGCCGAAGAACTGATAACCGATGGGGTGTCAGAGTTTTAGAGCGGAGACCGCGAACTGATAGGCGTAGTGCGGGACGCCCTGCTGGGCAGCTGGACAGACGACCTAAAACAAGTAGCGGGGAGCGACTGGATGAGGAAGGCCGAGGTCAGAGTTTTGTGGCGCGATTTGGGAGAGGCCTATGTTCAGCAGTGGACGATGATAGGCTGATGATGATGATGATGATAAGGTCCTTCTTAATATGCTGACGTTTTTTTAAGCTGAACAACTTTCACTATGCTGCTATCAGCTGTTCCGTACTAAACTGCAAACCTACTCGAGCCAAATGTATGGGACAGCTGATTATTTTCTCCCGATTTCGACGTTGGTGCCTTAGAGAAAGTTGTTCCGTTTGATGGTCTGATCACACCCATAAAAAGCCGTCAGAATACTAATTTGGACCCTGAATATTTTAACGAAAATCTAACAAAATACGGACACATAGATCGAGTGTGTTGCTGTTCAAAATATTTCACTGACTTTAATTGGTTAATATTTGGGCGACCACGCGAAAATGGTCCAGTTGTCGGGTATGGGACTGCCTCCGTGGTCTAATGGATAAGAGCATTGGCTCTCGATACGGAGGTCGTGGGTTCGATTCCCACGGGGGACACCTAGTGATATGTCACTTTGTGCGTTTTTCCCCTGTTGGTTAGGACATTGCAGGCTGAATCACCTGATTGTCTGAAAAGAAAAATGATTCCGTGCTTCAGATGGCACGTTAAGCCGTTGGTCCCGGCTACTATCTCTGGTGGTAGTAGTCGTTACATAAAAACCACGTCAGAGGCCGAAAGGCGGTCTGAAAAAACTCTGACACCAGGGCTCTGCCCACACGATAAGAAGAAGTTGTCGGGTTAAAGTTAGATTCGGCATCTAGATGAGTCAAATTGAGTTGAAATGCCGACAAATGGACCCTTTTTGCGTGGAGACACCCACATACTGAAAAAGTAGGACAAAACTTCGTTTGCATGGTGCGCATTGGTACCGATTCGGACTGTGCTTTAAATAAGATGGCGTACATTATGATGGCATCTTATTTTGGGCGTGTAACGTCACTTTGACAGCACTAAAGTCAGCTGTTGGTTTTCAGTCTCTTTTCTTAATCTTGTTTTAGAAAGTGACAGGAATAACTTTAGTTGAGTTAAGTCGTGGCACAGTCCGAATCGAGGCCATTGACTATCTTTAAGTACCTACCTGAGGCTTTAAAATGTTCTATTGCTTCGGAACCAGTCAAAACTACTTCGATTTTCATGTTTTTTTTAAATGTCCGTAATCTAAAATACTACAACATTTATAGTTTAAATTGACGCTCTCAGTCAAGTAAAAAGTTGTAACCCAAAAAATACAAATTTTAAGAAAAAATAATTCACAACTTGCGAATTCGTGTAAGAACATGACATTCTTTTTACATTGAGACAATTTTAATTGAGATCGGCTGACGAATAAACCTTGATGAGCGCGCTCGATACAAACGAAGTTTAATTCTATTTTGAATATTAACCAAATAAATTTAATGTTTTTTTTTAACACAATCCAGACACTAATATCCTTGTCTGTAGTTTATCAGATTTCCGTTATGTTGTATAGTTTCAAAGTTACACTGGCTCAATACGAAAATAAAGCGTCAATTTTTAAACTGTAAAGGTTGTAGTATTTTAAATTACGTTCATTTTTTAAAAAAAATTATCTAAATCGGAGCAGTTATGACGGGTTCCGAAGTAAAAACCTTCAGGAACTCCACTACTTATTGACTTATCTTAATCGTATAAGCACAAATCGTCCAATCAGCTTACAATCTCATTGCCTTACAGTCCGGCGCCGTCTCACGCTTCCACCTCGACGACAGCCGAGGAGTGTTCGGCTTCAGTACTGCACACGCCCGAGAAGTCAGAGCCTACCGACAAGATGGAGGAAACCCTGGTTGAACCGGAGAACGGGCTCAACCATCATCCAGGTACTACTAATTCATATTTCAGGCATATGCCACGAATTATCGTGTCCACTTTATCATTAGATAAAGTGGGGAAGCTCCTAACAATTTAATCTACAGTATTACATCCCGGGCGAATTAAATTGGCACCTGGCTCGCACGTGGCTCGGAATAAAAACCTCGGAAAACTCGGAAAGAATAACTCGAAAATGCTAAAGCGCAGGGACACGTGCAACGGTAACTGAAATGCTATGCTATGGCCTCGCAAAGCGACGGCGGGGTCCCGCGAGGGGTAGCAGGAGGAGTGTCAAATTCCGAGCCACGTACGAACCAGGTGCCTAGTTAATTCGCCCGCTTTAAAAACTGTAACAGGAGTGTGATTTTTGAATGTCATACGCTTAAATCAGCAGAAGAAATATATGAAGTTTGTGTAGTCTCGCTCATTATTTCGAATTCAAAAATAGCATTTTGTCTATCTTTGTCTGAAGTTCTATTTTTTTGAATTCGAAATCATGAGAATACACAAACTTCATACTTTTCTGTTGATGATTTCAGCGGATGACTTTCAAAAATCTCCAGGAATGTGTCTGTGTCTGTATATTGAAGATATTTTAAAATTTGTCTCAGCCTATCGAAGAGGCCTAAGGTTATAGATGGATACACAGATTTCCAAAAACAGTCACGATTATGATATTTAGGACTCCAAATTACAGATTTCTGGATTTTTGACTTTTCATTTTTTGTGGAGCATCATGCGAAAACTACTGAACCTATTTTGGTGAAACAATTAAAAAACTAAAAACTGGTTATTTTATCTCGCTATGATGACGGAAATCCGTCGATCGCAGTCGCGGGAAAAACCTAGTAAATAACAAACGATATATTGTTGCAGCGCCCCCCGAGTTGACAGAAGAGGGCCCCCCGCCGGAGAAGCGACGCGCGTTGCAGTACGTGGCCGGCAACGGAGCGCTGCAGCACGACGAAACCGACCACCACAACGCTATCGACGGTATTACATTACTACATACATATACTCACATAGAAGCGACGCGCGTTGCAGTACGTGACCGGCAACGGAGCGCTGCAGCACGACGAAACCGACCACCACAACGCTATCGACGGTATTACATTACTACATACATATACTCACATAGAAGCGACGCGCGTTGCAGTACGTGGCCGGCAACGGAGCGCTGCAGCACGACGAAACCGACCACCACAACGCTATCGACGGTATTACATTACTACATACATATACTCACATAGAAGCGACGCGCGTTGCAGTACGTGACCGGCAACGGAGCGCTGCAGCACGACGAAACCGACCACCACAACGCTATCGACGGTATTACATTACTACATACATATACTCACATAGAAGCAACGCGCGTTGCAGTACGTGGCCGGCAACGGAGCGCTGCAGCACGACGAAACCGACCACCACAACGCTATCGACGGTAAAACATTACTACATACATATACTCACATAGAAGCGACGCGCGTTGCAGTACAACGCAGCGTTGCAGCACGACGAGACCGACCACCACAACGCTATGGACGGTATTACATTACTACATACATATAGTCACATTGAAGCGACGCGCGTTGCACTACAACGGAGCACTGCAGCATGACGACAACGACCACCATAACGTTATCGACGGTATTACATACATATACTCACATAGAAGCGACGCGCATTGCAGTACAACGCAGCACTGCAGCATGACTACACCGACCACCACAACGCTATCGACGGTATTACATACATATACTCACATAGAAACGGTGCGCGTTGCAGCACAGAGGAGCACTGCAGCACAAACCGACCACCACAACGCTATCGACGGTATTGCATTACTACAAACATATACTCACCCAGAAGCGACGCGCGTTGCAGTACAACGGAGCTATATGTGAAGTGGGTGTTGGGAACTGTCAAATCGATAGCAGCGCACTCTGTGGCAGATATTTTGTATCATTTCCAGACAAGCTGTGTCAAAGCAAACTGTGCAAATGTGTATGGGAAGTGGTCTATGAACCAATAGCAAATACGGTTTCGGTATTTATGTTGGGATACCTCAACTACACTCTTGTGCAAAGGGGCATCAAAATCTGACCAATTTTGAGAAAAATAATACTTTTCTCAAACATGCTTGGAAATGTGAGCATTATTTTGACAACCTTCTTCGAGATAAATCGAAATTGCGTACTGGCCAAATACATGCGCGCAGCGGCCGGCAATGTTGTATGAAAATCCATATCTGTCGTGTTTAGCGGCCAAATAAATTACATACTAAACTCATATCTGTCGTGTAATTTAAAAATGGAACGATCTTTTACTCCGAAACATGGCGACCAAGGAGGTAACTCATCAAAGGTTTTATTTAAATTTCGAACTGACTTGCAAATAGAAAGCTGTTTATTGAAAAAAAAAACAAATTGTTGTTCGTTGTTCGTCATTGATTTTGAAAAGAGTTTTAATTTCCGCGAATTATTTGAGAAAATTTATTGTTTTCATTTCCGCGCATTATTTGAGAAAAGTACTATACAAGCCTTGGCCACAACTAGGCATTGATGGACTTACGTATGTGAGCCTCGGCTTCGCCTCGGCCCACATTTACACGTTCGTCCATCAATGCCTCTGTTGCTGGCCGCTGCAGTAATGTACTATTTTAAACTACATTTATTTTTTGTCTGTTTGTTCGAGGATCACGCAAAAACTACTGTTCCGATTTCGATTAAACTTTTTTGTTTAGAAGCTTATAATTGGACTTAAAATGTGATATACCTAATATTTATCTCGCTACGATGCCATGGGATGTCCCATTCGGACGAAGTCGCAGGAAAACTCTAGTGTTAACTATTATAAAACTGTAACAGAAATGTGTCTGTACATTGAATATATTTACAAAAAAAAAAGATTACGGTATGGTTTTTAGGCTTCCCTGATTCCAAATCGCGAATTTTTGGACTTTTTGTCTGTCTGTTTGTTCGAGCATCACGCAAAAACTGCTGAACCGATTTTGATGAAACTTTTTTTGTTTGATAGCTTATGATCTGACTTAAAATCTGGTATATAATTTATGCGGACGAAGTCGCAGGAAAACTCTAGAGATGTATATAAAATGATGTTGTTTTGTCGCAGGTGTAGATCATGACGCGGAGAACGTCCCGCTGCTGTCGCGCGCCAAAAAAGAGAAGAATAGTGCCAAAAAAATACAGAAAGAACTTACGTCATGCAAGTTAGTATTATGTTTTGGTAATTCTAACAACCTTAATGTAGCTTAATGGACGCTCCAGTAGAACTAGTCAGTGTGGCAGTGCGGTTTTTGAAAGTAACACGTTGAAATCAGCAGTAGGCAACATAGCGCATTACTTTTGTTTGTCGTGCTATCTCTACATATACAGGGTGTAACCAAACACCCTAGTAATACTTAAGGGGGTACTTCAGATCATCAAACTGAACAACTTTCACTATGGGGCCAACATCGAGAAACAATAAAAAAAATCTGCTGTCCCATACAAAACTGCAGTTCCGACTCGACTAAAATGTATTGGACAGCTGATTTTTTTTCGACTGGACTCGTGTGGACTTTTCATGCTATGCGTAGCATCCGCGCATAGCGTACAGACTCAGACGAAGGTATTAAACAATCAAGAGACGCGTTTACGTGTATTGTATACAATAAAAAATCTTTTTCATTAAGAACTTTGTTTAAAACGAACCAAAGGTCTAAAATATCTGATTGTTGCCAGACCACGAAATAAAATATTTACAGTCACGCTTTCTTATAATCAAAATTAAATTATAACTTGCGTTTTTTTTAATTATTTTCCATACAAAATTAACATATCATTTGTCGTAATCCTTTGCGAGTAGAATAGATAATTTACTGTTATTCATTCCGGAGATAAGTTTTCTTCCGTCTCGAGATTGTATTTTCTACACTGGTATCACCGTTGTTTACATTTTGTCTCTCGAATTCCAGAATGGAGATTAGGGTGTTTTGTTACACCTTGTATAACAGTTAAAACGTTGCAGGAACCTGCTACTGGAGATGGAGTGCCACGAGCACGCTTGGCCGTTCCTGATCCCGGTGAACACGAAGCAGTTCCCGCAGTACAAGAAGGTGATCAAGTGTCCCATCGACATATCCACCATTAAGAGGAAACTGCAGGACAGTGTGTAAGTATCTACTTGTAAAACCTTGCAGGAACCTGCTATGCGAGGTGGAGTGCCACGAGCACGCTTGGGCGTTCCTGATCCCGGTGAACACGAAACTATTTACAATAGTACCAAGTTTATAAGTCTCACCGATGTACACACGGCGACACATCAAGTTACCCAAAACCAAAATAAGCTGGCCGCGCGTCGGCATAGTAATGTATAACGTCGCGCGGCCAGCTTATTTTGGTTTTGGGTAACTTGATGTGTCGCCGTGTCGCACTTGTCAAATTTTAATAGCGCGCGAAATTATATTAACCAATCAGGATGTACCACCTTCGCGGGCTCGAAATCTCTTGCCGCGATTGGCTAATGGTTTTCGCGCCCTTTTCGCTGCTATCCAACTTTGTACCTTTTGATTACTAAATGATTTCGGGCGTTTTATGGGGCCTACTCGACGAGTCGGCGAGTCACCGCCTGCCCTATTTACAATTTTGAGACTAGTTGTCATAGCAGGCGTACGTTAGTCTCCTCCCATAGCCCAGTATCCATCCATCCAACTTTCACCTCCAAGCCCAAGACCTTATTTTTCCATCGCGGCCATAGCGTCGTACTCCAATAGTCTTTACACATGGCGGGGACCATCCCCGTGTGTATCATGTTGTGCGCTCGGAGATGGTATCCGCCATTTGTGTATCCCTTACATTTAGATTAACTTGTCTTTTGAACGGGCCTCTACATGTTGGCTTCGGCTCCATGCACGCCTTCCAAAGGTCCGGGACTTAATTACCGGTGATTACGGAACATAAACATTAATCTTTTACAGGTATAAATGCAAAGAAGAGTTCGCGTCGGACGTGCGCCTAATATTCAGCAACTGCGAGGTGTTCAACGAAGATGACAGCCCGGTCGGTCGCGCCGGCCACAACATGCGACAGTTCTTCGAGGAGCGGTGGACGCAGATATGAGCATCCGGCGAGATAGGACATCATCATAATCAATAATATACTGAAGGTCTACCACGAAATTAGATTGTCGCAATTACGTGAACGTTTTCGTTCCAATCTCAATTCTAATCCAATGAAGTTCGGATAGAAACGGTCACGAGAATATATCGAAAAATCTAAAGATCGAGTATAGGGCCTGTTATAAAAGATAGGACAAGTGATTGGCTGGCTATTGAAGCTAGAGACACGTAATTCGGACTAACAGATATGTTACTAGCGCGTGAGAAGACTCTAAAGAGACCCATTTGGGTATTCTTTCAATATAGATCAGTAGGTCTAGTATGATTTCTCTACACGCGCGCGACGCGCCTTTGCAGCATACAAAATAACCTGCTCCCGCGATTTTCGGAGAGCGAAAGCCGCGACTTGTAGTATGGAAAAAAGCCGAGTCGCGCGCAACTAAAGAAATAATGCTAGAGGGTCTGGATAAGTGATTGACTGGCCGACTACTGAAGTTAGAAACAATTCGGATCATGGTACGATAATATACTGCGCCTGGTATTCTCTTCCGACCACGTGACTGACCACGTGACTGACACAAGCCTACGTCATCATACCCTTTTACCATGTTTAGCGGCCATTTTTTTGTGACGTAGGCTTGTCTGGGAATAGAAGACCTTGTTTTTTTAGACTATGCTTCGGATCAATGAAATTATACCAAAAAGAAGCAAATATTTTACTAAGCGCGCGCAATGTTAAGACTCGGAAAAGACCCAATTGGGTATTCTTTCAACAGTTTGCGTCTAGCAATGTTACAAGCGTGGCGGCAGTGTCGCGGCACAGTTTTAAGCATCATTTTCTATGAAGGTATCTTGATAAATTCGGATCCAGATAGGATTATTGGAATTTCAAATAACAAAGGACAGTAGATTCCTTTCATGCCTAGAAACGCAATAAATTCCTTTGACTTAGGCATGTTAGGAAAGTATGTTTGGAAATTCAACTCCAAATATGAATGTAAAAAATAAAAATAACTCTAAAATGTTACGTTGACAAGATGCGATAGTTTAAAATACGGTTGACTCGGATAATTAATACGGTTGACTCGTATAATTATGAGCTTCCAAGATAGGTGAGTGTTTCTCCTGAGCGTTTAAGCGCTGTCGTTATCCTCGGAAAATATTGTCGTCTTGTGTATAAGAAAAGGTTAAATTTTTATAGCACTAGTCCAGCGAGCTTTATAGCGCGCTATAGATACAATTTTATACCTTTTCTCATAAACAAGACGAAAATGTTTAGTGAGGATAATGACAGCGTTTCCTTTGCCGAAGAGAAACACCCAGGTCATCGCGCTACGTAATCAAAATCAACATGCGACAGTGATCAGAGGTGGACACAATTGATCACAAGATACTATAGTTCTAAACGCGGTGGACACGATGGATCAGAAGATCGACAGTTCTAAACGCGGTGGACACAATTGATCACAAAATACGACAGTTCACACAATTGATCACAAGATACGACAGTTCTAAACGCAGTGGACACAATTGATCACAAGATACTATAGTTCTAAACGCGGTGGACACGATTGATCACAAGATACGACAGTCCTAAACGCGGTGGACACAATTGATCACAAGATACGACAGTTCAAAACGCGGTGGACACAATTGATCACAAGATACGACTGTCCTAAACGCGGTGGACACAATTGATCACAAGATACGACTGTCCTAAACGCGGTGGACACAATTGATCACAAGATACGACAGTTTCTAACGCGGTGGACACAATCGATCAAAAGATACGTTCTTATTATGTAAGATTTAACATGTATTATATTACCTACTATTTGATCGATGGAAATAACCTAACTGTATTAAATACAGTTAGGTTAGGTTATTGGATAGTGGTCATGGGATAGTGGTCAAGCGTCTACATGTTATTGTATAATCAAAAGATTATAGACATCATAAAAGACTATGAATAAACTGTGATTTATATTTCGGCGACCAGTTCTGACGTAACTTAAGAAATACTTTGACGTAATTGTGAATGGATTACGTCAAAATTGGTCGCCGTATTATAAATCCGAGTTGAATACCAACATTTTGTAAATTGTCCTGAATTTGGGATACAAATTCGGACAAGGCGCCACTAGGTTGTGAGGTACAAATCTTACGTCACGACTATATCCCATTTTGGGATGTTCAGAAACAAAAATCAAAAACTTTATCTATACTTCGTGTTAGTAACGCCATCTTGATGTTGAAGTTGGAACTTAATTGGTATTGGAAGTAATAGAGAAATACATTCCAAAAGTTTGGACTAACGACCTTTCAGGTCACAGAGATATGACAAGATGAATCGCGCGAATCTCATTGTAAAATATTTATTTGTGGAAATGTGATTCTTATTAGAATAGAAATAAGTTGTGAAATGGGCGAGCAACGCACACGTATGCTGTAGTCTTTAAACTTTGTATATAGTAGTATTAAATAAATAGAAAAGTTTAAAAAAAAAGTATTAGTACGAGATCTATTTTTAAGCATAGAGAATATAGAATATTGAATGTAATTTTCCGAATATTATTTTTTTATAATTTGCGCATAGCAACGAAGCAGTATTTTTAATAAATTCGTTTGTATTGTAATAATGCATTTTTTAAATTTTAATTCGGTTTAGTTCGGTGGCCAGTTTTTTGTGAATGGGGCTGGCGGTTACAGGTTTTTTCCGCTAAGATTTTTGGCTAATCTGAATTTAGTGTTTAAAACCGTGAATCGGACCGATCTTAAGAAAAACGCGACGTCAATCTTTTTAATTCCGTTAATAAAAAAAGAAAGGCGCCAATAATTGGCGGAAAAATTCAGCCGCGCCCATATTAGTCGAGTGGGTTTGTAAATGTATACATGAGTGTGTAAAAATAGTTGTCTATTTCAAATTTTCCGTAGGAATGGAGTAATTATTAGTGATAGAGAGCAAATAAATGTAGTTTAGGGGCCTATTTCATAGCCTTCTTACCGCTGTATGAGTGTGGGGCCTTATAATCTATGTCACCCAAGATTATTTACATTAGCAGCCCCTCTAGCATGATTTCTCTATTTGCACAGGCATGGCTTTCGCTCTCTGAAAAGTGTGGGAAGATGTCCTTTTCTATGCAGCTAAGGCGACGCGCTATGAAAGAAACCATACTAGAGTGGAAGATACATTCAATCCTACATGGACAGTCGTTCTATCTGCCTTTTTTCTTTCACAAGAGTGAAAAAGTACGGCAATTTCGACATCTCTTTTTTCCGCCTGTGATAGAAAGAAAGGGAAAGAACGCTTGAAAATCGCGGTTAGTAAGATGGGCTTAGATCCGAAAAAAAGAGAGATCGAAATGTGCCTTTGTTTGTGTTACATTGCGCATGACGGCTTTCTCATTTTGTCGCTATGGCGTGGCATGCTAGCCCTAATTAGTAATCTTGGGGACACAGATTATAAATTCGTAATGAAATCTTTAACACGGTGGCAGTTCTCTAGTCTGTATGAACTCCAACCCGATTCTGCTGAATGTCGAATCGGACAAGCCGAGCCAATTCGTTATTTTCGCGGCAAATGTTTTATTTTTTATTTTACGAGCGGAATCGGGGGCCGGTAACTGTATTGTGTAATCTATCTATTATTATATTGTAAAGGAAAAATATTTCTCAAATTGAAAATAGAAAAAACGGTTCATGTCTTTAAAATTAATTGCGCTTGTGGCGCCATCTGTGAGTTTAGGTTGAAATATACCACTTATGATTTTGGTTATTTCGGAATGTAAATAAAACATAAGCCAAATGTCTTATGTTAAAAGTTACATTAAATAAAATATGTTTGCGCCCTTTTTTTGTAATGTAACAAGAAATAATAACAATTTTTAACTCCAAAATTTTGTGTTGTATTCGATTGTAATAAAACCTACTTAAATAATTTTTTTCTTAACTTTTTCTGAGAATTTAACTCTCTTTAAAATATGAATAAATTACTTAATTTTTTTTTATTCGTTAAAGATTTCAAGTCTCGATGTAAATTTTATTCAAATGATTCAAATTTTAATTTGTTTTAATCCCTACCTGTATTTATTACAATTTATTTACTACTTTATTATTATTAATTTTACAAACGCTTATCCTAACTTCTTTAGTTTTAAACTATTTTACAGTTTTATGTAAAAAGAAACGTTCAATTTTAACTGTCAACTTTTATTTTTAAAAATAAATTATTCTGTATCTAGTTTTTTAATCTGTATACTTAAAAAAGTTTGCCAAGATATGTTTCCGTAATGTCAACTTTACTGCCAGTACATAAGGTCGATTTAAACATATTTTGAGGAAGGTTTCGTCCGAGGATGAATGGAAATTGTGAGAGTACGAAAATTCGTGTTGTGTGCATTGGTTGGTTTTAACTATAAAATGGATATATAAATTATATATACGAATAAATAAATAATTTTTGAAGCACTCCCTTTTTGTTTTATTTCTGTGCAGTCCTGGATTTGTAAATAGGCCGTATAGGCCGCGGCCTAGGGGCGGCAGATTCAGAGGATGCTCACTCGATTTCAGAGGCTAAAACAAGTATTTAGGCTTAAACGTATTTAGTGATAGTTCTGTCCTTCACACTGCTCATACAAATGACAGTGACAGCATCATATTTAAACATGTTTAGGCCTAAATACTTTTTAGTGCAAGCCAGCCTAAAAGTCAAACAAGTTCACTGGTTTTCTCATGGTTTTACGTTAAATCCCAGAAACTTATTCCTATCGAAAATTATTAATCCTAGGTCCTACGGTTATTGTACCTACCTATTTTATCTATATTACTGCGTCCAAAGTCCCGTAAAAAATAATAATTGTTGTTTCTTTTTTACACTCTTTATTAATGACTAATTCATTCGTAATTGCCTTCCTTGCAATTGGAAAATTATTAATTTAGAAAGGTACATGGGGCGGCGGAAATAAAGTGGCCTACACTCATAAACAATATAAATCCGGCACTGTTTCTATTCACTCGTACACAATATTGTGCTTTGGGTGGATCTTAAAACTTTCTTATATCGATTCTAGTCTATGGACTACTTAACTTCTAGGGTTGAACCAAGAAGCTTGAAATTTTCTCTTGGGTTGAACCCTTAGATTAAAAACTTTTCGCTTGTTGAACCTCATCTGGCAGCACTTTTCTGTCACTCAGGAATGTCATTTGCTAGAGCAAATAAGATAGACGGAACGCGATCGCGCGCGGCGGTGCTGCGGCGTGCGGTCGCGTTCCGTCTAAGGGTCAGCGCACACCCAGCGTAAAACTGTTCGAGCATGCGCGAGCAGATTTCATTGATTAAATTGATAATGAACTCTATTCCCATTGAAATAAAGTTGAAAATAGCTTGCAAGTGATTAAATCCCTTCAGCGTCTGTTCGAGTATGCAGTCGCGAGCATGCGCGCGGATGCTCGCGCATGCTCGAGCATGTTCGAGCATACGCCCGTGTCGATGCTTGCGATCCGTCGTAAGTGTTGCCACCTCGGCCGGTTTCGTACTAAATCTAGCATATTTTTTAACTACTTTAGCCCGAAAAGGGCAATTTACTACAGATAATATTATACAACGTGTTAATGAATTAACGCAAAACTAGAAAGTAGTTTGTTTAGAATCGATAGCAGAATCGAATTATCATGGTTTCAACATAGGTAATTTTTTTCAAAATTTTAATTTTTTTTTTCATAAAATTTTTAATTTACTAAACCCGATGTCAACCCACCCCACGGGCACACTCACCCTACTTACTACCAAAACAAGATTATAAAAATGTATCCATGAGTACGTTAGCGCTTTCTTTCAGTGCTGAAATGATAACAAATCATTTTTGCCTCCGAACTTAAAATGCGAATAACTTTAAATTTTAAGTATCAAAATAATGAAATTATTGTTTCAATCTAATTCTTTTGTTATAAATCAGTAGGGGTGTATGAGGTTTTGCGCTAATTTATTAACACGTTGTATAATAATCGAACTCTTTTTGAAAATACAAAGAAAATCTGAAAGGTCGAAGCAGATTTAGTAGGTTTTCAAATTGTTCATATTCCATTTTATAGTTCCTAGCCATAAAATAACTGTCCCTAGAACTTTAAACCGTAACACAGCACTTTTCCTGCTCTTGCTCCTCTTCCTCTGCTAGTAACCCAATAATTACCAAATCCCAGTCCACCATACTTTAAAATTACTCTTCGCACGTCTTTACTTTAAAATATTGTAAACACAACTGCAAAATTCACTGTCAACTGTAGCAACACGGGAGCATCCGCGAGACTGTTCGAACACGCGCGAGCATGCTCGCGCATGCTCGCGCATGCTCGAGCATCCGCCGCTGCCGCCGGCGGATTTCGCCTCTGCCGCCGGCGGATTTTGCCGCTAGGTGTGCGCGACTGCACAGAACATGCTCGAGCATGCGCGAGCAGATTTACGCTGGGTGTGCGCTGACCCTAACTCTACCTTATTTGCTCTAGCAAATGATGTTCCAGTGTGACAGAAGAGGATGGAACGACAGAAAAAGGCGATGCGGTGCTGCCAGATGAGGTTCAACCCTAAAGCCTCAATTAATTTTGCCTAACACCAATGAGTTTACTAAATACGGCCCTGATGTAGTATCTAGAGCACCATCAATTTAGATAGGTACAAAGAATACAGGGTGTTACAGAAGTAAAAATAAAAATTGAAAACTTTTAAGGGGTGGTTTAGTCAAACTAAACAACTTTCACTATGGGACCAACATCGAAATCGCGAAAAAAAAACTTTTGTCCCATACATTTAGCTCAAGTAGATCTGTAGTTTAGTATGGAACATCGCATCGTATCAAGGCGATTATGGCAAATCTCCTCATTTTGGGGGACGCCAATGTCCAACAGTGGACGTCTATCGGCTGGTATGATGATGATGATCATATTTTTTTTCGCGATTTCGATATTGGTCCCATAGTGAAAGTTGTTCAGTTTGATGGTCTTAACCACTCCCTTAAATGTTTATTTGTATTTTTGTAACACCCTGTATAAATAAAATGATACACAATTCGAACGCAGAATCATTTATTTCCCACACCAGACACGTAACAAACTTATCCAGGAGGCCACTTCATCTGCCTGCCGCCGAGGATGTGGATGTGGAGATGGTAGACGCTCTGGGCGCCGTTCTTGCCGTCATTGACGACCAGCCGGAAGCCGGACTCGTCCAGCCCTTCCTGCTGCGCTACCTTGCGCGCTACGATCATGAGGTGGCCTGGTGGAAGATATTACATTATTATTAAAAAATGTTAAACGTAGGGATTATTTTTTAAATATTTTATGGAGGTGGCACAGCCCGGACACTGCATACAAAAATTTGAAATTGACAAGATGACGTCAGCACATGCGAAGCCACAGAAATTGAACCTTTCTTCGTAGGTAACGAGTAACCAGTGCGAGGTAACCAGAGGGCGATAGAGGGTGAGGTAAAAAGTTGGTGGGAGGAAGGGAGTGTTCGTACTGTATAATCCCCGCAAGTTGATATTGCTATGGAACCTTGTCACCATAACCGCTGAGTGACGTCATCAAGCACGGGCTAACCTTGGGAACGGTACTGATGGTGCACAGTCGACTACGTCAAAATTACGTCACCAAGATGGCCGCCAGTCGCAATATCAACTTGCGGGGATTATATCTAGTAATAGATACTCTTTCTTATACTGTGACCCTGGTTTGGCAGTACGGAGCGTGGCAACCATTACAAAACCCGCCGGAGACAGAAACATTATGCATCAATTTATTTTAAAGGCAAGCACAAACATCAGCTAGATAAAACAGCCTGTTCTCAAAAAACGTTGTTGCAACACTGACAGCCAGTGTTGCAAAAGCTACCGATTTATCGGTAGATCTACCGATTTCGGATACTGTCTACCGATATACCGATTTTAGGCTGTGATCTACCGATTTATTTACCAGCAGATTTTTTAGCTAAATCTTGAAGTATTTTTGCCGTTTTTTGTGGCAGATGCTATGAATTTAGGGTTAGTGATGAATCTTATCATACCTTATCAGAAAGGTGGGACTTTCCCTTGAAAGATAAGGAAGAGGTTTCATGCTTTTTAAATCCCTGCTGAAAAATTATCGAGAAATATTTTTCGATATAACTAAAATAACACATAAGTCTTTCTTTTTACCCAAGTTTCTAGTTTTGGTGAATACGCAACTGGCTGGCGGAACAAAATTATGATGTGTCAGCATGTGTCATGGTTCAGAATTTGTTGGCGAATGAGCACTGTTGGAAAAAAAGAACCTAAAAACAGAACTTTATAAACATTTCTTAACTTTTAGACAATCTACCGATTTCTACCGATTTTTTGTCGCAAATTGTACCGATTTTATTAAAGTCACTTTTGCAACACTGCTGACAGCTGCTTCTTGACAGCCGGTCGGGTCGGCCGCGTCGGTTTTCAGCCCGAAAGGTGGTCCCGATTTTCAAGTGGTTTCCACTTTACGATATATTTAACCAACCAAACATGGACAAAAAGCACGTATTTTCAACAACAGAAAAGAAAGTATTCGTCGATATCGTAAAGAAATACGAAGTGGTGGAAAACAAAAGAACGGATAGCGCAACTCTAAACGCAAAAAGAAAGGCATGGGATCGAATAATGCACGAATTTAACTCTAATCCTCTATCTGATGTTAAAGTAAGTACAAATATAAGCTCAAATAGGTATAAAAGCACTTAGGCACTTAGGTACGTAGGTAATGTTTAAATAATTAAAGTGAATGCATAAATCAGATGCCCTAACTCTTCGTCACCCCTCGATCGATGGAGGGCTTAAGAGGGGATTAAACGTCTCGCGAGAAAGCCGTCTTGGTGCGGTGCTATTATAAGCCACACTGAACATATAGAATACAGTATTTGTGCCCATAAACACTCGAAAACTAACTTGGAAACATGTTTTAAATCATTGATTACTAATTCCAATCAAACCAGTAGTTTTACCAAAATGGGGATATCGTAGATAGAAAAAGTAATAGGAGGTGAAAAAGCAGCTCAAGAAGAGACCACATAGCAAATTTTTGTTCTAGTAAAAAAATGAGATCGCTACCTTATTGCTGACCTTATCGATGTAACCACTTTTAGTACTAGGAAAGCCATCTGCCTAGCTAGGTCGCCAACCCGCGATATCGATAGCATGATACAGCGCTATCACGCTTCTCTTTCTATAGGCGCGCGAGCGAACGAGATAGAAGACTAAATTTGATAGATGGATGTGTTAAATGTCGCTATCGCGAGTTGGCATACTAGCCCCGCTGATTCCGGAGTCACTTCATATAAATTATACCTAGGATTTTATGACTATCGCTCTCTTATACGCAGTTACACTGATATTATGTCTACTAGCGTAAGTGAAAAAATTTTCGTTTATATAGATTTAGCGGAGGACTATATAAAATAATTACAACATTTAGGCAAGCCAAATAGGACATATCAAAATTGAAGCATGCCTGTTTCCTCGATGTTTTCCTTCACCTAATAGCCAGTGGTGTTAGTCTGCCTCGATAGGAATCAAACTTACCTACTGCATGGTAGGCAAAGCTCGCCACTAGACCACAAAGACTTCTAACACCAACTTATAATATGGTAATAAATGTATATTTCAGGCAACAGCTAAACAGTTGCGTAGATTATGGATGAATCTAAAGCAGAGACGGAGAGATGAGATGATAAAACGTCAGCAGCGACAATACATGGCGCGGCTATCATCAAATGAAGTGATTGAACCGGACCTGTCACAAGTTAAATCTGAAATACTTGTGGAAATTGGTGAATCTTGCGACTCTGACAATATTTCTGGTAAATTTCTCTACGTTAACAATAATCAGCCTTATGGTTCAGGAGTGCAATTTTTTAAACTCATTTGTTGAACTCAGCAGTTGTAAACGTCAAAATAACTGTTGAGATATGCATATTTCTACTGCTGATTTAACTTTCAAAAATCATACTTCAGGAGTGCAATTTTTGAAAGTCAAATCACCAGTACAAAGATGCGTATCTCCATAGTAATTTTGACATTTTCAACTGCTGAACTCAGTGAATGAGATTCAAAAATCGCACTCCTGGCTTTAAATGGACCACCTCAATACTTCAAGTCAAAAGGGGACGGCCTAGACGTACATATACGGACCAAATTGGTGACGTGCCTAAAAAGGGCCAGGTCAGACCTACAAAAAACTGACGAGCATGTATCAAAGGACTAATGAATGTGGAAGAAGCTAGAGAGGTATGACAGGATCGTAGCAAAGGGCATTCCGTTGTCTCTGCCTAGTACGTAGTGCCTACCCCAGTGGGAGACAGGTGTGAGAATATGTATGTACTTACTTATGTACCTCAATTCTTGCCGTGAATGGGCTGGGCGTCATACAAGGCGACTAAGGGATTAAAGGTTTCTTATGCAGTATTTTTGTGGGTGTTTTGCGCCCGCCCTTCGTAAAGTGAATTGAGCTTTTATCAACTTTATATCCTACTGTACGTTTTTATTTAAATCCTAACAATCCTATGAGGGCTGGATGTAACTTGTCCGTATGAAAGCACATTTTCCTCTATCCCTTTCTATCGTTCAGACCATTGCTTCTCACCCTCAAGCAAGCAATGTTTCTCACTCTAGAATGTTTCTGAGTGAAAGAAAGGGTTAGGACTATGACCACAATGAGTTTTTATATCGATACAGTCGCGCGTTCTAAACGCTCTTCTGCATCGCTGCAGAAGATCACATGCATATGCTTGATTATAATTTGAGTGTCCTTAATTTGCTGATGGGTTTTTAAAAAAATGACCAGACAAACAACAACTTTCTCTATTGCATCAACATCAAAATCGCGGAAAATAATCAACTATTCCATAAAAACTGCAAATTTACTCAATCCAAGGTTCAGCTGATTTTGTTTTCGGGATTTCGATGTTAGCCCCAGCAGTGAAAGTTGTTCAGTTTGATGGTCTGATCATCCCCTTAGCAAACAGTCAACATATAAGGCAAAACCCTGTATGCTGCAGCGCTACTGCATCGATGCTAATACGCGATATAGTTGCGATACAAAATCAAAACTGTGCGGCCGCTGGCCGACGATAATATTGCGACTGTATTGATGCAAAAAGTCACCGTCGGCTATGACCGGCCCGAAAATGTGGTTCCCAAGACAAAACCCAACCTTTAGAACACTATTTATTTATCAGAAATTATCATTGAAAGAGACCCTTTGTTGGCAGTAGAAGTAAAAGACTTGAAAGCCACTCCCTCCCATCTTCCAATAGACCCAAACTTCCCATCTACACCTCTCCTATCAACATTTTCCCTCCCTTCCCCTCCAAACAATGGCAGTCTAGCAACATTACAAAATAAGGCAAACAAAACTTTAGAAATGGATGACCGGAGAGAGAAACGGGCACAAGAGATACATCAGTTCGAGATAAAACTTCTTAAGGAGAAGATAAGAGAAGCAAGAGCGAAAGCTGACCTAGCAGAGTTGTTGTACAGGCGACAGTCGCCCAGTGGCAGTTAAACAGGTAATTGTAACCACTTAATAAAAGACTTATTGTACCATACAAGGTATTGTTTCTGGTGATTTATGGATATATACATCCCACTGCAGGGCACAGGCCTACCCTTAGCTACGCGTGCACGATGCAGATTGGTAGACTTCACATAAGTACGCATCAGAATTTCCTATTCAGCTTAAGCAGATTTCCTCACGATGTTTTCCTTCACCGTTTGAGAGCAGTAATATTATTGCATAATGGTACCGATTCGGACTGTGCCACAACTTAACTTAACTAAATTTATTCCTGTCACTTTCTAAAAACGCCTTAAATAAGATGGCGTACATTATGATGGCATCTTATTTTGGGTGTGTAACGTCACTTTGACAGCACTTAAAGTCAGCTGTTGGTTTTCTGTCTCTTTTCTTAATCTTATTTTAGAAAGTGACAGGAATAAATTTAGTTAAGTCGTGGCACAGTCCGAATCGGGGCCAATATTAACATAAGTTAGACAAATTCATTTTATGTTGCAATTGCAACCAACTTACACAACTAACGCAAAATAGGCGTGTCCGTATAGTTAGCAGCCTCACCAGCTCATTCGAAGGTTTTGACTAAGCCACGATTTAGTGCCCAATTAGTGCAATTTGGTGCCCAAAGCACAGATTTGGTGCTCATGTAGTTTAAAAGATATTTGGGTACCTTACTGAGGCTGCTAGATAGACGTCAAGCTAGCAGTCGCATTTTGAAATACTGTTTGTATCGATGTGATTTATATAAATAAATAAATAAATAAATGTTTCTTTATTTCTTCTCACACATAATATTAGTCACGACGTTATGTCACGATTTAGTGCTCATTTAGTGATTCCTATATCCAAAATTTCATTAATATTGATCCAATACAAGCCGAGATATGATAGTACATTGTTGAGGCTGCTAACTAGACGTTTATTCCAACGATGATTCCAATGAAACGGATGCACATTTGTAACAGATAAATACATAGCGATTTAGTGCTCGATTTGGTGACTCTTATGATATTTATGAAAAGTAGAATTTTCTTTCCTATGTCCCAAAATAATTACGTAAACTTCTACATACAACGATTTTCGGTACAACCGTGCACAAAAATTTTCATTTCTCGGAACTACTACCATGAGCTAGCGCTTGCGCTCGCGCAAGTAGTTCATAGTTATACCGAGAGATGGCGGGGCTGGCGGATTGTTTACGTGAGTTACGGAGATGCGAAAACGTGTCTTTTTATTACATACAATGAAGAACTAATTGCTTGATACAAATTAGTGCATTATAAGTTATAACTTCTTTTCCTCGTCTACAGTTCCACATTGTATTATTTATACTATAAATTAACTAACTGCCTCCGTGGTCTAATGGTTAAGAATATTGGGCTTTCGACACGGAGGTCGTGGGTTCGATTACCACAGGGGACACCTAGTGATATGTCACTTTGTGCATTTTTCCCCAGTTGATTAGGAAATTGCAGGCTGAGTCACCTGATTGTCTGAAAAGAAAAATTATTCCGTTCTTCGGATGGCGCGTTAAGCCGTTCGTCCCTGCTACTATCTCTGGTGGTAGTAGTCATTACATAAAAACCACGTCAGGCGGTCTGAAAAAACTTTGACATCAGGGCTCTGCCCACGTGATAAGAAGAAGACTAATGGGGTGTTCAGACCCGCACGACCAAAGCGACTGGGAAGCGGGAGCGTCTACCGCGTGGCGGTCGCTGCCCATGTAATCTTACGGCGTACCGCCAAGTCGCCCAAACCAACGCGACCATGACGCGGGAAGGCAGCGTCAGCGGAGCGGGAAGCGCGCGTCAAGTGGTCAGACGTGTACAATGTTACGCTCACGTAACAAAATAAAACACAAATTTTAAATTTCAGTACATTTTGGTTCTTTATGATAGATTTGGAACGTTTTTCCTAGATTTTTTATAGATTTTGGTTGTTTTTGGTTCTTTTTGTAGATTTTGGAAATTTTTGTTTCTTCTGGTACCTAGTTTTTGGTAATTTCTGGTAGATTTTGGTAGCAAAAACAAAAAAAAACTATGTAACTATGTAACGGCTACTACCACAAGAGATAGTAGCAGGGACCAACGGCTTAACGTGCCATCCGAAGCACGGAATCATCTTTCTTTTCAGACAATCTGGTGATTTAGCCTGTAATATCCTTACCAACTGGGGAAAAACGCACACAGTGACATATCAGGAGGTGTCCCCCGTGGGAATCGAACCCACGACCTCCGTGTCGAGAGCCCGGTGCTCTTAACCATTAGACCACAGAGAGGCAGTTATTGGCAGGGCATTTCAATAAGAAAAGTCAAAAATCTGTGTGTGATTTATTCACTTATAATAAATCTGTTCATTATTCTCCTAGTTTCATTTAGTTTTTCTAATAAACATTCAGTTTTTACCCAACTGCGCTAGAAGGAGGGTAATAGTAATCGTAAAGTAAAATAAGGACGTAGTTTGCAAAAATTACCTTATCTGTCTGAGAATGAGAATGAGTATTGTCACTGTTATAAAAATTTAATGTCATTTCACTTTTTTGCTTGGCAGTACTAACCATAAAATTAAAAACAATTTTAAACCCTATCACAGTTGAATAAAGTCTAAATTTGATCAACGGTTTCGTCAGACCTAAATTACGATTAGTATGTAGATGTTTACGTAATTTTTTTGGGAAATAGGAAAGAAAATTCTACTTTTCATAAATATCATAAGAGTCACCAAATCGAGCACTAAATCGCTATGTATTTATCTGTTTCAAATGTGCATCCGTTTCATTGGAATCATCGTTGGAAGAAACGTCTAGTTAGCAGCCTCAACAATGTACTATCATATCTCGGCTTGTATTGGATCAATATTAATGAAATTTTGGATATAGGAATCACTAAATGAGCACTAAATCGTGACATATAAATCACATCGATACAAACAGTATTTCAAAATGCGACTGCTAGCTTGACGTCTATCTAGCAGCCTCAGTAAGGTACCCAAATATCTTTTAAACTACATGAGCACCAAATCTGTGCTTTGGGCACCAAATTGCACTAATTGGGCACTAAATCGTGGCTTAGTCAAAACCTTCGAATGAGCTGGTGAGGCTGCTAACTATACGGACACAAATAGGCACCTAAGTCGTCGAGTTGCGGAAAATGAGCCCGCTCAACCAATACCAATGCAACCAACTTTCCACAACTTTCTTTGCATGGGTTTCGGAAAAGTTTAACACCCCATTGCACCACTTTAGGGTCCATTTGCTTTAGTCATGAGCATATTCTTAAGCTATTTATCTTTTTTTTTTCAGGTGTTCTTGGGACTAGAAGAATAAAGATTAATTCGCCGTGTGGTCTCACAGCTAAGAATAGGTGGTCTATTCTAAGCCACATGGGTCACTTTGTGGTCTTCCCAAGAGACAGGGTTACTAAACAATGATTTCTTTGTGTTTTTTCTGAAAAAGTTGAATAAAATCCTTCAATTCTTCGTTTTAGACAGAATCTGTATCATTTTTTGGAACTATTGAAGGGACTACGAAGGGATTATGTGGACCTCTGATAGAAGCTTTAACCAAATACTGAAAATTAAATAATGTCATACTATGTAATGTTTTCTTTTTTCATATTTTCCAAAAATACATTTCATTGGCGAATCAAATTCATTGGGATAGTTCAAAAGTTGCAAGAGAATTCGTTTTGAATTTTGAATATTCTAGGAGTCGCGTCACAGGTCAGTTACCTGCTCTCCGGCCTGGCATGAAGACCCTCCATTTTGTGGTGGTTCAAGTGTTTTTGTACATAAACAATCCTCGAAATGAACGATTTTTTTTTTCAAATGTTTATAATATGCCACAAAATATGTAATAGTACATAGTTCTACATACAGAACGGCCACTCCCCGCCCCCCTCTGACTTCAGATACCCCACCTCCCCTCACACTCTCTGTGGTAACTTGAGGGAAGCCGAGCAAGGGAATGCAGTCAGGCGCGCGCACCCGTTGGATTTGACTACATAAAATATATTTTATTTTCCTCCTCACAGTAAAAATAAACATTGGAAAATAACGCTAAATTCACATTTTCTGTGATACTTTAGCTTAAAAACAATTTTTAATAACAGAATGAACTATAAAAAGTAATGAAATGTATAATGTAGTTCATACGATGCGTGTTAAGTCAACCCTACAAAGCAGCTTCGCAAAGTGCGCATGTGCGAACGTCATCATGTCAAATCTAAAACGTTGTTTGAAGTGCCGGACCTGTGAATATGCTATCGGTCTGAAAACCATGCGCAGTTCCTTTGTATGCATCTATGGTTGCAGGCTTGCAGGCATGGCTTCCCACTGTCAGGCTGCCTTCATTTAGTCACTACAAGTCATAAGCTATCCGAAAAGTGTCTGCTTCTTAGACACATTATTTTAAGAGATCATAACAATTACCAATAGCCCAGTCATTTTACGGTTTGAGCCGGGACTAATTACTAATTGGTTTTTTTTTTCGGCACAGTATTTAAGAGCCAATTTGAGCTTAGAAATGTACCAAAATTAAAAAGAATCTCGTCAGCAACAGTTTCAAATTTAAAATTTTGGTCGTTTATATCTCGTTATGAAAAAACCTGATGATAATTTTTTTTGCACATATTTCAGGCATTATACATACTTCAAATATGGTGTTATTATTTTTGTCCACTTAGAAGGTTTTGAAAAATACATTCGTATTTTGTAATAAAAACCTCTTTTTTTAAATTTCAGTGCCTATTTTATTGCTAAAAATAATTTACATTGTAAAATCTTATTCAAATGAGTGCATGGTATTAATATTATTAATTTAAAAGCCTTCTGGGACTCACAATTTTGATTTCTATGTTGCGTAGCGAATTTTTTTTTACTTGTTTTCAGATAGTCTTTTTGTCACTAAATAGTACCGGTTGCAGATTAAAAGTCCAATTAGTAATTACTTCCCACCTCCTAACAAAAGTCCGTAAAATGACTGGGCTACAAAGATATGCTGACATACACATATGACTTGATATGACAATTACCGATAAATGCTTTTGCTGTAGAACGTAAGGGGAAGAAGTTATTAAGGAAAAACTGAAGGTCGAAAATTTCGCAGTTTCCCCCCACTCCACGCACAGGGTCCTCGAGATCCAAAACTTAAGAAAATGTTAATAAATGGTTTATTAACCTGAACAACATCCCGAAGTCTCATTAACTTCTGACCTTTTTCCACCTAACCACACTTTTTCCAACCTTTATTATTTAACCATTATTTTCTCATTGGTTGATGTAATAAAGTTTAGGGTAAAATTGAGAAAATTAAAAAAACAATTGTAGCACAAGATTAGACTAACACTTTCATGGAGGAAAAACAAGCCAAGCATATAATTATCCATGGGGAAAAAAAAGGCAAATTTTCAAACAACACTAACTGCTGACGACCTACGCACGGCGTAGGTCGGCGACAGATGAGCCGCAGAGCTGAAGAACCCACGAAACGAGCCAGTTCACTTCCATTTCGCCTATGCTCATGACCTACCGCGCGAGTCACCGAAAACCTTACGCCAGCGCGGGTGACCGACGACGCGAGCCACATTATCATTTCAATGTTACGACTGTGCGCACTACCTACGAGAGGGGTCAAGTGCTATTGCATTTCGCCTGTGCTCATGACCTACAGCGTGAGTGACCCACGAGGTTAGCCGCATTGATCTTTTTACGCTATGACTGTGCGCACGACGCACGAGGGGTGTCAGTTTGAGCACTGCACGAGGATCATGATAGCTTAGCAGCGAAAGCGTTAAGTGAAAGCCAGCCAGTTACATTGCAATATAGTACAATCTTACCCAAGAGCTGCTCATCCTCATCCTCTGCCTTCGACAGCTGCTGGATTGGCTTGCGAGGAATCACGAGGATGTGGGTCGGAGCTTGGGGGCACACATCGTGGAACGCTACGCACTGCAACCAATATATGGTAGGTTTTAAAACGATTATATGGTTAAGTAGCCCTGACTTGACTCCGTATCACCAATTTTGGGATTTTCTGTCTGTCTGTCTGTTTGTTTAATGACGACCCGGTTGGTGTAATGGTTACCACGCCGGACTGCCAAACCAGGGGTCCTGGGTTCGAATCCCGGTTCGGTCATGGATGTTTATATGTTTGTGCCGTTATTGTATGGTTTCCATAATAAACAGCCTATAAATAGTGCTTTCTTGGGATCATTACAATGTATGTGCCTGTGAGCGTTATTTATTTATTTATTTATTTATTTGAGCATCACATAAAAAACTAGGTACTGAACATAGATTTGTACTGAACCAATTTTGACGAAATTTTTTTTTGTTTGAAATTTTATGGTTTGTCTTTAAGTCTGGAATATAATTTTTAGTAAAGGACTAAATAATTTTTAATTATAATAGCTCCGAGCCTTCAGAACAAAGAGAATATAATCACTACGTTCTTCAGGACTGCTTTTTGAGGTTCTATTCTGAACATAACCTTATTCTTACTGTCAAAATAAAAAGGTACCTTGGTAACTTTGACAAGTGTGCAAAGTACACTAGATAAATGTAATTTGCACATTTCAAACCCATCGTAAATAGTGTATTTATTCGATTAAAACTTCCAATAATTACGCAGAAAACAAAATCAGCTGTTCCAACCTGTCATGAGCCGGCGAAGAAAAAGACCTATTGGAATGTGTTGAAATATAATATTTTGATTACCTGTTCATCTTCGTAGACGAATTTAGCAGGTATTTCCTTGCGCAGAATCTTTCCAAAGATCGTATCGCCGCCGGGAGCAGCTGACTGCGCTAATTCGACTTCACCGCCCGCCATGTTTGCTAAAATTATGATGAAATGAAAAAAAAAACTGCAGTTTTCATTTTTTTTAAGACCTGGGCTGCCAGACTACGAAATATGGAATCGTGTAAAATTGTCATAATCAATCAATGTAATCTAATGCCGGCTTTTCATTCTCGCCGAGAACGGGCGAGACAGGCCGAGAACGAGAGTGTGGATGCCCTTCATTGTTCTCGTGGCATCATAAGCCATAGTAATTTTCCTTGAAAGTTCTCGCCGCGAGTTCTCGGCGAGAGTGAAGTGCAGGCATATTGGTAGTTCCATTCAGTGTAGAAAAAATTATGGAAAAATGTGTAATAAACCAAATAAGTAGCTTTCTGAGTAATAATAATATCATAGATAGCTGTCAACATGGCTTTCAGAAGGGTACGAGTACAAACACCTTATTGTCAAAATTCACCAATGAGATAAATGGATATCTAAATGATAAAAAGTTTGTGGTTGCCGTATTCTTTAACTTCAAAAAAGCCTTCGACACCCTCCAGCATGAGACTTTACTCACGGCCATGAATGAGTGTGGGGTGGGAGGGCCGCTGAACGATTGGTTCAGAGACTATCTCACCGCACGTTCATTCCGTGTCAAAATAGATAACACCTGTAGTGACCCACCTACTTCTGTATGCTGTGGGTTACCACAGGGCTCAGGATGTGGACCAGTCTGCTACCTAATGCATGTTAACAGCCTATGCAGAGTAATAAACAACTGTTCATCATATATGTTTGCTGACGACCTATGTGCTCTGCGAGCCGGGCGTGACATGGACGAAGTTAGTGGTCTCGTGCAGGAGGATGTTGATAGAGTTGTTAAGTGGGCACACGACAATGGCATTGTACTCAATAATGATAAAACTAAATTACTAATAATACACTCCCCTTATTCTTGTATGCCGGACTCACCCTGCCATCTAATCACCCATACTTTTGAATGTTTTCACAACAATAATATAAACTGTAAATGTAAGCTAATTGAAAGGACACCAGTAGTAACATATCTAGGAATGCAAATAGATGAAAATTTTGGTTGGACAAAACATATCGATTATTTAATTAATAAATTAAGAACATTGTTAAGTAAATTTTATCAGCTACAATACAAAGTACCAAAAGATTTATTAAAATGCTTATATGTATCATTAGTTGAATCAATAATTGGGTATGCTCTTGATTGCTATGGCCTCACATTCAAAACACACATTGACAAAATAGAATCAATCCAAATTAGATTTTTAAAACTTATTGTTGATAAAAAGACTAAAAATAAATGTAAAGAAAATTACCGGATGTTATTCAAAATATGCAAAGTACTTCCTGTGGGCCTTAAGCATAAATATTTACTAGCATATAACAACCACAGCAACCATGAGCATAGATCGTATATTGATCATAGCATTGGCACCAGAGCACAAGTACAAGGTAAATATCAAACCGAAAGAGTCAACAATTACTTTGGAGGAAGGTTACTAAAACGTAAGTTACCATCATTGTATAATGAAATGCCACCCTCTTTAAGAACTGAGGAAAATAAGCGTAGGTTCGGTAGATTATTTAAAATTCATCTGCTCAACTCCATTCAATAAATAGATATTTAGTATTATGTACCTAAGTCACCCTAAGTTTTGTTTTATGTTATAAAATTTATAAAAAATTATAAAATATTGTATTGAGAATTTGAGACTCTTGATCCCACAGACAAACCGTGGAAACGGTTTTGTGGGTCTTTCCTATGTATGTGTATTCAAGAAATAAAGTTTTTTGAAATTTGTTTTTTTTTTTTTTTAGTTGTCGGCATGCCGTAAAAATTGTCGTGCCAAAAGTGTTTATACGGTGCTTTTTTTCAGGTGCCGCAGAATTGGCACCGCGTAATTGTCATCGTCTAAGCCTACAATAACGTTAGTAGTTCCACATCTAATCCACATACATTATAATCCATTTAATAAATAATAATATTCCAAAACAGTTTTTCGTTCAAAATTAAAAGCTTTAAAAACTAGGTAATACGAAACCAGTGTATGTGAAAGCACTGCACTACTATAGGCTACTACACGGACTCCCCTCGCCCTTTTCCCATTGGTCAAAATTTTACTACGGGTCAATTCCATCAGCTGGGTAATTACGTCAAATGGCTATAACTTTTGTTCTATAAGCTCTTATTCAGCAGCGACGACAAGTGCAGGTAGGTATTTATAGTACGCCAACCCGCGATAGCCGTGATACGGCTATATCACGTCTTTTATCTCGGTCGTTTGCGCGCTAACAAACGAGATAAAAGATATGATATAGCCATATCATGGCTATCGCGGGTTGGCGTACTAGCTAGGCTCAAAATAAAAAAATTATAGATATTTGTCGTAATTACCCCGCTGCGGCTGATGGAAATGCTCCGCTCGACAATGGGTCTGACAAACGTTTTTCACTTTACATGTCAAATAAATCTTCAAAAAATTACGAAAAAAACTGTATTTTTACTTTTTTTATATCTTCAAAAATGGCTGAGATATTAACGATCAAATTGCGTATTTCCGGACGAAGGTTTTTAAAAACGCGGGCGGGCGCCCACTAGCCGATGACGTCACACCCCCGGTCATTCGTCAGTCGCGCTCTCGTACGCTCGCTGCTGTGCAGTAAACATCGAGTTCTCTTCAGTGAAAATGGAAAAAAAGTATTGTATTGTGCCTCAGTGTTTCAATTCAACTGTGAAAACACCCGATAAAGTCTTTTTTTATGTGCCTGAGGACCCAAAAATGAGAAAGAAGTGGATGACGGCCATAAAAAGAGTAGATGCAATAGGGCCTAAAACTAAAGCGCACTGCTGTGAAGACCATTTCGATGTTTTTAAACTAATAAAACACAAATAATCATCAACAACATCAAACTCGTACGTGCAAGATGTGGATTGCGATTGCGAGTACCTACCTAGATTTTTTAAATCGTTGTCCATAATGTAGGTCCTAAATAAAACACACACAGACACACTTTAAGGAAGGTTTAAGCTTGAACAAATACCTACCCGACAGTAGGTAATGCTTACATAAAACATACACACCTTTTCATCTTTATTCCGCGAATTTGACAGCCCGGTAGCACAGTCGGTACGGTAGTGAACCTGCCTGCTGTGCCGAGGGTCGCGGGTTCGAATCCCGTAAGGGACAAATATTTGTATGATGAATATGAATATTTGTACCCGAGTCATGGATGTTTGTATCTACAGGGTGAAATTGATATCATTGGCATCCTTTTAAACTAAGAGTCTACCCATCAAACTGAACAACTTTTACTATGGGAGCAAACCGATCAAAGCAAAAAAAATCAGCTGTTGCATACATTTGAGTCGAGTAGGCATTGCAGTTTAGTATGGGACAGCAGATTTTTTAGTTGATCCGATTGGTTTGCTCCCATAGTGAAAGTTGTTCAGTTTGATGGGTAGACTCTTAGTTTAAAAGGATGCCAATGATATCAATTTCACCCTGTATATATGTATTCTATATCGTTGGCCAGTCATCATAATACAAGTCCAGGCTAGATTCTGGTACTTTAAATGTGACTAGATAATTTGTGTGACATTGTCCAAGAAATTATTATTAATTATTATTATTTCGGCAGCCGTAAAATCCTTATTCTTCATAAAATATTGTGCCACCATCAAACTATCCACTCTTGGCAGATTGTCCGACTGACCTTTTTGAAAACCTTCATCCATTCTACACACCACACGGTTTACTTTAGTGTAATCGGTTATAAAATTAATGTAAAAGTATTATTTCCTTGAAATACAAGCACACTATTAGGTATAAACGAAATTAAACTAATTTTTGACGAACAAACGAAACAAAATGCACCGGGCCGAGCGCCGCGCTGTGTCGCGGTCGCGGGCTGAGCGGGGGTGTGACGTCAAAGCGTGAGCGCGCGTAAACTCGGAAATTTTAAAAAGCGCTTAAACTTCTCGTCGTCATAACTTCGGAAATACTGCATGTATTGAAGTGAAATAAAAACTAATGTAATGTACATGATCTACGCTAAGATTTTAAGTGTATTTTTTAGTAATATTTTGACCCTTTTGTGTTCCCCATACTTCACAGCCACATCCACTGAGTACTTTTTTGTCGAATAGATAGAATACAGATCAGTCACACTCACATCACTCTACACAACAACACAAGGAGGTATGAGGTAGTAGGATGTAGAAGGTACTATTGCTTAAAAGAATACAAACATATACACGACTAGACTCTCTTTTGAGGTAGTCAGAAGAATCAACTGTACTACAACCATAGTGTAATAAAAACAAATAGTGGTGAAGCTCAGCTGTAGCGGCGGGTACATATCGTGTGCGGGGGACGGGGCGTACCCTAATTGAATTCGTTATGAGGATACGCATGCAGAGGGGGTCGGGACGCGCTCCTCCCAGCCCGCGCATACCGCTCTCAAGAGACCCGTTGCGCCCGCTGACCTTCACCACTATCAGTTTTTATTCCACTATGCTACAACTATATTTTAAGAGAAGAAATGAAGAGTAGAAATTCGCATACATTTATGAGAATTCTCATTCATCTGGTAACCCTGCTGCAGATATGTTTTTAACAGTAAATTACTAGACGATTAATCGCGATTTTCCGACATTCTATCTCTATATCTCTATATATATCTCTCTCTTCTCTTTCTTTAGGTAAATGGGTGGCTGGGTCCCTTAGCTTAACTCTATTGCCGGCTCTTCATTCTCGCCGAGAACGGGCGAGATATGCCGAGAACGAGAGTGTGGATGCCCTTCATTGTTCTCGTGGCATCATAAGCCATAGTAATTTTCCTTGAAAGTGAAGTGCGGGCTTTGGGGTGAGCCACGAGAGGCCCTAATAAAGGACATCACAGATTACTGATGATATAATGTAGCTATGTATTTCGAGGATGTTTCTTGTTTTTCCGTCCCGGTCATATAACGGTCGATTACCGGAAACCGGTAAACTGACAATAGCAGTAGTTGTAGATAGGGTTTTTCCAGGAAGCTGTCTGTTTATATCCATCCATGGTTTTTCATACAAGAATAACAGAAAAATCTTTAGATCATCAGTTTTATTAAGTACAAAAACTTAATAACTAACCGCCTGGCCACGGGACAGAGCGAACGGTACGGCGCGTGAACGCGAATTGCGATTTTAGAATACACTGAGCGTTCTGTCCCTACAACTACAAGCAAGCACGCAGCGGCGCGTAGGCAGTGTATTCTAAAGTCGCAGTTCACCCTGTTTCGTGGCCAGGCGGTAACATCATAAAGCTACACTGGACGCTGTCAAGCTCGCCGAATATCTGGCCGATAAAATATAGAAATAGTAGAGAAGAACATAATAAAAATCCTTTCGTATCGAAAGGACACTTAAGCAAAATGTCCTACACATCAAAATGGCACAAGATCAAATCGACCTAATAGCGAAACGTCCTATTCAGCAAAATGACCTGTTAGCAAATAGTCCTAAAAGCAAAACGACCTCTAATTAAAATGTCACATTTACATGTTCCATGTACAGTCAGGTACTAAATTAATACAGTGTTATTTAAATTTTTTATACAAACAATTTTTTATTCAAATAAGAACCAAATCATGCACTTCGAAAAAATATCATAGGCTTGAAAAGCTTCATCATCATCACGTCCACTGCTGGACATAGGCCTTCCCGAAGGATCGCCACAACGACCGGTCCTGCACTGCCTTCATCCAACAGAGGGTCTACCCGGACATTCGAACTTTGCAATTGTGTGAACGTTATCGTTCCAATGTCAACTCTATTACAATGAAGTTTGGACCGAAATGGTCGCGATATATCGAAAATCGACAGCTACTGAGGTTCTTGTCTTCAAGTATAAAGTTTATGAAAACTATAAAACATTATGAAATAAAAACGGTACCGCAAAGGCATATTTTTTTCATACCTACTGTAAAAATTTTCGTTCGTATTATTTTTATTACCTGACTGTACCACTTGTAAATGTGACATTTTTTATTAGTGGTCGTTTTGCTTTTAGGCCTATTTGCTAACAGGTCATTTTGCTGAATAGGACGTTTCGCTATTAGGTCGATTTGATCTTGTGTCATTTTGATGTGTAGGGCATTTTGCTTAAGTGTCCTTACGATACGAAACGATAAAAATATTAAAATGATTTTCCGTGTTCCGCTACCTGGTACACGGACACGACGGACGAGGTGTTTCGTTTTTTTCAGGGCTTCGTCTTAAAAGTCAAATATTACAAAATTCCGAAGCACACAAATAAGAAGTTTTCCACGCAGAGTGCCGTATACACGGCATGACGGCACGGCGTCATACGACAATCGCACCGCACCGCTCTCGGTGTGGGAGGAGCGCGCTCCATACAAACGAAGTTTGGTTATATTTTCAATACTAATCAATTAAAGTCATAGATTTATATATTACTAGCGTAAGGATAGGCCTGTCAGAATATTTTACAAAAACCTTCTTCATAGAAACAAATTTGCGCCAACTGTCATAACTCGTATACGAACTATATCGTGTCATATATTTGTAGTGCTCTAAATTGACATTTTTCCTTGCATTTTAGAGCCAACGAACTGGGGACAATAGTCAAGCTCATAGGCCGTGTCCTTACGCTAGTAATATACAGGGTGTTAGGCGCATCGTGTGCCAAATCGAATGGGATGATTGGAGGGGTCTTTAGGTACCTCAAAAAAGAAAATAAAAAATCCTGGCCCAAAGATTTTTTTTTAACTGACTTTCAATGGTTTTGGGTGAAAATTGCCAAAAATCTACATTCAAATTTTTTAAAAAAAAAACCTGTTGGGTATAACTAACTTTTTTTGTTAAACCTTTAATCTGTGATAGTGTGCGCTTCTATCGAACCCAAAATTACTCGCCAGTGACATCTACTTTTTTTTTTACAGCCCCCCAAAGTTTTTTTTTTACGTTAAAATAAATGTGATAGTCAACTTTCGATCTCAATAAAAAAAAAAGGGGGGATTTGTAATACTCATTACTCAGTCAGTATTACAAATCCCCCTGGGTCTATTCAAAAAAACAGCCCCCGGGAGAAAGGGATACAAGATAGATTTCACTACGTTAGAGTGAGAAAGCAAATTTTACCTGTATCAAACAAAGAACGGGAGGCGGTTACTTCAAGTAAACCCTTCAAAATTTAATTTTTTTACCTGACTGTGAGTGTAATTACCGGAAATACTAGTTTTTACGTCACCTATTGAATATTAGAAAATTGCGAATTATTACAGAAAAAAAAAAATTTGCGATGTTACTCATTTTATTTCATAACGTATTGCATACCATTAGAATGGGGACAGTCCAGAGATGTTTTGAAAAAATTGGAAGAGCATGATCACTTTTAGTTTTTTTTTTATTGAGATCGAAAGTTGACTATCACATTTATTTTAACGTAAAAAAAAAACTTTGGGGGGCTGTAAAAAAAAAAGTAGATGTCACTGGCGAGTAATTTTGGGTTCGATAGAAGCGCACACTATCACAGATTAAAGGTTTAACAAAAAAAGTTAGTTATACCCAACAGGTTTTTTTTAAAAAAAATTTGAATGTAGATTTTTGGCAATTTTCACCCAAAACCATTGAAAGTCAGTTAAAAAAAAATCTTTGGGCCAGGATTTTTTATTTTTTTTTCTGAGGTACCTAAAGACCCCTCCAATCATCCCATTCGATTTGGCACACGATGCGCCTAACACCCTGTATATGTCTTTGATTAAAGTCAATGAAATTTTTAAGAAACAATCGAGAAACTAATCTATTATGCTTGTATTCATATTCAGTCAGATTTTTGTTAAAATGTATACCTATACTTAGTTTTAAAGTTACAGTGCCTCAAAGATTTCCATACAAATCATAAATTTAATCCTAGCATTGAAACTGTATATTTCAACGAAAATCTGACTGAATAAAAGCATAGAGATTAGTTTCTAGATTGTTTCTGAAAAATGTCATTGACTTTAATTGGTTGTTATTGAAAATATAACTAAACTTCGTTTGTATGGATCGCGCTCAATTCACATTACGACGACTTCACGACTGTGTTGTAAAATATTACCTATTTCAATATAGATAGAGTCCACAAAGAATGCACCGTCCATGGGGACGGTGAAAGAGATAGATAGAGATGACAGAGAGGCCCCACGGATGGCCGTGGGGCCGTATGGGTGGGCCTCTCCGTCATCTCTATCAGTATAGAAAATTAAAAAATAGTGTACCTACTAACCTCGGGCAGAAAATAAGAAAGCCTTAGATCACATCATGTATGTTGACTGAGACCTTTCTTATTTTCCTGCCCTCGGTGTGTAATCTTCTGTTACAGGCATCACAATATTAATAACGAAAACCCAAAATGAAAAAGTGCTACTCCAACATACTACAAAAACCCTGTAGCTTTACGCTACTTTTATGGGTTCTAAACATTCAAGTTTTAAGAATATCGTAATAAATGTAAAAGTATCTGATTATGTTTAGAATTGTAAAAAATATTAGTATATTGGAGCAGCAATTTTTTTATTTAGGCTACTTGATTTAGAAATCTTAAATATTATAATGAGGGCGCCACTAAACATTATTTGCATTTCGAATGTTAGAAAATGATGGTAGTTGCTTTTAAAACTTTAAATTTAAAGGAAGTAATTTAAAGCCTAGACCCAGGTCCCACGGGCCACAGCATATGATGCAAAGCTCTGCCGAACACATGCAAAGATTTGAATTTGTTTGTTCGAAAATCTTCATCGACCATAACGTGATATCCACTTGTAGGCAATCCCTTTTCGATTGCTATGTTATTAGCGATTAATAAAAGGTGTCCTGAAACAAATCAAACGATTATGTTATAATTTAATACTGTTTATTTTTAGTTAAACATTTAGATGCAATATTCAATAATTAGTGAAGAGGATACCGAGCCTATTGTGCTGCCCTCAATCGTATTTATTTATTTATTTCTAAACAATTCAACATTTCCAAAAAAAACAAGAATGTCACATTGTAGTCCAGTCCAGGAGAGCGATTTTTGAATCTCATACGTTGAACTGGTGGAATGGAGGAATGTTCATTCCTCTACCCTAAGGTTGTCTGAAAGAAATCGCTTTTTAGCGATAAGATCGCCTTATTTGTACCTACTTGTAATTCTTTGTCTTTATTCAAATGTATGTTTTGTTTTGGTGTGAAATAAAGTATAATTGAATTAAATTGAATCTCATTCGCTGAGTTCAGCAGTTGCAAAGACTTTCAATATTATATATTATATTAAATCTCTTTGAGCAGTTGAGAATGTCAAAATTACTGTGGAGATATGCATCTTTCTACTGCTGATTTGACTTTCAAAAATCATACTTCAGGAGTGCGATTTTCTTATTTGAATAAAAAATTGTTTGTATAAAAAATTTTAATAACACTGTATTAATTTAGTACCTGACTGTACATGGAATATGTAAATGTGACATTTTAATTAGAGGTCGTTTTGCTTTTAGGACTATTTGCTAACAGGTCATTTTGCTGTATAGGACGTTTCGCTATTAGGTCGATTTGATCTTGTGTCATTTTGATGTGTAGGACATTTTGCTTAAGTGTCCTTTCGATACGAAAGGTTTTTGAAAGTCAAATCAGCAGAAAAAATATGCGTATCTCCACAGTAATTTTGACATTTTCAACTGCTGTTTCATGCTTGTAGTTATTATCGTTTAAACCGCCAAAAGTGGACTTTTAGTTATTACAAACATTATAAAAACAAATCCAGAGTGACCCGATAGATTAAAAATCAGCAATGACTACAATGTGACATTTTTTTTTTGTGAAATCATGTTCTTCTTCTTCTTCTTCTTCTTATCGTGTGGGCAGAGCCCTGGTGTCAGAGTTTTTTCAGACCGCCTTACGGCCTCTGATCATGTTTAATTGTTTAGAAATACTATTAAGGACAGCAAAATGGGCTCGGTGCCCCCTTAAAGCAGTAAGAAAAAAAAAATATCTCTAAAAATGTTAATCTCTTTATCAGCAGTATGGAAACTGTATGGACGGCGCGTGATTATCAGATGCCGCATAGGAACTAAAACACAAGGAATATAATACTCCCCAGGCGGGACTAAAACATCTCAAAGAGAACATATTAGTTGTTACTTGCCTAGTAATTTCTCGTCCTGTTCATTGGCTTCAGAGAGTCGAGGTATCACTCTCCGAGGTACGACCAGGAAATGGACTACAGCTTGTGGACGTTCTTCCTCCTCGAAGGCAACACACTGAAATTCATTGTTTAGTTTAAAAATATGAGAAAATATATAAATATTTTATCATAACGCCCAAATCATAGATAAGCTACTATTTTCCAACAATCTGACAATCACTTGACAATCAACCATGCTTTAGTGAAAAGATTAGCCATACAAAATCTCTGGATTAGCCTAACTCAATGAAGCACGAAATCAGTTATACCCATAGAGTAAGAAGAGATGGCATATCGGCTTGTTTCTATAGAAAATGTTGTCGCCAACAAAGGGGGTGAAAAACGGGTGAGGGGAAGGGGTTAACATTTAAATACGCTACTTCCTAGGACGAAGGCTACTTCCCGCTATTATGACGTCAGCCCCAGTTGAGTATCTGTGCACAGTTCGATACAACATCTCTTCCCCAGGGGAGCGCGTTATTTTCTCTATGGTTATACCTTACTGTATGTAGGAATAACCGATTTCGTGCTCGTGTTTAGAAAACCAAGGGCAAAGCGATAGAAGTAGAAAATGACAGAACACGATTTACTTAAGCATTGATATCATGAATAGTCTATCTTTATATTATGATCCAAAATTCTTGATTAAGCACGGCTTTGTTGTTTGTTACCAGCTGGATAATTAACTTCGTGCATAGCACGGCTTAACAGTACCTAATTTTAATAATACTTAAAATACAGGGTGTGACAGCCTAGCAAATACTGAAACGGTGAACTCAGACCATCAAACTGAACAACTTTCACTATGGAGCCTACCTCAGGAGACGCAAAAAAATCAGCTGTCTCATTCAAAACTGCTGTATCTACCCGACTAAAATGTATGGGACATCTGAATTTTTTCGCGTCTCCTGAGGTAGGCTCCATAGTGAAAGTTGTTCAGTTTGATGGTCTGAGTTCACCGTTTCAGTATTTGCTAGGCTGTCACTTATTATTGATAACATAAATAACATTTTACGTTACCTGATCATCCTCGTAAATAAACTGCTGCGGCGGCCGCCCAAAGAAATTATTAAAATTATTATTTCTACTCGCCGCCCCTTCTACTTGTATTTCTACAGCCATTTTTACAAACAATTTTGTATCACGTTTCACAATGGTTTCACTGTTTAAATACAATTTTTAATTGAGTTCACAGATATGCATCGTAGAAAAAAATTATTTTCTGAAGGTGAATAGCACGTCGTTATCTGAATGAATTGTTGTTTTATTTATAATCCTCGACAGAGCCGTATTCAGTGATATTTGTACAAATTGTGGCCCTGCCCTCTAGTTTGATTTCTCTCCTCGCGTGCGACGCGCCTTAGGGCTCCCACACATAACTGCGATGCAATGCGACGTCGCAGATATGTGTGGGAGCCCTTAGAACCGCTTCGAACGTCACACTTGCCGCGACAAGTAGTATGGAAAAAAACATAGTCGTGCGCTTGTAAAAGAATCATACTAAGGCTGGAACTATTTCCGATCAGCAATTTTTGAAAGTCACACGTTCAAATCAGCAGTAGAATTATGCATCATCATCATTATGATTTTGAAAGTGTGAGATTTAAAAACAGTAATTAAGTAGTGTTATTTTTCAATCTTCCTCTTTCGAATTCCTATACGAATGATCCATAAACTCCATAGTTATTTTGGCATTTTTATACATATACCTACGAATAGAAATGTATGAAATTACGGGATTTTGTTAAGAACGTTCAATAAAGTCCAGTTAAGTTATGTGTTGTATGTATTCTTGGTGTGCAAATAAAGAATATTTTGTATGTTTATGTTGTTATTAAGTAAGTAGGGTACCACAAAAGTTGCTTAGTTAAAAAAGTGAGGAACGAAACTAAAATTCAAAAGGGGCCCAGAAAGCCCTGACTGCGGCCCTGTGTTTCCATGACTCGCACTGATAGGGGACTATAACAAAGATATCACAAACACGATGTTCTAGTTTTAGATATTGCTGCAATATTATTAAACTAATCATGATTCGACATTTTACTTTTTCTAAAGACATTGAAGCAGATTGTTAATGGGATTACCTGGCAGCTTATTTAAAAGCAAAAAATATAGTTCAACAAGCCACGATAGATGGCGTTGACTTGACATGGATTAAACTTAGAAAAACGCATCCTTTGACAAACTGAATCATTTCATAATTTCCTGTTTATTAAAAAAGTAATATTTGCTATTTTATTGTATTGAACTACGAATAAGAATAACTATAGAAGAATAACTCTAAACAAAAGCAACATAATTTTTGGCACCTAATGAAAAATTACATTTTGTATGAGTTTTGGCGGCAAGGTGTAGTTTTTAAAGAACAAAATTAGAACACGGTGTAGTTTTTTTGGTGCCACTTTTTGAGCTTGATTTACATTTCTATACATTCTTATTCGTAGGTATTGAATGGAAGGTTGCACAGACATCTCCCATCAACGCCATCTATGGAGTTATTTAAAACTAACTTTTCAGAAAATGCTCCATTCTATAGGGTCCTTCTTAATATGCTGACACTTCTTTAAAGCGATGATCAGACCGTCAAACTGAACAACTTTCTCCATAACACCAACATCGAAATCGCGAAAAAAAAACAGCTCTTCCATACAAAACTGCAAACCTACTCGAGCCAATTGTATGGGGCAGTTGATATTTTTTTCGCGATTCCTATATTGGTCCCATAGAGAAAGTTGTTCAGTTTGTTGGTCTGATCATTCCCTTAAAAAAGTGTCAGCATATTAAGAAGGACCCTGTATAAACATAGGTTATGGTAGTATTGATCTGCCTACTTCTTAATGCAATAAAAACACTAAACAACAAATCAATTTATATATTAAATTACAATTACATAACATTAATAGCTTATTACAGCGTTTATATAAAGATTATATACAATGCAGATCACAGTCTTTGCATAAAAATTAACTAATGATATAAATAATTATACATATTATAATTATGTATAAACATAAAGAATTCCTCAAAATAGTATAAATGCTATTTTTGATGTTGTGTCCGTATAGTTAGCAGCCTCACCAGCTCATTTAAAGGTTTTGACTTAGCCACGATTTAGTGCCTAATTAGTGCAATTTAGTGCCCAAAGCACATATTTGGTGCTCATTAATTTTAAAATAAATTTGGGTAACTTACTAACACTGCTAGATAGACGAATCCGTTCATTTAAATGAAAACCGTATCACTTCCGGATAAACCTCCGATGGTTTTTGGAAGTACAATTGTCAAATCGTTTGTGATTTTTCATACAATAAATAAATAAATTAAAAAAATTGGAATCATCTATGGAATAAACATCTAGTTAGCAGCCTCAACGATGCACTGTCATATCTCGGCTTGTATTGAATCAATATTAATGAAATTTTGGATATAGGAAGCACTAAATGAGCATTAAATCTTGACATATAAATCATATTGATAGAAACAGTATTTCTCAGTGCGACTGCTAGCCTTACATCTATCTAGCAGCCTTAGTAAGTTACCCAAATATCTTTTAAAATATATGAGCACCAAATCAGTGCTTTGAGCACTAAATTGCACTAATTAGGCACTAAATCATGGCTGGTGAGGCTGTTAACTATACGGACACGTTAAGTTTGTTGTTGACAATACAAGACAATTTCAATGGAATATAACTTACAAAATCAATAAACACCAATTTATATTTTGTGTTTCATAGAGGTAGATAGATATGTGATTTAAAGTGTAGCCCAATTGTAATTGCAAAAGAACGTTATTTACATTTTTCGCAATGTACTATGGGGTACACTTTACGGAGTCAAATTAGAATAAAAATTAATATCTCTTCAGTCATGTTCAATATCTTATTTCTATATTGTAAATTCGGTCAACTTTTCTTTTGTGACAAATTTTATACGGCGATATCATAATATTAAGTGGCGACGGGCTCATAACCTGTTACTAAGAGAGTTTGGGCACTGATAGTATTGTGGATTGTGATTATGCTGTTTATACAGGGTGTAAAATTAAATACTTTACATGTTTTGAGGGGTGCTTTAGTTAGAGAGGCCATCAAACTTACTTTCACTATACAGGGTGAAATTAATAGCAATAGCACCCCTTTTAAACTAAGAGTCTACCCATCAAACTGAACAACTTTTACTATGGGAGCAAACAATCATAGCAAAAAAAAAAAACAGTTGTTGCATACATTTGAGTCGAGTAGGCATTGCAGTTTAGTATTGAACAGCAGATTTTTGCTCTGGATAGAAATCGCGAAAAAAATTGCTGTTGTTCGTTTCTATATTAGCTCCATATTGATAATTGTTCAGTTTGATTTGATGGTCTGAATCATCCCGTTTATGTAACACATTTAAGTTTACACCCTGTATATTACGGTCTCTGACTACCCTTTGGAAGATGCGGTCGTAAGCATATACTAAATATTAAAGTTACATTTAAAATAGCATAGCCAGAGATATCCCGCGCTCTTTCTCTCGCTCTTTAACGCAAAAGAGAGAGAGATACGCGACTTGGCTAAGTCGTATTGCCACATGCTAGCCCAAAATATGGTCTAGCATGGCCACGCGACGTTGCACTTTAGCTCTCTTTCTATTTACGCACACCCGAGCGTGCAAAAAATTTGGTCGTATTAGGCGCCCATTTATATGATATTTTGAGATATAAAAGTTATGTTACTGGAATTTCGTAACATACTGGTGCTTTATGCGTCTGATGCTCGGCTATACGACACCTATACGACCAAATCGTTAGTTGGGTTGTCGCTTGCATTATGCTAGTCTCAATTTTTTTTAAACCTTCTTTTAAAAACTATAGCAACAGAATTCTCGTACTTCATGGGACCGACAAAATGTAGATTTATCTTAAAAATAAGTAAATAATAATTAATATTAAACTAAATGGAAGAACTTTTATAATTATATTATAATTAAAAGGAACATTATTGTTAGCCTATTTGTGACATATTAATACTAAGACCATAATTTAGAATTCATTTACCTAGTTAAAATTAGGGGTTATTCATTTATTACGTAAGACGATTGGGGGGGGGGGATCCGAACACGTATGTTTGCTACTTTTTCTTTGTAGTCTTGATACATACTTACTTACGTAGGAGGGTTAGAAAGTGCTTAAAATTGTCTTACGTAATGAATGAATAGTCCCATATAATTTAAAAACATTACCCTCCTTCTGGGACAGTCAGGTAAAACTAAAAATAACCAGAAATGGCGGAATTCTGAACTTTATCACATAGATATTAGTCCTAAATCTTCTACTGGCCAGAGTCAGCGTCAGAGTGAGATAATCCACTCAGAATACCCAAAAAAATATACACATTCAAACTTACTACACAATGGAACAATATTTTGTTTAATATGCTGACTGGTTTATAAGAACATCATTTTGCATTAGACCAACAAACTGAACAATGGTGTCGATTCGAACTGTGCCACGACTTAACTAAATGTATTCCTATCATTTTCTAAAATAAGATTAAGAAAAGAGACAGAAAACCAACAGCTAACTTTAGTGCTGTCAAAGTGACGTTACACGCCCAAAATATGATGCCATCATAATGTACGCCATCTTATTTAAGGCGTTTTTGGGCGTGAACGTCACTTTGACAGCACTAATGTCAGTTGTTGGTTTTCTGTCTCTTTTCTTAATCTTATTTTAGAAAGTGACAGGAATAAATTTAGTTAAGTTAAGTCGCGGCACAGTCCTAATCGACACCAATATCTATAGGAACAAACATTGAAATTGCGAAAAAAAAAAAACAACTGTTCAATCATTGTTCAATACACGTCGGTCGTGTAGCTTTGAAGTTTTGTATGGATTGGGTTTTTTCACGATTTTGATGTTAGTTCCATAGACAACGTTGTTCAGTTTGATGGTGTGATCGTCCCCTTAAATAACCGTCAGCACGTTAACACATTCGCGGACACTGAATGAGACACAATAGAACTTTTATTGTTATCACTGCTATAGCCGGTCAGTGTCCGCGAAAGAGTTAAGGACCGTGAACGTTAGAAAAATAAGAAATTTGTTCAATTTGATGGTCTTAACCACCACTTTAAATATTACTAGGGTGTTTTGTTACGCCCTGTAGATCGATTAAACCAAGGCACATACTATGTGCTTATATCTTAGAAAGATAATACTACTACTCTACTAAAAAAGTATAGGTATAAAGTTTCTCATCTCTTTTTGACGCTGACAGTACAGAATCTAAAATGTAACAATTGGGAGTTTCATAAAAACAACTAACTTTAGTATGAAAAGAAGATAAATGTATGCATTGTAGAAAAGTTATTTTACAAACATTTTCTTAGTTAGATATCTAATTTCGAGTCCCTGTATGTTTAGTATACCTTTATCGGGTTACTCGTTCGTATAAAATATAACAAAAACTGCTGAAGCTTTCTTAAGGTTACAATACCTTACTACTATGGGTATAAAGTGTTTTCCGACAAATTTAAATGTACAAAGATGCGTACTGTACGACGTAGCGTACGAACAGGCGATTTTTTTTTCTCGAGTAAGTATTGGCTGTGTGCACGACACTAGCGCCATCTAGCGCAATACGGCCTCGTGAATTATTTGTACATAAAATGTTAGGATAAAGTTTGTTATTTGATATTAAAATAAAGTAAAAACTAAACTACAGGAATACGCATTTGCTTAAGGCTGCACCGAGCCTATTGTGCTGCCCCCAATCGTATTTTTTTTTGTTTTTTAACAACTAAACAATATTTCCAAAAAACAAGAATGTCACATTGTAGTCATTGCTCATTTTCAATTAATTGGGTCACTGCGGATTTGTTTTTATAATGTTTGTAGTTATTATCGTTAAAACCGCCAAAAGAGGCCACTTTTGGCAGTTTTAACGATAATAACTACAAGCATAAAACATAATAATCCGTAATGTTTCGATAAATTGAAAGCCAATCAGGACTACAATGTGACATTCTTGTTTTTTTGGAAATGTTGTTTAATTAAATAGTTGGCTAGTTTGTAATAACAGCCACGTGCCCTCAAGACGCAACAGATTGAAAAAAAAAATCGTTCTCTGGCTAGTGGGCTCGGTAGCGAAATTGGATAACGCAAACCGGGGGGTTTGGAAGGGTGCGGGTTCAAGTCCCGCCCGAGACTGAAATTTTCAATCTTTAATTTGATTCGAAATAGCACAACATGGCTGTAACATGTTTAAAATCAACAATATTTGAAAATTTTGTTTAATTGTTTAGAAATAAAAAAAATACAATTGGAGCAGCACAATAGGCTCGGTAACCATGACTCAACCAGAGGGGGTGAGGTAAAAAGTCGGTGGGAGGCAGGGCGTGTCCGGAGCGTGTGAATTCTCTATGGTCCGTACTGTATCTAGTACTAGATACTATTTCTTGTCCTTTGGTTCAGGTCTTCAAACTACCCATAAAAAAGTGTCAGCAGAATTAGTTTAATCTCATACAATTTACAAAAACTAACAATATACATATTTTATATATTAGTTATTTACACCTTAACATTCAAAAGTGAAAAACGTACTTAATATTGCATATTTTATATGTTATTCCCTAATAAAAAATTATACAGGGTCCTTCTTAAAATTATGACGGTTGTTACACAATGGCCTCGATTCGGACTGTACCACGACTAAACTAAACTAAATGTATTCCTGTCACTTTCTAAAATAAGATTAAGAAAAGAGACAGAAAACCAACAGCTGACTTTAGTGCTGTCAAAGTGACGTTAAACGCCCAAAAACGACTTAAATAAGATGGCGTACATTATGATGGCATCTTATTTTGCGCATTTAACGTCACTTTGACAGCACTAAAGTCAGCTGTTGGTTTTCTGTCTCTTTTCTTAATCTTATTTTAGAAAGTGACAGGAATACATTTAGTTTAGTTTAGTCGTGGTACACTCCGAATCGAGGCCAATAGCTCTTTAGATAATAAATAACGATCAAGTTACATTGAAAATAACTTGCTTATATGAATAAAATCAAAATTTGCGGATTTCATGCTACTTACTATTACTGAATTTTAACACCCTATAAAAAAAAATTGAAAATGATAAAAATGAAATGATGATGATGATATGTGAAATTGATATCATTAGCATCCTTTTAAACTAAGAGTCTACCCATCAAACTGAACAACTTTTACTATTGGAGCAAACCGATAGAAGCAAAAAAAATCTGCTGTTGCATACATTTGAGTCCAGTAGGCATTGCACGTATGGATCAGTTTTTTTTTTGCTCCTGTCGGTTTGCTCCCATAGTAAAAGTTGTTCAGTTTGATGGGTAGACTCTTAGTTTAAAAGGATGCTAATGATGTCAATTTCACCCTGTAGATGTGATATTTATTATTTACAGAATTATATCTAAAAAACCGTCAGAAAATGAAGAAGGGTTTTGTAAAATATTATACTTGAATTAAAATTTCATTAAAAATGGCTGGACCAATTTTTTTACATCTTAGGTATATTTGTGACTAAATTATTAAAATATAATATAATATGACGATAACTCACAATAAAGTACCTCATTGGCGCTTATTATGAATGACTGGGCGATTTCCCGACAGCTAGTTTAAAAGTTCAACATGCCTCGATAGATGGCGTGCTAAAAAGTAAAAAAAACATGCATGTCACCAAGTCTGATACGCCCGTTGACGAAATATCTTTTCTGCCTCCGTGGTCCGTATCCGTAACCTCCGTATCGAGAGCCCAATGCTCTTAACCATTAGTTAAGAGCATTGGGCTCTCGATACGGAGGTTGTGGGTTCGATTCCCACGGGGGACACCTAGTGATATGTCACTTTGTGCCATCATCATCATCATCATCTCAGCCGATGGACGTCCACTGCTGGACATAGGCCTCCCCCAAGGATCGCCACAACGACCGGTCCTGCGCTGCCCTCATCCAACGTTTTCCCGCCGCCTTCACCAGGTCGTCGGTCCACCGTGTGAGGGGCCTACCCACGCTGCGCTTTCCGGTACGCGGTCGCCACTCGAGAATTTTTCGGCCCCACCGGCCACCGGTTCTTCGAGCAATGTGCCCCGCCCACTGCCACTTAAGTATAGCAACTCTTTGAGCTATGTCAGTTACTCTGGTTCTTCTGCGGATCTCTTCATTTCTGATTCGATCTCGCAGGGAAACTCTGAGCATAGCCCACTCCATCACTTTGTGCGTTTTTCCTCAATTGGTTAGGACATTGCAGGTTGAATCACCTGATTGTCTGAAAAGAAAAATGATTCCGTTCTTCGGATGGCACGTAAAGCCGTTGGTCCCGGCTACTATCTCTGGTGGTTAAACCACGTCAGAGGCCGTAAGGTGGTCTGAAAAAACTCTGACACCAGGGCTCTGCCCACACGATAAGAAGAAGAAGTATCTTTTCATGTTTTCCCTTCTTAATTATTTTATTAACAGCAAGGTTGTATTGCACATCCATCTGTGGGGACTTGCTACAGATGTCAGCACCCACAAGTTATAGCGAAGATGCCAACAGATGGCGATACCGTCGCTCTCGGAAATATGCTCCATACAAAGACAACGTTCATCGTAAATACGTAACTCGTAACCTACTTACACAGAGGGTTCACAATCGAATGTGAGACATGAATCGCGCAAGAGAAATAATCACAGAGATTCGATACATATACAAGGTCCAACTAAGAACTGTTGGACCACGGCCGGTCCCCAGGCTTCACACATAGCCTGGCGGAAGTACTTCCCTTTTCAATGGAGGAACATTCCCAAGTAGCACCGCCATACATCTGTCACCAACGCCATCTATCTATTAAGTCATTTGGAAATATTTATTTCTTTTTAACTAGCTTTCTGAAAGTCCCAAATTTTAAAAGAAATGCGAATTTTATACACATTCGCCGAAAAATATCGACGATAAGGTCCCTTTCCTCTCATGACGTCAAATAAACACTCATCCATTCATTCCCCTTTTCCTGAAAGTCCGAATATGTTAAAAGTCAGCCTTGCTACAATCGAGCCGTCACAAAAGTGACTGGTAATTTTAGCAATGTTTCTGAAGACCCCAAATAGATTTCAATGAAATTTGGCTGAGTTGTAGCTTGTAGTGTTCGAAATGACACTGGGTACATTTTTTCCGAAAATCAAACAAATTTTATTTTTGTGACCGAAGCTGCGGATAAAACCTAGTTACAAAATTATTTACATACCGTGTCTCGAAAGGGCAACTATTTTATAACATTACAAAAACATGTTAAAGATAAAAGTATTATTTAAAATTACCACCGCCCCATTTTGTTTTTTACTATTTCACAGCTCTATCAAAACCTTTTTCGTTCACCACTTTATTTTATCCGTCATTTTGATTAACCGCCATCTAGACTTCGCCATTTTGTTTTGCATTGTATTTATTTAAACCGCCATTTAGTTTTTCACTGTCAAACAACATTTTATATTCATTATATCTCTCACGATGCAAACACTGCACCATTAGTTCACAGTTTAGTCAGTAGGGGGTGGGTAGAATGCTTGTGCTAGCCCCAGGAAGGGTCATACTTGTGCCAGGTGAAGTCAGGCGCGAGGTAGACCCTGCGCCCGCGCACGTAGCACGTCACTACGCCGAGATACGCTGCTCGGGGGATGCCGCTCTGTGGACAAACACGAAACTGTAGTAAGCACCAGTTACCAGTTGAAAAGGTACCTCGTGATAGTTGTCGCTTAGGACGTTTTGCGAGTGAGAGTTAAGCGTGGTGATGTAAATTATAACGTCGCTTTGCAATAAATATCATAACTTTTTTTCCACTTTATCCAACCGTCACTTATATTCCCGCTCGATACATCCGACGAGTCACCCGCGAAACAAAACGCTGCTACGCTACGTTTTAATACGCTTTCCATGTTTACTTTTTATCAAAATTCACGATAGGTACGTTGCACGCTACACTGAACTACTTGCTTATCACTTTAACTTCTTTTTACCGAATGCGCCATGTCAGGGTGCAGGTGACGTGTAATTCAAACCACGGTTCGGTTAAGACTGATTTATTTATCATTTACCTACACTGACAGTTATAATTACTTATAATAGACGGAGGACCGCCATGAGGTACCTTTTTGATGCAATTTTTTTTAACTAATAAGTTTACATTTTTTTTTTATCTGTCAGAAAATCCTGAAATTGAACTTCAGAAACTCACTCTAAAGTCGTCCATAAGGCCGAGCTTCTTGGCCGCCTTCTGATAGGACTTGGCGTTCGAGTAGGTCACCCGGACGTCTCCTGACGTCGGCGCTAGGGACGTCACGCCACGCGCCGAGATGAACGACCGATCTTTCTTTATTAACATCTATAGGTAGACAGCTTGTTAGGATAGACAGTTGAATTACTTTAATGACTGTACTCATTATACTAAACAATTTAGGAACATAAGGGAAATACGCAAAAAAAAAAAACTTTTCATACAAACTTTCGATCAGCTACTTGCATTAAGTTTGCGAATTTCCTATTTGTTTCTTAGGGAAAGTTGTTCAGTATCATGGGGACAATCTAAAGTAATGCAACTGTTTACCCTAACACCCTACGGCTTTCTTAGTCACTATAAATCAGTCGCAAACCACTCGACATTTCTATCGCAGTGTCACCTGTGCCCTGTGTCTTGCTCCCTCCAGGACCTAATAGAGGCTTCCCCTCGAGGAATTGAGGTGACCAAGTATCGAAAAGACAAAGTGTGATCACCTTCACACGAGAAAGAAGATTCTTTTTACCTCACCCCATCTATTGCCCTCCTATTCCGAGAGATAAGTGTACTTTTTGCAACCATCAGCAGCAAGGCTGATTCAGTGTTTAGCTTCTCTGTCATGGGGATGGACCAGCACTGGTAGCATGCACACCCGCGATAGCTGTGATACGGCTTTATCACGTCTTTTATCTCGTTCTTTTGCGCGTGAACGAACGAAATAAAAGACGTGATAAAGCCGTATCACAGCTATCGCGGGTTGGCATGCTACCAGTGCTGGTCTGCTTGCATAACTCCAGTCGGTTTAGGAGTTACTGATGATTAAAGGTCTGTGAAAAAATAATGATCAGCTGCAAGGCTGATCGTATGTTATTGTTGTAGTATGCACTGTAGCTATGTGAACAGTATAAAAACTGACATGGTTCATCAGTCGGTTTAGGAGATACAGCCGTTCAAAGGTCGGAACTTTGACTGGCTGTATCTCCTAAACAGACTGACAGAACTTGACAGTTTTTATACTGTTCAAATAGCTACAGTGCATACTACAACAATATCATACGATCATCCGACTGGAGTTATGCAGGCAGACCTGGCCCATCCCCATCACAGAGAAGCTCTACACCCCATAAACACTGAATCAGCCTTGCTACTGATGGTTGCAAAAAGTACACTTATCTCTTATACTATCCAGTTACCTCGGCAGTTACCTGTAGTGTAGCCTAGCCTGACACCACAATTGACACGCTAGAACGGCTAGAATTTATGTTTTCGAAACAAAGATAATATAATCTCAGGACGAAGTATAAAAACTCTTTATGAATTGACGCGGCTGTCAATGCGTTTTATTTACGAAAAAGTCATTTTTGTAGCCCCCTAGACTCCCGTTTCGCATATGCTGACGACATCTTGCCAATTTATGTTTTTTGTAGGCAGTGTCCAGGGTGTGCTTCTGGTAAGACTTGGCGTCCGAGTAGGTCACCGGGACGTCTCCTGACGTCGAGGTTGGCGCTAGAGACGTCATGTCACGCGCAGAGATTATCGACCGATCTTTACTTACTAACATTTATATGTTGACAACGTCTCGCGTCAGGCCCTCTAGCATGCCACTCCCGAGAAAGCGACAAACAGGGTGGATAGGTTGGATTTACATGAAAATAATATACTACAAAAATATTCGTCACCAATAGCATATGCCCACGACTATATTCCCCGAGGGGGTAGTTAGAGATATTTTGAAAACTCCGAATATCCACGTATCACTAGTAGTACCGAAACTCTGTCCAGTGTGACGGGGAGTGCGTCGCCACTCATAATGGACAGTGGGTTCAATACACGCCTCAAAATTAAAGCATGCAGGTTTCCTCACGATGTTTTTCTTCACCGAAAAGCCAGTGGTGTTAAAAATCGCACATAAATTCCGAAAAACTCATCGTAGCTTAGACTTTATATCCATTTTTGTATGGGGAGGGTATATTTTTCGGATAGAAGGATGAGCCTCGGCACAATTGTTCCTTAGGTGGTCTAGTGTGAAAAACGCCCGGAGGACTCCCTCTATCACCCCGCCATGGGGGTGGAGGGGGGGTTGACCTTTTCAGATACCGCACTCACTGTGATTCGTCATAACTGCCAATTTCTAGCTACTAGGGCATGTTTGGTATCGTTTTTGACTAAATCAAAGTAGCTTAGTTGATTTCTGAAACAAAAAAAATGTATTCCCATACAAAAAAAATGAAAAACAGTGAAAAATAAAAAATAAGTAAAAATATTTTTTTTGTTAATTACCATAAACTTTAAACCGGTAGCACTATCAGACTTTAAAAAATATATTTGGAAAGCTGCTTTTATACAGATTCCAAAAATATAAGGTTTGTTGAGAAAAAAGCAAAAAAAAAATGAAAAAAAAAATTCACGCAACTAGGCAGGAACAAAAAAAATTAAATGAAATGCAGGAGTGAACGTAGAAGTGTCCAATTTTGTATACAATTAGTAGTTACTATAAGCATTAAGGGAAAACTAAAATATTTTACAATATTATACCAGTTTTCTTGATACATAAACTGCACAAATAACTTGGTAATCCTGTGTATTTATACAGGATTACAAAGTTACACTTGCAGTGTACCTGTATATTGTCATGTCTTGTTGACTGGCATATCAACGTACAGCCCAAACCACTGGTTCTAGAGATTTGGAACTTAGGTTCTTTATATAGGACGGTTTACAAAATGAAAGGAAACATCAGATGACATCATCAACATCATATATTTACAATAAAACAGATTAAAATATTATTTTTCTTCTTCCTGTATACATTTGCCTTCGCAATGACACAACTCTGTGCACTTTAGTTGCCGTTGCAAACACCGGCACCTGTTGGTGCCGCACCCCATTTTGCATCTACACCTAATCATTTCGATGCAAGCTTCAGCAGCAACAGGCAAGGCTGTCCATGTAGGTTGCCAACTATCGCCGACTTTTGTCCATCCCCAGTTAGATGGATCAGGAAGATCTTGAATCGGCGACATTTGACCCCATACATGGACAGCTTGAAAAACTGCCCTCAAGAAATGTTGATATAGAGCCGCTTTTGTGGGTGGTATACGCTCTAGTTGGCGGTCTTTTTTGGTAAATAAATGTTTTCTCGCTTCGTTTACTGTAGTACAGGAACTGGATCTAATAAGGAAAAAATATGTACCGTTAAAATGTTGCTTTGTTACTTATTAGGTAGCTAGTTTTATGAAATTACCTATCTGTCATATAAAATTATAACAAACTTTTCAAGGATGGCAAATGAGTTGTTGTTCCTGCCTTCATAGGCTGCCAAAAAACCATCTGTGGCAGTAAGGAAAACGTTCCATGTCTCCATTGCACTTTTTTTCCCTTTCCCATTAATTAAACACACCCCGTGAATGCGTGGAATAAAGGAAGGACCTTTGTTTTTTGTGGTCCTGTAAGAAGAAAGTTTTTTAATTGCTAAATCAAGATGACGTGTTTAGAAGTAAAGGTGGTATTATTATCCTGGGTCCTTAGTCTGGGTTCGAGTCCCGGTTCGGTCATGGATGTTTATATGTTTGTGCCGTTGTTGTATGGTTTCCATAATAAACAGCCTATCAATAGTGCTTTCTTGGGATCATTACAATGTATGTGCATGTGAGCGTTATTTATTTATTTATTTATATTATTATAACAAGAATTTACCAAGAGCGTTCGCTATCTCATGACAAGGTAGATACTGGTGGTGCTTTCCAGTGCCTTCATGCACCCATAGCTCCTCTAGCCCAGACAGGTCCTTCCTTTATTCCACGCATTCACGGGGTGTGACACAGTTTCTAATGTTAATGGGAAAGGGAAAAAAAGTGCAATGGAGACATGGAACGTTTTCCCTACTGCCACAGATGATTTTTTGGCAGCCTATGAAGGCAGGAACAACGACTCATTTGCCATCCTTGAAAAGTTTGTTATAATTTTATATAACAGGTAGGTAACTTCATAAAACTAGCTACCTAATAAGTAACAAAGCAACATTTTAACGGTACATATTTTTTCCTTATTAGATCCAGTTCCTGTACTACAGTAAACGAAGCGAGAAAACATTTATTTACCAAAAAAGACCACCAACTAGAGCATATACCACCCACAAAAGCGGCTCTATATCAACATTTCTTGAGGGCAGTTTTCCAAGCTGTCCATGTATGGGGTCAAATGTCGCCGATTCAAGATCTTCCTGATCCATCTAACTGGGGATGGACAAAAGTCGGCGATAGTTGGCAACCTACATGGACAGACTTGCCTGTTGCTGCTGAAGCCTGCATCGAAATGATTAGGTGTAGATGCAAAAAGGGGTGCGGCACCAATAGGTGCCGGTGTTTGCAACTGCAACTAAAGTGCACAGAGTTGTGTCATTGTGAAGGCAAATGTATACAGGAAGAAGAAAAATAATATTTTAATCTGTTTTATTGTAAATATATGATGTTGATGATGTCATCTGATGTTTCCTTTCATTTTGTAAACCGTCCTATATAAAAAACCTAAGTTCCAAATCTCTAGAACCAGTGGTTTGGGCTGTGCGTTGATATGTCAGTCAACAAGACATGACAATATACAGGTACACTGCAAGTGTAACTTTGTAATCCTGTATAAATACACAGGATTACCAAGTTATTTGTGCAGTTTATGTATCAAGAAAACTGGTATAATATTGTAAAATATTTTAGTTTTCCCTTAATGCTTATAGTAACTACTAATTGTATACAAAATTGGACACTTCTACGTCCACTCCTGCATTTCATTTAATTTTTTTTGTTCCTGCCTAGTTGCGTTAATTTTTTTTTTTCATTTTTTTTTGCTTTTTTCTCAACATACCTTATATTTTTGGAATCTGTATAAAAGCAGCTTTCCAAATATATTTTTTAAAGTCCGATATTGCTACCGGTTTTAAGTTTATGGTAATTAACAAAAAAAAATATTTTTACTTATTTTTTATTTTTCACTGTTTTTCATTTTTTTTGTATGGGAATACATTTTTTTTGTTTCACAAATCAACTAAGCTACTTTGATTTAGTCAAAAACGATACCAAACATGCCCTAGTAGCTAGAAATTGGCAGTTATGACGAATCACAGTGAGTGCGGTATCTGAAAAGGTCAACCCCCCCTCCACCCCCATGGCGGGGTGATAGAGGGAGTCCTCCGGGCGTTTTTCACACTAGACCACCTAAGGAACAATTGTGCCGAGGCTCATCCTTCTATCCGAAAAATATGGGTGTTGTCCTATAATGACCCAGCTATCGGTGCGAGTCGGCCTGGACGGGGATCGAACCATCGGCTCCTGCAGGGCAGGCACGGTTACCCGCCAATGGACCACCACGGCTTTGTCACAAAGAAGAGCTAAATAAAAGTCAACGACACGATTATATCTATCTTTTCAGTTTCTTCACTACAAGTTAATAAGTAACTCACTCTAAAGTCGTCTATAAGGCCGAGCTTTTTCGCAACGTTCTCGTTGGTCATGACGTTCGAGTAGGTCACCCGGACGTCTCCTGACGTCGGCGCTAGGGACGTCATGTCACGCGCCGAGATGATCGACCGATAACTCATTACTAACATCTACAGGGTGAAATTGATATCATTAGCATCCTTTTAAACTAAGAGTCTACCCATCAAACTGAACAACTTTTACTATGGGAGCACACCGATCGGAGCAACTAAAAAATCAGCTGTCCCATACTAAACTGCAATGTCGACGCGCGAGTTCGCGACTCAAATGTATGCAACAGCAGATTTTTTTTTGCTCCGATCGGTTTGCTCCCATTGTAAAAGTTGTTCAGTTTGATGGGTAGAAGAAAACTTCTTTTGAACTAAGAAGTTTAAAAGGATGCCAATGATATCAATTTCACCCTGTATATGTAGACAACGTTTTTTTATTTTATAATTATTTGTTCCTACTTCGATATCCGGAATCCACCTTGAGTCAAGCGCATGTCTTTTTTCGTGTTCTTGCCTAGCGAAATCCCCTTCCAGCGGCGCAGGCCCATCCGGTTCTGGCCGGAGGCGGTGGGGCGGCGGGGGGCAGTGGCGTAGCGTGGGTTTCTACCGCCCGGGGCAAAAACCGATTTTGCCGCCCCCTTATCTTTGCGAAGACTTACACAAATAAAGGAGCGAGTGTAGCGAGCTCAAAATTTTTTGCACTTTTATCCGGGTTGTGATAAGACATCTTTTGGTTTATCCACGCAAAAATAGAAACTTAGAGCAAACGAAGCGAGCTCGACTTTTTCTCCTCAATACGAATCGGTTGGAGACAGAGCTTTTTACGTACCTAACTACAAAACTTGTGCAAAGTAATTTAAGTAAAAGCTATGGATTGAGCGAAGCAAGCTCGAAATTTTTAGCACCACATCTTAGATGTGGTCAGAACTCTTTAAATTAGAAACTTAGAGCGAGCGAAGCGAGCTAGACTTTTCTCTGCTCTAAGAATTGGTTATAGACAGAGCTCAATCAATCGACATTCTTTCCGAATTTGCCCCTGTTAAAGTGCCGCCCGGGGCATTTGCCCCCCCTGCCCCCCCCCCCCCCCTCGCTACGCTACTGTGGGGGTGCACACGCGGTCGCCACACCGAACACATTTTTGCTTCATTATAGCTCATGATGTACCGTGTAGGTAGGAATTACCTGGATTCCGGATATCTCAGGAAAAATAATAGGTAAGTTTTATTATTAGGTAAAACTCTCTATTATCAGTGTGTTTTGTTGTGTACGCAAATAAAATAATTTTCTTTCTTTCTTTCTTTCTTTTCTTTATTTCCCTAGTAATATCTATAGGTATTAGGTAGACAACGTCTCGCGTCAACTAAGCTAATATCAGCAAAGTGCATAAAATATACAAGGTGTAACAAACCACCCTAATTATATTTAAAGTGATGGGAGGGAAGGAATAAAAAAATCATATGGAACAAACCGCTTTTTAGCCATAAGACCACCTTATTTGTAGCGATATGTTTATTTCCTTTTAAACTTTTAACCGTGTTTGGTGTAAATAAAAGTATACTTGATTCATACATTTCTCCCGGATCATCCAGCGCCATCCTAGTTTTGTATGGAACCCAGCATTTTACGTAGCACTTTCCTCTCGGTGACTATAATTTTTTTCTTACTGCCTTGTAGGTAGAAATATCTCTACAATGAGGTAACTTATGTTATGACCTATGATTCACAATAAAGAATATTTCTATTTCTATTTCTACTTACTCTAAAGTCGTCGGCAGGTCTTGGCGTTCGAGTAGGTCACCCGGACGTCTCCTGACGTCGTCGGGGACAGTAATATGACGTCATCACAGGCGTACATGTGTTTCTTACTGTCTACAAACTAAGCAACTCACTCTAAAGTCATCCATAAGGCGTTCAAGTAGGTCAACCGGACGTCTCCTAACCTGACGTCGGCGCCAGTAATATGACGTCATCAGCCGTCATCACAATGACGTCACCAGTCGTCATTACAGGCGTTATAATGTTCCTTACTCTCTACAAATGAGGTAACTCACTCTAAACTCGTCCATAAGGCCGAGCTTCTTGGCCGCCTTCTGGTAGGTCTTGGCGTTCGAGTAGGTCACCCGGACGTGTCCTGACGTCGGGGACAGTAATATGACGTCATCACAGGCGTACAATTGTGTTTCTTACTCTCTACAAACTAAGCAACTCACTCTAAAGTCATCCATAAGGCGTTCAAGTAGGTCACCCGGACGTCTCCTAACCTGAAATCGGCGCTAGTGATATGACGTCATCACAATGACGTCACCAGCCGTCATTACAGGCGTACATAATGTTCCTTACTCTCTACAAATGAGGTAACTTACTCTAAAGTCGTCCATAAGGCCGAGCTTCTTGGCCGCCTTCTGGTAGGTCTTGGCGTTCGAGTAGGTCACCCGGACGTCTCCTGACGTCGGCGGCAGTGATATGACCTCATCAGCCGTCATCACGGGCGCCGAGTAGACTGCATTCTCGAACACTGGGTCGTAGTTTTTCTATAAGGCATGAAAATATTATTCAGAATTTTCATTTAACGTTTTGACTCGTGCGTGGATCTCGGCAAATTTCAAAATACAATACAATACAAAATACAACAATATTTATTTTAATGAGCACTTTCACATATAGGTACAATTTAGTTCATATAAAAACAAAGAATAGGCATTGCACATTGACATAACAGTATTTAACAATAAAACCGGTCAAGTGCGAGTCGGGCTACTTGCGCACCGAGGGTTCCACACCACGTTTGATTCCTAAGTTTGACGTTTGTATGTATTACCGTTTTTACGATAGAGCGTGAAGAAAAAACGTTGATAAAAACTAGTTTCTTGTTGAGAACCCCCCTTAATTTTTAACTTTTTGACATTTTTATTATTTGTTAACAAATCCGCCGTAATAACGCATAATCTGTGAAAATTTCAACTATCTAGCTATTACGGTTCAAAAGTTACAGCCCTAAATAGGTAGGACAGACGGACGGACTGACGGACGGACAACGTAGGATTAGTAATAGGGTCCCGTTTTCACCCTTTGGGTACGGAACCCTAAAAAACATTTACAATTATCCCCCACACTAGGCTAAGCCTGGGAAAATGTGACGGGAAAAATATTAATGAGGTATCATTTAGTTAATACACAAAGTTAAGGTACAAATAAGGGGTTGAATTTTGAAAAATGCTTTTTAGTGCACCCCTACATCTTCTGGCTCTGGAGATAGAAATATGAAATTATGTGTGTAGTGTATTTTCATGATTTTATCTTCAGTAGTTTAGGTTAGGCTATCCGTTGTCTCTCAGTCACGAAACTGTTTTATATTGCATAACTAGCTGTTGCCCGCGACTTCGTCTGCGTAACCCGCATAAAAAGTACCCTATGTGTTAATCCAGGCCATGGTCTATCTGTATGCCAAATTTCATCAAAATCCGTTCAGCAGTTTTTGCGTGAAAGCGGAACAAACGTCCATCCATACTTACAGAGTTTCGAGGTTATAATATTAGTAGGATAAGATGATTTGCATTTCAAAACTAATAATGCATATTTAAAGAAATCTAGTCTGATCGATCAGCCATTTTTCTTTAGAAAAGTTGTTTTATTTGGTAGAGTTTCTATGTTGCTTGCTGCCAAGCTAGAGCCTGTGCAAATGAAAGGCTTAATAAGTACCTTGAGCAGGTAGGTCAGGTTGAGCTTGGTGAACTCCACATAGTCCATGTTGAGCTGCATGTGCCGGAGGTGCATGTCGAAGAACAGACCTTTGCTGACACCAATCTGCAAACAACATCATTCATACAGTACGACCAGAAAAATAATTCCCCTCGATCATTTTCGACCCATGTTTGTTCAGACAAAAAATTCAAAAATTGGTGATTTGGAATCAGGGACAGGTAAAAACCATGTCGTAATTTTTTTTTTGTAAATATCTTCAATGTTCTTTCTGTACATTGTTTCTGTTACAGTTTTATAATAGTTTTGATGTGAAATATTACCTTTCCAAAGGAGTACGTCCTGGATATTTCAGGCCTGATGCAGGCGCGACCTTGAGTATTCTCAGGGTTCCGGAGCCAGTCGTCGAAGAACCTGTAAAGATAACGAGATAACGTGATCTTTGATATTGTCACACAAATTATCTGGTCTCATTTAAAGTACCAGGAGTGCGATTTTTGAATCTCATACATAGATATATTATACCTACACAAGATCTCATACGTTGAATTCAGCAGTTGAAAATGTATGTAGACATGCATCTTTCTACTGCTGATTTGACTTTCAAAAATCGCACCCCTGGAGTATGATTTTTGAATGTCAAATCAGCAGTAGAAAGATGCGTATCTCCATAGTAATTTTGACATTTACAACTGCTGAGTTCAACGAATGAGTTTCAAAAATCGCAGTCCAGAATCTAGCCTGGACTTTTAAAGATAACATAAGATAAAACTTTAAACTTTTCCTTGAAACAGGATCAAAAGCGAGCCAAGCCTGATACAAACATCCATGAAAAATATTCATATTCATAATACAAATATCTGCCCCTTACGGGATTCGAAACCGCGACCCTTGGCACAGCAGGAAAGTTCACTACTTATTGAGCTATCGGGCCGTCTAAATGCCGTGGCCGTGCTACAATTAAACAGGTTCATCATCATCATCTCAGCCGATGGACGTCCACTGCTGGACATAGGCCTCCCCCAAGGATCGCCACAACGACCGGTCGTGCGCTGCCCTCATCCAACGCGTTCCCGCCGCCTTCACCAGGTCGTGGGTGCACCGTGTGAGACGCCTACCCACGCTGCGCTTTCCGGTACGCGGTCGCCACTCGAGAACTTTTCGGCCCCACCGGCCATCGGCTCTGCGAGCAATGTGCCCCGCCCACTGCCACTTAAGTTTAGCAATTCTTTGGGCTATGTCAGTTACTCTGGTTCTGGGTATTAAACTGGTTAATCGTTGTAGATTGTAAATAGTCACTGTGTGATAATCTTATATAATATGAGCTTTTACCCGCGACTTCGTCCGCATAAATTATATACCAGATTTTAAGTCAGATGATAAGCTATCAAACAAAAAAGTTTCATCAAAATCGGTTCAGTAGTTTTTGCGTGATACTCGAACAAACAAACACCCAAACAAAAAAACAGACAGACCGACAAAAAATAAAAAAATTGGTGATTTGGAATCAGGTACAGGTAAAAACCATGTCGTAATTTTTTTTTGTAAATATTTTTAATGTACAGAAACATTTCTGTGTCAGTTTTATAATAGTTTAATAAGCTACGGCTTGAAAATACATTAATAAAATAACAGTCGTGTTTATGATGACGGGCTCACTAGCCGTCACACAGGACATAGTTTCGGTACCTGGTAAGAAGTACTAGTGAAACGTGGATGTTCCGAGTTTTAGAATATATCTGACTACCCCCTCGGGGAATATAGTCGTGAGGTTATGCTTATAATGATAATATACTAACGCGGCGGGCCAGTGTGGCTCCAATTGTAGCCAGGTCTCCTGTCTCAGCAGCCAGCCGAGACCGGGGAAGAAGTCAGTCCTGTGCAGCAATTCCGGCCGCGTGAGGTCTATCACTTCCTTCTTACCGTTGTCGTTCCACGCTGATATGCACCTGGAAATAACATTATTTTAAACATTGTTATCTTAGAGTAGACACCTTTCTACCCATGGGCACAGAATAGACACTAGTTCTACATACAGAAACATTCTGGGGACAGAGAACTCTAAAACAAAATGTTAAACGTACCATAGACTAGGATCACTGTGGAGGAGTGGATATGTTCCCAGGAAATACTCAAAGAAGTCCGGCGATATATCCAGGTCATCTGCAAACAAACATTTTAATTTTTAATATATAAACATGATAAGTTGGTTGTTGGCCAAACCGTTCCAAGAGGACATTATGTGGCAACACTATGGATAGTATCACCCTAGGGGAGAGTGTTATTTGTCTGCGTGTTTTTTTTATTCAAAATATAACCTATTGTAAGAAAATTGTGTATTCTATTATGTGATTGTTTTGTTACTTACAATTAAAAACATCATCGGGTTCAGTAAATTTAAAATTGTAAAAACAAATTATTCGATATTTTGAAAAAAATTACCCATGTTGAAACCATGATAATTCGATTCTGCTCTCGATTTTAAACAAACTACTTTCTAGTTTTGCGTAAATTCATTAACACGTTGTATACGTCCCACTGTAGGGCACAGGGCTACCCGAGGGTGTCTGGGCAGCAGTCCACCACGCGATTAAGGACTACCATTACCTATGCATCAGAATTTCTTCTTCTTTCTACAGTTACCATCTACAAAAAATCTGCTGTTCCATAAAAAAACTGCAATCCTAGTCGACCCAAATGTATGGGACAGCTGATTTTGTTTCCTCGCGATTTCGGCGTTTGTCCCATAGAGGAAGTTGTTTAGTTGGACTGTCTCATCATCCCCATAAACAACCATCAGCATATTAAGTTGGTCCCTGTATATTAACCATAGAGTAAGAAGAGATGGCATATCGGCTTGTTTCTATAGAAAATGTTGTCGCCAACAAAGGGGGTGAAAAGGGGGTGAGGGGAAGGGTTAACATTTAAATACGCTACTTCCCGCTATTATGACGTCAGGCCCAGTTGAGTATCTGTGCACAGTTCGATACAACATCTCTTCCCCAGGGGAGCGCGTTATTTTCTCTATGATATTAACCAACACCTTGTTTTGTCTTGTATATTCAATTCCGAAGAACTGATCGTAGCATAGGATAGGCTGCCGCGCCAGTGAGATTGACAAATGATGAGAGTTTCGGCTTCAACGTCGCGAGCACGTAGTTCAAGGCGAACTTGAAATGTCGCGCTATCTTGTAGTATAACTTGACCTTGGATCTGTCGAGAAACTAAGCTTCGACAATGATGACGGCTTCGTGTTTCAACGTCGCAAGCACGAAGTTCAAGGCGAACTTAAAATGTCGTGTTATCTTGTAGTAGACCTTAGATCTGACAAACTAACCTTCAACAATGATGACGGCTTCGTGCTTCAACGTCGCGAGCACGTAGTTCAAGGCGAACTTGAAATGTCGCGCTATCTTGTAGTTGACCTTGGATCTGACAAACTAACCTTCGACAATGATGACGACTTCGTGCTTCAACGTCGCGAGCACGTAGTTCAAGGCGAACTTAAAATGTCGCGCTATCATGTAGTAGACCTTGGATTTGACAAACTAACCTTCGACAATGATGACGGCTTCGTGCTTCAACGACGCGAGCACGAAGTTCAAGGCTAACTTGAAATGTCGCGCTATCATGTGGTAGACCTTGGATTTGACAAACTTACCTTCGACAATGATGACGGCTTCGTGTTTCAACGTCGCGAGCACGAAGTTCAAGGCGAACTTGAAATGTCGCGCTATCATGTAGTAGACCTTGGATCTGACAAACTAAACTTCGACAATGATGACGGCTTCGTGCTTCAAAGTCGCGAGCACGTAGTTCAAGGCGAACTTGAAATGTCGCGCTAGACCTTGGATCTGACAAACTAACCTTCGACAATGATGACGGCTTCGTGCTTCAAAGTCGCGAGCACGTGGTTCAAGGCGAACTTGAAATGTCGCGCTATCTTGTCGTATAACTTGACCTTGGATCTGTCGAGAAACTAAGCTTCGACAATGATGACGGCTTCGTGTTTCAACGTCGCAAGCACGTAGTTCAAGGCGAGATTGAAATGTCGCCGAAGTTCAAGGCGAACTTGAAATGTCGCGCTAGAACTTGGATCTGACAAACTAACCTTCGACAATGATGACGGCTTCGTGCTTCAACGTCGCGAGCACGTGGTTCAAGGCGAACTTGAAATGTCGCGCTATCTTGTAGTAGCCCTTAAATTTGACCTTGGTTCTGTCGACATAGATCGGCGACAGATCCGGTTGTTTCACGACCGTTATCGTCGGATCCGCGTCCGCGAAGCTTTTTATTACTTGATACGTTGGTAAGTGGCCGCAGTCCTGCGAAAAAATAACTTTATGAAATACTAACTAGAGGTTTCAGCATGACGCGTAAGATTGCTCTGACGCGCCTTTCATCTCGCTCGGATGTATGTAAAAAGAAAGAGAGCTAAGGCGCGATGGTGCAAAGTCGCCCTTAAAGTTCTACCCAAAGGTTGAAAACGTCTTGGACTAAGATAAAAAGACTTATGCATAATATCGCCGTAATTTAGAAGAATACAAAAAAAACCTAGAAAATGATCAGTACTGGACTTAGGCTTTTTAGGGTTCCGTACCCAAAGGGTGAAAACGGGACCCTATTACTAAGCCTACGCTGTCCGTCCATCTGTCTGTCTGTCCTACCTATTTAGACTGTAACTTTTGAACTGTTACTACGGTTAAAAAAAAAGTAATAAAAAAAAATTCTGTATATAATGCTTAGACTACTTATTATAAGGACCGGCCTTGCGGTAGCATTTCCCCTCTGCCACGGTATAAGATCAATGATCATGTACATTCGATTGATTCGACAATAATTTCGAACTTAGAACGTTTGGGGTTTACACGAGACTACTTTTCATGATTTTGAACATTCAAAATTAGAATCTAAAGTCATAGGGAATAAAATCCAAAGTTGCGGATAACATGTTACCTCGCCCCCCGCAAAAAGTGGCAGAAAGTTTTTTAGTAGAATGACACGTGGTTACGCGTCCCTATATAAGTAGTCTAAGATATAATGTTATTAAAAAAATCAGCTGTCCCATACATAACTGCAGTACGGGCTCGACTAAAATGTATGGGACACCTGATTTTTTTTATTTTTTCTCGATGTTGGCTCCATAGTGAAAGTTGTTCAGTTTGATGGTCTGAAGCATCCCCTTAAGTATTACTAGGGCGTTTTGTTACACCCTGTATATTAACTGTAGAAAGTCAAAATACTGATATCTTTAAAAAGATTTCGTAGTGAGTCTCGACAACGCAGATTATAAATGGCTCGAATTGCCCGCTTTTGAAGGATAAAGATAGCCTCAACATCTGTAGCACGGCCCCACAGCAAAATACCATAAGACATGATACTGTGGAAGTAGCTGAAGTATACAAGTCTTGCAGTAGCTATATCAGTTAGCTGTCTAATTATTTTTTATCGATTATGAACAGGCTCTATTTAATCAGCTATATAGAATTAGATACTCAATACTCAATATTTTTATTGCCATCCATAGATCGATAGATAGATACATAAACTGTAATTCACAACATTTCTAACTAATAGGTACCTACACCTGGTTAACGATAAGATAAAATCCAAAGCCTTTAATGTGTGTTTGATTGCCATTTGGTATGTACACACGGCGACAGATCAACCTACCCATAGTTGGACCTTACGTCCATGAACATAGAGTTCAACTATGGGTAGGTTGATCTGTCGCCGTGTGTACATGTGACCATTTTTATGGCCATATTAAGTACTGGCACGAAATTGGCTTTACGTTACGGTGAAAGGAAAAAATCGTGTGGAACAATTTCTAACCGTACATTATGTTCACTGTTCATCCACTATCTTTCTGTGCCCAATGCGGATTGGTAGACTTCACATACGCATCAGAATTTCTTCTTCAGCGTATGCAGGTTTCCTCACGATGTTTTCCTTCACCGTTTCAGAGCAGTCGGTATTACGTTAATTACGTACATAAGTTAGAAAAACTCATTGGTATGGCATGTTGTCCGTGCGGATTCGAACCCGGACCCCTATACAGGGTGTAACAAAACACCCTAAAGTAAGGCCAATTTAATAGGCCACATTTGACATTTGTGCGAGTGCGATTTTTGAAAATCATACGAGCGACTTGGCAGTAGAAAATGTCAAAATGACTATGGAGATTATGCATCTTTCTACTGCCAAGTCGCTCGTATGACTTTCAAAAATCGCACTTCAGTTTCAGCTTCATAGTGAGGTGACCTGCTTAAAAAGTGAGTGATTCGATTCAGACTTCAACTTCTTCAATTCAGTTATTATGAAAAGGTACTTATAGGTACTGTAATATTATTTTAAAAATCATCAGTCGAATCCCTGGCCCATTATTATTTTATCCACTTAAGCGTCCCATGGGACTATAGTCCCGAAAATGACACTAGCCGTTTACGTCCATGGGACTATAGTCCCATAAAAACAGCGATGTTTATTTTTCGTTCTAATTCTGAACGCTGCTATAAATAGTTCTGCTACTCGATGCTAGGTGGTGCTAATATCCTTACACTATCCATAGACAACTTTTGTTTTCTACAGGAAAGTACAAAAATATTTAAAAATAAAGTCAAAGTTCATTTTTGCGTAAAATTTTTTTTTGTTCAGTCATTTCGCAAGTTCAGTGATATATTTTGACTATAATTGAGCATATTTTTGAACAACAACTGTGCAAATAGGATGAATAGTTCATTGTTATCACGATATTGAGACTTGTACAAGAAAATAATGCGAAATATGTTATAGATTACCGATAAACAGGCTACGCTATTTCACAGTTTCGTATTTAGGACTCCAGTCAAAATTGACTAACTTTAAGCCTTATTTTCAAGGCTTTACACTTTATTTTAATTCTGTAGTTATCAAGCTTTCCGTCAGTATTTTATATTTTTTTATAGCGGTAGTATTTTTTGAGATGTAACAGGTTTTGTCGCGAAGTTCGCTCCCCGTTGACGTACGCGTCGTGCGATCGGCGCTTGGGACGCTACGGACATAATCACTGCGCGGTGCCGGACGCTTGAGTGGTTATATCGTAAACAAATCGTTTAAGGATCAAAATAAGATACCTACTTACTACCCGTTCACGACCAGTTGGCCGTCGATGACCGTTACAAAATTTCCTCACAGGCACATTAATTGGTCCCGTCGACAAAAAATAATATATAAGGCAAATAAAAATTTAAAATTAAAAGCGATATTAGTGACCGGGACGGACGTACCATACGTGATTGCGTTGCTAAAGGTTATAAAATTGCGTTTATTAGGGTCTCTTAGGGGTGCGGTGCGGGGAAGCGGGAAGGGAGGTAACGGCCAACTCGAAGTGAATGACTAGTACATACCTAATTTATCGAACATTTTTGTTTTTTAACCGATTGCTTCCAAAATCGATATATAGGGGTTCCTGAGATCTCTTAACACGAATCCGATGTCAGATTTGAGAAAAGTGGCCGCCCTCTTGAACTTTTTTGTTTTTCAACCGACTGCGTCCAAAATGGATATCTAGGGGTTTCTGCGATCTCTTAACATGAATCTGATTTCAGATTTGAGAAAATTGGCCACTATCTTGAAACTTTTTAGTTTCTGGGCCGATTATTACCAAAATCGATATCTGAGAGTCCGCGGTCCTTAAGATTTCTGAAGCAATCTGTCCAAGAACTGAATAGTTCAAGATGGCGGCCACTTTTCTCAAATTTGACATCGGATCCGTGTTCAGAGTCCACGCGGACCCTCAAGGCAGGCATTAGTTTATTTTATAAGGATTTATTAGTTTTTATCATTTTTATATAAAAAAAACATTGTGCTTGTAACACCTCCTACTAAACAACATTGAGGCTGAGATTCTCAGAGACGATTTTTTAAGTCATAGTTCGAACTAAGTAGGGTCAAACAAAATGTATGGATTTTGACATACGGGAGTCCGAACTAAGACTTAAAAAACGTCTCTGAATCTCAGCCTGACAGTCATGTTGGGGCTGCTGCTTTTTTATAATTTATTAATAATAAATGATTAAATAACTCGTTAAATAAAAATAAATGATACTATCTGAGTCGTTTTTATAAAACCTCATAATTTATGACACATTTGACTTCAGTCAAAACTTCTATACATTTTAAGGTATTTTTTCAAGGGAGAGCGGCCGCGGCGGTTGTCCTTTAAAATTTACTGAACCCGATATCATCCCACCGCACGGGCACACTCACCCTACATACTATCAAAACAAGATTATTAAAATGTATCCATAAGCATGTTAGCGCTTTCATTCATTGCTGAAATGATAACAAATCATTTTTGCCTCAAAACTTAAAATGCGAATAACTTTAAATTGTAACTATCAAAATAATGAAATTAGTTTCAATCTAATTACTTTGTTATAAATCAGTTGGGGTGTATGAGGTTTTGCGCTAATTCATTAACACGTTGTATAAGTACCTTTTCATAATAACTGAATACAATTCACATTTATGATTGAAGTCTGAATCGAATCAGTCTTCTTAAGCAGGGCACCTCACTATGAAGCTCAAACTGACAAATGTCAAATGTGGCCTATTAAATTGGCCCTACTTTAGTAATACTTAAGGGGGCGCATCAAACCATCAATCTGAACAACTTTCACTATGGAGCCAACGTCGCGAAAAAATAAAAAAAATCTGCCATCCCAAACATTTGAGTCGAGACGATACTGCAGTTTTGTATGAAAGAGTGGATTTTTTTTCGCGATTTCGGTGTTGGCTCCATTGTGAAAGTTGTTCAGTTTGATGGTCTGAAGCACCCCCTTAACTCTTTGAGGCATAGTGGTTGAATTCCTTACCACCCTGAATTAAAATTCATTGTCAGCGCCATCTAGTATTTAGCACTAGAACTATTAATTCAAGGTGGCAAAAAAATCAACCACTATGCCCCAAAGAGTTAAGTATTACTAGGGTGTTTTGTTACACCCTGTATATTGGGTGTCCATACCTCTCCACAACGGGCCACCGATGCATTCAACTTAATTGGCGCAGTCGGTAGGACACTCTGGTCTGTTGGCGTAACTACCAACAATAAAGAAAGCTTACCTGACTGACAATAATAGGGAATGTTTCCTTGTCGGGCCTGAATTTGACCAGGTTGTCCAGACACCTCTTCACTGTGACACGATCGCAGGCTATCACCAGGATCGGCAGTATCGGACCTGGCTCTGAAAAGAATAAAAAAGATGCATGTTTATTAAATACAATCTAAAAACTGTTTGCTATAATCAGGGAGCGGAATCTCATACCAAAACAATTGAAATGTCATAGAGATGGGACATTGATTTTTATCGAGTAGATATTCAAGCTATCGGTAGTTTTTAGTTTTGATCTTCATTGCTTAATCAACTTACACGTGCATTTCATTTTAATTATTTATGATGAGATGACACACGAATAAAACTCTTTTAATTATTTTTCTTATCTATCAATAAAATTCTGATAACTACCGCGACTTGGGAAGTTTACCCTAAAATCCCTATTATGATATTTGACACCTCTCTCTCTCTCTCTCTCTCTTACTCTTTAGATTACCGTACTGTATTGCAATGAAAAATATACTATGTTAAGTCTAATTAAAAACTATCGATAGCTTGAATACTCGATAAAAAACAATGTCCCATCTCTATGACATTTCAATTGTTTTGATATGAGATCCGCTCCATGGTTATAATTAACTAGTGTTGTCGCTTGTCACAAATTAGTCTTAACTAAATTCTCTGGAAATTTGTGGTCATCCAAGCCATTGGGGTCCAGTGGAGAGGTAATGAGTAAAGTAAAGACTGAATTTGGAAACTAGAATAGTTTCATAAATTCATAAAAATTTTAATTAATATTTTGTATGTAGGTCCTTTTTAATATCCTGACGGTTTTATAAGGGGATGATCAGACCATCAAACTTGACAACTTTCTTTATGGGACCAATCTCGAAAACAAAAATTCTGCTGTTCCATACAAAATTGCTATCCTACTCTATCCAAATGTATAGGACAGTATTTTTTTCGCAATATCCATTTTGGTCCCATAGAAAAAGTTGTTTATTTTGATGGTCAGGTTCATCCCCTAAAAAACTGTCAGTACATTAAGTTCGACCCTGTATAACCAACAACTCAGTGGAATCTGTTAAAACTGTTTAAAAAGGTAATCAACAATTTTAAAGAGCGCAATATTTGGAAATTCGCCCCTAATATTGAACTTATACAGGATATATAAGGAGAAGTATCATTAACCTTTAAACCACATACTCTACCCATCAAACTGAACAACTTTTACTATTGGAGCAAACCTGTCAGAGCTAAAAAAAATCAGCTGTTGCATACATTTGAGTTCAGTAGGTATTGGAGGTATTGGTATGGGAAAGCAGGTTTTATTTTTCTCTGATAGTAAAAGTTGTTCAGTTTGAAGGGTAGTATAGTAAGTGGTTTAAATAAAGGTTAATTATACTTTTCTTCACCCTATACAGGGTGTAACAAAAAATCCTAGTAATACTTAAGGGGGTGCTTCAGATCATCAATCTGAACAACTTTCACTATGGAGCCAAAGTCGAGAAAAAATAAAAAAAATATCGGATGTTCCATACATTTGAGTCGAGACGGTACTGCAGTTTTGAATGAAAGAGCAGATTTTTTTTTCGCGATTTCGATTTTAGCTCTATAGTGAAAGTTGTTCAGTTTGATGGTCTGAAGCATCCCCTTAAGTATTACTAGGGTGTTTTGTTACACCCTATATTCAGAAAATCCATATAGCACATATTATAGATATAACAGACAGCTATATGTATAGAAAAGAATAGATTTAGGTATGTAGTGACCTGACCACCTATTTAATCAGCATATGTGTGTGTACGCAACACATATCTGTCCAAACAACATTATTGTAAATTTGATACCAGCCACTGATAACATATCAACATGTGCCTGTAATACCTACCTATCTCTGAATATTGCATGACAGGTATAATTGTTATTTATACCTATCTAAACTATTATAAAACTGTAACAGAAGTGAGTCTGTACATTAAAGATATTTACAAAAAAAAGATTACCGTATGGTTTTTAGATGTCCCTGATTCCAAATCACAAATTTTTGGATTTTTTGTCTGTCTATTTGTTTGTTTGTTTGTGTGTTTGTTTGTTCGAGCAAAAACTACTGAACCGATTTTGATGAAACTTTTTTAGTTTGATAGCTTATGATCTGACTTAAAATCTGGTATATAATTTGTGCGGACGAAGTCGCGGGTTAACGCTATTATAAAATAAAACAGTACACTTTAAGAGAAGAGGCTGAGCTGCGTTCCGAACCTACACCCTATGTGCACCCAGAGTGCACCCCGAGTGCAATTTTTCGCACTAAACGCCGTTCAGAGCCTCGGTGCAAGACGTTTTACTATAGAGCGAGTTGAAAAAACAACCGCACAAAAAGGTTCAGAACGCAGCTCAGGTCACGTTTATTCCATACAAACATATTCCCCTGTTTCCTTCCTGGATAATAACACTAGAGCAAAAATATGTTACCACACAATTTGTTACCTCTACTAGGTATGTCCCAGTTTTGCTTTTTTGCATAAATTAATTACTGTAAGAAGTAGGATCCTTCGAAAATAACCAATTTTACCGCCCGTTTTCAAACATCCAGCAAACAAAAGCCTATGCCTAAAAATGGCGCCTTTTTTCTTTTTTTAGCGCGGCCATCAATCAAACTTGAATATTATAGTTCAGAATGAATTTAAAAACAACACTTGTTACAACAAACATCAAATATCAACAACAAATATCTCGGAACTCAGTCCGAACAGAGATATTTAGGCTTGAAGTGCACGTAATAGTAATATTTTCAACTTCAAGCCTTTATATCTCCGTCCGGACTGAGTTTAGGGATATACATGTTAATAAGTTTTGTTTGTTACTTTATTCTGAAATAGAATATTCAAGTTTAGTTGCTGGCCGCGAAAAAAACAAAGGCGAAAAATAAGGCGCCAACCTTTTATACAAAACCCGCATTGTCTTTTGTCGAACATGAGCAAAAAAGCATAACATACAGACATAGTCAGTCTTTCTCAAATTATTCTTGAAAGAATTATTAAAATCGGATAACGAGCTGCAGTTGTCTCTTTCACACTCTAGTTGGCGAGGTGTATGGGTGGGGCGGATCGGACAAATACCTATTCTCTAAATTTTCATTTCAGCCGCCTGTCCTCTTTATGTGTACGTTAAAAATATTAGCAAAATAATAAAAAACATAGGGGAGGGATACATATTCATGTCTTTTGGGTTGGAGACTCTCGGCAGGACTCCGTGACTTGGAGATAGGATATTCGGTATCTATGAAGATACTGCGATAAGGGAACATAATACTACGTGACCATCCGTAGTATATGCCAAGACCCCTCCCTCCCCCCTAGTTTTCACGTAGTAATTCATAAATACGGTTTTAAATCATTTTGTTTGCAAAAAGCAAACAAAAAGTAAAAAAAAATATTTGGCTCATATTTTGTCCTTGTTAGCGCATATAAAGGCGGTAGTATAGGGAGTTCGTCCAACTGTGGCAAGCCAAGACAACAGATCGAAGGCTGGTTGACCACAAATACTCGAAAAAGCGCGAGATTTCCCTAGAGGATATTTGACTATGTGACGAAAACTTAACCCCCCCTCCCCCGCTGTGACCAAGAGTGGTATTTTGAAGACCCCCCTCCCCCCCTAAACGGGTCACGTAGTATGGGTACGTTCCCTAAGTACCTATACTTTGGAGCATCGCAACATCGCGAGTGGATGTGGATGCGGATGGCAGGGTAAATATTCAGAGCGTTTGAACGCTGTCATTCCCCTCTAAAAGATTTCCGTCTTGTTTCCCCATGGGAAAATGGCAAAACAAACAAAAAAATTGGTATTTAGGTCACGACTCAATTTACAGTCTAGAAAAACCCAAGATATCTTATCAGTAGTAGGTAATATCAAATGAAAGATAATACTATCAAATAGGTTGACAGAGTTTGATAGTTCATTACACCTAGTTCATTTCGTTTCATAGTTACCAGATTATATAGGGTCCTTTTTAATATGCCGACAGTTTTGGTGATTGATAAATCAACCACCAACCGACCGATCGAATCGACTAGCGACCTGTAATTGCCTTCTTTACACAGACCTCTCTCCCTCGCATGCCGCAACTCTATCCTCTGCCTTCCCCATCCTGTCGCTACCCGCAACTTGTCTTGGAGCGGATTGGGGGGGCGTGCCACACTATACCTTCTGTTGTTAATTAACGTTTTATCAATCTACATACATACAAAATGGGCATTAAATTTTTTACCCCCCTGTTTATAAAATAGGTTAAAAATAAGAGATAAGTATTTTTCAGATTTCACTTTCAATAGTTATATTTTTAATATAACTTTGAATTTTCTGAAAAAGTGCTGTCGAGGTGGAAACTCAAAAGGTGGAGATTGGACCACAGATCCCAATCACCAATATTAGGGAATAATACACTCAGACCAAAACTCCAACTGATTGGGATCTGTGGTCCAATCTCCCCCTCCCCTATTTTTGGGCTGAAGCTGAAGGACACTAAAAATTATTAAGAAAAACAAAAAACCTGACTGCATAAAAAAAACTATAAACTGAAAAGAGAAAAACAAGCTTTATAGTCACTAATCAGCTATAACAACACTAAGCAAATATAATTTGGATGTTATTAGGTAGGTATCGCAAGCGGGGACAGAATTATAAAACATATCTAGGTATTGGTTAGTTATATGTTTCCAAATGTATTATTTATTGCATGATCTCAAGCTTTAGATAATTCTGCACATTTTTTATTGTTTGATTAATATTTGTTTTTTATTATAGTAGTTGTTATTTACATTTTGGAATTTAATTTAATAATATTATGATATCTTTCAATTTAGTTTTTTAATGAATTTTGTAGTGTTATTATTTGTTGACATCTTAATGTTGACATCTTAATCTTAATGTTTTATTCTTTTACGTCTTATTTAATTTATTTGAAAGATGCTAATGTAAAATCTACTTAATAATTGTAAATGTATCTCGTATTTTGTTAAATGTAATTTGTAAACTTTTGTATGCCTTCTGGCGGAACACAATGGAACCAACAATTTTGTAACATCTTTATAACCTGTGATTCACAAATAAATAAATTGAAATTGAAATTGGTTTGTCCCCGCCTGCAATACCTACCTACTAACATTCAAATTATATTTTCTGCCGCAGTCGGGTAAAAATTGAAACATGTTTTTTTTCCTTAAATAATGGGTGGATTCTTCAACCGCCGCCCCCTTTACTCTGGAGGAGGTTCACCTGGTTCACCTCAACTCCCCCCTACCTTTCTAACCACTTCTCGATGAAGATAGCACATCATTTCACATAAAATGATATATGATGTTTTATCTAATTTTTATTTTATTGAATTTTGTAAGGAATGAATAAAGCATTATATTATATCCAGTTTTTGAGAGTTACACAATTTAATCTAGAAGTAAACATAACTCTGGAACCCCTGGTTTAGAACCCTTTAAAAAATGTTTCATATAGATTATACAAGCTTTAACCAGCCACATCCGTTTTTCTGATTTTATGTCAAATTATAAGGTGTCAAACAAAAAAAGATTCACCGAAATCGGTTCAGTAGTTTTTGCGTGATACTCGAACAAACAAATAAACAGACAAAAAAACACATTGCCCATGTGACAAAATGACATTACGGGTCGTTTCACAGCTGGTGAATGTGCACGATCAAAGAACACATACAAAACGTATATTAGCTGAAATTATACACAGAATAGGAGGAAAAGTATAAATATAGAATAAAATGTCCTTTTCTATCGCAGTAAGAAATTATAAAATTCAAATTTACCAGTTTTGTAGGCGAAACGGGATGGGCATTTTCATTTGTGATTTGGACACTCAAAAATCATATTGTAACTTTTTTTTTATAACTTCTATGTACAGACACACTTCTGTTACAATTTTAAAATGATTTAGATAACGTTTCGACAGCTCAAACATCTTTAAAAAGTAAAGTAAATTCTCTAAAAGCGCATCTCAAAATCACAATTTTGTACGGTATAAGCATCAAAGGGTATAAGGGGCGTTTTCTCAAGGGGGACCTTGGTCTCTACACCGCCCCCCCCCCCCCCTCTATTAAGGTAACATGTTTCTAAACCCAATCCGGTTGTGGATTAAAGTCCCATCCGATAGTGAACCTGCCTGCTGTGCCGAGGGTCGCAGGTTCGAATACCGTAAGGGACAAAGATTTGTATGATGAATATGAATATTGGTACCCGAGTCATGGATGTATGTATCTATATAATATTTATTCTATATCATTGTCTAGTCATCATAATACAAGTCTAGGCTAGATTCTGGTACTTTAAATGTGACTAGATAATTTGTGTCATCATCATCATCATCTCAGCCAAAGGACGTCCACTGCTGGACATAGGCCTCTCCCAAAGACCGGTCCTGCGCTGCCCTCATCCAACGGGTTCCCGCCGCCTTCACCAGGTCGGTTCACTGGTCCAAAAAAGATATTTATTTATTTATTAATTAGAATACATACTCTGTCCGTAATCCAGCTTGTTCTCAGCCTCATCTTCACTCTTCTCCTCACTTTTATACAACTGCAGTTTCACCTTCTCCAAAAGTTTGCTACTCTCCTCAAATTCTGTATCCATAATCTTCTGCAATCTATCGAGCTTTTCCTCCATAACCTTAGCCGTGTTCCCGCCGGTAATACTCCGCGGCACATCTATCATGGACGAATAACTCACTACGAGCCATATTACGACAAAAACCGCACTTATCGCGAGGCATTTTCGCACGTTCAATCTCATTTTGAAATGTTTTTTTCCAGTTTGTTTTGTGTTACGTAGCCGTCCGTAAGTCCACGTACGCAATGGTGGTTCGACGTGAATGGTAAACAATAAACATTCTAATATTGTTTTATTAATTTCGACCACTGGGAAATCTCAGCGAATGAGAAATTTGTTCGTATCGCAAAACATTGGTTGGCGACACTGTTTTTGTTGATGTAATAACTTAAATATAGCTTTATATGGTGCTAAATAGGTCTTGCTACGACGGAGGACGACTTTGATTTGATTTAAATCGGAATTATCATTAAATTTCAATTCATTTCGCACAACAAAACACCCATGGACACGCAAACAATTGAATTGACGGAAATGACGGATGTTGACAGATTACTGTTTTAAATTCTTTTTTTTTGCTTCGGGTTCTAGGCTTTTTGTGCTAACGGATTACCGACTGTCAGAATCTGCCTTAAATCTGCCGACATGAGTTGGGTTTGGTTGGGTTGGTTATAAATCCATGAGCTGCATGGGTAGCATAACAACCCGCGATAGCCGTGATACGGTTTTATCCATAGAAATATTGTTTTATCACGTCAATTCACGTCTTTTATCTCTTTCGTTTGCGCGCCAACTAATCGCGGGTTGTCATGCTACCCATGCTGGAGCGGCCGAAGCACAGACTGAAGTGAACTCCATTATTTTCCCAGGATCATGATGCGATTGCCAGAGCTCAGGTTCAAAGTTTTTGATGTGAAACATATATTGGCGCGCCATGGCAGTAAAACCGGCTCGTATGCCGTGCGTGACGGAAATGGATCTCACGTCTCACGCCATTTGACAGCTGTGGAAGTTCGAAATTATCGAAAAAAGCGCGCGAATCCAGGGAATGCTGCACCTATTGCCAGCTGCGATTGAAAAAAGCGCGTGAAATCGGGAGCGTGCGGTATTTCGTTGTTTCACATCAGCCGAGCAGCGTCCCGCCCGCGACGGCTACTTTTTTTAAACTTATCCTACCTTCTCAGTTATACATACATACATAAGCTCACGTCACGTCATTGTCCCATAATATGGGGGTAGGCAGAGATTACGGACCGCTAGTCTCTCACAGAGCCGTGCGAATACAAAACTGCGCCCGGGGCGAAGTCTGATTTTGGCGCCCCATTTTTTTGGCACTTTAAATATGGAGCTAGCGGAACGATCTCAAAATTGTTTCTTTATAGGACTTTGCTGTAGCTATGTAGGTATGCAGTATAATAGTAAATATAGAGAACAGAGTGAGTGAAGCGAGCTCGAAATCTCTCATCTCATCACTATGACTTGTCTATGACAAGAACTCTGTTTATTTGTATTTTTAACACTAAGTACGGACGCATTATCATCAGCGTCCACTTCTGAACATAGGCTTCTCCCAAGGCGCGCCACAAGACTGTTCTCGGCCTACATCATCCAGTTGCTCTCCGCTACCTTACTACCATGCTTTGGACGCATACAGTGCTAAAAGTGCAAATAGTCCACTTAACAAAGCAGGTGTAGAGTGCGTGAGCTGGATCGTAAGAAATTTCTTCAGAAATGTGTTCAGGATGCCGAGGGGGTAAACATACTAAAAGTCCTCGCCTCTAGGGGGGGCGCCGGGTGGGGGGGAGGGGGTTAAAGTTCCCACTTTTGAGTTTTTCGCTAATATCTTTAAAACGGTGCGTCGTAGAGAAAAAATTTCCTACAACTTTTGTTTTATACACTTTTTAGAATTCCTAACTATTTTTGAAGTACACGTTGTGGAAAAGTGAAATTTTCGAAAAAAAACCGACTTATCAAACGTTACCTCTTGCCTGCTACTTCAATCGTGTTATTTCGGGATGAAATGTAGCTGGCATGTTAATCCAGGACCTAATTTACCTACATACCAAATTTCATACAAATCTGTTCAGCCATACAGTTATCGAAACATTTATCATTTTTAATTTAAATTTTATTTTTTAATCCGTTTAGGTTGTGAAGGCGCTGACAAGAGTCCTTCTTCCAAAGAACCCTCATCTTCAGTGGATGGTTCTTTCTGGAGGAACTCTTCACAATCTTCACCATTGTCTTCATCTTCACCATCGTCTTCGCCAAGAGACACGCCGTTAAGACATTTCCCTTGGCAGTGGAGGCATGCCGCAGAACATTTGAGCATTGCTTTACGACATCCACATTTGCCACTACCACAACCCTTAGCGCAGCGGCAAAATATTGTTTTTAATAGGACCTCCGGTGCGGGCAAATCATTAGTTGTTATTGGCACCAGGCTGCCTCCTTCATGTTTCCATCCCCACTCTTGAGGAGGCAGCTCATTCCCAAGCCACAGTTGCACTTGGTGGTAGGTGCGCTGTGAATGCTGTTTAGCTGCGTTCTCAGTTGGTGGGAGCGAGCTGAAGTCAGGCTTAATCTTTGCCAATGATCTCATGAACACCTGAAAGCGATACTGGTTGAGGGAAGTCAGTCTTGTTGGCGCTCCATACCATTGAAGAAAGCACATTTTCCCAGCGTCATCAACTTCACTGTGCGTGGAGGCGGGGTTATAAAAGGTCGCTGCTGCTTCTTTGATGACATCTGACTTCAAGTACAGTTTTGAGAAACCCACTTTGCTTCTTCTGAAAGTTGCAGATGTTGTATCGCACCCGGTAAATGAATGTAAGAACAGGATATGTTTATATCCATGTTGCTGCATCTCTTGGGTGGATAGCACGATGGTTTTAGTTTTCCCTCGGCCAGGTTTCAGCAACAGGATGTCTTGGGTGGGAGGAGTGGAAGCTATCAAAAGCACAGCAAGGTCGACATCCTCACCAACGACAATTACAGAGCTATCAGTCGATTTTTCCACAGCGGTTTTCACGATAAGGACATCAGCATCATCGGTGGCCTGGAGACTTTGTATCCCTTTTTCCTGAAGCTTTGTCTGCAGTAAGGAAATGAGCTGACTTTTATTGTAAGGGTTAGACAAGAAATCTTCTTGTTTCACTGTTATTGATGTGCTCCAAGACAAATTGATATCAGCCGATCTCTTCAGTTTGTATCGTCGCTTCTGTTCTTGTGACTTCGTGCTTTCTTCAATGGTATGGAGCGCCTACAAGACTGACTTCCCTCAACCAGTATCGCTTTCAGTTGTTCATGAGATCATTGGCAAAGATTAAGCCTGACTTCAGCTCCCTCCCACCAACTGAGAACGCAGCTAAACAGCATTCACAGCGCACCTACCACCAAGTGCAACTGTGGCTTGGGAATGAGCTGCCTCCTCAAGAGTGGGGATGGAAACATGAAGGAGGCAGCCTGGTGCCAATAACAACTAATGATTTGCCCGCACCGGAGGTCCTATTAAAAACAATATTTTGCCGCTGCGCTAAGGGTTGTGGTAGTGGCAAATGTGGATGTCGTAAAGCAATGCTCAAATGTTCTGCGGCATGCCTCCACTGCCAAGGGAAATGTCTTAACGGCGTGTCTCTTGGCGAAGACGATGGTGAAGATGAAGACAATGGTGAAGATTGTGAAGAGTTCCTCCAGAAAGAACCATCCACTGAAGATGAGGGTTCTTTGGAAGAAGGACTCTTGTCAGCGCCTTCACAACCTAAACGGATTAAAAAATAAAATTTAAATTAAAAATGATAAATGTTTCGATAACTGTATGGCTGAACAGATTTGTATGAAATTTGGTATGTAGGTAAATTAGGTCCTGGATTAACATGCCAGCTACATTTCATCCCGAAATAACACGATTGAAGTAGCAGGCAAGAGGTAACGTTTGATAAGTCGGTTTTTTTTCGAAAATTTCACTTTTCCACAACGTGTACTTCAAAAATAGTTAGGAATTCTAAAAAGTGTATAAAACAAAAGTTGTAGGAAATTTTATTAACTTTCATTACGTAGAAGAAAATTTTTCTCTACGACGCACCGTTTTAAAGATATTAGCGAAAAACTCAAAAGTGGGAACTTTAACCCCCTCCCCCCCACCCGGCGCCCCCCCTAGAGGCGAGGACTTTTAGTATGTTTACCCCCTCGGCATCCTGAACACATTTCTGAAGAAATTTCTTACGATCCAGCTCACGCACTCTACACCTGCTTTTGGATTATTCTTTGAGCGAACTAAAATACAAACAAGAGCGAGCGGAGCGAGCTTGAAATTTTTCCGCAATACGGCTTGGCTGTGATTGTAACTCTGCCGGTCTATGTATGTATATCATAATTAAAAGAGAATCTAGAGCGAAGCGAAGCTCGACATTTTTTCACAATATGTCTGGGCTGTGGCCAGAAAACTGTCTGTCTGTAGACTCGGTGTGTTTACGAAGGTGCAGTGGTAATAATACCAACCAGAGCGAGAATAGTTCAAATCACGTAAAAAAAGCGCTACCTACGGTTAAATTGAAGAATTTATATTAATAACCTGGAGCGAGCGAAGCGAGCTTTTAATTTTTTTTGGTTTAGGACGGCATGGACTTGTAGTTAGTTAGTTAGTAGCGTATTTCCTGGTATTCGGCATCTGAATTATTTTTCCTTAAACTTTTTAAAAATGTTGCCTATGCTTCCTCATGATTTTGGCGCCCCCCTGGTTTAGGCGCCCGGGGCGGCCGCCCCCTTCGCCCCCCCCTTCGCACGGCTCTGGTCTCTCATTTCATATTCATACAGTCATCTTTTCATGCACTTCCGTCGATTGAGGGTGCTAGCACTTCCTTTTTGGAAAAGATAAGTTTGATCATGATATGTTTTGCTCGGACGGTCTCTCCCTTTGAGTCAGGTAGGTATTGTAATTTATAAAGCATTTTTGTATGGAACAGGCACAGACCTGAAAAAACAGCAGATTCTTTTCACGTTTCCTGCACTGGTAGCATGCACACCCGCGATAGCCGTGATACGGCTTTATCACGTCTTTTATCTCGTTCTTTTGCGCGCGAAAGAACGAGATAAAAAAAAAAAAAAACCGAAAAGCCGAAAAAAAAAACCGAGATAAAGCCGTATCACGGCTATCGCGGGTGTGCATGCTACCAGTGCTGAGGTTGGCTCACTGTTGCCAGATCTCCCGATTTTCCGGGATATCTCCCGATTTTTGTCAATGTCTCCCGATGTCCCGGATTCCCACTCAACTCTCCCGATTTTTTAAGAACAACTTTTTTTTCGAAAAAACTGCGGAAAACGGAACAAAATTAAATGCTAAGCTATGCAATGCTATGTTAAATGTGTACATAACTTTGTAAAATGCGTAGCCTGAACTATACTTTGACTTAATAACATAAAGTTGAATACCTATTCAATGGCAAGCTTTGGCAGTTATAGTTTACTAAATTTGCAATGCAAAGTAGCGAAACAAACCTGCTTTTGCTTTGGTTAACCGGCCAAATTAGGAAATTCAGGGATCTTGCACACGAAAAATATTTAAAAAAATTGCAATTGCTATGATTTTAAAGTAAACGAAAAAATGTAAAAAAAAACATTTATTCAAAGACCATGGTCTGATAAATTTTAAGGAAAAATTTATCTCCCGATTTTTTCATAATGTCGCCCATACATCTCCCGATTTTTTATTGGTACACCTCCCGTATTTCGAAAATTGGATCTGGCAACACTGGGTTGGCTCCATAGGTAACGGTCGTCACAGACACGCGCTATAATATGTTGCTGTACTCTTCTTACGCACGCCAAATTACATAAGCGCGTCTCTTTCCTACGTGTGAGTGAGAGGAACCGATATCAATTTGCGTGCGTTAGAAGAGTACAGCAACATATTATAGCGGCCGTGTGTGTTGACCTTAAAGTTGTTCAGCTTTATAGTCTGAACTCACCGTTTCAGTATTTGCTAGGCTGTCCCTTAAGGTCAACACACACGGCCGCTATAATATGTTGCTGTACTCTTCTAACGCACGCAAATTGATATCGGTTCCTCTCACTCACACGTAGGAAAGAGACGCGCTTATGTAATTTGGCGTGCGTAAGAAGAGTACAGCAACATATTATAGCGCGTGTCTGTGACGACCGTTACACCGACACTCTGTATAGTATAGTTTCAAAGTTATCGTGGCTCAAAGTTTTCCATACAGATACAGGGTGTACAATAAAATGGGACAACTACTTAAAGGGGTGCTTCAGACCATCAAACTAAACAACTTTCTTTATGTGACCAATATCGAAATCGCGAAAAAAAAATCTGCTGTCCCATACATTTCAGTCGAGTTATGTTTGCAGTTTTGTATGGGAGAGCGGATTTTTTTTTCGCGATTTCGATATTGGTCCCATAGAGAAAGTTGTTCGCTCCGCTTATGAAAACGCTAGTCGCTCCGCTTATCATAAGCGGAGCGAGTAGCGTTTTCATAAGCGGAGCGAGTAGCGTTTTCATAAGCGGAGCGAGTAGCGTTTTCATAAGCGGAGCGAGTAGCGTTTTCATAAGCGGAGCGAGTAGCGTTTTCATAAGCGGAGAGAGTAGCGTTTTCATAAGCGGAGCGACTAGCGTTTTCATAAGCGGAGCGAGTAGCGTTTTCATAAGCGGAGCGAGTAGCGTTTTCATAAGCGGAGCGAGTAGCGTTTTCATAAGCGGAGCGACTTGCGTTTTCATAAGCGGAGTGACTAGCGGATTCATAACCGGAGCGACTAGACACTAGAGAATTAATAAGCGGAGCGACTTGCGGATTCAAAAGCGGATTCATAAGCGGAGCGACTAGCGGATTTTGTTGCGGACTTGTTTGAGCCGGGACTAATTAAGAATTGTTTTGTTTTTGGTATTTTATTTAAGACCCAATTTGAGCCTAGAAATATAAAAATATACAACGGATTAGAGATTGCCCCCTTGGAAAACAAAAGGCAAGACCAACTAACAATTTGTAGTAAAATATTTAATTCCCTTTGCACCGGTTTCTACTCCGTTCCGTTTTTTTATAAAAATAAAAAGAAGCAAAAAATTTTATTAAAGGATTTTTAGACGATTTCGCAAAACTGTGAATATCTTGGAAACTAAAACCGATTTCCTTGAGAAGCCACATTGCCACATATTTAGTAGGTACCTATACCAATATATATACAAAGATTTTACTTATGTGTTATTTAGGTATTATGTGGTATTATTTGGTATTATTATACATATTTAGTTCTGATTAGTATTATAAGATTTGCTGTTTATTGTATCCACGGGGCTCCTCAATAAATAAAAATAAAATAAAATACCTAGCCTAATAATTCAATTCAAGTCAAGTTAGTACGTACTAAGCCACAGACACCTGCGATCACTGTATATACATGAACTTTACAAGCCTTACGCTAAATTGACATTACCACATAAAAATTGTTTCATGATGTGTATTACAATATTTAATAAATTACCAGACACTTACAAGGATATGAAACAGCATGTTTTTGGGAATGAGGTGAGAAGGTGGCTCGGTAAACGATGTTTTTATAGTGTTAAGGAGTTTTTAGAATTCAAATAAGAAACAACATAACTGACATAATTATTTCTATATTTTATTTTTGTATTATTAATTTATTAATCGATAATCAATTGAGAATTGACATGTATTAACTAAATAATTTTGACATAAGTAATGTATTAATGTAGTATTTCATAAAATAATGTGTATACGCTTGTAAAGGCAGACTTTAGTGATACTTCCTTTGATTGATGTAAACTTTATCATAAACCTATGTTACCTAATGTCATGCACAATAAATAATTTCTAATTTCTAATTTCTAGTCATAGATAATCAAAATCACAATTTACATCAAATAAAAGCTAAAATTAGTCACAATTACAGATAAATCACAAAATAATTATTCGAAACCCCAAATGATGTTTAAATGATTGATTATTCATTTAATGAGCCGTTTTTCATTTCGTTTTTTAAACTTAATTCCTAAAAAACTCGATAGATGGCATTTTTATCGCTCCATATAGACGTTCGCGAGATCTTGTGAAAATCGTGTCAAGATTGTGCCTGTAATTTTTCAAGGGATCGAGCCATCAGTCATGTCAGATGTAAACAGTTTCAAATTTTCAATTAAAATGAAAAAAAATAATAAAATGAAAAATAATGAAACGATCTATCAAAATGTGCATCAGCATTTTTTTTATCATCTTTTCTCTCTTTTTTATTTTAAAGAAACACAAAAATGGAAATGTTGACCTTTATTCGCACAGACGAAACGAAACGTGGATGTTCTGAGCTTAGTTCTGAGGTTTCAGAATATCTCTGACTACAGGGACGTCCTCGGGGAGTATAGTCATGACCATATGCATGCATGCATTCGCACAGACCGTAGCGCCATCTATCGTTCCCCTAGAAAACTAAAAGAAAAACGCTCATTCATGTAAAAAGATAATAAACGTGGATTCGAAGCATTTACCCGAATGTGCCCGTCGCGCGCGGATCTACTTTGACCTACTAGTCATTTGCTTCGAGTTGGCCGCTCCCTCCCTTCCCGCTTCACCGTACCGCACCCCTAAGAGACGCTATTAAACGCAATTTTATAACCTTTAGCAACGCAACCACGTACGGCACGTCCGTCCCGATCACTAATATTGCTTTTAATTTTAAATTTTTATTTGCTTGTTGTATAATTTTTTGTCGACGGGACCAGTTAATGTGCCTGTGACGAAATTTTGTAACGGTCATCGACGGCCAACTCCAAACAAACGGAACATTCAAATTATATTTGCTCGAACCAAGTTGTTATAGCTGATTAGTGAATATAAGAGCTTGTTTTTCTCTTTTCAGTTATTATATTATTTTTTTTATGCAGTCGGGTTTTTTGTTTTTCTTAATAATTTTTTTTTTTTATTATTACCCAAAGTGGCACAAACAACGTCTCAGTCAGCCTAATTAAGCCGTAAACTAAATTCCTTACACATGTAAATTGTAGCAGACCAAAGCAATTTAAATTATTGAACTGAATGAATGCGTCAAACGCGGCATACCGAAGCGATAAAATAAAGCACCCGTTTAAAAAAAAAAAGAAAGCCACTTAAATAAAGTCTTCTGATATAACTCTTATGTGCGTGGCGTAAGTTCTAAAATAATTTGTTTTATGGGACTTTGAATTTGAAATAAATAAATCTATAGAAGCGCCAAAGTTGAAAGTTTAGATTCCGAAGTAAAATATGCGGAAACTATTGCCTGTGCGGAGTTGTCAAATATTAATTTCCTGTTTAGGGTTCTGTAGGCAAAGGTTCCTGGGTGTGCTACATAGATTTTCAAAAGATGGGACTACATGACTTGACCAATAATGTAGGGGCACACCTTGGACACTAAGCTGTCATTTCATACAAATGGAAAAATTTTAATAATACGTAACCAAATTGTTATAAATCAAATAACATAGGTAGGCACTAGGTACTTAACTTAGGTATAAGTACTTTATTTAACACCAAAATATACATAAGCAGTAAAATACAGAAAAAAGAAAAAGGAGGTCTTATCGATAAAGAAACTAATATCCATATTATTATAAAGATACGAGCTTTTACCCGCGACTTCGTCCGCATAAATTATATACCAGATTTTAAGTCAGATGATAAGCTATCAAACAAAAAAAGTTTCATCAAAATCGGTTCAGTAGTTTTTGCGTGATACTCGAACAAACAAACACCCAAACAAACAAACAAACAAACAAACAAACAGAAAGACAAAAAATCCAAAAATTGGTGATTTGGAATCAGGGACAGGTAAAAACCATGTCGTAATTTTTTTTTTGTAAATATCTTCAATGTACAGACACACTTCTTTTACAGTTTTATAATAGTTTAGACAAATCCAATAAAAAAAAACAGTGTACAATAATAGTGAAGAGATAGGTACTATGTAAATCCCTACATAAATTCGGGACATTTGTTTATTTTATTTTAACACTTTATTGTACACACGGAAATATACAAGAAACAACATAATAGACAATTACAAAAGGCGAGCTTATCTCTAAAGAGATTTCTTACAGCAAACCCGATTTTGTCCCGTGATTGTTAAACAATTTTTACAAATACGGGACAAAATAATGTTCTGAATTTATATAAAACTATTTAAACAATCCTACTTTTTCTTAGTAAAGTAGTCAGCGAACTATATTTTCTTACTCACTAAAGCCAAACTCACGCTTAGCCCCTTATTCCCTAAATGCAGAGAAGGCATCAATCATTGCCAAGAAAAAAACAGAAGAAAAAAACTTAAGCGCCACTGCACGGTCCCTAATTATGACAAAATATGTCGGTTATTTGAAAAGGCGACGGGGTCATGTTTTTTTTATGTTATTTATTGTTATCATTACGAATAACATTAGTTTAGCTGATATTTTCGTTAGTTTTGAGGTTTTTGTGATAAATAAAAACTAAATCGTCTTGCAAAACATTAATATTTACAGGTTTAGGTACCTATAATATAAATATTAAAGTACCTACCTATGAGATCAATAAAATTTATCAAAGGACAATTATGTCATTACATTAGGTATAGACATTTTGGATCTTCGAAAGGAAAGAGGTCAGACTCGCGGCTCTACGCGCCTTTGCTCCATAGAAAATGACAAGTGCGATTTTTGAAAGACACACGTTGCGAAGCAGCAGTTGAAAATGTCAAAATTACTATTAATTAAAAAATCGCACTCTTCGCCCATCGTGCAATAATCATACTAGATGTGCTGAAGCTGATCCATTTAAAGGCGATATTACACGGATCAATTTCGGTTCAATATTGCTTTCAATTCCATTGCTTCAATGGCATTGAGACATCGTTTTTAGGTGTCCATGATTCCAAATCAAAAATATTTGGATTTTTGTCTGTCTGTTTGTTTGTGTGTTTGTTTGTTTGATCGAGCATCACGCAAAAACTACAAAACTAATTTTGATGACACTTTTTTGTTTGATAGCTTATGATCTGACTTAAAATTTTGTATGTAATTTATACGGACGAAGTCGCGGGTATATGCTCGTAAATAAATAAAATACTAACAATATTTTCTACTGTTCTTTACCAATAACCAGACAGTAATAAAAAGGCTGAAAGTAATAAATAGGTATAATACTTAAAGCTTCAATAATAAGCAATATCCACTAACTCCGCTGCGACTCGTGTCTCAAACTCCTAACTTCTTCCACATGACGACTCCAATTAAGCCAACTAACTAAATAATTATCACAATTAATGAGCACGCACATATCTCATCGGGCAACTTAAATAAATCCCAATTTGATCTACAAAGAGACGTGCGCGGGCGCATCCGATGTCACCGCGGACACGCCCACTTCTCCCCCATTGGTTTATCTCTAATTATATCACGATACGACGTCTTCAAAAGCTATTTGCATCGTTTAATTGTTCACAAACGATTATCAGCTTTAAGATAGTTGGGTAGAGTTAAATTTTGAGAGGACCGAGCTTAAATGTTGAATATAGTATTGTCATCCGGTAGGACGCCCATTAGTTGAGGCTTTCCATCTTCATTCCAATCAGTCGAGTCTTGAGATCCTCAAAATCTGAACGATTTTTAATCTTATTCAAAAGGGAGTAAGGTAGATGATTTTGTAAGTCAGTCACAAATATTTCAGAGGAGGCAGTTAACATTCTCGACGCACAGTCGTTTCAGCGATCCAATTTGACAAAAACGCGTCTTTAGAGTTTCGAATTAGTCTAAATTATTATAGTGTGTGAGTTACTTGACACTAAAAGTGAGAAAAAATACTACCTCGGTTCCTCAAAATGTTTCTTCAGTCTTTGAAGTGAAGACGCGGTTTTAGTTCGTTTTTAACCAATTAAATCGAAGTGCTAAAAACTGAAAATAATGGAATCAACAGTACAATCAATGGATGTTGACGAAAATGAATCAAAAATTGAGAAAATCGAATCGAAACTGCCTTTCTCTATAGAAAATTTACTCGCTGACAAATTTGAGAGAAAAGATAAAATTAATGAAGAAATTGCAACAACCAGTGCTGAAACAGATGATTTTGAAAAAGGTTTTTATAAAAGTGAAGATAAAGATCATAGTGATTCGGATAATGATAATAAAAGTAATAATTCAGAACAAGTGGATGTTGAAAGTTCTACCGCGGATGCGCAGGAGTTTATGGGAGGTTCGACCGATTATCAACAATCAGGTAAAACCATAGATCAAGAACTTACTAGGTATTAGTAAAGTATAGTAACGAAAAAACGAGGCGTAAAGAAACAGTGGAATCAAAATGTATTTACCAAAGTAAATGCGCGATTAAATTAAATACAATTTAATAAAATACACTGCAGTTTGTCAGAAACTGAGGCCGGAATATTTTTTACATTAGCGTAATCAAATTAAACACTCACTAAATAAGCATATTTTTATCGTGGAATCGTTTAAGCATATTTTAAAAAATTCTCATTATGTTAAAAAAGTTAGTCGTTTCTTATTAGAATCTGTTAAGACATTAGATGGCTAAAATTCTAGACTTTCGGAATTGTGTTCCTCACCAGAAAGTTAGAAGATACCTTGTATTATTATAGTTACTAGTATAATATAATTTAATTGGTATGGATTGACAATAGCTTGATACAAGCTGTTGATAAAGAGAGAGCTAATCGCGCTGAATTTCGCCCAAAATCAACCCAAAATACAGGTATTATTAAACTTATATTCTTCAGTTACCTATTTTAGAGACATAGATACATTTCATATACGTTTCTCGTTAATAGGTACCTTTTTAAAAAACAATACCTTTGTTTTGCATTATAAGACTACACAACCGTGTCATTATTACCAGTCTAATCACATTATTTTCACCAATCACCTCTTTCCTCAAACCCCTTTTTTATGGAGAAAGAGGATAGGGAGGGATAGGTTTAAAGATACTTTATTCTCAAGACAAAAAAGTCATTTAGGTACCTATATGAGAGGAAAACAGGTAATTATAGTAGAAAAAAATAAAAGTCATTTGCACCGCACAGAACACTGGAAAGATTTTACAGCATTAATGAAAATAATAACTTCTCATTCTGCCTCTCCATAACATGAAATTTACGTGAGTTAATTTGTGTGTGTTGTAGTGTTGTTAATGTTTATTCGTCTCTAATGCAAAGGAATAATGTAATCCTCTGATGTCTCTGTATTTGGCCAGGTCAATGTAGGAGCCTCATTGTTAAAAGCTTTATTTTCTTCTCAAACAATCAATTAGTAAAGTAAATTGAAAATCTACTAATCGCTAAAAAGCGGGACATCTAAAATGTCAATTATTAATTTATTACCAACACACCAAAAAAATACGGGACAATTTGGCACTTAAATGTCCCGAATATGCATCGTTTTGCAAAAATGATTTTTAGTTTACAATAAAATGATTTTATAGTAAACTTGTCGTTTACAGTTTACAATAAAATGATTTTATAGTAAACTTGTCGTTTATAGTTTACTATAAAACCATTTTGTAGTAAACTTGAGTAAATTGTGCTTGAGTGGACATTTTTAGAGTACCTAATCGATTCTTCCTAATTTATTAAAATGGCTTGATTTTTTATTAAATTATAAAATTTAGGTAGATACCTACCTACAGCAAGAGTCTTGTGAAATGTAATATAACACGAGCCAACTAAATCATTAGTTTCTATGATAAAAAACAGATTAAAAATAAAAAGCATTAACTTCTCGGGTAGCACTTTGCGCCTTCGCGGACCATTTAGTGCAACGCTATGCTTTTGTGGCGCTTTGGTTTTCTTTATTGCTTGTTTATTTCCTATTAAACAAACATAAACATAAAACATAAAACATTTATTTATATTATTTTTATAATATCAGCCGCTTCTGTCCCACTGTTGGGTAATGGCTGGCCTCCCTCCGTTCTCTTAACTTCAAGAGTATCTGGAGTGCGATTTTTGAATCTCATTCGCTGAGTTCAGCAGTTGAAAATGTCAAAATTACTGTGGAGATGAGATATGCATCTTTCTACTGCTGATTGATTTTCAAAAATCATACTTCAGTAGTGCGATTTTTGAAAGTCAAATCAGCAGTAGAAAGATGCGTATCTCAATAGTAATTTTGACATTTACAACTGCTAAGTTCAACGAATGAGTTTCAAAAACCGTACTCCTGCATGATCAGCGCTTCGACAGTCAATTTCGTCCCGCAATCTTCATTAGGTCAGGAGTGCGAATTTTTCAAAAAGATATTTTTTTGCTACTTTTTGGTTTGAATACCAAGTTCTTATTTTTAAGGAACAATCATTTCTCTATTTCGTATTCGTTATAGAAAATAATGTATCCTGTAAACGCAGAAGTCGCTGGATTGGATTCGATACCTACAGAAGTAATATAATTTCTAAACAAAAAGATAAATCTGACTTTAGGAAAACTTGTTGTCACTTTTCAGTAGTATATTTAGTCGAAAATTGTTTATGGAACAAATGTGATGAAGAGAGAGAAAATTGTTAAAATAATGTTAAATTATTGGTCATTTTTATTGGACCTAAGTAGCAATATATTTAAATTCTCTATAAATTATATGCTCATCAAAATATAGTAGTTTTGCCTACTATATATTTTTCTCAGAAATACAGTAGTAGGGCCCCCAATATAGTAGGATACTATATTATATAGTAGGGTTGGCAACCCTAGCTACAGGCGACAGGAGGGCTGGCATCTATTTTGCGTAAAGGATCAGCCTAGCGATCCAAAGAAGCAACACTGCCAGCCTCCTAGGCGCTCAAGGGGCTTTAGAGGAAATTTTTTACCTATTTTGTTTTTAGGGTTCCGTACCCAAAGGGTGAAAACGCGGGACCCTATTACTAAGCCTACGTTATCCGTCCGTCCGTCCGTCTGTCCTACCTATTTAGGGCTGTAACTTTTGAACCGTAATAGCTAGATAGTTGAAATTTTCTCAGATTATGCGTTATTACGGCAGATTTGTTAACAAATAATAAAAATATCAAAAAATTAAAAATTAGGGGGGTTTCTCAACAAGAAACTAGTTTTTATCCACGATTTTTCTTCACGCTCTATTCGTAAAAACGGTAGATAATACATACAAGCGTCAAACTTAGTGTGATTATAGAGCAAGCTCTACAGAATAACAAAAAATACCAAAAACCGGCCAAGTGTGAGTCGGTCTCGCGCTAAAGGTCCCGTACAAAAAAAAGTTTTTCTACGTTAATATTGTTGTGTTCTGTGGTGGTTTCGTACGGAACCCTCGGTGCGCGAGAGCACGACTCGCACTTGACCGGCTTTTTATATCCGTGAAGTATGTTTATTTTGTTGTAATTTTAATTGGTTAGTGTTCTATTTTTTTTAAGCACTGTATAGTAATCGGTGTCGAGTTTAGGTACAGGGTGTAAGGCAAAGTATCATTAACCTTTAAACTACATAGGTACCCTACCCATAAAACTGAACAACTATTACCGACTATGGGAGCAAAAAAAAATATGCTGTTGCCATACATTTGAATCGAGTAGGTAGGTACCTATTGGCCATACACCTTCTTAATCAGGATTTAGTCTCTGTAGAGGTGTAAAGTATAGACATCTGGCAACCCTGTTTTGTTATCTATGACCAATCTATGATATAGCTAATCTGTGACCGCAGCCATTCTCAATAAAACACCGCATTACTTGCAAACCTAAAATCACGTTTTATTCAAGAACCTAATTATGTTACATGGTGTCAAGTGGGATAATAAAGTGTTAAAATGGCTACGAACGACGCAGTATCTGGAATAAAGCCGCCAGCTAACCTACAAATCGACTCGGACAAATCGACGAACTGGAAAAAATGGCTGCAGCAGTTTGAGTGGTATGCCACTGCCGTTCAACTAGACAAAAAGCCAGCCGAGGTCCAGGCAGCAACATTTATGGCCGTGATAGGCCTGGATGCGATCGAAATCTACAATAGTTTCAATCTGAGCGACGCCGACAAAAATAACCTGCAAATCATCAAAGACAGGTTCAAGGAGTATTTTTCGCCAAAAACAAATGTATCTTTCGAAAGATATATATTCTTCAAGATCGAACAAAATGAAGATGAACAATTCAACGAGTTTTTGACCCGAATAAAAACTCAGGCAAGTAAATGTGAATTCGGCAATCTACTCGACGAAATGTTGAAAGACAAGATAGTATTTGGAATTAGATCTAATCAAGTAAGAGAAAAACTACTAACAGAAGACAACCTAGACTTGACAAAAGCAATAACTATATGTAAAACAAGCGAACAAGCTACCAAACAACTAGATGAGTTTGAAAGTAAAAACAAAACAGATCCTAAAGTTTTAGTAGTGAAAAATAAAACTGTGAAAAAAGAACAAAACGAGAATTTTGACTGCAGAAGATGTGGGACAAACCATAAACGCAGAGAATGCCCAGCATTTAACAAACCGTGCACTAAGTGCAACAAAAACGGTCATTTTGCTAAAATGTGCAAAACTAAGAAGACGTATGATACAAAACAGAAAAAGAGAGTGAACGTGTTAGAAGAAAGCTCAAATTCTGAAGATGATGACGTATACATATCTGCTATCAGCACCGGAGGAGAGAAAAACTGGACAGAAAAAATACAAGTTGGCAACGTGAAGTTTACAGTGAAACTAGATACCGGAGCAGAATGCAATGTATTACCGAGACACCTGATAGACAAAACAAAGGCAAGTCTGAAACCAAGCCGAACAAGAAATTTAATAAGTTATACAGATGATAAAATGGCAGTTCTAGGCGAAGCAGAGCTACTATGCAAACTAAAAAATGAAGAAACAAACATTGTATTCAAAGTAGTGCAAGAAAAAGTTACACCGATCCTAGGACTTGATACCTGTGAGAAATTGGGACTTATCGCAAGAGTCAAAACATTAAAGGAAAGTCAATCTACAGATGATATATTTGAAGGTTTAGGCTGTTACAAGAATTATGAGTATGATATCGACCTGATCGAGAACCCAAAACTTGAGATTAAACCGTCAAGAAGAATTCCACATGCTATAAGAGATGAAGTGAAGGAAGAACTTGACAGAATGGTGAAGTTAGGTGTCATAAAACCAGAAACAGAGCCTACTCCTGCTGTGAGTCCTATGGTAGTCGTCAGACAAAAAGGTAAGATAAGAATCTGCATAGATCCAGCTGATGTAAACAAAAACATTCTGAGACGTCATTTTCCACTTACCACTATAGAAGAGATTTCAGCCGACATCAAAGGCTCCAAATTTTTTGCATTATTAGATTGTACTAAAGGATTCTGGCAAATTAAACTATCAGAAAGAACACAAAAGATATTAACATTTGCTACCCCATGGGGAAGGTATTCCTTCAAAAGACTCCCTTTTGGTGTATCGTCAGCACCTGAAATATTCCAAGAAATCTTAACCAACTTGCTCAGTAAATTTAAAAATGTGCGAGTATCCATCGATGATATTTTTATACATGCAAAAAGTAGAGAAGAACTCCGCAAAACTGTTGGTGAAGTCATCGAAGTACTAAAGAGATCAGGCTTCAAACTTAACAAAAGTAAGTGCATTTTTGAAGCAAAACGAATAAAATTCCTTGGACACATTGTTTCAGCCAACGGACTAGAAGCAGACCCGGATAAAGTTGAAGCTATACAAGCGATGAAAACACCAACAAACAAAACAGAGCTACAGAGACTACTAGGTATGATCACATACCTAAATAAATTTATACCTAACATGTCAGACCTCACAAATCCACTAAGAGATTTGTTACATAAAAATACAAATTTTACATGGGAAATTCATCACGAAGCAGCTCTCAACAAAATAAAACAAGTACTTCAGAGTCCCCCAGTACTGAGACTATATGATGTAAACAAACCTGTAACTTTAACCGTAGATGCGAGTTCAAAAAATCTCGGAGCTGCACTTCTTCAAGAAGGACAACCAATAGCCTATGGAGCAAGAGCGTTGACCAAATCTGAACAGAATTATCCACAGATAGAGAAAGAAGCACTCGCTATACTGTTTGGATGTAAGAAGTTCCATGAATATGTTTATGGTAAAGAACTCACAGTGGAATCAGACCACAAACCACTTGAGACAATTTTCAAGAAAAACATACAATCAGCTCCAGCGAGGTTGCAACGCATAATGTTCAATCTTACACCATACTCACCAAAAGTCATATTTAAAAAGGGCACAGAAATACCCTTAGCAGACTTCCTTAGTCGAGACTGTGACGCATCTAACCTGAAATATGAACAAGAAGAAAATTTGAAAATTGCAGTTATACTACCCATGTCATTAGATGCTAAAGAAGAATTAATTAATGCTACAAAAGAAGATTCACATTTACAGTCACTTCTCAAGATAATAATACAAGGATTCCCAGAAAAAGTCCATGAACTTCCTACCGAACTACAACATTATTTTAACTTTAAAGAAGAACTAAGCTATTTCAAAGGAATTATCTTCAAAGGTGATAAAATTGTAGTGCCAAAATCACAAATTCCTAAAATGTTAAAGAATATTCATCAAGGACATCTGGGTATACAAAGCTGCTTAAGAAGAGCCCGACAATTTCTTTACTGGAAAGGACAATACAATGATATTATAAAACTAGTCAAAGGATGCTCTGTCTGTGAAAAAACACAAAGAGACAATATCAAAGATACAGTGCTAGTCAAAAAGATTCCTACACTCCCATGGCAAATAGTCGCATCAGATCTATTCGAACTGAACGGAAAATTTTACTTAGTAATCTGCGACAGTTACTCTGGATATATAGACTTTCAACAGCTAAAAGGTCAGTCATCATATGAAGTAATTGAACAACTTAAAAGATGGTTTTCTGTTCATGGAGTACCAGAAGAGCTGCAAAGCGATAATGGAACACAATATATGTCTAGAGAATTCAAGATCTTTCAAAAAGAGTGGAAATTTAACCACGTCACATCCAGTCCACATCACCATCAAGGCAATGGGCTTGCTGAAAAAGCAGTTCAAACAGCAAAGAACATACTAAGAAAGTGCAGCATCGACAAGTCAGATGTTCAACTCGCTTTATTAAACTGGAGAAACACACCACGAAACGATAATCTAGGTTCACCGAACCAACGTCTATTCAGCAGAATTACTAGATCTCCTATACCTACAAGTGATAACATTTTAAAACCGAAAATAATGCAAGGAGTCACAGCTGAACTACAGCGATTAAGAGAGAAACAAGCTAACTACAGTAATAAACATACTACAAGACCAGTCAATTTTGAAATCAACGAGAAAGTCAGACACAAAGTTGCTCATCGACACTGGGAAGGGGCAAAAGTGATAGAAAAGTTTGAAGGTCTACCAAGATCTGTAATAATTCAAACAGATCAAGGCCAAATCTTCCGAAGAAACTTCAGTCATCTGCACAAGACACAATCAGACATAACCAGTAACAGAGTTGTAGTCCCTGAAACTAAATATGCAGATGAACCAGCAGTACAACAGGTACCAGCACAAGCTCAATCACCAGCTATTCCTAAGTCACTCCCAGCATCAACAAATGTATCACCAAGCACTTCCAATCACATGCAGAAGTCAAACCTGGCTCAACCAGCGACAGCACCAAGATCATCAAGGTTTGGTAGAATAATTAAACCAATAAGTAGACTTGATCTTTAATAATACTTAATTCATGCTATGCAAAATGTATCTTAATCTGTAATTATTAATTATATTACTTACCTTAACTATAGGTACCTATAGTAAACTTGAATACCTAGATCATAATATTGTAATCTCAATTATATTAATATTAAATTGTAATGCTAATGTTGAGTCAAAACGTAAGTTAACGCTTGTACGTTCCTATACTATTATACTATTAATGTTTTCAGTTTATTTACAAAGAAAGGGAGATGTAAAGTATAGACATCTGGCAACCCTGTTTTGTTATCTATGACCAATCTATGATATAGCTAATCTGTGACCGCAGCCATTCTCAATAAAACACCGCATTACTTGCAAACCTAAAATCACGTTTTATTCAAGAACCTAATTATGTTACAAGAGGATTGGTCCAGACGCAATGAACTCCTTTTAAATGCCGATAAGTGTGCATATATTGTGTTAGGCACAAGACATCAGATAGAGCGAGTGCAAAACACAAAACCAAAAATAATTGTAAATCGTAAAGAGATCGGTGAAGCTATGTCTGTCAGAAACTTGGGGTTGATATTTGATGGTAACCTTAGGTTCGATAAGCATATTGATTCGAAAATCGGACGATGCTACTTCTCACTAAAACAACTTTATAAATTAAGACCTTTTATAAGTGTGCCCATCAGGCATAAACTATGTGAAGCTCTGGTTCTATCAATTCTGGATTATTGCGATATAGTGTATGGACCTTGCTTGTATAAAAAAACTGAAAACAAAATTCAGCGTATTCAGAATTCTTGCATTCGATTCACTTACACGGTGCCACCTCGCTCACACATTACCCCATTTTTAAATTCATACAATACTTTAAATATGTGTAACAGGCGTAATCTAAAACTATGCACTTTCGTTTTCTCTTTGAGGAAAAAATCCACACCGTCATACCTAGCAAAGAAATTAGTATGGAACGATAGAGCTGAGGGAAGTTTCAGATCAGTGCGCTACCCTTTGCTGAAAGTTTCGCCTCCGCCCCGGTTGGACGCTTATAGGGGATCTTTTAAATTTGCAGCATCTAAATGTTGGAATGACCTACAACCTCCACTAAAAACATTAAAGTCATTGCATACCTTTAAAATCAAGTGTAAGCAATGCAAGCAAGCTACTATCTCGCCAAAAATTGGCATCTAATTGGTCAAAGATCAAGTCTTGACTTGAGGATACCGGTTGCACTTTTGTATTTGTTTTTGTAACTTTTAATAATTAATTATTCTTCGCCATCAATTAAATACGCCAAATAACCAGGAAGTACTTTTAATTTTAATTTTTATTTTATATCTTTGGGTAGTCCTAACTTCAAGCCTCTGTACCTATCTATCTATCTTATTAGTACTCTGACCTATAATTTAGCAATTTGGGCTCGCACACTGTAATACCCTAGTTAGTAATTTATATAATAAAAATAATAAATGTTATCCAGCGCAGCGATTGTAAAAAAAGGGAAAACCATAATTAACAGCAACTATGCTGAGGTTCTTTCCTTTTCATCTGCACACTCTTTATGTAAAAGATATTTATAATTAAATTATGTAAGCTACTAATATGTGTGGATGAATAAAGTTCTTTTTATTTTATTATTTATTTTATTTATTTTTTTTATTGGGTATTGAAGTTTAGTAGTTAGTTAGTTTAGTTATGGGACAGCTGATTATTTTTTTGCTCCGATCGGTTTACTCCCATAGTAAAAGTAGTTCAGTTTGATGGGTAGAGTGTGTGGTTTAAAAAAGGTTATTGATACTTTTCCATACACCCTGTATAGGAAGTAAAGGAAGGTAGAAAAAAAACAAAAGTGCTATTTTTCTCCCAAATCGCCAATAAGTCGTCCAAACGGGCTATTCGGGAAGATTAGGTAGGTACCTACAGCGCCCACAACGATCATTTATTTACGAACCAATAACTGTATGAAGTAGGTGCAACAGACTTTATTTTGTTGTTGGCATCGTTCGAACTCAAATTAGCTGTATACTGGCTATTCTTGCGAAGCTAATATTTTAGAAGTACTACTACAAAATTATGCCAATCGGAAATGTCATGTAGGTAGGTACTTCTAAGATGATCATAATGTTTTGGTTGACTGTCATCATCATCAGCCTATCATCGTCCACTGCTGGACATAGGCCTCTCCCAAGGTGCGCCAGAAGACTCTGTCCTCGGCCTTCCTCATCCAGTCGCTCCCCGCTACTTTTATTAGGTCGTCTGTCCAGCGGGCAGCAGGGCGTCCAACACTACGCCTACCAGAGATTTTCATAGTCTCTGACGCCTACCAGTTCGCGGTCTCTACTCTAGAACTCTGACACCCCACCGGTTGTCAGTTCTTCAGCAGATATAACCAGATTTGGTTGACTGTACTAGATACTAAATTACTTATTATACCTAGGACTCAGTAAAGTCAACTGTATACGCTTTTATACTTAATAGATACCAGAGGATATTCTAAACTTACCAGACAAAAAGTTTAAGTCCCATGTTAAACAAGTCCTCTGTAAAAAAGGTTACTATAAACTCGATGATTATTTGAATGACCAAAATCAAACCAAAATGTCTGGTCTTGACAATTTTACACTATGTAATGCAATATTGTATTTTAATTGTACTTTGTACCTTTTGTTTTGTTTAAAAGATGTGTGTTGTAGAGTTTCTGGCCGCATCTTCTCTCAACGGCACACCTTCCGACGCGATGGTATGGCTCAAAAAGCTATCTAGGTATATGATATTATTTTGAATAAAAAATTTTGAATTTTGAACTTAATTGAAAAATTTCCCCTCTTTTCAAGCCCTATTATTCGCTGTTTTGATAAAATGTTTTCGGTACTTAATTGCTTTCCATGGAAACGAGTCACTTCTAGCTCGGGAAAAAAATATGCAATCATATTTGAATTAAAATCTTTGGTTTTCTCCTAAAACTGCTCATTGTAAAAGTTTTAGTGCCACCGCACTGCGTTGGTGCCACCAATGCGTTAGCGCCACCGTTGCGCTAGCGCCATCGTTGGCTTAGCGCCACGGCTGCGTTAGTGCCACCACTGCGTTATTGCCACCAAAGCGTTAACGCTACCGCTGCTTTAGTGCCATCGCTGCGTTAGCCCGACCGCTGTGTTAGCACCAGTGCTGCCTTAGTGCCACCGCTGCTTTAGCGCCAAAGCTGCTTTAGCGCCAAAGCTGCTTTAGCGCCAAAGCTGTTTTAGCGCCAATAAGCTGCTTTAGTGCCAAAGCTGCATTACAGCCACCGCTGCGTTAGCGCCACTGCTTTATTAGCGCCAACGTACTGTGACTAACAATTTTATTTGCTTTTGTAGTTAAATTCTAAATTCATTAAAGATAAATCACCGCGCCTCCCCAGTCTCGTTAGCTAAATCTTTCTGCCCCGTAATTATTCAACGGATAAAAAAACAACTAAAACATAACATGAAAAGAAATGTCGCGCCGCTGAATATTAAGTAAGGAGCCTAACTCATTAAAACGCTGTAAAATTCTATTTAAGAGAAACCGTTTAGATAGCTTCTGAACGCGACCGTAAGCGTCAATTGATGGGCAACATTTTCCCGCCTTTTACTCGTTTTGAAACCAATCAATTTTGTGCTTTGTGGAACTGGAATAAGATTGAAAATGGATTCCAGTAACCGCTTTTTACAATGGCGGGAAACAAAGACATTGCCCGTTGACAGGTGACGATAAATTGACATTAATTGCTTACACTGTCAAAGTGGTTTGCAAGCTTGTTACCGCACTTTATTTTGTTTTCCAAAGGTATATTTTGAGCCGACTAATTAATTTATTCGCTACGTTATTGCGGGCGATTTGACAGATTGCGATTGCTAGTTTAAATATAAACTTAATTGGCCGTTTACCTACAAAGAGAAAACGAAATTCGAACAATTTTAATTTGATCATTTCAAATGGACCGAGTGGTCATAAAAAAGTTTCGCATAGCAAATAATTTTTCAACGATTTTAGCAGAACAGCGATCACGAATGATTTAAAAAAGTAACAGCAGGCTCCGGAAACCCATTTTTTACAACCAAAACGCTTTAACGTGACACTCACACTCGTTAAATCATTAAAATTGAAATACAACCCGTTCTAACATCGTATGTTCTTCGTAATTTCTTTAACGATAATAAATTGTCTCCACATTCATTCTGGCTGACAATATTGCTTTTCATTTATAAAGTTTTCGGTTTAGATGATTTTGGATCGTATTCCTTCGCCGCAAGTTTGATGTTGTATTTTTAAAAAGTTAATTGAAGTATATTTTCGCGCGCTCATTAGGGTGCGTTCCGAAGTCGCGTCCGCGTCTCAAGATATCCAAGATGGCGGTGTCGGTTGGAATGACACGTTGATATATTGCCGCTAATTACTCATGGCGAGAGGTGTTTATTGAAAATAGCTGTTAGGTGACGATGCGCCGTGTCCGCTTGGAAGAAACTGCTGGGAGTGACTTCCGCAGTATTAATAAATTGTTTTAAACAACGTTTAGATTGTCATTAGAACGATTTGTAGCTACCTACAGGCAGGTAATTGGCAGGCACACAATCGCTAAAAATAATAGCTAAGCATTTAGTTCGTTACGCCTCTTTGCTGTAGGCCTGAAGCACACTATCTAATATAAATAAATAACGCTCACAGGCACATACATTGTAATGATCCCAAGAAAGCACTATTTATAGGCTGTTTATTATGGAAACCATACAACAACGGCACAAACATATAAACGTCCATGACCGAACCGGGATTCGAACCCAGGACCCTGGTTTGGCAGTCCGGCGGCGTGGTAACCATTACACCAACCGGGTCGTAAGGTATAAGAAAGCTGTAAGTAGGTACTACGTACAGTATGGAATGGACTCTCCCTGCCCCCCACAAACGTCACCCCCTCTCGGTGGTACGGGAGAAGAACTACAGTAAGCAGTGGCATAGTCCTATCTCACTCACACTCTTTCTGTGCTGTGCTTGCTTACCTCTTCTTGTCAGTGCGACTACAGGGTCCTTCTTAATATGCTGACACTTTTTTAAGGGGATGATCAGACCATCAAGCTGAACAACTTTCTCTATGGGACCAACATCGAAATCGCGAAAAAAAAATCAGCTTGACAATACAAAACTGCAAACTTACTCGAGCTAAATGTATGGGACAGCAGATTTTTTTTTCACGAGTTCGATGTTGGTCCCATAGAGAAAGTTGTTCAGTAACTGAACAACTTTCTCTATGGGACCAACAACAATCATATTTGCTTAGCTGAACTTCAGTTTGATAGTCTGATCATCCCCTTAAAAAGTGTCAGCATATTAAGAAGGACCCTGTATAGTACAGTCACCAGCAGATATATCGTAGCAAACAAGGTGGTCAAATATTTCTAAGCAGTTCTAATTTTCAATAATTTCTTTACTCATAGTCAGTCAAAAATATAGGAACGCCGAGAACATCAAATATATCGACGCAGTCATGGTTGCCATAAACATCTGAACAGTTTCGGATAAAAAAACTTACTCCGTTGTTTTACATGTTAATTTTAAATAACATTGTAAAGAAATTATTGAAAATTCGCTGTTCACATATTTATGACAAAATACACGTTTAG